>JAZHFQ010000452.1:0-1444983 GCA_038387885.1 Spodoptera picta
TAAATCATATATGTTTACCGTTATTTTACGTCAAGAACAGAATTCCCGTAATCCAGAATCTAGCAAACAATCAGAAGCTACTTTGTGCTAAATTCACTTACCTACTTCCTTCCCTTACAATCTATTTCAATTTATACCACGGAGCGCCATTTTATCTGCCGCCGTCTAGTAATCGGTGTCTGCTTCTGACTTTCATTGACAAATTAGATTGATTTTATATTAATTTAGCGACTAAAATTACCGCGTCCGAAACGTCAAACGATACCGGTTTGATTCCTGTCCAGTTCTTTAATATGCGAATGATTGAAATTTGAATGAAACAGTGGTTAGGCGAATATTTGGTTTATATAGTTTGCGACTGTATTGTCGAGCTAGTTGAGCGCGGTTTTCGTGAGTTCCAGTTCAATATCGAATTTTGTGTGTGATTAATTGTAGTGTGGTTTGTATATCGAGATGATTTTATTAATATGATAGGTGAATATTTCTCATAACATTTACATTATAGATATCGAAAAGTTAAAAAAAAGAAACAAGCGACGGTCTAACGGTACTAATTGTTCTCTGACTATATCAAACTCACGTTAAAATCACCGACTCTTCAGCTTATTTATCTTCAGCTCTTTATATACCTACCTAGTTTTTACAATGTTGACATAGTTAAGTTAATATTGACTAAACTTATATTAACGTAACGTAAAGGTATATTTTAAATATTACACATACCTACATACATATATATTATGTGTAAATACAAGAATATCACAAGAAGAGTGTCCCCAATTAATAAAAAATAACACTAGTAACATTATTAAATGTGAAATATTTATGAATATATTGTCTATAGCAACATTTGACAAGAGTACTACAGAGTACTAGAAGCACCTATCTAAGTACACATAAAGCATATAAAATAGCAAAATTTTATTTAATATTTAAAAAAGTGTATC
Source organism: Spodoptera picta (assembly GCA_038387885.1). NCBI lineage: Eukaryota > Metazoa > Arthropoda > Insecta > Lepidoptera > Noctuidae > Spodoptera > Spodoptera picta. The sequence continues at coordinate 948 of JAZHFQ010000452.1, forward strand.
TGAATACGGCCATAAAGCCTTTGGGTCCTGGTTGCATTCATTGAAACTTTGAAAGGGATTCTCTGAATCAGCTAGTCATCGTGAACACGTGGCTTGTGGCCATTGAGACGTTCTAGTAAGAGATACGCGATTATGTAGTTACATATACTTGAGAGAAACCGTATGTGTGTTCGTGGAATTTTATAAATACATATCTATCTAATCGTTATATTACAAATGTCATAGTGTGTTTGTGTATGTCTTTAAATGATTGTATCTGAGATGTAGGAGGAAGATGTGGGCTACTAAGGATATGAAACTAATTTATAAATAGCGCAAATACTCCTTATACGTAATAACAACGGTCTTCCTGTTATTTTGTGAAGAATGTATCATACAAACATGTTTATGTTCTTATATACATAATAGGACTCGTTTTCATTTGTTAAAGGATAAAGCAAATTTATTTATGTTTAGTAGATACTTGATATAAAGAAAGGAAAATAAATAAATATGTACAACTTAATTAACAAAGTAATCATAATAATAAATAATAATAAAAATGTTTATTTCAAAATGGAAAAGTTTTACAATTTTGTTGTATCCTGGACCTCACACTAGGATTCCCTTCAATTCAATAGTACTTATGTATAAGCTTGTGCCCGCGACTTTGTACGCGCAATCTCGTATTCTCCCTCCTTTTTTCTGTTATAAGAACCTTCTTCTGACAGTAATAAACATAATAAAAAAAGAAAATCTGCCAAATCGGTCTAGCCGTCCTCAAGTTATGGCGTGACAACAGGAAACGAGCTTCATTTTTATATATATATATATAGACATAATCCAAATAGCAACAGTTTGCAAGTGCAACATTATGTTTCATATTATATGTTACTATAGGTAGTCTTAGTATATTGTAGTAAAACGTAGTGATCACTAAGGCTCACCTCTCATAATATGTTAGTAATTCGCACATATATTAAAACAGGTATTCCACCCGCAGAGAAACATTGAACCTTGTCATATATATAGTACACCGATTTATTTTTAGTGTAATTAGAAGCATTGACTTTGGCATTTTATTTTTGTCTTGTTATATTTTTCAGAATAAGGATAAAACATAATCAATTAATTTACCGAACATAAGAACTTAAACGTCTTAAAAATAATAAACAAAATTGATGTAAATTACTACCGACAGACTTCAAAAACTTTAATTACCTTTTCAATATTACAAGAATTACAATACACCAGACCTTGTATTTAATTAAAGGTTTAAATATTTATGATGAAACCATAGGAAAATTTCCTAAGAATTACTCATTTTGACATTTTCTGAGAAATGATGAGTATGTTTTACTTTACCGCACATCACGTCATTTTAATTCCACGTATTGTAGGGTACAATGTAATTATTATTTCTGTATTGCCTGCCTTTACTGTATTTTTTTTTTGTAATATTATTTGTGTAGCCTATATGCTACGCAGGTGCTACGCCGTAGCTAGTCGGCTACGTCGATCTACGTATTTGCTAAATATGTTACCGGCCAAACCTGATTTCAGGACAAACAAGTTTTGCCTAGGCTAAACTAGTTTTTCCTATAATAATAATAATATTTTATAAGTCACCGTTCCTTCTTCTCCGGCTTGCCTTAATTGGCTGGCTGGAGTGAACGATGACAAGGAACAGGGGGCTTACTCTTGAATCCAATTCCGACCGATCGACATTGTCATTGTGAAATTTCATACTCTCGAGTTGCAACACTAGCGCCCATTGCATCCGTATTGCGTGGATATTGAATGAACTAAATGGTATTGAGTTGGACCTTATATTCCGTACTCTGAATGCTATTTTAACAGCTAAGATAGGGGTTGTATAGTTTTGACATTGGATAATTATTGAGATTTTATTAGATTGAAATTGCATTGACATTGAGATTGGTTTCGAGAGTAAGCACCCAGGTCTCCCACCTCTGGCTTGCCTTCATTGGCCGTCCAGAGTGGAGTCGCGAGAGCAGTGATCCTGCTCGGAGGGTAAGAAACTATTCGTAAGTCGCGAGTGGGCCAGGGATGCAGGAGGCTTCGGCTGGAGCAGATGATCTGAGTAGAAAGCGATGGTAGTTTCTTAACCCTTCAGCCACTCACATTCTCGTTGCCCCTATGTTGCTATATCTAGCAACCATTCCCGGGGCCCGGTCGGTGAATTGGCGAGTCTCCGCCTGCCATTTTTACGTGTAAAAATTACATTGTTTCGGCAGGTGCCATAGTCATCCATTGTTCCCAATTTACCAATTCACAGTAACCCATCCATAGCCCTACCTTTTTTTCCATTATTCACAATAGTCCTACACTAACCGGAGATTGTCCTTGGGTGCATTTCCATAGTGCATACAGGGATAGTCGCCGGTTTGTGTCTCCATTACATTTAGATTAAAGTTGTCTAAAGGGCCTCTGCGCAGTTGGCTTCGGCCCCTCGTACGCCTCCCAAAATGACCGGGACCCTGTGGTCCCGTGAATGGTAAAGACATACATAATAATAATAATTCTTTATTTGCATAAAACATGGTATAAATGGTGTTACAATAATTATTATAAAGAGCTTACATGTTTTGCCAAAATTGTACTTAGCATGCAAATCTTTCACTTATAAAATATGTAGTATTAAAATTTTCTGTCCATAAATTCTTTAAGACAATAGAAATTATTCGTATTCAACCAAGCAAACAGTTTATTCTTAAATAATCTAAAATTATTATTTTTTAAATCACTCGGTATCTTATTATATAAGCACAACTACACAACTACACAAGCACACAAGCACACTACGAACACAATTACATAAGCAGCTTTTACTATACTTATTAAGCCTGGCAGTATCATCTAGAACTAGTCTATGTGGGTCACGCCGGTTCCTAGGATTAACATCATTGACTGATTTAAACAAAGTTTTATGTTTATTAATGAACATGCATATTTCATAAATATAGAGGGATGGCAATGGTAACAAATTTAGTTTTTTAAATATGGGTTGACACGAGTCCTCCGGTTGCATCCCGAACATTGCTCTAATGCACTTTTTTGAGCAACAAAAGCTCGGTGCATATCTGTGCTATTTCCCCATATTATAAGCCCATAGCGCAGTAGCGATTCCACGTATGCACGATAGGTCATAATGGCTGTTTTTAAGTTGGTTACATTTTTTACTTGTTTGAAAGCATATACAAATTTATTTATTCTCTTTGAAACATTATCTACATGCTCTTTCCAGTTTATATTCTCATCTATTATTACGCCTAAAAACTTTGTCTGTACCACTTCTTTAATTATACGCGTTAGGATTAACTAGTATACACTACAAGCCTTTTCTATCATCTAAATCGGTCCCGCAGCTAATTTGTTGTCTCTGTCTCACACTATTTTCATAGTCATTTACATAAAATAAGCAATAATTAGTAATCGTAAATCAATTTAAAACTGAAACGGTGTGGATTCCAAAAGGATTGGTTTGGTAAAGCAACCTCAAATAATAAATTAAAATTTGATAAATTCGCGAAAAAGTTGGAAATGCCGTTTGTGATTTATGCAGACTTTGAGGCATTTTTGAATCCGATAGAATCATGTAGTAACGATCCATCCAAGCCTAGTACAATTAATATTCAAAAACATGAAGTGTATAGTTTTGGATATTACATTAAATGTTCATATGATAACAGATTATCAAAATATGAGACATATAGTGGGTCAAACTGTGCACAAGTGTTTATGAATCGCCTTTGTGAAGATGTGAAAGCAATAGTTAAAAAAAATAGTTTCCAAAAATGTCCCGTTCCATTATCAGATGAAGAGAAAATTAAAATTTCAAATTCAAACATATGTCATATTTGTGAAACTGAGTTAAATGAAGATCTTTTTTACGATTTTGATTGGCACTGGTAGTTTTAGGGGTGTTGCACATCAAGTGTGTAGTTCTAAGTACAGAACCCCTCGTCATATCCCAATATTTTTACATAACCTCAGTCACTACGATGCTCATTTCATTGTCCATGCATTAAACCTCGATGATAACAAAGTTGAAGTTATTCCACAAAACAAAGAACGATACATATCATTTTCAAAACAGTTAACAATAAATAATCAACCAGTAAGTTTAAGATTCGTAGATTCACTGAAATTTTTATCGTGTAGTTTAGATCAACTAGCTAAAAATCTTAATGATGATCAGTTTACAGAATTAAAAAGGAACTATCCTAATAATGAAGATTTTTCACGTTTAAGACGGAAAGGTATTTATCCTTATGAATTTATGTGTAATAGTGATTGCTTGAAACATCCATCACTTCCTGATCAACACCAATTTTATAGTTCACTCACAGATTCAAATATTTCAAATGATGATTATAATCACGCAAAAGATATTTGGCAACATTTTAAGTGTAGTAGTATGTCTGATTATTCCAATTTATATTTAAAAACTGATGTTTTACTTTTGACTGATGTATTCGAAAACTTTAGAAAGCTTTGTATAAAAACTTATGGACTAGATCCTGCTCATTACTATACTGCCCCAGGTTTAAGTTGGGATGCAATGTTAAAATTTACAAAAATAGAATTAGAATTATTAACAGACTATGACAAAGTTGCTTTTTTTAAAGCTGGTATTAGAGGGGGTATATCTCAGTGTAGCAATCGTTTTGCTAGAGCAAATAATAAATTCATGGAAGATTATGATAGCGAAAAACCTAATTCATATCTCACATATTTTGATGCGAATAATTTATATGGTTGGGCAATGTCTCAATCTCTTCCTGTTGGTGGTTTTGAATGGGTAGATTCTAATACAGATTATAATGTTTCGGATAACTCTGATTTCGGTTATGTTTTAGAAGTTGATTTGGAATATCCTGATGAACTTCATGATTTGCATTCTGACTTTCCGTTATGTCCTGAAAACATATGTGTGGGTAATACTAAAGAATCTAAATTAGTTCCTAATTTAAATAATAAAAATAAATACATCATTCATTACAGGAATTTAAAACAATGCGTTGAAATGGGGATTAAATTAATGAAAGTACATAGAATTTTAAAATTTAAACAGAGTTCTTGGTTAAAGAAATACATAGACTTAAATACTAGTTTGAGAACGTTAGCTACATCAAACTTTGAAAAGACTTTTTTAAATTAATGAATAATTCTGTCTTCGGTAAGACTATGGAAAATATTGAAAAAAGAGTAAACGTTAAACTACTAACTCACTGGGATAATCGTGGTAAAGTTTTAGGTGCTCAGGATTGGATTGCAAAACCAGAATTCCATAGTTTATCAATATTTTCAGAACATTTAGTCGCAATACAATTACGGAAAACAAAGTTAATTTATGATAAACCGATTTATTTAGGATTTTGTATTTTAGATATATCTAAGACCCTTATGTATGAATTTCATTATAACTACATGATTAAAAAGTTTCATAATAAAATTAAGTTATTGTACACCGATACCGATAGTTTGATATATCAAATTTTTACAGATAATTTTTATGAGGATATAAAACCAGATCTACTTCACTATTTCGATACATCAGATTACCCGGAAAATAATATTTACGGATATCCAAAAATAAATAAAAAAAAGTTAGGTTTTTTTAAAGATGAGAATAATGGTAAAGTATTGAAGGAATTTGTAGGGTTGCGATCAAAAATGTATGCCTTAGAAATAGAAGATAAATTTATAGCAAAAGCAAAAGGAGTTAACAAAAGTGTTACCAAAAAAATGAATATGGAAAATTACAAATCGTGTTTGTTTAATAAAAATGTATTATATTGTAGTATGCTTCGATTTAAGTCAATCAAACACACTATTTTTACACAAAAAATAAATAAAACATCTTTGTCATATAATGATACCAAACGATGTATTATGGACAACAACATTGATACATTGGCTTGGGGACATTATAAATTACGTTAAGTGTAATACTTTTATTTCTGTGTGTATATACAAAATTTGTTTTGATTGCAAAATTATGATATTACTATAATATTATATAATAGTTCATTTAAAATTTATTGTTTGATTGTAAATAGTGCAAAAATAATTGTAGTTTTTATTTCTGATAAGTACTAAATGTATTAGAAATAGTATACAAAACATTCTGTTTTTCGCAAATTATATGTTTTAGGTATATAATTTTGTCAATATATAGTAATTTTACACCGACATTTTCATTTTTATTTCATCCCTTTAAAACTCTAGACGTGTGAAATGTATCACTTTATCCATCCGTTTACTGCTATTGTGGCAGGACCAAGTGGATGTGGGAAGTCAAATTTTGTAACAAATTTCATAAAATCAGTTAAAGAAATATGTAATTGTGATTTTAATCAGATCACATGGTGCTTTGATGAAATGCAGCCTTTATATAATTTACCAAATGTTAACTATCATCAAGGAATTCCAAATCTTAATATGTTTGATGGTGAAAACCCACACCTTATTATTATTGATGATCTAATGAGAGAGTCTGATGGAAGAATTGTGGATATATTTACAAAAGGTAGTCATCACAGGAATCTTAGTGTATTTTATTTAACACAAAATTTATTTCATCAAGGTAAAGGTCAAAGAGACATTTCTTTAAACTCAAGTTATATAATTTATTTTAAAAACCCTCGAGATAAAACTCAAATAAGATATTTAGCACGTCAAGTGTCACCAGATAACCCAAAATTCATTGAAGACGCCTACAGGGATGCAACTTTCGAAGCGCATGGATATTTAATGATAGATTTAAAACAGAATACAAATGATTTTTGTCGTATCAAGACAAATGTATTCCCATTTAATGGTTACTGCACAGTCTACGTCCCCACGAAAGAGTTTAAATACACCAAGAATCAAACAATTCAAATCATTTCTAAATGATGCATCGTCGACTCACCACGCATAAACATTTGCTAAACGCTTTGCATACGCTTAAACCAAAATATCAAAGAGCGTTACTTAAAACGTGTGATGAAGAAGAAATAAATTGTATTTGTGAATGTATTCATAACGTTTTACAAGGAAAGATACCTCTCAAAGATCAAGATAAACAAAAATTGAATAAACACAAAAATATACTCCGTAAACTGGTGCATAAGTGTACACATAAACTAAGAAAAAATATTATTATACAAAAAGGAGGGGCTTTCTTACCAATAATATTAGGTGCAATATTGAGTGGATTAGTAAGTGGACTAGCCAGTTAACATGGAAAATGCTAAGAAAATGATACTTATTGAACCTGGATTGATTGAAAAATTAAAACAAGAAAATAAGGTTACTAGTAATTTGTCTCGACTAGATATTGAAATGCAAAATATTATGAATAGTAAGACGGAAGACCGAAAGAAGTGGATGTTATATTTACAAACACTACAAAGATACCTTCACTTTACCGAAGAGGATCGTCAACCACTCAGATTACCAATTTATTCTGATACATCTAATGAAGATTCAAATGGATCTAAAATTGGTTTTAAAAATAAAGATAGAGATCTAAAAAGTTCAGTTGATGCTGAATCTTTGTTAGAGGAGAAAGGATCTATTAAAAGTATAGAAACTGAAGCAAATCCACTGTATTCACCAACACAAATACTCAGTTTAATTCCAAAAACTTATAATAAAAAAGGTGAGTCATTATTAAACTTAATTGGAATAAGTAAAAGTAAAATACGTTGGGACAATGAAGGCACAGTCATAATTGATAATGAAAAAATTCCAGGAAGTAATATTGTTGATTTAATAAATGATTCACTTAGACCCTTAAAAAAAGTGATCCGATAGGGTGGGATAGATTTGCTAAAGCATTAAAAGATATTAAAGTACCACTTACTTATATTGGAAATCCAAAGAGATGTGAGTTTATTAACCAACTTCAAGCAAAAGATCTGAACAAAACCTCTGAGATTGAAGTTCAAGAGTTTTCTACACCGAGCAGTGGAGATAAAAGATCTATAACTAAAATACGTAAAAAGATCGATTGGGAAAAATGGACCCCGTACTAGAAGAAATTAACAGGATTTATTATGATCCATCTAACCCCGCTGGTTTTGGTAGTATTGATAAATTATCAAAAGCTATGAAGGAGAAAATGGATAAAAAGCAAGTAAAGGAATGGTTACAATCACAAGAAACATATACACTACATAAACCCATTCGGAAAAAATTCCCGCGTAATAGGTACATTCTATCAAACATTAATGAGTTGTGGCAAGCTGATTTAAGTGATATGCGAACTTATGCTCAATATAATGATGGTTTCAACTACATACTTTGTGTTATTGATGTATTTAGTAAATATGCTTTTGCAAGACCAATGAAAAAGAAAAACTCAGAAACAACTAAAGAATGTTTTGAAAGTATATTTACTGAAAGTAATTCAACACCTACTCACATACAATCTGATAAAGGTACAGAATTTATTTCAAAAGATGTACAAAAATACTTTAAATCCAAAAAGATAAATTACTATACCACTAACAATCCTGATATTAAGGCTAGTATTGTTGAACGATTTCAAAGAACTCTAAAAATGAAAATGTGGCGTTATTTCACTCATAATAATACTTATAGATATGTCGATGTTTTACAAGATTTAATATACTCTTATAATCACAGCATTCACTCGAGTATTAAGATGTGCCCATGTGATGTAAGTTCCAACAATATTATGACAGTTTGGACTAATCTTTATGATAAAGGATCAAACAAACTTTCTTTAGAAAATTCTAAACCAAATTTCAACGTGGGTGATTATGTTCGAATAACTAAATATAAACATGTTTTTCAAAAAGGATATGAATCCAATTGGAGTGATGAAATATTTATTATATCTTCAATAATTGATAGATCTCCATGGATTGTTTATACAATAACTGATTTACAAAATGAACCAATAGTTGGTACTTTTTATGAAAGAGAATTACAGAAGGTCACTTACAACCCCACCTCACAATATAAAATAGATAAAATAATTGGCACTCGTTATTCGGGTAACAGAAAAGAAGTATTAGTGAAGTGGAGAGGTTATCCAGATAAATTTAACAGTTGGATTTTAGCTTCTAGTTTACAAGAAATATGAATAAAGAAAGTTTTTATTTAACTTTGCTCAGCAATAGTTCAATGGAATACTTTCCTGATAACAAGACCACAAATTTTTCAACAAAATTACCAAAAGCTATGAAATTAGAAGGTGAATGGTCGGTTGGAGTTGTCGAGTTTCAATATCCATGCACCATGTTTACTGTTCAAGATCATGAAAATGTTGTATACATCACAAAAACCATGATAATGCCTAATGAAGATAAACCATCAACAGTGTACTACAAAAAACATATTCCCGCTACCAACTACGATAACGTTGAACATATTTTAAAAACGTTAAATAGTATCAGAGAGAACTTGAAATTTCGTTATGATGAAATAACAAAATTTGTGTCTGTTTCTGTTTTGGATAAAAATATAACTTCCATAACATTATCACCCAAATTAAGTTTACAACTAGGTTATGAACCAAATACAAATCTCCTAGACAGAAATTTTGGGAAGTGTCCTGCTAATTTACACTTAGGGTTACCATCACAACTATTTCTATATTGTGATATTATCGATCCTCAGATTGTGGGTGATGTTATGACTCCGCTATTAAGAGTCATTTCATTAGATCCTTCAAAATACATTTATGGTGCGAATAAAATGCACATTTTCTCTCCACCTCACTACTTACCTGTTATGCGAAGAGAGTTCGATACGTTAGAAATAGATATAAGATCGAGCACAGGACAAAAAATCCCATTCCAGTTTGGAACCGTGTGTATTAAACTACATTTCCACAAATTATAATAATGTATTCTCATCAGGATCATCATAAATGTCCATACGAAAATTATTATTCTCATCAAGCTGGATCAGGAGTTGGAGTAATTTATAAGGGTTCACCATACCAACGTGGTCATGGTATTGGGAGCTTCTTAGGAGGGTTATTTAGATCAGTTTTACCTTTACTTTCAAGTGGTGTTCGAGTGGTTGGTAAGGAGGCATTAAATGCTGGAGTAGGACTTTTATCAGATATGGTTCAAGCCCGTCCTATGGAAGCCTCAATAAAAAATCGTCTAAAGCAAGTTAGTACGAACTTAAAACGAAAGGCTGATGACAAAATTGATCGATTTAACATGACAGGATCTGGGTATATAACTAAAAGAAAACGATTGGCCTCGTTCATTCCACCACTAACAGCGAAAGTGAAAGCTACGAAAAAACTTGGTCGAAAACCAAAAAACATCAAAGATATATTTTCAAATTAAGTATGTCTTTCCTTCATAATCATTCTTGTGAGTGCGTTAAGTCAGAATTAGATTTGTTTGCATTACCGTCTACACAAACAAGCATTGAAAATGGATTGTGGATTCATTATAAACCAATTTCATCTCTTGCTGATGATGGACCTATCGAGTTTCAAGTTCCCGGAACAGGCGACGACTACATAGATTTGTCTCATACATTACTCCACATAAAGGCAAAAGTATTAAATCAAGATTCAACAAACTTGATATCAGCTACAGCAGTAGCACCTGTAAATAATTGGTTGCATTCACTTTTTAGTCAACTCGATATCTATTTAAACCAAAAACTTGTGTCACCACCTAATAATACCTATGCTTATCGAGCATACATGGAAACCCTTTTAAACTATGCACCTGCTGCTAAACAATCTCATCTTACTTGTAGTCTTTGGTATGATGATACAGCAGGAAAAATGGATTCCACAGATGGTAAAAACATTGGATTTGTTAAAAGACAGGAATTAGTTAATGAAAGCAGGGAAGTAGAAATGATTGGTCATCTTCATGGTGATATTTTCAATCAAGATAAATTTTTAATTAATGGCGTTGAAATGAGTGTAAAATTAGTTCGGTCAAGAGAGAGTTTTAATTTAATTGCTGGATCAAATGATGTAAAGTTTAAAGTTTGCATTACGGATGCAACTCTTATTGTTCGAAGAGCACGAATTAATCCAAGTGTATTACTCGCACATCAGAAAGTTTTAGCTTCTACCACTGCTAAATATCCTATAACTCGTGCTGAAGTTAAAGTTTTAACTATTCCATCGGGTGTTCAAGGGAAAACTCTTGATAATATATTCTTAGGACAGGTACCCAAAAGATGTATTATTGGTTTTGTGAATAATTCCGCATTTAATGGTTCACTTACTAAAAATCCATTTAACTTTGAAAACTATGGTATTAACTCTTTCAGCTTATATATTGATGGTCAACAAATACCTTCCAAAGCTTTGCAACCATCTTTTAATAATAATATGTTTACATCAGCATATCATACTCTATTCTCGGGGACTGGTATTCACTTTCTTAATGAAGGAAATGCAATCTCTCGTGAACAGTATGCCAAAGGTTACTGTCTTTTAGCATTTGATTTAACTCCTGATTTATCAGCTAACTCATCAGCCCATTGGAATCTCATAAAGCATGGTAGTGTAAGATTAGAAGTACGATTTGAATCCTCACTAATACAAACAATTAACTGTATTGTTTATGCTGAGTTTGACAATATTATTGAAATAGATAAAAATCGAAATGTTACTGTAGACTATAGTAGTTAGGATTATAATGTGTGTTGTGTTTTCGATATATGTGTTATGCTTAATGCATTTTTGTGTGTGTGTAACTAAATGTAACATTATAAAATTAATAAAACAAATTATATGCAATATATTATTTTTTATTTCTTTATATACCTCCCCTATTTAATCTTAAACAAAACACTGTTCGAGTTTAAACTTTACATAAGCACATTGACTAAACCACTGAACATGCTGCTGCCAAGGATCATCGTCATCTTCCCAATCTTTTAAACCACCACCACAATGGAAACACTTGGTCCTGTCTCCATAGCCAGTATAAAAGAAACCGGCTTCTGCAAGATCTTCAGGCTTCTGCTGCATAACGAGAGGCCAGTTTTCGAAACTCATCAATCGTCTAGATTTTGAACTGAAAAATGGATATTCAGCTCTTAGGTACTGCATATTCTTCACTTTTTCTTCTCCAATCAATTTTGTAGTTTTGTTTTTCCATGAAGTGTTCTGTACACGTATACCGCACTCATCTCTTCCTTCTGCTATTGTTTTTCTCTCAGCATCACAAGGCGACAGCTCCTTGGATCTAATGAGTACACAGAAGTACTTTAAGTAAACAGAATCACATTCACTAATCCACTAATGAGTGTCATTGTTAAAAAAGTATTTTTTAACTTTTTCACTTTCTGCTATTGTCTTTGTAATATTGTATACGAGACCGTTTGTGTTGTCGTAGATGCTATCCTTATTATTCTTTACGTAATATTTAATCCTCGTGGTAGCGTGCTTCCAGTGATCACTAATTGGAATCTTGGATAGTTTCTTCATATCATACATTTCAATTTTTATGAGATGCGTCGCTTGGTCTCCGTCGTCAGAATTTGTAGAGATGTATGATACACCATCTCTAGCAGCTCGTGCCACAGTCGACGATAGCAGCTTCTTCCTTTTTATTTTTGGTGTCACTTCAAAAATTGATCAATCGGTTGCGATTTCCTTTTTCCTCCATCGTCTGTGTTAATAACGACGATGTCATCACTCTCTTCTTCGTGTTGGGGAGAGAGTGGCGAGTAGTAATACTGTTTATAGGTATTTTCATTATCGTCTGCGAAGTTGAATGATCTCTGCAACAACAGAGTTATCACGTTAATATCAATTTGTTTACACTTAATCTGACACACACACGTTAGGAAACAACAACAGAAATACAAGTAAGTTTGTCAATAGAATAAACACTTACCTCCATGACCATTGATGCGTTGAAGTAAGTAACACAAACGTAGTATTGGTAGACGTACACAATCCACTGTGGTCAAACGACCATAGACTGACTGCATGACTGCAACTGTTCGATCTTATATAGCACCATTCTTATCTGAACTCTATGAGTCAACAAATTTATCGCACATCGCAACAGGCATGAACTTGTTTTGTGATTCCCAAAAGAATGCGATATTTAATATTTACAAATCACTATAATTGAACATTCGTATGACAACCATTGAATAGATTAGTACTGTAATAATTTGTTAATAACAGTAATATCATGGACACACTAGAATTACAAAAGCATATGAAAAAGATTCATGTCAGTCTAGAAAATAATGTTTATGCTGCTAATAGACTACCTATGTATACACATGTACCAACGTATATAATATGCAATTTGGATGCGGATGATAAACCAGGGTCACACTGGATAGCTGTACATATCGATGCGAATGGCATCGGTCAATATTTTGATTCATATGGACGAACACCTGAGCGATATCATCTTCAGTTTTTGAAAAGGAATTGTAAGAGATGGGACTGGAATGTTGATAGGATTCAGAATGATTGGACTTCAGTTTGTGGTGAATATTGCTTAATGTATTTGCTATTTAAGTTTCAGGGATGTTCAATGCATAGTTTTACGAACATATTTACAGGGAACACACTGTACAATGATATTTTTGTGGATGAGATGTTCCACTCATATTTTGTAGAAAAAAGTAATAAATTAATTAGAAAATTAAAATGAATGATTGTGTTTTATTGATGACATAGGAAATGAAAGATAATGAGGGTTACCAGTGAGTAATAGATAAGAACGCCAAAAGGGTGTTCGAAGTATAGATAAGAACAATGGAGCGTTGATGAGGGTCAGGAGCACCGGAAATGAATGAGATAACAATAAATGGATTTGCAATTGATTTGCATAACTCCAGAACCACGCATCCTACGCAAAAAAGGACTGCAGAAACGTGATCAGAGCATGCCAAAACCTTTTTTTTTTTTTTTTTTTTTTTTTTTTTTTTTTAGGATTGGTGCGACTGATTCTCCCGGATTTGACCTGTCAAACGCGTGAGCCAGAACCGGTGAATCATCACTACTCACGTGAAAGTACAAAATAATTTATAGACATAGCATAACATCAGCATTTAATCTTCGAAGGGATAGGCAGACGTGCACATCACGGCACTTAATGCCACTGCACAATGTAACACCCACTTTTCACTATTTATGTTATGAGTCCCATATAGTAGGGGTGAGAATTATTTATAGAATATAATAGAATAATCAAATTATTCCTTCTACAAACCTATCGAATATTAGGAACTACAGCAAATGCTACGTACAGACTACAAGACGAAAACGAAATAGAGTATTCGTTTAAACTAAATTATATGTATACATTCCTAAACAAACATAATATCTTGCAATCACGTAAAAATCTCCTAGGAAAATCATTATTTTAAAGAAGTACTAGAAGATTTTGAAAGCCACCATGTCTGGCCGATAACCTTTACATATTTTATGGGTGTGTCTAGACGCCATTACTCATAAATTACTACTACGGGAATAACTACATACTTGGGTACTTGTACCTTTGTAGAAGGGATTTCATTGTTTATTGTATTGTACATAAACCTGCTTATCGTGGTCTAGTTTTGTATGATGTTTCCGCATATTCGACGGTCATTTTATACTGGTTCGTATAGCATGATGTGTTCCTTCGAAATAGGCGTATGTGTAGGTGGAAACTATTTCTAAACATGCGGGATTGGAACTTGGTTTATTGTTTGTTACTATTTTTGTTTAGTTTCTTGTAAATTGTACACTGATTTTATTGTTGGATTAAATGTTAGTTCGGACCGTTTGTAATGCTTGCCCACGAAATGCCATTGTTAAAAATTATACAACATGTTATAGTCCAGTGTCTTGTAAGTTTATAGACTGGTAGTTATTGTGTTTTTACTGTCATTCTTTCCACATTAAACATAGCCTATATTGACATCCCTTTATATTTTTCTTACGATTATCTGTACCTCTAGATAAACGGGGTTAGTTGCGATATATTTCTTAAAATCCTTTTCGTGATTACGATCAGACAAACTTTACGGCAAATGTATTTATTTATACAGAGTATTGAGAGAGATATATTATGTATGTTCGACAATTTAAGATTCCCGTTACCTAGGCAAAATTTTGTGAACAACAAAATCCTGATTGATACAAAGACACCTGTCCCTTAGCCAGATCTAATAAAAAGCTGCAGACCCTGCCTGACCCCAGTGGCGTGCACAGGTTTTCGAGACAGGGTAGGCAACTAAATATCGTATGATTAAACCCCTCCCCCCCCCGCCGGTCATACAATCATGCTCACACAAGACAGGTACATGTACATAATACATTTCGAAAAGTGCGTTCAAGGATATTGTGATGTATTCTTTCGCCAAATTACATACACTGACAATCTCGCGTATTTTTTGTGAAGTACTTCATCAGCTACCTATTGAATAAGCCAACAAAACTTACAAATAATGAAGGATCTATTATTTATTTTAATAATGAAGCATAAATTTGATGAACCAAATTTCATTATGGAATTGTTAAGTTTAATCAATCTGTTCAAAATCATAATATATTACGAATTTAAGAGCGTAGGTACCTACATTATGTCAACAAACAAAACAATAACAAGCGCGGCCGGCTGTGGCCGAGCCGGGCGAGTCTATGCGGTACATTTGTTATTACTACATTATATAATTATTAATAATACCTCTAAATTAATATGTGAATCAGTACAACCCGAAGTCTAAGTTGATATTTTTAAGAGTTATCAAACAAAAACCAGAAAATCTAATAAAAGATCCATTATAGTACAAATTACATTACCTACCTTTTACTTGGGTCAATTCTCGTAACTCGAGTACACCTCTGCCTATGGTCATTACCTGAATCTAGTCCGATAAAGGACATTTTCTTGCGAAATCTTACTGTTTTTACTTTCAACAAACACATAAAATTACCTATTATTCACACAAACTTCACAATCGAATAATATATCAAGAACCCATAAACGTCCACTGCTGGACTGTAGACCTTCGTAGGCCCACGTAACTATAATTTAGTTTGTCTCAAGAAAGCTAAAATACCTACAAATGTAGGCGTTCTCTCCATAAGAAGGTTTAGTTGAATCTCCAGGTTTGAACTTAGAAACTTGAAGATCCAGATTTATATTATAACTTTAGTGAGACATACTAAATTGATTTTATATGTTTCAGAGTAGCAGCGTGACAGTCGACACGTCGCGGGTCGCGGAATGCTGCTCATGAATATGAGCCTCTAGCATGGCTTGAAACTAGTCGAGATTACATGAGTAAGCCGAAAAAGGTTTATCAGGGAGCGCTGCTGCGTCAATCTATGTTTAATGTCTAATCCCTTGGAGCTGAAATTAGGTTATTAATTTCAAATATTTGTCAATAGTCACTAGTGACTAATGTTTTTGTATTAAGACTAGTTTTAAATCTTTGGATCAAGGTTGATTTCGGTTTGTAAAAAAAACCTAGATCGACTTTGGATCAAGATCATACTAATTTCGGCTGTTAGTCGATTAATATGACACCCACGACAAAAGTACATATTACACATTTAAATTGAACATAAATGACGATGACCTAGAAATCTACAAATCCAATTAGACTCTTTACTAGTCCATATATACAAGTAATTTCTAGACTATTCATAAATGAATAGTCTATACATATGATACAAAGGTCAATGTGTTCCACATTACTTTGTTTAACCTACAATCCTTTTAAGGTCAATGACCTCACAATAAAATCATAGATACTATTCATGTGTAAATGGTTCGTGACATTTCCTCGGTTTTATCACGATTTTACTGGGAACCAATCAGAAAGCTGAAGCTAAATCTGATCTAGAAGTAATGCTAACCAGCACGCTATACAGATTGATTTCATTTCGTATTTTCAGTCTTATGTAATAAAGGGTAGGAGTTATTTTTGCTTACGAATTTTTCCTTTACCTCTATCGATCGATGTATTTTGTTTCTATTTTGCATCATAAAGTTCTAAATCTGTGAATCCCTCTCTGTGTTTTTATTCTTCTAAGATATTCAAATACAAAAATTTTAATTTCTACATACATTTTTCTATAAGCTGAATCAAATTATAATTAGTCGAAATTAGATTCAAAAAGATCAATATAATCCACTATAAAACGCTTCAAAAACGCTCGATACAAACAAAACCTCCAACAAATTTTTCAATCCACAAACAAAAATACGAAATAGCACAACGCTTTCAATTCCACGCTCTAAGAGACCGCAAAACCGTATGAATACTTGAAAAAAATAAAAAAACTACTACGGCAATGTTGGCACTAACTGAAACAAACAACATAGGAAATCCGTCGGAAACAAGGACCGTTGAAAATGATAAAAAACCGTTGTAAAAAGGTGGAACCCACCGCGACAAGGGTATGCGAACTATTTGGTCGAGGATCGTTTTGTAAAAACACGGTTTTTCTAATGAAAACCCTGAAATTTTATGCTTTTTATTAAACGGTTTTTGACGTGCCCCAGGGATTTATTTTAATCTAGTTTATGCATATGTTTATAATTCCCACGACTGTATATATTTTATTATTTTTTGGTTTTTAGTACATTTATCTTAAACATTGCAATGTATGTTTAACATAAAACCGTTTAACTTAAAAAGTTTTTTACCTATTTTTATTACATACCTATGTTGGGAATTGAAGATAAAAGTATTGGAAATCTAATATTTTAAACTTATAATGAGGGTTACCTTTTAATGTTTAAGTAACGGTGACTAAAGAGTAAAAAAGAATTAATCGATCACATGTTCTTTTATGAAACCTAACGTATTTAATGGCCTAAAGAAGTAAAATATTAATTAAGTTACGAACGATACACAACCACTAATCTATGTAGTACTAAACGTTAAGATAAGTTGTAACAGTAAATCCTTTTTTAATGCGAAATGTGAGCGTTAAATTCTAATTTCGAATTCGCTTAGGACCTAACAGATACAATAGGGAACGCACGCTATCTTCACTTCATACCCGACTCAAACTCAGCTGCAATCGAAACCGACGCATTCTAATAGTGTCGTAAAATTTAACACATCATGTATATGGAAATGGCATGGAAACGTACATGTGAGCACATTAGAGTACATAATAATATTTCCTACATGTGTAGGCATGGGAAAGTGCTTTCTGTGTACTCATAACAGATATATTTTGTGTGTTACTGAGTGAGGGAGTAGGAGAAAGAGTGAGAGAGGGATATAGAGTGTTTTTTAAGGGGGAAAATCATCGATTTTTGATTAAGGAACGTACCTAATCGTTGACACTAAACTTAGTATTACATAATAAAGTCTAACTTTAGTGTTTACAGCTCCAATTTTATAATAATGATAAATATTATATTTCTAACAATATCCTAATATTTACAGACCTCTTTAAAGACTTACGAAGGTATAATCTAAAGGAACGTATAAAACTTTCGTAAATATTTTAATATTAATTATTTTTTTCTTTATTGAGTGTGTTTTAATATCATATTGATATAAGCTCCACCTACAAAGACACCAAAATCATTATACTTTCTAGAAGCCTCCGCAAAAAATTCCAGAAACAGAATTGTGATAAAAATAAAAATCTTTTTACAACGAAATATATTTCAGAAGGTGTAGTCGATGGTAATTTATTTATGGCTATAATCTCGACACCCGTCGATGTCTGACCATAAACCGTGGAGCACTCTGTGATATTATGCAGGCTCACACTCGACCGGTGCGTTTACATGTAGATAAGGATCTCCCGCTAACGATACCTCCCCGCCTATTTTATTATACTTCGTGGTGCGTGGAACAAGGGACGTGGTAACGCGATTTCGTTCTTACGATGTTAAGAATTAAGAATATGTTCGTTTCTCACTCTCGATTAATTTCTGAGAAATGTTACTCAGATATAATAACTATTTTTAGAGCATTAACAATGTTGTATGAAATAATAACTTTTGTTTCGTTACAAAAAGTATAACTTAAAACCAATTTGTAAGCTATCTTGCAAATACAGTAAACGTATAAGTTGATTGTTTGATGTATTTCAATAACCTATGATTCTATTTGATATATTAAAAAAGGGCCAAATTAAAAGTACTCTTAACCGACGAGCATGCATAAAAATATTGATGACTCTTGATGAAGCGAGAGAGGTATGTGGGAATCGTAGTAATTGGCGTTCCATAGTATCTGCTAACCCCTATGGGGGACAGGCGTGAAGTTATGTATGTATGTATGTTATAACTTGTAAATGGGTATTTGAGGAACTTTTAAATAGAAAAACAGTATGGCAAGAGGTTGAACTCCTATTTCATGTTGAATCGGAAAATGTTACTTTCGCTCCTTCTCGTTGGTTCCTCGTAAGCTTACGCCTTGCACCATGAAACACAATATCGAGAGCGCCACGTGATTTATGTTCTTAGTTTCAATAATGAGTAGTATTCACCAAATACATTAATATTGGCCCACTCATAAATGTTACCTCATTAGGGAATCGTAAAAATGTTACGTCAAGTCATCATTACTATGTTTCCGAATAATATTAGAACTATAAAATTAATATAAACCAAATATGTTTATGAAAAGACCTCTGTAAAAATGATTGGTAATATTATGGACTCTTAAGACCGACTGAGATAGAGACGGCTATTTAAACCATAATTTAAAAAAATACTAAGACATTTATAACATACTAGCTGTTGCCCGCGACTTCGTCCGCGTAGAATAATGACTTCTGGCAGAGTTTCAGCTTAGGCTTTTGAATTAGTTTTTATCAAGGGATATTCTACGGTAATGGATGTCGTCAGAATTGATTCAGTCCCGTAGATGATAGCGTGATAATATGTAGCCTATATGTTTACCAGACTTGTTAGTAATATTCATGCAAAATTTGAAATAGTAGTGCAGTACTTTTTGAGATCATCACGGCCATACATACAGACAAACAGACAAAAATTCTAAAAACCACATTATTGGCTTCGGTATCGATTAGAGATCACGCTTCAAATATTCTTTTAAGAAACATTCAATGTACAGTTTTGACTTTTCTACGATTTATTATATGTGTAGATAGCTGTTGCCCGCGACTTCGTCCGCGTAGATTAATGACTTCTGACAGAATTAACCAGAATCAATTCAGTGCCCAAGTAAGATTTACCTATTTTGAAATGATTTATCGTAGTTTCAATAAATAAATAATCCCGCAGGGATCTTACCAGTACAGTGCCCGATCACGTAAGGTTTGAGTAATAAAAACTATTCTATCGACTATTGTTGTACCGAATCTCTCTAGAATAAGTTCAGTGGTTAAGAGTTAGAGAGTCCTGGGGCATTGACGCATAGTTCCCGTTCTCGTGAGACATCTGTGAAAAAACTATCATACGTTACCCAGGTCCCAAATCATCGTTTTACCGAATGTAATTCAAAAAGATTCAATGATTCTAAATTCAACGGCTAAGAAGATTTATACAAACTCTCATTCCCTATTTTATCCCCTTAGGGGTGGAATTTATCAAAATCCTTTCTAAAGAGATACCTATGTCATAGTAACTTTATGCATGCAAAGTCTCAGCCCGATCAATTTAAAACTGGCAAAGTATCATACTTTGGGGTGAGAATGTTCAAAAACCTTTCTAAAGGGACGTTTACGTCATAATATCCATCTGCACGCCGAATTTCAACCCGATCGGTGTAAAACTGACAAAGCCTCACACAAACGTTCATCCCCTATTTTACCCCCTTGGTGGAAATTATCAAAATCCTTTCAAAGCGGATGCTTACGTCATAACATCTATCTGCATGCCAAATTTCAACCTGATCGGTTTAAAACTGACAAAGGCGCATATAAACTTTCATCCCCTATTTTACCCACTTGGGGGTGGAAATTATCAAAATCCTTTCACAGCGGACGCCTACGTCGTAACATCTATCTGCATGCCAAATTACAACCCGATCGGTTTAAAACTGACAAAAGCTCATATAAACTTTCATCCCCTATTTTACCCACTTGGGGGTGGAAATTATCAAAATCCTTTCATATCGGATGCTTACGTCATAACATCTATCTGCATGCCAAATTACAACCCGATCGGTTTAAAACTGACAAAGTCTCATACAAACTTTCATCCCCTTTTTTACCCCCTTGGAGGTGGAAATTATCAAAATCCTTTCACAACGGATGCTTACGTCATACCATCTATCTGCATGCCAAATTTCAACCCGATCAGTTAAAAACTGACAAAGTTTCATACAAACTTTCATCCCTTTTTTTACCCCCTTGGGGGTGGAAATTATCAAAATCCTTTCTTAGCGAATGCCTACGTCATAACATCTATCTGTATGCCAAATTTTAGCCCAATCTGTCCAGCGGTTTGGGCTGTGCGTTGATAGATCACTATGTCAGTCAGTCAATCAGTCAGTCAGTCAATAACGTTTGAATTTTATATATATATAGATTTTTAATGCCTAATAATAAAAAAAAAGTTTCGACATGTCCCAACTCTCATACTAAGATTTTATCCATAAAAACTTCATAAATGAACTACCAAGCAAAACATCTGTCCTACACAGAATAGGGGCTTATTCAAACAATATTGAGTGGCGTTACAACCAAATTATCACTGTGATGCTTTTAAATGCTCTCATGAAATCCATTTGGGCACCAACTGAACATGATAAACCGGTGCTCAATTGAATTATCGAGTCTCCGCGTTCCCGGGCTCCGCACAGTTTGGTTCAAGCCTATCAGCCTTCACGAATCATTGAGTGACTGCCTTTAGCGTTGTGCGTGCAGCGTAGTGAATTTATTTACTGACAGCTAAAAAGGTAACAGGTTTAAAAAGAAAATGTAAGCCTAATGGAACGAAGTGTGTTGACGTTGATGGTATTAAACCAAACTGGTTCAGTCGTGTTAAACTTTAAGAAAATAGAATAACAGAACTATGTATAATACATACTTGGTTAAACAACAAACTCTGTCAAAACAAAGAGGTTTAAAATGAAAACTTGAAATATCCTTGCGGCGAAAGATACAAGCATATGAAACATAAATCTCCCCCAAAAAGGTCTATATTTAGATCAACATATAGGGTAACAAGGTTCCGACAGTAGCTAGGTATACACAAATTTTCGTATCGTTCTATTTTACTTTGAAACGCGTCCGGCAGGATTTCGTTTCACCGAAAAATCTGGGACGGAAGTAACCGACAAAAACGAAGTACATGCCCCCGTTTCGCCTTAGGAAGCGAATTTTTATTAAGTGAAAGATTGTAGAAGCAAGTATATTATAGCTTGGGGGCGAAAACCGTTCAGAGTTTTAAACTTAGGTATTCTTGTTTTAGGTGAATTTCTAAACTGAACAACATACTATTCACACTCGTTTCTGAGTTAAATCTATGAAAAATGAAAACCGTGTTCTATTTTATGTAGGCGTCGTATTCACAGTCACAAACTAGCTGACTGCTACGCTACCTATTGATAATTATGAACGAAAAAAATAGACTTCAATAAGTTAAAAGACAGTAATACATTACTAAATAAAATATAATTATGCACTTCTGCTACGAAACTTGCGCACTATAAACGAAAATTTAAATCCAAGTACACTTTAAAATGAAGTAAAGATAAATTCAGAGAACAAAATTTACAATCTCAGCGCTCTTTACGACAGCTCACGGCGCTCTATCATAACACTATTAACTCTTTACATATAAGACGTCAGGTATAATAAATGAGCCACTAAAAGGATATAATGCTCTCTCGACGAGCTCCTATTTACTGAAGAGCTCTCATCATATAAATTGAAGAGGAAATTCTAGTGTTATCATTCTCGAGGACCGGGACCTCTCACTGTTAGGAAGTAAAAATAGGTTATATGACTAATTGTATTGTTCAAGTTATGTTGCCAAGGTAAGTCTGTCATAATAGCTTCATTCGTACAATAGCTGGTATTTGAAACTAGTAATATATCATTCTCGGAATGACGTGGAGCGAGGTGAAGCGAAAAGCTCAAGACCGATGGTGATAGAGGATCTCTGTGGACGCCATTTGCCCCATCTAGGGGACATAGGAGTTTAAACCAAATAAGTCAATATAACATTCTTAGTCGAACGTTGTTTTGTTCTTTAAGAGATTGTACGCGAAATTGCGACATAATGACAAAATCTATGAATTATAAAAATATCTAGTGACTGAATATTTTCCAACTACCGCCAAAAATCAAATAGATAGTCAAGCATTACCAAGCCCATCATACAACTTGTAATTACACGATTAAATAAATATGCCATCATTACATCGTAAAAACCACTCAATCCCCCTAACCACACCACAAAATAAATCCTCTTCTCTAAAACACACAACAATTTGCATATTAAAATAAAAATAAAAAACAAATTTAAATTTTGCCACTTTTTTTAACGTCACCCATTTTTTTCGAGCTGCCCTAGAGTCTCGGATATGTAAATAAGAGAAGCACTCTTGGGGTTGGAATTAAAAAATGGCCGGCGATGGAGATAGGGCAAGCGTTGCTGAGAGCCCTACAGATAAGCCACCTGATTTGGTACAACAGATTGCACATAGCTGGTGCTAGAATAAATTGATCTTTTATGAAATAGCAATTTTGAAGTGACATTACGTTGAGCGGGTAGGTGTGGTGACTGATGCCAATTTATTGAAATGGTAACCTATGTACATCAGACTTAATGGCACAAAAGATATAGATCATAATGTTATTAAACTATTACTGTGCTTGATGCATAATGTTAATGAACTGTTTCGATTCCATATTCAACCAACTAGCTCGTGACTCCTTAATCAACAAAGCTGCTCAACATCTTTGTTCATAAATTTTAATAAAAGAAAAACAGTTTAAAACCTTTTTAATTACGAACTACTAATAGCCAACTTCGATAACGTCCAAACCGATTAAAAGTAACATTGTCAAAGATTTTGATCGGAGGAGTTTTGAGAAAGAAAATCGGGCGGTACCCTCCCCGTCCTATAATGAAGACAATCTTAATCGCGATGCCCTTTTCCGGCGTAAATATTTAATTAGGTCGCAAGGTGGCCTTTTACAGCTTAATTGCTGAAAATATGGAGTTACGCAGACGTTTGTTGCAAGGAGAATATTATAATTTGGAGTTAAAGCGTCACTGTGGGATATGGAAGGCCGACGTATCATTTTATGATTTGCTTACAAGTATAAAGCTTGCGCGAAATTATGGTCTTGTAAACTGAAAAATAATAGTATATAATGAATATTTTCTTTTATTATATTACTTAGAATCTGTATATTTATGGCTTTTAAATTACACAGAGAAATATATTATTTCTATAGACATCATTAGATCGTGACCTCTTTATAAACCTAAGTCTTTTTACCTACTAAATTACAGGTTCATCAGATAGACAGCTATTATGTTATTTTGAAAATCACGATCAATAAGTACCTAACCAAATTATCTCCCTGAAGGACAAACTAAATGTGATCACTGATCAGTATAATCTGAAGGACGGAATAAATTGCTTTCTAGGAAAACAATTACGGCTCATAAACATATGTATGAGACTTCAAGACTACTATAGACTAGACAGTCAAATCAATGATTATTCTAGAACCTATTATCTAGATATATTTCATTCTATATCGTTATGCAAGCTTTGATACGAGTAGTTATGCGAACGTTCGATTTTGAATTTTTGTGTAAAGTCAATAGCTATTGTTTTTTAATAACATGAAAACCAGTAACCGACAATGAGCAACACACTTTATTAAACTTTAATTAATTTAAAAAACTACATGTTTCTATTCTTTAGCTTTGACTAAATTAAAACTCATAATACATTCTGACGGCAAAAACTAAATGAATCGCCATTTCATTGAAAGTTAAATGCATTACATAATCTCAAGCGCTATTGAGAATTTTCTATTAAAAAGTAACATGTTTCTATTAAAAAGGGCCTCGACTGACCGGCGAGTTGTCAGCGTCGTTTTTCTACTCTCAATGTCCACTCTCATACAGTAAAAC
This sequence comes from Spodoptera picta, assembly GCA_038387885.1. Lineage (NCBI taxonomy): Eukaryota > Metazoa > Arthropoda > Insecta > Lepidoptera > Noctuidae > Spodoptera > Spodoptera picta. The sequence continues at coordinate 25,967 of JAZHFQ010000452.1, forward strand.
TATTTATATCCAGAAATTTTACACTACACTTTATAGTTTACGACTATAAGCATGTTGCCGAACTTCGTCATTTTTGCGCAAAACGGGAAACTAGACCAGTTTCGTTTCGCAATAAACTAAAAACCTCTTTTTATTCAGATTAAGGTTGTATATGAAGTTCGTTTTGTTAGTCAAGTAGTCTGTATAAAGCCGTTCCGCAACACGGCATAGCTTTAGAGACGGAGACAAGACGCCATTTGCATTCCTACTATGTTAGTCGAATGCCTCCGCTAAATCTTTGTCTAAAAGCTGAACATACTGGCATTTCTATTAACAGCGTTCTCCGAATTGTTATTGTAATAGAAATTTCATTTCATTTTAATTTTGTTCATAGCTCAAAAGGAATGACTCTTTCATTCTTAACTATTAGCTGTTCAGGTATTTCATGCTTTAAAACCTAAAGTTATTCGTATTGCGCTCACATTTTAAAATGTAAAATCTTCATCACTTATTTGGCGAAATTATTTACCTGAAACTTGGCGAAATTCTTGAGCTTTCGTCGTAAAATAAATACTAGATTTTCCTTTGAAAAGAGTAGAGAAACGAGTCAGTGTGTCAGGGCCGTTGCAGTAGGCACCTCTTGAGATAAGGCGCGAGCGACTTAATGAGGACTCCGCCAGACTCCGCAAAGGTAACCTAAGGAGGAACTTCAACGAGAGTTTTAGGGCTCGTAAAATAAGATTAGACGTAAGTTTTATCAGGTTGCGAGAGATAGATAAAGTTTTTAATGAGAACCTGTACCGACCTGTCGATGTGTCGGCCCATAAAAAGTTGGGAACTTGAAAATTTCTGCAGTTTAACGAACATGTGTTTGAGGAAGAGGATTTAAGGAATGTATTTTCTTAGACCATTGCGGTTTTAAAGATAGCTTACGTGTGTGTTTTGTATTTCACTTTAAAGATTGGTTATATCACCATATCCCTTTAAATGAAATAAGCAATTCACGCCTCTAAATAACAACGCTGCAATAAATATGAAACCTTTCACACATTGAAATAAGATAGGTTTTCCCGTAAATAAAAATGGTTAACGGCTGTAATAAAATTTCTTGTTTCATTCTCAAAGTTGGGATACGTTTTGGTGAGCCAAGTTTATTGTTTTCAATTACATCTTTACCTTCGTATAATATCCTCGATTCTCTTCCACTTGAGACGAGGGGAATTTATATGATTACGTATTTAAATCTCATGTATTTTGTCACGAGATTTTTTTTGTTTTTTTCTTCCAATTCCTTTGTAGATAAATTAGGTTATTTTCTACAAGATCCTAATACATAATTGTTTTTTCCAAGACAAAATAAGTTATATACTTACATATAACTCGAGACACCCAAATAATTAGGATGCCTTTAGATACTTGTACGTTTTTAAAGATTGACTATCGATTCCCAAATATCTGCACAAAAAAGTATTCCCAAAAAGGACAAAACTTACACTCAAGTCTAGAAGAACTAGATAAAACATCTCAAAACTCTGCTCACTAGTAAATACCATTCTCCTAAATGTTAAGCTGGTCTTCCGCTCTAAATAAAGAATGAAATAAATATTTAAAGAGAGAGCGCTGAGAGACACAATTTACTTGAAAACTTTATCCGTGGACCGCTAATAAACAGAGTTTAAAGTAACAACTCTTACTACCACGTTGTACTAAGTAGGAAAAAGTTTTGTAGCAAGCTAAGCGACAAATTGGACTCTTGCCGGTCGGAAATTGACCAAAATACCTGTGAGATACCACAGACGCTTCATCATATAACTTTTAATTAATTAACGCTTGAAATAAAAAGTTTCTCTGAAAGTAGAATTAAAGTAAATATGGGAGTACGTCACATCTTTTTCTCTTGTTTTTCTTGGTTCTAGTTTAATACGACTAGTCTGAGGAGTATTCTATTTTTGTTTAAACAGTTGTCAATAAATGTATGTCAAATTATAAACAGCATTCCAGGAGGTTCACTTCACCCGCTGTAGCACCGGTAAAACGTTACCGGTGCTACAGCACGAAGTGCAGGAGTAGGAACGGGGTGGTTTTTTGTCAGTAAGAGTCTGACACTCTCTCCCGCCTCACCCAGGCGGGAGAAGTCATTGGATGATATTCCCCTTTAAAAAAGGGAGGTTAACCTCTCAGAAAAGTAGGTACATGAAGTACCAACAGAAAGATGAAAACTGTACAAAGGTATCAATAAACCCGGCTAATCCTCACAAACCGAACCCAACGCGACAATGGAAAATTAAAAACCATTAAAACATTTTTGGGAACAAGTACACGGTAAAAGCGTCAGGATAATACACGTTAAGCTAACATAATCTGTGAATAACACTGAATTTGAATTAGTCCAGTAACCTTCTTTAAAAGTTACGTCAGAATCTCGGGACCTCCATTGCGTAGATCATTATAAAGGGCGGTGTACAAAATTTTAATGAGAAGAAGCGTCATCATGGCGGACAGATAAGAGACGCTGGTGTAATCCTTGCCTAATTGATTCGCAAAACGTCGACTCATGCCCTTGGAGCATAGGTCGGCCATTGTTGGAACTGCATATTGATTTCAATACCGTTGTCGTTGATAGAAACGGAGAACGGTTATTGGATTTAACTAAAGAGATGAACGAAGAGAAAGATTTTTGTTTTTTACATTATGGTGAAAATAGCGTCATTTAATTATGCCAGAACTGGACGCAGATCTACACAAATCTATGTGATTTCTATTGTATCTCATATACAAGAGGTTAAGTAAGTTTATTGTTAAATCTGGTTAAGATACAGTACCGGAGTTCGCTAGTCCAGAACTTTCCTAGAACTTGTCTGAATCATACAACAATACGAACTACTCACTTACCTCTATACAATAACACAATATCGTCAAAGCTAATCCACATACTCGATCAAACACTAACCCCCAACACCAAACACTCGAAATATCTATCACACGAAAACTATCCTTAATAAACGATCAAACAAATTTCCTTACAAAAGTGTTTACTTTGTAACCCTTCGGTCCTTCGCCCACTTTGGAACATTTTTGCCAACGCAACACTCCTTTTGATTCTTCAGAAACGCTAACAGAACTTTCCATCGACTGAACTTTGAATGGTTCCTCAAGTTATTACGAGAACTCTGGTACTCTTCATGAACCCTTGAAGACCGTTCATTAAATAAGTTGATGTCATGTACCATCGTCCATCTTATTAAAGTTTAATTTTGATCACAATTGTTTGGAAATTAGAAGTGTTAAGCTAGGTTACGACTGCTTTAGAGTTATTTTAAACCTCTAATAGAAAAGAAAGGCCGGGAGTAGTGAGCAATTGTTTATTTCGGGACTCTTCTTTTTATTTCAACATTCCATTAGTTTTTGAAAGCTCTAAAATCAACACATGCTATAACTAAAATATCTTTACCCAGGTACATGGCAGGTATACAGGGAATATACGTGAATTATTCAACTAATACCAAGTACAACAACATAATCAGCCATGAGAAAGAAAAGACACCCATTACGAAACAATTTCGAGTTGATCTGATCTGATAATTTAATAAAGTCCTAATAATGGCAAATTTCGAGTATTGTACCAATACGTAATAACTTATGTATTACTCCAACCAATATCTGACTCAACAATAAACCTAATCAACCGATATTGAATAGAAAAGAAATCGCTATACCAATAAAATTGATGCGAAAATACGATATTAGTTTCATCCTTTTGAATTAGTTGGAGAAACAGTAACTATATAGTACGTCTATTAAATAACTCGATATCTTTTCATACGATACTTACTCATAAAAAGAATAGCAAAGAGAATTAAAGAAATAATGAGTAGCAGGATTTTCTAACAACTCTCCGCTAGTGAAAACCGCGCTTCCTTTGATACCGGTGGAAAGGTAAACGTTAAAATAACCACGGAGAAAAACTTGCAGCAAAATGCATTCATCGTTATAACTTTAGCCGTTCACAACTAACATAACTCTTTTTAAGCAAAGAGTTCTCTATGTTTAATCAGCCTCCTTGCTGAAGTATACCCATCCATTTAGATAAGTAAGAGTTAAATAGCTTCAAGATTCGCTTTATAAAGTTTGTATAACGAGCTCGTTCTGCAATTCTTATCTCGCTCCTTTCATAGTTATTATGATAAATCTAATGCTATAAAATGACTTAATTATTCGGATATTAGAAAGCACAACCCGTGCCCGGTCGTAGAAACGTCATAAATATTGATAATGCCAAAGCATTAATACCGATTATGACAAATTAGCCGATAGGAAAATGATAAAATTTATTACTATCCAAAATATTATTTTCAGCCAAATAACATTGGAGCCGAACCGGGAATTCATAATTTATTCCCCGATGACAATATAACAGAGGCGTCCTTACGGAACGCTCGTAATTTATAACATGAATCGCATTAAATAGTAAATGTGTTATTTGCATGCGCCTTTTAATTTACCTTTTTAATGCTCACGAATGTAAGTGGTCTACAGGATAACTTAGTGTACCTGAACAAGCAATTAACAGTAATGCAGAGACTTGAAAAACTAGAAAGGTAAAATTTCCATAACAGCCACAACCACTCCCTATAGTAGTGAGCTCGATGAAAAGAAAATTGTCCAAAAGCCAGTTATAAAAGTACCACCGGCGCCGTAGCCCATCAATTACAAAGAACATAAGCTCCACGGACACTCCATTCTGTAGGGAATGGTATGGACAGGAATCCACTACACTTCCAGCCGAGTAGCGGCACTATTCGACCGGAATAAACTCCAGCATGTCGTGTTGCAAAGAAGTGTAGCGAAGTCAGAAATATCCCGGGAATAGCAAACTTTAAAGTTCCGCTTTAAGAAATTTATACGAGCTACATTGGTTCTGAATCGACTTAGTGGAATGTACAATACAAAGGCAAAAAGCGTTATCTCGTCTTGAAAAATTCTCAAGGTGTAATAAAATACGAGCTTAACTCTAATACCAATCTCGAAACGTAATACGGAGGATTATTTCGTCAGCTGATCTATCTAATTTAAAAGATGGAAAGTTATTAGCGAATTTTTTGGAATAATCATTAAATTGGATATTCAGTCAGTCAGATTATTACCAGTATTTTTATTAGAGTAGGTACTAAGCCTCGAAACACTTAATAGGAAGAATCACGCTTGAACCAGAAGTGCACAACAAATTGTCGTGTACCTGCAGTGGAGAACAAATAGCATTTAATAGTTATCTCTGTTGAACACACGTACAAAGTCCTATTTCCTATTGGAGTATACAAAGCGGCTCCATTCGTTTGGAAATATATCACTGCACAGAAGTGGAGCCTCTATTCGTTCTTTCTTTTTGAGAAGCTCTCGAGTCTCGTTTACGCGAGTAATTGGGATACAGTTCTGAGGCCTTAGTACGAGTTTGATTTACGTTTAAAGTATTCGAAACGAGTACGCGTTCGGCACTGTGATTGGCTGGCGCCCATGAACCAACCAATCAGAGCGCCGAACGCGTACTCGTTACGATTACTTTAAACGTACAACATACTCATACTAAGGCCTCTGAGCATTCGTGTGTCCCTGGTAACTGCGCACAAATATGCAACCAGCGCTAATGCCGGCCGCCGAGTACGTACAACTTTTAGATGTTTTTAGAACACATTTTCGGCTTTTTACGAGTCGTCGCATGGCTTGTTTTAGTCTATTTTTTACTTTAATACGTTTTCGCTGTAATTTTATTGTCGAATTAAAACAGAATAATGAGGGCTTTACAGCTTTACTTGTGTCGTGCGCTTAGCGTATTTTGTAGGTTCAAATGTTTGTGCTTCAAAGATAAAAATTAAACTGCTTTTCCGTAAAGGCTTTTAATTTTACCTATTGATCTTATACTCAGGACTGTTGGTAATAATGTAGTTAAAGCTCGGTATATGATATTTGCATAGATATCCAAGGGGTATTTGTACACGGAGCTCCAATATCTCGTTGGTACAATAAGCTCATCGCTCCCGGAATCAATATTCCAAAGGCACTCGTATTGCTTCGTACTCAGAATTATAGATTTATGCATCTCACTCGATGCCAAATTATTTACGTGCCAAAATGTAAAATTACTTGAATGTAGGTTACGGGATTTTGTCCCGCGCTTCAGAAAATGGGACCACGAAGATCAAACCTTCTCACATGACAAAGCCTATTTATTTACTCTTTAACCCACATCCACGAGTATATCAAAGGGGAAAATATAAAATATATCATATTTTTTACTCTCCTTGTTAAGATTGAAGACACTTCTCGGATTTTTATTACATTATATACGACACAGGCAAATTTTTTGTCGCGCTCGTAAAATATGATCTGATTGACTTGGTGTGTTCGCTGTCTTGTATCTGTAAATTGGCAGCGGTAATAGAAGAGAGTACAAAGATTTTAATACACGCATACTTAAATACAACCGATGTCCTACTAGTTTTAGAGAACAGGTTTTTACCTGTTCTCTAATAGTTTTTGTTTTGCACAACAAGCAAAACAAAAACTATTAGAGAACAAATTGGCAAACTGAGCAAAGAAATTAAGCTACAAATGAGAAAAGATAGAGAACATTCGAGACTCAACACTCTGGAAAAACATATTAAAAGGACTGGCGGTATAAAGAAGGCTCTTAAAGTCCTAATAGATAAAACCAACTGGATACCTAACATGAAAGACCAACACTGTAAAACAAAAACCAAAAGAACAGAAATCCTATCAATAGCCACAAATTTCTACAAAAACCTATACTCCAGCAAGAGCCAAATAATCAATACAGACTTAAACAACTACGACAATGTACCACCCATACTAGTAGAAGAAATACACAAAGCAATCATTACACAGAAGAACGACAAAGCCCCGGGTCCCGATGGTATCACCCACCATATACATGCTGTGAGACAAATATTCGAGAAGAACAAGGAATTCAAAGTACCGTTCTATTGTTGTTTCATCGACTACAATAAGGCATTTGATTCAATCGAACACGAGTACATCTGGACTTGCCTCAAGAACCAAGGAGTCGAATAAAAGTACATCAGAATCATAAAAAACATATACAAATATAAAAATAAATAGAAGAGTAAGACAAGGAGATCCGTTATCGCCAAAATTGTTTACAGCTGTTTTAGAGGGCATTTTTCGAAAACTTAATTGGAATCAGTACGGCATAAACATAAACGGAGAAAAACTGTCCCACTTACGTTTTGCTGATGACATCGTGTTATTTGCTGATACAAAAGACCAAATGCAAAAAATGCTCATAGATCTGGAAAAAGGAAGCAGCGTGGTAGGTCTGACAATGAATACATCCAAAACCAAAGCACTAACGAATGCATTGGAGGACCCGATTATCATAAATGGAGAACTGATCGAGTATGTGACAGAATACACCTATCTAGGCCAACAAATTGCAAACACCAAAATAATGACGAAGGAAATAGACACAAGAATAGGAAAAGCATGGAATTGTTACTGGAGACTAAAAGAAATTATGTAAAACAAAGAAATTAAGATATCTGTTAAATCGAAGCTCTACAACACCTGCGTCCTACCAGTTCTAACATATGGGTGCCAAACCTGGGCTCTCACCAAAGCTCAAAACAAAAAATTAGGAACTTGCCAGTCAGCAATGGAACGAAGCATGCTGAATATACGAAAATCTGACAAAATACGCAATGAAACTATCAGAAATCGCACTAAAATAGAAAACATAACGACCAGAATTCGTAAACTTAAGTGGCAATGGACAGGTCATACGATAAGAGGCTCCGAAAAATGGAACAAAAGTATAGTGTTTTGGTACCCTAGAAATAGAAAAAGAAAACGAGGCAGACAGTTCAAAAGATGGGAAGACGATATAAGAACAATAGCAGGAAAAACATGGACTAGAACAGCGCTAAACCGAGCAGAGTGGAAAGACATGGAGGAGGCCTTTGCCAAAGCTGGGCAAACAGACGAAGTTGTCGGTGTCAACGACTCACCAGAGTCACAATTGCAAACTATGTTAATGTAAATACTTTGTCTGATTAAAGGCTTATATTATTATTATATTATTAATTGAAACTTTAAAATAAACAGTGAAAACACAAAACCGCCTAACAAGCCACACCAAATTTCTGTATCAGAATCCAAATGTACTTTTAAGTCCCAAAACTAACACGGTCGGGTTTAATACAATCACCTGACTTTGCAATTTATCCGTCCGGTCCGTGCCGCTACCCGGGTAGCCGGGTATACTCGTAACATAACGGGTGGTGTGATGAGGCTACCCGGGTGAATACTGATGAGGCAAGTTGACCCGCCCGAATATTAATCACTGGACGTAATACAACCGCCTGTTGCATTATGTAAGATCTCCATGCCAAGACAACGGTCTTTCATAAAGGAAAGAGCTAGCTCGAGAATTTTTCCTATAGCTATTTTGATTGACATGGATAAAAGGCCTTTTGGAGTTATGTATCTTTTGGGAAACTCTTAATGAAGGGCTTTTGAATCGTATAAACTTAAGTTGTAAAACAATAACATTCAGAATGTTCTTGACATATATACAAGATGATGAACTACAGTATAGCAATTTTCTACGTATCTGCCTGCCTATACATATGTCAATAAGGTAACGTAGTTACATTTAGTTATATAGTTAAATTTCTCTCTCTTATCTTTCTGACTCTTATTGCATTCCTGACTTACTAAACAGTGCATTTAATTATCTCGAACTTAGACTAAAACGGGCATCCGTGCTATTTCTCAACAGCAAGCAGCTGGTACAATCTTGTCCATTAGTTCATTACTTTCTAATATTAGCTACTAGTTCCCAAGTACGTTGTACTGGTACGAACCTGTGCCTATTGTGAGCTTCCACTTAATGATCATTAGTTAGCCTAACGACCAATGAACACGCTACATTTTACTTAAGTACTTGCTTCAGTAGCCAACCAAAAGAGTTCTTTGTCATATCGCTGAATGTCATCTTTGAGTATGATTTTAGGTTTAGATTTTTATAAAACATATGTTACATTGTTTTTCTAAAAATGGAGAAGTCTGCGATCATTCATAGTGCCATAGAAATTCATTACGTCTACAAATTAATGTTATCATTCCATTTTACTCAGATTGGAATCTGTTTCTCATTACATGAATACGACAATAATGCATCTTCATAAATGACAAGCAACAGTAGAAATATTGAAATTCAAAAACCTCGTGTTTCCTGAATACGAGAACAATTTTGCCTGCATACATTTCAATCCCAAGTAAAAAAGCCAATATTCATCCGACCATGAAAATCGGAAACTCCGCATCCCACAAATTGTATTGTGAACGGATTGCCGATAAAAAAATAAGAAAAAATAGTGAAGCCACAATATTCCCCGTCCTGGTCTGATTTATACCCGGGTTACATCAGTCAGGCAATATCCGGGGAGAGAGACAACCCGCCCGTGTCATATTGAGGAAATGAAATAATTTTTCATTTGCCCACCTGATTAATTTCTATTCACCTCTTATCATTTTGTGGAGCCTTTCCTTCTTAGGGGATGCTCTTATAAGTGGTACTTTATAGGTATCATCAACTCATCTTGTTACATAGTAATGTACTTAACTGGATTTGCTTATAAGCGAATCAGTTTTCAAAAAATCTATAACAGTTTGAAGTCTAATTTCGTGATCATTGTATAGAGGTAAGTGTTAACCCATGTTAATTACTCAATTAATATCTAATTGCATTAATCTAATATTAACGTATAATTTGGCCTAATTTCCTGTTCCATTAGGTGTGACAACACAGAGTACGAATGTCAACAAGAAGAATTAATTAGTAGCATGGCAGTTACTATTTGAGTTCAACTCTAATTGAGTACTTTAAAAACACTTTTTAAGTCTTCTCGCACGAGGGCACCACACCACTTATGTTCCTCACGCGCTCGTGAAACTGTTTGTGAAAAAAGACCTTTTCACAACTTGGTATTCCATCCATGCTGTGCTGAGCCTAGCAAATTTATTAAACAAGGTCACGCCCCGTTTTATAGGGATAATAAAAAGTAAAACAACACGTCCATCTGACGAATGAGATCTGGAATGAGGATCTGACACGACAAGAAAATGTAAGAGCCACGGAATATTTTACTCTCTCATACATTATAAACGTAAAATTGAACAAGTTGTAATGAGTTTATCTATAACTAAAAAGTTCTCTGGCCAAACTTGCCGTAGTTTCTTACTGAGGTTAATTTCACCAAGGAGTTGTCGGTTCACCTAGTTTCCATACTTACATTCTACATTTTGAAACTTTTCACCTGCAATACGGTTAAGACTCCAATGTAAAGTTATGCATAGCAAAGGAAATTAACGGTTCTCCAAGGATTTGTTTTTAAATTCGAAGGCTCTCTCCGTTACCCTACTTGCCTACTTGTTTTGCCTAATACTTATTTGGGGGAGCTTTACAAGAGTACATTCATCACATAAACGCTATAATGAAGTAATACGAGGGAACAAGACAAAGGACAAGATATTTTATTTGTGCGAACACCGCATTGTTAGAGGCGTCCCACAAGGCTCATTACTGAAAATTAGGTTAGACTCTCTAGAAAAATAATGGCGGGTCTCTTCACTCGATGAATATTCACAAGATGGCGCCGTAGTGGTCATGACGGTTCGCGCCACGCTGCCGTCACGGGTATAATTAAAAATAATTATAAAAGCCGACGCGCACTCGCGTCGCTGTATATTGAATTAATAATTCAGGAACATGCTGATTCCGAGATGAATTTCAAAGGAATACCGATTGGCGAATAATGTTTAAGTGGGCACGTGGGTAAGGTGCGAAAACCGTGGCCATTTTACCTCTTCTCTTCTTACCAAGTTTTTCAAACTTCGAATGTCGTTGTAACTTACCTGAAACAAAAAGCAGTAATTCATTAGTATAAAGAAAACATTACTCAGTTATTGAAATGCTTGAATACATAGCTATAAGGACTATATTGCCGTAACGTTGGAGCAGTAACTGTAATTCCCTTGAGACACGTATCTCCCGTCGTCAATTGGAAACCAGAGAGCTATATCCATAGTGTTGCGGCGATGTTTACATTTACCTTGCACTACTGAATTCTCTTTGATGTTATATGTCAACGAAATAAGATGTAAAACAGATTTAAATGCATAATATAAACATAGGGTACTGAACTACTTGCAAAGATTAAATTAATATTTTATGAGTTGCGACTATATTTCTCTTTTTTAATCTTCCAGAGTTTTTGTAAGACCTATGCGAATTTATAATGCTTCGATTAGGTATAAGAAGTTACTTTACTCCCATAACAAACTCTAAAAGGGAACATGAAACAATCAGATTATCTTTGGTCCTTTGAAGCGCAACTACTCGTATTTACTACACCATGTCTCACAAAGTACATATGTATTTCTCTGAAACATATAACTCTGTTTATAACACAACATTCGGCATTTCGATATGAGAATAACAGAAACACCGACATATCCCTCTGAAATAACCATTTCTTATTCCATATTCAGTCTGTGTGCTATGCAAAGGCGAAACGTTTCGAACGCGAAGTGTTACAGATAACTTTGTACGAGTGTCGCTAACAGCACATACGAAAGCTAACACAAATAAATGGATCGCTATGACTTTGTAGAAACGTCCTATCTCCACTACAACGTTATATGTAAGCATCCACGCCGATTCGCAGAACGGAAAATGCTGCGGGGTACGTATCATTTATTTTTCTTTTTCATAGACTGTTCAAAGGCAGAAAGGAGTGATTCCTTCGATTGCGATTGTGAAAAAAAAATATATAAAACGAGCCAGTTCAAAGAGGATTGAAGAGCAGACGATTTTCAGCGCAATCTATTTTACGTTTTTTGTTGGTTGCATTGAATAAATCTGGAATTTTTGTACAGGAAATACCTACTTGGTATCGCTTTACATTTGTAAGGAAAAACTTTGAAGCCACGTCATTACAACAAAACAAACTGACTGCGCCTCACGATACAGGGAATCCTAGTATGGGGTTCAGGGCCATATAAAAAAGTAATGTGAAGATTTTTGTCAATAAACAATTTTTTTAACTACTTTCGAACATAATATACCTACGACAAAACAGTAATTTCCAAGTGGCATAAATCCACGTCGACTGCAGTATTTCGTTTACCTAAGTTAAATTATGATAGTTGGTGACTTTACAAACTGTACTAGATTCTCTGGGACCGAAGCGAAAGGGTTGCTACTAAATTATTTAAACAAGTTTACGTCTTCCTGGAGTTTTATCACCGGCTTACTCCCAGTACTATTAACTGTAATGATAGTCTTTTGAATACTAAAAGCGAACGTACCTTAGCTATAAAAAACTTAATTTAAATGCATATTGAACTGTACCAGGTGAACTAAGTACAAAGTATTATTCGAAGATAAGCGTTTAAACGTAGATAATTGGCACTAAAGATAAATAAAGCGAAATCTCTGTATAATCTCGGGTACAATTAGCTGAGCTATCGGTTCTTGAGAATTCTGGAGTTATGTACTCCGTGTAGTTGGAACGCTGTGAAGTAAGTAGATCAAATACCTAACTGCTTCGTGAGCAGAGTGGTTGCAAGTGCGATTGCCGGGAAGGGGGCAAGGGTTTCGATTCCCAGGTCGGGCAAAGTATTACTGGGTTCTCAGTAGTCTGAAATTGTGCCCGGTAGGTAGATGGCAATAGGCTCACCCCCTATAACATGGGACTCATAAAATAAATAATGAAAAGTGGGTGTTATATTGGACAGTGGTTCTGTCTGCCATATTGTGCACCTCTTCCTACCCCTTCGGTAGTAGAAGGCGTGAAGTTACGTCAAATAATTAACTAGAGATTTTGAGAGCCCAGTATTGTTATACTTATCTTTTCATAGACCATAATTGTTTACATGAAGCGGTGATGGTTCAAGTTATCAACTGTCTAAGTTAATCAGCTAATGTCGGAATACTCAAACGCTACTCAATTTTAAGTCGTGCTTAAGTATAGTTCTGTCACTACATATTCTTTGTAAATGGCAGGATATTTGAGCACGACTTAAAATTGAGTAACGTTTCAGTATTCCGGCATTAGTGATTTAACATTGTAATTAGTGAATATTTAAGCTTTTTTCGAAGCAGTTATCCCTAAGTGAAAATGGTTATGAAAAATAACTCAATAAAAATGTAGCACAGTGCGTTAAGTAAAACTTGCTGAACGTTAACATTTACCTTAAAAAATATTTCTAAAACGCCACCCAAGTACATTAAACACTCTTTAAGGAGACTAAATAGCCTTAATTATATTTAACAAACTCTGGTAATTGTACTTTTGTGTAGTAATAAACCTGAAATATAGTGCTGCAGTGCCTAGACACCCTGAATAGGGTAAAAATTGGTCACTAAAAATTACTCCGAAGTGGTAAAAGTGGGGCAAGGCGGTATGTCAAAAGTTGTGTCTTACATATTTATGTTGGCAACACTGGAGGGTTGCCAGTCCTCGTCCGCATCCCTAGCGACTTCATAACCTTGCCAATTTAAATGCGCCACAGTTTGCCAGAAAACCTTGGGAATCGTACCGCAGTGTTAAGTAAACTCCACGATGGCGTCGCGACGGTTGTAACATTTTATTTTTCATACCTATCATCTTCGATAAGCAAAGAGTTCGGTTATGTCACGTTACAGTTTGTACGTCTGATGCATAATAATATGCTTGCAAGCTATTTGTTGATATAAGTACCTTCCTTTTAAAAGCTACGACATTTCATGAAAAACAAAATAAATCGGTAACTTCACTTTACTTGATGATAAGAATAAGAATATGTATATTTTGTTATACGTTATAGCATTCTGGATTAAGTTCCCTAAACAACATTTAAATACAGATTAAAAAACCACACCCAAAGACACAACAAGCAACTGAAATACTCTTAACAAAAGCCCATATTATATGGACCTTAAACATTTAACATAATTTTATAACATAACATCACGCCTTTTAACCCCGAAGAGGTAGGCAGAGGTGCATATTACGGCACTTACAATGTAACACCCACTTTTCGCTATTTACGTTATGAGTCCCATGTAATTGGGGGTGAGTCTATTGCCATAAACCGGGTACAATTCCAGACTCCGTGTTTCAATTGAGATTTTTTTTTAAAAACCCTCTATTACTCTTACATTGCCCGACCCGGCAACATAAAAGTATATAAAATATTATTTTACACTGTACTATAAACAGCATACTCTAGAGGTAGTAAAATAAGGACAAGCGAACAAACAAACTGTTACCACTTGACTACTAAAAATGTAGTTATGTTCTCAACTTACAAACAATATTGTTTCAAGGATATTGGAAACGTGTTTTGGCGAGAAAACGCTTTATGTAAGCCATATGTTATTTTGTGGGAGTTCCAAGTTTCTAGAAGATCGACCTCGAAAGTCTAAAGTTTAATGTTGAATATTGTGAGTTGAATTGAACCCCTGATTGAACAAAGGACGTAACAGATTTGAGAATATTGTGCTGACTGGTGAAATCCATGTCCATTTTAAATCAACGTTGCTTTGTTTGTTTCGGGAAATCTAGAATCTTAACTTCATTGCCTTCTTTTTATTATTATGATCTAATATCAAAACATTAGGGAAATGTGTAATCTTATCTTATATATTATATAAAGCGTTAGAGTTTGTTTTTTGTTTGTTTGTCTGAACGCGCAAATCTCCGTAACTACAAGTCTGATTTGATTAATTCTTTTTGTGTTGGATAGCGCATTTATCGAGGATAGCTATAGGCTATAATACATCACGCTACGACTAATAGGAGCTGAGCAGAGCGTGTGAAACCGCGTGGAAGTAGCTAGTGTAAAGTATCTGTAGACACGAATACATTGTCAGTCTCTTTATATTAATCGACTTCATAAAAAGAGGTTAGTTACCATTACACAACTTACGATTTCAAGATAGCCGAAATGTCCAAGTACCTTCAGAACCTACTTACATCGAACTAAGTCTATTACAAAATGGTTACTAATGGTCCCTACTGACCGAAGTTAGGAATTCTACTTAAATTATAAAGGGTCAATTAAAGTAGTTAGTAGTGGTCGAAAATTTGAAGTGTTGTCATTAGAGACCAAGATTGTATCTCCTGGTGAAGGCAAATTTACTTTGGAAACTGTTTAGTTGGTTAGGGGAGGACTGAGGGACAGAGGGACAGAGGGACACCTGTACTTTCCCTTACCTTTTACACAAAACTCTGGTAACTAAATAAGGTACGAGTAAAAATTGAAGCCAAAAAGCCTATTCCAGTAAAACGAATCGTATATTCGCATTGGTATTCGCATTGGTGTTCTTTTAAATTAGTGTTTTTGCACTATGACAATGAATTAGTAATTTTAGTTTTTCAGTCATTCCTTTCTTACCGTTTATTGATGCATTGGATAGCACAGAGTTTCTAAATTATAAAGATATTGTTATTGTTGATTATAGAGGTAGAGCTACTATTCATTTTGAGTGGGGAAAATCATCGAATGACTTCTCCCGCCCGGGCGAAGCGAGAGGGAGTGTCAGACTCTTACTGATTAAAAAACTAAAAACCACCCCGTTCCTACTCCTGCACTTCGCAACAGAGCCCCGGTCGCCTGTTAAGTCCTCTGCGGTTCCGTATCGGCATCCCCCATTATTAGGCCCCATCCGTGGTGGTCTGATGGCTCTTTGAGGCGCGCGCGAAACGCGACGCGCCGTACGCTCGGAACTTTAACAGGCTTATGTTCTATTTTTTTTTACATTTACTCTTTTAATTTAAAAAATATATCACATTTAATAAAGTACAAGTAAAATCGTTCTTAAATACCATTAGAATTAAGTACTATAATAGAAAACGCTTACATTTTGCTATTGTACTTATTTTTTCTTAGTAGCGAGTATTTTATTTACGAAATCCCAGCAGTTATATCATCAAATATTTACAAGGGGAAAATGGAGCTCTTTATCGCAGGGCTGGCACGGCCTAAAATCTCGGAGTTCAAGTCAAAAGGTCGTAATTCTCAGCATTTAAAGTAATTTTGGTGTTTGTGAGTTCTGGCCCTAATTTTCTTCCTTTATTAAAAACAAAACGAACTAAAATCACAAAAAGAAATTCTAGAATTTAAGGACTAACCAATTAATCATTATCTAATTTCACAGCTAAAGATATCACAACAAAAAACTAAAATGATAAATGAATACATAAAGTTTCACTACGAACCAAATCTTCGAAAATAGGGCTTGGTGTTTTTGCCAGAAACGCTTAAGTTCTTGAGCCAAGTCACAAATCAGAACCCCTTTAACTTAACATAATTGCTAAAAGAAAAGTCAAATGTATTCATTGAAATTATGGCAATAATCAGCGCTTTTGAAACATCAAAAGGTTACTAAAGTGAGCCTCATAATGCCTACACTTGAATGCTTTGTAGTATTTAAGCAGAGATCGCAAAAGAGAGAAAGATAAACTTATACTATATTTTTTGGGTAAATTTATTTTGTGAAAGTTGGCAACCCTAGAAGTCCCGCCCACCGGTACTTCACAGGGTGTTTATCTACAGTTTGGAGATCCCTTGAGCCCTGAAATGACTTTTTTGTACACTCTCCAAGATGTAAAGGTAATTAGGAACTAATCTAAATCTTCTACTTGCAATTAATGGAAGAAAACCAGTACAATATCTTGTATTTTATTGGTAGCTCTTAGCTGTGAAAGTAAATCAATAAAGCGCATTATTAATATTGTATATTGGACTCGTAAAACTTAGCTATAGGAATAAGGTTAAGTTGCTAGAGAATATTTTGTTGCATTCAATAAAATCTAGACAATATTTACGACCTACAACTTTATTTCACAAAATACAATCTTAACTTACACATAGCTCTACAGTTTACGACCACTGCAATTTAAATTACAACAAACAAAGTAAACACAGGGAATGGTACTTAATAACAATTTTTTAAATAAAAACGAAAGAGTTCAGTTCTAAATACAATTTTCTCTTACTTATTGGCTGGCCTGGCTTCCGTCAACAGACCGGAAATGAGTTTTGCCGTCTTATTCCCTTCCTTCTCGTCCTACCTCACCCCCTCTACTCCTCCTTCCCCCGTCCCGTGGCTGGGACAGGCAAGCCACCTCATTATTAGCACGTCAGAAAATCTATTTGACCCGGCCGACTTAAAGAATAAACAATTCAACTCCCTTACAGAGCCACTTCATTTTTATCCAGTCGCTTTTGTTTATACAGCAGTTGGAGATTCGCAGAAATGTAAATGGTTTTCCTTTCGTACTTAGTAAACAACACAATAATACTGTATAAACAAATATATTTTTAAATTTTCATTTATTTATTCGTTTGAATTCTCATTTGTAAACGGTACCCTGATGTTTGCTTTTAACAATCCACAAAAATGAATCCTAAACCGTGTGTAAACAAAGGTAAACAGAATACCTAACGAGGTTCACTGAACGAAGGCAAACAAACAACCCTAACCCTGATTCGATACAATATCAAATCAAACGAGACTTGTCAAACGAAAAATAAACGTTAATAACAACTTTTTATATAAGAAGATTAGGAAATTCACAAAGGCGATCTCTCATGAAATGAAATTACAAATTCAAACCACGGCCACAGGCAGAGCAATAAATTTCACCAAAACAATCATGGTTGCGCGAGCTGTATCAACCATAATGTTTTTGCTGATAACAGAACGATGCCAAGGAATTTAGGACCATACGACATGTGCAATAAGAACTTGTTTCTAAATAACATTCTCAGCTTAACTTGGCTACAGATGACACATCCAGCAATAAAAAAATACAGCAATAAATCTGGTGAACTTAAAAGCGTACCTTGCGGCCAGTTGCTACCGATATTTGACTAAATCGATATCGAATTGCTTTTTGCGACTTATTGCAAAATATTACGCAATTTTTGTACACCCTGGTTTATTTTTATGTAGTATCAAACATGTCGATGATCACCTACACTTATTTTATGACCATAACAAATTCATTTACGTCAGCGAATTATTGATAAACCCCAACTTTTAATTATTGACTAAAAATAGAAATTAATTCACGACTAGAGCCAACTGGTTGGTACATCTGGTGTCTGTACTGTAATCAAATAGACACGTACCAGGCGCACATAACATCGTAGAGATGCGCCGCAGAGGAGAGGCACAAAACGCTAGTGCGCTACGAGCCCTCGACTCGCGTGCCGTCGAGGACCGCCAGTGATTAGAGCGCGCTAACAAAGCGGCAAGGGCTCTTAACCTACATGCTCCGTTTCACAGCATCGCCGGTGACACTCCTAGGGACCGCTGCGAACCTGGTAGCACACCCACTCGTTGACGGCTAATCTCACTTTACTACAATTTTATTCTTTTCTTTTATTTAACTGCGGCAGAAACGACTGCTACCTACCGTCAGTTATTACCGACCTAAAATTCATGAGATGCAAGTGAATATTATCTTCACAACCTTTTCTAGAACTCTTCAAAAACAGTACACAGGGAGAGCGAACATAATATAAACGACACGTCATAAAGCGTAAAGTAAGCAACACATAAAACAACAGACAATGTATGGAAGCACCATAGATTTCCTAGATAGAACTGAGAAGATGGCACAGCGAAATTTTGAGTTTTATTTTACAAGACTAGAAGAACTTGTAGAGGATTTCATGGCATCAAGGAGCAGCAATAAAATAGCATTTAATAAAACGGAGCTCCGCGAGACAGGCACCGACAGCCGCTAACCATACAGTCGGGAGCATGAAACACGTCGACACTCTGAGGATATTGATTTCTAGCAGAGTGTAGAACATTGTCACATTGATTCATGTGAATTTATATAGACGCTGGCACCTTGTCAAGTAATATACCCGTTATCTTCGCTCGTTTGCGCCAAAACGGAACATTGATATGCCCATACTCGGCAATAAAACGCTAGAAGCGTGCAGAAGCCGAATTTCAGCGAACGGCGCGGTAATTACGAGAGAACTTCGAAGGTAGGAGACAACTTTACGCTCGTAATTTGTTCCTAAACTTGGTTAATGTTCCCCCTGACAAGATAAATTCATTAAACGTTACCTGTTTCAAGCTTACAGAAGACAAATGAATCGACGTCCTCCTCTGTAACGACATCATCGATCTGAATTGTATCGCTCCCCAAAGCCATCTGATGTCACACTCACGTATTACGTATGTATCTTATTCGAGTCATATCAGACAAAAGATATTATTTTACAGCTTATTACTTTTCTTGGACAAAGCTGTAAAATTCTTTGCCAAATCCAAAAATATTGGCAAACGTTCAAATAAATTGTGTAGACATCGATGTCGAACTAACCTTGTAAGTATAGTTTTAAGTAGCGTTTTTGAGACCGCAGCTCTTCAGTTTTATGTCGAGTGTAACGTTAAACTTGTTTAGGGCAACCGTCAGTCACAGCAGTTAAACCACAATATTGTGCAAGTGGGTCGATATGAGCCTAAATGGCGTCGGAGCGGTCAGTGCATCCTGCGGAGAGGACCCGCTCACATTAAACTTTTACAATGCTATTAGAAGACGAGACGGTGAACGGACTTCTGATTGCTTTCTTCAGCATTTTAGTCTATGAACCCTGTTTCAGCGTTTATCGCAAGCTCAGATATTTTGAAGGGCTATTGTTTCTATTTATTGCTCGAGCACTGTATGGTGAGTAAGACAAATTGAGGAAAATTGTTCAGTCTTATTCAGGGGAGTAATGTACAAAGCTTTATCAAGAAGAAAAGCCGTAAATAGGACCGGATTTATTCCCCCATTGTCATTTTAGAAAATACTATTTTAAAAATCCAAAGCTGCTTTGCAGAAGGCTTGGAAATACAAAAGTAAGAAATAATCTTTATAGTCAAACAAAGACCAGTCTTGGAAGTTAATCTTCAGTAACATACCACGGCCGCGTGCACCGTTATATTGCACTGTTTGCCGAAGAGAGTTTATGACCGCGTTTTATTTTACAACCCTCTTTGGAATGGGTGTATTTAAACTCTTAAAGATATATTTTCTATTTTCCACTCTTAAGACAACATAACAGCCAAATGCAGACATAAGAGAGAAAAATGTCCTTCATAAAAATCCCCACTAATGGTTTGACTTTGTCGCTCAGTCATAAAATTGCTATAATTTTGCTTCACAATAAAGATTTTAGTGGACGACAAAACGAAGTCTCATATAATGCGAATATAATAGCGAAGTGACGGGAGATCGTAACTTAGTAACTAAAAATTTGATAGTTCTCTTTAAACACAACCGTTTTAATACTTTTAATAGACTTCGTGAAATCAAACGTTATATAGAAGCTATGATTAGTACTAAATTTTAAAGAATATAAAGTTTTTATCAAACTCTTAATAAACAAGCTATATTTCCATTCCTTTACCTACAATTTCAATGCTTTGGTAACAATATGACCTTTCCAAATCGCACGATCACTTCGTCTCACACAACTTACCACCTTCTCTATACATTAAGAAAATAAACACACCTCATACAAATTAACGACTTCAGCAGCAAATATAAAGTACAAAATGTAACATGTACAGTACCATAAGGGCGAGACGAATGAACTTAATGAATCATAAACCATAATACGTCTCAGCAGTTCATAATGATTGCTGACGTCATGATACAGGGCCGGATTGAAAGCATACCGTGTGAAATGTGAAATTGTGTTCATATACGAAACAATTCACATTATACCCCACGATACGTAATATAATTGTACAATTTCAGCCCCAGTTTCCCTGTTCCAAAACGTCGCTAACGTGACGTTAGAGCGGTTAGAGGAACCATTTCGAATGTAATGCGAGCAGGCGCGGCGACGGTGTCGTGCCTTCTCCTTGGACATATTTAATGAAGTCCCGAATACAAGGATAATATATGTAAATAGATACCGGGTCACGATTTACGTTAGTAATTGGTACGTCGTTCAATTGTGATGTAGAATTGGAATAGAATTTATTTATTACGAAGATCAGAGCCACGTAAAGTTTACTGTGTCTACTGTTGCGGTATTGTGACCGTCTCATTCAATCAACCCTGCTGATTGCTTTACTGAACTGATGACGTCATCGACTGAAGGTCATTTGTCAAGGATTTTTGCTGAATAATATCGTTGTGAAGAATCTATACGCATGCGTGGACACTGCGAACTGTATGGGGGATATAAATAAATTGAAAAGCTTCAAGCTCAATAGCAGCTGCGAATGGCGGCAGCGGACCGAGAAATGACATGCGAACACATGCATACATACATGTGGAGCTTTGTCGTCCAGCATTCATATTCCCTATCTATATAATCTGCACACAATTACACGATAGAGTTCTTGTGAACAGGTTATTCTGTTTATTATTAACTAAATATGAAGACCTATTTATCCATAATCCGAAAATGCCTCTTCTACTGCCACTTCGTCCACCTGGAATAGTGAAGATACGTAATTCCTCCCCTATCGGTGATAGCGTGATTATACCTCTATGACCCGACTTGTTAGTAAAATTCATGCATGATTTCAAGTAAATCCATACAGTACTTTTTGGGTTTAGCCCGGACATACATACAGACAAACAGACAAAATTATGTATTTTTGGCTTCCACATAAATCATAGATCACGCCCCTAGTATTCTTTAAAAATATTCAATGCACAGTTTTGACTTAATTACGATTTTAAAATGCAATTGAAAAACAGTCAACCATCAAACAATAAAACCCGCAAACGAGACTTCAATAAAACAAAATAAATCACATCAAGTACCTACAACCCGTAACTAAGCACAACGAATAGACTTAGCAATTAAGGAGAGATGCGAGCACCCAATCGGATAACAACGCTGATTGCAATTTGATTTAGCCATATAATCACCAAAACAATCAACTAAATGTACGGAGCTTCGCGTGTGGAAGTGCTGGATAATAATGGTAAACCCCACAATAGGCTTAGTCGCCTAATGCGATGTGGTTATACAATAATATTACTTAGTAGGACAAACGGCGGAGTGTTTCCATATCGTAAACCTTTCTTTGTATGTAAGCTCTTAAAATATTACTCGAGTTTATTAAATAAAATAGAAACTAAATCTGCAACATCACATTGACATTTGATATTGCCAGGTTAACAAAACATCCACAATCGTAAGTCATCCAATGAACTATAAAAGGAATTTTATCGATATAGAATACGAAATGCAATTCAATTCCATTTCGAATCCAGTCGAATTAATAACGATACCGTGCAAGAAAGAGCAATGGTTCCGCAAATCGATAGTATCGATATAAAGAACATTGGCGATTCGATGACAGGGCCTTTAAATAGGAAATCGGATTACTGGCATATGGCACTGGAATAGAGGACAGGAAACGAGACATTGTGGTCGAGTGGCACGCTCCAGTGCTTCTCTAAACCTACTCGTTTGAATGTACTGACCTATGTTGTTTGGATTAAGCTGATACGGTTCGGCGAGTATTAGCTAACGCATCCGAGGCCAAACTCATTGCTCATGATACACTGATGCTAATTGATGACGAACGGTCCGCCACTATCACAATAATTACACGTAATATTTTGTATCCACACATTGTTTATTTGGCGAGCCTGATTAAATACGTACCGTGGTCTCCATATGCCGTAATTAACACGTTAAACGCCATGGCAGTCACCGGTGACCGACATTAGCGGAGGATTTGCCTTCAATAGTTTTTTATTGGCAGCCAATGCCTTAAAGAGACCGCAACGAAGACTTTTTGGGAGTTTTTTTGCGCTCGTTGCTCCTAGCTTAATCATCAGAATGTGGTAAAGGATGGGTCTTTTAGGCCTTTGATGTCTCTAATACTTGATAGTACCTCTAATTTGGAAGTTTTTTTAATGATGAACCTCATAAAGTTGGAATTGGCGAAAGATAATAAATTATGTTTATCATTGTATTGTATGAAAATTGTTTTTCATTATCCCTATAAAGGGTTAGAGGAGAGGAGTTTGACGATCATTATTATTTCTTGTTCGTATTTCTCCGATCAAAAATATTTTCAGCTACTTACGTTCCATAAAATATGTAATATGTAGGTAATACATAGTTGATTTATTCGCTAATGGATTGGAAAAGCTTTTAATAAAATGTCACTACATTTGTTACCCCAGAGGTTTCCGAACAGATTGACATTGGCAAGATTAAAAACCTTTTTTCGCGATTATTTATTATTTGCTTCGTCCGAAATGAAAATCCGGGCTTGCTTTCGGATTATTGATCTCAAAGGGACGTTTTTACCCAAGTATTCTATTTTGTTTTACATGTTACATAATCAAAAATGTATAAAGAGACATTTATGTTGAAAAATGTAAACACGAGTTATTTACTTTTCATAAGCCTCCAGCCATACTTGGCGACCGACTGGGTCTGAATAATCTCGCTCCCTCCCCTCCCTCTCCTTGAAGAGGTTACCTCAAAATTCATTTTTCACGCAACCTGCCTTGGAATAAAATGTACAAGATTAGTTTATTCGCTCAGAGGGCCGGGATATCAGTGTTTAGGACCGTCGCCATGGCAACTGGAGCAGAAGGGCCTATTTGCCGCTCCATTGAGCATTTTGAGTGCCTCTGACGTAGTTAGGATCCAACATGTGTGTTACAATGTCGTTATAATGAAGTTTCAAGACGGTAACGGTTCATAGAAGCTGCTTCGGCAACAATATCAAAGGTTTAAGACCTTGTTCACCCTGTATTGATGGTACTTTGACACAATATCGGAGGCTATTGAGAGCTCATTTAGTTTGGGAGCACGTATTTGACCCTCAAATTCATTATCACATGCTTTCAGGATTGAAATCTCATAAATAGATAGTGTTCCTACTTAAAGCGAGTATTTCTTATCCAATTTAAAAGTATCGTTGTAACTCCAATCCGGATGCCGTCACTAAAATCGATTTCATAAAAATATACATCCATGCAACTTTTCTGGTACCTATCCAATCCAATCCAATTATCAAAATCGATTGCAGTCTAGAAAAAAGGATGACAGGTCTGCCACAACAAGGTATGAATAAATGATGACCACCGTACTCGCAGACTGGAATGCGGTCTAGACATTTTTATTCCTCTTCTATAAATAGTGGTGTCCTAGCAAGGACGAACAGGTTTATCGATATAATCATTTACAGTTAAAATCGCAAGCCATCGATTTGCTTTTTGATGGATTTGTTTTGTGCACATCGATTACGTGCCGTTTTGTTTTAACCGGTTTCGTGTACGGGGCTTTAAGGTATTTATAATTGTTGTTGCACTTTATTCGTATTGTGCAGAGGAGGGTTCTGCATACACCAATGAATCTTTTCAGTATGAAATAATCTTTGAATGACATTGAATGTGGGGCATGTGCTTTGTTAGAAAGTGCAAAAGACAGGATGAAACTAAGCAATTCTAAACTAACATACAAACTTGAGTATCGGATAATAAAGCTGCAGCAACGTGCCAAAGACTTCGCGAGCCTCACACTGTTATTACAAACCGCGACTTAGTTGCCAACAACGAGGGAACCTTACAACCAGGCACTCAGTCAGTAAACAAAGGCAGGCTAATAAAAACTGCTGCAATACAACACAACTGTTTTCTTGTTACCGAACAGAAAACGAGTTTCACAAAGTTGCTCGTTTAGAAATACAAGGCGAGAATCATGTACCTACGCCTTTATTCCACTTTCCTCTATGGTCCCCTCTGACGTTACTGTCAAAAGGAGTTCGAATTTCAAAAGGAACATGAGAACGTAAAGGTGATATTTACTCGCATGTCCGTTTAAGGGCTTCGATTGTCTGATTTTGTTCAAACGTGCGTCGTTCTTACAGTTCTGTTGAATTATTGAACAGCCCTTTCCTTGACATTGAAGTAAGTCTTACAACTGCCACAACTTGAAGGACCGCGGGTACTTTATTTGATAAATAAAATGGCGTCTAGTCAATACACCATTTGAAGGCACATAAATTGTCCTCGTTGTGTCGTGTAATGCCTTTAAATGGTTATTTGTGGCAACGGTATGTGTTATTTATATTGATA
The DNA here is from genome assembly GCA_038387885.1 of Spodoptera picta. NCBI lineage: Eukaryota > Metazoa > Arthropoda > Insecta > Lepidoptera > Noctuidae > Spodoptera > Spodoptera picta. The sequence continues at coordinate 51,109 of JAZHFQ010000452.1, forward strand.
ACAAATGCAATGTAATTCTCAGAGAACAAAACTAAACTCCACGATCAGACTAATAAATAACTTCAATAACCAAAACTTTCAGTTAGCCGTCACTTAACCTTCAGAACTCTCGAAAGTACTCGAAAGTGCCCAAGTACTAACACTGTGAATTCTCTAATGAACCTTGAGAGCGGAGCCCCTAAGTCTACTTGTCCTTGTAAAACATAAACTTGGAACTTGTCTAAGAATAGATAAATTTCCCTTCGCACCCTCTCTGCCACAACACTCCAGCATGTTGCATTCTTGTTAAACAAAAGACTGTAGCACAAACTACGGAGTAGAAAGTTCTAAGACGGCTCTAATGTGGCCACTAAACCTTACGGAGCGTTGATTTCGAAACATCCAGAAGACTTTATTCTAAGAATAAAAAGATGTGAGATTTTGTACGATACCTAATTTTTTTACTACCTCTAAATAGTATTTTGTTAAGACTTTTTTGGGTAGATTGGTGTCGTTAGTGTTACAATACGGTAACAGCATAAAAAACACTTGGAGCACAGATGATAACTTACACTTACACACCTATTCGAAAAGCACAAAATAAATAATCAGCTGATTGTCATGCGATCTATGATAGTATAATTAATCAAGTACATACAGATCTCAAAGACACATTCTGTCAGAATCGTACATGGGTACCTATCAATGACATATACGTGCCTAAGTTCGCCCACTAAGCATAAATTGTGTAGTGATTCTATATTTAGTTGGTGTCGCTTCCTTCGTGGCCCTAATCTTGCGAACTGAAGGCTTAGCACGGTGCGGAGTACCGTCGCCATCTTTGAAATGGGGATTAAATTTCAAAGAAACTCTTTGAATTCTGGGTAGGTGTGCGTGTGTGGCACTGTTATGTTATTTTCTTTAAATCTATTTAGCCATAAAATGAAAATGCTACTTTTAACCCTGCACCGAAAAAATCTTTATTGAAAAAATATTATGGAACTTTGACGTTGAAAATTCCATTTTTATTTTGTGGAATATTCGCTATTCGCAAGCTTGCCCACTAGGATATTTTATCTTTATTTGAGAGATTTGTGTTCAAAGTCCCGGTAACGGATGCCGATCTCTATATCTACAGAGAAATATACCAACATAGGAATAGAATTCGAAATCAAAGATAAAGGCTAAAATCCTTTGGCTTTGAGCGTATTGATTAAATGGAAGGCACACATCAGTCAGAGGAAGGATTATGGTCTACAAAGGAGTTCAAAGGAATTATCCGGAACTCTGCAATACTCCAAGTAAATGTTTTAGTTTACATATTTCATTTTATTCACGACAACTTTACTTAACATTTGCAAGATCCAACAATTTTAATCAAATTTTTAATTTTATTTAAACTTTCAACTCTGTTGACTCGAGAAAAATATATGAGTGAGTTTCTCGTTTCCATAAAGGACTAAGTTTTGTATGCCCGTCCAGTTTCCTAGAAAGCCGGGGATCATATTGACAAAGTTTTATCGCTAAAACGTTATTTATGTGTTGAGGAATAGGTAACGATTTGTTGCTAACAAATTCTTGGAACTCCCACAACTACTATCAAGGCTAATCAAATAATGAACTGACTTATTGCAGCGTCAAGTTTATAGTTTCTTAGCGATGAACTTACTTGTATTATTTACGTAAGATTTAAGTAAATGTGCTAATTACTATGATATCCTGCTTAATAGCCAAATAGTCTATAAGCAAAAAAGTATTGACCACCAATCCGATTCAATTTCAACTTTAGTTTATCGAAGAACTTTCTAGAACCAAACTGAACTAATTCAAAATTCAAATCGCATTCCATATTCCATAGACATCGACACAAACTAGTCGCTATTGTTCCAGCCTTTGAATAAACGAGCGACAACATTGTGGTACTATTCAAAATATTGATCATCTAAGCACAACTGGCTGCATTTAGCACAATACCCTCGACGTGGCCATTCGCAAGTTTTCAATAGACTCAATGAAGTGTACATTGCGCTGGAACACGCAGATAACTGAAATTAATAACCTAATACTTCGGTACATCTAGTAGAGTTTGTATGTACATCTTTGTTCATTGCGCTGTCGTTGGGTAGGTGTTGTATTGTTTTATGTGATTAGTGTTGGACTGTAGTTAGGTAATGTGCAACTGGTTTTGTGATTTATGAGTTTGCCTGTATGCGTTTGTGATTTGTTTCTAATGCTCGTATTAACTGGTACTGGCATCATACGTGTTTGCCCACAAATGAGCTATTGCCTAATAGCGAAACGTTTAACAACTTTGTTATCTAGGTACTAGGTGTTAAATAATTTCTCTATTAACTGTTAAACGTCCTTTTGTTGTTAGTTTTCGGTTTATGTGTAAAATTTAGGTGGAAAGTTAAACCAAAAGTTGTTATTTATATGAAAAGCTGAATAAGTTTCTTAAACACAACGTTGTATCTTTTCAATGAATAAGTATCTACCTATTAGACTGTTAAACCACCCGTATTTTTCGAGTTTATTAATAAAATTAATTTTATATAAACTGACACAGCAAACCAAAATAATCTAGCACACGTCGTCTCGTATCGTATCCCAATTAAACAAAACGCTAACACCTCGGCGTAGGTTTTAATCACTCCACAATGAACCGGGAGGACGGGACAAACCTTATCAACGGCATACATACACAACAAAAGGGCACTCGAGCCGCTTAAACAATGGTCACTCTACAAAGCCACCCCCAAATCCAGGGAGAGAGGAAAATTGGAATAAAACCTGGCTACATCGACTGGGTTACCAGATAATATATTTAAAAAGACATTACGTTATGAAAAAGAGATTTGAAAATGGAATTCTGCGGCTTCTTTTGAAAACAGAACAATATGGCGCACGTTAGGTGCTAGTGTGCGTTTACTGGGAATAAAAGTTAAAGGAGAACTTTTACTGTATAGGTTTTACTGTGAGAGTACCTAATGGACTTTTCTTGTCACTCCGTCTCTAGGAACAGAAGTGTGTGGAATGGGAATAAAACTTACCATTTCACCCATGAATATATAAAACCTTTTGACATAAATTCTCATTGGCATAAACTTAAGTAGGTGCTATATGCTATATTGTTAGATGGTTACGTCATCAAAGATCAGGAAAAAGTAATAGGAAGATTTTTGTCGCCTAACAGAAGAACTTCGTAGAGGAAATCGTTCATTACCGTGGCTATGAGCAATATACCGAGGAGAAGCAAACCCATCATCATCATAAATATAACCACTTAATGGTCGACCTTCGTCTTTAACTCGTTTAGCTTAGTAACATGTAGTAGTTACTGCATTACTTGAAGAAAAGCAATTACAGGTGGTAGACGTTATTCCTATAATAGGCACGAAGGATTTACAACTTCAGTATTAAAATATTTAATATAAGAGTACTATTTTACGATAAAGTTGACATATAACTGTGCCTTTAGCCAAACGCCACTTTAGCATTTGTCTACAGAGAGAGCAGGAATCAAAATGTATGGGGATGACACTGACAAATGTAAAAATTTACGTCAATCCCATATAATTTGGTTTTCTATTCTACATATAGACAAGCGGCAAATGGCATTTGGCTACAACTGCTGAAGAGAAAAGTGTGACATTGATAAAAAATTTAATTCGTTACCTTTTCCAAGTATAAATTATTATGTTTTCGGCTTACTCACATAGTAATTCGACGAGGAACTCGACTAGTTTCAAGCCATGCTAGCTGCTTTTTCCAAGTATCTTTCATAATGACCATGGAACAAACGAGTCTTCAGTAAACCTTACAGTATGGAACTATCAACAAAAACATATTTTGTAAATAAGAAAAAGATATAAGCATATCGCCATAAGCATAGAAATATATAGACGTACATGATTGTCATCTCTAACAAAAGCCTGATCCATAATCGACAAGTTCATCACAAAGCGAATGTAGTCGTCCGACCATAGAGCTATGCTGCTTGACAGCCAATATTCAGGTGATCCGATAAAGCCGGCTCTCCTCTTTTGTTTCACCGTGTCAATCACTCCTACTTCATCACCTTGAACCAAATTCCCTTTTAAAAAAGAATCTGGGAGTGAATTCGCAAAGTTGATTACTGGTCGACTGTTTCTAGTGGCGATGTAATCGAATATTGATGGATACTGGATACAAACTGTATTTTGAGGAGTGAAACTACCATATAGTATCTATATTATACTAACAGGAAATAGCTATATAGATTTTTTGTCGTTATTGTATAACTGGCTAAAATATTAACTCACAAAAGTGATACCTTCGGAACCTACTAAAATCATACTTAATCAGTTAGGTAAACTAAGTAGTAACTTATACACAGGTTGTTACAATTTAAACTGAACTCATTCGCCTAACTTAATGATTAACGATTGTTTGAAAATCATTAAGTACCGGAAAAGTATAGAACCTTTAAAGTACCAGGAGCCAAGAAATGTGTAGGAAGTTTAATTAGCTATTGAATCATAAGGTAAATCGACAGAAAACACTACAAAGAAATAATTAAAAGCCCTTTACAAGAGCTGTTCTAAGTTAAAGTTGCGTTTCCATTGTGAAGTAAGGACGTTTCTTTTTTTAAGATTTTTCTAAGAATAAAGATATTCTTATAGTATGTGAGATAATTTATTTAGATTTATAGTTGTTCTAGAAGCAACGTAATACTAATTCGATAGTGCACCAACTATGCGTAGTTTCTCCTTATAACTAAAATATCCCGTCTGACTTATAACTAAAATATTTCTAGCATGTCTGCATAAATCTTCAACTGAGATCTGAAGCTTTTGAACTCGAAAGGTATCATGACTTGCACAAAGAAATATTCCCTAAGAAAATCCAAACAGTTTTTGCCTATCGACTCAACGCTCACAAGAAATCCATTTGGAATTCGTTCACGTACATCAGCTAAGGGTATTTCGACCCTGATCGTTGGAGTACAGTCGTTATCATCATGTTAAGTCTTATAAACACTGTTCTGCATGTTGATATAGTAGAAAACATTTGTCCCTTGCTCTGCTCATTTAACTACCGGACAGTAGCGCTCTTGATAAACCTCAACTTTTTTTAAACTGTGATCTCTAACCCGTGGAGATTATGACAAACCTCTTTTATGTGGAGGAGGCCCAAGACCCAAAGTTCTGTGGACTCTTGGAAGCTGTTGATGAAGCAAGAGGAAGCACTGAATTTATTTTTGCAAATCGGCTACAAATCAGTACTTTGAAAAAAACTATTTTTTTTTAAGGGGGAAAAATCATCGAATGACTGCTCCCGCCTGGGTGAGGCGGGAGGGAGTGTCAGACTCTTACTGACTAAAAACCACCACGTTCCTTCTCCTGCACTTTAGCCGGAGTCCCGGTAACTGGCCACTCTGATAAGAAATGCCGAAACAAACTCAGAAGTCCATGTGTATTGAAATTTCAAAGCTCACACGAAATTAATTCATTGGTTTACGCTTCATCTACTGCCAAAAGGTTTCTCAATACCAAATCGTTGGAATACAATCTTCGTCATTGCGTTGACCCCCCATAAACACTGTTCTGGTCTTTAGCTGTTTCATAACATCCATATTTAAGTTTTTAGTACCCATATTACCAATTAATGGCTATCACGGCGAGACAACGGCGACGGAAGACATTATTGTAAGCATTATAAATCTTTGTCTTTAGATCATAGTTTATCATTAGATATTCCCTGAATGATAAGTACATCAAATTATTTTATTTATTGTTAATTGTTAATATTTAAAAACGTATAAACTTTTAATGTTGTAGTACTGACACAATTTAAAGAGTTGAAAGAATTGGTATCCTATTCCAAAAACCAGAGAGATCTACTTCTATCATGGTTAGATAGGCACCGTATTCTATAAAACAGAAGTGTGCCTATCATTAACTAAGGAAATTGTTGTTTACCGCAAAAATAAATTTAGAATTTTCTCACATCGAAATCATATGTAATTTACGGCTATTTCCTCCAGGCTGTGCGGGCTGAGTAAGTGCAGGGACGCAGCAAATAAGATAGAAATTTATGGAAATGAGGCTGTATAGGCAACAACACGCAAAAATATTGCGCATTACTTATGCGCCGTCGCTTTTGCAGCTGCCCTGTATATACCCTGTAATACCGAACACCCTGTATTTCAGCAATGACGCAATACCGCCGGAATAAAAATCTTTTTTCCGAAAAAAAATCTAATATTGAAACGCTATTTTTTTGTTCTAAATAATATGAATAAAACTACGTTCAATATTGGTGATGTTATAAAAATCTGAACAGCAATATCCTATTTCGATTCGATTCGATTCAAATTCGAAAAGATTGAAAACAGAGGCGCGCTGTATTTTTTTTTATTCTTGCATTTGGAACTTCTTCATAGTTTACAAAGTAAAACTGGTGTAAGTTAGAAATAAAACTCGTCACAATTAAATTGAAATCTTTGACGAAAGTTCTAGAATATTGTTGTACCTCCCATTCCCGACACACCCTTGTAGTGTGCCACTAGAGTTGAATGCCCTTTCGTACTTTAATTGATTTTATAAGTCTACTTACGAACAAAATAAGAAGCCAGACAAGTTGCTTTTGTTCGAATTACTTGAAGTTGTATCGTAATCGACTTCGATTCAGCAAATAAATTTTAACAATTTATATAGTTTATAGGTTTTTTTTATTTTATACGAATTTCATTATGGTCTTTTAATTTATTACTTTGTTTTGTGTAGAGATGTTTTTAGTACAGTTACCATTTGTCATATGAAGCAATAATGTTATCTGTCTCACCTTACACACTTCACTACATAGTCTAAAACAAAGTCGCTATCCGCCGTCTGTCTATCCCTAAGTATGCTTAGATGTTTAAAACTACGCAACGGATTTTGATGCGGTTTTTTTTAAATAGATAGAGTGATTTTTAAGGAACGTTTATATGTATAATACTTGCACATTGCACCCGTGCGAAGCCGGGGCGGGTCGCTAGTCTATACTAGTCTATATCTATACTAATATTATAAAGAGGAAAGATTTGTATTTTTGTATGTTTGTAATGAATAAACTCAAAAACTACTGGACCGATTGCAATAATTTTTTCACCATTAAAAAGCTGCATTATTCAGAAGTAACATAGGCTATATAATATCACGCTAGGTCCTATAGTTGTGGAGCAGTAATCAAAAATGTTTTAAAAACGGGGGAAAAGTATCGTTTCTGAGGCCTTCCATGGCGTGCGCTGAGCATATAGTTAAAGTTATACAAAAATGCTCTATAGATGAATTGTTCATCTTAACATTATTTTTAAAAAAGTCCGCGAGAGCATTTATGTCTACCTTTTATAGTTTACCCATAACAATCGTTTTAATGAATGGTTCAATGCTTATAAAAGTTTGCTCTAGATAACTTTTGAATTGTTCAATCGGTTACCTTAAGACACGACATCGACAACGGAGGACCTGCCCTCCGTTGTCCGCTAAAAAAAACTGAGAATAAATATAAATAAAACGTAAAACTATGTAAAAAATCTTAAACAGCACGGGGGTGCGAAGCCGGGGCGGGCCGCTAGTATATTATAAATGTGTTTCTTTGTTTGGCTTGTTGTCCGTCAATCACGCCGAACTACAGAACAGTTTTTAATGAAATTTGGTATACAGGCAGGACATGGGCTGACTTAGGTGATAGGATACTTTTATCCCGATTAAATGCTCCCATGGGATGAGACATGGGATGACAGGAATCATATTCTACACGCATAAAGTCGCGGGCAACAGCTAGTAACCTATAAATGATAGAGCAGTAGTAGTAGTAGTATCTTCACTGTCATACCTCTATACTGGAATATACATACTAAGTTTAAGGATCTTCTTAATCCCTTACCCATAGTAAAGAAAATGTAAAACATTCAAGTAGAAATTTTATTGAGTCCGATAAAAAAATCAAATCATATTACAGTCTTTTCATTTAACTAGCATGTCAAAGAATAGTTATAGACGTACCTAAACTGACCTAAATCGATAATAGTTGAGTAAATTCAACCATAATGTTCTTCTATACATTTTATATAAAAGGCCACATTAAAAAAGCCGACGGGAGTCGCTCGTAAACCGTTGATCCAAGTCCGATTGTCCTTTATTTCTGTGCGCTACTATTTTGTTTTATTGATCGTATATATAAGTTTCACGCAATTAATCAACCGCTGAACAGCTAATGTATTAGGTACATATATAATGTAATGTTTTAGCCTGCAGCGCTGAATGCGCTTTAGTTAGCATGCGTACTAGGAACGGTAAATGCATTTTAGATGTTCGAATCTGTTGAGACCTTAGATTTTTATTTTATTTTTTGGTGTTTTCTAGTTTTTATTCAATTAGTAAGCCATTGATATGTAAAGTAAAGGGCAGATAGTTAAATAAAATATGTTTCAGTGTCTCGTTATCGTTTTTCTATTAATCGAGTGATGTTTTTTGCAAAACCAAGATTTAAAAATGTCTATTATGTAACTTAAACAGAAAATAATTATTAAATGCATTTCTCTTTTGATTAAAAACAAACTTATTTATGAAAACACTCAAAAGGTGTTTTTCGCCTTAATTGCAGATTATTCTAGGTTTCATCATTGAGAGATCTTATTAATCGACATCTTTAGGACGAAATATTCCCCAATAGTTTACGAAAACAGATTCATATGATTAAACCTATGGTAACCCAAGTAAATTTTGTTCTACCAACTTACTATTGAAGAGGTGATTCACTTTTCAATCTATTTCCAGAGAAATGACTAAAGAAAGTCGTAAAAGTATTTTTATGACATCCGCAAGTCCAAACCGTTCATGATGTCTAAGATTTTATTGCCGTTTATTATTCTTAACTACGGCAAACTGCTAAAAGCACCTTTATTCCGCCATAAAGAGATTTTCTTTTGAATTTCATCGAATCAATCAATATTGGCATCGTATTGCATAATAATATTTATTTTCCTTGCTCTCTTTTCTTCTTCATGTCTCAAACCTAGAAATCTCGGACATTTATAAAAAGAACTGCCGCATAAACAAACACGGCTCCTCATTCACGTACGTATCTGAAAACATTCTTATACGCTAAAACTTACAACCAAAAAACCCAAACAAAGTAGAACACACTTATCTAAGACCCAATAAACGTTACGCAACTCAATAAATAAATCATCCATCGAAAAACTATAAGAAAATGCTAACGAAAACAACTTTTACGGCGTCTATAAGAACGGGCTTCTTTCAGTCAGCCACTATTTTACACCCGCCTTGAAAACATTACCGAACACATTCAATCGATTTTCGACTTAGTGTCCTCGGCACGATGCCGGCGGCACACGTACAAATTAATTCATACAAGATCTTCCATTCAAGCCTTTATCTTACCTGTCCAGCATGGAGCACGTCCAAAAATATGGTAAATACACTTATAAAAAGCACGGCGCGCGTCATTTCTGCGGCCGCGTTGCGTTCTTATACCGGACTGGCGAGAGCTGACGTTTGTGCCAGACGCCAGAAACCTGCGTACTAGTCGTGGTACGGCACTGTAGCCGTACCTAGCGTCGTATAGATCGACCCTCCCGGGTGTGACAGAGATGGCACACGCTCAGCAACAAGCCCGACAGAGACGCAAGAGGGAGGATAACGCACGCGCAATGCTGTAAACGCTGCGTACAATGAGGACTCTATCGAAGGGAATCACGAATGCCGTCTTCGTCTGGCTTTGTCTGGATTTCCCGATGATGATGCGTCATTTTTTTCTAATGGATATTTGCACGATATTTTTGATGCATCTCAAAAAATATTGGCGAATATATTTGAAAATCCGCGATGTCACGGAAAATTGCCCCTTAGGGTCATATAAGTTGCACTCGATATTGTTATGGATAAGTTAAGCGCTAGGTAATAAAATGCCCTTTGATACCTGCGCTGAGTCATCAAATACCAGCGTAGGGGGGGACTTAGAGCTTTCACCCCGCTATATTTCTATGCCTTTACACTTAGGTGTAGAAAATCGATTGTGTGAGTATGATTCAGCCTTATGTCACAACTTATTTCAATACAAAGTCACTTAAAGTTAAAAAGTCTACGTGTTGGCTGTTTGAAACGAATATATTTTTGTTCGTGAATTTTTACGTTCAATAAAAGTTTAGTTGCAAAAATATCTAGATATATTTTAGACAGAATGCTGCCAATGGTCAGCGGATTAAACAAATCGGTACGTACATATATAAAAACTAATAGATACAGTTTCGTAAATATTGAATTTTAGGGAAAATTGAATATTTTTTTACCGATATTATGTTATTTAGGGCTTTCTTCTGACTTTAGCGAGAACAATAATAATAGGACTTTCTGATTAATATTATGTTTGCAAATAATTTGGTTATCATTTGTTTAAAAAAAACTGTGTTGCAACAATAAAAATACTGCGCCCCTTCCCAATGATTACAAAGTCTCCGTGAACATTTCCTTCCTCGATTGAATGTTGATCAAATCTTCGAAGCGGTGCATTATACATGCAACACCCCTGAGTCTGCTTGTCATAGATGTAGCTGCTTTAGGTGTAGAAAAGTTCTTAGCTCTAATTAGACAAAGTGTTATTTAAATACTGTTTCCGAAATTTTTAAATTAAAATGTGTGGTGTATTTTACATACATACATAACTTCACGCCTGTCTCCCATGTGGGTAGGCAGAGACTAGGGAACGCCAATAACTACGATTCCTACATACTTCTTTCGCTTCATCAACAGTCATCAATATTTTCATGCATGCTCGTCGGTTAAGGGTACTTTTAATTTGGCCCTTCTTTAATATACCCGTAGTTATTGTTTAATTTAATTATTAGCAGATTTGTTTCTGTCATCGCCATACCATCTTCAAGATGTCCATTGTCTTTCAACGAAATATCACAATGACTTTCAGTTTGAAGTGACCTGCATCCAGCGTCTTCCTACGACTTCTATTAATTAAATATTTGCTAACTCAGTATCATTGAGCTCCAGTACAAAAAAGTCTTTACTCAGGCGATATGTTTGCTTGTGTGGACAAAAAATCGTACCAAAGGTCACAAATGCTTATGTCGCTTGTTGCCTACATGATCGCAAGGAACACCCCTGTGTTTCACCTCTCACCCCTGTCAGCGGCACGCGTATCAATTTCACTACACCCTGTATCACCCTGTCTACTGTCCAAGTGTCAAAACTATTCCATTCAGGGATTTGTTCATCGAACGGTTTTCCATTCTAGAATTACGGAACACGAATCATATTATATTCTGTAAATAAAGTTGCAGGCACATACCTTATTCCATTTGTTATTGCTTAATAATTCTAGACTGGAGTCAACAAATTGCTTTATGTCACTAAAAGCAGATCATCGTTGATATACTCCTAATCCAAAATAATTTATTCACAATCACAACTTCATCTTTGCAATCCGTTTCGCTACCACATTTATACTATATAAGACGTCAAATTTAAATCACTACTAGTATTCAATTAATCACTAATTGGACAGAAAATCAAACCACATGAAAGCCTCGGGTTTAAAGGAAAAATTTATAAAACCAGTCACAGGTTCCAATACCTCGAATTTAAGCGTAAAGCGCTTTATTAATTCCGCTTAAATAGCGAAGTTTCGTTTCATAAAATTCATCGGTGAATTCCAGCGGTGTTCATAGCCACCGTGTGATAGATAGCCTATCAGGTGTGGGTACGTTTATGCACTTCAGTGGCAAAGCTGCACTCCGCATGATTGAGTAGCTCGCGTCCGTTTATTGAGCTGATGGTGGAACCGCATGGAAACTTTGAGCTCATTTTGATTCTGGTTTGCAATTGCTATAATTTAAGGAATATTGCTGTAGGTAATTTAAGGAATATTGCTGTAGGTAATTTAAGGAATATTGCTGTAGGTAATTTAAGGAATTTTATTATAAATACTATTTAGGTATTTTAGCAAGTACCTAAATAGGTTGATATCAACCGATACGACCTTCAAACCTTCAAGAAAAGAGCGTACTCCTTTTTAAAAGGCCGGCAACGCACCTGTGACTTCTCTGGTGTTGCGGGTGTCTATGGGCGGCGCTGATCGCTTACCATCAGGTGATCTCTGCTCGTTTACATCCTATCCCATAAAAAAAAATTAAGACCCTGTCTTGCACATGCTGAACTGGTCCCATTTCACGGTAGACTTGGGACATGAACATGTTTCCATCAGTACCTACTAATAGACAGAATTATCTGAAAGTGTAACGTGTTTTTGGCGTGAAATAAAGTTTTTTTTCTTTCTTTCTTTCTATATTACTTAGTATTTCACGGAAAATCCGTAAACGATTCTGGATAAAATATAGTAAACGGAAACCCTGACCTAGATTAACATGATAGAATATTTATGTTCCTCGAACAATGTGCCTCGCGGCCAAATGTCGCAACATGAGGATTTTCTTCTTGAGTTGAAAAAGGTATAAAAATAGGCGTTATAAACTCCATAATTAAGGTTTATAATTAATTGATTAATAACTTTCATTCATTATAATAATATATACTAAGATCAAATCGGTTCAATGGCTAGCACATTTACCTCCAATATGGCAATTTTTGTCATCGGATTTTCATCTTTATTAAATGTTAATGATACTAATGACAGAGTTGAAATTCTAATAAAAAAATTACAGAAAGAGTAGATTAGCTTGACTTGCTGCTCACTGTACACTGTACAAAGTCAAAGTCAAAGCATTTATTTCAATTAAACCATAATTTGGTACTTTTGAAACGGCAACAAATACAAATATTAGTCTGTCAGTCAGTCCGTCAGTGAAGCTAGGTACATCTAAATGTTAGCATAATAATACGTGCTAGCATCTAAAGAGATGTCTTCCGTGTTCGCTACTTCATCAGACATTTTACAAGTCCTTTGTTAAAAAGTAAGCTTCCGTTAAAACAAAATAGCCCCTGCTTAAAGCTTAAACAATACTATTGTTTTAGACTGTTAACTTCTAACAGATTCACACACACCATTTTCAAATTTATAATATCCTTATAAAGTTTAAAATGTGTTAAAGACATTCACCAGTCTAGTGTATATTGATGTGCCTTCGTCTGTTCTAGGAAACGCTTGACGAATTCTTGGATAACCAAAGCTCCATTTGATTACATGTTACTAATTATACCTATATAATTTCAGTGATCTGTAATGAGTTGTGAATGTAAAGGTTTTCATTATTAATTCATTCTCGTTAACCTATGTCCTGAAAATAATAATTCTACTTCCTTCTAACTAATTTTTCTCACAAATTAATTAAGTGTTTGTCCAAATTTATGAAAGAAAATAATATGATGTGTAAATATTGTGTAAATATTGTGTGTGTGTTATAATTGTTTCCCTATTATGTATCTAATTATCTATTGTTTTAGGTAATAGTATTATAATTGCAGGTCTATTGACGATAGATGTTTACTAACCCAATTGTTTTTGTCCTTTTCAGCTACTAACAACTAAAAACTAACGCAAAGTTAAAATTCGACGGTGCATTAATCTGTCCGTCTGCCGTCACCACCCTACACTGGCAGTATAGTCGACAACATCGTATTGAAGACTCGGTTGCCAATAAAGAAAAAAAAAATATTTTCTAACTGTGAATAATTATATTTAAGTATAATAAGTATTTTTTATGTATTAAATGTAGTCTGTAAGTTTTATTGATTGTTTAATTTGTTTTTTTTTGTTTTTCTTTTATTGTGCATCTACCACCCATTCCCAGATTCTTTTCAAAAATTCCATCCAAAGGTTGTCTGGAAGAAATCGCCGCGTGTGATAAGACCGCCCATTGTACTCAAATTACTATTGCAATGTTTACGATTTCTTTTTCTGTGTGTGCAATAAAGTATAAATAAATAAGTACAACAAAACATTATTTTTCAAAAGTCATTACACAAGGTTAGTTCAACGATTCAAAGATATGTTAACGCTAGTTTAACTCTGAAATCTAATGACCAAACGAACCTTTAGTATATAACTAGTACGTTATGGCAGGAACACATATTTTTATTAATTCGCCAGCAGCAATAAGGCTGTGACGTCGATGTTTTGGCAACGCCGACCGACGTCCGGGGTATGATTGGGCCAATATTGATCACACGAGACCCGGTTTAACCGACAAAACGCTCTTACGTAATTTTTCATCGGTCTTTTAGACCCTTTATATAACACAGTGTTACCGTTGTACTAATTGATCTAAAAGGCCAGGGCCCATTTTTGGAGCTGACCCCGTTAAATTTTGTACATCTAGAACTCCGAGCGCTCTCATCAACTTTATTAAGCTTAAGCTTTGACCGGGGATAACTGAAATAAAAAGAGGGCCAGTATGTTCGAGATTCGCAAAGAGAAAACCTACTTATGTGTAGCGCCATGCATCATTCACATTTATTTTAAAGTACTATAAAATCAAACAAAGCTCTTGCATAAAGCATGTTTTATAGACATTGGAGCGGTGACGTAATCAAGTGGAATGGAATTGAAATAGCTGCATTAAAGAGAGCAAGCCCCTTTAAAGAACTATTGGATTGAACTGATTCCAACTTTTTTATAGATTTTTTGTACAGACCGTTAAGATTTTACTACGGCAGAGATAACGAATAGTTTCTCGTATTTCTTTAACATTTACTTCGTGAAATTGCTATAAATCCTCTGAAGAACTACGTTTAAACGAGTTAATAAAACTATCAAAATTGCTGGCTATGTTACAGGACTCTCATCCGTAATTGAGAAGCTTACGAAGCTAAAATTAAAATCTTGTTTTGTCAACTAACGTTACCCAGGCTTAGGGCTATGGTGCGCGCGCTTCAACTTATACTAATTCACGTAGACATTTATCTTTTTGAGTTTGAAAAATGAAATTCAAAATCCGCACCCTAAAATGGACTGGATTTTTAGACGCTTTCCTTGCTGTAGTTTTTAGAGAATTCTATACCAAATAGGTAATTTCTTCTTTCTTTGTTATTCCTAGTATTTCTAGATCGTATCAAAATGAAGGTCCTCCGGCATATTGAGGAAACAAACTTCTAGTGGAACCGTCATTTGTTTTCCTATTTACAGCATTTGAATCATTCAGCGAGTCCTCCCAATATATCAAGCAGGCCGCCATTGTGCAGGGACACAAAATAGACTTACTGTTTGTATTATATGAATGGAGGACATTATTAGGGACATAAGAACATTGTTACGAAGCTACAGAGTAAAGGAGACGTTATTGTAACCAATCGATTATTTTGTCTGGTTCTAAACAAGTCGCTAGATTGTAAATTCATAAGCTAAGCACCACCGCTAATCCTACTCAATAGCATACATTAGATAACATTCGTGAGTCTCAATTTATAAACAGTGATATCATACACCTAAAGAATAATAATGGCTGGTAAGATACGACATAAGAATAACCCTTAGAGCCTATTGGAATAAGTACATACTTAACTACAATTTTAAGTAGAAATTCGAAGACACGGTACCTACCGAACAATAATACAACAACAGAGGTTTTAAAATCATCTTATTTCAGGGCCTTAAATAAAGCCTAACGTCGCTATCATACATTTATTTACTCACAAGACAAATCCGAAACTGCCTTTTAAAACATTCAGAATGGTAGAACCGAAATCCTTTGCCCATAAACTAACATTAAATGAGGCAGCCCCTATCCAAAAGTGAGCAGGCACACATCAGGACATCTCAAAAGGAAGATAGTAGATACCAAATCGAATTTTGAAGCGAACCACGGCGGGCCATTAAAGCTTCTGCACATAGAAATGCTGGGCGCTTCGTTCGTCGGAATATTCTAGACATTTGCATATGGCGGCCGGTGACGTCACGGCACGTCGCGTGCAGCTAGACGCGCCGGTATTCATGCGGGCCTTACTATAAAGCTGCGGACGCAAAGGGAAATAAATGTCCTCGGATTTGTCGCGAGCCGAAGCAGTTTGACTTCAGTAAGTAATGGTCTGTTTAAAAGGAATTGTTTGTTGTTTTCTACAGGAAGTAGCAGATGGACTTTCAAATGAGAATATATTTGCTATCATTGATTTTGTGGGACATTTGTGATGATTGTGCCCACTGGAAAAATGTGTCAAATACCTAGATAATTAACATGTGCTCTATCGTCTTTGTACCTACGTGCGACAATGACAAGGCTAAGATTAAACAGTAATTTAGCGCAGAAAATTTTGCAATACAAAGGTGCGCAAGAAATATGCCTAAAATCCTCAATAATCCACAAAATCTCAAATATTTAATCATTTTTCACTGTTCTTACTAATGAACTTCAGAAAAGCTATTTTTGTTAAGTACTTATAAATCAAATAGGTATAAATCATACTAAATACCAGCCAAACGCCTTCCTGATCCCATAACCATTCTTTATCCTATAAGGGGCTATCGGTTATCCAACGGCCATGTACGGCTATCCTGCGCAGTAATGAGCTCAGTCAGTGAGTCTATGGCTTAAAGCCCTGTCTAACGACGCAAGCTGTTGCGTTATTTTACTAAGCTTCTTCCCGAGACGGTCCAGTGATTAATAATGGCGTCCGAGTCACTTAATATATTATCCACCCGCTTGGCGCTTAGCTTGTAAGACGTTTACTTAGGTCTTGCTAGGAAAACTTCGAGGTAATCAATAGTTTGGTGACGTAGTGACGTCAAACTATTCGCATGACTGAAACATTAAAATATTCATACGTGTTTCTAGTAGTTACAAGTTTTCTAGAACTTGTACCATCGAACTAACAAATTGGGACGAATTGGGGCATAGTAACTTCAAATCTCTGTCTTCCTTATATTCTTGAAGAGGCGCCAAATCGGCCTGGAGGGACGGGAAAGATTTAGGTGAATTACAGTTTTCCAACTTTATATTACGTCATCTCTGTAAGGTGACATCATCATTTTTCAACTTCATCGGTTTTATAGCAATCTTTAACAACCCATAACGTTTTCTAGTAGGTACTTAGGTAATGCAAACTATGAAAATTCCCTGAAAACTTGTCGCTGCAGTTGTTCGATACCGATAATAATTTATAGAAATTGATAACTGCAGTTACGTACTTCATACAACTCAATTTTTAAGTACAATGACTTCAGACTAACTTAATACCTAGATTCATTTAATTACTGCGCATCATTATAGTTTTTGCTAACTACACATACTTACCTAAACCGATATCGTGGTACACTCTCAAGAATTAATAGATAATTATGCATTAGCAATTTTAATTAATATTATCACGTAATGTAGGTACTACAGTAGGGTCAGTAGGTAATATTAAGTAACTACATAGCAAGTTAAACTTGCTCCAGTAGGTACCTTATTTGGTATTCCTATCAGTAGTTGGATAGTAAAATCTCAGTTGGCGCTGTAATGAAACGTTTCTAATTAGGTAGTGTCGTAGTGAGCATAATTAGGACACGACTAGTCGATCTTCTAGTAGCTACAACAATTCAAATTCTACCCTGGCGGTTTAATCATCATTGATCAACAGCCCCAAACAGTTCTCGCCTGGGCTTCATACCCTTCTCTGCATGATATTTATTTTTTATAAAAAGGACGCTGGGGATACACTACGGTTTACTCCTCTGTCGTGGATAAATTTACAAACATACAATTTCATATACCTACACATAAAACCCAGACCCGAAACAACAATCTGTACATCACACCAAGCGTTACTCCGTGCGAGAATCGAAACTGCCACACGTTGCGCGGTAGCCGATTACCCAACCATCGCGCCAACATATTATGAGGGTTTGGTTTGCCATAATCTTGGCAACCGGGTCGGAGATCACAATTTAAAAGGTTCAGCTTTATCAGAGAGCGCTGCATCGTGGTTTCTGTGGCATAGACAGCCCTAACGCCTCCCACATGAAAAACTGGGGTAAATAATGACAAATATATTTACTCTGCAGTCATCACCTCTTTTTTAAATGGGGAAAATCGTCCAATGCCTTCACCCGCCTTGAATGTAGCGGGACAGAGTGTTACTGACTGAAAACCATCCCGTTCCTACGCCTGCTCTAACCTCTAAGGCCTACGTAAGTCTTTAATTGGCAACATTCACCCCAACGCTCAAATTAAATGAGATTCTGTACTGACTCAGTGTGGACTTCACTCCCCTTCCGTGACTAATCGTGGCCGGTCGAGGTATCAAAATCACGGTATACAACCATATATCATATTTTACCCCTAGTCCCCATATCTACGGGTATGGTGTTTAAATATAAACATATATCATCATCTTCTACTCCACTCCCTAGCAGTCTGATCAAATTACGGATTGATTTTGGGATTTGCCGGGATGAAATTGTGTAGCGTGTTACCCGTTAACCAAAAAGAAATAACTGATCTAAACTGGAGAAAAAGAAATTTAGGCAAATATTTCGTGACTACCTCGTACCTAAAGAGGATCCCCACTTTCGAACAAATATTAGAATTTTTCATATTCATTCAGTAACACGGAGCGTCCCGGAGCAAACTGTGGAATAACGCCTGGTGTGGCATTATTGCCGGGCGAGGTTATCCTCGCCCCCCTATCACAATGAGCTCATAAAATAATATAATTGACATAAACATAATATAAAATCACGCAATGAATCCCCAAAGAAGAAGACAGAGGAAAACATATTTAATTAATGTACCAAACTTATGAAATAGATTAGATTCCAACTGGAACTGGACATTTAAGTGTTTAGATTAAGTATAATCTATACGAGAATATTGAGAGTTGAAGATGAATTACTATTCATCTGTGTTGAATGTTGTATCGAGAATATTGAGTATCGAGAAACTCAACTCAATATTCTCGATACTAGATAATAATACGCATTTACTATTTACAAAAGAAACCGCATAACGACAACATTTAGCAACTTATGTTACCTATAGTTCAAGTCACAACGGCACTTCCGATATATCAAAAAAGCTATTAATTGCGTCCCCTGTTTCCGCGGCATTTGGCTAATGTCAGGGCCAGACCCCTGTACTCGGGGGCTTGGGGTGCTAGGTAAACACTCAGGGGGACTCTCACTGTTAATGTAATGTCGGCAAACTGAAGTAAATTAAGTGTACACATGTACTGACCATGTTCTCGATAGCTACATCTAAGATAGTGCCAGTTAGGGGTACATAAAATTAAGACTATGAGTCGATATTGCATTAGTTACAATTAGATCAAGAGATATGTATGAGCAGTAGGTGTGTGTTTTTTTCATTATTTTAATTACCACTTTTACACTATAAATTTTCGTAAAATCTTTTTTATTTCTGTTAACTTTTACAAATTTGAATGCAAATATTTTTTTATTATTTATTTATAATCAGAACAGTGTACAGATATTGAGTTTTAAACTGAAACTGACTGTAAAAACCAGCGCAGCATAAGTGTATCAATTCCATCATTTCAGTATCACGTATATCGAGAAATAGGCTATTAATGCTAACAGATATATTTCTGATACTGTTTAAGTCGAACTCGAAGTGAAAACTAACATAAAAATAAAACTCCTCCTGCAGTAAAAATGATGAGACGTTATCAGTGTCATCAAGATGACTGCATCTGTTTCCACTGCGTAGCGATAGCAAGATAATCTTCTTGAGTACTACGAAAATACAGGCCACACAGGTCCAAAGACAAAAATGAACCTTTACTACCATAGCGTCAGCCACAAATACCAGAGTTATTTTAATAAAACTACACAATATATCAACAAAACTTATTTATTCACAAAAAGAACAGATAAAAACATTTTCGCTTAAACAATGATAAACAAATCTTTACCAATAATTTTTTGCATTATTATTAGTAGAAGACTGTAGAAAAATAATTTATCAAAATATACAATTGATTTGTCTACTTTACAATTAAGATAATCTCTGTCACCATAAAGAATTACTAGGAAAAACATTATTTTCTGACATTTTTTTATAAAACAAGGTTATCACAGCCTGCGTCTAAATCTACTACAGTCGATAACAAAATTATATTGTGAAAAAGTTATCTAAAAGCCTAGCAGAAGAAAACCTACAAAAAATACTCTTTACAAACTTTGGTTTGCCTTTGATACGATGTTCTTAAAGGTAAAGTTCTAAACAAAAACAGAACTACTAGTATTGCATTCACAATTGTATAAAACCATTAAGTATTTTAGACATACATACATCTTTAATTCCCAAAAGAAATCTCTTAATAGGATTATTAAGAGATGATTCAGATTTCCAAAAAAAATTTATGATAGACACAGAATTTCGCCATCAAAGCATATTCAGTTCAGTTTACATTAGGTTTAGTGATCATTTCAGAATAACTGATAAAACTATCATAATAATTTTATAACAAATTGATTAGGCACAATCACCAAATTGAGACTTTTCTGTCATGAAAGTCCGAATTGGGATGTTTATTGCCATTTTTGTCTTATTATTATCAGCCTAATTATGTAGTACATAATTATATAGTATGCTTGAGGTAAGCAATTAAAGAAAAAAATAGAATCGTAAAAACAGTTTCGAACTGTAAAAATTTGTGTTCGACAGAGTCGTGTATGAATAAAGTATTGCTAGTGATATAATGTGCACTTACTATGTAAGATTTTTAAGGAATTCCATCAAATATCACTTCACTGGCTATCTACATTATTTGGGGTTAGTTTAAATGTGATTAGTAGTTTACTAAACAAATTTCAAGTATTTAGTAATGTATTCCGCAGACTCGGTTGGCGGGGACGGCTTTATCTGAAACCAAAATATTGTATTTTAGTTTTTTTCTCCTTTAACCGCTTCAATATTAGTATATAATTGTGTTTTGTGTCTCGCATAGATATGCGTTCCGATACACCAAGGGTTATTAAGTTATTTTTTTTATATTTTACAATATTTTTGTTTTTTTTTCTATTTCTACGCGGTTTCGTTTGTGTGTTCTTATTGTAAGTAAGCTGTTTCACATTTCAATCTTTATAAATCCGTTTGACTGGTTTTATTTTTTTTTATGGCATAGCCCTGTAAACGAGCAGACGGATCACCTGATGGTAAGCAATCGGCGTCGCCTATGGACACCTAGAACACCAGAGGCGCTACAAGTGCGTTACCGGCCTTTTGGGGATTAGGAGTTTGAGGATTGTTGGGGATTCAGGAATTGGGGAGATTGGGGAAGGGGAGGGTAATTGGGCCACCGGTAACCTCACTCACACGACGAAACACAACGCAAGTTGCTTCACGTCGGTTTTCTCTGAGGCCGTGATATTACTCAGGTCGAGCCGGCCCATTCGTGCCGAAGCATGGCTCTCGCACATTTATTCATTCAATCACACAATTATTGATTCAAACAGAGTTAAAATAAGTCGTTATTGTCAGAATATTTGATAACACTGAGACAAACGTTTGAGTTTTCAAATCTGCATACATATACCAAGTTTGACTAGTACGTATGATTTTTATGATTAACATGACTACTACAATGACTTATAATTTTATCTACAATGAAAGAAACAGCGTGACGTCATAACGAGCAAAAACAGTGACGAAAAAACAGATCAAATAACTTGTAGGTATGTTTCTTGCAAGTCATCATTGCATGATTATTGCAAAATCTTTCTTTGACCCATGCCAATGTAACCTAAAATAAAACGCATCACTACATAGTATAAAACAAAGTCGCTATTCGCCGTCTGTCTGTCCCTATGTATGCTCAGATCTTTAATACTACGCAACGGATTTTGATGCGGTCTTTTTTATACATAGAATGATTCTTAAGGAAGGTTTCTATGTATAATACATGTACATTGCACCCGTGCGAAGCCGAGGCGGGTCGCTAGTCAATACTAAACTAATTTTGGTGTACGGTTTACGGGCGAAGTTACTTGTATGCTGCTCATGTCCATGAGCCCCTAGCAGTGGCGTGCAGTCCATATAGACGAAAAGGCTTTGCCTACCTATAAATATCGTGAATATATAACATAAATAAAATGTACAAACGCGTTTATTAAAATTCAATAATATAATAAAAGTTTGTAAAAAAAAACGGCTAACATAAATACGCGCCTTTGTAAAACAATGAATGCGCCCCGCACGCACCACGCATGCGCTGCTATTCCTTAAATCTTGGCTGCTAGTTGTGACGTCACGAAAGTAATGTACCAAAAGTATGCACCGCGCATGCGTGAAGTTCACGACCATGGTCACGGTACAGAATAACCATTCATAATTATATTACACGATTCCTTTTGCTTGACAAAATGTTTGCAACTAAAAAATTAGAGGACCGTTTGTTCATCACTTGGAAAACGATCGTATTTTATTAAGAATTCTAAAACAATAAAACAGCAACAAGTTATTGTATTTTTAAAAACAATTAAATCATAAAAGGATTTAAATTGATAAAATCTGTATATCGTAAAGTACTGATGAATGGAGTACACCAGCGCCATCTATTGAATTTTTTGTTGAAACTTCTGAACTCGTTCGATATAATGCGAATGTATTTTTATAATTGCGTATTTAACAAATATGTTTTAAGTGTTTTAATTAAAGCTTAAATTTTTTACGCTTTGTTGGTTTATAGAAATTTTAAACGAGGAGTTGTCTTTAGTATTATAAAAGTTAAAAGGAAGTTATTGAAACTTCAAGATGGCGCCATTTACAACGTTTCAAATTATATGAATGAATGGTTTTTTAGTATGAAATATTGGTTTAAGACGATGATGCAATTTCATTTGACTTACTAAATTAACCTTTGTTTTTTTGAAATTAAACGCTGCATTACCTTAATTTTTAAGCTACATTTTTATTATAATAAACACTCAATTGACTATTGGTAATGACTTCAATTCATTTCCAATGTTTTCGGCCATATTGTTTTCATGTGATGTGCGATCGCTTTGTTTATGTTTTCGTTTAAATTATTAGGAAATAGTTTTAAACATAAAGTTGCATAAATGTGTAGTAGTAGTTAAATATATGTGTAGGTTTTTCAAATAGTGTATTTGTTTATCAGTTTCTAGTACAAGTACCTATATTATTCGATTGTGAAGTTTGTGTGAATAATAGGTAATTTTATGTGTTTGTTGAAAGTAAAAACAGTAAGATTTCGCAAGAAAATGTCCTTTATAGGACTAGATTCAAGTAATGACCATAGGCAGAGGTGTACTCGAGTTACGAGAATTGACCCAAGTAAAAGGTAGGTAATGTAAATATGTAAGTACTTACTATAATGGATCTGTTATGTATTTGATTTCTTGTTTATTGTTTGATAATTCTTAAAAATATCAACTTAGACTTCGGGTTGTACTGATTCACATATTAATTCTTATTAATAATTATGTAATGTAATAATAACAAATGTACCGCATAGACACAGGTCGGCCACAGCCAGCCGCGCTTGTTATTGTTTTGTTTGTTGACATAATGTAGGTACCTACGCTCTTAAATTCGTAATATATTATGATTTTGAACAGATTGATTAAACTTAACAATTCCATAATGAAATTTGGTTCATCAAATTTACGCTTCATTATTAAAATAAATAATAGATCCTTCATTATTTGTAAGTTTTGTTGACTTAATCAATAGGTGATGAAGTACTTCACAAAAAATACGCGAGATGTCAGTGTATGTAATTTGGCGAAAGAATACACCACAATATTCTTGAACGCATTTTTCAAAATGTATTATGTATGTACATGTACCTGTCTTGTGTGAGTATGATTGTATGACCGGCGGGGGGGGGGGAGGGGTTTAATCATACGATATTTAGTTGCCTACCCTGTCTCGAAAACCTGTGCACGCCACTGGCCCCTAGCGTGGTTTGTAACCAGTCAAGTCACCTCGTCAATCTGTTGAATGTTTCACGACAGTTATTAGAAAAAGGACAAAGATATTTCATGGTGTGATATAATCTTATACTATTATATAAAGCGGAAGAGTTTGTTTTTTTATTTGTTTGTTTGAACGTGCTAATCTCCGTAATTACAAGTCTGATTTGAATAGTTATTTTTGTGTTGGATAGCGCATTTATCGAGGATGGCTATAGGCTATAAAACATCACGCTACGACCAATATGAGCTGAGCAGAGCGTGTGAAACCGCGCGGAAGTAGCTAGTTAATATTAATGTTTCAAAATCAACTCACCGATCATTTTCGGGTAGGGCAAGTTCAGGTTGTCCATGATATGGATGAACTCCTTCAAAGGTTTGGTTAGCCTGGGGTTGTATTTCTTTTCCTCCCACACCGTGGTGGCAGTTTGCCCTCGGTAGTCGTGTGCCGGGTACAGGAGGTAGTGGTCGGGTAGCGTGAAGATACGGTTGTGTACCGAGTTGTACAGAGTTTGAGCTGAACCTTCTTGGAAGTCTGTTCTGCCACAGCCCCGGATAAGAAGAGTGTCGCCTGTGAACGCCATGCCCTGGAACCGAAAAATTTAAGTGGTTACTGACCAGATAGATGACCCATGACCATCTACACGCTTAGTTCTGAAATGTCTATCATGAATAATAAAAGTTATATTAAACTAATTTACTGTAAAGCGAAAATTCTGATTAGTACAACCATTTAAGAACGTTAAAAGTAAAAAATATAATTGAAGTTTACACTCATTATACTGAATCATTTTAATAAAAGGTGTAACATAAACCCAGAAACATAATCCATTGTAATCCGCGTATTAAAATCGTCATCATCATACCACAAGACAATCGGCGAAGCGTCACCGATTCATGGTAGATATCCCACCCACACGCTCGAAGCGCTTCGCATCAAGCTTCCTTGTGCGTACTGCTAAGGAGTGGAAGTTTTTGCCAGAGTCTGTATTTCCTGAAGGGTATATAATATATATATATAACCTGGGTGTCTTCAAGGCCCGAGTGAATAGGTTGCTTATGGGACGACGTGCTATGTTGTAGGCCACATCATCGCTTACCACCAGGTGAGATAGTGGTCAAATGGCCCATCAAATATAAAAAAAAATCTACCTCTAGTACCAAAATCGACAAAAAGACACGCTAATGAAAAATTACCACTAGCATTGTACACCAAATATTGGAAAAACCCACCTTCTCATGGCAGATATAAGTCAAGCATCCATTGGTATGTCCGGGAGTGGCTGAAGCCAACAGCTTGTGTTCTCCGAAGGTGACCACGTCACCGTCCACGAGGTGCACGTCGGCTGCGGCGCCTGACGCCTTGCCGATCACACTCTTCGTGTCAGGAAGTATGGACTTCAACTTGCCCGTGCCTGTTATATGGTCTGCGTGCATGTGGGTGTTCACTGGAAATAAGAACAGATAGAAGCTTTCATTTTGGTTGTGTTGATTAGTATTATTAATATAGTGATCTAGACTGTGGATTTTTTTATAGGTAAGCGAGCATTTGGATCACCTGATGGTAAACAATCGTCGTCGTCCATGGACACCCGGAACACCCGAGGCGTTACAAGTGCGTTACCAGCCTGTTGGGTATTGGGAATTTGAGGAATACCATAATATCGTATTTCATAACAAAATGGAGGAAACTAGGAATACTAAGAAGCCGAGACAAGTCAATATGATACATTCAACTAGTAACTAGATATTTCCTCAGTTTTGTCGAAGGTCGAGATTACTATATGAGTCAGCACGAGTAGTAAATTGTATATGTACAGTGCGCAGCAGGTCAACCTACTCTTTACTGTCTCTATTAGACTTTCAACTCTATCCTTTAGATATACAGTTGAAAACCCAATGACAAAAATCGACACATTGGAGAAGGTTGGTGTGCCTCTACAATCGACGAGTATGTAGGAAGGGAAAATACAAGAGGAGAAAGATTTCATTTGGTTATAGACATTCGTGAACTATCCTTAAATGAATCACCACCTAATTAGCAAATTGAAAACAAGAGAACATACTAGGAAATAAATATAATTGTGCACTATGGAACTCAGTTTGAAAATTAATATGCATTTGGTAACTTTCAGATCCAGACTATCCTCAAATTCCTAATTCCCAAAAGGCCGGTAACGCACTTGTATCGCCTCTGATGTTCCGGTTGTTCATGGGCGACGCCGATTGCTTACCAAGAAATGATCTGTGAATGATCTGCTCGTTTACCGGTTTACCTCATAAAAATACCACGAATGGGTAAGCAGAGGTGCACATTACGGCACTTAATGCCACTGTACAATGTAATACTTACTTTTCACTATATATGTTATAAGTTCCATGTAATAGGGATAAGCCTATTACAATATACCGGGCACATTTCCAGACTCAAAGAAATACGAAGGTACTAACATGTATTTTCCCTGTGTGTGTGACAAATAACTTGACTCACTGTATCAACATGTTAATGCTGTTCGAATGAGATGCAAAGCTATAGTGACCATTGATTTCTGTTTTGTTCAGATACAGATTAATAACAACATGACAATCAATATACTCACGTGCATAAACCAGCTTGAAGCCCAGCTCCTTGATGAGAGCAGCGTCTCTCTCCGCATGTTCCAGCACAGGGTCGATGAGCACGGCGTCTCCCGTCTTGGTATCACCCAGCAAGTACGTGTATGTACTGCTCACAGTGTCGAACAACTGAAAATTAGGAAAAATAAATTGCATTAACAACTTTTAGAGTCATCATTAATGAATAGTTTTTTCACTATAGCTATGTAGTAACAGCTACATCCCAGCAGCATAAACTGGCTAGTCTTCAATTAGAACCCTGTTTCTTATTCCCTGCAGCTATAGATAGTGAGAATAACAAACATATAGGTTTTTAAGGGGCACAAATCATGCAATGATAGATAGGGCTATGATGATAGATAGGGATTAGATAGGGCTATATAAGGTGAGGCGAGAGGGATTGTCAGATTCTTACCGACTAAAAACCACCCCGTTCCTACTCCTGCTATTCGAGCCGGAGCGGAGCCCCGGTAGCCCGTTACGTCTTCCACGGCTCCGTATCGGTCCTAAACATATTGGTACGTTTGCATTTTATTGTTGTTTTAGGTTAGACTTTCAGTACTTTTCTGTCAATTAGCATTTTTATCAAGATCATTATTAAAATACTTATTTTGAAGACTAATCTAAGAAGTTTGCGGCCCTTTACAACATTAAAGCCTATTGCGTAATCTAGCATTACTATAGAACAAAATTGAGGAACCATGTTATTCATAGGTAAATTATGAGGGTGGCCACCGTGGTGGTTTTAGTGAGGTGCAAATCCCACACACCCTTCCCGTCTTTCTCCCCACAAAGCTAGACGCCTTTTGAAGGTCCTCCCCGCCATCAAAATATAGAAGGTGTATTTTGTGATATGATATCAAATTGCCTATGATGTTGATATGATAGCTCTTTATCTACCTCAAAATAACCATGACAATTACACAATCGATATCTGTGAGAGTTTATATGTTATCAATGTATTTGATAAGGTAAATACATGTATACTTAACGCCAACTTCGTTAGGGCGGGGTGCAATTTCTTAGGCTGCAGCTAAGTCAAGATTAGGTAATAAAATATAAGATTAACATAATACGTATTTCCCTGTGATAACTTCAATGAGTACTATCAATCTCAATCAATGTTTATAACACTAATCTTTTGCATTCATTACTAGAAATAGGGGCTTGTTTAAGCGATTCTATTATGTCATCAATCTCGTAATATTATTAATCAATAGGATTGTTACCACAAATTAATATAGCCCTTATTCCCAGGATTTACGGTTTGTTTTTCAGTTTCATATCCAACTTAATAATGTGCATGATTTCTCAAGATGTTGCATGATAATCTGATGATGTTTTTACTTAGTTTCTATAATGCGACGTGGGTTTTTAATGTAAACTTTTTCTTAGAAATTGTTTCTTATAAAGCAGCTATAGGACTAGGACCGCTATTTTCATAGTTCTTTAGAACGTAAGCTACCAGTCCAAAACTTAATTTCCGAATTTGTAGCAGTTTAAATTCATTTCAACACAAATAAATTCTTCAATTACTACTATCAAAAAGACATTAAGGGGTCTAACTAATATAAGTACTACAATACCACTTATTTACATTGAATCAATCAATTTCATAGTTGAATGGATTTTGTAATCAAACCGTATAAGTACGTTAAGTGATAAAGTACCTATATAAAATACACTTGAATAGGTTTCATAAAACTTATAACAATAATAAATAAGAGATTGTTTATGTTATCGTAATAATAGAAGCCTGCTACTGTTGCGAGAACAATGCCATTTCCATCGACGACATCGATAACATTAACTAATAAAGGAGGTTTTATCAATAAGTATTTATATGAAGTAATAAAGCGGTACGCGGTGCAACTCTACACGGCATGGCATCTGCCAATCAAGGACGTTGAAAAAAAGGCGGCAAATGGTACTCTTTTTTTTTTTTTTTTTTCCTCTTTGGCAAACGAGTCTCCAAAATGATCTTGTCGACTATACTGCCAGTGTCCAGTGGTGACGGTAGTTTAATGAACCGTCGAAATTAACTTTGTGGTAGTTTTTAGTTGTTAGTAGCTGAAAGGACAAAACATTTGGGTTAGTGACATATAATTATTATCAACTATTTTACTGTATATATACAGAGGTGTAGAAAACAGTTGAGGGGACATACACAATACAGACAGATAAGTATGTACATCATTTACATTATTGAACACCGTCATATCTTAATCTCATTTTCATTGATGAATTTACTTAAAAAGAAATGATTGAAATTGAAGCGCCAAAATGTCAGTTACTAGACTTAAGAAAATGACAGATGTCCTACACGTCATGTGTATATGTTCCGCGGGTAATTCTATGGTAGCCAGGCACCACCGCGTTTACCAGATAGTCGTTGTTTCAAGAGACTGTGTCCGTCGCGGAGAACCTAACGGGTAACCGGGGCTCCGACTCGACGTGCAGGAGAAGGAACGGAGTGGTTTTTAGTCAGTAAGAGTCTGACACTAGGCGGGAGCAGTCATTCGATGATTTTCCCCCCTTAAAAAAAAAAAAAGACAGTGCGCCTTTTTAAAAAAAAAATAACGAATAATTATACAGATTATGCCATTTTATTTCCTAAGGGATCCATGTAGAAATAAGTCAATGGCGAAAAAATACATTATTTCACAAACAGGATTTGCCATATGTATTTGAAATAGGTACTTAATATTAATTTCAAAAAGTTTTACCATACAATTTATAAATTATTATAAAAAAAAATAGTGCAAACAGTAGCTATTCAATTGATTCAAACGTTGAAATCGGAACATAATTTTAATATTTCGCACACGAATATTAATCTACACATCGTGGGACTTTCGATATTTAATGAAAAGGAAATGTTTACATAAAATGTCATCAAATATAAACCATGTATGTGTCCATTATGGAGTGTGAGTTAAACATAATATTGAATGTAAATAGACTCTTATGTTATTAGTAAGACCTCTATCGACTGACGTATCGAAATTAATGATCATCAAGTGTGGGAGTGCCATGCTTCGGCACGAATGGGCCGGCTCGACCGGAGTAATACCACGGCCTCATAGAAGACCGACGTGAAACAACGCTTGCGTTGTGTTTCCTCGTGTGAGTGAGGTTACCGGAGGCCCGGGTAATTGGGCCTCCGGTAACCTCATCCATCCCACCCTTCCTCCATCTCATCCTCCATCCCTTTCCCCAATCCTTTAATCCCCAACAATCCTCAAATTCCTAATCCCAAAAGGCCGGTAACGCACTTGTAAGGTCTCTGGTGTTCCAGGTGTCTATGGGCGACGCCGATTGCTTATCATCAGGTGATCCGCCTGCTCGTTTACCAGATTATTCCATAAAAATAATCAATCTCAATGCAAAATCTTTAGATCAGATATACATTTCCAGAATTACAATTTATGTAAAATAGGTTCCAGGGTTAAACTCACACATATGAATAGCATGTAACTCTAAACAATCAACTCTTGTAGGAAGGTTCTCAAATCTCATCATTGAAAACCAGTTTGCGCTTGTGAACTTCGTACCATGGGGAAATTAATGTATTTAATACATTGAGAGCCGATTTTTCAATAATCAGTTAATTCTTACCTGTAGAATAAAATTGACATTTGACAGTTTTTAGTACGGGAGAATGGTCAAATACGGTAAAATGGGGTTAATTAATAGGGATCGAGATGTGAATAGGGACAGAAGAGGGGTGCATTGATACTATGAAAAATTTCCTAATATCTATTCACCCCTGTTTTGTCTCTATTCACCTCTCGATCCCTATCCACCACATTTTACAAAGTTCTTCCTCAGTTAAAATGTATCTATGGTTGGAAAAATCGGCCCTACATGTTAAATAAATAATGTACAAAGAATAAGAATAAGAATGTACAAGAATTGTAAAAGATAACATTTGAATGGATACATAATCTCCTAAACCTTAACAACAAAACAAATTATATTACGTTAGAAGCACACACTATAGTAAATTATCCGATGAATAAAACCGTGACTTGCATTTTACCGGTAAACATTACAACGCTATGATCAGCATATTTTTTTATAAAAGTAAATAAATATCATATACATCTGGTTCAAGTTTAAAAAAAACAATTGTTTACATAATATGTATATTATATGAAATTCATAATAATTATTGAAATAGGTAAATACCTGTCTAAAAAAGAAGTTGGATCCTTTTTCCATGGTTGCCGATAACGTTCTGATGGTGGCACTAGTTTTGGGTAGACTGCACGCCGCGCCGACGACCCGCCAGCTACCAAATGACAACTTTTGCAGCATCCTACGAAACGAGAGAACGATCACAAATTATTACACAATTATAATTACTTCTTGCACGTACAGATGTCGTTACTTACCGTAAGATACCGTGTGCTATGTTTGTAAGGAGTTATTCGGTAAATATTATAATGTTTCCGTTGATAGTAATGAATGAGTCATGAATAAATATATTGCACATGTTCAAAATAGGAAAACTAGAATAAGTAATCATTCATGCAGTAAGCACATTGCAACTTAGGAGAAATTCAAAATTTTTCAATTATTATTATTTTTGAAATTTTAACTGCCTCGTTGGCCGAGTGGTCTGCGCCGACTGCTGGACAATGAATGTCGAGTTCAATTCCCGGGTCGGGCAAAGTAGGTACTACTCGGTATATCAAGTAATGGTGTCCATAATCACTGGGTGTGTTATATATTATTTGCCTATAACATCAACCACACATAAATGCAAACAAAAGAACATCAACGACATTAGGATAAGTCAACAATGCAGTCATTATACTTGAACTACAGATAAAATCACATAAACATTTATTCACACACTTATGGAGTATTTTATTTATCAATGAATTAATAAAGGCTAGTACACAAAAATATTACAATACTAGCTGACTCGGCAAACTTTTTTTCTCACCTTTTAAACCTTTCCTGAACTTCATTGAATGTTTCAAGAAAAAAATTAGCCACATCGGTTCAGCCGTTCTCTACTTCATACTTCATTTTTATTTATATAGATTATGTAGCGCTCACTTCCAGCAAATTTATACTCAATATAAGTAGTTTGAGCCTCCAGAAAATATTTAAAAAAAAATTTTGTAATATTAGTAAACAGAATTATGCATATCAATGTTTCACTTAGTTTTAGAGATTATATTTTTAGTGTAGCATCTGGTTATGTTATTAGTCTCAATATGTAACAGTAGGATAAGTTGACGAACCCTTTGCTACCAAATAAATTCACAATTAATAATTAATAAAAGTAACAATTTACCTTAAGCACAGAACTTTCCACACTCAACAAAACAGACACCACAATTCTGATGAGGTAAAAGACACAGTGAATGTCTATGAATAATTCTTAGTAATTTATATGTGAGGAGTGAAGCTACATCATTCAAGGAAAATTATTTAAGAAAACTGAAGAATTTGATTCATTGTTACATACAATATTATAATATTTAATTAAAACATTAACAGCCTTTTAAAAACATGATAAACACTTCCAATCCAGTAACTATATTTTAATCACTTAAATAAAATCAATACATATAAAAATTATTACCTTCAGATGAAATGTACAATGTCCAATACTTGCCACTACCACGTTGTACTGTACATATAATACTACACTATGGTTAGTGGATATTATTAATTATCGTTTCTGTGTTCACACAATGGTACTAAAGTATTTATCAACAAGTTACTGGCAGCAATAATAAAGGATAAGCATTATGATACCTCTATTATCTTCATTGAAGAAAATATATCAATATACCGCCTACTCCCGCCTGGTTTTATACAATAATATTTTCATACGTCAGTGGAAGGTGATACTGCCTTATGCCTGATATTATGATGGTGCTAACATGGACAAGACTTTAGCTAAAAGAATATTATGTATTATATTTTTATTTTAATTACTTGCTAATTGCATGAAAGCAAGAAGATGGAAAGTATTAAATTTCTACAAGGTATAATAAGTTAAAAAATTAAAAGGAAAAGTTTATTTACTTTTTGCTTAGCCAAGTATAATCAGGCAATGACAGGTACAATCCCCGATTGAGTGTCAATTAAACATTATACAACATGATTATTGACATTGACATGACTTATACATTAAATAGGTACTTTTTTGCACAGATGTTAGTAACTATTTGTTTATCTTATCAATCATAAGTGTTATCACCATCAAGTCATTGCTGGGGACATTTCTAGAATGATTAATCTAAGGTGTGCTGTGTGCACACTTGCATAATTCCAAACATTTATATTTATTAACCGACTTCCAAAAAAGGAGGAGGTTCTCAATTCGTTCCCTGATCAAATGGTGTCCCTTTGACTACCGTCATTATAGACACAATTAAAGAACAATAGTGTAAGTGTGCGGACACCGAAGTCCTCGCGGTGTTTGACAATTTAAATCAGTTTACAGACTTATAACTGTGTGGGATTGTTTGTCTCGCAGTAACTCTAACAGTTATTTTTCTTAAATGTGGCTAACCCGTAATTTTGTAAATGTGGGGGGGCACATTTACAAAATCAAATCTTGCATACACACAAATAACTACAATGATTTGCAGATCACACTAACCGTCTCTAAAACAAATATCAACATATAGCTGTTAGTACGATAATAAATCATTATTTATTATCGTACTAACAGCTATATCAGTTAATAATGATGGAACTACTCACAACTATGTACCTAACTGCCACATAAATAACATATTTTTATGGCCTGTTATAGACAAAACCAAGAATACACTTTGTATTTTATTTAAATGTTGCGCATCAGGACAGGTTCATTCCCATAAATAGAACTAGATAAAATAAATATGTAGAGGTGCACATTTTCAGTGTAACGTCTACTTTTCACCGATTATGTTAAGTATCCCACTTAATGTTAGGTGAATAAAAAAAGGAGTTGCCTATAAATAAAATGTTAGCACTAATGCAATTTGGTAATGAATCAATGACAAAACATATACTCTAATTTTTGTTGTCGCATATTACAAACATATTATTCATTATAGGTAATAATAATCAATTTGAAATGGAATGTCTATTGGATAATTGACAAGATATTGTACATAACATTACCTAATCAATTATGATGATAAGAACTCTACTCTTTAAAGGATAGTTTTTCCAATAATATTGTTTTTTTATAAAAACTTAGTATCCTGTTAGAATCAAACTTTGGACGAACTCTTCTAGGAAAAAAATCTCCTTACTAATACTAATCAGGTATTTAAAATGTGTTCAGGTATTTGTATAAATAATAAATGATTATTATCTAAATACTTACTTGATATCGAATGGACTACTGCAGGTTTTAAAGTCAACTTAAACAAATGTTTTCCTTGTCAATAACTTATAAATAGACAACACTTAATTATCATTATCACACACAGTACACGTTCAAAATAAATGATAAGAAAATAAAATTCGTGTGGTATCAAAAAATATAGTTTCGTTGGAAATTAACCAATAGTATGAAAAAAATGATAACAAAATAAAATGTCAGTTCGCAAAACCAAATGACAGTAACTGTCAACTGTTAGTGTTAACGAATGAAGATACGACTCTTCACAGACCTAATAAAATAACTAAATCTATGCGACTGTTCCATATAAAACGGAACTAAATATAAAGCATCGTGAGCATCTCTTTGAAGACATATAATGTCAAAGATATGATTTGTGCACAGGATGGAACACAAGTAGTAGAGATGTTACAAATAATACTAAAATATGTACCGATTTATAAACTAAAGAGTATGCAGTTATATAAATTATGCTACGGTTAGTATGTAATCATGGAACGCTTACTTTGATTACGAACGATTACGTTGTTGGACTGGAGTTTTCTTGTGGTGTCATTGTGTGAATCATTGTGTGAATAAATGTATGAATGTTTGTTTGTCAGAATTTGATTTGAGGACAGACATATTCAAGTTTACATTTGCATTCTCGATTACTTTTCATATCATAATTTCACAACCTATTTCAGGAGCACGAACATGGAAAGAACTTGGTTCATAGTCTTCGTTTCTGTTTGAAGGAACATAATAGGTTTCTGCTTTCTGCATATAGCTTCACATCTCAGCTGCCTCTTTGACATTGAAGCGTCTGGCCATCTTTTGGCTTTGAAAATGAAAATAATGTTGGCACTGCTCCTTTTTCAAATTTTTGCGTTCATGTTTTAATCCTAAGTATTGCAGATTATTTATATGGTATTTAAAATTAGAGTGAAATCATTAATCTTACCAATATATTTACTTTCACCATAAAGATCATCTTGAAATGTTTACTAAATAACCTAGATGACGAAGTTGGCTTCCAATTTTTTAGACGCTTTGATCCATTGTTTCCTTCTTTTCTGTTCGGCAGGAAAACGGTGTACTCCTTTATTTTTTGCATTGAAAAGCACTACATAGAGTCATGATGATTAAAATAAAATAATCTTGTTTGTTTTTATAAAACAGTATGGAATTGACAGGTCAATCGGCACAAGCGACGATATGCCACCTGCAGGCATAAAAAAGTAATGTGCCTCCCCATTTAATTCTTATTTGGTGTGGCAATATAATGATTATTGTGTGATACTGGCTGGTTGGAATTGTATTTTATTTTCTTCTGAAGGCATTTATTTGACATTCAATCCTTCTGCTCTAAGGAAAACATTGTAAAATGTAAAAAAAATAAACATCACACAAATATTTTGTAACTCGTATTTTTAATTACTATCACATTTTAAAAATATAAGGTGAGAAATTGGTTTGTATTCATATCCTTAGTATTATAATCAAGCGTTATTTAAAATATTTAAGTACTATAATTTTGTATAGCACTTTATTGCTCTAAAACATTTGTTTTATTATTACGTACAGTTATTTTGTACTGTGTTAAACATTATTTTCTGTCCTAGTCAAATAATTTTTACATTGAATAGAACACTAGTGTAGCGTTTTAGATTTGTTGTATTTTCATCTCGCTCTTTTGTTCAATACAACATCTCCATCCTTGTCCTGCATCACCGCAACTCTGAACGTCATTGACCTCTTTCATCCCCACTCTTATTCTGTCAGTCGATATTTCGCGGTTGTATGTACACAAACTGATAGTAGTGTGCGTTGAAACAGGCATTGCGTCTGTGCAACGTATTGATGTAAACATTCTCTTGTCATTTTATTTCAGTGCGTTTGGAAGATCGTATGGAAATCCATTCAAGGCGCACCTGAAAAACATGTGAACAGCTGATTCATTCATTTTTAAAAATTATAGTGATCTCCAATGTGTTTATGGTTATTGAGTATTTTTTTTGAAAATTAATCGTGCAGAAAAGTGCAGTAAAAGTCTTTGTTTATAGAAGTGGAAAAAGGTCAGTTTTCAATAAGTA
Organism: Spodoptera picta; assembly: GCA_038387885.1. Taxonomy (NCBI): domain Eukaryota; kingdom Metazoa; phylum Arthropoda; class Insecta; order Lepidoptera; family Noctuidae; genus Spodoptera; species Spodoptera picta. Next base: position 87,034 of record JAZHFQ010000452.1, read on the forward strand.
TTTTCTTAAATTAATAACCAGTTGAAACCTTAATGGAAAGTATTTTTCCGAGTTAAAATCGCTGCAAGTTGTGGCATTGTAGTGAAAACCAAACGAATTTCGAAATCGAGCCTACTTACTTATCTTCAAAATTAGGTGAGTATCTATTCCAAAGCACTTTTGGTCTTTATTTTCTTTATAACAATGAACATCAATAACATTTTTATAATTTTTATGTACTTAAGTAAGGTACCTTATGTACTTATTCAACAAACCGGAGTTAGCTCTATGACGCTGTGTGCAAACAACTTCCTTGTTCTAGGTAGGTAACTTGGCTTGGTAATCGAAGTTAGGTATTGGTTAAATAAGAAAATTTTTATAACATCCTAAAACAATTTCTTAGTTGAATCAATTATTGCAAAAATATCGATATTATAAACTACCCCTATAATAAGGGTAGGACAAGGCCTAATGTAAAAAAAGGAATTCACACTTTCACAAAGTTCTTTTTTTGAAACTACCTAAAAATATTTTTTTTCTGTGCACCGAGCTACATAGAGCCAGCATTGGTGTTATCGATTTCGACCGTGACCTATTTAATTCTACACGCGTGCAATCTACTTCCTGAAACGTGTCCAAATTGTTTTCAATGAACATTTTAGTCCTTGTTATTGAGTAATCCACATTATGATAATGGAAACGATTCCGTAACAAGTGTCTTCATTACTATTGCTCAGGCATTTCTTTGTTGCTCCATTTAGAAAAACGTGTCATCGTTGTTTGTAGTTAAAACTAAAATTACATAGAAATACGTATACATACTTACGTATTATAGCTTTTCTTTAAATTTGAAATCATATATCTACTGCTAGTAACTAGTCGTCATTTATTAGACTCTGAAACAAAGCCCTAAATAGTTTTTAAATAATAATTTAATTTAATCTGCGTTAGGTATACATAATTTGTCAAGTATGTACACACCGTGAATAAAGCAAATTCTGTATTTATTTTTTTAATCTTGACTCCACCATAATCGCACGACAAAGGCGTAAAATTCCCGCGCATTGCAACATCGCGTTCAGAAATAGTGAGCTGCCGTCCTTGTGATCGTCATGCGAATTAGATAAAACTAATTTAACAGATGTTTTATATTAGAAACACTACAGTTACTTACTGTCTAGTATTATTCTAGGGTTTCTAATTCTACATCTAGCCTATTTAGCTACGCACAAGGTCACAAAACTTATTAGTGATAATCTGTGACTGGATTTTTTGTTTTTCAATCCTTTGACTATCATTTATTACCCTTCGTAACACCCTTTTCCATCCGCCACTTGAAATCTAATCAATAACCTACCCGGATAATCAACAAGGAAAAGTTTTACATGGTAAATTAAACGATAAAGTAAGGACTGATAATAAATAAACACAGGTGACCTTTGTACAAATATAAATAACAACGAATAAACAAAATATTACGCAGTTTCGAGCCAGTCTCAAAAGATATTCCACTTGTCACACCAAATTCAAGAGCAGCTTTATCAAAGAACTTGGTGCTTAGGTATCCTAAGTATTGTAAACAAGGTAATACGAGTATGAATGTGGTGGTTCTAATCAGTAATGTGTTCAGCGTCGCACGTGTTATGCGGCCCACGTATTTTACTGTTTATCTCTACACTTGTGACCTTCAAACATCCGCGTACCAACATTAACGTCGACCAAAGAATTCTAAGCATAAAGTTTACAAACTTTACGTTTACTGGCCACGTATTTTTTAAGTAACATTTTCGTATATTCAGCCTCATTTTAAAAGGTTTTGTATTGCCTAATTTGCTCACAGGCACCTTTGAGACTCTTAAAATAATCTTGAAGTGCTCTTGAAGATGTTCAAATCTCCCTGATTCTCCCTTATTTTTTGGAGTTGTTGTATAGAAAAATATTGCTGTAAGTAATCATAATGATAGATCTAGAAAGTCTTAATGATAATACACACGTGCATAATATTGTGATTATTACCTCCTTATGATAGGTAAATAAAGAACCTTTTGAAATTTTCCTTGTAGTAATAAAATTTTATAATCGATGCAGTAACCACAGCGACATAGAGACAAACCAAACAATAACTCGATGAGTAGAACAAAGTAAACAAAACATAACTAGGTACGTACTAAGGGAAAAACGTGTTCCTTTTCCAGTGAACTATATTTACAAATTACTTCTATGATTTAAAGTTGAACATCACTGCGCAAAAAGAACTGCGCAGTTTTTTGTCGCTCTGTAAGAGATTCACAATTATTTTTTGTTAAACCTTGTCAACACACGCAAAGAACACGTGAACGCGTTTGGGCATCAAACAATTACGCCCCAACAATTTTTGTAGTTTTTATACGGCGATTAATTTTATCCATTGTATTTCGCACTTATTCACAAATATGTATACAAAGAATTGTATGATAGTGACCTTCCTATTAATAGTATTTTTTAGCACAGAGCACACACAATAGTTCATATCGATTTAGTTTAGAATTTTAAGCTCCCATGAAGAAAACAATAACAATACCCGTAAAAGTATTTTCTACGTTAAAGTCAATATCCTAATGGTCGGTCACACTTTTAAAGTAATCAGACAAGGTTTTTCCAATCCAGACATTTTAAGCAACAGTTGGATATTAAACAAAGTGGTTTAGCCAATATATGGGTAGACTGGGTAAAGTCGAGACGTTAAGTTCGCCGCCCTTACCGTCGCGACGCCTGTGCTCGCTGGGGTGGCCACCCTGCGGATGAATTCTCATTTATGCCACAAAGGAAACCTCAACGTTTGCGTTCTTTTGTTTGTTTGTGAGCAATCCCAGCCAACAAATGCACATAACATGAGGTGGCTGTTTGTCTAACTTGAAACGACGCTGGCCAAGACAGTTAATAAATTAAACTAAACCAAATTAATCTATCGTTCTTTTGAGTGCAAATTAAATTAATTATTATGTTTTCGGCTTACTCACGTAACTATTTGACGAAGAACTCGACTAGTTTCAAGCCATGCTAGAGGATCATATTAATGTAGCGCTGCTACAGTCCCGGAATGCTACTCATGAATCAGCTCGTCAAACAGTTACGTGAGTAAACTGAAAACATAATAATTAATTTAGTAATGTCTCACGAAAGTTATAATATAAACATAGCAAATTAAATGTATAGATTTGAACCTACAACTTCTAGTTAGTAAATACATAAATTACATCACTACGGTTAGGTACTAGCTTTACACCCTAAAAAGATATAAAGCCATCTATAACATTTTTAATTAAAACGTTACTCATCGTAATAGCTAAATCGATCGATATTTACCTAGGTATAACCTAAAGAATAGCAAATAACATTGACTAGCTAGATCTGACACGCGAAGCTTTAAAAAAATGAAAGCATCAATAACTGTGGCTTGTTTTGTAGAAGACATGAAATATCAATTGGAACGTATCACGCCATAACATGTTATTTGAGAATAAACAATTAACTAGTATCTGTTGGACGTACACCATTAATTTTATTAGCTTCATTGTTTGCAGCAGGATGTATGGTGCTTTGTCTCTTATTATCTCAATAGACATCAACAACCTGTCGTACTAATAGATACTAAGGACTGTTTTAATATGAATAATATACATTAAATAACTATTTTATTTACAACAAAATAGTATTGTTAAACACAATTTAGTTTAATACGTTGTGCAAAATCGCGATTACTTGTGTTCCGGCCTTGGTACCTAACTCTCGCTTTCTGAATAACCTTCCCGTAATAGTATTATGAAGTAGAAATACAATATTAATACGTAGCATCTGTTTATGTGGAATAACACGAGGCTTACACGAAAGGTTTAAACTATTAAATAATAACAAATCGTTCTTCTCCGAGAACTCCTACCTATCAAATCAAATCATTTATTTGTATGTAAGTATGTAAATGGGAATTGGACACGCTTCGATTTTTTCTGAAAATTTGAACTAAATCGTCGAAATGTATGTGTACAGATGAATGTGCGAAGATAATAATTGTTTCACATTATGTAAATAGTAACTAGAGCGGAATGGCTTAACCTTAATACGGTGGACAATGCAATGATACAAGTCCAAAAGCCATAATTAAAGACGTATAGATAGAAGAAAAAGTCACAAACTTAAAGGAAATTTATTTCTATGAACACGACTTCAAACGCGTTAGTAATGTATGCCATGACACGGTCAGTTCCGGAATTCGAAAGGGATATTGAATTTGAAACTAGTTAAGGTAGCTAATAAACAAGGTTGATAACATTTTTATTGCCTTCTTCGGAATTCATTCACGATATTTTGTGGCTGACTGGACATAATTCAAGCTTCTATACTCATTTTCTTACGAAATAACCCAAGAAGTCATTTGTGTCACCACTAATGGAAGCTCAAAACCGGTAAAGGAAGATCTTAAAAACTGCATCTATCTGATCTATCCGAAGCTTAAAATACTTGAACGATTTTGTGGATGAATACTTTGCAAATAACGAAAAATTATGTAACTAACCGATTAACTAAACTTTTTACATATTGTAATAAGGATAGGTGGCGCCGCACGCACATTGGTACTCCAGAAACGAGTAATAAAGCAATATTCGATAATAATTTGATTAATTACTAGTTTCACTTTATAAATCTTCCTCGACCCAAGGTTTCCGTCGTAGCACGCAGTATTTTTTATACCGATTGTCCGTCAATGAAGAAGGTTAGGCTCCACGTAATGCGCGTTTTAATTTACTATCACATTACATGTCCGCGATGTTCATGATGATTTGCACAATCATTGGACGTCAGTTAGCCAACAGCAGCTCGCAACAGCATTATACGCGCATTGGAAATGTAGAACGGGATTTATGTCGTACGTAATGCGTGGTTATAGCAATTTACGGCTGTCTGATGTCATGTTTTATTTTAATATTCAACAACGATTCCTATTTTATGCACGCGAGTAAACGCAGCGATGTTACCTGATTGCATTAATTAATTATTTGATCAATGATATAATTAGAGTCGGAGAAAAATGCCCGCTGTAATCCAAACTTGGCTTCTGAAACCAAAATTGCAAACAACGCTCGGTAAGCTGCAAATCCCCCGCGGAATATATAGCTGGGACGTGGTAGAAACGTTTCGCACTACACACTACTGTCGGCGCATAAGGTGACTAAATTCTATTAGCCTTGACTTTATGATCTTACTACGTTCCACTGACAGTTTATAGCGGACAGTCAACAGAATATTACTTACGATAATCGAGTTGTACTTGAATGCAATGCTAATCATTACAACACAATACTCAATCGTATGTCCCTTTATTTTGATAAGGTCACTTTTTATTAACTTATAATTTTCGGAGCTCATTTGGGGCTTTACCCGTGTCGTGTACATAAACGATGATGACATCAGCACGCAAACACAAACTCAATACTTATAAAAGTTTGATTGCTGGACATGAAATTCCAAATGATTCTTCGTCGAATGAAATGGTCCGTTTTACTTCCATGCAGATTGTCGTTGCAATCAGCATCGGCTGTATTGTGAGACAAGGCACTAATTATGTTTGAATGCACATTTGAAGTCGACCTTGGCTGCAGCAGTCACGAGTCACGAAGTCTCGGAACAGCTCGACTCGACTACTTAATATTGAGCAACATCCCTTCTAATATTGTCTAAAGCGCTTCATTTTCTTGCAATAGTGGTGTGAAGAATTTAAAATAAAACTAATGTGGCTTGAGCAAGATCATGCTTGTATCGATAGTCTTGATCGGGACAATGAAATGCAGTATACATACTATAAAATTTAGATTGATACGGAGTATATGACATTTTATTTCAAAGTGAATTATCTAATTGCGTTGAACAACTAAAAAATACTGACGCTGGAATTTTCTTTTCATTATTTTGCAAGAACAATGAGATAGCGGAACCGTAATGCAATAATTACTAGATTTCATCATCGTAATTTTGCTTTATTTCACTGCTTTACCGAGATTACTGAAAAGCTAAAACGCAATCACTGATAGCAGTACCGGTCCCAGTAAACCTTCGATACTACGCATGAATGAATAAGTAAGAAGTACCAAAACGAGTCGTAAACAAAACTACAATATTACTACTGAATTGCCCCATAAAAATACAAGCTAACTATAGTTTTTATTGTACGGTATCACGAATCTCAATCGATCGAAGACCTCTTGTTAATTGAAACGCAATGAGCGTTTCAATTAACAAATAATATGTAGAATTAAATATAGGTCATTAGGACGATGTGTAACGTTTGTAATGTAATATGAACATCCATTAAGATAACGCCACATGTAACACTTTTTGTAATATCTACCATAAAAATGTGGGTTGCTAAAACATATTATGTATGTTTCATTGTACAATAATACATCAGATACTTCCAACAAATTTGATTCCTGAAATAATATTTATGAACCTACTCATACAGATCCTTGAGCAAATATTCCGGTCTGTTGGTTTATTGCTTTACGCGCGTATATTTATTTAGCCAGTTGCGCATGAGTTCAAGCGAGAAGGAAACGCCGCTCGTTCATATTAACAAATTAATTGATGTATTTTAACTTGGATATTATCTATTGTGCTTTTATTACCGCCATGTGATTACAATTATTCATCAACTTCTTCATAAACTTAATTGTCAATCAACAACACTATATTGTATCGACTATTGCCACATACTTAATTGGTTCTTATGGGCTGCCTTTCCAATATCACTTTATTATTGGTTGACCCACTGGCAATGAAATAACTCTTATCGTGCGCTGTTCAATGATACGATATTTATACGACGCAGCGAATAAAGTACTAATCAATATATTTGTGATTAGTTTTACGAATATATAGCAAGTTAATATAAAATTTTCTTTCTTTTTAGGTATAAATAAACACGAATCATAGGGGGAAGCCAACATGCCGTCGCTGCTAGAAGCTCTAGAGCGGAAATATGGTGCGAAGGGCGAAGTAAATGCTCCGATAGATGACATGCCGGTAGCAATATTCGTGCCCAAACGCTCCCCTCGGCTGAGTGTACCCACGCTACTGGTGCTTAACGACTGCGAGATCGACTGCGCCGGAGACGCCCGTGCTCTTGCAGATAAATGTGCTGATGTAGTCGAGCTCGATCTAGCCAATAACAAACTCACCGAGTGGGATGAAGTAAGTTAAAAAGCGAAAATTATTTTTTCTTAGCACATCACTGTGTCTTCTACGGATAACCTCCTTGTCAGCTATTACAGCAAACAAGCTCTTTGCAATAAACACACCTTTCCCACAGTTACGACAATCTATACCAATTATTTGTAATAGCAGATATTTCCGTAGTGTTACGTTCACTCCTTAATAATGTACACTGACATAAAGTTTTGCTTATAGGTTTTTGCAGTACTGGAGCAGACACCACGAGTTAGGTTTCTCAACTTGAGCTTCAACCGTCTGTCGGCTCAGATCCAGGCGGCACAAACGTTACAGCCACGTTGGGACAGTCTGAGCCACCTCATTCTGAACTCCACATACGTCGGTTGGCCGAGCGTCCACGCGTTACTCAAAGCTCTACCAGCTCTGGAGGAGTTGCATTTGAGCCTAAACGAGTACTCCTATGTGGACTTCTCCGGACAAGAGGTTGATAAGGAAGCTCAATGTGAGGCGTGTTCACGACTCAACGTTGATGTCACAGAGCCTGTTCATGAGCAGCTAAAGAAACTCCACTTTTCCGGGAACCATGTCAGCAGTTGGCGAGAGATCTCAAAACTAGGTTACGCCTTCCCGAATTTGGAAACCCTGCTGGTCAACGACTGCCCAATAACAACACTAGCGCCAGACCCGTGTGAAAAATGTAGTGATGATAACGGAAATAAGAAAAGCCACGATGCCTTCCCGTAAGTGATTATTATTACATTATACAATAACTAATATGTTATTAATATGACCCCATTAAGTCAACATATGTTGCCAATTGCCATTGACCTCTCGATCTTCAGAATTTAAATAGTGTTTATTTTTGCGGCGCGGCGTCACATTAGCGATGTCATTGATATTCCAGACACCTCCGCTTCCTAAACCTCAACAATACGGGCTTAGCGACGTGGGACGAGGTGGATCGACTCGCACAGTTTCCTGCTCTCAAGAGTTTGCGGGTACAGGTGAGTTCAACTCGACACCTGTTAAACTCATTGTGTAGTCGATACACACAGACTATAATGTTTGCAAATACTGACCTCGCGTCTACAGGATTATGCACACGGCCGGATCTGTGTTATGTACGGTATTCTAAGCATACTCAATACAAGGAATTTGTATAGACATGACTTACGGTAGTGTACGATGTTGATTGATGGCTAATTTACCTCTATAAAGGATACACCAATGATGTGTGGAACTGTAGTTGGTTTATTTTAATTGAATCCCTAAGCTGCAAAATGCACTTGGCACTGCAATCTGTCGGTTCGCCAACACGTTTTAACGCCGCCAAGTTGTAATCTGAACGACTCAGCGATAAGCGATCTAAATTTAATGTTGGACGGCAACGTGCGAAGTGTGCAACACTGTTGTAGTTCTAAATTATCCGTGTAACGTCCCTCGGGAACAGAGGCCTGTGCGTAATGCGGGTGAAGGTCTTCCAGATATAGTGGCGGCCTACTTGACGCCCGGTTGTGCAACCTTAACTAATATCACCGATCACTACAGCGGGCACGCATATAATTTCGTCACGTCTGCGCTCACGGGTCTGCTCGGGAGCTAACAGATTGTATAGGAGCGTTAGCCTTGCGTTTGTCTACGGCTTTCGATATTTTATGATCTATAATATAAACAGAGCTCGAGCTCTTCTTGTATTAAATAAATATAGATGCATAGGTAGAGCAAATGAGCTTGTACGTGAAAAAATTCCGAGTTTACATCAAACTGAAACAGTAAGTACTTGGTAGGTACCTAGTCACAGAGGTCGCGTTATTTTCAATTTCTCGTCCGTAGAAATCATAATAACAAAATGGAATAAAATTTGCAATCGGAACAAGAGTATTATTCAAGTTCAAGGTTGTGCAACTGGTACATCGAAAAACCAGCCAAATGTTAATCTATTTGTGTGACATCCATGTCCTTTGTTACGCAAATTGATTATCATACGCTATACTATAGGAAAATGAATCGTATGCTCCTAGTGATAGGGTTACTTTAACCATGAGATCAACTGAGTATTAATGTTTTGTGACCGTCACGCTACGAAGAATGTGAAAGTGTGTCTGTTTGTTTTAATGCGCGCTTTATGCGTTTATGAGCGATTGTGACGTCATAATGGTCAAAGTAATATTTTGATATGTAATATAGTGAGTTGTTAAGAAATATGGATACCTTGACTTATTTTAGTGTTTCTGTTTTCATGTAATAAGTAGAACAAAACGGCTCATTAATTCAGTGACTACCAATATAGCAAGCAACAAGTGTCAGGTGTTTGCAAAAGCTGAATTTGATTTCCATGCGTTATGTACCTATGTGTAAAATATTCATTTAAATATAGAGGTAACAGCGATTATCCAATCGTGACCGTGATGAAAATACTAATCGGTCTGACCGTTCTGAACATTCATTTGTTTTAGGAAATAGTACTTTTTCACCAGAACTTTTGCTGAAAAACCATTTTACAAGTTACTGGCTAATATTCTTCCAAATATTTACGTACAAGAAAGTCTCTTGAGGACATTATGAAACGTGTAGACGATGAACTTAACATCTATAGTAATAATGTCAACCGTCACATTGTAGGTTCTGCGTGGGTTCAAGTGGGACCTGTTTAAAAAGTCAACTATTTTTATGTGAATAGTCAAATATCTACTTTCATATGTAGCTCTTTGAATAAGGAGGAAAACAAAGTAATTAAATTCTGAAGTTAATTAAATTAGGTACGGATTAAATAACGAACTTCCCTAATGTACAGCAAAATTAGATCAAATGTCCACCAAATTGAGATGATTTCCGTTTACGAACACAAAAAAGAACAATAAAGTTCTGTTGTTGCGACAAAAACGACGAATGCGTTTTTGAATCGAAGTCGGTTAAAAAGATCGTTGTTTGCGCAAGGAAAATAAAAGCAGGTAAAGGGTGATTCATTCGCAAAATAAATCGAACTCAACGGTCAAGTCTCAGGTCGTTAACATTAACAGCTGACCTGGCGTCCTTGTCGCACTTAGTGATTATTTACTAACATATACCTACTTACGTAAAAAATTTACTAAACTATACCTTTTATTAGACTCTAATTAGCAGTGCCTATTGGTTATTTTCTTTGAAATTCGTTCCGAAAGGGATGTATATTTTTGAAGGTTATATTTACAACGAAATTTAGTTCTTCCTGTCGTACTTACTGTTGCCTAGTGATCAATAGTGTCTGTATCAATGACGTCATAAAATTGTCTTTGGTCTCCAAAGACATTCGGGAGATTTGCTCTCTTACTCTCTTTTAATCTAACACCATATGTCGTCTAAGTACATTTGATAAAAGCAATTTGAAGAGCTATCAGACGCTATATTGGCATCACCCATCATTATAGGTACTTCTAAATAGCTTCGTCTTCACACTTTTACTTATATTGTTTTAAGTACCTCGTTATGGACAAAAAGAGAATCTAGTTCATCGAGATTGCCTATAGAGTTGTAAATGTTAACTTACAACTCTATAGGCAATCTCATTGGTTTTCTATCTTCCCATTCGTGTTGTTATTGATTATCTTCGCGAACTATTGGACCTATACTTAGAAAAGCGCTATTCAATCCTATTAAGTTCCTACTAAAATATTTGAAGGGCAACCTTCGAACATACCTGGTGCAATAAATGTGCAGAGCATTTGAACGATTATTTTACTTGTAGAAGTTGTATTTTAAAACATTGATAAGAAAGACAAATCCAGGTTTTATCAGATAAAAGTCGTTGCAATGGACACACGACTATCAAAGTGATGTCATCACATAAAAGTATATCTTGCATATCTACTAATCTATAGCTTGCAGGAAACATTATCAATCGATGGCCACACTTCTTTAACAGATTATCTAGGTCGTGACTAATGGAAGAATAATACATAAATATGTAGGGATTTTAATATTCCAATCCTATTTTTAAGCTACAGAGTACCTATTACAGTTTATGAAACCATGTACTCCAGAAAATAAAATAAAACTGCACAAGCAATCTCACTAAAGCCAGCTGCTTTGGACTTGAAAACATTGGATTTTCCGTCCACCGTCTCGTCCAACATTTTCCTAATACAATTTCATGTTACTTTTTAACCGCCTTCAAAAAGGAGGTTTTATTGACATAGGATCCTCGACAAATTTGAAAATTCTTTGCCACGTGTGAGGGCAATAAGCTATAGTCCGTGATTCATATTGGGTTGGTAAACGGTCGAATGACTCTTTGAATTTTGCCCACGCCTTCTGCGAGTCACCTCGCACTCATGCACTTTGTTGATTGAATTTCATTATTTTATTGATTTATGACCATCCAACTGATATTAGTGTTAGTGTTTTGATTTATTTTGTTTGGGTATTCAATTCAAACAGCAAGTTTACTTTAGTACCTTCACAAATCCGGAGATATGCAGAAATTCTTCTATCTCTATCCCTAAATGTTGATGTCGATATAATCTGAATTAACTGCAGAAGTCGCCGGTTGAATACAAAGTTTTGAACGTGGAGTGTCGTTGGGTCAACGCGAGGTCACCCAGAACACGTGCATTGCCCCATACCGTGTTCGTTGACTTGATGCCGTAACGTAAATGCACAATAACACCAGTTAATAAAAGATATGAATGTTTTGTACCGGCAGCGATATATGAAATTTTACTTCCATAACCACCATTGCCAGAAAATTACTTGATACTTGATTAAATATAGGAATTTTGTCGTGTGGGTTACTGAGAACTGTTGAAACATCTGACGAGATATTTTACGGGCTTATGCCGCAGCCTAAAGGTAGCAATAATATCTTCCTTGCGTGCCTGTCTGGCGTCGCGTGATTAATTCTGGCTTTTGTTGGAGTGCCCCTACTCCTACACAAAAGGTGGGATGCATTAGAATTCTGATTCGTATTCACTGTTCAGTGTTCTCAAGTTTTCAAGTACCTACCAGTGTGCATAAAGTTGAAAGTCCCTTACTCATAGACTGCACAAATATTACGTCACCTTATGCTCTTCGCGTGTCAGTTATCCTTTGTTTATTATTGTTAAAATTGTTCATTCTAATATATGCTTCTCATAGCTATTAAATAAACATTGGTACTGTCTTCATAGAGGATTCTAATGTCGCCATCATGTCGCAGTCGTGACCTATGAATTCATTATTCCACGGCGCTTTGATATATTAGGTCAACTGTCCCTCGATCTACATCATCCACACTTAACATTAAGTATTCCAACTCCTTTGTGTATCATACGTTCAGAACAAGGGTAGAATAGAATATACTTACTACCTACGGACGTAGGAAATATTGTACTCAAGGGAAGGGATACGAACAAATGGTTCGGTAGAGTAAGCAATTTTGGACTTATTAAAAATATATTTGAAGGACAAAATGAACAAGAAGTTGGCTCCTTATCCTCCTCCTCGTTTGAACAAGGAATGTAATTTTATAGTTAGGCTGACGGCTGATACTACAACTCATTAAACAGTAGCACTGATAAACAACGACTTCTAAACTAGTATATAAAATCACTGGCTATCGATAAAAACCGGTCCATTGCACAGACAATTGCTCAAGTGTTTATATTAACATTGTAAAGGGCACTTAGGTAGTTGCCTTCACACGCAATGCAGTAGTTTCCCTTTAGTAACAGCTAATTCGATTTTTACTGCAGTCTTAAAGGTGATTGTATTACCTCTATAGAATTTATTCAATCTCACGGTAGTTGTGGTTGAAGATACAATATACCACTTATTAACTATAATACTTGTGGTTTCTACTTCTAGCAACAAAAAGGATGTAATCCTTACCAAACAAACTTGTAATGGAATCTTGCGATAACTGCGAACATGTCCTGAAAGTTTTCTATTTACTTACCATACGTTGCTGCCAGCATTATGTTAGCGTTGCAAAGCTTCGAGTCGATGTAGGCGGATGTTACAAAACTATTTGCCATGTTGAAATGTTGAAACTAGGTAAAATGGAACATTTTTGGCATTTGGCTCTTTAGGCTAAATTTTATCTGTAACCTTTGTGAATTTTTATGAGCTGCCATCTCGAATATGGGGCAATAATGTCCCAGACGATAGACTGGAGACTGTTCGTGCATTGTAGTATGCGGGTGCAAATGACGTCATAGTCCTTTTGTCCTTGAGCTGGTGGAAATATGGTTGGAATATGTGTTTAATGAAATAGTATATACAAGTTCGTTGTCAGCTGGAAAGAAGGGAATGGCATATGGCATGTAAGGAAAGACTTGACTTTCCAAAATACCTTTCCCTTTTATAGAAATGCCTCCGTTTTGCAATTTCTGGTTTCTTTGTTTTTTTATTCTATTTGTGAAGTGACTCGCCATTGTTGCCAAGCGCACAAGGTCCTTCATTTCAACCCTGGCATTCTTTTTAGGACGACCTTAACTTATCTGACTTCTGATACTTACCAAAGGTACTAGTCGGAACTCACTAATATTTGAGTAGGTACGTTAAATCTTACAACATAGAAGAACAACAAAGCATTTTCAACGTTAAGACCGTCTATACGAAGGCTTTTTACTCATAACTCACATACGAGAAATGATTCATTCTTTCTTACACCTTTTACGTCACGCTAGGATTATTATGTATGTACTAACAACGATATCTAAGTCTAAGTATGTACGAAATATTTCCTAGTTCTTTGTTTTATTACGTGGTAGGTACTACTTGATTGCGGTACCTCTAAGACTGGTTATAATTATTATTTACTTATTAATGTATTCCGTGACTAAGGTGCTGTTTATGTGTATTTAATAAGTGCATCGTGACCCTTTCTTTTAAATTTAAATGGTTACTAAACATGTTTAACTCGTCGAGTACCGTCATCATAGACACAATTATAGAGGTAGAACAATAGGTTGCGGTCACCGGTGGCCGCTTGGTGTTTGACAGTTTAAATGCTTTAGGTTAGGTAGGTATACGCATATTGTTTGATATCAACATCGAAATGAGGATGTACAAGGAAATATTCATAACAAGCGCTGTTTCTTATGTAAAAGAAACTGGTTTTAACATTATTCTAAATAGTTGTTTGAAATCGTTTAGGTAATAATCACGTGTTAGCCTAGTGATTAGTAACATATCTACTGTTAGTTTATTTGATAATTTACTAGTAACAGGTGTTTGTACTAATATTTAATGAATAATTTATGCAACGTTGCAATTTAGATAATAATTACGCATAAATATTTGAATTATAATTAGCCCGCATTAAGCAATGACTGCAACTCGAATTGCTAAGGATGTAAGGAAATGTAAGGTAGGTACATATGTATTGTTTAGTTTTTCCAAAGCAGTATTACGAAGTCTGGATTTATAGTCGTAGGTATAATCTTGTATAAATTAAAACATAAATACTGACTGATACAAATAAACAAATAATGAGAGGGATTAGTGAAATAATATACAACATGATATCAATTTAATTAATTAGTTGTTCAATATATTTTTACATCCATCGGTTGACACATGCAATCGATACGGTAAACTCAATGATTCAGAACGGAGCTGTTACCGATTGGAACGGAACTTTAAATTATAACCATTTACATTTTTAACTGTCGTGTATGAACGCTCCCTCTTGCAGCGTGGGTAGTCAAACTGTCAGATGTTAGTCAGCCAATTTGAGGACAGGGGTCAATTCTGCAACTGCAACGGTCACAGAATACCTAGATTATTTCTCTTTCTTTAAACAATACACTTAGAGTTTAGATGCCAGTACGTAAATGGCTTTAAATGAGACAATATTTCCTCGGTACCTATATTCGTTAGAAAATGTATAATTTTCTAACGAATATATCATCTGGTTGTCAATAGATGATTACAAAAACAAGTTTTACGGTACACAATTGTTGCTTATATTTTAACTAAATTGTGCTATAGCGACTACACTATTTTTCTTTGTTATAGGTATTCGATCGGTAAATAAACAAACGTTTTTAAAAATGTAACCTTACGTTGAAAAGGGTAAAAACATGCGGCAACAGTGATCTCCATAGGGCTTGATGTATGCAAAGGTGATTCCGCCTTCCGTTTTTAGGCAAAACAGGCGAGCGAGGTTGAACGCACGCTCAAAGATCTCTCGTACTAAGCTAGGGGAGAACAAAGGACTGCTAAAATATTAGAAACTAAACTCAAAAGCCTTAACTATTAGAGCTAATTTTGTTCGCAGTATATCCTTGGGCGTGATTACTCATTTTAGCCTTTATTGTTAGTGTAATAGCGTTTCAAACTTTAGGGCACTTATCTCAGACTATAGTTTGCATATTTCGGTGTAGGTTTGCTCTTGACTTTAGTAATAACGTAGTCACTTTCTCTGATGCCTGCACTTTGAAGTAGATACGTGTATCTTATATGGGTACATCGTGATGTTATGTGGGAGTAAAAAACAGGATTTAGTGAATGTTTTTGAACGCGAAGTTCATTGATTTGCCTTTGAATGATTTAGCTTATTAAAAATACCTATTAATCTGATAATAATTAAATGTTTTTATCAAATGGAAAAATTTCAATTATACAGAACTCTACCTATAGCTAGAAATACAAAGCTTGGGAAAACATCATAAGTGGACATGTATCCTTCATAAATAACGATATTATCGTAACCCGTTGAAATAGGAACGAATGGCTTCGTATCGATCCGCGCGCCCTACAAGGAAACTTGATTCTCACAGAACCTTGAGATGAACAAAAAGCTATTCAATTTAAATCTACGACTTTTTGTTTTATTCCGTAATCCTTCAGAGTCGTGACGTGACTGACTTCGGGATTATTTTATTGGGAACTTGTGTAATAGTAATAGTACCTAGGTACTTCATATAATTTTGAATAATATATTAAATTTTAATATACCTAAGTCAGGTTACCAACTACTTAGTTGGTAACCTAAGTAGCACCTTTAGTATCTGCTACTACTTAGCATGTGGAACGGTTGAAGTATGTTATAAAACTTGAGTAAAATATAATTGCATCTAAGTACTTATATAGTTGGTAGCACATGGTCCAATTTCTTTTTGTAAATGGGGAAACTAAAAATCATACATTTTATTTAAAAAAAAATACATAATAATAATTATCTGTTGCTTATCAGTTTTCAGAGTAGATTGCAAAAATATTGTACACTTACTGATAAAGTGGGCAACAAAAAGATAGAAATATAAAAAATGTTTCCGTTTATACGTAACATGTCCTCTATATACCATACATCTATTTGGGTTGAACAAACACCGGCCTCGGTGGCGCAGTAGGCAGCGCGTAAGTCTCATAATCTTAAGGTCGTGAGTTCGATCCTCACCCGGGGCAAATCTTTTTGTCCATTTTTATTTACTTTTTTTGTACTACAATCAAAGCTTACTGTTTATTTTTTATTTTTTCTTAATACTTTTTACTAAAATTAAGCAATTTATTATTTTTATGACATTTGTTAGCATACCGTATATGAATTTTATTTTATAGTGTGACTCACTATAAATGTTCTGAGAAAAATGCAAGTTAAAAAGGCCCTTGAGAGAGGACTTATCGAACCTCGAAACAATTTGACCTCCAGACGTCTCGATACAAAGACGTTTATGATATTTTTATTGTTTTTTTATGTTGTGAAATGTTTTGTCCATTTTACATAGTTGTCTACGGAACTATCTTCTTAATTTATATTATAATCATACTCCATATTATTTTTTATATGCACCTATGTGTTAAACAAGTATAACTGTTAGATACAACAGAAGAAATATTTATGTACCTAATTATTGTATTTTATATTACTTATATGTACATGTTTTTAAACACAGCCTCCTTTTACACCCCCCAATTTGATATTTGAGTCTATTTAATTTTTTTAACTGTCTTTGCACTTTCCAGGGCTGGCCGTTATGGGATCGTGTGGAGTCCACAGAGCACGAGAGACGGTTGTTACTCGTGGCCCGGCTGCCCCACGTGAGAACCCTAAACGGAGGTGGGGCTGTGCCGATTGAAGAGAGGGACGCAGCTGAGAGAGCCTTTATTCGATACTACATGGAGAAACCTGAGTCTGACCGTCCTGATAGGTAAGCTTACCTAGGTACTATTATTATACTATAGTATATTATATTATAGTCGCTTTGTTACCCAAAACGACCAAATATGTACCTACCTACCGAAATTAGGGTCAAGGTTTTTTAAGAGAAATAGAAAATAGAACTAGATAGGTAGGTAAAGCAAATAATAGATTTTTGAGAAGGATTAATATAATTTTTAATGTCTATACTGTGTATTGGCACAGTTTTCATTATTTTTATCTGCATTCGAAATTCGAACGTAAATGTGGACTTTCTGCCTACATCCACGGGGCAAAAGGCTTTTCCAGAAAACTCTATATTAAACACAAATTAATGATTTTCTATGGTTATTCAATCCGTAAATGGTGTTATGTTGACATTGACAACGCTTTGATCTGAACAAGTAGTAATATCGTTTTCCATATTCAACTACAGTAACTACAATATAGGCTAGAAACTTTTTATTTTAATGTTTTATTTTATTTTAATTTTAATGTTCTTGTCTGTTGGTCAAGCAAAGGTCGATTGAAAGAAAATGCCACCGACATTAGCGTACATACCTACTTATAGACTTTCGGAAATAAATTCGCCTTTATTTCACTTGCTATGCATTCGATTACCTAATATTACTATCTTAACCTTACAATAAAAAACCCTACATAGATAAGCTGTTACATAATAATCCTGGTGATCCTGCAACTTTATCCTTCTAAATTACAAAGATTAGTCTGAAGGTCATTCAATAACGCTCGATAGAAGCGAGGTCTCTGCCAATATGAAGTGCTGACCTAAATGACTAAATACAGTTCAGAATATGCTAATGAGACCTGCCAGTGTTGACGTAGGATAAACAAATAACAACTACCTACAACTTATTTTATTGTTACGATTGTTTGTGGTTCATTTTTAGATTAATTTTATTACCAAGTTATTTGTAAGAAGTTTTTTTTAACATATTTATTCAGTGTACATAAGTATGACCTTAAATTTAAACTCTCCAAACTTTATCGTATGCTTAGCGCCTATGCCGCCATGCTTAATATGACGCCAAACTTAAGTAAATAAATATGTTCTGGAAAACAACTCGTAGTAGACAGGTAGGTACTATATTGTTCCTTGTCATTGTAGACAGACACAGTTGTAATTTCGATTCTTTCTGCTGTGAAATCACGGAATATAGAATACAATGAAAGTAGCAAGTAGGCGTGGCACGCGTGCCACAACTAAGCAGTGTACTGCTTACTCGAGGCAAATTCGAGTTCAGTCTCGTTCGAACATCGCGTCGAGTTGCTAGTCTCGTGACAAATACATATTTCCTCAACTATACCGTTTTGTTCCGTTTTGGCATGTAAAAATGATAGCAGCCGAAAAATCGTAAAAATGGAGGTGTTTCGTATCATCGGTAAGTACAATTTTCATTGTTTTCTTGTAGAAATCATATTTTATTTCAATTTACAAAAACGGTTATTCAAATAATATTAGTTACTAAAACGGTTAGTCAAAATCAACCTTACGCCTTCAAGATAAAGTTTATTTTGGATTTATTCCATTCAATAGAACATTCTCGCCAGTTCTACGCTACTCAAATAGTGATGTAGTCAAATCACATATTTAATATCGATTGATATCGATCGTACCACTTTTCGTCGCTAGATGGCATTTTTAAACGCCATCTAGCGACGAATGGCGGTACTTGGTAGTCCAAAATATGCATTTTTATTTTGAATTATAGTGCATTGATTTTAAAGTTGCATATCGTATGATATTTTTTTTTGCATTTCGTTTACGCCCATTTTTTTTTTCTAACCAATCGTAACTTCCGATTTATAGTATGAGTAAATTATAAATGTATTAGTTTGGCGACACCGGTTCTGGCAGAAATATTGTTTCAAGCTACTTCCATTGTATTCTATATTCCGTGTGTGAAATCGTTGCAATCGAAAAACCCAATAGTTATGTACCTACCTACCAAATACTTTTTAAACCGATTGTGGGTGGGTGTTAACCCATTAAATAAGACAAATTAAATTCTTTTATATCCACACTAGGACTTTTTCCCATTTCATAGGTGCTTTATGACAACACATCGCCAAGACCCGAAACAACAATTTATAGATTACTCAAAAGAATGGTTCCGCAGGCGATCACCCAGCCACTGAGCCCACCTAGTCAAGCTACTTAATTCTACATCATTCTTATAGTCTTTATTAAAACTTTCCAGATATTGGGAGTTGGTGGGCGTCCATGGTAAACTGGATCCCCTGGTGTCTGTGGACCTTAGGCCGGAGAAGCGCGTTCAAATCACCTTCACGTGTGGCGACCACAGCGAAGTACGCACCGTAGACGTTTACAGGTAACGCAATGGGAATATTAAATTTTTTACTTCTTAAGACATGATCATATTAGAATTAGGTAGGCAAAACCCAAGCAAGTAGCTCCCATCGAGCAAGCAAGCGTAGATATTTTAACGGAGCCATCTCTCTTGAAACTCAATAATAGATACCTACTTACCCGAACCGGACCTAATACAATACAACTTGGTTGTCTTGTCTTCGAGTCCCGGGTGAACAGGTTGCTCATAGGTAGGTGAGCTCCATCGTCGGCAACATCATCGCTTACCACCAGTCGACACGATGGCCAAATATCAACCTCTCAATGGAAAAAAAAACCTGAAATTCCTCACTCAGTAATAGCAACTGCGGTTTACAATCTTCTCTTTATTATTCTAGCTAATAAATTATTTTATTAATTACAATATTTTTATTGCTTTCAGAACTGTGTCTGACCTGAAAACGCGGCTAGAACGGATGGCTGGCTTCCCCGCTTCTAAAATGAGACTCTTCTACGTCGATCAAGAACTACGAGATTCTCAGGTGAAAATCATAATCTTGAAACTAGATTTTGCATGAAAAAAGAATAATTTGAGTTCCTTCAAATTTCTTCGGTTGAATTTTTATAATTGGTTGTAATTGGTTGGTTGTTTTTTACTTACAAATCATAGCTCCATCATCACTTTGTACATAAAACCCCATTATATATCCATTTTACTAAATGCTAACTTTAGAGTCGAAAGTATAATATTTAGAAGTACTTTTGGCCACATTCCGCCCAAACATTAACGCTACATTAACATAAGTGTGCTTATGTTTACTATTAACAGTTTACATTATTTCTTAAGCCTTTTCAGGGTCCCGAGGAGATGAGGTACCCTACAAAGCAGCTGTACTCCTACAACATCAGGTCAGGAGACGAGATCATCATAGACTCCAAGTTGAAACACTCGATTTCTGCCAACTCTACGGCGTGAGACGACGGAACACTACAATGTCGGCTGCATTTCTATAACACTACACTACTTAAAAGAATAAAACACATAAAAACCTCTTTGAGGAATAAAGACTGACAAAAGGCCAGTCTTTTCTTAATCGTGTCAATAAATCTTAAATTTTGTTAAGCGTAAAACGTGGCAGTACAATATTTCAAACAAGAGGTGCAACTGACATACGATATTCGAACTTATTGCCTAGAAATGCCATTTCATATAATTTCGTTATCTATTCGTCTACTAACATTGATGTACGGATGTGGATTTTAGTTATATATATATTTTTGTAAGAACTCGTTTCTGTTGTCTCCAAGTGGATTATTTTAGAAGTAATATCACAAAGTATTATAATAATAATAATAGGAAATGTCAACGGTTGTCACAAAGCATTTAGTTCTTAAGGATTATCGCAAGCTTTGAGCTTAAAATGGAATATTTTTATTTACAGAATTATATTTTTAATGATACAATTTATCATACAACTGAAATTCTTAAGAAGACTCTGAATCATGGTTTATATTTTATTACTAAATTATTGAGTAAATTGTGCATGATGTATCTAGAAAGTCTACATTTTTTTGTTTGCAATAAGCAACTGTGATAGTAAATTTTAGATTACAAAATCTGAGATTAAACTATTTATTACGAAAACACTACCTACTGAACGTAATGGTTGTCAACTTCTTACACAGCATCTATCTTTGAAATATTCTTAGGTGTTGTAAACGTGCTTATTAACATTAAGTGATACTAACTGCCATTTCGAATTATGATGTATACCTATTGTGTCTTTTAGGTATCCTAAGCATTTTATCTAAAATGAATATAATCAAATATTTTTAACTTTATGACTCTTAATTCTGTTTAGAAATATTTTTAATTCTGTAGCTGCCAAATTTTAAACCATACCTATAGATAATGCATAAGCGAATTCTAGCACTGGCCCTCAGTTTACAGAACCGTGAGAATCTGTTTCGACGCAAAATTACAATGTAGTAACATATTTTTAGTTTTCTTTTTATAGGACCTAGAAAATAGTATCAAAATGAAAAATAAATAGAATAATTGTATGAAAATCTTGGTTTTATTTATTATTATCACAGCTCTTTATAATATTACAGTATATTTAATTAATCTGATATAAACAATCTTTTACCATAAACAGCTACCATAGCATTTTGTACTTGTTCTGTTACATGATCATATACTTTTAGCCAATCATTGCGGCCAATCTCTTTGGTCATCCTTCTTAGAAAATTCATTAAAACAAATAGTTTTTCTGTATTCTTGTTAACTACCATTTCCTGTAGATAATCAACAATCATATCAACATCACATTGAAGTGGGCTCTGTCCACTCTCCAGCCATGCTCTTAGCAATTCCCTAACTTTGTCCCAAGGTAGTCCTAACAAACCTTTGGGTCTAGGCTGCTCTACATTGTGTGGTACTTCTTTGGATACATCTTTTTTCATCGGATCTTTGTACGGCAAATCCCTTGTCACATTTTGGCCTTGAAGGAATTTGTTCATAGAATTATTTTTAGAGGATAGCTGAATTTTTATACTTTTTGGCGGCCTTCCTCTTCTTTTAGCAACTGGAGATTTCTTAGGCGAAGTAGAACCGCAAGATTCATTAGTTGTAGGTTTTTTGATAGATTCTGCAACCTCGAAAATTTTGGAATCACTAAAAGGTTCTGATTTCACCTCAGTTTCTTTTTTGACAACAATTTTATTATTTGACAAAAACTTGCTTATTGATCCCTTTGATGGTTTGCTATTAAGAAGTTCAAGCTTTGTGACTTGTATTCCAATACCCCTCATTTCTTTAGGATTTATATTTTGTTTCTTGCAAATTGAGATGACTTCTCTAGTTATAATCTCGATATCATTAGTTGCAGTGCTCAATGTAGTTGATTTATTAATAACATTGCAAAAGCCATGTCCCATGAACTTTGCAGTTTCTATAGGGGCTTCTTCATCCCTGACCATCAATTTCAGTGTTATACATTTTCCCAAAACTTTATATTGCTGCATTCTGGAGTGCACTTCTGCCGACAATTGTTTTAAAAATTCTATGCACTGATTTTCATTTTCAAATCTTATTCCATAGTTTACTTCTGCAGAGACTGATTTCCTTACAGTGTGAAATGTTAAAGGAGTTGGATCGCGTCCTCGACATTGGTCAAATAATTGAGCACCAGTCTTAATTCCTAGCTGGCATTTGAGAGTAGCTAGGGTTAAAGTTTGAAGTGAACCGCATGTCACATGACCTAATGACTCTAATTTCTGTGCTGTCTGTCTACCAACACCAGGTAAATCACTTAGTTTAATTTCAAATATAAAATCTTCAACCAGATCCTCTGTGAGAAAGAACTGTCCATCTGGTTTTGCCTTTTTGGTAGCCAGTCTGGCTTGTAACCTATTACCTCCAAATCCTGTAGAACATGGACATCCTGTCTTATGTTTAATTTCCTCTCTTAACATTGTAGCAAAACTTTGTATATTTACATTCATATCTGCTAGTAACTCCGTACAATCCACATACATCTCATCACAGGACACAGCTTCTATATCTAAAGTATACTGTGCAATAGTATTGTACAAAGTATAAGCAACTTCTTTGTATCCATCAAAATCATAGGGTATAGTTTGCAAATCTGGGCACAGTCGCAGAGCTGCACCCATAAACATCCCATTTTTAATGCTTTTAGCTCGGGCTTCATAAGAACAAGAGGCTATTTCACTCATAGAACCGTACTTATCATCCTCATCAGTAATGTTATCCACTCTGGTCTCAAAAACAATTTCATCTTCTGGTTTTCCAGTTGCTATGCCAAGTTTTTTCATTTGTTTCTGTTTGTATAGACCAAATTCTGTGTTTCTGTCGACACCTGCCCGTGTAGTTCTAGCTTGCCCACCTTTAGAGTGAGTTACAGCAATGGGTTTGCCACGAAGGTCAGGTCTATTTCGTAGACCAACAGAAACAAAGAAACAATCCATATCAATGTGCATAATCACTTTGTTTTTCTCAAATTTTAACTGAGAAAAATTGTTGTAATCGAGTGTAGATAAAATTGATTTTTTTAAATCCTCTCTAGCAGGAAATAAGAAGTTACTATTTTCTCTTAAATCATTAACATGTTGTTTAAAACTTGCCCCTAATTGTGAGATATGATGTAGTCTTGACTTATTGTAAAATTCTGAAATAAAATTAGGGTCTGCTGCTGTTTTAGCCACAGTACTCTGTTTATACTGATTTATGTCCACACCCACACCAACAAAGTTATTTTCTTTACTTTTTTCTAGAAGAATTGTATTAGAGGTAGATGGTACCGAGTCATTTGGAATTGGCTTAGATTCTATTTTATTCTTATGCATTGTTATGCCATCTACATTATGCTCTGCCAAAACTGTATTTTGTATTTCATTTGGAAATAGACTTACAGACTCACAATTAAAACTCTTTGTCTCACTAAGGAAGGAATCATCATTTTTAAGAACTTTATTAAAATTGAGTTGTCTTTGAGTTCTAGAGTTTTTATAAAGTAAGTAATCTCTATAATCTAGCAAGCGGTTGGAGGATATACTGTCAGTTATCCATTCAGGTTTTACAACTTTAACAAGAGACATATTTTTAACCTTAGTATCAGGTAAGTTGGAAGCTATGATATAATCGTTACTTCTTTGGTACGTGTGGTAAATACCTCCATGCTTGGTCATCAAAATTTTTAATTCATCTGCAGAAGGAATAGTAAATCCGTTGACATAAATACTCACACCATTGAAAATGTTAGTTATGATATCCTCTCTTCCAGCTCTTGCACTAAACTGTTCTTCCAATTTGGCAATTTTAGCATGCATATACCCACCCCAGGCTTCAAAGCCATTATCTGGGAACTTTTCATCTCGACCTCGACGTCTCATTTTGAAAATGTATCAAGACATTATCTTAACAAAATAAATCGCCAAAATAGTACGTTGTTTACATGACAATAAATTCTTTACCGCGCCGCGCTGCTATGACAGTTGTGTGGGAATGACAAGTGACAAAAACTTTTTGACATTCCAATTTTTAATTGGGATGTAAAATATTTATAATAACTACATAAATATTTACAACTTAAAATTAACTACAACTAAACTATTAAATAAAACGAAAGTAAAAAAGAATACAACAAAAATTATACCCTTAATTTAGGCGTCAAAGTATTCGTCCGCATCACTATCACAGGGGAACGTTCCCATAAGACTGGCAGCATTGCCACGTTGAATGGCAATGCTTATTTTCTGTCCGAAGAAAAAGCCAGCCCTCTGGTCACGCGTAGAGTCGATTAGCCTACGGGAGATCCGAGATATCTTTAAACACAGAGTGTGCACTGGGACCCCATGGCCCAAGTGTTTCGACCCCAAACGGCTCAAAACAGTAGTTACCTACTAGATTTGAATGTTTACGCCGTTTGAGGGCCTCTGCCGCAGAAGCAGCTGCACCAACGCATGCGGCGGTGCTTAAAAGATGTGATGGCGCAAGGGTGTCTACACACGTCGCGTCCCACACCAAAGGCCTACCCATCTTCCAAGGCAGCAACGACATACCATATGGTCTTTTGCCGTCATCACGTTCCAAACCATTAGGTTCTAATACGGCTGGTACACCGGCTGAGGCAAGAGCACGACGAATGATGTCGTTGATGCTGGCATGGCGAGCTATGCGACCTGCACTTCTGCAACAAGAAAGACCATGGTGTCCCAAGCCATCGACTCTTTCTCCACAGTGACAATAATGCGGAGAAATACAAGGAGCACCTAAACGTAAACATACAGCTAGGCGGAACGTTATGTCATCTAACATAGTACCTATGAAGGGTGCCGGGAGTGCCTGAAGCCACAATCCTGACTCCCATTCTCCCACAGCCAATAAGCGAGCTCGCTCTGCAGTATTAGAAGACGAGTTAAAGACTCACGAATAACACTGCACAACGGCACGTCCCACTTTCTCTGAGAAGTAAATCCGTAAGTGGGCAAGCCATTTTCCACGCTTCTACTGCATCAGTCAAACACGGCACCTCAAAACTGGTCAGTGACGAAGAAAGAATTTTCCTGACTAATTCAGAGGTACTGTGGACCGAAGACAGAAAAGCTGGTAAACTAATACTTGAAATTTTGCGGACGCCGAGCCCTCCCATGCGAATAGGAAGAGTAGCTTGTTGCCAAGCTCGATCATCCAAAGCCACATTAAGTATGGATGACAATGTGTGTCTGATAATTTTGTCTACGTTTTCTAAAATGTGTGAATGTTTCCATAGATGTGAAGCGCGGAGAATATAAGTAAATTTTGGTCCAAAACAACAGTACCGAATTAGGGTGAAAGCCGAAAGCCGTGTGTTGATTTTGTGTAATCTATCCGAAATGTGATTGTTTGTATCTTGTCCTCGATGAATTTAGGAAAACATTCGTCGAATATTGGTGAACCTAGGAATGTGAATTTTTAATGACAGCGTAGCCATCATGTCAATATTGAAAACAGTTGCCATTGCATTGCAAGTTCTTAAGAAATTAAAACAAACCTATTTTTAAAAAAAATAATTAACTTAAAATTTATTAAGAAACGATAACTGTAACAGAAATGCATATTTATTTTAAATGTTTATGTCTTACGTCAAGTTTAGGTATTGAATTTTATTTCATGTCCAGGCCCTGCAAAGTACCTACATAATATAGGGAATACATTATTTAACTGCGCAACAATTAAAGTCATCGTGTCTCAAGGTTTATTTAAAACCTTAACAATCTATGGCCATAAAATGACAAATAGAGCACTACAAAAATAACAGTTTACTCCGGACTGTCAGGCGAGTCGTACGGATTGTGTATATTTTGCCGCGAAAATGTTGCGACTAATTTTAATTTTTAGTATAGTTTGTATATTTTTTGTGGCCAGTTTGACCATCAGTAAACCTGGTCCACAATACCCACCGACGAAAGGGGAAGTGTGGCCAAAACCACAACAGCAGATTAAGGAACAGACTTATTTTAAACTATCACCTTCAGTTTTTAAATTTACGGTAAGTTATTAAATAAAATATATGGCTTTATTATTAAATATTGCCCGAAATGTGTTTTATAAAACTATTTTACTAAATTAAGTGATAATCATTTAGATACGTCATTATAAAATATCGTAAACCTAAATCAGAACCTTACATTGTTCAAAGTATTGATTTTTATCATACCTACTGCTGTAAGACAATCCGTTGGTCATTGACTTTCATATCGGCAAAAATATTTTCGTCTCGAGTGTCCTATCATTTCTATGTTTAATCATCCAATATTATTTATAGATTAGACTAGTTGATGCCCGCGGCTTCACTCGCGTGGATTTGCGCCCCTTTGCGTTTCTGAAATTTACCCTAAAAATAATGCAAGTCCTATGCAGCATGACGTGATTAGTATAGACAAATCAACGATGTTTTAAGATTAAATTATTTAGTGGAAGCTTCCTAGCTTAGAATATAATGGAGAAGTTTTGCGATACAATTCTGAGTTCGGTAGTAGAGGCAGTAAAGTATAATAAATACGATAGTGATGCGTTAATAAGTAGATATTTGTATTATAAATTTCGCGAGACATACTAAATAAATTATTATGTTTTCGGCTTACTCACATACTGATACTGCTACCAGTAGCAGCACGATTATTATAATACAACACGTCGCTACTCGCAACCGCTGACTCCCGTGACTCTGACGATGTCTCCAGTCCACCTAGTGATATTGGGAAGTCGGCCCATGCTACGTCTTCCGACCCGTGGTCACCACTTGATTAACTTCCTGACTCAGCGGGCATCAGTCCTTCGAGCCATATGGCCTCATTGCCAATTTAACTCGCAGATTTTCAGAGCTACGTCAGCAACCTTGCTTCTTGGGCGAATTTCCATATGTCTGATGTTATCGTGTAAAGAAACTCCGAGCATAGCTCTTTCCATCGCCCATTGAGCGACTTTGAATCCCTCTAAAAGCGCAGGAGTTAGGGATCATGTCTCAGTACCATTTGTCTTATAGATACAGTATCTTTTTGAAACACAAATGTGATTTTCATGGTGAATAATATGAAATGCATGAAACTTCATCCTTTATTAGACGGCCTCTAATCTTGGCGTGACATAGTTATTATTGTGTTTATTAATGGTGTTCATTAAATATGCTTATCTCAAATTAATTGTAATACTCTTACACAACCCAAACACGTATCGGTTTTCTCCATGAGCTCTGCCCCGTGCATGGTCACTGGTGAGAGACGTAACTAACGTTATCATGATAGGATCCGTGCATGGACTCATCAACGATTGTATGTTTTACCTACTCCAAGCTCATCAAATACGGCAGATACAAACATAAAACTAATTATTAAGATTTTTCATCTTAGCCTAACTCAGCTCCTTATGAAAATAGCGTGAAGATATTTGTGTTGAATGATTATCCAATAGCAGAATCAATGTACAAAAACAGTTTTTGTGTACTTTTGAAATTTATTTTCGCAACTTCATCTGCATAGATTTGGACTTTTGTGAACAGAACTTTTTGTTTCATTTTTCAATTATAGCCTACATGATGCCCAGGTAAATTACCTACACAACAAATATAGTTTCATCCTAGATCTTCCGTTAGTTCCGAAGATCCGTAGCCTGTACAAACCCCAAATAACGGCGGGAGGAGTTACCATCGGCGTCGAGACGACGATGAAGTACCTAGGACTCGTCCTCGACAGTCGGTGGAACTTCATAGAGCACTTCCGACGTTTGGCTCCAAAGTTGGAGAGGACGGGGGCTGCGTTTAAACGCATCCTCCCCAACCTCGGGGGGCCAAACGCCTCCTGCCGGAGGTTATACGCCGGGGTCGTGCGGTCCATGGCCCTCTACGGCGCCCCTGTTTGGGCGCCAAACCTGTTGCGGCGTCCCGCTCGGACGCTGCTCATGGCACAGAGGGTCATGGCGATCCGAATGATCCGCGGATACCGCACGATCTCTGGGGAGTCGGCGAACCTCCTTGCCGGATTACCGCCGTGGGATCTGGAGGCGAAGGTGCTCGCGCGCGTGTACAGCATGCGCGCGGAGGCACGTCGCCGGGGCGAAACCCCGCTGCCGCGCCAGATAGGTGCGTGGCGGGATGAGCTCCGGCGCGATCTCATGGCGGAATGGCAGCAACGACTGTCGCAACCGAGGGCTGGGCTCGCTGCCATCGCAGCGGTAAGTCCCCTCTTTGAGGAGTGGCTTGAGAGACGCTACGGCGTCCTCACCTACCGCCTGACGCAGGTCCTCACCGGACATGGAAGTTTCGGGAGGTACCTGTGTCTGATGGGGCGGGAGGAAACGCCCGGGTGTCATCACTGCGAGGACCGCCCTGAGGACACGGTGGAACACACGGTGGGAGAATGCCGTGGGCTGAGCACCGCCGTGTCCTCAGGGAAGTGATCGGCGATGGCGACCTCTCGCGTCCGGGCCTAGTGCGGGCCATGATGCGGAGCGAGGGGGACTGGAATGCCGTCTCCTCCTTTTGCGAAGCGGTCATGCTAGCTAAAGAGGAGGCGGGACGCGTGAGGCAGCGAAGCGCTGCCTCCTCGCAACCCAGCCATCGCGAAAGACAAACCGGGCGTCGGGGATCGCGAGACGATCTCCGGCCACCGTAAACGCGGGCCTGCGGACGGCGAGCATGGGTGGCTCCCCGTCCGACCAGAAACAAACCCGAGCGTGCGGCGCGTCGCGTTCCACGCGCGCCTCAAAGAGCCATCAGACCACCACAGCTGGGGCCCAATACGGCCGATGCCGATTCGGAGTCGCGGAGAACGTAACGGGTAACCGGGGCTCCGGCTCGACGTGCAGGAGAAGGAACGGGGTGGTTTTTAGTCAGTAAGAGTCTGACACTCCCTCCCGCCTCACCCAGGCGGGAGTAGTCATTCGATGATTTTCCCCCCTTAAAAAAAAAAAAAAGCCTGTACAAACAGACAAACATACAAACAGTTTTTTGTTATTACAGAAATTAACTCTGTTATTTAGTCACCCTGTTTTCCTGTTTATGAATTTAGATTAAGACGACCTTATTTTAACGATTAATATTGTGTATCATTTTGAAATATTAGTAAGGAAATGGGTAGGTATGCATTTTATACAAATAATAAATAACGACTTGACTTACAAAAAAACTGGGAAACTTATTAATATAAATAAATATACTTAGCTATCTAAGAAATGTGGTCGAAAATATACGTATAATAATATTTCGTACCTACCTAGAGTAGATATTTTATAAAAGTAATGGATATTTAGGTACATTTAACCATAGCTGGGCACCGTTAATCAAATAGTTAACTTCGTTAATCGTTAATCCGCTACAAAAAAGTTAGCTTCGTTAAACGTTAAACCGTTACATTTCGGAAGAATTAACGCAAGTTAACGTTAGTCGTTTTATACGTTTATATGTGTAAAATTACTATTGTGCTATCATTGTCAGAATGAGTTCTCCTTTTTGTCTTGCCCCGGTTAGAGCCCGCCTTAACAATCTCTTCAAACTGTACGGTACGTACCTACTGTGACTCATGTACCCTTCTTACATGTTGTTTCAAATTTTCAAGCTTGATACATGAATTTTTATTTTGTTGTCTTTCGGCAAGCATCGCTTACACGCAAAAAGTATTTGCTGCCACGATCTGGATACAAAATCCACATACTCATTACTCAGTCAAATGTGGCCATTGATTCTCATCAGCATCGCTGGAATTTGATTCCATGTCTTCCATAATATGGTTTTAATTACTACACTGCACAATACACTTTTTCTAACTAAATTACACTCACAAACAAAACACTCGTCACAGTAAGTTAAATTCCTCGCAGTTTTCTCACTCGCACGCGCCGGCATTTCATACCTTACATAGTAGTAGTACCCACAGCAATATTAAAAAAGATAGTACCCGTAAATAGTAGGCATTGGATTAACGATTAACGGACTTCTGCATTTTAACGGAAGTTAACGTGTCCGTTAACATTTTTAAAAGTTAATCCGTTATATATAATAACGCTTTTAGGGTGCTGATGGGGTTGCCCCGTTTTTGTAGTGCCTCGGGAATGTTTGCAGAAGCCCGCGTAGATTGCTTTTATATAGTAATGCGTAAGAGATGCACATCCCTAGTGCTGAAGGTGAGGGGTAGCAACAACAGCATCCTGAAAATGATATCTGGCCGACTAGATTGCGCAATAGTAAATAGATGTTGTCAACTCTCCGCGGGACTTGCGCCTATAATCTATCTATCTATATATATATATAGAGGTATATAATTCAAAGGTGATTGACTGACTGACTGAATGACATAGTGATCTATCAACGCACAGCCCAAACCGCTGGACAGATTGGGCTAAAATTTGGCAAACAGATAGATGTTATGACGTAGGCATCCGCTAAGAAAGGATTTTGATAATTTCCACCCCCAAGGGGGTAAAAAAGGGGATGAAAGTTTGTATGAGACTTTGTCAGTTTTAAAACGATCAGGTTGAAATTTGGCGTGCAGATAGATGTTATGACGTAAGCATCTTCTAAGAAAGGAATTTGATCATTTCCACCCTCCAAGGGGATAAAATAGGGAATGATAATGATGTGAAATTGGGAATGAAAATTGAATCTAGAATCATTGAATCTTTTTGAATTACATTCGGTAAAACGATGATTTGGGACCTGAGTAACGTATGATAGTTTTTATCACAGAAGTCCCTCGGGAACGGGAACTATGCGTCAATGCTCCAGGACTCTCTATCTTTTAACCACTGAACTTATTTCATAGAGATTCTGTAAAACAATAGTCGAAGTTTTTATTACTCAAAACTTACGTGATCGGGCCGGGACTGGTAAGAATCCTGCGGGATTTTTAATTTATTGAAATTACGATAAATCATTTCACAATAGGTAAATCTTAATTGGGCACTGAATTGATTCTGATGAATTCTGTCAGAAGTCATTAATCTACGCGGACGAAGTCGCGGGCAACAGCTAGTTCTTGTATATTGACCTGTTAAACTGTCAAACACCAAGCGGTCACCGGTGACCGCAACCTATTGTTCTATAATTGTGTCTATAATGACGGTACTCGACGAGTTAAATGATATATATAATGTGTACTAACATTAGTTTTTAAGTTCATGTATTATGTATGTCTTTATCATTCACGGGACCACAGGGTCCCGGTCATTTGGGAGGCGTGCGAGGGCCCGAAGCCAACTGCGCAGAGGCCCTTTAGACAACTTTAATATAAATGTAATGGACACACAAACCGGCGACTATCCCTGTATGCACTATGGAAATGCACCCAAGGACAGTCCCCGGTTAGTGCAGAACTATTGTGGATAATGGAAAAAAAAGGTAGGGCTATGGATGGGTTGCTGTGGACTGGGAAATTGGGAACTATGGATGACTATGGCACCTGCCGAAACAATGTAATTATTACACGTAAAAATGGCAGGCGGAGACTCGCCAACTCACCGACCGGGCCCCGGGAATGGTTGCTAGATATAGCAACAGAGGGGCAACGAGAATGTAAGTGGCTGAAGGGTTAAGAAACTACCACCGCTTTCTACTCAGATCATCTGCTCCAGCCGAAGCCTCCTGCATCCCTGGCCCACTCGCGACTTACGAATAGTTTCTTACCCTCCGAGCAGGATCACTGCTCTCGCGACTCCACTCTGGACGGCCAATGAAGGCAAGCCAGAGGTGGGAGACCTGTTCCTTGTCATCGTTCACTCCAGCCAGCCAATTAAGGCAAGCCGGAGAAGAAGGAACGGTGACTTCTCCCTGGAGCACTCGGGATAATGGTAGCCCGCGGGCTTATTATTATTATTATTATAATCAAAATGTTAACTTCGTTACTTAACGAATTAACGCGTTGATGCTCAGCTATGCATTTAACTGTATACAACTAGGAATCTTAATTAATTTTTTTCTCGTAATTTACGTCGTTAATAAACCGTCCTTGATTTAGTACCTATTATACTAGTGAACATTGCCGATTTAATGTTGATTAATCGCTCACTTTCATATATGTGATACAATGTTCCCTTATTTACTCTAATCCAATGTCAAATTTATTGAATTTTGAATTTGTCCATCGACAATTTTTACTGTCATTTATTTCTTTTTACATGCTATTTTTCTGAGTACCTACGGTAGTGGAGATATGAGAGTAACTATTTTAAGGTGCCTGCTGAGTTCGAATACTCAAGTACGAAACTAACATATTTATTCTCAAGGACGTTGAAAAAAGGGATTCAATGAATTTCCAACTTAAATCAAATATTTTTAAAAATAAATTAAATTAGGTTTCAAGGCTGTTGTTCAGCACGCGCGGAATTTTGAATATTTTTTTTTCAAGTAGATAAGTTCAAAAAAAATTATGAGACGATTTTAACGCCCTCTACCTATGGGTGTGATGAAATTCATTCATTTCATTTCATTTCGGAAAATTAGATATGTCGCAGGGATATGATAAAAACAGAGATTTGGTCAATTCCCTAAGGGATTTGATCAAATCACGGAGGATGTTAAAATAACAACACTATTTTATCATTTCCCTGAGCAAATCTAGGGATTTGATCAAATACCATAACTGGTTCAGTGAAATGATAAAAATAACATGTTTTTGCTTGCATCGGCGCGGCGGGCGTCCGTTGCGTTCGCGCAGCGAGTCAAGGGTCAGTTGAGCGCGCAAACCAAGATGTCGAAGCTATGCTACAGGCTTGGTTAATTGAGAATGACACTAAAAATTGGGCAATCAGCTGTTATTTTGTTCAATTTCAAAAAAAATCAGGTACGTGTTATAATAAATAAATATTTTTATTTATGGCATAGATTTTAAGAAATTTTTATTCATTCGCTTTAAATATAATGTTCTATTTGTGATTTTTGAGATCAATGTTATATCATACTACACCTACTA
The DNA here is from genome assembly GCA_038387885.1 of Spodoptera picta. Lineage (NCBI taxonomy): Eukaryota > Metazoa > Arthropoda > Insecta > Lepidoptera > Noctuidae > Spodoptera > Spodoptera picta. The sequence continues at coordinate 120,615 of JAZHFQ010000452.1, forward strand.
ATTATTATAACTACGTGTGTAATTATAAATAAACGTTTAAAATACCATAGAAAAGTTTTTTATCATTTCACTGAACCAGTTATGGTATTTGATCAAATCCCTAGATTTGCTCAGGGAAATGATAAAATAGTGTTATTATTTTAACATCCTCCGTGATTTGATCAAATCCCTTAGGGAATTGACCAAATCTCTGTTTTTATCATATCCCTGCGACAGATATACGGATAGGATATGGATCAAAGCTATGCAAAGACGCCTATGACACGGTATATAAATGATAATATTACCGTGCCTATGACGTGTAGGTTGTGCTCCCGAAGCCTTAACCGACTTTTATCTTAAAGATATTTTTATTTTTCCGGAAAACTCATTGGTATTTTTACGCCTGAGGGAATAACACGAGTTTGTTTTTACGTGTAGCAAGATGGAAACGTTACCGCGCTCGCCGCTTTGATTAGCGTGTTCCAATGAGCCAACCAATCAGAGCGCCGACTGCAGTAACGTTTCGATCTCGTTAGACGTACCTAGAACAAACTCATACTAAGCCGTCAGTAGGTCTTTTTTAAGGGGGAAAAATCATCGAATGGCTTCTCCCGCCTGGGTGAGGGTGGCGGATGTAGTTTCAGATTCTTACAGACTAAAAACCACCCCGTTCCTACGCCTGCACTTCGAGCCGGAGCCCCAGCATCAGTCCTATTGAGTCCCATCCGTAGTGGTCAGATGGCTCTTTAGGGCGCGCGCGGAACGCGACGCGCCGTACTGGTCTGGTTCTGGTCGGAGGGCGAGCTACCTATGTTCGGCATCCGAGGCCTTACGGTGGCTGGAGATCGTCCCGCGATCCCCGACGCCCGAAGTGTCCTTCGCGACAGTTGGGTTGTGAGGAGGCACTTCGCTGCCTCACGCGCCCCGCCTTCTCCTTAGCTAACATGACTGCTTTTGCATCCTCAAAGATCCTGTATATTTATGGCAAACAGTGTATGAGTCCAAATCATCAGCGTATTGCGCTACATAAACGTCTCTAATAATTTAACAAAACAGTAGCAATGTTAAACAATAACGGAGGTAGTAGATGGCCCCGGGCCTAAGCTGACCAACATTTAGTAAATAATTGAATTGTATTTACTACTTTCCACAGGAGAAAGGGAAATCGTGTGAGATATTAACAAATGCTATAGAACGGTACACCGCGGTGCTTAGGAGCACACACCACATAGTGTGGAGACATTCTAAGAAAACATTGAAGCATGCAGAAACTCGAAAACTGGATACAAATGCCGACTACAAAGGTACGCTGGAAGAACTGCAGATAAACCTCAGCAGACCGTGCGAGGCCTACCCACACATGGACATGGATGAGAAATGTACGTATCAAAATAGCAGAGATAACTCAATTGTCTCTTACCTATTTGATTTGCTTACCACGATGGTTCGATAATAATTCGGCCATAAAATCTAAATCGATGTCGATTTTTGATAGAAACCACACGACTAATGTCAAAAATCGATCTTTTTTCGAGAGATCGGCTATTAATTTTACTGCAAGACAATATTTAGTCAGTCTAGCAATATTATTTATCGGCCGTGAAGCACCGCGTGCGCATTGTTGACATGGCTCAGTTCACAATGCACTTTTACTTTCATCTATGGAAAAAAATCTTGTAAATAATGACTATTATTAGTCTTTATTTTCAAGAAATTTAAATCAAGAAACAAAAATTACAAATACACACAATAATGTTTCAGATAGTCTAAACGTTTCTGCAGTATCGTCGCTGACCAGTGACTCCATATGGGGCATACTGAGGGGCATGGAAACCTTCGCACAGTTATTCTACTTGTCTAACGGGTATAAAGTGAGTTCACGTTCATAATCCATATACCTGCTTACATACCTTAGGTGAGTAAGCTGAAAAGTATGTTAGAATCGTCTTGGATGTCTCAATCTGATGAACTAACTTTCTGGTTACAGGATGTTCTCATCAACTCGACACAAATCGTGGACTTCCCGAGATACCCGTATCGAGGGCTGCTTATCGATACATCGAGGCATTACCTCAGTGTCGCTAACATCCTCAAAACCTTGGACGCTATGGAAATGAACAAGATGAATGTTCTGCACTGGCACATTGTGGATGACCAGAGCTTTCCTTATCAGAGCGAGAAGTTCCCGCAACTAAGGTACGCACTTAACCGTAACCGAAAACAATAGCAAAATGTACTTAGTTATACTTACATAAACATAATCATTACAAATCGCAACACCTACTGTTTGCAGTGAACAAGGTGCCTACGACCCCTCGATGGTCTACACGAAGGCTAACATCAATAAGATCGTCAAATACGCAAGAGACAGGGGGATACGGGTACTGCCTGAATTCGACGTACCAGGTGACTGCTACGTTCTATCAAAATGTTTATATTATAAAAAGGCTTAAAATTCCTAGTTAATCAGTAGATAGGCCCAGATGGAATAAAAGAGTGGACTGTATTTCTTGGTTTAATAGGTTTTCTTGAGTAGGCTATTAGTACAAATTAAATTCGCAATCCCGTCCGTTCTTGCTCGCGTTGTCGTCAGGTGTGTGTGGAGGGCGCGCGAGCCGTCGCTGCCCCGCCACGCCGCCCGCTCCCCTCTGCTTGAGATGCATGTATGTGTGTCTGCATGTGCGTGCGTGTTAACGTGTGCGTTAACAATCAGAGAAAAAATATTATTACGACAATACCACATAGTCTTACTTTTAGCTTGTAGCCTCAGTTCAAGTTCAGAAGTTTAAACAAAACATAGATTTCTAGCTTGCTATCCATACACCATGGTGCTGAGTGAAACGGGCTTAAAAACTAAGTTAATGTTCTTTTCAAAAGACCTTTAAACTAGCTTTCATTGTTACCTGTTTGCTTTGCTTCGTCCATCGTGTGAGAAGATATTACGTACCTACTACTAGTAAAGTGAAGATTGTCCCATTCTAATAAACACAATAATACGTAAGAACTGATAAGTGAGTTCTTCAGATAACGTCTATAGAATGACCTTAGATAAACATATACTAATCGATACAGGGAAAGTGTCAAGTACTTTTAATTATAATACCACTTCTTTATGAGACTAATTACTAAATGATAATTATTGGGCACTGCTTCAAATGCTTACCTTTAGACAATTTACGAAAACTTCCGAAGTGGGCTATTATCGGACATTACATTTAGATTGAACAAATATTTTCACACAAAGGTACACAAGATTGGAGAGTATCTCAATTAGCCGGGTTCAAAGTACTCTCACACATGCATGCGTCTTTGTTTATATGACCTGCATGCATGTGATGAACGGTAAATAAGGTTCTGCCTAACCCATGAAACAAAGGTGTCAGATTATGTACACGCAACATTCCAATTTCTAATGAATGTAATTGCCTGTTACCAGGACACACACGGTCATGGGGCATCGCATACCCAGGAATTCTCACACAGTGCTATGAGTACGGCAAAGTGGTGGACTTGGGGCCTATGGACCCAACGCAGAACATTACATACAAACTAATAGGCGAGCTGTTCCGTGAAGTGCAGGATCTATTCCCCGACAAATACTTCCATCTTGGAGGTGACGAAGTTGCTTTGAATTGCTGGTGAGATTTTATTGATTGTTAAAATTACATAAACACAAATCGTAACACGTTGTATTTATAACTTTAACTTTATATGCCCATAGGCCATACCGATTGCTTACCATACCATAGATATTCCAAGCGTATCGCTGCGATCACAACGTTTAATTATCAACAATATAATATGCTTCTTCTTACTGCCCCTATTCCAAGTCACTTCCATTGTCTTTCCAGGAGATCAAACCCCGACATTTTGAATTTCATGGCTCGCCACAACATGACTCGTACCAGTGAACTGCACGCGTACTTCATGACTAAGGTTCTTCGTTTGTTGGGCCAGAAGTCTAAGCCTATAGTCTGGCAGGTACGTCTAACTCCAGTATACCTTCATTAAATGGAGTGCGGTGCCAGAAGACCTCCCCGTGGTGCACCCTGGGTGCGGGCGACAGTCTCCCTAACAGGGGTGCTAGGGTTTGGTGTGACTGTCGCCCGCATCAGACTTCTGGACTGGGCGGGCGAACCCGACAGGGTTCTGGAGGCGGCGGGCTGTGTGCAGAGGCTCATAGCGCGCGCTTCCGAGGGGCGTTTCTCCGCCCGTCTCTCTGGACTTAGCAGAGAGCGTGGCGGAGAGGCAAGCTCGGTGCTCGTTGTGCACTCATCCTGCCAGCGAGCAGCATCGGGACACAAGCTGTCCCCGATTGCAGCCGTCGATATCGTAATCCGTAAGGAGGTCACGGTCATGTTTTGTGACTCTGAACGGGACGAGGGTCTTGGCTTGATCGCCCGGACCGCGAGGAAGATAACCTCTATAAAAAATTCCTCCAATACTAAGTTCTGGTGCGCGGCGAGAGTATGCATGGCTGAGGAGTAGTGTCAGTCGTGAGCGCACCCCCAGCTAGGGGACCAGTGGACCCTCTAGTTGGGAAACAAATTTTCACTTACCCAGGTACAGGGGCACTGCCTGGGTGGACCTAATATTTCCCCCATACTCGTGGGAACTTTATGCAGAGACTTAAACCTAATAAAATACCACAATCGGAGGAGGAGAGTGCGGGTGAGCTTGGCTCGCCTGCTGAGGAGATAGAGGAGAGCCCAAGGGGCTCTGGCGCCCGTGGGGATACGCTGGACACGTCTAGCGTGCCCCACACACGGGCATCAATTACGATGGTGTCGGACCCTGAGTCCGATACATCACTGGCGGAGCGGCTGAGGGTGAGCTCGAAGGGCTCACGCCGTCGCGTGACGGGGACGTTTAAGCGTCCCAGGCTGGAGGAGGACGCTTCGTCCCCGTCCTCCGGCGCGCAGGCGGGCAACTGGCTGCAGAGGGCAGGGCTCTCTCGAGCGCTGCTCTCTCGGAATCCTCCGCCATGGAGATGTCGGAGGGCGATCCCGGCTCCGAGAATGAGCGCGGCTCCGAGGGCCTCCGCCAGACCGTTCAGGAGGAGCTTCGTAGGGTGGCTAGGAAGAAGTCCCAGCAGGCCAGGCAAGCCCTCCTGAACAAAGCGGGGGCCAGCATCTTGACGGTGACCTTGGAGCAGTGTACGCTGCCCACCGCTGGCAAGGTGCACGAGGAGCTGGCTGAGATGCGGCGGGAGTTGGCGCGCTTGACGGCCTCCAACGCCGCTCTGGAGGCTAAACTGCGGCCCGGGGAAGTCATCCCCAACCCCAGCCCTCAGTGGATGCCGACGTAGTCTCTGAGGTGCTATCGCTGCCACGTGGGCGAGCACGTGAGCGCTAAATGCACCTCGGAGGTGGACCGCAGCGACTGTTGCTTCCGCTGCGGTCGGCCCGGTCACAAGGCCGGCTCGTGCTCCGCCCCGCTGCACTGCAATGCATGTGCGGCGGCTGGCAAGCCGGCCAATCACAGGGTCGTCCTCCTCCTCCAAACCCAAGGGCAAAGGAAGGCCCTCCACCGCCCCTGTCGTTTCCACCGCTGCCGCCGCCACTGCCGCCGCAGTCGCCGCTGCCGCCACTGAGGAGGTCGGGATGGACTGTCAATAATGGCTCCATTCCGCCTCCTCCAGGCGAACATCAACCACTACGCCGCTGCTCAGGATCTCCTGCTCCAGAGCGTGGCGCAGTGGTCGATCAATGTCGCCGTGGTCTCCGAGCCGTACTTTGTCCCGCCCAGGGATCACTGGGTGGCGGACCTGGACGGCTTGGTGACCATCATCTCGTCGGCCGCCGCCGGTACTCCGACTCTTGAGGCTGCTCAAAGAGGCCGAACCGAACTCTCGCCGAGTTCCACAACTCCTTGAGGGAGTTGGTCACAGTCGTCGTCGGGTTCCGTTCCCACCCCGTGCTCGTCCTCGGGGACTTCAATGCCAAGAATTTGGCTTGGGGTTCCCGGTTCACCGACGTCCGGGGTAGGATGGTGGAAGACTGGGCCCTTGAGACAGGCCTAGTCGTCCTGAACCGGGGTTCTGTCCCCACGTGCGTGCGGATGCAGGGCGAGTCGGTGGTGGACATTTCGTTCGCCAGCCCTGCTCTGGCACCACGAATTGTTGATCGGTGGTTGAGGAGGTGGAGACGTACTCCGACCACCGGTATATCCGGTTCGACGTCTCCGCCGAGTCCGCAGACCCGCCGGTCAGACAGGCCCCATGTGGCCCGCGTTGGGCGTTGAAACAGCTGGACAGAAAGCTGCTCCTGGAAGCCGCCATCGTGCAGGCCTGGGTGATACCACCGGTCAGTCCTACCGACATTGACGATGAGGCCAAGTGGCTCCAGGACGCCATGTCCAGGATCTGTGACGTGGCGATGCCCCGGATCCGGTCGAGGCAACAAAAGCGCCAGGTGTACTGGTGGTCGCAAGAGCTGGCAGCTCTACGCAAGGCGTGCACTGCTGCGCGACGCCAGTACACTAGGCACGGCAGGCGCCGTCTCCGTCCTCCAAATGCGGAGGCGAGAGAGGCGGAGTTATATGATACAGGGCGGCGAAAGCCGTCCTCAAGGCGGAGATATTACGGGCCAAGGAGGAGACCTGCCGAGAGATGCTGGGGACTCTGAACAGAGACCCGTGGTGACGCCCGTGCCGCATGGTACGCGACAAGCTTCGCGCTTGGGCTCCCCCGCTCACTCAGAGTCTCCGGCCAGAGGTCGTTGAGGAGGTGATTGGCGCCCTGTTTCCCCGGCTGTGGAGGGGCTTCACCCCTCCGTATATGACTCCGCCCCCTGCGGTGCCCGACGCGGGCTATAGCGACGACGACGACATCGTCCCAGAGGTGACCGAGGCAGAACTGAGAGCGGCGGTGCGCCGGATGGGCGCCAAGAACACCGCCCCAGGACCCGACGGCTTGCATGGCAAATCATGGGTCCTGGCCTCAGAGGAATTAAATTGTTGTACATGAATATGTATGTATGTTATTGTAGTTTGCTACAATAACAGTTATATTTATTTTTATAAATGCGCCACCTCCGGGTGGGTCTCAAATAACGGCGGGAAGGGTTACCATCGGCGTCGAGACGGCGATGAAGTACCTGGGACTCGTCCTCGACAGTCGATGGAACTTCGTGGAGCACTTCCGACGTTTGGCTCCAAAGTTGGTTAGGGCGGGGGCTGCGTTTAAGCGCATCCTCCCCAACCTCGGGGGGCTAAACGCCTCCAGCCGGAGTTTATACGCCGGGGTCGTGCGGTCCATGGCCGGTCCATGGCGAACATGCTGCGGCGTCCCGCTCGGACGCTGCTCATGTCACAGAGGGTCATGACGATCCGAACGATCCGCGGATACCGCACGATCTCCGGGGAGTCGGCGAACCTCCTTGCCGGATTGCCGCCGTGGGATCTGGAGGCGAAGGTGCTCGCGCGCGTGTATTGCATGCCCGCGGAGGCACGTTGCCGGGGCACGGCGCACGGCCGCCAGATAAGTGCGTGGCGGGATGAGCTCCGGCGCGATCTCATGGCGGAACGGCAGCAACGACTGTCGCAACCGAGGGCTGGGCTCGCTGCCATCGCAGCGGTAAGTCCCCTCTTTGAGGAGTGGCTTGAGAGACGCTACGGCGTCCTCACCTACCGCCTGACGCAGGTCCTCACCGGACATGGAAGTTTCGGGAGGTACCAGTGTGTGATGGGGCCTGAGAAAACGCCCGGGTGTCATCACTGCGAGGACCGCCCTGAGGACACGGTGGAACACACGGTGGGAGAATGCCCTGCGTGGGCTGAGCACCGGCGTGCCCTCAGGGAAGTGATCAGCGATGGCGACCTCTCGCGTCTGGGCCTAGTGCAGGCCATGATGCGGAGCGAGGGGGACTGGGATGCCGTCTCCTCCTTTTCCCTCCGCTCCGAAGCAGTCATGCTAGCTAAGGAGGAGGCGGGACGCGTGAGGCAGCGAAGCGCTGCCTCCTCGCAACCCAGCCATCGCGAAGGACACACCGGGCGTCGGGGGTCGCGAGACGTTATCTGGCCACCGTAAGCGCGGGCCTGCGGACGGCGAGCATGGGTGGCTCGGTACGGCGCGTCGCGTTCCGCGCGCCCCATCTGTGACCACCACAGATGGGGCCCAATAGGGCCGATGCCGATTCGGAGTCGCGGAGAACCTAACAGGTAACCAGGGCTCCGGCTCGACGTGCAGGAGAAGGAACGGGGTGGTTTTTAGTCAGTAAGAGTCTGACACTCCCTCCCGCCTCACCCAGACGGGAGCAGTCATTCGATGATTTACCCCCCTTAAAAAAAAATACCTTCAATATGAACTTCTGTCTTTTGACTAAAATCCTCCTTGAAATTTCAGGAGGTCTTCTATAACGGTGTCGCGTTGCCTAGTGACGCCATCATCCAAGTGTGGAAAACTATTGGACCGCAGGATATGATTGAAGTAAGTTAGTTTACATGACTACCTATATGTGTATGTGTTCTTGCTTCCATTTGGTCTCGTAAACCAGAAATCTGGGAACGGTATCAATTTTAATACTTATTTCTCAGCAGTATTTTACTTCATCGGGGTCCATACTAAAAGTTCATGGGGGCGTGAAGTTAGTTAAGCCTAAAGACATCCTTCTAAAGTCCTTGCGCTTCTCTAACTTTCCGTTACCTGACTTTTACTTCAACATTCTTCATCACTACTTTCATCACCATATTAATAATTTACAACTCAACGAAAATTTACCTTATTAAAGGACTTGAGAGTCGACGCCGACGGTGAGCTACGGACTTAAAATTATTTATAGATTGCGACACACTTAAAGTTTACGAAGATGTACTAGGTACTTAAGTAGGTAATTAGCGAACGAATCTGCACTTAGTGTTATTAATTGACATTAATTACTCAGATCCTGTCCAAACGTCACAAAGTCATTTACTCCTCGTCCTGGTACCTAGACCAACTCAGTAATGGCGGAGATTGGAAACACTTCTACATTCCCGATCCACGACGCTTTATAATATTTTCCAAACCATTGAAACTAGAAGATATTATTGGCGGTGAAGCTTGTATGTGGGGAGAAGTAGTTGATGATACCAACTTCATTCCAAGGTGAGTGACGCGATGGTATTATACACAATTACCTTCGTTTTGTGTTAATAATTTAAAATGTTGAGATACAACAATAAAATTAAAGCTTTACTTTAAAGAATGCTTGCTTATGCATGATAAGAGCATGCGCAAAATGCTTAAATAGCTGAAATATTATTCAATGATATAACTATGTATACATAGGTATCTGTCGCAGCATCTGTTGAATTGACACCCACGATTGATTAGACACGGTGATGATCATGATGAGAAATCCTTTCTTGTCATGTATACATTTTCAAATCTCCTCATACATAATCACAGCCAGATTTGGAACTATTGTTTTGCCATAGTTCTATATAAAAATGCACGAAAGCGGAACGTACTTACATACAACATTCCGAAATCACGCGCTGTTTTTGCTAAAATTATAATAATTATGCATGTTGCAAAGTTGTGATTGATTTTAGGGTATGGCCTCGTGCCAGCGCTTCAGCAGAAGTTCTGTGGTCTGCTTTAAGTCCTCGATACACCTTCTTTAATGGAGATCAGATCGCCAGACGTCTAGAGGAGCATGCATGCCGAATGAACCGTCGCGGGGTCGGCGCTCAACCACCTAACGGCCCGGGTGTTTGCGAAACATAACGTTTGATAAACATTATTGATTTAAGATGATTTTTATTTCGTATAATTATGCATTTAGAATTAAAGTTTATTATAATGTTTTAGTGTATTTTCATTCTTGTTGCTAACTGGACGTATCTTTCCTAAAAATCCCAACGGTGTTTTTTTTATTTTCCTATAAATAAAAAGGTTCAAAAATATGTGGTAGGTACTTCGCACCTCGTATCTTGGTTAATAGGTATAATATAATGTTTTCGATAGCCGTATCTGAATTAAATTGTACGTAGTTATATTGTTTTGTACTCCGTATTATAAATATGTATGTAAATTAGTATTTTGTCGTGTGTGGATTGCTACTTTCATACTGTATTAGGTTATTTTTTTCGTTTTTTACATTAACACTTGATGTACGCTGTGGTTTATACCCTGAAACTGATACAGTTCTATACTTATTATAGTCTTTGGTTTATATATCTACTTCAAAAACCGTGGTAGGTACTATGTTCTATGGTAAAAGAGTTCTTCATGTGTCAACATACTAATTTCAATGGAACATTTCCCACAGGCATTGAAAGCAAATCACAAAGTTATCTATTCAGCATCGTGGTACTTAGACTATTTGTCTAATGGCTGGCACAAGCTCTACAAAGTGGATCCACGGCAGATGATCCCAAAACGTTACAAGGAACTGGACTTGAACAAGATACTGGGTGGAGAAGCCTGCATGTGGGGCGAAGTAGTCGACGACAGAAACCTGATAAGCAGGTGCGTGAAATCATTTCTAATTTTACAGGCCGATAAATTATAAAGGCGATTTCGCACTTCACAATCCACTTTGAAATTGCAATAAAACCTTTTTTAATTTATCCCTGATACAAGCCGATTCGGAGTCGCGGAGAACCTAACGGGTAACCGGGGCTCTGGCTCGACGTGCAGGAGAAGGAACGGGGTGGTTTTTAGTCAGTAAGAGTCTGACACTCCCTCCCGCCTCACCCAGGCGGGAGCAGCCATTTGATGATTTTCCCCCCTTAAAAAAAAAAAAAACCCTGATACAACCGCATCGTGTAAATATTTGTCATTTCTCTGTGTGTAATATGGTTATGTTCATTTGGTGGTTGTGTATAGTTTATCTATGTAGAATGGATTTATCTATGGGAAGTCATGTCGTTCCTTTTTTATGGCATAAGCCCGTAAATGAGCAGACGGATCACCTGATGGTAAGTGATCAGCGTCGCCCATGAACACTGGACCACCAGAGACGTTACAAGTGGGGTACCGGCCTTCTGGGGATTAGGAATTTGAGGATTGTTGGTGATTCTCGGATCTTTTTTATTTCGGGAAAGAATTATAAAGATTGGACCGTAGCAATTATACCTATATGCACAAACATTCAAGGACGTTCGAAATAAGGTGGACTACTCAATTTTAAGTCGCGCTAAAGTATAGTTCAGTCTCTACAAATTCTTTGTAAAATGACAGAGATGCACGACTTAAAATTGAGTAACGTTTCAGTATTCCGACTAGTCTCTTGAAACAACGACAGTGACTCACATGACACAAAAGGATCTGTCATTTTCTTAAGTCTGGTAACGTGGTAACCTCGGAACAATAACTAGGCATGGAAGCCAGGCTAAAACAGCAATGTACAAACGTATATCTGATGCTCTCGCTCTTTACACGATTTTGCGTAGGCGAGAATGAGACCGCAAACTGAACATAGTTTTAATAATTTGCAGGTTGTCACAACTTTCAGTGGACTCATTACAATCTTATGTCATTGGACTCATTCAGCATACTACCAAATTCAAAATCACGTTTTGACGTTTTATGTTTCACAGTTTCACAGAAGTTTGACACCTTCCTCACTTTGCCAGATTATAGAGGTAGTACTGAAGTGTTACCGTGGTTGTATTTACGGCACCTGATAATAAAAAATATTTCCTAAGGAATTAGCACAAAAGAAAGCAAGAAAGAAAGTGTATGGTCGTTCTTTACGATGTGTTTTACATAATAAAAATACGTCTTGTTTGATTGACGGCTACAATTCACATATAGGAAGAAAAGAAAACAGTGGTGAAAATTTTAACTTCCATTCGTAAGTTTTTGATATGTTTTAAAATAAATGAAACTGGAAATACCGGTAAACTATAAATAAATGTTACTTATTTACTGTCGTACTTTTCAATTGTAAGCCTAAACAGTATTATTATATCTTTTCCTATAAAATCTAAATCAATTTTCTAAGTTAGTTTTTAAGCTAGTGATGTGGTCATGTTACATATCGATATTTTAGTTAGGCTTTGAAGTTCTTTATAGTATAAACGTCGTTTATAACCAGAGTCACATGATACTTTTGATGATTTGACAGAACACGACTACATTTTGTACTCATCATCTCTTACGGAATATTCTTAAAATGTCATAGAATACATAACCGGCTTTATCTGCACGAAATAAAAAAATCTTTACAATGTGAAAAGATCTTTGATATCTTTAAAATTAGAGGAGGCCACCGACATATTATGGCCTAACCAAGATCTGTCTGTCCGAAAAAATTATAAAAGAATATCAAGTGCATATTGATTCAAAATCTCTCGGTACCTAAACCAAAATAATTATTAGATTGAGTAATAAAGTTTCAGCAAATGTATTGCCGTCAGAAATTTTTCGTGACTTAAAAGCATGATTATATATATGACAAAAATATTTTAAACTTAGGATACATTATATAACTAAAAATTTGACTGTACCTACCGAAAAAACTCGCACATATTTAACAAAGACAATTATATTTAAAGGTCAATGACAGCGGCGTAGCGTGGGTGTCGGCCGCCCGGAGCGGAAGACAATTTTGCCGCCCTCTTATTTAGATATTTCAATTTAATGTATACTATACATTACACAACATACATTTAAATAAAAAGTTTATCTAAGTTTTACAATCATCTTTATTATACATTGATACATTTTTATAACAGGGTGTACCTGTCAAGAACGCGTCAACCTATACACTTTGGACTTTGCACCATTCTTTTTTTTTTTTTTTTTTTTTTTTATGTTTGATGGGGCGACGTTTGACCACTATCTCGCCTGGTGGTAAGCGATGATGCGGTCTACGATGTAGCACGTCGTCCCATAAGCAACCTATTCACTCGGGCCTTGAAGACTCCCAGGTTGTACCCTTCAGGAAATACAGACTCTGGCAAAGAATTCCACTCTTTAGCAGTACGCACAAGGAAGCTTGAAGCGAAGCGCTTCGTGCGTGTGGGCGGAACATCTACCATGAAACGGTGACGCTTCGCCGATTGTCTTGTGGTACGATGATGGAAAGGACTAGGGGGAATCAAGTTGTGCAATTCCCCTGCACACTCACCGAAATGTATCCGGTAGAAAACCGAAAGGCTTGCAACCTTACGCCTGTGCTCGAGGCTTTGAAGCCGAGCCTTCACAAGCGCATCATCGTCGATGAGCCTCTTGGCACGCCTCTCAATGTGCTCTAACGCATCCAGCTGATATTTTGCCGAGCCGTCCCAAAGATGAGAGCAGTACTCCATACAGGACCGAACCTGTGCCTGGTACAGGCTCAGCAATTGTTTCGGCGTGAAGTACCGTCTCACCCTCCATAGGATACCCAACTTCCTACCAGCCAGTTGCGCTTTTGACTCTATATAGGAGCCAAAGTTGAGTGTGGGCGTCAGAGTTACACCAAGAAGCTCAAGATGATCGGTCATCGGTACGGACACATTCCGGAAAGTAGGAGTCAGCGGAAATTGACTCCGTTTGGCGGAGAATAGACACGCCTGGGTTTTGCTAGCGTTGAACCTAACCAAGTTGGCGTCACCCCAGTCGGAGACCGCCTTCAAGGTCGAGTTCAAACGATCGACCATGGATTCTCTTAAAGACTGGATCTGTGTTCCGCTAGTCCGCGCACTGGACACATACCTTTCAACAACTGTGCTGTCATCTGCATACCCAAAGATACCGGGCTTAAGCAGGTCGTTTATGTGGAGCAAAAAGAGCGTCGCTGAAAGTACTGACCCCTGAGGGCGCCGGCATTAATACCGAATTGGTCAGACGAGCAGCCATCGATGACTACTCGTATTGACCGATCCCTCAGAAAGTCTGCTATCCATCTGCACAGACCAGTAGGAAGTCCATATGCAGGAAGCTTGCCGATTAGACTGTCGTGCCAAACCCTGTCAAAGGCCTTCGAGACATCGAGGGAGACTGCTAATGCCTCCCCGTGCCCCTCTATGGCCTCGCTCCATATGTGAGTGGCATACGCAAGAAGGTCCCCAGTCGATCGGTTACGTCGAAACCCGTATTGCCGATCGCTGAGGAGATCGTTACCTTCAAGGTATGCCAGGAGTCTATTGTTGAGTACACGTTCCATGCTCTTGCAGAGTATGGACGTGACCGAAATAGGACGGTAATTATTAGGGTCGGCACGACTACCTTTTTTAGGCACAGGCTGTACGTTGGCCAGCTTCCATGCAACCGGTACTAGACCCGTCTCCAAGGAAAGGCGAAACAGACGTGTCAAGATTGGAGACAACTCAGGCGCACAGGTTTTTAAAACCAGGCCTGGGATTCCGTCGGGACCACAGGCCTTGTTCACGTCCAGATCGCGTAGCGTCCTATATACCTCCCTCTGTCGAATGCGAATTTGCGACAAATTCGTCTTGCATACGCTATTAAGAGAAGGAGGCAAGGCGCCACCAGTGTCAAGACGCGAAGATTCCGCAAATAGAGAAGCAAATAGATTCGCTTTCTCTACCGCAGTGTGAGCCAGCGTCCCGTCAGACCTCAGGAGCGGAGGAAGTGAGGAGCGACAGAAGTTCGATTCAACCGCCTTGGCCAGGGACCAAAAAGCTTTACTTCCCGCTGGGTAGGAAGCTAGTTTGTTCCCTATACGGCCAATATGGTTAAATCGAGCCATCCGTAATGCCTTTTTGCATGACTTGGCAGCCCGATTAAAGGCTCTCTTCTTTTGATGAATGTCATCAGCCCTACGGCGCCTGGCATCCGCCCATGCCAAGTATGCCGCCTGCTTTTGCGCTTCGGCACGTCCGCAGTCGGCATCGAACCAAGGACGGGACCCACCAAAGGATGTCACGTCCGAGAATGGAATGTAGTATTCCATGCCCTGGCGCAGCACCCCCGTTACGGCTTCCGCACAAGCTGACGGGTCATCAGAAGAGAAGCAAACGGGCCGCCAAGGATAGGATGCGAAAAAAGATCGCATCCCATCCCAGTCCGCTGACTTGTATCGCCACATCCGCCGAGGTCCTCTGGGACTCGGATCTGGTGGGGAGTGTGTGGATACAGATTTCACCAGACAGTGGTCGGAGCTACCTAGAGGTGATGAGACTGTAACCGAGTAGCGATCTGGATCAGTTGTCAGCAGAAGGTCTAAGCAATTGGCAGTGTGCGTATCGACATCGGGTACCCTTGTGGCTTCCTGGACCAGCTGGGTCAGGCCGAGCGAAAGCGCAAGTTTACGCATTTCCCTTCCAGCATGGTCGGTGCACTGGTATGGGAATAACCACTCCTGATGATGAGCGTTAAAATCCCCCAGTAACACCAACTGGGCCGAAGGGTACGCCTGTCGAGCCGCATCCGCCGCTTCACCGAGATATTGCGCTAATCTGGTCGCCTCCAAATCTCCGCTGTGCGACCGATAGACACAGGCATAAAGAATTTTCTCCATGCCTATGTCTGCCAGTATCCAAAGGGCAGAAAAACTAGGGTCCTCAAGGTTTCGGAGACGCCGGTAACAGATGCCGTCTCGGACGTATACGCATACACCTGCATGCGGAACAAAATTGTGCTCCAGGGAAAAACCTGGATAGTTCAGGTAGGATACGTCCGACGGGCACCTGATCTGGGTCTCCGAGAGAAACAAGAGTGTAGGGTTCTCGGTCTCGAGGTGGTGATGGACCGCATTGACATTAGAGTGCAAACCTCGAATATTTGAGAGGTGCACTTTGAGGGAGAGGAGTGCAGCCGCTGTTGAACCCTTTTCTTATTTCTCGGTGTCATTGATGTAGAGTGGAAGGTTGCTGAGAGGATGGCAGTGAAATGGTCCCCCACGCAGGCGACCCCTCGACGCGCACCGCAGTTAGCCACACCATTGGGAGGCCAGTCTGGAGACTGCGGGGACGCCCGAGCCCCCCACGAATATCCATCGGGCCCTCTCCTCCGGTCGCCAACCGGCACGATGGCGTATCCATGGGATTTTTCGCTAGATGGCGGGGCAGCCTTTCACGTGTGGCTAGCACGCTAGTTGGGCCCCCAACTATCTGCAGTCGGCCAGCGGTGCACCGTGCCTCGGATCCCGCTACCCTCCGCGACTGGGCACCCGGTGTAGCTACACCAGCGCGCGTCAGACCGGCCAGTCTACAGTGGAACAACCATCTCGACCCATCCTCTCATACGGCGTCACCGAGCATCGTGGCGGAACACGGCAGGGCCGCTTGGCGACACGCTTTTGCTCGGTGGGTGGTCATAAAGCCGGCGGCCGAAGCCTACCACCAAAGTGTCACCTGGTTAGCACCACCCGGAGGCCACGTGTAGGGATTCTGGTTTAAGGGTGCTCTCCTACGGACGAGGGTGACTCAGCCTCCATCTCTCTTATTAACAAACGCATAAGATCGAAACTTAAACTGCTAGTGTATAGCTTGATGTGAGCTCGACTGTACAATAGCTATCACCGCAGATTAGGTACAGCTGTCGATCGTCAGATTGACAAAATTAAATAATTGGAGAATTGAATATAAAACGCAAATACATTTTTAATAAAAACTAGAACTATACTATTATAATAAAAGACGTTAAAATTTACTTTGACGTCTACTTTTTTTAAGAGCAAAGTCTTTAATTGCACCATCAATGTCTATAGCATCACACATTTCTTGCTCAATAGACAAGATAGCCAAATTAATTAGTCTTAAAGTACTCATGGTTGATCTTAAATAATTTTTAATCAACTTCAATATTGAAAAACTTCTCTCACAGCTGGCATTGCTTATGGCAACTGTGAAAAATATTCGTAGCATTATTAAAATATTGGGCAGAGCATCTTCCAGCTTGGACTCCACAACAAATTTTAATAATTCAAGTGAGTCTGCATTAATTTATTTATTTTCGTTACCTGTAGCAGCAACGAAAGTCCGTAGTAGAAGTCGTTCATCGTCATTCTCGCTGTTGTTTTGTTAGCCATAAACAATCCAAGCATTAAATAAAATACGGGGAATCCCCGCAAGTCGTAGACGGTGTTGCCAGCAGTCGCTACAAAATATCATTCTAAGAAAGGGGATTCCCCGAATCCGTTACAGAATAAGTAATGAAAAATTCCATGCTCTTTTCAATCGGTCCTTTGTAGTTGCGTTAAAAATATGAAATGGTTCAAATATTTTTATTATTTATTGTGAAATTTTGCCGCCCCCTAAAATGTGCCGCCCGGGGCGGGCCGCCCCTGCCGCCCCTACTACGCTACGCCACTGGTCAATGATAAACACATACCTAATAGTGCACCACTGCCACGGTTTGTAAATATGCTTTGTTTATGAGCAATTAAATTATCTTTTTAATATTGTGTTTTATTTCTGAACCCACGACATCCAGATCGAGAACTTAATGTACGTTAGACCACAGCAGCAATACTTTCAGGTGCCATAATTTATCGATAAAATATATTAATTTATTTCCATCACTAGCATATTTACAAGTAGTGACAATGACAACCTGCATGATAACGAAACGAAACAATAAACATGTCTCTTTCTTATACACTATCAATACCATAAGTAAAAAAAGGATGAAGATATGGAGTCTAGTTGTTATTTTAGCCTGGCTTCCATGCTTTAGTTATTGTTCCTAAGTGGTAACCCATTACATACGCACATAAATAACCCACTGACATTTTTCTACTCTTATCATTTCTAAGTGACATTATGTCCGCCTTTTGTTCAACGTCCTTTGTGCGTGCTATATTAAATGTAACACCCAATTATAGGTACTAATTTATGTTACAAGGGCCAAATAACGATGGCCTATTTGCCATACACCGGGCACATCTTTAAATTTAGAATTTTGTTGTAGGGTATGGCCTCGTTCTAGTGCAGTGGCTGAGAAACTATGGAGCGCGGAATCACCACGATACAACAATAGCATTACCAAAAAATTAAGCTGCCGTCTGGAAGAGCATACTTGCCGCATGAACCGACGCGGCGTACACGCACAGCCACCCAATGGGCCCGGATTCTGTGTTGGTGCAATATAATTTGTTTACAATATTTAGGTCCCTTCTAGGTACTTACAAGCAGATAATTGTATAACAATTTGCTTTATTAAAATGTGTAAAAATATAACATTCGTGTTTTATTTTTTAATCCTTCAGCACTAATCACAGTACCTAAAATGTTGGAAACTAATTAAAGGATACCGAGTTCGAAAGCCCAGGTGAAATTATAGTGTTGAACAAAATAAAATACATATTTTCTCACGACTAAGTAAAAAGTCTTATTTTATATTAAACTTTGTTACTTCTCTGTGAAAAGGATTGAGATAGAAAGCTCTACGAAGAGACGAGTGGAAGGAAGGTAGGAAGGCCCTGCAGTGTGACAACCACAGCTAATAAAAAAACAGATCTCCACGGACACGTGTCCGTGTCGTAAGCCTCGAATTGAAAGTTACAAAATATTTGTTCCATTTAGATGCTAGAGGGATCGGCATAAAAGAAACATCTAGGCTATTTTGTAACTTTCAATTCGAAAGATCGAAGTGCACTCGATAACTGTCCGCCATATCATTACCTCATTTATTAGTTGTGACATGTAAGCATGCTTGTGAGAATAATCTCAACCAATGAAAGCCGAGAATGCGATCGGGCTCATTTCGAAAGCTCGAATTAATATTTACAGCATAGCCTAGCAAAGGAAGATTATGATCCACATTCGCTATACACTCAAACTTCCCCTATACAGTATACTCTTTGCTTCCAAGTCCGACAGATGACATCCAACGCCAAAAAGTTTGAGTGGGGAGGTCTGCAATAACATATGGGCTAATTTTAATCCCACCGGTACGCGAGCGAAGCTACTGGCAGAAGGTAGCACATTCACATTTACAATATTAGTAAGATAACTTTGTTAGGTAGCTGTACATGGGACATACACTATTAAAACTATCTAGGTATCTATCTAACTAATACAATCATTTATAGTCATAATCCTTTGGTTATAGTATTTTTTACTTAATTACTGGTTTTATGCAAAACCTTCCTTAACAATACCTACCTATGGTATTATAGTAATGACCTAAGCTATGACCAATGAGGAAGGAAAATGTCTATGCAACATAATTTGCTCTGGACTGTCAATCGACCCATAATCTTTGTTTACTAAATACATATTTGTGAAATTGCAGATGTATTTGTGAAATCTCGCGTTTTTCTCAATAAAAATCCTAAATTTCTGTAAGCCAGTGTAAGCCTTCTAATAAATTCTAATTATGTGCTAACGCAACCAACTCGTGGGCAAACTTCTAAACCACGCGATGGAGTTACCGTTGCGTGGTTGATACGCTGAAGTACATTAATTTGTATTCAAGATTCTTAGACTCCTTTCAACCAGCCCATCAATGCTATCCTGCAAGCACTTGCAATCAATTTCATTCCTAACTTCGGGTTCAACAACCAGATCATCAGCAAATAACAAACAAGAGCAATGTTTGACGACATCCGGCACGTTGTTTATCATAATCGAAAATTCGAGAGACCCCATATTACTGTCTGACTTGCTCCAAATACGGATCAGATAAATTACCATTATAGTTGACCTATCTACTGCTGCCTATCTTTTTTTATGGGATTAGCCGGTAAACGAGCAGACGGATCACCTGACGGTAAGCAATCGGTGCCACCCATGGACACACGGAACACCAGAAGCATTACAAGTGCGTTAGCGGCCTTTTGCGGATCAGGAATATGAGGATAGTTGGGGATTTAAGGGTTGGGCCCCCAGTTATCTCATAGAGGATTGAGGGCCTATCTGTACCTAAAACCTATGTACGTATACTATATTACAGAAAAGTGCTATAATGCCAGAATATTAGCTAAAGCTAAACTTTGTGAAAAAATATATTATCGGAAACGCTGTCCTAGTAGACACTTTGTAAACCTTCTTTCAAAACGGGCCCTCAATTCTCACACGTGTCCAAGTTTATCATGCAAATAAGATGAATCAATTAACTTACAGCTACTGTTTAGGTATATTACATCCATAAATAAATTTTGAAAATTTGTCAAAGCAAAAAAAAGTCACTCTTCTTGTCATTTGCAAGTTATGACCAAAATTGGTGTTATTCGTTTCACAATTCACCACAGTAAAATATCTAAGTCTGTAAGCAGCGCAACACAGTTGACTCAAACACCTTAGCCGGAGTTGAAAACACTGGCCACTGGTCCATGCCCATCAATATTAGACCCTACCTTTAACTTTGGGTACTGGGATACCTTGAACGCAGATTTAAGTTAAATACACAACGCACAGGTTCCGCTAGTATTCTGTTTCAGTCTTCAAGGCTTTGCTTAACTGCCAGCAGAAAACTATTGAAGGCGAATCTTCGGCTAACGTCGCGTCGGTTAACGGTAACGCCTATAGAATTGAATGTGTTAATAAGAAAAGCTGGTATACCATCAGTACCCGGTAATCGTTTGGCTTTAACAAGGACAATTTGTACAATCTTGACAATAAGCTGCCTAATATCCACATCTGTATTGCTCCCCGTCTCCGCTGACGCTGACCATTTTTGTGGATTCAGTTGTGACGGGTGCGTATTGTATACAGGACTCGAAAAGGCCTCAACTATTGAGCACATTTACTGTCCGTCCGATACTTACCGTCTTTAACAATGGACAACCGTCTACGCTTTTTATTAATCATGTTAAACTTGTTTTGCATAGTTACCGTGTTTGTTTTATTTATCAACACTTTAAAACCACTTGAATCAAACGTCGATAAAAAATTGGAAAGTTTGGTCATCGTTAAAGTTATTCCCGATCAACAATACCCACCGACGAAAGGGGAAGTGTGGCCAAAACCACAACAGCAGATTAAGGAACAGACTTATTTTAAACTATCACCTTCAGTTTTTAAATTTACGGTAAGTTATGAAATAAACACTATCCTTTTATAAGGTCACAAGTTTCAAAAGCAGAAGGCAGTATTGTTGCATGCAAAGTTATAACCATCATGCAAACCCTAGCGTGTGTGGCCTCCTTAAGGCATCGTTAACACTAACGTATTATCCGCCACCGACTGTGAATATACTCACTTTCGACAATGCCATACGCAACAGAACAGCGTATAGTCGGTTCGGTGTGAACGAGACGTGACATATAGAAGATATGGAAAACGATAAACTACGTAACTCGCGCTTGCAGTTAGCGGCCGACAGTACGTTTGTGGGAATGATGCATTACGACACTGTGAAGTAGGTACACAGTACATACCTACCTCAGGGAAATATAAAGTCGGCTGCACCTAAAACCCTCAAGATGATATACCATGCCAATCAGTCACTGGATATTATTTAACAGGAAAAGGGGGAAACGTGTGAAATATTAAAAAATGCTATTGAACGATACACCATAGTGCTAAGGGACATACACCGCATAGTGTGCAGACATTCCAAGAAAAAATGGAAGCATGCAGAAACTCGGAAACTGGATACAAATCCCGACTACAAAGGTACGCTGGAAGAACTGCAGATAAACCTCAGCAGACCGTGCGAGGCCTACCCACACATGGATATGGATGAAAACTGTGAGTGCTTATTTATACAACAATGTTTTCAATTAGTGTAACATGACGTCGTACGAGCAGTTCACATCGCATAGACTGTGGCTCAGACACACACACAATGGGGATTGGAACTCCAATAAGTACCGACAACCTCACTGACACGGTGAAACACAAAGTAAGAAATGTTTCACGCCAGATTTCTAGGCGGTCGTTGTACCACTCCGGTCGAGACGGCAGTCGAAGCATGGCATCCCCACGTTTAAAATATTTTAGAATAGAATTTGATAATCTTTGTCCGACCAAATCCGAACGAGATATTTGACAATCATACCTAGTTCACTTGATTAATAAAATGTTCACAAGCCACAGTCCATTACAAAACAACTTTTAGATGTTCCAAAACTTTCAAATTAATCAATTCCAATTCTGGGAATTTAAAAATGTATAAAAACACAATAATGTTTCAGATAGTCTCAACGTTTCTGCAGTATCGTCGCTGACCAGTTACTCCATATGGGGCATACTGAGGGGCATGGAAACCTTTGCACAGTTATTCTACTTGTCTAACGGGTATAAAGTGAGTTCACGTCCATAATCCATATACCTGCTTACATACCTTAGGTGAGTAAGCTGAAAAGTATGTTAGAATCGTCTTGGATGTCTCAATCTGATGAACTAACTTTCTGGTTACAGGATGTTCTCATCAACTCGACACAAATCGTGGACTTCCCGAGATACCCGTATCGAGGGCTGCTTATCGATACATCGAGGCATTACCTCAGTGTCGCTAACATCCTCAAAACCTTGGACGCTATGGAAATGAACAAGATGAATGTTCTGCACTGGCACATTGTGGATGACCAGAGCTTTCCTTATCAGAGCGAGAAGTTCCCGCAACTAAGGTACGCACTTAACCGTAACCGAAAACAATAGCAAAATGTACTTAGTTATACTTACATAAACATAATCATTACAAATCGCAACACCTACTGTTTGCAGTGAACAAGGTGCCTACGACCCCTCGATGGTCTACACGAAGGCTAACATCAATAAGATCGTCAAATACGCAAGAGACAGGGGGATACGGGTACTGCCTGAATTCGACGTACCAGGTGACTGCTACATTCTATCAGATTATACACTTGTGTTTTAATATATTTAAGAAATCGGTTGACAGCTTTTTTTTCCTTCAACAGTCACCACTCATACTTCTGCCTATGATATCTCCTAACGAATCTTACCGTTTAGTCGGCCTTAATGTTTCAATACTTTCATCCACAACCACACAAGTCCAGACACGCATTAAGCACACATACATGTCCGATTGTGTCTCGTGATTACGTTAATCTACGTATGGATAGGAATCAGACAAAAACTGGATTGGATTCGTGGATTGTAGCGGAGATGTTTGTTGCAGCTAACTACGACCACCCACTTTACTAAAATAGCAACGTAATAGATAGTGCTGTAAGGTTTCAAATTCAACCTAACCCGTGCGCAAAAGGTGCACTGCATTTCATTAGTAAATTAAAAACCTGTTACCAGGACACACGAAGTCATGGGGCGTAGCATACCCAGGAATTCTTACACAATGCTATGAGTCCGGCAAAGTAGTAGGCTTGGGGCCTATGGACCCAACGCAGAACATCACGTACAAACTAATACGCGAGTTGTTCCGTGAAGTGCAGGATTTATTCCCCGACAAATACTTCCATCTTGGAGGTGATGAAGTTGCTATGGACTGCTGGTGAGATTTTATTCATGAACATAGTTGTCCGTTGTGCCGTCTAAGACTAGGCTAGGGCACTTGGGCACACTAAAACGTAATGACACAAACTTATTTAAGTTATTTACAACCTTAGTATGTAGTATGTTATGCCTATGTTCAGCAGTTGACAAATTATGATTAAGTTAAAAGCATTAAATAATCTCCTAACGTCGTCTATCGTGAATTTGTAATAACTATCAGTCTCATAATGATGCGACACGCTTGTATAGGTCTCATTCTATGTAATACCTATATACAAACAACCCTTAACAATATGCTGTCGCTCCTCATGAGAAGAACCTACACACTGAACGTCCTCAGAAAATGAACCCTAAGGAATCTATTAATAAATAATTACAAATACAGATATTACTAAATATTAGTAGAGATGTACCTACATATTATAATTAATCAATAAGGTACACAAATTCCAGGAGATCAAACCCAGACATTTTTAATTTCATGGCTCGCCACAACATGACTAGCACCAGTGAACTGCACGCGTACTTCATGACTAAGGTTCTTCCTCTGTTGGGTCAGAGGTCTAAGCCTATAGTCTGGCAGGTACGTTTGAGTGCAATAATATGTATAATAGCTTTCTCCGTCTTTTATTTTAATGTTGCCCCACACTAGGTTTTTCTCCTATATCGTGGGTGCATTTACAAACATACAAGTTCACATACACATGACACCCAGACCCGAAACAACAATCTTGTGGATCACACAAAGAGTTGTTCCGTGCGGGAATCTAACCCGCGACACGTTGCACGGCAGTCAGATACCCAGCCACCGCGCAAACCGTGCAGGTCACCCGAGCGTACGGCGCGTCGCGTACCGCGCGCGCCTCAAAGAGCCATCAGACCACCACAGATGGGGCCCAATACGACCGATGCCGATTCGGAGTCGCGGAGAACCTAACGGGTAACCGGGGCTCCGGCTCGACGTGCAGGAGAAGGAACGGGGTGGTTTTTAGTCAGTAAGAGTCTGACACTCCCTCCCGCCTCACCCAGGCGGGAGCAGTCATTCGATGATTTGCCCCTCTTAAAAAAAAAAAATAAAAAAACCGTGCAGTCAGATAGTTTTGAACTATCGAAAGACGGTATGTACTAACGTATCGTAATTCTTTTATTATTTTTAATTGGGTACTTTCCTTAATCAAAAATTAATTATTTCGACTGTTCAAAACAATAAGATATCTATTACAAAATAATCACACTTTGATAAATTGATTTTATGACCAAATTAATTTTAGTATTTTTCCAGCATTTTTTTAAGAAATGAGTACCTATGCCTTTTGACAATATCGTACAAAATTCTTAGAAAACTGTCATGTTTGACAGTTCCAAAAAAGTTTTGAATTTGATTAGTTGGTAAGTACCCAAGAGAATTTCCCTTGAAAATGTTCAGGAGGTCTTCTATAACGGTGTCGCGTTACCTAGTGATGCCATCATACAAGTGTGGAAAACTATTGGACCGCAGGATATGATTGCAGTAAGTTGGGTTAATTATGTCTTTCCGGCAGGCAAGTTGCAAATAAGGACGAAATTGATTGCAACAAATTAACTGAATTCAATTACAGAAAAGTATTATTACTAAATTAAGTACTACTTCGACTCTTGGTCGAAGTTGGAAACAAAAGTGTATTCTAGAAAATGATGTCGTCGTCCACCGTAACCTATGTTTATTTATTTATACTTTATTCTTCAAATAGAGGACAACATAAAATTACAGTGTATTGTGGACAACGAGCGGCCATAACTCGCAAGGTGATCATTTCCAGACAACCGTAGGATGGATTTATGTACACAAAACACCGCTAATTAGTTACTAGCGCCACACATCGACACTACTATCTTTTACACAGTGAACATGTGTGGGTAATTTCATATTACTGTGTATAAAAATATTCGTCCACCACATTCACATTGGTATTTTCATTCTTGTGTCGGTATATGTATTTTTATAATTTAATTCATGGGTAAGGTTAAAACTATTTACAATCATTGATATGACCCGACATTTTGACGGGTATTAACGTAGTGTTCGTGGTCGACTGGTTAATGAGCACGCTTTTATCGTCTTTCAATGATCAATGATGATGTGAGTTCTATTCCACCTGAAAAATTCTTTTTTTATTTTACTATGTAGTTTTTCTTATTTTTTTTTTTGTTTTTTGAAATATTTAATCGGGCTATAAAAGAAGCAGATAAGTCGGTAAATAAAACAATACTATCTTTTATTACAATTAATTTATTTATTATACAAATAAGTGGTTTTATATTCAATATTTATAATAATTAATTATCATACCACAGTTAAGTTCTTAAAGTTCTTTAAATAATAATTAATCAATATGCCAATAAACCTTATAGTCGAATTGGGAAATATCATGCGATAAATATATACTTTTAAAATTAACATAAGAAGATTTAGAAAAATAGGATAGAAAAAAAAGAAAAGATTAAAATATTGTTTCAAATTTTAAATATTTGATGAATGAATTCTTGAAACAACTTGTGAATGCTGGAATCGATCCGGCGGCACTTTACTGGAGGTGATAACCATTACGCCAAACGCACTGTGAATGAGATCATCGAAATATTGTATACCATTCAGTAACATAAAAATACGATGAGAAAACACTATATTTATTTGATTCTCATTATTTGATATTGATTTATTCCAAGTTTGTTATAAGTTATTTTTATCTTTACCCTCGTTTTTATTTAAACTTATTTACTAAATAATTACGTATACCGACACAAAAATGATATTTAAATACCAAGATGTGTGTGATAGACGAATGTTTCTATACATATCTATTAATATGAAATTACCCACACATGTATATTGTGTAGTCATACTAGTGTCGATGTGTAGCGCTGCGAACTAATTAACGGTGTTTAGTGTACATATAAGTATTAGGCCTACTGTCTTCGACGCCATTTGACGAATGCATGCAACCGATGATGATAAATGATGATAATGATAAGCGGATTTGAATGAGTAGTGACGGACGCAAGACGTTCACCGCTCTGTAGACTCTGTCCTAAATGGTTCTATGGAAGATGCAAGCGAGATCAAATTATTGACGTATGGTGTGCGTATGACGTGCAGCGTATTTTATGACGTACGACAACATAAATACGACACTCATGACCTATAAGCGAATAAATCTGCACTTAGTAGGTACCTTATTATTAATTGACATTAATTACTCAGATCCTGTCCAAACGTCACAAAGTCATTTACTCCTCGTCCTGGTACCTAGACCAACTCAGTAATGGCGGAGATTGGTACAACTTCTACGTTTACGATCCTCGGCGCATTATAGATTCCAAATCATTGAAACTAGAAGATATTGTTGGCGGTGAAGCTTGTATGTGGGGAGAAGTAGTTGATGATACCAACTTCATTGCTAGGTGAGTGTCGCGAACGTATTATACGCAATTACCTTCGCAAGACGTGTTAATAATTATAACATCGCGATGCTGTATTGTGCTTTATATTAATAAAGCATACTTACTTCTATTATACAGAGTAACTTGTATTGTAACTCCACGTATTCCTCTCGGAAGGTGATAATACAACTAATTTCCTATAAAATTAGCCCTGAGGTCCCTATTCCGAAAGTGGCACTAAAATATTCAACATTTTTGGTTTTGGTCAATATCCCGAACTAACTACTAAAACATCAATAAATAGTTTTAAATTGTTGTCAATACACGAATAAACGAGTTTAAGTGTGGGAGAGCCATGCTTCGTCACGAATAGGCCGGCTCGACCGGAGTGATACCACGGCCTCACAGAAAACCGACGTGAAGCAACGCTTGCGTTGTGTTTCGTCGTGTGAGTGAGGTTACCGGAGGCCTAATTACGGGGGGTAATATCCCTTGTCCCCGTCTCCCGAATCCCCGAATCCTCCACAATACTCAAATTCTAAATTCCCAAAAGGCCGGTAACGCACTTGTAACACTTTGGTGTTTCGAGCGTCCATGGGCGGCGCCGTTTGCTTACCATCAGGTGATCCATCTGCTCGTTTACCGGCTTATATAAGCTATAAAAAAACCTTTATTAATACTAATACGGGCAGAAATATCAAATGGTTTACAAGATCTATATACCAATAATCTTGTCCATTACTTATTTTTTTTATTAGACAGCTACACTACAAGACACTGATTTTTTGTGGGACAATTTTGTTCATAATTTTGAATAAAATAATTAAATATTGCATAAATGTGGGTCTTTGTGACCTCTTACGACATTCGGAAACAAATCACGTGCATACACTGCACAGTTTTTGGTTGATTTTAGGGTGTGGCCTCGTGCGAGCGCTCCTGCAGAAGTTCTGTGGTCTGCCTTGAATCCTCAATACACCCTCTCTAATGGAAGTGAGATCGCCAGCCGTCTAGAGGAGCATGTCTGTCGAATGAACCGTCGCGGGATTCACGCCCAACCAGCCAACGGCCCAAGCGTTTGCATCGGGAGAATATAATAATGTTAGAAAAACATAGTTATTATATTAATTAAAAATTTATTTATACATTTTTAAGTATAAAAAAAACATTAAGAAATATAAAAAGCAGCAGGTAAGCCACCACTCCACCAGTAACGAGAGAAATCCAAGCTACACGGTAGCCC
This sequence comes from Spodoptera picta, assembly GCA_038387885.1. NCBI lineage: Eukaryota > Metazoa > Arthropoda > Insecta > Lepidoptera > Noctuidae > Spodoptera > Spodoptera picta. The sequence goes on from JAZHFQ010000452.1 coordinate 148,504, forward strand.
TAAACACGGAATCAGGGCTCCAGAGAAGGATTTCTAAAATAATAAGATTGTTGTGACTAGGCACTGGCCACTCCTCTTTTTACTGGGATAGGATTAAGATATGATGTAGTTGTGGTGCAGTGAGTGAGAAGTTTTGGAGTGCTTAAACTGTCAAACACCAAGCGGTCACCGGTGACCGCGACCTATTGTTCTTTAATTGTGTCTATAAAACCGGTACTCGACGAGTTAATCAACACAATTTAACTTTCCACAGAACCGTAGTTTTTGCAAATGATGTGAATTGCCTTATAAAAGAACATAAATATTTAGCTGCCGCATGAACCGAAGCGACCTCTCATTAAGTTTACCCGAATTCCGTTTTACCTAGATAGTTTATTAAAATGCTTTCTGTTAACTAATGTCCTTTTTATTTTTAATCCTCCGTTTAATTTACGAACGTAAATTGAAGACAACATAACATGACATAACGTCATGCCTTTTATCCCCGAAGGGGTGGGCAGAAATGCACTTTACGGCGCTTAATGCCACTATAGTGTAACACCCACATTTCACTTTTATGTTATGAGTCCCAAGTATGTAATAGGAGGTGAGATTTTTTATAAAAACCCAGTAAAACTAGACCAGGAAACCGAACCCAAGACCCCTCGCCCCGCAGTCGCACTTGTGACCACTCAGCCAACGAGATAGTAAAATGAAGAATTTAACCCGTTTAATGTATTTTTTTTGTAGGTAGGTACATACCTACTTATCTTCAAATAAAATACTAAATATTTTATTTTTATACACCTATTATATATAATAAGGGAATAAGTAGGTAGTAGCCTCCAAAATAGACACTAATTATAATATTAGATTTTTTCTACATTAATGGATATTTTAGTGTCAACACAGTAGTAAAATAAACGTTTTGCATATAATTTTGATAATTCAATTTTGGCGCTTAACTCGTCGAGTACCGTCATTATAGACACAATTATAGAACAATAGGTTGCGATCACCGGTGACCGCAACCTATTGTTCTAATGGGTGAAATCAATTTTCCAGATTGACGTTCGTTGCCTTATTACCTAGCGTAACATAACCATTTTTATTAATCACATTGAAATACGAAACAAATGAAAGATACGAATTAAATCATTAATGCTAAATCCGCCTATCGTTGCATGCCAAGGCGAATTTAGATGCCGCTTCGTGGACAATTTTCATTGTTTCTTAGCAAGATGCAAGCATTTTGACATTATAAGCAGTCTATTGTTAGTGATAAATGCGTCATTTGATAGCAATGTGGACAGTAGGTACCTACGTCTAGTGGTATCGTTCATAGCTTCTTATCATACGACATTTATTCAGTTCGTTCTTATGGCAACTCTAAAATACTGTCAAATAAATACAAGCTGTCAAATCACAAATGTCAAATTTTCAAATTTCAAAACAAAACGTATTTTTGTTTGTTTCTAATTACACAAAATTTATTAAACTTTATTTGAGTGTTTGAGTCGGTTTATATATTGTTTGAATTCAAAATGTCCATGGTTGAAGAAGAAGTGGTAGTTGCACCGTGGGTTGGACCTACAAGTTGTAAAAATACATTATCAGTGATCGTGCTCTCATTCAATAATGATATCATTGAAAAACTTTCAAAAGCTCTCACAGAAGTCCACGACAAAGGGGACTATCTTTGGAAACTAATTGTACTGAAGTCGTTTTATCTTGAAGAAGTGGTAAAACGGTCTGACCTTACCGGGAAGATCGGTATCGACTTCGTTATATTAGCAATAGACACAAGTCGACTATTCTGCATAAAATGGGCAAGAAATGCCTTGCTGCAAGTGAATTCAGATTTAAAGATTCGCCGTGTGGTGCTTGTAAATGCTAGTGGACTTCCAGTGAACGCGATGGCAATAAGTGCCAGTGAACTGATAAATTTCCAAAACGAAATGAAACTCGACATTCTAACTGCAAATGTGTTTGATCCTGAGAATGCTACTTTTTTGGCGCGCAGATTACTGAAGTACATAGAAGTGTCTATTGGTGTTAAGACTGGTATTCCTAATCTTAATGTATGATCAACAATTATATTGTAAGTGTAAATAATAACAATTAAGGTGTTTGAATTTACCCAGTACCTAAGGAGGTGTTCCCACACTTACTGTATAAGCACATATCAGAATGTTGATGCTTTAAATTAGAGTTTCTTCTATATTCATCTTTATACATAATATTTTAATGTGAAGTTGCAGAAAAGCAAACACAAGTTGTATTTGTTCTGAACATGTATAATTGCATAGGGTCCTAAAACCCTAGTTTGTAAACTGTCCAAACCTTAGTCACTGGTTAACATACTGGGTTTTGCAGATATAGCCTTAACCCGTTGATATCCATCCCCTAAATTTGGTCATACAAAAGTATTCTCTAAACATTAGAAATAAGGTCTATAATGTAATGTAATATTAGTGGAAAGCGGTCACCGGTGACCGCTTGGGGATTTATGGGTTAAGACTCTTAGCTCTTATAGACGTTGCGGAGAACCTAACGGGTAACCGGGGCTCCGGCTCAACATGCAGGAGAAGGAACGGGGTGGTTTTTAGTCAGTAAGAGTCTGGCACTCCCTCCCGCCTCACCCAGGCGAGAGCAGCCATTCGATGATTTTCTCCCCTTAAAAAAAGCCCTTATAAACCTTGTCATTGTCATCAGCCTGTAAAGATCTATAATCTATAATTAAAAATAATAAGAAGGAATGAACATAAATTACTACACTAGCTGATGGTGGATATGCAATTTTAGAAAGAAGATTGCACCTTCATGACTGCGTAGTTAGTGTGGTGGAAGAGCAACTGGCTCCCGCATAACATGTAGTCGGTTTGACTCCTGCATAGCAAATCTTTGTGTGATCCACATGTGTGCGTTACCCAGGCCAGACTTTGTCGAAAATGGTCATTTGAATCTTATAGATAATTAGTTGTGAAACTTCTGTAATTGTTACACATATTTTAAAATTTGTTGCACTTATAGTTTTTTAATTATTTCACAAAAACATTTCCTGCTGGGGTAATGTTACCCCAGCCAGACCTTTTTCTTTCTAATGGGAATATTAAATAATTACTAGCTATAAAATTAGTTATACACCGTTTTTGTATTTGCACAAATAACTGGTTTATGATGAAATACTTATTTACCCTATAATAATAAAACCATTATACATCTTGAACAGATCAAACTGTTTATTTTTTGGAAAACCAACAGCTACACATGGAATTCAAATAATGGCAAAATAACATCAGAGAGCCAATTTTAGGTTCATAGCTTTAGACAGTCCCAGAAATTATAAAACTATAGAATTATTAGTCACCTGTGCACTGCGGTATTTCTTGAGATAATAAACTGGATAGTTAGTTGGATGAATAGATGAAGAATAGCATAGGATAGGATAGGATAGAAGTAATACACCACTACACACTCCTTCAAGGATACACCGATAATGGTATCATAGTATGTTATGATTATGAAAATAAAACCATTTATATACACATTTCTGAATTATTTATTATTTGATTGTACTACAAAATAATAGGAAGTTCTCTACAGTTACAATTATATTATATATATTACATAAATAATAAAACAATTACAGCAGTCCTCACTCATATGTAGCAACCTCTCAATACTCATGTAGCAACACTATTGCTAGGTAGTTGTATAAAAAACAAAAATTAACTATAGGGCTGTACGGTGACACTGGATAAATGGTTTACTCCCATCTCGGCGCCTTGCCAACAGAGCATCAAACTGGTTGTCTTTAAAAATTTCCATCTCAGCCCTACTCGTAAGAAAATGGAAACACAGTATTCAGTAAATTAACTATTTATAATCCAATTAAATATTATTAATTATAAAACAAGCATGATTTTTAAAGTAAGCTCTACTGTCTATGATGCGTCATTTGAAAAATGAATACATTCCATGGAATAGTGTTGTAGTCTAAACATAAGTTTATTATTTATTTAAGTTGAGATAACTCAAGACATAGTATAGTTGACCCATTACGAATGTGGGAACTGGCATAAGTTATATTTATCAAGTGACATATCAAAACTAGAGTGGTTCCGCTGAGGGAACGAGATCTCGCTAGACGACTTGTATAGCTCTGTTTCTTTCCCTCAACGGAACCATTCTGACTTTAGGACGTCATAATAACCCCGCAGATATCTCGCTCACACTTGTGCGAGTTGTGCCACATTGTCATATTCCTTTGACTTGACAGTTCGCACGTTTGTAATAGCCAGACTATTGTCGGAATACTCAAACGTTACTCAATTTAAAGTCGCGCCTAAGTATAGTTCTGTCTCCACAAATTCTTTATAAAATGACAGAGATGGCACGATATTTAAGCACGACTTAAAATTGAGTAACGTTTCAGTATTCCGGCATATATTATATGGTAGACATTTTCTCTATGTGCGCCACTCGCAAATGTGGGCTCACCATAATTATGTTGAAAAACTAATTCATATAATATGTTTGGGAAGGTGCATAGATGGAACTAAACTGGATAATTATAACATGTTCTTACAACTAACTGAAATACTGCTTATTTATTAATATAATTGTTAATAAGTATAAATAACATTCTAAGCATAGAAAATCTGTAAAATAATCCAAAACTACAATAAAACAACGAGAATTTGTCATAAAACAGTGTCCATAAAATGCACTACAATTTCCATGTTACGGCTATAGGTACATTAATGTAATCTAAAATAATATATAGCTATAGATGTTGAATCTAAAATTAAAGTCACATTAGTGACTTGATTAAAATAAACGTATACAAAAATTTAAAATTATTCAATATCACAACTAAACCACCTGTTCAACGGCAGGCAAATAAATACAGTCACATAAACATCACTTAAATAATCCCACTGTGTGATGTACTAGGGTACGTAAATCAAGTATTTGCACATAAAAACACAGTCAAACTGCACTATGATTGCAATGCAATGTGGGTACACTACACAGTTATGAACAATAATTGCTAAGCCCAAAACACACAAATATTGTTTCCCCTAAGATCTCATTATAGTAAACATTTCACTAATAATAATAAATGTTTCATGAGCAAACCTAGTATACAATTATTCCAACGCTTAAATCATAGTACTGAATGGAATCAAATATATTTGGAAATAAATACTCTAGGTGTCTAGGTCCAGGCCATACAGAACATACAGTAACAACTAGGTATAATTATATGAAACCAGCTTACTGATCATGTTTGTCTTCATTTTCATATAATTTGTATTAACTTAAATTACCTTCATTATTGCTAAGGGGATTTTAAAACAGATCTGATTTAAAAGTGAATTACCACTGCAGCAAAACATGTGATAATAAACATCACCAAAATAATATTTCTCTAATCTTAAAATTGAACATCAATGTTACTAATAGTTTATGTGCAGAGTTGATAATATGTATATTGAAATCTAGTTTTCTAATTTTACAGTCCAATATTGGTTAAATATACATAAACCAATGAATAACATTTAGTTAAGTTGGTGTTGTAGTAACTATACGTAGAGTAATATATTATCACTATATTGTTTACATAGTGGGTGCTTTTCACAGAATAATGATCAAATGGAGTACAAATTGCGATTCAAGTGAATACACAACTCATCATTGACTTGCTGACTGGTTCTTTTATGTATAACGAGTTCACTACAAATGGAATTAATGTGTTTGCACTCCATTTGATCACTACTCCTACTAGTGTACGGTCATACATTTCCGTGCGCACTCTCGCGATCACTACTATGTTAAACACACAGAAGTTTTCTAACTACAAACATATAACTTATGCTAATTTCCTGTACTGAGAGATATAGTTAAAATTTACCAAACTGACACCTGAAGCATCCTGCAGCAGCTTCTGTACAATACTTTGAAACATTATTTGTCAATATAAATTTTTATATACGTAAGCCTAAAATGTATGGCTGCAAATAAAAAACCTTTACAGCTGGTGTGTACTAGCAGACTTGTTACAAATAAAACATCAATTTTTTATGAAATGAAATACATTAAATAAATCAACAATAAGAATAAGATATAGAAGCTTTCTCAGGATGCCTCGTTTGTTCGACAGTACCTTACATCATCCTTACACTGTGTCAGAAAGCATAGAATGTTAACTCCCACAGGCACAAGTGTCACATTTCAAGACTGAGCACATCTACTTATATGTTGTAGCTTAAAATATGACCAAACTTGTGCGTCTTATCATTTACTAATAACGCCTTAGGCTTCCGCTGTTGTTGAATTTACCGAAACAGTAGTTCTCCTTCAATATGGGAACACCACCTATCTCACCAGGAAATTAAATGGACATTACATGGCTAACGTCTAAAATGTTCAGAACTACAAATAAAATACTGAGATTCTTGATATGTAGCGTTAAGAGCGCAAGCCTCAAGGCGAAAAGCTACATTTATGGAGCTAACACTCCAAAATATCACTGTATTTTGGCCAGATGATTACCTCGAGTGCAGAGCGCAGTGGACTCGGTCGGCTGGTGGAAGCAATGTTCCGGCCGACCGACCAGTCCGCGGCGACGACACTCCACTCCATATAGCAGTGTAGCACCTATTATCGTTCACTGTACATATTCGGTCCACTTTGCACCTCTACCTGTAAAATATATCAAATCATTCTTACATGGATTGTTTTACAAGTATGTAAGGGTGAATTTCAATGAATGTTTGTAGAGACGTTCCGCACCATCTAGTCGGAGTCGAGGTTGACGACGTCCTGGGCGAAGGTGGGCGGGTGCTGCCGCGCGGCGAGGGGCGGGCGTCCCCGCGGGCGCGCGCCGGCGCCGGCCATGAGGATCTCGCGCGAGCGTTGTTGTTGCAGCGCCATGGCCACGGGGTCGCGGCTGCCGAGTCCGCCGGCGTAGATCTTCGCGCCCATTTGCTGTACACAGTTACATAAAATTCAGATGACAAGCGCTTGACGCGCTTTTTGCTGTACGGTTATGGTTTAGTATGCAGTTAGAAGAATTTGAAATGATTCATCTTGCAAACACGCACTAGCAAAATGCGCGTCAAGCGCTGATCAACGGAATGTACATTGCACATACATGTCTTGATAAAACAATGTTATTGATAAATTCATACAATTGCTATGAAGTTAGTGATGGCAGCAGTATCAAGTATCTACTCCATCATTAATAATAAATAATTAGTTTTACTAAATAAAAGTTAAAAGTCATATTAGATAGTGATTTTAAAAATAGTAAGATAGTAGCCGTGATCTTGGTCTGTAGGTTTATTCAGCAATTATTATAAAAACTTCTTGTACTCCGTAAACATGTAGCTTACAGATATACTGCATGCATATGAAAATGAGGACAATTGTTTTATAAATTTGGGTTGTGGAACCGAGTGGTTTTAGTCAGTAAGAGTATGACACCCCCACCGCTGTTAAATAAATATACGTAGTAGTACTGACGTTTTGCTGCATGACTTGCTGCAGCCGCATCTGTTGTTGTTGTTGTTGCTGGCGCAGCCAGGGCGGCTCGTACTGCAGCGAGCTGGCCGCGGCGCCGCCCGACGCGCCCGCGCCGCCGCCTGCACGCCACGGGAACACGTACAGTACAACACATCCTCTTTTACTACGCTTACTCATTCCGCAGGGTAACAGACACCAGACAGCATTTACATCTCATAAATCTGATCCTTTTAAACTACGATCTCTAACCTGCTAGTCAAGTGTAGAGATGAAGGCGAGACCCTCTTGAAGAAGCCCACAGTTCAGCAGTTGACTCTCAAGGGCTTTTGATGATGATGACACTCATAATTGTCAAATTTATCATCATACCATTTGGTATAACATTCTAATTTCTTGAAACCTCACATGAAAGACATACGTAAGATTAACTAAAAATCGCGGATGTCGCGCAGCCTACTACAGCCTACAGACATCGCCGCGACCGCGCACGCTGCTCATGAGGAAGAACCCCTCTGTGGTTCAAAACTAGTAGAGATTATCTCGGTATATTCACGTGAGTAACCCGCGATTTTAGTTAATTTAGTATGTCTCACGATAGTTATTATAAAAACATATGTAGGATTATGTATAATATGTAATAACTCACCAGAATTCATAACAGCATTCATCATACCGGGATTCATCATCCCCGGTGGTGTAAACTTGTAAAGTTGAGACATTTTCTGAATCAACTGTAAGGTATAACAAGAAACAACGTCATTGAAGCATTAAGGTAAATATGCGAGCTGTGCATGTCTACAAAATAATCATAATAACATGCTTGAAACATAAAATAATGTACCAAACGGCGTTTAGACTAGGCGTACATACATATTAAAGGGCTATACTAATATATCGACTAAAACTTACGCCAAAGTCATATCCACCGAACATCTAGACAAATAAATGTAAAATGTGAATTAATTGTTACTTGATTATTTATTTATTTAATAATGTAAATTAATACTATACTCCTATTGTTCTGTCATTCATGTGGAAAATATAAAACAACATAACATAACATCACGCCTTTTATCCCCGAAGGGGTAGGCAGAAGTGCACATTACGGCACTTAATGCCACTGCACAATGTAACACCCACTTTTCGTTATGAGCCCCATGTAATAAATAGAAGGTGAACCTATTGCCATATACTGGGCACAATTCAAACTCCGTGCTACTACTGTGATTTTTTTTAAACCCATTAATTTGTTGCCCGACCCGGGAATCGAACCCGAGACCGGTGCCCGGCAATCGCACTTGTGACCACTCGGCCAATGAGGCAGGCAGCATAAAACAATTTAGATTTAAATTGCAAAATATTATTTCGCTTTATAATTAACTGTAAAACGTATACCTATTTGTAAAACATTGACATTAATAACACAGAACATGATGCATGACTGAAATAGTACTTTGATTAGAGACTGACACATAAAAATCGACCTATAATATACGATTAATTTTACGTCAGTCACAAAACTTTAGAATAATATTAAATAACGACTTTACAGGTTAACACACTGAACATTCATTTTTAAAAATGTACAGCAATAGTTTAAATCCAGTATATTCCTTTTTGTATTTTAATTATAATGCATTATAGTACTAATTACTAATTAGTAGTAGTAAATTAGTGCATACGAAATTATAAGAATTGCGCATTCATCATTTGCGCTTTATGAGCAAGATGGTTAGTAGCCGCCAGAAAGTCATAAGTGTATAATTTAATTAATTTTGAAAATAATAAATCGTTTCATTTTGTGTCTCTAATCGATTTATTCTTGTATGTAGGTTTTATCTGTTAGATAATTCATTCGATATTTTTAGTCAGCACCATTTCTCTAGTGAAACTTTAATTCAAATATTTGGTACCTATTTACTACATACTCCACAAAAAAATTAGTATGCTCCAAACACGGCCAACGTACTCACGTCTCACGATGCCGCAGTGAGTAATTACAAGTTGCAAAAATAATGACCGAAAAAGCAGTGTAACGGCTGGAGTGTCTTACTTTTGATAAGTACATAAAGTATAAGTTATATTTTAAGCTTTTTAACTAGTAAATAATATCGAATTAGATAAAATTACCAATTATCAACCAACGCCACCAATGTTTGTGCGTGTGTTGGCGACCCCTTGGCCAAGCCTCGCCAACACGCGCACAAACATTTGTTTAAACAGAACAGTGGATGCATGGAGTCCATTTGTATTGTAAAATAAAATTGTATTGTAACCTGATTGGAAAAGAGTATCTAATCTATGGAGTTTATTGCTCGTTCTTCTCCATAGGAATCTACACCTTATAATGAGCAAATAGCTTCACTTTTAAATTTATATTGTTGACGTTCAAAAGTGCCTTCCCGGTCTAACTGAAATAAATTATTTTGTCTTAGACTTAGACTTTTAATGATAAAGTAAATAAACATATCATACACAAAAACGTACCGATAATAAAAATAAGTGATGTATACTAAGATCCCGAAATCTTAATTTTCATATTATAAAATTATTTTAGTGTCCAACGCGACTCCATACATACTCCTGTAGCGAAATTCGAAATTTGAAGAAGCAAAACGAAACAAAACAAAACGATATAGATCGCAAGACAATAATGGAAAAATTATCTTTATTTGTTCAAGCTTAAGGTTGAATTCAAACTAGATATTGTATATCTTATGTCTTTTAATTTCTATAGTCAGAATTTTAATTCGATTCCAGATTTGACAATAGCTACTGTCATTTTGTGAAATAATGATACCACATCTATTAGTCTAGTGATGAACACAAAAATCGATAAACAATCAGATAGGCTAGATATGTTAATTGACAATATCCCAGACACATTTATAATAAATGTTACAGAAAATGACAGCAATAGCGATAGCGAAGTCGGCGACAATTTATAAAATAAATTATTACCATAATATATCTGTTTTATTCGTCATGTTCCTTCATGATCACATTTTTTTATTTATTTCACACACAATTATAAAAGAAAAGTCTCAGATCATTAATTAATCGTCAAAACTAAATTATCGGTTCAGAAATATTTAATTTCCTGATATACTTAGTTTACGAGAGTAAAATTATAAGCGAGAAGAATCGATCCGGAAATATTTCATTTCCATATCGAATAATTTCGCAACGTCACTATTTAGTACTTGTCATAACGTTGCAACACTGAAATTGTCAAATCTGGAATCGAATTAAAATTCCAAGTATACATGACAGGAGTAAGAAAATACTTTTCTCGTCTTATGTGACAAATGGTCTTAAGTATTAGATAATATTTTGACGATTTATGACTACATTATTAGGTGCCATGGTTGTTATTAGGTTGAACTTAAAACTATTTTAAAACATTTTTCTCTGTTTGTTATTTTTTTACTATTATTATTCACACGGACAGAACTGGAGCTTGATTTTGTACGTAACCCTTTATCTAGTTGTTATCGTTGATCGAAGTTTATAACACATAAGTGTTCATTATGAGACATTCATAATTCGAAGCAAATTATTTATTCCGATATGGCGACTTCTAGAGGCACTCTGAAATGAGTCGTCAACCAGCTAGATAAATGTGAAGAAATAATGATGATGAGAAGTGATTCAATATGCAGTGTGTGAGTACTGACCCCTGGGTTAGAGTTGTATACGAGCGGCAGCATGTCCCGCAGCTGGCTGTCGCTGACGCCGGGCATGTCCTTGCGCAGCATGGCGGCCAGCGCCGCGCACGCCAGCTGCTGCTGCTGCGCCGCCAGCAGCCCCGGCACTGCGCGCACACGGGTCAGACATACTTCCTTCCCGGCAAGGCCGGTACGGAACTAGTTTGGCGTAATAGTAGATTCTTACTCATTCCATTGTGCATGGGCCAGGCGGACGGGAAGGGTGCGGGCGGCGGCCTGTTCTTCTCGTTCTCGAAGTCCTCCCAGGCAGCCTTTCGCTCCTCCTCACTTAGAGTTTCCTCCTCCTTGTTCTCCAGCAGAGAATCATGCTCGTGGTACTTGTAAATCTTAAGTAAAAATAGAACATAATATACACATTCATTTATGAACAATCTATACTAATATTATAAAGAGGAAAGATTTGTATTTTTGTATGTTTGTAATGAATAAACTCAAAAACTACTGGACCGATTGCAATAATTTTTTCACCATTAGAAAGCAGCTGCATTATTCAGAAGTAACATAGGCTATATAATATCACGCTAGGTCCTATAGTTGTGGAGCAGTAACCAAAAATGTTTTAAAAACGGGGGAAAAGTATCGTTTCTGAGGCCTTCCGTGGCGTGCGCTGAGCATATAGTTAAAGTTATACAAAAATGCTCTATAGATGAATTGTTCATCTTAACATTATTTTTAAAAAAGTCCGCGAGAGCATATGTCTACCTTTTATAGTTTACCCATAACAATCGTTTTAATGAATGGTTCAATCCTTATAAAAGTTTGCTATAGATAACTTTTGAATTGTTCAATCGGTTACCTTAGAGAGATTAAGACTATTAATTCATCCAAAAGATACCTATTAGGTAAGTACTTACCTACTATTTCAAAAATACATAAAAAAGATGAAGTCCGGAAAAATATTTTCAAAAGGTAAATACTTCCTAAATAAAAAAATTTCCTTTTCCTGTCGAAGGAAGAAATCCCTTAAGGGATATGCAGTACCTATGTACCTCATGTTTATAATGTGTTGTCCTTTTTAATATTGTCTGTGTGGTGTAGGTACATAAAATGATAAAAAAATAAATAAATAAAAAAAAACTGAGAATAAATATAAATAAAACGTAAAACTATGTAAAAAATCTTAAGTCCTCCCGTGCGAAGCCGGGACGGGCCGCTAGTAATAAATATACAGAAAAGACGACTTTCGATATTTAACTTATGTATAATATTTCCAATAAGATCAAATAAAAAATAAATTGATACTCTTTACTTTTTTCTTAAGTACAAAATAGTCCATTGAAGTATCATACCTGAGCCTCGTGTTCCCTGAGCATTTCAGCGAAGAGTCTGTCTTTGGGCAGCGCGGGTATAGGTCGGGGCTCGTTGGGGCGAGCCTCGAACTTGTACAGCTCGGCGAGGTCGTTCTCCGCGTAGTGTCGGTCGATCTGTTGCTCGTCGATTACTCGCTTAGAGATCGCCTGCTTCGTCACTTGGCGCTCATAAATCTTCTCCTCCATTGTACCCTAGTCAGGGTAATAGACATTTTTATTCAAAAAGATTAACAAAAGTGATGGTATATAGAACAGCTGACTATATAAATCGGAATAAAGTTTAGATTTAGATTTTAACTAAGTAAAGAAAAGAACCTAGTAGATTATTTAATCTTAACTTACCATAGCTAAAAATCTGTAAATATAGCAAGGTTTCTTCTGTCCAAATCGGTAGACCCTGAATATGCTCTGGACATCGTGTGAGGGGTTCCATGAGACGTCGAAGATGACCACTCGGTTGGCGGCCACCAGGTTGATACCCAGGCCACCCGCGCGAGTCGATATTAGGAATAACCTGGATCCAGGAATTGTAGAAAATTACTCGTATTATATTGGCACATAGCTTGTAGAATAAGAATGAGTTAGTACAAATTACGTATAAATCCATTTAAAACATGATTTTGTTATAGAAAGACAAACACGAGGGCAGGTGAACTAATTGAAATCCCGTAAAAATTCGTGTGAAAGCGATGCTTGCTTATCAGTGGTAAAAGAGATGTCCACTGTCCAGTCAATTGTTTATAATTTGTTCAAATTCATATCACAGTTTTATTTATTGTCACGTATTTTATTGACATCCTGATTATGCGCACATGTGTGTAGTAAAGCACCTAGTTTTTTTATAGGCAGTGAAGATCCTATGTGATATGATGCGTGATGCGATACTGACCTAGCTCTGGGGTTATCTTCTCTGTTGAAGTTCTTACACCAAATAGATCTGTTCTCACAAGATGTAGAGCCATCCAGTCTAAAGTAATCTACGCCGGGCGCCCATGAACCTGGGAAACACACAAATAATATAATACTTATAAAATTGAAATAAATAATTGTCACAACACATGGTAACTGTATTAAAATCGAGTCACTAAATCATTTATTACAACTTGAACTCGGTAAGAAAATGTGAATAATTTTAATTATTATTTTTAAATACAATTTATGTACATAACTATACCTCGTAGGGTATAGGTATAGGTATAGTAAACTTTATTGTTTAACTAACAATACAAAAAACAAATAGCACTGTACTGTTGTCAGCTTCCCATACCGTCTGATAAGGAAAGTTGAAAACGGTTTACAAAAAATAAATAATATGTATCTTTTATACTGAGATATAATCTTTTATTTATTACTTTAATTTTTTTATTATATAAAGCTGAATAAGGACTTGGTTTGACTGCACTAATTTCCGGAACCAGTGGATCGAATTGAATAATTATTTTGGGTTGAATAGTTCATTTATCTATTAATAGGCTATAAAACATAATGCTACGGTCAATAGGAGCCGAGCAGAGCGGATAAAACTACGCGAGAGTAGCTACAAAAGTTAAGATTGATTTAATATTTCTTACCGACGTGTCCTCCGAGTTTCTCGTCGATACGTCCCTCTTGCGTCGCCTCATCTACTTTACCTAGGAAATGTTCTATCAGATCTAGAGAGTACAGCGATTGCGAAAACACCAATCTGGTGAAAAAGAAAAACATTATGTATTATGGTCCATTTTTAAAGAAGTGTTATAACTTGGCTTCATACCACAAACAATTTCAATTTATTTTCACCACTCATTATAGTCCTTATTTTCTATTTTTTTTCAAAGACCCATAGGTTACGATAGTTAATATAGTTTAAAACATTTAAACTATATTCACTGTTCAATCTTCAAGCGGTTACCAGTAACTGTTTTCCACTAACTCCATTATAGACCTTATTTCCGATGTTTAGAGATTACTTTTAAATCAACAAATTTTAAGGATATCAGGTACTATATAATCAACCTATTAATATTACATAGTGTCTATATTCACAGCTTAATGAAAAGCCGTAATATTATTTCGCTAGTCTACAACAATGCATAAAACAAGCTTACAGTTTATCCCCAATAGTCTCGCACTGGCGTAGAATGTCGAACAGGAGAACGAGCTTGTGTGAGTTGCGCATGTCATCGAGTTCCTCCTCCTCCACCAACTTGATCCACCACTCCGTCGGGTTCTCATTCCTCACCTCCACCACCTCAGCCACGTCCGGATCGTCCTCGTCCGCTTCCACTGAGTAACAAACAGAGAATATTTGTAAATAAAACTGAAAAGTATTCTTTTTATTTTTAAATTGATTATTGTATAAAATGGATATTGTTTTTGGGAAAGTAGATTTTTTTTTTCATTAAGGAGTGTAAGTCTATAGTACATTTTAACAGTTGTGTTTAAAATGGTGTTTGAGATAAAATGATGTTATAAGTAAGAATAGAAGAAGCAACGTAAAAAAGAAGCAAGAATGTTCTTAACCCAAGGTAAGGTATTATTGTAGTCCTCCAAACAAATCACCAACCACCAAACCACACAACAATAACAAAAAGTTTGATTGTCATTACCGTTACCTGGGTTGGCCCTGGTGCCCCGCCGGGTGCCCACCTTCGAGTCTTTACCCTTATTCTTTTTCCCCTTATTCTTCTTCTTGCTCTTCTTTCGACTGTCATCGCTCATATCTGAGAGTTCATCCGTCGACTCTTCTGTTGAAGTTTCCTATAACAAAATATAAATATTGGTATCATCATCAAAACTATTACTTTTTATTTTAAAGTCCACCATAGTCTCTGCCTACCCCCATGGGAGTCAGGCGTAAGTGACGTTTTACCTCCCACTTTTAAACTTTGGATTCGTTTTATCTAAGTATTATTTTGTGATTGGACAAAATAAAAAAAACCTGTCAATTATCTTTTCATTACCTAACCTATCTGACAGACTAAATAGATTTTTAATTTTTAAACCCATTTTAATCATTGCTATTACGCGAGATTTAATGAGAACTGTGTTTGTCATTCCAAATATTGCAATACAATTATTGCAGTCAACAAATCATTATTATATTTTTGGTATTATTAATTAAATTAAAGTTAATGAAACTTTAGACCGACAGTACTGTTGCAAGATTACCTGATTGATTATTCTTTAGTTTTTACTATTCAATGCTCCTTGCATATTCAAATAAAAATATACAACTAACCTCTGGAGTAGAATCATCATCTATAAAATCTACTAATGATCCTTCCGAGTCTTCTTCCTCTCTTTCCCTCTGAAAAAGAAAGCATTATAAATTAATACAATTCAGAATAAAGAATAGACAGAAATAATAATAAAAAACAAAAGATCCTAAGGCAGGTCCTTTTTAATTTACAAGAGATACAGAACAAAAGAATATATATCGTTAACTATACTCGGAATTTTAATTCGATTCCAGATTTGACAATTTCAGTGTTGCAACGTTATGACAAGTACTAAATAGTGACGTTGCGAAATTATTCGATATGGAAATGCAATATTTCTGTATCGATTCTTCTTGTTTATAATTTTACTCTTGTAAACTAAGTATATCATGAAATTAAATATTTCTGAACCGATAATTTAGTTTTGACAATTAATTAACGATCTGAGACTTTTCTTTTATAATTGTGTGTGAAATAAATAAAAAAATGTAATCATGAAGGAACATGACAAATAAAACAGATAGATGTATTATGGTAATAAGTTATTTTATAAATTGTCGCCGTCATCACTATCGCTATCCTGTCACTTTCTGTAACATTTATTATAAAACACACACACTGATTGTTTATCGATTTTTGTGTTCATCACTATACTATTATTATTTAACACTTTATGTACAACTGTATACAATGGCGGACTTAATGCCGAATGGCATTCTCTACCAGCCAACCATAAGGTGATGCAGAGAAGTGTTACAGTAGGCTTTGAAAGAAGTTTGCATCTATCGAAAAAAATAAAAATAAAAACGAGGGTGATAAATGTACGTACATATGTATAAAGGTATCCTAGTACATAAACTACATACCAATACTACATACTAATATGAAACATAAATATAATATGTAAATTAATTAAATATATATATAAATATATATATATGTAATATAAAATATAATATAATATAAAAATAAATATATAATGGGTTTATATATCTTATATAATTATATATATAAAGTTTCTGAGGAGGGTGTTAATTGAGACTTGATTGTGTCAGTTTGTTCCGAAGATATTCATTGACTTTAAATTTAAAGGATAGCCGACTGGAGGCCGTCCTGATATCCGTGGGCAGCGCATTCCACAGTAAGACTGACTGAATGAAAAATGACGAGTGGAGAAAGTCGGTTCGGTGTGTGGGACCTTGGAGGAGGAGATTGTTTGTGGAACGGAGATACTTATTGTGGTTGGTGCTCACATATTGAAAGTAGGAGGCTAAATAACTTGGAGAAGTGGGGGAATTAAGCAGGGAGTATAAAGTGGTTAGTGCCCGTTGTTCCCTGCGTTGACGTATGGGCAACCACTTTAGTTGCAATCGGTACGCAGAAACATGGTCGTATTTACGCAGGTTGAAGATGAATCGAATACAGTTATTCAGAAGGCGGTCCAGTTTATTGATGAGATCTGCATTCAGGTCGTAGTAGCAAACATCAGCATAGTCAATGATAGGAAAGACCAAGGAACGGACAAGCATTATCTTGGTGGAGGACGGAAGAAAATTTTTAAGGCGATACAAAGACCGAAGCGTGCCCGTCACCCGTTTACAAACACCAGTTTATTATATGTGGTATCATTATTTCACAAAATGACAGTAGCTATTGTCAAATCTGGAATCTAATTAAAATTCTGACTATAAAAATCGCGGGTTACTCACGGGAATATACTGAGAAAAGATCTACTAGTTTCCAACCACATAGGGGTTCTTCCTCATGAGTAGCGTGCGCGGCCGCGGCAATGTCGAGCAGCCTACTCATCGCCGCGACCTTTAAGAGCTTTTCTCAGTATACTCACATGAGAAACCCGCGATTTTTAGTTAATTGAGTATGTCTAACGATAGTTATTATAAAAACAATAAATATCGTAAAATATTATCAAGAAGAATATGTTTGGGGAAAGTATGTTTTGTATTGTACCTTTTTCTGCTGCATAATTTCGTATCTTTCCGAGTTATATTTGAGGACAAGTGGATGTGTCCATATCCTCTGCAGCGATTGAAAGTCAGGGAACAGGAACCCAGACGATTTACCAGGTAGCGGCCTGCGAAAAAATTTTAGGTGAAGATGATTTAGGTCAATAAACTCTTTGCTATCTACTTTCTACTAGATTTACTATCTTATCTGTTTTTGGGTGGATCACATAACATCACTGATTTACGATCATGAGAAAGAAATGAAACAGACTATTTGTCTAACTAGTCGGAAAACAACCAACTGTCTTGCAAAAAATTACATTATCCTTTGAATAAGGGAGGGAGCAACAAACATCTTATACTATTGTATACACCTGAAGAATTTGTCTGTTTGTTTGAACACTCTACTCTTCGGAACTACTGGTGCGATTTGAATAATTATTGTGTATTTATCTCGATATCTGGCCTTATATTTAGCCTTCCTCGGAAGGCTCAGGCTATAAAGCATCACGCTGCGATCAATAGCAGCTGAACAGAGCACGTGAACCCGCGCGGGAGTAACTAGTATTATTATTTAAATTATTACCACACTTTATTATTATTACATATATACATTACATCACGCCTTTTATCCCCGAAGGGGTAGGCAGAGGTGCACATTCTACCATAGTACAATGTAACACCCACTTTTCACTAGTTGGTATGAGTCCCATGTAATAGGGGGTGAGCCTATTGCCATATACCGGGCACATTTCCAGACTCCGTGCTACTACTGAGAATATTTAAAACCCAGTAATACTTTGCCCGACCCGGGAATCGAACCCGAGACCCCTTGCCCGGCAGTCGCACTTGCGAATACTCGGCCAACGAGGCAGTCATTATTTTTATTATTAGTTATTATTAGTTATTATTAACTAATAATAATAAAAAAGGCAGTTTATTATTATTAGTTAAGTAAAAATACGTACCTTCTAGAGTAGTTATCCAAATAGAATTGGTAAAGCTTGACTTGCACGTCGGATAGAGTGATGAAGAGCACATACTCGTGTTTCGGAGGCAAGAAGGGCGCCAGCACCCCATAGTCTCTCCTCTGTAAAGTGAATCATCATTCAAACCTATATCATAAGTGAATTTATTTCTGCAAATACACGTCAATTTTATCAAGCGAACGATGAGGTCGACATTTCCTAACTGACTACTCTGAGAAGAAATGCCGAAACAAACTCAGATGTGAGTGATGTGGTTTAAAGAAATAAAACAATTCGCTATACTGCATTATGCAATGTCTTTATCGTAGTTATACAAATACAAACATTGACTTTGACATTGAATGAAAAAAAAAATCTATGGATTGTTTATACAGGCTGACTTGTAACTCGACGTATTCCTCTCGGGAGATGATAATACAACTAATTTCCTACAAAATTAGCCCTGAGGTCTCTGGTCTTTAAAATAGCAAGTAAATTAGTATCATTTGTTTTGAGTAACTAATTTGGCCAATAGAAAACTGCATTTAGCTTATAAAATTTATATTACACTAAGCATACAAACGATTAGAAAAACTTCCTTGGTTTATAAGCTGACCAAAAACATTAAATTATTTATAAAATTATCAAAAATGAATGAATAACTTGATGATAAGTTAAGTGTAAGGGCAAACGGGCAATTTCAAAAAGATCGTTATTTACAAAATTTTTTTTTAAGTGACCTTCCCTATGATGCATACGCCGCACACGCTTCCTTATCTCTGTAGCGGTTACTTTTGAAGTGAATGTGCGTCTTATTTCTTCAGCCGCTTGATAGAAGATGGACGCATCTTTAGATGCTTTAAATACTATTTTTTAGAATACCATGCATAAGGACAAGGTCTGCATAATCACAGATAATGTTAAACAAACATGTTGGAATGCAAAATGATAATAATATAACATTAATCTACATCAACATAAATCAATCGCAAAATATATAGCTAAGCATAAAAGTAAGCGTAAAAGTCAATTATTGATGAACCAATCTTACATCTTCTTTTGACATTTTTTGATAATATTCATTGAAATTCAAGAAAGGCAGTAACTTTTAAAAGAAAAAAGAGAAGAATGTAAAACAATACAGAAGAAACAACATTAAATAGGCCAGCTGGTAAACCAATAATTTCAATGCAATATCACAGAATAAGAAAAAAAACACATAAAAGAAATGGTTTATATACTTAAAAAATCATAATATTTTTTATAAAAGTATGATGATTTTTAAGAAAAAAGTATGGTATTTGACAAAAAAATATGACGACGTCACAAGCCAGATGTCTCATACAAAATACACATAGGAAAATATTGCTTATGTTCCGATAAAATTATTATATTTGTCTAAATGTCAACACGGTATTGCATGAACGTACCTGAACAGCTCCATCGAGCATTTTATGCAGTACATGGGACCGTCTCTTCATGATCTTGATGTCATGTTCAGTCGAGTCCGTGTACTGGCCATTGGTGATGGGATTCACGAAACGATTCAAGTACTCGTTGTACTTTCCCAGCAGGTTCGGCTTCACAAATTGTACCATGCAGTAGTCTAGATAGAAAATATATTAAATTCAGATACATTCAAATATTGCCGCAATATGTAACACAGAAAATGCCTTGCTTGGTATATTATCTGCACTCCAATAACATTATATTCATATGGTCTTTAAAAAAATTAAGTACCGAGTTTAAACTGTCAAATACCAAGCGGTTACCGGTGACCGCAGCCTATTGTTCTATAATTGTGTCTGCGAAACCGGTACTCGACGAGTTAAGGAATCGAGACTATCATTACATGCTAAAAATGTTAGATTATGTGTTTAGCTGAAGAACTTACCATAAGAAGGCCTCACCAAGAATTATTATTTTTTAGGTACAACTGATGTGTTATTTACCTACACATAATTTATTTTTACTGACGGAACAAGCATATCTTTTTTTATTATTTACCGAATAATTGGGATCAAATCTATTTAGCTACGACTGCTACGAATATATAACTTATTTCTTTTTACTGAAGAGTACATTAAAAATTAAATTTGTAACTACAGCTCACATTCTTTCAAGTTGTTCTGTAGCGGCGTGCCAGTGAGGACGATGCGGCGTCGCGTCTTGACTCTGTTCATAGACTGCGACAAACTGGTCTTCTCGTTCTTCAACAGATGCCCTTCGTCACATACCACCAAGTCTGGTCCTGTGCCAAATAAAGTACATGGTATAATTACTTAGACAGGTAACTACCGGACCCCGCGAACTTGGTTTCGGCTTAGATTTTTTCTTACTTATGAACCTACTCCTATCAATAACAAACCTGTCAAAACACAGAATTATCGGAAACGTTTCAGCTGCTCTCTACAGTTGCGCTTAGTAACACATTCAGCGATTTATTTTTATATTATAGATTTTCTGACAACATTACTGCTAGTGGTCGTAAAAGTCTGAAATCTAAAGCCATACTTATTTGTAATTGCCAATTAAATAAATGATTATCGACTTCAGATGTACCACGTTAAAGTAGTAATATATGAACAATATATTTCTTATACCTGGATCAACAAGGCTCTCCTGGAAACTCCTAAGCATCTTTTTCTTGAACTTCTTGTTGTTGTCAGCGGAGAGGTTGCGGAACATCTCGTACCCGAGCACACACACCCCGCCCCCTTCAAACCATTGCTGCAGTTGGAACGCTCGCTCAGAGTTCTGTTTGTACCTGTGCCAGCATTTAATACTATTATTTATGCCTGTTTTCAAGTCAACAGCTCGGGGCAGTCTATAATGACAGGGCTTTAGTTCGGTGGGACTATAGGTTTCATCTATATTAGAATGGTTTGTTATATTGATTTGTTTTTATCAGAGAGCACTGCTGTACGGGCTACTAGTTTACTTTTAACCTTTACTACACCAAGAGTAGGAATTGTGATAAGTGTTCTATTCTGCCATTCATCACCAATTTTATTTGGCAGCACTGATTTTCTCAACAGCAAAAATAAATCTCCACACCCGGCCCCAGAGGACCCAGTCCACAGATGGGGCCCAATAGGGCTGATGCCGATACGGAGCCGCGGAGGACTTAACAGGTTGCCGGGGAAGCTCGAAGTGCAAGAGTAGGAACGGGATGGTTTTTACTTAGTAAGTCTGACTACGCCCACCCGGGCGGGAGAAGTCATTGAGAGATACTCGCTTCAAAGAAGGTTTATTCTATTATTCTTACCTGGACAACTCATACACATCGACTTCGAACTCAGAGTGTGCGTGTTTGAGCCACATTTTGATCTCGTTGACCCAGTTAAGTACAGTGGACAGAGGACAGACCACCAACACACGGTTCACGTCGGTCAGAGTGCCGTGTGTCAGCAATGTATGCGTCAGGGATATTACCTGCGAACAACGTTTTATTACAACTTCTGATAGGCAATGGACCTTAAAACAATGAGGTTAATAAAGTAACTGGCAGGAAAGGAAACAAGTAAGTGAAGATCTTCATTTTTTTTAAATTGGCCTACATTGGGATTTCCTTGTGTCGTACATACATAATTTCACATTAATATCACACGCAGATAATAATTTGATAGATATTCAAATATATATTTAACTCTGATTTAGAGCTGTTATACAAAAGTCGCCACTTTTTTTTCGAAAAGAAAACAATATAAATATTTTCATTTAATTTGTGTAGATAATTATTACAGAAGTAAACTTACTTGTAGAGTTTTCCCGAGACCCATACAATGAGCGAGGATACACCCGGACCCCTTGTCCTTCTTGATACGTTTCACACTCTCAAAGCACGCGTCCCACATGAACTTTATTCCGTTAGCCTGAATAAAAATAATATTTTGAAAAGTTTACTAAATTTTAAAGTTAAGGGAATACAAAAGTTGCAGTTATCGGAGTAGAAAAAAAGACAGACTTCAATCTTAATCTTAAAGACAAGGGCAAGCAGAAGAAAAGTATGTAGTAAGAGTAACCAGGGGGCTTACTCTTGAATCCAATTCCGATCAATCGGCATTGGTATTGTGAAATTTCGTACTCTTGAGTTGAAACACTAGCGCCCATTGCATCCGTATTGCGTGTATAATTAATGAACTAAATGGTATTGAGTTTCGTTTTATGTTCCATAATCTGAATGAATGCTACTTTAACAGCTATGTTTGTGGTTGTTTAGTATTGACATTGAATAATTATTGAGATTTTATTGGATTGAAATTGCTTTGACATTGAGATTGGTTTCAAGAGAAAGCACCCTGGTCCAGCTAAGCAGTTCTGTAACGTCAATTCGAATTTTTGAAGTAAGCTCCATTGTATTCTTGCCCGTCATTGGACGAGATTATCCTCACAACCAATAACATGGCAAACCACGATATAGTTCACTATACTCTTTCGAATTGAAACCTCCAGAATAGCTAGCTAGCTAGTACGAATAGACATTGCTTTAAAAACCTTTTTCATTATTTACCTGATGGGGTTTCAGTTTCTTCACAAGACCTCTATCGACCTCAATCAGTGGCTCTTTAGTTTCAGGGTCGAAATCTAGCACCACCTTCTCCAAGACAACCTCGTCCGGTTTGCCAGACTCATCAAATTCCATGTTGTTGTACTGTACACAAAAATGCGTATAATATTATTACAAAATTACAATGAAAAAGTGAAAAGGCGTAATAGTCACTAACCTATATAAGTCATATGTTTGGTTATTTAGTAAATTTTGGACTTTTCCAGACATACGTTGTCTATGCCATCGGTTCAAAAATATTGACACAGTAATATTGGACACAGATGCAGTTAGCGAAATAATAATTTTAAAATCAGGTATCCTACGCAGTAGCAACACTGCAGACATTTTATTCTAATAATATTCAGTTTACATGATACTCACCAATTTTTGTCTCTCAGTAATACGAGCAATCCTTTCTTTCTCTTCGCGAGCTGCCTTCTTAGTGGCCTCTTCCAACTGGTTCTTACCCATAACCTGGAAACAAATATACAATTAATATCTTCATAATAATTATTACGATACACAGACCTATAATTGGTCTATCTTCTAGATCTTTAGGGGAGGCCTAAATTTAGCAGCGGACATTTTGGAGCTGATATGAGTTCTGTCTTTTTAAACTTTTAGGTACATAAGATAGGTATCTTATATCTTATACACAATATTTAAGTTTCATTTACATTACCTTACGTATATTCTTCCTGCCATGTTTGTTTCTTCCTTCATTCTCAGTGTCAGATCCAGAACCATCGCTGTCCTTCACTTGTTTTATACGGCGACGTTTCTTTTGGCTACAATAAAAATAATATTAATTTAAATTAAGTAATAGGATAGTAAATTAAGGAATAGGACATTCTTAGTACTGATCATATAGGTGTGAGTGGGTGGGTAAACTCGATAGACTGCCTCGTTGGCTGAGTGGTCGCAAGTGAGACTGCCAGGCAAGGGGTCTCGGGTTCGATTCCCGGGTCGGGTAAAGTATTGCTGGGTTCTTAAAAACTCTCAGTAGTAGCACGGAGTCTGGAATTATGCCCGATATATGGCAATAGGCTCACCCCCTATTACATGGGACTCATAACATAAATAGTGAAATTGTACAGTGGCGTAATGTGCACCTCTGCCTACCCCTTCGGAGATAAAAGGCGTGATGTTATTTTATGGTATGTCATAACCCTTTGTAGTTAAATAGGTGAATAGGGTAGTAGATAGCGTAAGAAAATTAAAAATGTAATTAGTCCGTCAATTAGATAATGAAAAAATATTAGACACATATTTTTTTTTATTTTGTCGTATAAGAACACAATACTTAGGCCCGTATTAATAAATAGGTCTCAATCACGATGTCAAGACCGGCATCAGTTGATACGTTCTCAAGATGCGATCGGCATCTTAATGTCGACGCTAATTAATAAACCTATATCCACACGATCTCAGGTGATACCGCGGTTTGGATCGAGGTATCAAGATTCGTAATTTGACACTCAATGAAATCCTGATGTTAAGACTTGTTACGTCACAGCGAACGAACTAATACATCTTTCGTTCATTGCGTTTAGTAATAGCTGTGTAGAACGATAATATTCAACTCTGTTTGCATAGGAATAAAAGATTATTTCCAGTTTAAATGGATTAAAATTTTAGGAAATTATATTACTTTTTTATATTGTATAGATTATGATTTTTTTAACCATTAAAAAGCATTGTTTATTATAAAGTTACGTTTCATTTTATGACGAACGCACATGCCAGTGATTACGCGTCACCTCATTATTATAATCTGTGATTCCCTTTCTCTCAATTGTTTATTATGTACTTGATAATACAATCACATCAGTGTTTCGTGTTTATTTACAACTTACTTATTAATCGACTGCCTCGTTGGCCGAGTGGTCGCAAGTGCGACTGCCGGGCAAGGGGTCTCGGGTTCGATTCCCGGGTCGGACAAAGTATTACTGGGGTTTTTAAAAAATATCAGTCACGGAGTCTGGAATTGTGCCCGGTATAAGGCAATATGCTCAGGCTTACATGGTAATAACATAAATAGTGAAAAGTGGGTGTTACATTGTACAGTGGCATAATTTGCACCTCTGCCTACCCCTTCGGGAATAAAAGGCGTGATGTTATGTTACTTATTCATATTCGATAATGGAGTCAAAAATGCCTATTCAAGCTAGCTTGATCTCCTGTAGGTATATATAAACTTTAGGTACCTAATAGATTTTGAAAAGGCCATAAAATATCATCGTATTATTCAACTTCATCATAATAATTGATTTCGGAAATAATATTCTCAACATTCACGGTTATCGCGAAATATTTAGGTACGAGTTCACGATATTAAGTCCAGGGTCGACTGAACTTAACAATCGTGGTCTTGATAACCATTCTAATACCGATTTTGAAACCCGAGTAATGTTTATTAAACAACACGATCTCAGGTGATGACAAGGTCTTAAACCGCGTATTAAGTTTTGTTTATTAATATGTCGGGATATCAAACAGGATCTTAACATCTCGCTCTTACGCTGATATCGGTTTATTAATACGGGCCTTAGATAAAACGGAGTTAAGTTTAGGAGTGAGGTCGTTACGTCACGCTACCCTAGAAAATGTAGCAAACCGTGACGTCACACGATATTTCAAATCAATATAATAATATGTATAGTCAAAAGTATTTAATTTTGTAAGAGAAGAAAAAATACGTATCTTGTGTTTTAAAATAAATAATTTACCAATCTAAAAGTGTATATGATACCCATCAATCATTTTGTTCTATATTTGGGCATTATGCTGTTACTACTTCAGTAGTCTTGTTTGATTACTGAAGTAGTACCTAATCATGTTTTAAGCAAGCCAGGAATCTATACCAACCTGCCTGTTTGACACTAATGATACTCGACTGCCGACAGAAAACTGGGAACCGTCTATTAACCGGTTACCTGTCACTGACGCGATGTTCAGTGTTTTTTTTTTTGTAAGGGGAAAATCGTCGAATGGCTGCTCCCGCCTGGGTTAGGCGGGAGGGAGTGTCAGACTCTTACTGAGTAAAAACCACCCCGTTCCTTCTCCTGCACGTCGAGCCGGAGCCCCGGTTACCCGTTAGGTTCTTCTCCTGCACGTCGAGCCGGAGCCCCGGTTACCCGTTAGGTTCTCCGCGACAATGTTCAAAGTGTGAGATGTAAAAAAATGTGTTTCAAACTTACCCTCCTTCATTACTAGACCCTCCTGAAGCATCACTATCAGATCCTTTCTTCTTCCGCTTGGAGCGCTTCTCTCTGGACTCTGAACTCTCGTCCTCAGAGTCCTCAAAGTCACTCACTCTCGCATCCTCATCCCTTTGCTTACGATGTGAAGTTCCGCCCTCAGAATCCGAAGATATCGCGTTCGCCTTGCGTTGCCGCTTTAATTTTACACTGGAATTAAAAAAAAATACTTAAGAATGGACTTTTATCTTAAAACTTACTACTAAATAGTAGTATAAAGATTTACTCAATACAAAATTTTTATGATAGTATTATTTTGAAAATATGAAGTAAATATAAAAGTA
Organism: Spodoptera picta; assembly: GCA_038387885.1. Lineage (NCBI taxonomy): Eukaryota > Metazoa > Arthropoda > Insecta > Lepidoptera > Noctuidae > Spodoptera > Spodoptera picta. Next base: position 175,282 of record JAZHFQ010000452.1, read on the forward strand.
CTCAGTATATGTTTATTCAAGTCTAATTTTTGATTGACAATTAAATAACTGTGGTAATCCTTTTTTATTCAGTAACCATAAATTAGTTGCTATTTACTATTTGTAGAATATTAAAAAATTTACTCACTTTTGTTCATCCTCCGATTCCTCTTCATTGCGAGTCTCCTTTAGATAAATAATAACAACAATATAGTATATTCGAACACAAAGCATATAAAATATAACAGATAGTTTCAAAAGCTTTATACCTCTGCCTCGCTGTGTCTCTTTTCATTCTGTGACACTGAAGAATCACTCTCGCCTAATAAATCATCTTTAGCTAAATGCCCGATACTATCTCCATTGAGTCCTGATGGTATGGTGGGCAGCTCTAAAACATAATAAAAAAATTGAGCAATTTTTTAAGTATTTAGTAATCCAACCTATGTAATAAATATTAATAGGTATTAAGAAATAATAAGATCGAAAGCAAATGAGTGATATTCACTGTTGATTTATTATCGCCCGAACAATGAAAGGCTACTTAATTTTAAGTAGTACTTAAATATTGTGCCATCTCTGTCATTTTACAAACAATTTGTAGAGACAACTATACTTAAGCGCGACTTAAAATTGCCTTTCAGTATTCGCGCGTAAATCTATTAAATGAGTTTTATTTAGAGCAGTTCACTTTGGATGGATTTCATATGTTGATAATATGCAACCTATCAATTTATACGCATAATTATAAGCCTTACTTAGGTAATATTTGAACGGATTTGTTTAGTACCAGAAAAAAACCGTTTGCTCTATAATATTAGTGATACTTCCACAGGTTTCAAGTTACTTTAATTTTCACATGACATTAGAATTCACAATATTAAATTAGGTATATTATAAATTAAATCTCCTATTCAATAATAATTCACACTGTCTGAATAGGCACTAGTGAATGTTCTTACAACTCGTATTACAAAAGTAGCTACCATGGCAGAAACTAGGTGCTGTTCACAACATCAACATCAGTCGGTATTATTACAAAAGTATTACGAAAGCATAATGTTACTGTTCATTCACCAAGTTTTGTTTTCTATCATAATCAAATGGATTCATTGAAGTATCTAATTGATTCTAATGTTATCTGTCATTTAGTCAGAAACACGAGTCCTGTCGAAATGGCCTTAGCAATTCAATTACATTAATTTACAGAGTACCTAAACTGCTTATATCTTTTACCTATCTGAGATTCTGATCTATCTCGATTAATTCTTTTATTTAATTCCCTTTATTACTTTACCTTCCTCAGGCATATTTTCATCATCGGAGACTTCAGAACTGCTAGCAGCTGCAGTCAGCAGGTCATCATACGTCACTTTCATATCCTCAGTTTTCACTGTGAGAGTCTTCTTACCACCGCTTCGAGTGCCCGTATTATTTGTCGACGGGGAATCGCGCCGTCGGTGTTTTTTGTTTAAAGTACTCAGATTTGTCAGTCTACAAAACATTTAAATAACCCTGATAAAACTGCCAAAGGTGTGAATTAATGTAAATATTTTTATTATAATCCACTTCGATATCCCATGGTTATCTGAGAATAGACATTATACTGACGAGTATGCACATATAATTATGTCGATTATTATATCGATGCAAGTGTAGACTGATAAATAACATTAGGTATAGACTTGTCTTTTATCTAGCAATATCTTTATTAAATTATTTACAATGTGCTTGTACCTCAGGTAAATAGAACAATATATTAGCAATTAAATATGTAAAAATCTTTTAACGCCTCTCCATTTACCCCCATTTTTCTCGAGCCAAGTTATATCTATAAATAGAGGGTGACCCTACCAGCCATGATTACAGACTGTGCTAGCAGGGAATCGAACCTGTGGCTATTAATATATATCAATGCGACCACTCCACCAACAACTCTTATAAACGAAAAACTTATATTTTACAACCAGATATTTGCGTGTTTTTTTTCTTATCCATAAATCATGCAGGCCAATGAATAATGATGTTTGCTGGCTAGTGCGTTCGAACTTTGTATAAAAGACGACGAGAATGTTGAAGTGATTCAGTTTCTTATTAGCAATGAAGTTTCGTAATAGAGTTAATGCTAAAGTCCCACAGTGAATATTTCGACAATACAAAAATTGCACAAATAATGAAGGAATTAATCATTCAATGTTATATGCTGACATCTAGTCATAACTCTTAAAATTCTTTTAAGGATTAAGAACAAATAACCAACACCAAACACTGCAGGGCCAAATTAGCCACTTCAATGTTTAAATAACCCCTTTTTTAAACTTGCATACAATATTTACCCATCAATGTCTTTGTCACTTGCATCTTGATTATCAGAGTTTTGACCGCTGCTTCCACACGGTTTTGCCTTAGAACGTACCATCTGTAATTATTATCATAATATTTATTCTAAGTTGTATCTCCTTCATTTCAAATCAAATACAAAGCAAAGGTATAAAATAAAATCAGTGGTCTAACAATTTCGATATCTACCAATTATACCTTTACCTTGTATTCATTGAATAAAAATTAGAGCTACCTTGTGCTTCTTGTATCATTGTGTGGAATGAAAAGTCCAAAGTATTTCAATTGGCATTTAATGACTACCAATGAACAAGACATTAATTTTATCCATTAATTATTAGGTACTTAAAAACTAAATGCAACACATTTTTGAATACACATTATACCTAGATTAATCAGTTAATCACATAGAATAATTGTTCCTACACTTGTAGAATATATACAAGGAATGGCAATTATAAAATTGTACTGCTTATTGTTTACAATTAAAATGTACTTAGTTCCTAACCTTGCTAACACCAGCATCTGAATGCTCATCACCAGTTCCATCAGTTTTTTTCTTCTTTTTCCTATTTTCCTCACTGGATGAAGAGGAATTAGATTGTCGTAATTTTCGTTTATGGTGTTTACGAGTACTCTCTTTAGACTTAATTTTTAATTCCTCTTCACTTTCTGAACTTGAAGTGTAGCACAATCTATTTCTTTTAGCTTGTCTTTCACTGTTTGTTCTTTTACGTTTTTTTAATTTCTTTGTCTTCTTAGAATTAGGTGGGGATTTTTTTCCACTATCAGATGAATCATTTAACAGGGACGATTTGATTTTATCTGGATCTTGATCTTCAGTTTGTTCAGGGTGCTCACTTGCTTCAAACTCATTTTGTGACATAGCAAATTTATCTTTGGTGGTATCATTACTTGTGACATCTTGAGCACATTCATGTTTATCAGAATCAGAGTCATTAAGCAAAGCATCTTTAATTTCCTTAGCAACTTCTTTCTGTAACTCATTTTCACAATCTTTGATAACAGGGTCAGAGACTTTATCGCTTCCTGAATCAGATTCATTAAGAAGTGCATCTTTAACAATTGCATTATCTGTTGTGTCTTCCTGGTCTTTTGAACTACTATTGTTAGAATTGTTTGTTGCTTGTTCTTTTGATTGGTGATTGGAATCATTTATAAATGATTGTATTGCCTTATTGGCTTCAGTTAATAAGTTATCATCAATATTATCTAAGCAAGCATCAAAGTCATTATTTGAAGATTTGTCTTTGATTTCAGAATCAGAATCATTAAGAAGTGATTCTTTTACTTTATTTGCTTCAAATAATATGGCATCATCAACATTATCTGTACAAATGTTTGAAGATTTTTCCTTCAGTTCTGAATCAGAATCATGAAGAAGTGATTCTTTTACTTTATTTGTTTCTGATGATGATAAGGAATGATTATCACCATTATTTAAAGATCTTTCATTTGTTTCAGAATCAGAATTATTGAGAAGAGACTTTTTAACATTCTTTGCCTTGTCAGAAATGTTAATCTCAGTATCTGATCCAGATTCATTCAGTAAGGCATTCTTAACTTTGTCAATATTCTTCTTTAAGCGGTCAGAGTCTCTATTATTAACTTCATAAACAGTTTTGTTATTTTGAGTGATTCTCTTCAATTTATGAGAAAGCATAAAATTAGTTGTGAATTGGGGTAATCTATTAATATTTACAGAAAACTGTTTAGGTTTAAATTTTTCAACCTCTTTTCTTTTTTGGGCCCAAAATTCATCTTCACTTTGGTCTGCTTGAAAGAAGGACTTAATTGTTCTTTGCTTTTTACATAAATCATCTTTAGAATTAGTATGTTTCTTCTTATCTTTTTCTTTTTGTTTTGTAGTTAAGGCTTTACTTTGTGTAATTTGGCTTTGGTTTGATGGTTCAACTGTTCCTGAACTTAATGCATCAGGCTTAAGTAATTTAGATATATTTACACATCTAATCAGAGGTTTAGAACTATTTTCAGATTTCACAGAATTGTTGTCTGAATACTCTTTGTTTGTGTCTCCATCACTGTTACTAAATTTTCTTTCCCTAAGTTTGGACTCCTTATCATTATTTTCCTTCTCTGAATTTATATTAGTTTCTTCATCAGATGATATCTTATGGGTAATGTTATCTGTGCCTTTAGAAATAGGTTCATTATCTGAGCTATCATCATCATCATCAACTATCTTAATTTTACTAAACTTCTTTCTAATAAGGCTAGCATCTTTTTTTCCTTTTTTGTGTTTTCCATCATGTGTTTCATCCTCATCAACCTTTGCTTCATTTGCAAAGCATTCAATAAGTTCAGACACTGATACATCTTCATCCAAATTGCTTTTTTTGTTTCCATTACTTTCTTGCCTATTGGAAACGTTATCATCATGAATAGTGTCTGATTTATCATTAAGTGCAATAGAATCCAAAGCATTTATAACATCATTTTCAACTAATTTATTTTCATTGGGATTGCCTCTTTTCTTTGTTGACTTGTCTGATAAACTTGTATCGGATTCATCAGAAACCTTCGATTTCTGGGTTTTTTGAGATTGTTCAACATCTTTGCTTTTCAACTTAGTTTTTTCAAACTCGTCTGCATGCTTATCATCTTGCTGTTTTTCTGATAATTTGTTCCTTAATCTCTTTAGTTTGCAATCATAAAATACTGGATATTTTTCTTGCATAGAAACTGGCAACTTTTTTGCTAGTACTTTTACTCCTGTATAGTGCTTTAATGTAATTTTCTTAGATATTCGCAATGTGCATGATTCATATTCAAAATAAAAAAATCGGTCATTACGCTTATCTAATGCATTATTGCTAGTTTTCCCGCCATCACCGCTATTTGTTTGTGTCTGAGATGCGTCGATAATGGATAAGACTTTTCGGACGCCGGTTTCAACATTCGCGAGTGATTTTTTTGACAATTCACATATAAGAAGCACTTTTTCAGCTGCTTTCAAAACCGCATGTGTATTCCGTAACTTCTTGCGGTTTATTCTTTTCTCTAACAAGCTTGTCGATCGATCACGTAAATTAACACCAAGTTTAGACATATATTCCACTGCTTCACTCAACAAATCGCCAACAGGCACTTCGGCAGCCATTTCACGAATCCGCTCTTATTTGCAAGCTTATTTTGGTTTATGCTTGTTCCGCGTATATTATTAGAGTCTAGATTAATATCACTAACACACTTTTCGTTACAGTATTGTGGTACAATGGAACATAATTAAATTTTTCTATAAAGTGCAAACACCTAGCAAATTCCAAAAACTAAATAAAAAACCATAGACTAAAAAACGTTCCATTACCATACTTTTTTTCGTTCACCAGGCTCGTCCTTTAATTTATCAATATTTTAAAATGTTTTATACTAATTTGATACAACGAAACTTTTAAGTTTTGATTTATTTTATAATACTTTCATGTTGAGGTCATTAGACTCAAGCTACGTATTAGATATAAGGATATATTCTATCGATTGCAAGATTCCCATACATGAAATGGAACGCAATGCTTCTTCACGACCTATTCAACTTGGTCGGGTAGCCTATGCTATACATAAATATAACGCACAAAATAGCGGCAAATAGGTATATATATGAACTATAACTTATGCAGAGATGTATGAATAATTATCCACTAACAGCCATATCTCTTTTGTCACTGAAATATGGAACAGTAATACATAATTTACTGTTTTCATAGTGACATAAGGGTGAAACCTAAGCTTTACAAAAAAAAAATAGAGGTACCAATTTTTTGTACTCACCTTTCATGTAAATGGCTGAACTTGTGTTTAATGGACACCTACAAAGCAAACAAACTTAACTATGATTGTAAAACATTATAGCATATTATGTTATAGATTACACAGCAAAACTATACACATATTCCGCTTCTAGACCGAAAAATCGGCAATATAGGCAAGGTAAGTAAACTATCCAAAACAGTCGTGAAAAACCATAGACTCTAGAGGAGACGCACCGTAGGTACCACGGAAGTAAAGCATGTCTGGTGTAACGATCCATCTATCATTTTTTTCGGCTAATGAATAAATAATATTCTTTTTTCTTGTAACTGATAGTCATGGATGAAAATATGAGTTAATCTTTATAATGTCAATCAATTAAATAGGTGCTTAACAAAACTTAGTTAGTAAAATGTAAAATATGAAGTAATTTTGATAAAAACAAAATGTACTGCATCATAGTTAAAAAATTACGTTTGTTTAATTCAATTTGTAATTACAACATTTACAACTACAAATACGCAATGTTTAAAATATTTAAAAATATAGTATTTGTATATAAAATTAAAATATTTAGATAATTACTAAAATTGAACTAAATGTTTCAGTAGTTTGGTTTTCAAATTAAAACCATTATTTTATAGTTACCTACATAAACTAAACGTCTTAGAATAAAAATAAATATTTAGTTTATTTTATCATCAAATGGGCTATTCATAAGTCTACAGTACGGGACCAAAGCCTTGTACCAAATCTAACATTGTCTGCAAGCATGCTATTTTTTCCCGAGAAAGTTTTCTATTTTAAAATAATGTAAAAAATATTATACGTTCGTTTACACCACTTCTTTAATGTGTAAACAAATAATCAATAGTGAGAAGAAAATGATAGTCATTGTCTGGATTGCGTAGACATGGCGTAGCCTAATGTCAAGTCAATCATTGTACTTTTATTTCCTGTCAAATTCAAATGTCAAACAACAGATAGATATCTATGCCGTGTGGTTGTGTAATACAAAAATAATGAATTCTATAAGGAGGAATACGATAAGAGCTTTCACTAGATTTTATAGTGAAGGTACTCAGAGTACCCCTCCACCCGCTACACCGTCTCCGCCTGCTAGTAAAGTAGTCCCTGACGTTCCTGGACTGAGCAACAATGTAATCCAACCAGCAGCTACACCTTTGGGTCCTGGAGTGGATCCCAAAAAGACCGGAGCGTATAAAGTACCTGAATATTTTCAGTACGATAATATGAGTTTCTTCGAAGCTGAAATTGAAATGTCCAAGTTTAGATGCCCACAACCATCTGCTCTCAAGAAGTAAATTATTCTTATTGATATTTTTGTTTTAGACCATTTAATAAATTGTTAGACATTTCCTATTTTTTTATTTTCCTTCTTCATTCTTGTGTCAATATGAGGTGTTTTAACTTTCAGAAATAAATGAAGGTGGGTATATAAAAATCATATAAATGTTACACTAATGTTGATTGAACACAGGTTGTGTTTGTGTGATTACTGGATCAATATCTTACCAGATTAATATTTGTTAGGTTTATGTGAAGATAAGAGATCATTAGTTAGTCAATAGAGAGTTTTTGCTTAGCAGAAACATTATTTGCAATATGAAATTAGTTTTTGATAGTCCTGATATCTCTAATCTTACTTGTAAAAGAGATAAAATAAGACTATGCACATCTTCTTGTTAGTCTCCTATTAGGTATTAAGTTCTCTGACCGACATCTGACACCTCAGGTATCCTATTTTGGGCATCTGAGCAGAAAAACTTTGTAGTTTTATTTAAGTGAAACAGTCATAACTATGAATACTATCGAGTTAATGTTTTTTCAAAGAAGCAATGTTAAGCACACACATTTTATACAGGATATTTACTATATAGGTGGCATTGCTCTTGGAAATGTTGCCTAATATATTTTCCCTTTGTCTAGCAGATGGACTTACACTTGTGTGATCTGCCTGGTCAATATGATGATTGGTTTGATAGGAAATAAGTAATAACTGAATAATTATCATTGTTTTGTGAAAGACTACTTGTCTTTAGGCTACCAAGTTTGATGTTATTTTGTGGAATAGTTGTGTGTTCTTACAAGATTCTTATTAGATTTATAAAGTTTATACTATGGGTTTGGGTACCTATAAGTTTATTAGAAATAATACAATAATTAATTTTCGAACTTTTATTTCAATCATAGATTCCCATACATACTATAAACCTACAACTAGATAACGTAAAATGCAGTATTACATTTTGAACAGGCTGACTTTTTACACAGTATTATTTGCAATGCTCTTGGTACCTACATAAACAAATGCACTAAACGATAAATGAAGCAACACCACTTTTAAGAATAGTATCATCAACTTCTGTCAGAGTGGTCGCAGGCTCCAGGCTTTCAGCGCACACACTCTCAGCCTCATGTTACTTCTTCTTTGTCAGCTTCTCGGACAGGTCGTCAAAGGTGGGATCCTGCAGGTTAATCATCAAGCTATTGCCAGGAAGGAATACACGGTTTTGAGACTGAGCAATCATTCTAGAGATGCTTTGAGCAGCACGGATCTTTCTCAATTTTAGATAACCAGGGTTCATTCCCATAGCTTTTCCCAACATTTCAGCTGCTTCAGCTTCACCCTCAGCCTGTACAATCTTTTGTTGACGCTCCTGCTTAGCTCTTTCCACAACGAAAGCAGCACGCTGAGCCTCCTGCTGGGCAACCTGCTTGGCTTCAACTGCAGCTGTGTATTCTTTACCAAAGCTCAATTCAGTTAAAGACACATCATCCAAAATAATATTGAAATCAGCAGCACGTTCCACCAGCTCTCTTCTGATTAAAAGTGAGACCTGCTGACGCTGTGTAATCAGCTGTGATGCATTGAACTTTGCAACCACAGACTTCAATACTTCATTGCAAATTGAGGGCAACACTTTTTCATCATAATCAGTACCGAGCTGTCTGTACATGGTAGGGAGTGAACTCGCATCGGGACGGGAGAGTACTCTCAAGGAAATATTAACCATTTGCAAATCCTTGGACCCGGTGGGTGATGAAATTTTGCGAGGTCGGGACCTGATGTCGTAAATGATGGGATACTGGAACCAAGGAACGCGGAAGTGCATACCTTCACTCATAACGTGTTGCTGTATACCTCCAATTCTGTTAAACATGATGGCACGATGACCACCTTCAACGGTAAACAAGGATTGTGAGATGCCATAAGCTGCCGCACCTAAAACGGCGACCACTTTTATTCCAGCGTTCAGGCCAGGAGGTCCACCCTTGGCGAATTTGCCCGCCATATCGTTAAGCTTACTTTGTGCCATACTTGCGGTATTTTTGAATGCGTATAACAAATTTTATTAATACTTTCACGATTATAAATTCTAACCTAAAACAGCAGACCGAAATCGAATAATTTTATTGTGCAACGACCATAGACAAAAAGAACAAATAAAAAAACTTATAAAATCTCTCACTTTATTTAGTCGATTTATATTACTATTCCATTATTCCCTCTGGCATCCACTCTATGATTTTGCATTGACAACAATAGTGACATTATAATTTTTGTATCTGTCTCGTTGGGTTGTGCCAAAGAGTATAATTCACCATTTTGGAGACTCAGTTGCCAAAGAAGAAAAAAAAAAAAAAAAAAAAAGTATATGGGATAAGAGTTGCCACTCGTCAAAAATTTATGCGTTAATTTGAAACGCCATCTAAAAATTAGATCCTAGTATATTTTTTTTTTACTAACGTCTACAGATAATCCTATGTATAGCTAATGCCAATACTACCAACAATGTACCTTGCAGGTTGGTACATTGAAGGTAGTATTGGAATTAGCTATGTCTGGTAGTTACAAAATCAAAGAAGTTATTAATTACAATATTACATTTATTTTAATGTAAATACAAATTAACATTTAAAAATTATCAGCTGCTAGGGGAAATATCAGACGATAGATTTGTTCAAAGTACAATTCTAATTTTAGTTCTTTTTAATTTTATGTTTACAGATTTCAGATATAAATATGTCGTTCAAAATTTATATGAATTAGTTATTTTCTTAATTGTTGATCCCACAAAGAACTAAAATTAAAAATATTTACTGTTCACCGTTGTTTACACAGTACCTAATAGTAGTTAACAATCTAATGATATAAATTAACCGTAATACCTACACAAATGTAATACATTTTACCATTGATTTGAATCGCTTTCAATATTTACAAAAACACAAAATTATTATACAATTTACATAACATAACATACATAACATTACGCCTTTTTATCCCACTTTTCACTATTTATGTCATGAGTCCCATGTAATAGGGGGTGAGCCTATTGCCATATACCGGGCACATTTCCAGACTCTAATCTACTATTACTGAGATTTTTTAAAAACCCAGTAATACTTTGCCTGACCCGGGTATCGAACCCGAGACCCCTTGCCGCACTTGCGACCACTCGGCCAACGAGGCATGTAATTTATAATTGCATTTAAAGTATGCAGTGAAATGGTATTTAAGTATATTAGTAAATAGCTCTCGCTCGTCAATATTTTAAAACTACATATGCTTAAATTAGGTAGGTATTTCTTACCATACTACCCCTAAGAACAAAAACACCCAAACAAACACAAGTGGTAAACAGAGTAAAGTGGTTATAGTAAAATAAGTTAGATTTTGTAGCACAATATTTTTCGACATTATAATTATTATTATTATGCCGAAAAATATAGTGCTTAAAAATAAGTTTCTGCCTCTCAGTAAGTCACAGTTTTTAAGTACTTTTTTTTGCTAGTCTAAATAATGCCTTAAAATAAAAATCGGTATTCTGATTTTTATGTAATGAATCTTAGTGGGCTTGCACATGATTGTGACCCCCTTAGGAACATCCTGATCAAAATGAAGACTTCGTCGTTTCCTATATCTAGTTTTTTATTTTTACAGTCATTTTTACTAAACAACTACAGATTTTTCCTATCCTCAAATATAATATTTTTATAACATTATAATGAAACAAAGTAATAATAATTATTATTATAAATATAAATGAAAATGAAACAGGCAAAATAATGTGGGGAATTCCAATTCAGACAGACGTCACAGTTGCCCACAACAGACCGGACATATAATATACACAAACAACATCCAACACCACACACCTCTTTGACATAACTGTACCAAGTAACTACAACATAGGAGCAAAAGGAATTGAGAAGTTCAGTAAATACCACCTTTTAAAGACACAACTCAAGGCTAGACGCGTTGAAATATTGAAACGCATGTTAATTCTATAGTAATTGGAGCCACAGGAGTAGGTACTAGCCAAAAGCCGCAGCAGATACACAGACAAACTAGAAACATAAATAGACATTAGCCACCATTCACACAATAATCATTCTTAGCAAAGTACTAGGAGACACAGTTTTCATCACAAACATTCCAGATTCCGATCAATTACAACCATCTCAAGCGCAAACACCACATACCTACCACTCAGTCAACCATCACATAAAGCTCACAATCCACAACTGGCACACAAGCTACACCCACACAAAATTCAGAACCACACACAAACAGTGTCAGTAGTCAAGTAGTCAGCAGAAGAGGAAGAAGGAGATTTAGAAGTCAAATTTAGGCTATGAGCATCGTTTCTCCCGCGGGTCGCGGGAAGCGGTGCCCATTTTCACCAGGTCAACCCCAAGAAGGAGAGGCCTTCACATATATGAATACAAATAACTAAAACCTAGAATATTTACACCTTAAAAAAGAAATGCTGCCAGTCTTCGGCACCCTACTCCACGATAGCGTTTAATATTACTTTGTGTCATTTTAATATTATAATTGTACGTAGGTACTTAAAATGTTGTTCTATTTATGATCAGCGATCTATGGGTTTCTTGTTTCTTGAGACAACAATACGAATGGTACTGAATGGTAGAATAATTCCAAATAGTACCTGAAAAAAAAACAAAGATTAATTTTACACGCAGAAATATGTATTTTATATATTTATTTTCTTTTATTTATTTAAAGTAGGTGTACCTTATGTGATTTTACTGATGTTACAAGAATAATATAGTATTTACCATCTCTCAAATAGGTTTCATAGGCACTGCTGGTATAAATCGGCACTTTATCCGGACATCGTAAAACTCGTAACTGCCGATAAAGAAATTGCACTATTGATATTCTGCATTGATGATGCTGAAGTAATATCGATGCAATAGCAATTCCAAATATGACTGTAACAAACATCCAAATCAGAAAGTAGAAATTTATAAAAAGTACATAGTTTGGTATCTCAATGAATCAAATAAAATGTATAAATAGGTTCAATAGCAAAAATCATAAACTTGTTGTAGGTTTTACCTTCAGCAACATGATTGTATTCTTCGTATTGATGTTCTTCATTAAAAACAAGATATATACGCAAATAAAAACGTTCCTTTGTAAAATCAAGTCCAATGAATAGATAAACAAACAAAATGCACTTTTGTGATTTGTGATATACCTCTACATGTATACGAAAGGTCCTTTATAGAAAATACAACACACATTGCAGAACTTCCTTTTTTACAAATTCCCATCACGAAAATTATTAAATAATTTAAAATAATTTTGGCAAAAAATTCTTACAATTTTGACATTTCAAATTTTTGTTTTTGTTTCTTTTCTTTCATCAAGCAAAAAGTATACATATTATAGGCCAGTAATAAATAGTATAAACTACATGCATACTATTTTATAGAAATAAGGAGAAAATATAAAAAAATATTTAATATCAATATCTAATTATTAACAATATTACCTTAACAGTTATTTATTAACTAAATAATTTGGAAAATTATTATTGTAATGTTTTAATATTTTTTTAGTCGTTAGCGTTGCCGTAAAAAATAATAATTTGACAATCCATATAGTGCAAGAGCCTATGAACCCCAAACCTTTGTTATTTTGAACGGACTTTAAAAACTACTACTTCTACTACTAGTACTACTACAACTACTACTACTACTACTACTAGTGATAAATGAAGTAGAATTAATCAATTAATGACTAGCTATTGTGAATAATATCTTCGAAGACTTGGATAAAGTAATAAAATCAGCAAGTGGAAATGAGCAGGGCTTGAGATACGTACGACACGGTGGCTGAACGGGTTTTGCAATGCGAGACGTTCTTAAGTCGTCATGCATGGGTGGTCGTATTAATTATATTCGAGAAAGGTGAAACCGATGGTGCTGTCAAAATGTAAATACGAAATTTTCAATTTATCATCATGGGTGTCCTTTTCTTGGTTTTCGAGGGTGATAAAGCCGATGATATTGTCAAAATGTAAATCCAAGATGGCGTCTGCACAAAATTTTGAATTTATCGTCTTGGGTGTCGTTTTCATGGTTGTTGAGGGTGATAAAACCGATGGTGCTGTCAAAATGTAAATCCAAGATGGCGGCTGTACGAAATTTTCTATTTGTCATCATGGTTGTCGTTTTCATGGTTTTCGAGGGTAATAAAGCCGATGGTAATGTCAAAATGTAAATCCAAGATGGCGTCTGCACAAAATTTTGAATTTATCGTCATGGGTGTCGTTTTCATGGTTGTTGAGGGTGGTAAAACCGATGGTGTTGTCAAAATGTAAATCAAAGATGATGACTGCACGAAATCTTCAATAATCTTCATCTTTCTTCTTCTTCACAATTCATAAAAATTGCGCTTTGTTTCAATAAAGTAAGAAATGCTTCGAAAAGAATTATATTACCTACTTTTGGAACCTAACTAACTAGGTACTGACTAAATTTTAGTATTTTGCAGTGAAGCCAAACCAACAAACTGCCTAGCATTATTATCATCAAGATAATCTGTCAGTTTTTTAGTAAACTTGTTTACATAATTTGCGTTGAGTACCGTCATTATTATAGACACAATTAAAGAACAATAGGTTGCGGTCACCGGTGACCGCTTGGTGTTTGACAGTTTAATATATGTTTTTAAAATAACTATCGTGAGACATACATAAATAAAGTAAAAACGCGGGCTACTCACGTGAATATACTGAGAAAAGCTGTAGAGCTTTTCTCCAAACATTTCAAATCACTTATAGTTTGAAACTAGTAGTAGTTTCGAACTATAAGTGATTTTTTTTAATAAATTTTAAAGTAATTTATTTAAGAATTACACAAAACGACTTGCCCAAATAGAATTGATGTACTTTATCGTTACTTACTCGGAAGTTTTACATTCCGAAACTCTGCAGAACAAAAGTCAGGGTTTCATGCAAAGAAGTTTGCGACCAGAAATGAATCCACTTTAGATAGATTTGAACTAGACTTTTATGTAGCCTGACTCCATTTCCTTAAGCTTCAAAAACATAAATTGAATTAGTATACGTATCATTTTCAGAGATAAATACAAGAACAAAGAAAGGAACTATTTGTTTATTGAAATGTGACGTCATACGATGCTCAATCATGACCGTTAGCGTTTTGCACATTATATTCTTTAGATAAAAAAATCTCGGATTACTTTTCAAAAATCGATTCTCTCTTCCCTGTTCCATTACGGTCTCCAAACACTGCTTTATCTCTTCCACCAAACAGTGGCTAATCCTGGGGTTCTTTAAGACATCGAGGGAGGACATAGAGTCACTCAGTACTCTTACTCTAGTTGCTGTCTAGAACCATTTTAACAGCTCTGTTCAATGCGTTTAGTTCAGATTGGCAAACCGTGCAAGAAGGCTCCAGACTAAAAATGGAATTACAGTTCATTTTGGTGTTAGTGCATTTATCGAGGAAGATTAAGTGTGTGCGTGAATGTGTGTGTGTGTGTGTGATAGGGAGACAGAAAGAATGTGTGCAACCTATTTTATAGATTTTCTATAAAAATTGAGTATTTTCATATAATATTAGTTTTTATATAATAAAAACGGTGGCCTAGACCTGGGGTTCACAGGCTCTTAGGTTAATGCTTTTGGATGCAGAAACCTGACGCAGTCACTTCATAGAGTTTAGTTTGTCATCCATCACTTGATATCTTTTTAATCTCTTTATTAGTAAAAAGGCCGTCATCTTTGACATAACTGTCATTTGATCTAAGTTTAAGGAATTATTTTGTAAAAATTGCAATATAGTATTAAATAAATGTGTATAATGTTATTGTACTGTTTCCAAAAAATATTATTTTAACCCTAAATTTTGAAATAATGTTGCAACCTTGGTTGGAACTGTGTGGCCACAAAATATTAGTTTTGACAACAAAAAAAAAAGTTTTGACAACATTTAATTTCAGGTTCGAAAACTAGATGTAGCTGACGGTCCGATTTTTAAAGCTGTCAATGGCTCTAAGTGTGACGGCCCTGGGTTGTGCATTAGAAATTCAGCTGAGGGCAAAATGTCTGTTTTCATAAATTTCGTCTAAAAATATTTACTTTATTTATCTGTAAAATACTACGTCTTTGTACCTCGTTGTTGTACGCTTACATAAATTGAGACTAGAGTGTTATTTATAACTAGCCAAGTTAAATTGTGATCACAACAACATGGATTCGTGTCTCGGAGTTGAACAGGATTTAGACAAAGCTTTATCGAAGTTTAGGTCTCTAAATCATAATTCGAGTAAATTACTACAGAATATGATAGATCAAGTGGAAGAAGTAAGGCGAGAGATAACCAAATGTGAGTGTTTTGTTGTCACCCTCTAAGCGTCCTCTTTGTTCACTGTGTGCCCTGTTTGTGTATGTAAATGGCCATGACGTGACTTTCCAATTTCTATTTATTCCCGTCTATAAGTAAATTATCTGAGTACGCTAGCATATTACGCCTTTGTAATGTGCCCCTATTGATGAAATACATGCGCCTTTCACCTATCTCCTAGTCATTGTGATATTTTTTTGTGATGTAAAAGTTCTTGGTGTTATCTAAGCTTCGTAGCAAAACAAGTTAGCCATTGTGGTTATGTATAGTTCAATAACATGTATGTTTGTAAAAACAAAGTTTGTTTGTACTTGATAAAGGTACTGCACTGAATAACAAAGGATTTTTAAGATATTTTGGCCAATTTTAATAAAGTGTACACCATGTGGTAAATTGGTATTTTAACAATGTAGATATACACAATAATGCTTATTACCCTGTAATATTTTTTTATTATATTACTCTATTCTATAAGAAACTCATTAATTTAATTCTTTTTATGTGTTTTAGACTCAAATGACACTCAACTGTCTCCAGCGCAGACCATGTTGATCAATGATTTGGCTGCAACAGTTAAAACAACCACCACCCAAATGTCTACAGGTAATTGTTAGTGACACAATCATCTTTTAATAACAATTAGAAATAAGTACATAATATCTATACTATTTCATTGAACATGTGAACTTAGACTAGTTAATCATTTATGCTAGCATCTACCTGATGAAATGTAGCATCTGTGTATTAGGCCACACTACATCTACTTCTATATAATATTAGTAGCAATTTAATGTGTCTCTTACTTAATTAGTTATAGTCACAACATTAGCAATGGTCTTTGTTCTGTCATTTAAATAACCAAACCTTAGTCATTTAAATAACAAAAGTTATGATTTTATGTACTATTTCTACATAACATTTAATTTTAAACTCTTCATGTATCAAAGAAACATTTTTGTCTGTACAGATCATCGAGAACTGCATGCAACAGTTTCAAGAGTGGGCAAGTCTATTGATAGGCACTTCATTGCTGATTATGTGTCAGTTGCTCCGAAGGCGGAGTCCTTCTGTAATGATGTCAATAGGCCCATTATGGAACAGGCCATAGCTCAACATTTGTATAGACAGGTAAACTACAAATAAATAATTTTGTTGACTTTTTTTCTTTTTTGAGGGGGAAAATCATTCAATGACTTCTTCCGCCTTGGATTAGCGAGAGGAAGTGCCAGACTAAAAACCTCCACATTCCTACTCCTGCTGTTCAAGCCTTTTCTTCAAGAGCAAATTGCTCTTGAAGAAAAGGCTTAATAATAAATTACGGAATAGTTATTTTCTAGATTTCAAACCTAAATTCATACTTTTTCAAGTAAACATTACTTATCCTATATTTCATGGGGACTAGTAGCATAGTTAAATCAAAATATCATGTCATTTATACCTACTATTAATTGGTTGGTCTGAATAGTAGTTATAAATGTTTGTGTATAAAACACTTTAAAGTTCAAACAGAACAAGTGTGTAAGTGCAATTTACAAAAAAAAGCTAATGTGTTTGTATTCTGCTAATGAGCCACAACTGTAATTGATTAATGATTTTAACAACAACAAGTTCTATCAGTCTTTCCTTATTCATTAAAGTGGTCTTAAGTAATTGGAAACATGTATAAATTACTTTTAATGTCTTGTTCATTCATCAAGCATCAATTAAAATTTATAAACAATTACTTTAGCAATAACTGTTATATTATAGGTATCCTATTCTAAAACTGATTAAATTTCTGTAGTGTTTTTGTAGTAGGGTAGTTGCCAGGGTATGAAAATTAAATATCTAGTTAGTCCATCAGTTAGATAATGAAAAAATATTAGACACATACTTTTTTATTTTCTCGTATGAAGTTACAATACCTATATAAAATGGCGTTAAGTTTAGGAGTGGGAGGTTGTTACGTCACAGCGTGCTACGAAGTATAACACGTTGTGACGTCACACGATATTTCAAATTAATGTATCGTCTAAAGTATTTAATTTTGTGAGAAAAGAAAAAATACGTGTCCAATGTTTTATATTTTAGTTTAATGACTGTCTGGTAATCTACCACCTAATAAATTATGAGTTCATAGTCATGAAAAGTTCATGAAAATTTATGAAAATTCAAGTGATCTAAACTTAAATGAATTTAAACTCACGATTTTGTCTTCAAGAGGCAAGCATAAAGCCGCGTGTTACAAATTATTATAATTATACTTTTTTAAGTTCCATCATACTGGTACAAGCAATATAGAGGTAGTATGTCACTATACCACATTTTTTCTTCACCAGAGCCTTCAATATTAAACTGGAACATAATTCATGTAGCTGGTGAAAGCGACAAGACGAAAGCGTTCATTACTTAATATGTGCAGCACAACTCTGCCTAGTCCGCCAGGGACTTCTGTTATTTTCTTTGATATTTCACAGGGTCTTGAAGACGTGGGCGACGCTTTCGTATCGGAAGCTAAGATAACAGGTGTGGAGCGCACTTGTACTTTTGCGTTGCTGCAACGTTGCGCGGCCGCGCTGGCTGAAGGCGACCCCAGCGCCGCCCTGAACTGGGCCGAGCGAAGGGCACATGAACTTCACAACTCTCCTCTACCATTCACCTTACATAGAATGCAGGCACTTAAGGTATGTTTCTGTAATTTCATTATAACTATATAATAATGATTATTGTTTACAAATCAAAGTTATTTTCACATTTTAATTACATTACAATCATCATAAAAGTAACTTTGGATATGTTTGTTAGATCTTGAGTGCAATTACACGTCAAAACTGTATGTCTAAAGAATAACAAACCTGAAGTATTAAGTATACATACTTACAAAATAATAATTTTGATTTGTTGCTGTTGCTATCTATTGATCGGCTTTTTATATGGGAGAAGCTTTTTGTTTGTATATAGGTATAAATCAAGTTGTAGGTTTCAAACTAGTTGTGTACTTGTGTATTTGACTGCACGGTTGTGCGGGCGGCGGCTGGGCAACCGGCTGCCGCGCAACGATAAGCTGCTTCGATTCTCGCACGGAGCAACTTTTTCTGTGATCTACAAATTGTTTCAAATGTGAACTTGAACAACAAAAAAGAAAACAAGAGTATTAGTAATGTAAACAGCGCTATTGGTGTGGTAGTTGGCCCGCGAGCAGGGCGTGGGCGCGGCCATCGAGTACGCGCGGCGCCAGTTCCCGCTGCACGCGGCGCGACACGAGCGCGCGCTGCAGGCCGCCGTCTGCGCGCTCGCCTGGTGCACGCCCGGCGCCGGGCCCGCGCCGCCCATCTACCAACATCTACTCGACCCTAAGGCACTCGGTAAGTCCATATTGCCATAACAGTGTCTTCATCATCAATGAGAAAGGTGGTCCTTTCCGTTTCATCTCAAATGTCTATTTAAGAGCTTTCATGCCATTAATAAGGTTTATTAACTTTTTAATTTAAATAAATTTTCATCGAAAATCCACAAAAATGGTTGATTAAAAATGAAATATAGGGAGATGTAATTTTTAAATATTCATGTAATCATTTAAGTGATAAAAATATTTCGCTGTGGATTAAAAAATAAGTAATGGTAACAGTATCTAACCCAAAACTATTATGTATCCAGGTGCAGAAGCAGCTGAGTTGTTTATAAAAGAAGCTTGTGGTCTCCTCCGCCTGGCGCCACTGTCGCCGCTGGCGGGCGCAGTACTGGCCGGTGCGCGAGTGTTGCCAGCTCTACACGATATACGCTCCAAGATGTCACACCCACACGTCATCGCCGCCTGGTCTGATGATGAACTGCCTTTCGAGGTATATATTGACCTAGTACAGAATATACAGGCGAGCCGTTTGTTCGTTGTCCGGTATCTCATGATAAAAATAACTTCAAGTAACTTTAAGTCACTAACGGCGCGTGTCTTTTAGTGCTATAGAAGTAAATGGGATTCAGAGGTTTGTTTATCATGACAGTCTATATCAAAAACGAAAAACATGAACAAAATGTCACATATCATCTAAAAAGTTCAACTTGTCCTTGTAAAACATATTTCTTACTTTTGCCATTATATTTCTATAATAATACTGTGTCGTTACCCAGGTGGACCTAGGCGAGGACGGTGGCGGCTACCACTCAGTTTTCGCGTGTCCCATCCTGCGCCAACAAGCCTCGGAGCAGAACCCGCCTATGCGTCTCCTCTGTGGACACGTTATCTCCAGAGACGCGCTCAACAAACTCGCCATGGGGGCCAAGTAAGTACAAACATTACATAATTTCACTAATATTATCCCCAAATCGGTGGATAACTACGATGTAACAACTTTTCAGTTATGTTAAGAGTCCCATGTAATATAGGGGTATTACCATATATTGGGCAAAATTCTAGATTCCGTCGTATAATTGAGAATTATTTTCGAAAATTTGACAATAAAACCCTATCACACTGCTCAGCTCGACTATATCTTTGTTAGGTAACCTTGGCTCGGTAGTCACTAGGCCACGACTCGTTCAACGAGGCAGTCCTGTGATCCCTAATAATATACGTAATCATCATTCACATACTAACTGCATACATACATTCGTAAACTCACACATTTTTGGCATGGGGTAGACAGAAACTACAGAGCGCCACTTCTAATCCTTACATACTTCACTACCTTCTATCACATTCATGCATCTTTTCATACAAACACGTTGGTTAAGGATGCTCTGCACCACACCGCTTTTTCAGAACTTTTATTTTATATCTTATAATGTAAGTACATATTAATTTAATACAAATGTAATACCAAGTCCAGAACATTATCTTTTCATACCTGAACGATAATAAACTTTTATAAAAATATATTACTTTGGTAATTCATAAAAATAGTCTTCTACGTCTCCTACTTCTACTTCTACTAAGAGTATAAATTTAAAATTTGGCATACTGTAGTTTGTGTTTCTTGGGGAGCATAGTGAAACACCAAGCTTTTCCTAAAATATCCATGTTAACAGGAAAACGAAAGAATTTTGAACTGTTGTGGTTATTTTTACATATATACAAAAATTTACTTCTTTCCTCCACCGTGTAGCAACCACATACTAGTCCTATAACGATATTTTATATACATACTTCTTTAGCTTCCATCACATTCATTCATTGAGTCATACAAGCACGCACCTGCCTTTTTTTCCAGAGTGTATCCGTTGAGGTCAGCAAATGTTCTGATACGGTCTGACCGCGGGAACAGACGCCGCGGCGACAACAACCGGTGCGACAGGCGACAGAGACCAATGAGATATTCCCATTTGTCCCCATCGTCCATGTCCCTACTAATCTTGTACTTTATAAAACAATTGCTTTTTAGTCTATTGTATTGTGTAATTTTTTGGCCAATTGCAAAAAATCTAGTCAAGTAATATACCTACATAGAGATTCTTATGCATATAGTTCCTTATGAAATGGCAATTGTTTCAGAAGGCATAAAATCGTGTAAAGTACAGTTGGGCTATTACAAACGTGTGAACTGTCATGTTAAAGGAATATGACAATGTCGCATAACTCGCACAAGTGTGAGCGAGAGATCTGATAAAATGACTTATGACAATAGGGTAAATGCCTAATTTTTATTTTAATGTCCGTCTGGTAGATTATTTTAAATTATTAGGCACGTATTTTTTATTTTCTTAAAGAAACGAATACTTTCGACGGTATATTGGTTTGAAATGTCACGTGACGTCACTTCTATGTACATTTTATACGTAGAAATGACGTTTTAGCCCCCACTCCTAAACTTTGATTCGTTTTATTTATG
The DNA here is from genome assembly GCA_038387885.1 of Spodoptera picta. NCBI lineage: Eukaryota > Metazoa > Arthropoda > Insecta > Lepidoptera > Noctuidae > Spodoptera > Spodoptera picta. The sequence continues at coordinate 196,908 of JAZHFQ010000452.1, forward strand.
TATTGTTTTATTATATGACAAAATAAAAAAATACGTGTCTAATATTTTTTTATGACATAACTTACGGACTAATTACTTTTTTAGTTTTCATACTCTGTCATCATCCCAATTCGCACGTTTGTAATGACCCAATTACTTGTGGAATCATTCTCATCATTATACAGTAGGGACATGAATGATGGAGACAAATGAGGACCATCTTTGGATGGTTCCCAATTTCAAACAAATGTATAGAAATCGTACTGGTGACAGACGGGGCGACCTGCAGTGACCTGAACGGTCTAATGTCCGTAATTAATAGCCGGTCTCAATCCAAAATCAGTGAATAAAAATAGATTTTTACTTGTATGGAGTTTCTGTTTTAATCTTTATTTTTTCGAATAAATGTCGATCCAGTGATTTTGGATTACAATCGGTTATTAATTTCGGCGTTTAAAGGAATTTTTGCAAGTAAATGGTTTTTACCGAATATCACTTCTATTGGTTAATACTTACCACACAAAAACAATAAAAAGCTCTCTACAGAATCCTGCACAAACACGAAAGATCTAAGTACATGTAAGGACTCATTTTAGATTCTTCTTACGTCATACAAATTTTAATAAAAAAATATCTTCATTTTGTGTAGGATTCTGTCGGGTATCGATTTTTGTTTAATCATTTCTTTTCACGTGTCTTCTTTAATTATCCACTCTATACCAATATATACTATACTAGTACGATGTCACAACCTTCGTACAAATTTATTCGTATTAATTTAATCGCAAATGTTATTCTTATATATGCTTATATATATATATATATATATAAATATAATGGTAAAAAATAACTTTTGGCCTGGTGCCTGGCCCATGAATACCATATGGACCAATTTATTAGACCAATAATAAATTTATAATAGTCTCGAGTTCCTGCAAAAATTGTTTAACAATTAGTCATCATTGACCCAATTTTATTAGTACGTTACGAAGTTTCACTTTTTGCTTCGTAGTTTCTGGACACTGTTACAGTTTTAATGTAATATCATATAAATCATTCGCGACATGAAACCATTGTACATAAATATTAACACATGCACGGCTCACAAAGGCGCGATGATTTGCGTTCTAAGGCCTTAGTATGAGTTTGTTTTACGTTTAATGTAATCGTAACGAGTACGCGTTCGGCGCTTTGATTGGTTGCTTCATTGCTGCCGGCCAATCAGAGTGCCGAACGCATTCTGGTTTCGAATACTTTAAACGTAAATGAAACTCGTACTAAAGCCTCTGTAATATTGTAACGTTTACCTTAGTCCACGTAGAATTATTGAATACTAGCTCCTGCCATCGGCTTCGCCCGAGTTGCCGGGATAGAAATTACACCATGTATTGTTCCAGAACCTAATCTATCTCTGAACCAAATTTTATATAAATCCATCCAGTACTTTTTTCGTGAAAGATAACAAACTCACAAAATTTCGCAATTATAATACTAATATTATAATAATACTAATATTATAATTGCGATCCTACTAATAGGATAGAATAGATAATGTCCAATTTCAGCCGATTTTCAGCCCACTGTCTGACTTATATTCAATAGAACGGCTGAAACAAATTATACTAATGTTGATGTTTTTATACATTTGTTTCTGTCACTAGTCGCGTTGAGCGTATCTGTAGATGTCAATGCAGCGAATTTCCCGTGGCCAGGCTGTTAAGTCAGCCTATACTGGTTTTATCTCTAACTTAGCTTACCAATACTTTTCAATTATCTTCTCCTATTTCATAATTCTTTCAACATGTCAGAACCACTAACCCTTTAAGCCCCGAAGGTGTGGTACACGTGCATTATGAATTTCACACCCATTCTCTTCCCCAGTTGTCTCAAGTAACAGTCTATCCTAGGAGGACGAGCCTTTTTAATACACCATGCACGATTCGACTTAGCAAGAATATTCCGATAGAAACCATCATGTTAAAACCACTTTAAAAAATATATTTAATTTTAATTCTATCTCTTTTTATTTCCAGATTAAAGTGCCCCTATTGCCCGATGGAGCAGTCGCCGGCTGAAGCCCGGCAGATATACTTCTCGTGAAGTCACAAAGCTGGAACATTACCCACATGGAATCAGTTTCACAGATAGCACAAGAGAATGAACTTACCACAAATTGTGTTTGCACTGAATCAGTAACCGCTCTGTAATTTCAATCTTTTCATACCACTTTACATGTAAGAATGTTAAGCCATCCCAATCTTTAGTACTTAGACATAAAGTTGAGAATCTATCAAAGAATTTGGCGGTTTGAAGTAGCCAAATGCGCTGACATATTCAATAAAAAAAATTAAGTAACTATGTTGCCGAATAATTAATTTGGATATTTTCAACAGTAAAACAATTTTTAAAGGGTGGTTTTTAATACTTTAACTGTAAATTCCCTTTTTCAATAAAAATATTCGAAATTACCACCAAAAATACTGAATTGCACACTAAATTTGCTCATCAAATAAATCAACTATAATATCTAGTAATTAGTAACCATTTTTTTTTCGCCCGGGAGTAATTAGTAACCTAACCTAACCTATTTTGTAATTCTAATAATTCATAACCTAACCTATTTTGGAAATTCCGTTGTAATATTGAACAATTTGTGTGCAAATCAGTATTTTTGTTTTACGATGTAATATGTTTTTGTAATGTGTAGTTAATTTGTAGTGCAGTCATTTTTTTGATATGCAGTAGATTATTAGTGGAGAAATTTGGTTTGCTTACATTTCTAAATAGAGGTGCAGTAAAAATTTCCCCATTTTTAAATCGTGTCGATGACACTTATTTTCTTAAAATTAGAGCGGGAAAAATACCGTTACCGTGATTCGCCTACAAATTATAGGCGAATTAACATAACAGTTAGATTTCGTACCAACATAACTGTAAAATATTTTATATGCTCAATGGGATTTCACTTGTGTGGTATAAGCACAGTTTCATTTTGATTTTATATTTTAATACACGTAAACGATTATGCGTGGAATTATTATACTTTACTAAGCTACCGGGCATTATCTGTGTATAGAATTTAATTCACTGCCAGCAACAAACAAATAGTATTCAACATGAATAATACTGTTATAACTCTCTAAGATGGTTCTACAATGATCTTGTTTATTAAATCAGTGCGCTACCACGAAATCAAAGACTTTAGAATTAGTAGCAGGACTGAGAAAAACATTTTAATAAATACTAATAATTATCTTTAGCTTATAAAATTAGTGGTTTATTAGGCTTATTTTTATATTTGACGGTTGAGAAAATTAGAAAAGAAGTGTTGCTATATGCAAAATAAAAATATGGCAGCAAAAAAAGTACTCAAAAAAAGATTGTCTTTGATTTAAATATTTTTTTTATAAATGACGTATGAATGGTTTTGAATAGCTGAGTTTTGTCCTACCTACTTGGAGTTTGTGCAATACAACATCCGAATTATAACAGTAAAGGAACATTATTTTGGAATAAAAGAAACACATTTCTAAGCACTTAGATAAAGAGAAAAGCAGTCATTCAGTGCATCAGACTAAAAATTTAATCAAAAGTAATACGTTGATTAAAGTTGGTCTTGAAGGAAATAAATCCTTTATTTATAGCGACGACAAGTCACGATGGAAATAATAATATTGTAATAAATGTTAAATAGGGTAGAAAACATTATAATGTAATTTTAAGTCAGAATATTATTATTGTTTACGTACTGACTGGTTGTTAGAGCCATGCTTTTGTTCTTTTTGTAATAAAATAGATTCAGTATTCAATTATAGTTTTATTTAAAAATATTACCTTTTGCATATAATGAGATTCCCGAATAAGGTACATAGTACTTCTGTGATTCACTATTTTAACAGCACCGTCGGAGCAGTGGCTGCAGCTCAGAGTTTGATTCTCACACTGAACATTGTGGCAGAATTATCCCTTTTCTTTCTTCTAACCTTCTACTTTATTGGGTTCAACACACCTGAGATTCGTCCCACTCAACATTATCCCCTCATGAATAACCTATAAGTGGCAGTTCTGAGCAAAGACCTCTTCTCGCACGGAGAAGGTTTGAGCATTAATCACCACGCTTGCTCAATGCGGGTTGGCGATTTCAAACTTTTAATTAGAAATTATAAGTCCTGGTTTCCTCACGATGTTTTTCTTCACCGTTCGTTAGTGGTATCTAGATAATCTTAGAAAGTACATATAACTCTGAAAAAGTCACATTGGTACTTGCTGTTGGTAGGTTTCGAACCCGCGCCCTCATGCATGAGAGAAGCGGGCGTCTTAAACCACCACATTCCCCTCGGGAAAAACAATGTTATTTTAGTTACGATCCATGGTTGATTGTTAGAAATGGTTACGCTACAACTACCATAGTATACCGACGTAACACAGAAGCTAGTATATGCTCAGCGTAACTATAACACATTTGAATTAGTACATAGGTAAGTTAAACCAGATGTTCGGTCACTCAGATTTGAGATTTATAGTTGCTCCCATAAGTTTTAGAAAGGTTGTTACAGTAGAAATAAATAAAATGGCACATTCTCGGTACATAATTTATTTAATGGATATGTACAAAGACAAAAGATTTTAGGACAAATAAAAATTTGGCAATAACTCTCAACAATAGCAATAATATTCATAAGAGTGGTGTCGTTCAAAAGCCGGCAAAATATCAACAACAACAATAATTTAATTTTATACTTAAACCTTTCGTTCGTTCGTTCGGACATACCAACATAGGGCTAGCTTTTAGCGAGCTATGACGTCACAGCTGAGAGAGCGCATCACACACCTCTATTAAGTAGTAAACATCCAACACGAATGTGACATTACTCGTAATATCACTTCTGACTTCTACACATGTGGTCCTCTACAGCGGTGACGTCATGAGCTAGTCCGTAAAACGATAATTCCAAACAAATACCACTTAATTCAAATAAAGACATACACTATACACTTTGTTTTAAAATTCCGTTTTACAAACAAATAATAACAGCATCACTAATTAACCTAAGAATAAATTAATCGATAAAAAAAATCTTTTTGACCATAGAACATGAGCCGTAACAATTTTAATATCATATTGATATAACTTTTTAAAAGGAATTTTATGATCATTAACAACTTAGTGTGATTTAATATTCTTATCTTTCAAATGGTTCTATTAAATAAATTTATATATACCATTCTATTATTTCAAAAAAGCTTGTTGGTCTGTGACCCTAACAGGTGAACATATTGCTTGAAAGTTGCTTAAGATCATAAAATTTAATTTAAACACAGCACTTAATAAATAAATCGCGTATTATCACACATAATTATATACGTAGCATCTACCAGCAAAGTACTACTATTAGATACTAATTATTGCTGTAAAAATTTCATCTACATACCACCGAAAGAAAGGCTAGTGTGTATGGTTAGAGAGAAAATTTGTCACAAATATTCGTTCCACATACACAGCACTTCAATGTTCTAAGACAAGTTTTTAAAACAGTTTATGGATGTTCCTTACAGACCTCGAAGCAAGTACAATATCAAATATTGCCCGCCTCTCAGTCGCTTTGACAACGAGAGCGAGGACTTTTCCCTCTAACAGAAGTAATCTTAGAGAAAACAATACGAGTAAGATGGAAGACGCCCCTAAATACAGCAAAAATGTATGTATTTTAATTATTTAGCAATTAAATTAATTACTATAATATCACTTACGACCTAATCTATCTATGCGTTACATAGTATTATCAATATAAATACATTCATATTACAGGTATTTGAATTTGCTTGATACAATATGGTAATAATGTTATCATTTTCATAAACATTTGGCACACATAGACCATTCATTTGCCTACAAAACAATGTGACGAGGAAGTCAACGAATCATAAGGATTGGAAAATATTTCGGAGCATTTCGCCATCGATTTAGAAGCACTTTGTGAGTCAATATTTATACTTAATTTCTGTCATAATTTAATTTACCAAGAATGTACATTACAAATTCACGCATAATACTTTTCTTGTATACGTAAAAGTACCGAATCATGTTCCAGAAACATACTTCTTTGTTTTCACTAATACCAACATTTATTAGCGAATTCGATAATAATTTTAGTGGAAATATCTATTTGGCATATAAAACAAAACAAAAATAAACCGTTACACCGCGTAACGTTACGGTCACAATAAACAAAGCCGTAAAGGTTCGGGGAAACGAAAAAGTATATATACCAATTTCACTAATAAATAATATTGCTTCATCACAAATCAGTCATTGCATCAGTCTAGTACTTCCTACGCGTAAACACGACGAAACACCAATGAAATTGTACTAATCAAGCCATTCAAATAAATATACAGTAGCTTACGAGTTACGATAAAACTTAAAACGTTCCGACACCACAGTTTACTTGTCTTTCTGCTTTATTATACATAGCTTATATATAAATTATGTTTCCTTAGTATATACGTGACGATACATGTTTATAAACTGTGGCGACGGAGATAAAATTGGACAGTTATTATTTTACCAAAAACCCAACTAATTTTACGAGACATTTAAACTAAACTGAAGTTTTATCACATTTAACTCTATTTGGTGTATTCTTCCAAGGCTTTGCCGTAAGCGCCAGATTAATACGCATTTTGAAAGGATTGTTTGTATGTCATATTGGGAGTTACACACATTATTTTAGTCTACGTATCACTAGTTATTTTGGTGTTATGTTAAGTAGTATTTAAACGTCAAGTACACGTCCCGGTTGTGACATGTAACAGTGTATGTACACTTGTACAGGTATTTCAATGGTATTCAATCCGGCACTCGTCCTCTCTAACGACACTCCGTACTCCAGTTATAATTCTCTAACGATAGATAGAAGCATTTAGTAGGCACTTGAGAGAAAACGGCCTGTACCAAGTATATACTACTTAACCAATAGTTTATACATTAGCAATTTAGCCACACCAATACAAGATATAATGGATATAGTTTTGGCTATGTAAATAGCAGCACGCATTCGCCATTCATAACTTTATGACATTCTTATTACATTGAAAACTGTTCTAAAATTGTGAACACGTTTCTGCTCTACTGTTGTCATCGATCGAGGGCGGGGATGATTCAGATTGACTTGTATCTAGTTGTATTGCATTGTCTTGTAGGTATTTATTAGATATTTATTTACGGTAGTGAGAGGAAGAGAGGAAGAGAGGAAGCATCTATACAATATATCGAAAATTAATAGTTACACATTACTATAATGAATAAAATTTCTCTATATATCTGAGGCGATTGCCATTACACGCTAAGTCTTAACTGCGAGAGAACGGGAACTGTCTACTAGCTAGTAAATATACCGGTAAAATTATTTGAGTACACTTTTCATCTAATCACGCACAGATACAAAGTTTATAAGTCCTTATCAATATGATAAATAAGTTTCGTGTTAACACTGTAGGCGATTGTATGAAGTAGTTCCCATTTATATGAACACAAAATACGGCTTGCTTATGGCTAATGCAAGTATCTGCTATCATGTAAATATATACATGTGCTATCACTTCGGGAGTAACACAATTTTAATATATTAAAATACATTTTGATCGCCCTGTATACAATATTTGTATGTTCAGATCACAAGGTGTGTTATATAGAATTATACATTTTTATATTGCTCACTTATTGGGAATTTGTAAATAAATATACTTACCGGAGACTGTGTCCTGCCTGAACGTGCAGTAACACAATACATAATGACGTAACAAACAGTAATTATAACTTAAAACCTATCATGCGCCACACTTCCGCCTTAATTATGCACAATAGCAACTTTTATAAACCGTAAACTCATACATTACTCTGGCAACATTCGGCTAACAATCAAAATTGATCGACGGAAATACGGGATACGCTATATTACTTTAAAATTATATGTATAGAATAATTAATTCTTACAATATATTACGATTGATTGACTATTAGTAAATGGGGAAAACCTAAATGCATATAGGGAGTTACTATTCAACTATTTTCCATTTCTTTTAAATAAAATATTTCATAGTAAATAGTATCAGTAGTATCACATCTATCACTGTTAAGTATCTACTATTATGTAATTGTTATTATTCTAGCGACATGCGACATGGTTCGCAACACCTGTCCTATGATAAATGTGATGTGTTACACTTGGAAAATATATTGAATGAGAACATAGGTACTAACTATACAGCAAGTGAGCCATTTTACCTAAGCACGATATCTATTGAATATAATTTAAACATAGTAAAGACATTTGTGTATCTCATCGAGATTTGCTTATATGAATTGTCTTTATTGGACTAGAGAATGGTAAACTTTCTTGTCTATTTTAATTATCATTTGCGACAACAGAATCAGATACTGTCAAAACGTTTTATTTTTAACTAATGCTTCGTTCTACGAATTAATAATAATATGTCAATAGAAACCACTGAACTTTATGGGGCTTTGCCCCGAGAAATTACATTTTTCAATTTAATTTTAATACAATATTGATACATTAACTTATTATAATTTTAGAATTATTATCCAACAAATTACGATAGTGCCCTCAAAATAAGCACAGTAAATTGCACAATTAAAGTATTCGATACTCATGAATAATATAAAATAAAAACATAATTAGAAGCGTTGCACTTTGTCGCAAAATAACTTTACCTTCTATATATTGTAAAAACTTATTACTTGAAATAAAAAAGGGTAAAATTGGTAGCGTGGTTCGTCTAGAACACCCGAAATATTTGAAATGTTACTAACAGTAATGGATATTCAAAGTTCAAAATAGACAGTCATTTCAGTAATACGGTCACCGAATTTGCGGTTGCTATTGTTTCCAGGTAATTTTAGTTACGACAAGCAAAGAATCGATTGCGCAAAGGAGAAACCAATTTTGCGCAACACATATTTTTGCGCAACCATTACATTTCATATACTTATTTTAGTGACTGACTCGTGTCTACTTGATTTACACTATTGAGTACCCATTACTGAAACCACAGGCGCAAAGTTTGTATCTGACTATGAGAAGAGCGTGAGAGTACACAAGGGAAGCTGTGATCCGCAGTGGGATGTAACTGTCAGTGGAGCGTGGATACGAACCGGAGACAGCGTGGCTGCGGAGCTGGTGGCGAAGCTAGCTGGCGAGCTAGCAGGGCGCGAGGTGGCGAGCTAGCTTGTCGCGAGGAGGCGAGCTAGCTAGGTGCGGGTTCGGAGCGCACGCCGGCGAGGTTGAGGAGTGCCTCGGCCGTACGTCTCTCCTCGCCGCCGCTGTACGAGTGCTCGTCGCGCGCGCACCGGGAGATCACCAAGTGCGCTGCCGGCGGCAACTGTGTACGAAGGGTACATTTTCAATATCAACCCACTTATTTTTATTGTCAACATAGAAAATTGATAAATAATCCACCACTAAGTTCGATCTTCAGTACTTCCATATAGTGAGTTCAGTGTAGTTTTGTTGGATGGAATGTCCATCTATGTACGGAAAAGGGCCGATGATGATTGTTCAAATATTAAGGTGAATAATTAATCAGAGTTATAACTTATTTACCTGGTCGAGAACAGCGGGTCCGTATTTCATGGCGAGTACAGTGGCGGCCGCGAGGTATTCGTCTGCGCCGGGCTCAGGGTCGGCCAGGCGACGCGCTAGTAGCGACACTCGAGTACCATTCTCTTGTGCTGGCTCGGGGTTCTCTACCACATCGCCGACGGCAGGTATTGGTTGCCTACCAAACGCCTGCGGAGACACTTTCTGATTAGCACTGCTTAGCGGTGTCCGCAAGTCAAGTTATTGTGTGTAAAAGAACTTTATGGTTGATCTACAAGCAATGTAATTGGTACTAAGTTACAATGTTTACAGATAGACCAAGGATTCCGGTTAGACCAGAAACTTGTCATGCGTCACCTTTCAGTGATGTCCGACAAGTTTCGGGTTTTAGTGTAAGTACGTAGTAGTAATTTTGGAGAAAATATCAGTTATCTGTATGAATTAAAATATGAGTAGTGCATGCCAAAATGTACAGGTTAATTATCTACCTACCTGTAGTAATGAGGCGCGGTGCTGTGGATCTACCGTCCAAAGCGAACCTTTACCGAGACCAGGAGCAGCTGCCACCTAGAAAATAAAACATGCATTTGTTATTATCCTCACATTTATTTATAAACCATCCTTACTATTATAAATGGGAAAGTGAGTTTGTTTGTTCCACTTTCACGCCGTAACTTCTAAACGGATTGCTTTGAATTTTTGCAGGCGTAAAGTTAGAAGTCCGGAATAAATAATAGGGTATTTTTTATCCCGGAAAATTTTGATATTCCCGAGGGAAAACAAAAGAATTGGTATAGATGGCGCTGTGTGTATTGGTATATGTCACATAGACTATTTTTATCCTTTTGTGACGCGAGCGAAGCCGCGGGTAAAAGCTAGTATTTATATAAAACATTAAGCATGAATGTACGTACCTTATGGAAGCACTTATTTAGCGATAGATTATGCCTGACGCTGTTTTTCCAGCCTTGTGGTGCATGTCTGAAGTAGGGGAAGTGACGTACGATCCACGCGTAGATTTCTTTCACTGGTAGGGCTCGCGCGGGAGCCGCTTCGATAGCCATGAAGATGAGACAGGAGAAGGAATACGGGGGCTTTGTATGTGTGTTAGCTGGAGGTGAGGGGGGCGCCTTGCAAGGGGTCCGAGGCGGTGAAGGGACTCGGGCCACTGGCGGCGGTGTTTTTATCTCTCTCTGTCGACAAATAAACATTTCATATAAATATTTTAAATATTGTTTTATGTCCAATCTATTTCTTTTCATTGAAGTTGAAATTCCAAAAGCAGTAATATCTGTTGCGACTGCACTCAAAATTATATGTGTGGTAGTAATTTGACAGATAAATTGCAATACATTTACAGAAATTAATTCTAAAGACTCCATAGTCAGGTGCAGTACTTACAGACTTATTTTTTATTTCGAAAATGTCGACTCATTCCTATTTATGTATGCGCGTGAATCACAAAGGACTTCTTTATGATTATACCTTCCCAGTTTTTGTATGCCATTTGAAAGCAATGCAAGTACAGTTAACAGATTCTACCACAAATTTCAACTGTACAAAACAGTAACTACTACAAATCCATTCCTGGTTGTTGAGAGAGGACATTTCATCGGTATTTAGTAGTGTTGGCGATTCTCACTTGAGCATTTTATACATAGATGTTTAGTATATAGGGTGCTTTGAGGGAAGCGATACAGTGCACTTTGGCGCCATTCCAAGAAAGTAGTCAAAGTGCAATCTGCACTTGAGACATAAAACTAAGATTTTTCTTCTATAAAAACGTAGATACAAAGGTGTAACTGCAGATCAACCTATGTTTAATCGATTTTTGACCTTATTACAGAATAATAAAGATGAAAATATATTTCCTAGTTTCGAGTGTTTGTTGGGTGGGTCTATATCTATATAATATACTATGCTTAGTACATAATTCGGTTCTGTTAACAGTTTGTTTGTAGTATACATAATACAGATATCGTTTATGATATACAAACATGTTTATCGCGATAAGTTTAGATATACTAAAGAGTGTGATGTAAATCTACCACAATCGATAATTACGAATCATCTTTACTTCGCCTTTTTTGGAAACATATAAAATAATTCTATTGTAACTCAGATGTCTTACTGAGTACTTAGTATTTAATAAATTATCTTTTAAAGGCAGATTTTTCAATCAACAGATAATTCTTAAATGTTAAATAAAACTCTTTAGTACTTTTTATTAACCTTACGGTGGTCGCGCTCCTAAAAGTTCCATGAGTGGTCGCGTGGACTCCTTACGTAATCCATATACAAATTGAAAAACCAAAGATTTATTCATAAACTATTTATTTATTAAATGAAAAATAAAATCAGTACCGTTTTCTTAATTAAATATTAATATCACAACTTAATCACAACTTTTGTGTTACAAATAATCAACAATATCAGAAATTATCTCTAAAATGGCACAAAAATCACATGGATTGTTCTTATTAAGATCACAATTTATAAAAACGGTAAAAACTAATATCTAAATGTTATTTTCTGCGTAGGATAGACACATAATCTTCAAATGATCCCCACATACAAACTTGCTGCACTTGGTGCACATCTTTCTAGTGCTTTTATTGCGAGCTCTTCCACAGTCATGGCAACGGCGCACAACATTGCTCGATGTTCCATCCGAGGTATTGGGTTGAGTTTCGGCATATGTAATACCAAGAAAATCTTTTATTCTGATTGTTAGAGTTCTTGGCAACGATTTATTTTCAAATCTCTTCTGTGCTAGTGGCTTCATCAATGCCAGAGACAAGTCAATTAGGAACTCACGTCGGCTCACAGGTTCATAATTCCTGTTTGCTGTGTAAATACACAATGCATTGAGTGTACTCAAATTCAACAAGCGGAAAAAATTGTAAGAGGTTATCTTCTTGAGTTTCTCGCTACATCATACATGGAACACATTTTATCCACCAGGGCAGCTCCATTCTTAGTCCTATTATATGCCCACAATGTACCATCTACTCCTTTATAAAAGTCAGTGCGCCGCCCGTATCTTCAGAGCTTTCGTCAGATCGCTCACCCGGTATGTCTTGCTCTTGCTCGGATTCCGATTGATGGACTTCCTCTTCTAAATTGTCAACTTCTTCATCAGAGCTTGATTCAGCTTCATTTACATAATTTCCGACATCAACTTCAGTCAGCCACGACTCAATTAGAGCAGCACGTGCATTGTCCTTTTTTTTTCTAAAAACAAACATATATTATTACAGCAACATACCAAAACAAAATAAGCTTAAATATTTTATCCAAAATAAACGAAAACGTAATAAATAAATGTAAAAAAAAACTTACGTGATTGGTCGCGCGGATTACACTTGTAGTCCACACTCTTTACTGAGCTCCTGTGACACAACCGCGCGAGTCCTACGCTTGAGCTGCACTGAGGGCGTCGCACAATTATTCATTTGAAAGTACCTGGAGGCGCCACAAGTTAGAGCTAATCGATTGTTGGAAATGATCAATTTTCTATAGGTGGATTACATAATGTAGTCCACGCGACCACACCAGGGTTAACAGGAAAACAGTTACTTTATAAAGCCTTTTTTAAAGGGGGAAAATCATCGAATTACTGCTCTCGCCTGGGTGAGTTGGGAAGGAGTGTCAGACTCTTATTGACTAAAAACCACCCCGTTCCTTCTCCTGCACGTCGAGCCGGAGCCCCGGTTACCCGTTAGGTTCTCCGCGACTCCGAATCGGCATCGGCCCTATTGGGCCCCATCTGTGGTGGTCTGATGGTTCTTTGAGGCGCGCGCTGAACGCGACGCGCCGTACGCTCGGGTCTGTTTCTGGTCGGACGGGATCACGGGACCCATGCTCGCCGTCCGCAGGTCCGCGCGACATGATTGAGTAATGAACACACACTAATTACTAGTATAATACTAATATTCAAGTTAGGTCCTTATATTATTGTCTATACTCAATTTTTCTAAATATTTGACAGCTAAATTAATTGAAAAACATAGTTAGCTGTAAACAAAACAAAGTCCTACTAGTTCCAAGTAACATCGGGACTTATTGCTCACATTCACTATTGAGGAAAAGTTCTACTAGTTACCAATAAGACTAATTTTGTAAAACCTTTTATTTGATGTAATCCACGTTATTTATTAAAACTCGAGACTGTACCGAGATCAACAGTACCATAATACATATTCGTTAGTTACCACGTGTGTTTACAATCGCATTGTTTTATTTACCCAAGTGCAGGTTGAAGCGAGCCGCGATTGTACGGAGGAAGCGCTCGTTTGTAGTCGACCAGTCGACCTACATTTTTCATAATATCTCGCTAGTAGCTGTTCTGTTATGAAATTAAGTAATTTACTGGCTGTCCTTCCGAACTCTCGACGGGTCTCCGTGATTACGGTTAAGTAGTCTCTTTTAAGATGTAACTCGGTATTGTTATTTTGAAACCTTTTTTTAATAGGTACAATGAAAATTTGATGTCGTGAGCTAATTCAAGGTTGTTAGTATTCAATTAAGTACTCATTATTTATCTTAGAAAATTTAACTAATAATCCTCTCTTAAATAAAGAGGTTTGGTATAAGCCTAATGCTGAGCCTTCTCTGTGTGAGAAGAGATTTTTGGTGAGCAGTGGCCACATAAAGGCTGTTGATGATGATGTAACGCTGAGCGGGGTTTGGAACGCAGTTACGTCAATACGAGTTCATTTTTAGGACATCCCAGATTCCCAGGTCCAATGGTTAACAAAACGAATGTATATAGTAAAATGTTACTTACTTGTACATAAATAAAGGCTACATTGGCGTTCAGTGGCATTTACAGGAATATAGGTCATGGCCTATTTAAATGTTAAAGTTCATTTCATTACGTATTGAATAGTTTGCGAGAAAAATATATAGAGGTAAACATTTTACTCTCAGTGCTTCGATTTTTTCATAGTCACTACAAACAGATAAGTTCGTAGATTTCAAACTAATTAATGTAGTGCTCTGCTTTCAGTACTTAGGTACTACAAACATATAAAGAGATATATGCGACTAGATTTTCTAGTACTTTACCCTACAAAGGGCGTATGTTTACTTGGAATTTCAATGAAAACACCATACGCATACAGACAAACAGATTTGAATAAGAATACGAAGATTAGAATGTGAATATATCATGAGAAACTTCATTAGAGCATTCTGCTACGACTACAAATTAGGTACTTATTTCATAATAGAGTTAGATTTTAGATGATTTATCTTTATACACCAATAGACAACATTAGCTAATTCTTAACTGTGGAAGAAAATTTTACAGTTTTTAATACGAAAGAATTGTCAAATATTCAAAGTTATTCCTCAGTTAAAATTTACCTGGCTAAAGGTTAGTAGAAAAATTTAATGATACGTTATTTTATATAAATATATGCCTCCAGTTTTAGTTCCTATGTGCAATTAAAAGCTCATTTAGGAATTGGAAACATTCCTATTTCCTTTAAAACAGCCGATGAGATTAACGTTGAAATCCTGCAAGGTTTAAAGGATCCTTTTCAGAAGGTAAGTAGGTTACCAATGTGAACACGGTAAGCGATAGTAGCTTATCTAAAGTTGCGCACTATCGCAATCTTTGCGCATTATGTTACACGTGGCGCTTACGTTTAAACCTCACTACTACGCGTCTCTGACGTTTAGGTACTACAGATAAAAAAAACTGTATATAAAACTGCTTGGATATTTTATAACCTCTGTAGTGCCTTCATTGAGTAGGTGTGATGTTTACTTAAGTAATTATGTTCTTACTTCGAAATTCTCGGTTGATAAAGACTGGTTACGGTTCTTCCTGTGCCAGACAAGCTTTGTAGGGTTCATTAATATTAGGGTTTTTTGAAAAATAGTACCCAAGTTACGCTCCTTTCTAGGCCACATGTGCGTGTAAGGTATATAAAATATTAAAGAACTATTTTCAGCTTTTATTTTATCTAAAATCAAATCAAAATTGTCCAAATACAGAGCAATACGTACACATAAACTCTAGGTAGACGCTCTTTATTTGTCTAGGTTCCAAGTACTTGAATGCACTTCGAACTGAACTAACAAAGCTTTACAAATACAAGTACTTAATCAAAATTTTAAAACTTTCCTCTATCCACTTGATAATATGAAACTTGAAATTAGTTTTCCTTCTTGAGAACTTCTGAACAATTTCCTTACGAGTTGCAACTATGCCTTTGCTATTGAACCGTGGAAGATTCTATAGAGCAGTAGGTACTTAGAACTTGCCTTGAAAGTCGGTACGTAAGTATTACTAATACTAATAGCGTAAGGTGTCATTAATATCAAGTTATCCGACACAAAAGACTAACCTTTTTTTTGTGGGGGGATAATCATCGAATGACTGCTCCCGCCTGGGTGAGGCGGGAGGGAGTGTCAGACTCTTACTGACTAAAAATCACGCCGTTCCTTCTCCTGCTCGTTGAGCCGGAGCAACGGTAACTTAGGTTCGTTAGGTTCTCCGCGTCACAAAAGACTACACTATGTTAGTAATATTACGGCTTAAATTGGCATAGTTAAGCAGAGGTGCAATTTAATCGTACTTTACAAAGATTTCCAACGTATTCTCAGACTACTTATGCTAAAAAAACATCGATAATATTATGTTATGTTGACCGATCCGTGAACCTGAAAGCGGGCTTTGTTTAGCAAAAGAGGTAGTCGTTAATGAGTATTTACATATTTATTTATAGCATTATTATAATGCATAAAGATGGACTTAATGCAGACAGCATTAAACCTTTGAGTAGTGCAGAGATGTACGTTGTAGTATTCATAAAATCACCTTAAAACAGTTAGGATACTAAAGGTTAATTGATACATAATAATATGCTAATTACAAACATGAAAGCATGCTTCAATTGAATAGAGTAAATGCCTAATTTTTATTTTAATGTCCATCTGGTAGATTATTTTAAATCATTACACACGTATTTTTTATTTTCTTACAGAAACGAATACTTTCGAATATATATTGATTTGAAATGTCGCGTGACGTCACTTCTATGTACATTTTATACGTAGAAATGACGTTTTAGCCCCCACTCCTATACTTTGATTAGGTATTGTTTTATTGTACGACAAAATAAAAAAATACGTGACTAATATTTTTTCATTACCTAACTTAAGGACTAATTAGATTTTTAATTTTCATACCTTGTCATCATCCCAATAGCACTTGTCACTTAGTAGCATGTGTGTCGGAATGTTGCTCAAAATTAGAATGCTCATTTCAGGCATGCTGGCGAATCGACAGGCGTTCGATTTTTGAAAGCCTTTTAATTAGCCTTTTTGAGAATGGGTAATGTTTCCTTTAGGATCATGTACCTAGTGTATCTATGCATAATCTGAGTATGTACTGTGCACATACAAAAACAGTAATTATAAATTATAATTAACACACACTTCAAATAAAACAGATACCAATAAAAGTGAAAAACTATAAATATTGCGGTTTATTATAAACTTATCTATTGTACAATCTAATAATCCTTTCCATATTATTATCGTAATGCTTATATAATTTGGGTTCTATCAGAAATAATCGATTATCAAAGATTTAATTAAAGGTAAATAATGTTAATTGCAACGCTGCAATGTAAGCTATTAATTAGTCTGTGAGTTATTGGGGATCAATCTGCGAAGTACTGTAAGTTGTACTAAAATATAGCGCCATCTCTGTCGTTTTCCAGAACTATATCTAAGCACTACTTAAAATTGAGTAGCGTTTGAGTATTTGGTCGTAAATCCAACAGATGACGGATAGTGACCGATAACGTACTGATGTTAACGTAAGATATTATTTAAGAACTCTATAAATAAGGATTATTCCTTCGAGGACTCTAAAATGATAAAAAAAATAAGATTCACAGGATCTTAACTAAAATCGCGATTCATTCATGCGATAAAAAGAAATACAGTTTAACACTTTTGACTGTGAGTGTACTTGGCTTGCATTTGAGGTCATAATAGTATGACAAAACCGTAAAATATAGGCTTCATTTGTGTCATACGAGATTATATGCTATTACCCATAGCCGTCATTTAAACATGGGTGGAGCGGTCTTGCTGACAAACCTTGAACGTATTTACTGTATTTTTACTTTTGTAACAACCATGGGATTGCAACATCGACCTGCATAATGGAAATAACGGATTTGTCATTCAATTTTGCGCTTTCTACGGCAAGAAATCGTTTCGTACTAATTTTCTTAGAAATACAGTTAGATAATGTTTTACCACTGGACTAAAAGCCCTTTAATACGACGAATCATGTCCAAATTAAGACCTCGATGTGTAATTAATAAGTCATTTACTTGGACAATTCATCATAATTCAAGTGTGTGGACTCAGACATTGCTCTTTAACGACCGGAAAGCTACCACAGATTATCTATTTAAAAAGCTGGAAATAAGACATAGACTGCATCAATTTTTTGCTTTTTCTCATCTATGAAAATTGTGTAACACATTTATTGCGTAGAAAAATTTAACCTTAAAATATTTATGACTTCGTGTACATCACATTATCGTCTTTTCAAGTCCTACGCAATGTTAGATTTACAACGATTCATAACTGTTTAAAAACTCGGAATTACGCGTTGGAGTTGCTTATAAAGAGTTCCGTATACCTAATTTAAAGTTGATGATGTTATAGAAATTGTGGACTATTTGCAATGTTAATTATAAATACACCTATCACAATAAGCAAATCACCTTAGAATAAAAAATGAATATAAAAAATATGCTATGATCTGTGTCATGTAAAGCATCCTTTTTACCTTATCTTAGTGAATTTACCAACCTGTTTCTGAACTACCATGCTTACACTGTGTTGTAATATTGTTCAGCAATATCCATACAAGTTGACATTATCTACTGATATCATCTAAAGAACTTTATTCAACAAGCCGAGAATTTTAGTTTAATTTTCATTCAATTTTAACACTAGCACAAATCGACAAATGCGCTCTCTACGAAGTTTTTACAACGATTTCTTTTAACGTTTCCACGTGTTCGCATTTACATAACCGTAATTGCTCTTAGTAACAATAAATAGGCATTTTAAAACAATTTATCTGCCAAATAAATTTAAGTTTAAAGAAATAAGAAACAAGAATACATTTACAAACTCACCTTCACAATAATTTGGTTATCGACCATTTTCGTGTCCTCTATGTCGACTCCGTTTTTTGTAAGATTGATTCCTGGAACAAAACAAGTTTTTGTTCAGTTCAACGTAATTTAAGTACCTACGTCTTCACAATAACCTTTACTATTTTAAATTAATACGTAAAAAAGTCTTTTGTAATGTTCTGTGATAACAGAATTCTATTTTGCGACAGTTCTTCGCGTTGCTAGATATAAACGTTTTCAAAGTCGCAGAACTAATGTCTTCATTTTCATATTATAATTCTATTCTACAATATTACATTAAGCAGTAAATGCAATTTTAAATTGGAGCGTTAAGTTGCATAGTTGTATAACTGCTAGCGAATTGGAATAAAACAATGTTGAACTTTCACGTGGATGAAATTACTCGTGCTACTTCCAACATCGATGTAAAATTGTTGTAGCAAAATTCATGAACGCTGATCCAATTTATAAAACATCCTTCATAGCCTTCCTAGCTTAGCAATAAAGTAGGTATGTCAATGTCGCAATACCTAATATAGACATTTTCAGTAAACACTAGTATCAGACGTAGACGCTATGTAAGTAGTATATTATATAGTTATAAAGATACAGAGCGTCATATTACGTCACGTCTCCGCCCAGCACCTGCGTCATAAGCTTTCGAAGACGCACATCAAGCTACCCCAAAACCGTGCAATTTCTTTAATGGATTTTTAACCTTACAGTTTTGCTATTACGTTGAGATTCCTATACAAGGATTTGGATATCATTTTTCAATGAAATGAAGCCGTGTTGTGAAGCTACCTCTAAGTAAATTCCTGTCTTGCAGCCAGCTCAAACTGGTGAGGTCGTCGTCGTGGTCAGCGGGCGGCAGGTTGCCGGCGTTGCCTCCGCAAGCCACCCTGATGAAGGAGAACATAATCGTAGAGTCGTAACCTTGAAGTTGAGGGGATTAGGGAATAGTGGAATACGCAATACTGTCTGTACACATTTAGTCTTCATACTCATCCACAGTTTTGAATAAAATTACTATGTTTCCTAATTAATTTGACTGTAATTTGTTATTATTTGTGCATAAGGGTAAGGTCCCAAAGTGTATCGTCTATACAGCATTCAGTATCTGAAATATTAATAGAAGAAGAAGAGTATTATAAGAAGCTTTTACTAGATAACCGAAAATAAGTTATAGTTATTAAATAAAGGTTAAAAGTCAAGTCGACGTCCATTCCTATTTGGACATTCCATTACAGCACTGCATTTATGTCTGTCTAGAAATGTTCCCAAAATATCTGAACCTCAAGTCTAGATCGATTTCCAAATATATCTGTGTCTAGGTTATTCCGGTGTGCACTGAAAGTGCTATATAACGAATGTTACGTTTCATTTAAATGCTTCTATAAAGTTTATATCATGTTTTTGATTAACACGCATTTTTTGATGGCGTCAATAAGCACATTTTCAAAGTAAATTAGTCCTTAAATACAATTATACAAGATCTTTCCGGTGCATCGTGTACCCTTCCTATTCCCATAGCTGTGGTATGGATATGTTCTCATATAGGTTAGGACAATTATATTTTATTACAAAAGGGGGAGGTTAGTAAGTGGACAGTTCGTTGTGGTAATACAGCCGTCATTGTGTTATCTTATAACTTTAGTAATTACCACTTGAATAAATAAAAAATGATTATGTGTGTGAATGGTTCGCTTGTTAATGTTAAAGACGAGTGCAGTTGTAGCAATCCGATGGTATAATCAGTCCTTTCATCAATCTCGGCAACAATTCCCTTTTTATCTTTAGCGCTCGTCTTACCTACTAACCTAGCGAAAAGATAACAACATAATATCAACATTTTTTATCTGAATTTTTCACACTGACTTTTGTGTGATTGATGACCGGAACGTTTTGATACTAGATAGTAATAACAATCTATTCAGAATTTTGGCATGATTTGAAGTATTTTTTAGTTGTTTTAACATGCTTTTATAGTTAAGAGATGACTGTGACTGTAGTTTATCATCTTAGCGGAACAAGGTACCTATATTGCAGGAATTTTTTGGTACTTGTATGATCGAAATATAAAAGCCCACTTTACTACTACAAGTCACTTACATTTTTTCGTTTATTTATCGTTGATGATTAATTTACATTTCATGGCAAATCGCAAATGACAAATGGACAACAGTCCGGTTAAACATCAAAGCAAATAGAAAATCTCGTATTACAGGGCAACGGAAGTTTGAAAAAATAAAACATAAGACATTAAAGAAATCTGAATTGGGTCACAACAACATATTATTATTGTATGATGGAAAATGAAGTGTTCATCAAAATTTGTTAGTGTGTTATTACATCACATGTGTGATTCCGACGTGATGACTCGGTCACGTGTCACCATACATTAACCTTTACGAAATAAATTATTCATGGCAGAAACTTTGTTTATTTTGTCCTGCCGCGTCTCATTATTTTATTATCAAAAGCTTGATATGTGTGGCATTTAACGCACATTTAATGAAGAAGGAATGTTATTACTATTGCAAACTTAAAATCTAATTTAAATGTTACAAAAGTTCGAATTAGTCACAGAAAAGTTACAATTTCTAAGTTGTTTACCAACAGCAGTGTGTATTCATATTAATTGGATGGGGAAGTACCAAATCGGTTGGCAGACGCCATGTCCCTTGTGTGACACAAGCTTCCTTTGCAAATGCAAATACAGTCATCCGTTCAAGAAGGCTAGTCCGTGGACAAACGTGCAACATTACATTAATATTTCATTAAAGAGGAAGCACAATTCTTTATGTAAACTAGAATATTAAAGTCACTTTGAAAATTCTCCTTCACTTCGTTACTAAGTCACCTTTTCCTAGATAAGTAATCTGAAGGCCTTCTAACTGTAGACGTTAGCATAGATCTGTCACAACTGAACATTTATTGATTACTCGACTTTATCAATAAATGGCTGGACAGGCGAGGCGCCGTGTCTATTTCCTTGTATATCGTATATGAGGTCAATAGACAGTCAATATGCCGTTTGATCTAGGTAGTGCGTTGAAAATATTATCGTAAATTTATTAATGAAATGTGTTCTCCGTAAAAGTTGAGTTTTTAATGTAAATAGTGGAGAAAGGTACTGGATGATTTTGTAGTCGACTATTTCAGATTTATGCAGTTCATTACTTTGGAGTTTTCATCTCTAGCACGGGCAAAAAAGGCAATTCAATTCTTATTCTATTAATCTCATTCAGTAGTGTACCTGTTATTTAAACAGCTTATCAAATCATAAACTACTACAGCTTTTTGTTAAAGCGTACGTAAGTAGATGATGATCAACTTGTTACATAACAACAAGGACGTTGTAAAAATACAATAAAAATAAATAGGTGCTACAAAACCAATAACTATTTCAACATTTTCACATTAAAAAATTATAATATTCTTATTAGAATGTCATGAAACTTACGCAGGTTGTGGTTGTTCCATATCAGATTCGTCGGATGCATCCTCAATGTCATCGAAATTGTCAATGACCCTGCCCGACACCTCTAGGCGTCGTAACGAACGGCCACTGGAGGCTACATGCCGCGCGATCTGGCGAATCAAACGGCGCGGAAGCGGTAGAGATGCGCGTGCACCTCGTGCTGGAGAACCGCCCCGCTCGCCGCGCATTGGCGCCATCTAATAAAATAAATTTAATTTTTACTATATTTACTTAAGAAATACTATATCAAGACTTTTGTGTGTCGAAACATACCACAAAAACAATCGAAATTTTTGAGGTTTGTGTGTTCCCGTAGGATATTGCTACTTATAGAAAAACAACCAGAAAATGTAGGTCGATTTTGTAGTTCAGCTTACAATTGCTATTAAGCATCAATATTGATTTCAATTATTATTGTTGGAAATACAACGTTGAAAAGCTGTTTAAAATAGCCGTCCGGCGATACCATTGTAAAAGTAAAATATTCTGTTGCTGTTAAATTTTCAAGAAACGCAACAACGTAATGAGGTCTTTTAAAATACCAAGAAATCATGTGACGGACGCAGGTACCAAACTAGTATTTCGTAAAGGGCATCCGCGTTTACACCTCGTTAACGATCAACACTGATCTGTAGATGACGTAAAAGTTACGTTGTTAAGTGCAAATTGTGTTGGTGTTAAATACTAGGATTTACATTGCTCGGTAACCGCATTAGACTGCTTCAATGTATGTACTCAGATCTTATTGTTAGCGTCGGAACAACACGATAAGTAATCACAAATGCTCCAAATATAAAGTAGCAATGTGTAATCGCCTAATTTTTATTGAAACATGACGATGATTTCTTTCATTTATATAATTTTTCAAGAAAACACGTGGAAGAACTAGCACAGTAGGCGAGCTCACGCAAACAAACTACGTTCAAGGAAAATTCAAAGTAAAGTGACATAATATAGGAGTTCCGAGCATGTTTACGTGCACGCTGAGTACCTCACAGCGACGCAGGTTTTAGCGGAGCGACGCTACATTCCTTATTCAGACTATCTTTATTTCTGTTTGGAATTTTAACGCAGACTTTCAAACATACTCGGAATTAGCGTAAGCCCCGACCTGCGCTACTTTGTAAGGTGTTATTATCACATATCTTTGTCATTCGTCTTGGTTTCTTACTCGATTGGAGCGTTTAATGCGAGTTCATCGGATAGCAAGGCGTTGAACCGATGTTCGGCGACACCAGAAATAAATATTTAGCTGAACTGTAAACATTAATAGCGTATTGTGTAACATAACGAGTTTGACGTAATAAGAATGCAGAATTCCTTCTGAATACGAAAAAAAATAAAATTATTTTTATCTCTAATTTATCGCGTCAAGTAGCCACACAATCACATAATATCGAGTGACCTTGGCATAGTAACAAACAGCTAAATGTAATCGCGTGGTTGCGTCGTGTCGTGGCGTCCCGGTGTCATCGGTGAATTGAACTGAGTCGCGGACTGACACACAAGAGTGATTATCTAACGAGAGATTTATTTACAATGCCCTATTGCGGACAAGGCACAACAGTAGCCTAGCCGATAATCACGCAAAACCAATCCGCCAATGACACTAAATTATAAGTTTTCGCAACTAGCGTTTGAAGAAGAGCTTAGAAACGTTATCTTTATGTGCAACAAGGATGTCAACAATCTTGTTGATGAGAATTAATCCGGCACGTGGACGACGCTTCTATTCATCACAGTTTGAATAAATTAAACAGGAAAGTATTCGTTTTGTAATGATACGGGAAAAGTAAACACTTATAATGTTTCAGAAAAACCAATTTCGCAATAACACAACTGAATAGCGTTCAGCAGGAAAAAAACAAAGGTACGACTGCGATTTAAATATAGATAATTAACAAATAGGTCAGTCAAGCTAAGACACGAAAATAAATTGACAAGTATCAAGAGCTATTAGCAGTGTATAATTTATTTTTACGTTTAGTTTTCAAGATGGGGCAACAGCAAGAAAGTTAGAATATTCTAGAATAATTTGTTATTCAGTACACTTATTGATTTTTGTTACCAAGTACAGTTTTTACTTTTATAGTAATTTAATCATTCAGTTCATTAACCAATCTTGGTGTAAAGTATTGTAAACAAACAAGTACCTCTATCTCACAAGGCACTTCACATAGTGTGAGCCCATCCAATCAGGAAATAATGACATCATTACTCAATGTTGTTATTTGTTTTGAGTCTGATATCATGAAGAATGTGTCTTAGTAAAAGTACATACATTGCAAAAATAAAGGCTGAAATATGCACTGGAATTGTTATTGTTTTATTGAAGAAAATAATGTTTGTTTAGTTAAATAATTTATGTAGACCATTCTTGCCCATTTTAACTCTTATTATACAAAAAAAAACCGTTGTAATAATTTAGTTGTACATTTTCCCAAAAGATGTATCATTTTTGCTGGTTTAGAAGATGGCTGGTTGTGTTGTATTGATTGTGTAAAATTTAGATAACAGTGGTGTCTCCAAGGTATGCTATCTTAACTTGCCGCACATAATACTTTATCATTTGGGTAAAGATTATGTAGCCTTGAAACAGCTTACAATATTTAAATTGTATACAATTTGTAACAGTTTGGCATCACATTCCACACATGTGTGATTTGAGTAATGTTCAGTCTTTTATTTTTCTAATATTAGTTTAAAGGTCTTTGCCCTTTCTAGTCCAATTAGACATGTGCTTTTCTTATTATTTTAGGACAGGTGGATATTTCTACATATTTGTTGTTAGCCACATATTCTCCAAATATGTTGAGACACTCTTTAAGAGTAATTTGGGATAGCTAAAAATGTAGCTACATACTTAAATAAAACTAGAACACTGGCTCTGGGTGACACTTAAAATTAGAAATCCTACAGGAAGTGAGAACTGAAATGTAGGTCATGCAAAGGTCTACAATCTATTTATAGCCTGTAACAGCAGGTTCTAGATATTATGCACCACTAGGTTTGTTGCCAGTTATACTGATTGAAAACAATAGTAAATCATACACCAAGGTCATAACTATATTTAAAAAATTAAATGGCGAAATTCTAATAAGATACTTACATGAAAATTTCAAAAGGTACAGCAGTCAAACTAGCACCCCTACAATTAGCATCGAATTTATGTTATGGCTAATAGACACCCTAGCAACGTAAGCAGCGAAATTATGGTCGCGATGCAATTGAGGTGTGATGTAACAGCTAGTTACCATGTGTTATTGTATTCATTGGGTCAGCAGTGGCATCAACAACGTGTTGCTAGGAAACTAGTGTCCGGCCAGCGCGGCGACCGCGTGCGCGATTGCGTCGTGCCCGTGCGTCCTACGTCGTGCTTCCGACGTGGAACCGCCGCGTGCAGCTTGATATGCACGTTCCGACGCGAACCTCCAAGGGTTCTTACATAATCGCAGGGACTGCCACAGACACGAAGCCGAGGACAACACAAACGTTGACTAACACCCGTTCCATATTTAGAAGGAGCGCCACCAACCAATGCGTCCCGACGTTATTCATGCGTCTAGTCACATTTTTAGAACCGCATGTAAACGATACTTTTATCCCCCACGCTGCAAACCTCATGTGCGCATCACTGTACCCTAATATTGCGTTATTCAGGGTACAAAATCCAAAATGCGTAATAAATTACAGCTTAAAAACAGATGTATTCATCACAGCAAACTTAGTGATAGCTTGATTTTGAGATGAAAATTGTAAAAAATGATCGATTTCAGTACTATACACTCACCTTGATGTTGTATTGTTTGTTAGACGCACTAATTATAAATTAATAACAATAAATAAACAGCATTCCGCGACCTCCGTACTTGTGATCAACACTCAACAAACACCTTCCTCAACACCCAATCAAACCATAGATTAAAGAACAACCTACATAAATAAACATATGATTTGTTTAGCTCTATGGTTTGTTTTCCGTTTCCGAAAATGATAGAGTGGAGTTTCCGGGAAAGTTACTAAGTTCATTTAGGCGATTAATTTGTACGAATAAATCGATTTGATATAACTGAAAAATGTTGTTCCAGGGTTGGATTATAACGTGATTGTAACTTAATGCAATTGTAAGTCAAAATTTTCTTAAATTAACTGTTCCAGTTTCGATACCTAAATAAAGAAAATAAGAATAAAAAAAATATTCTTAACGAAAAACTTTCTGTAACGTGGCTAAACCACCTGGCAACAATGACATTAACCAAAAAGAAGAAAACACGTTAAACTTGACGTGGACTAAAGTAGCTGGCTCACTGTAGTGAAGTTAAATTTATAAGATTTTAATTATTCCACACTGTTATAAGCGTAGTGATACTTTAAAATAAATATTCTAGATGTTAGCTTGTTGAAAGAAAATGATTTTAAACATAGTAAGTGCATACTTTCTCATAAATCGCTTGTTTGGCGCATCAACCTATTTTCCGGAATCGGGTATGTGTTTTTGGTAGTTTCGAGATAAATCTTATTGTTTCTCTCTTACTTTACAGAAAATGTTTGGGGTGTTGAGTGTGTTTCTGATACCATTACTTTTAAGTCAAGAAACGGAAGCCGCGGCTGTAATATCCATTGATTTGGGTTCAGAATGGATGAAGGTCGGTATTGTGTCTCCTGGAGTTCCGATGGAGATTGTGTTAAATAAGGAGTCAAAGAGGAAGACACCAGCTGTTGTGGCATTTAGGGATGATGTGAGGACTTTTGGTGAAGACGCCGTCACTGTCGGCGTGAGATTCCCGAAGAATTCTTATAAGTATCTGCTGGATCTACTTGGAAAGCCTTTTGACCATCCAATGGTGCAAGCTTACAGGTCAGTGACATGTGTGCACTCTACATTTCAAAGAAAATAACTGTCTTTTTGTAACTGAATCTCTGAAGTAACATTGGACACTGCATGTTACTTGATCATGCCTTTCTTTGTCACTTTCTAATTTGATAATGAATTTACTAATAATTTTGTATGTCAGTACAGTTATCTATCTTTTATTTTACCATGATACTCCTGTATGTGGGAATACTATAGTTGATAAATGCATCATTTATTTTATTGATATTTAATTTGATAATAGGTATATGTATATGGTATACTAATAAGAATTGAAATAAGAAACAATTAACTTAATGTCTAATATTCAATAATATTCTTTTCTTTCAAGATTAACATTTTCACTTTTTTCAGTATTGTTCTGGTCCACATTGTAATCAATAATTATGGTTATCTTTTAATTGTGGTGATATCAACATTAATCTTTTCAATTACTTTTCATGTTCTATGGTATGTGAAAATTTACACCATAATGTTAACATTATGGTGTAAATTTTCACCATTAAGAAGAGAAAAAGTCACCATTTAATTAATTAAATGGTAATTAATTAAATAGGTTGAGGTCACCCTCTCGCGTCCGGGCCTAGTGCAGGCCATGATGCGGAGCGAGGGGACTGGGATGCCGTCTCCTCCTTTTGCGAAGCAGTGATGCTAGCTAAGGAGGAGGCGGGACGCGTGAGGCAGCGAAGCGCTGCCTCCTCGCAACCCAGCCATCGCGAAGGACACACCGGGCGTCGGGGATCGCGAGACGATCTCCGGCCACCGTAAGCGCGGGCCTGCGGACGGCGAGCATGGGTGGCTCCCCGTCCGACCAGAAACAGACCCGAGCGTACGGCGCGTCGCGTTCCGCGCGCGCCTCAAAGAGCCATCAGACCACCACAGATGGGGCCCAATACGGCCGATGCCGATTCGGAGTCGCGGAGAACCTAACGGGTAACCGGGGCTCCGGCTCGACGTGCAGGAGAAGGAACGGGGTGGTTTTTAGTCAGTAAGAGTCTGACACTCCCTCCCGCCTCACCCAGGCGGGAGAAGTCATTCGATGATTTTCCCCCCTTAAAAAAAAAAAAAAAAAAAAGGTTGAGGTCACCGGTGACCGCTTGGTGTTTGACAGTTTAAAAGGTGTTCTATTCAAAAGGCTCAAAATTTAAAAAAAATATTGCCTGTGTTGCAAATATGCTTGAAATGACACTAATTGTGAGCATAATTATTATTCAGACTCAAATGTTACTAGACTTAGTGACATCCTCAATTGAAGCATGTTTTCGTGCTTGAAATTAGCATGTGTAAACTGTAACAGTACTTTCAGTAATTTTTATACATATATACATCATTTGTGACATGAACAACTTTTGATTACAATTTACAAATTGTATGTTTGTTATAAGCTATTACACTTTATTTTTTAACTATATGCATTGCAAAGTGAATTAAAATGGCTCACCCATCTTTGATGGATGATTTTAAAATAGTGAACATATGTATTAAACAATGATGTAACAAATTCGATAAACATATAATTTTATATTGCAGAGAGCGCTACCCATACTATAAGATGGTTGCATCAGACAGAGGTACACCTCTGTTCATTCATGATGATAAGACAAAGTTCACTCCGGAGGAGCTGGTAGCACAGCTCCTGGCCAAGGCTAAAGATTTTGCTGAAATCAGTCATGGTAAGATTATTTGTTTTTTATAGGTACAACAGTCCTGCTTTTGTGCCACAAAGAATTAGAAAAAATGTATATATTGCTAATAATATTCCGGCTTTTGTGACTAAACTAAAAGAATTAGACGGAGTGTATTTCATATTGATTCTCTGTTTGTAATGATGTTCTTCAAAGTTATGTGTTTAATATTGTGGGTGGAATTTTTTTTCCTTTTAATATTTGTTTTATCTGGTAATCAAAGTCAGAAACTATGAATAATTGAAAACTTATTTTATGATTTCATGTAATTTGAGCACTTGTGAATATAATTTGAATATTTAGAAAATGGACTAGTACAGCATTTATACTAATTTAATTATGTGCTATAAAAAAATAAACCTTGTTACTGTGTCGACAATAATGGTTGACGGTTTATGTAGTAATGTCCACTGTAATAATATTTCACATAGACTTACTCTGGACAAGATGTACGCGAATATTGTTTCTATTCTGTCAAATGCGGCTGTTCAGAGTCAGGTTGATACTCGGTCGAGTGAACATGGAAGTCGTGTTGTCGGGTGGAACAGACATGTACGGGACGCCCACGCGAGGGCCAGGCTTAAATACCAGCAGTGGTTGTGGTACAATAAGCCTACGGCCGGTGAGGTTTACAATGACATGTGTCTTACTCGAAAGATATTTAAAAGCAAACTAAGATGGTGTCAAAATCACCAAGAACAGATCAAGCTCGACATATTGGCTTCTCATCGCAAGGCTAAAAATTTTAAAAAATTCTGGAAGGCGACCAAAAAGTTGGATGTTAAGCCTGGCCTTCCGGTGAGTGTTGGGGGTGCTGATCGGCCGGACGGCATTGCTAATATGTTTGTAAACCACTTCAACGTGGAGTCGCCGCTGGGTGCATCGTTGCGGGTGCTTGATGATGGACATTGTTCTGACTCGGATTTAGTGCGTTTCTCTGCGAAACAAGTGTCTAACACAATCAATAAAATGACGAGAGGAAAATCCCCGGGTCATGATGGTCTGAGCGTTGAGCACCTGCAGCATGCTGGACCGCATATGGCTAGGGTATTGGCTATGTTTTACTCCTTGTGCATGTCTCATTCGTACCTCCCTCATGATCTCATGCGGACCATTGTTGTGCCTATTATAAAGAACAAAACGGGTGACATATCAGACTATCGACCCATCTCTCTAGCTACTATTATCGCGAAGGTGCTTGACGGTCAGCTGGACACAAGATTGGATAATTTTCTGCAGCTGCACGATGCTCAGTTCGGGTTCCGCGATAATCTATGCACTGAAAGTGCGATTCTCGGGCTGAAACATACCGTACAATATTATACAAGGCGTCGAACTCCAGTTTATGCGTGTTTTCTAGACCTTTCCCGTGCCTTTGACCTCGTCTCTTATGATGTCATGTGGGATAAGCTGCGGGAGAGCAAAGTTCCGGCTGAACTGTTACGTATTTTTCGGTACTGGTACTATAACCAGATAAATAATGTGAGATGGGCCGACAAGTTATCGGTGCCGTATGGCTTGGAGTGCGGTGTAAGGCAGGGAGGAATAACCTCACCAAAACTGTTCAACCTCTATATTAACGACCTGATCGTTGAGCTCAGCAGTAAGAAAATCGGCTGTCGCATTGATGACTGCAGTATTAATAACATCAGTTATGCCGACGACATGGTGCTGCTGGGCCCAACGGTCAGGTCGCTCAGAGAGTTACTTGCGTGTTGTGAGTCCTATGCACAGACTCATGGCCTACTGTACAATGTTGCTAAGAGCGAATTCATGGTCTTTAAGGCGAGTGGTGGTAAATGTCCAGATTCTGTACCTGCAATTAGGCTTAATGGTAATGAACTAAATCGTGTTTACCAGTTCAAATACCTGGGTCATTACGTGACCGACGACCTTAGGGACCATGTAGACATTGAGCGGGAACGTAGGGCGCTGGCAGTTCGGTGTAATATGCTGGCGCGCAGGTTTGCGCGTTGTAGCAAGGAGGTTAAAGTAACGCTTTTTAAAGCATATTGTCAAGTGTTCTACACGTGCAGCTTGTGGGCCGGCTATACTTTGCGGACTATCAGCGCCCTGCGAGTCCAATATAATAATGGGTTCAGAATGTTGATGGGACTGCCCCGTTTCTGCAGTGCATCTGGCATGTTCGCTCAAGCACACGTTGATGACTTCCATGCCATTATCAGACAGAAGTCTGCATCGCTGCTCTGCAGGGTGCGGGCCAGTTCCAACTCCATCTTGAAAACCATTGCAGGGAGGTACGATTCACCTATAATACATGGTATCGTGCGAAGATGTATTCCCAACAGTAGGCTTGTAACAATATCTCTATAGGTACTAACATAGTTTTTAAGATTTTAAATGTTTTCTTACTAACCCCTATGGATTGTCACTTGTCCGAAAAAAACATTATTTTATTTATTTTTAATAAAAGTTACCATAATTGTAAAGTTATATTTGTTGCTTCTGTTGCTATTAAAATATGTACTTAAAATAATCTAAGCTCTGCTGTCTTTCACTTAGTAGTTATTCGCCTGTAATAACCAGGTTAGCAACAAAACATAATTAGTAAATGCATGTGCAATTTCCAGGTCAACCAATCACAGAGTGTGTAATCACAGTACCTGGTTACTTCAACCAGGCTGAACGTCGCGCGTTGAAGGACGCCGCCGCACTCGCCGGTCTCAACGTCCTGCAACTCATCAATGATTACACAGCTATCGCTATCAACTACGGCATATTTAGGAGGAAGGTAAGAAAATAAAATATCACACGTTTAAATTACTTCAATTTTCATATAAGCTCTATACAAAATGGTTTAAAATTCTCATAATATGTAAATCTACAGACGGCTGGCATGTTTGTTAATTTATTGAGTTGCCAGTCTATTTTTGATATGATTAATGAGTACTTAGGCTGTTATATCTGATATAGACTTATTGATTAAGTCTTTGAGGATTGGAGACTGGTGTTTAAATCAAATTAGCTAATGCAATGTGTGGTATTAGATAGATTGATACAATATTGAGAATATTTATTTATAATATACAATAACTGAATCAAGAAAACATAGCAGAATTTGTCATCCAACCGAATCTTACTAAACATACATAATGTATTACTACAATACTAAATTAAATATGTATTTGGTTAGGAAATCAACGAGACTGCATGGCACGCTCTGTTCTTCGACATGGGTGCAGCCTCCACAAAGGCAGCGCTCGTCGAGTACAAGACTGTCAAGATAAAGGAGAAGGGCTATGTTGAGACTGTGCCTCAGCTACAAGTACTGGGCGTCGGATTTGACAGGTAATAGCGGTATTTTGAATAGTAATTTTATTCTAATTTACATTATTGTGATAAGAATATTCCTTCATGGTTGAATAGCATTCGAGATTGTTATATAATGCTTATTGAGGTTATTGACCTTAAGCCTATTCAAGGTTTTACGCTTATGTTACCAGCAATGTCTATGATGTCATTAACCTCTTGACTATATGAGTCTCACGTAGATCTGTGTTCCAGGGAATACCCTGGTTACCTTACAAAAAGGGTAATACAAAATGGAGTCCTAGATATTTTGTGTATCTGTTGGATATGAATGAAGTCGGTTAAAAATACTGTAATTATAAGTGTTTTTAACTTCGTAAAATTAACTCAAACCTACAATATTCTTATAAGTATGATAATGAGTATACTAAGGCAAGAAGTTATTTGATATTGCTACTTTATTTTGTTTCTTGATGATAATCATATAAAAAATAAATGTACATGCATACCTTTAACATTCTTCCACATACCATCTGATTCTACATTTCAAATTTAAACGAATTTTCATTAGAACTTTGGGAGGTCATGAAATGACCCTACGTCTCCGTGAGCACCTCATCAAGGCTTGGGAAGCGAATGGAGGTGGCGATGTAAGGAAGTCCCCTCGTGCTATGGAGAAACTGCTCTTAGAAGCCGAGCGACTTAAGATCATTCTCTCAGCCAACACCGAGTTCTACGCACAGATTGAGAGCTTGCTTGATGATAAGGACTTCAAACAACTGGTGAGTTTGTTCTTTATAATACTTCTTGCATAGTCATTTTCGACCTAATGACTTTCGTTGTTAGAACAGATATGTTCTATGACAAAATCATAGTGTAAAAGGAAAACTACTTACATTCTTTATTTTTCTCAACAATTTCTTCTTCTGAAACTATGATTGACACTACACAATCTCAGCGTTTTTTTAAGTAACCATTTTTTTTTATATCTGTACAATTTAATGTGTATGTTATCCGTGTGGTCCAAAATGCAACCTATGCATCCACACACATTTTATAGTAATGCTATGCTAACTTTTTGTTTAGACATGCATAATTGCATAATGTATTAACATTTAAGAATAACCTTGTGCCTCCCCGAAATGTAAAATTAATGCAATAAAAAGGAGTTTTTATTTACCTTCGAATAATCGTCCAGCATAACAATAATGCGAATAGGCTGTTACATGTTTTCTTAATGCAACGTTTTAGCTAGTGAATCAATCATGCTAGTAGAATTACATTGAAGCTTGGGAAATTTTTAGAGATGCAACAAATAGTTGTTTGGCCCGATACCGGATACCGGATATTCGGCCTGACCACCAGCCGAATATTTGGTATCCGACCGCCGAATATTCGGCCGGCAGTGTGATACCTACATTTTGAATTTTGAGTTGTTATTATAAAAAGTTAAAATTGTTTAAAATATTAAAAAGACTCAATTACAACTGACAGTCTTTATTTTGAAAGAAAGAAAGAAAAATAATTTATTTGGTACAACACCAGGCACAAACACAATACAATAAATACAATGCAAACAAAAAATTAGGAGTGAAATAAAAAAAAAAAAACATAAATAGATGTAGGTAGGTATATACAAAATTTAAAAGTTAAATATACCAACAATAATCATGTGCCCGACAGCTGCACCAAAAAAGGTCCAGTTCAGCATAAATGCCAGACATCTAGTGCCTGACGCTGGTTTTCAACTGAACCTGTGGCTGTGACGCAACGGACGTAAAGCAGTAAATGCAGAATAACGTGTGAAGTGTATTATAAAATTATTAAGTAATTAATATAGTTATAACATAATACATACATACATATAATAATAGGGTATAGTAATTAGCCAAAAAAGATTTATTAAATATGATAAAAATTATATTGCGTGTGTACGAACAGAATGCACGGGTACATTATATAATTGAGGTATTTTGCACCACCATATCAAGCCTTCGCTGTGTATCGATGAGGTATTGTCGCAAGCGTCTTCTAAATGCACCCATTGTATTTGTCCCTCTAATAGGTGGTGGGAGGTTATTCCACACTTTGGAAGCCGCATAGCGAAAGCTGCCCCTAAAAGCGGCTGTACCATATGACTTGGTCGTGTGTTGCTGTGAACATTGCCTTCTTTCACATTCCCGCCGGCCCGTAAGCCATTTTAGTTTTTGGAATAAGTAGTCCGGTTTCTGGTATTTAACTACACCAAATAAAAGGCAGGCCATATGCAGCTTGCGTCTGGATTTCATTTTTAATATGAAATGTTCGTTCAGATATGGTGTTGGGTTCTGCAAGGAATGTTGTAACAGAAACGAGCGCAAGCTTTTTGGACCCTTTGAATGAGCCGATCTGTACGTGCTAACAGGCGTGGACCATACACCGTGTCTACGTAGTTTAACCTAGAAAGAACCGGCCGCTATCAGCCGCTCCCGTAATGCCACTGACAGGTACGGTCGCATTCTGTATAAGACCTTCAGGCGATAGAATAAATTTCTAACAGACTCTGCCACATGTCTCTCAAAACGCAAGTCTTTATATTTAGATTTCATTTATAAAATCTACCAAGTTTACTATCCGGTATCCGGCCGGATAGTACATTACCGTTTGGTATTCGGCCGGATAGTACATTACCGTTTGGTATCCGGCCGGATAGTAACCGAATATTCGGTGCATCTCTAGAAATTTTTATTATAATTTTTTTTAATTATATTATATGTTATGCTATTCTTTAGAAGGGTTGTCCTCCTTTGAATTTAATTCCCCTTAATATTAAATATTCTATTTAGCGTATACCGACTCTGCGTATGTGGCATGCCGACAATGAAATGGTTAAATCCTGTTCCACATTGCATAGTGTTGAGTTATGAATATATTAAAATAAAGTACATGAAGTCATCATGGTTCGACTCCTTACTCGGTTATCAAAACTAAGGAATGTATAGGTGACAGCAGTAAACAATTTTTTTGTCCTTAAAGTTTTTCAAATAATATGAAAATGTGTACTGATAATTGCTCAAAGAAGCATTTTTGTATAAAAACAATATCAAATCAAATCAAATCAAATTTATTCGCAAAAACATGTGTATACATACACACATACGCAGGTGCAAGTATGTAGGATGATAAAAAATAGTTGCACTTAATACATGTTTACCACTTGTCATGGCATGCAAATTTTTAGTAAGAAATAATCATATTATCATCGTTAAATATTTATAAATGTCAAATAAAATTGTATGTAGGTAGATATGTCAAAATTAAAAATATTAATACAGTTATATCATAATTAAATTCGTACAATATGTCACACTCATAGCAAGAATCACATAACCAATGAAACAATCACAACCAATAAAATAATCATAATTTATAAAATAATAGCCATGTTCATCATCATTCTTAAATGACACAGTCATCTGACTGAAGTAAATTCAATCAAATAACTGTGTCATTCAAGAATTCGGTGACACTATAGTAGACCTTCTGTAATAAAAAAAAGTCTAAGCTTTCGCTTGATATGGTTGGCACCCAGTTCTCTCCATGATTTTGGCAATTTATTAAATATTACAGGTGCCATGCAAAATACATTTCTGCGCATAAGCGCGGTCTTACAAGGATGAAGACAAAGTTTTGTGTAATCACGCCTGTTGCGCTGAGTTTTATCCTCAAGACGCGGAAATAAATGAGAATTATATTTAACAAATAAAACTATTTCGAGAATGTATAACGATGGCATTGTAAGAATCCTATACTGTCCAAAGTATGGCCTGCAACTATCAGTAACTTTAAGTGTAAACATTGATCTCAGACATCTTTTCTGTGCCCTAAAAATGGTTGCCCATTCCACTGAATTGCCCCAAAAAATGATCCCGTAACGAAGAATAGATTCAGCTAATCCATAGTACGCAATTAATAACGTGTTTATATGTATTGTTTGAGACAATCTGTGTAAAGCATATGCTCTATTACTCAATTGTTTTGCAAGTTTTTCTACATGAGCTTTCCAGTTCAGATTTTGGTCTATTGTTAAACCCAAAAATTTTGTTGATGTTACTGATTCAATAGTATTATTTTTATATGTAATGTCCGAACTAATTGATGCATTCGGTCTTGTACTATAGTGCATGATAACAGTTTTACTCAGATTAATCTTTAGGTTATTATTGTTTAACCAGTCTATGGCATTAATTAAACTACTATTTATGTCATTGTTGTATTCTTCTCTTATTCTACATGGTATGGTTATAGTGCTATCATCCGCGAAAAGTGACATTGTATGTTCTATACTTTTCGGAAAGTCATTTATATATATCGTAAATAAAAGGGGGCCTAAAACACTTCCCTGTGGAACGCCATATGTCACTTGACGTTCTTGTGATGTATATATTTCCTCTCGTTTAGTTTTACTATTGAGTCTACTGATTTCTGTAACTTGCCTTCTATTTGATAAATAAGATTTTAAAAGATTTTGTATATTTCCTCGTACCCCATAATTTTCCATTTTTTTTTAGTAAGGTATTATGATGCACATACTCAAAGGCTTGGGTCATATCACAGAAAATCGCACATACTGGATTTTTTTATCTACATTGACCATCACTTTATAAAGAAAGTCATAGATCGCCATGTTTATACTTTTATTTGCCCTGAAACCTTTTTGTTCGTCACAAAATAACTTATGTTTTTCAAAATATGTATTTAACTCTTTGTATATGTATTTTTCAAATATTTTAGAAATAATTGGTATCAGCGAAATTGGTCTATAATTTTCCATTAGTTCCCTATTTTGTTTTTTAAATAATGGCTTTATTATAGATTTCTTTAAGGCGGCTGGAAATATACCTTTACTAATGCTTAGGTTTATTATATGACTTAAAGGTTGGCATATTTCGTATGATACTTCTTTAATAATCTTAGTATTAAAACCATCGCATCCTACGCTGTTAGTATTTTTCAAAGATTGAATAATTTTTACTATGTCTTGTGGCACACTCGGAGCCATAAACATTGAGTCCTTTTTACTTGTAATATATCTACAAATTCCAGTGCAATGCAAGTGGGATGGTTGGATTTTATCAACAAAAAATTATTAAATAAGTTACTTATTTCGCTAGGATTTGTTATGCATTTATGTTCAAGACGGACTTTGTTTATGTTATGTTTAGGTATATTGAATTTTGTACTATTAATTATTTGCCAGGAAGTTTTTATTTGTTCAATGATGTTTTTATTTTATAAGTATTTTGTGCAAATTTTGTTTTATTGACAATTGTTCTGAACAGTTTAGAATATTTTTTTAACTCGTTTCTATTCTGAATGGTCGGTTTTACTCGGTACTTCCACAACAGTGTTCGTTTCTTTTTACTACACAGCTTTATCCCACGTGATATCCATTTCTGTTTTTTATTTACATTTATTGATACCACCGACTCAGGAAAACATTGATCATAAAAGAACGAAAATATTTCATTGAAATTATTGTATGCTTCATTGGGGTCATTGGATTGATAAATATCTGTGAAGTGTAGACTTTTAAAATAGGACTTAAACTTTTTTAAATTATCTGCACTATAGTTTATTTTAATTGTACGCCATCGATCAATAGAACAAGCTACATCCACTGGACATTTAAGGATTTGCGCCGTATGATCAGACAGTGCAAGCTCTAATACTGAAGCTCTAGAAGACTTTAAGTTATGGGCGAAATTATCAATACAAGTCTGACTCTTCAGACGAGTCGGCTGTTTTAACGCTAAAGTTAAGTTATAATTTAGTAATAGGCATTCAAAATCAATAGTTTGCTTGTTTTTCGCAAGTACATTAATATTAAAATCACCTGCAATAATCAGATGCTTAAAAGATTTTTTATAAAAGATATTCACTAATGTCTCTAATTTTTCCATACAAACGTTGAAGTTATTTAACTTTGGCACCCTGTATACACACACTATGACGGTATTATGATTGATTAGTTCCACAGCACAACATTCAAATACACCGGTTGTGGATATCTGTGACACTTTTGTTATTTCCTTGCATTGGTGTCTCTTTTCTACGAGAATGCATGCACCACCTCTCTTACTTTCTTTGCGACTATAACATGCAGCTAGGTAGTAGTTAGGGACGTTGATATGATTAACGTGGTCCTCCACAACAAAGTGCTCAGTCAAGCAAAGGACGTCTACTTTCGTATTTCGCTCTTTTAGTTCTTGTAGACATACAGACAAACTATCAGCTTTTGATAGTAATCCGGTAATATTTTGGTGCGTTACATTTATATAGCTATTCACGAAAAAATGTGCAATCGATCGCACCTTGACTCTCTTGGTTGTTTGAGCATTGATTATTCGAAGATGCTGCCAACTCTTCCGATATTCCTGTTATGAAGTCAATAACGTCTTTAAATATGATTGACATACCATAATTGTTAACTGTTCCATTAGTTTTGTGAAACATTTCACCCCATCGAAGATTTTTGTTGGTGTCCAGGAAGTATGCATACTCGTACTGCAGTACGTCCAAGTACAATTTATTATTGAAGTTCTGTACTCGCCAGTTATACATACTACCTATATGCGAGCCGCATTTGTATGTCGGTGCGCATATAATTATGTTTGTGAATTTCTGTCTATGTAAAGTCTGTTTTAATTTTGATATAATATAAATGTAATCTTTAGTTGTATTAAAATCTTCTTCGCCTATCATTAATACACAGAAGTCGTTCATTGTCATTCCATGTAATTTTATTTCAATGTTTTTTATTAGTTGTTCAGTATTAGAGTTTGGTAACAAGTAGTGACATAATTTATATTTGTCAGGGAAGGTATTTTCGGCTATAGTTAATATTTTATTTTTCTTGTTACTGCTCACTATATGTATTGTATTTAATTTCTTGGTGAGCTTGTTTTGCGTTTGTGTTACGGGATAGGTCTTACGTAGATGATCAGTGGCTGTGTGCTTTGAGTTTGCGTCATCGCAACTTTCGGTTAGAACTGGTGACATTGGATACATTGTGGTTTGTGTATTGGCACTCTTCATTTTTCCCTTTTTTGTTTTAGTTTGGACAGGTTTATTTGGAGTATTTTTCTTTCTCGGGCTGCATGATATTGTATTGTAAAACTTATTCTTCCTTAGTAGTTCATCATTAGCTTGTTTGAGACTACTATTTTCTAAAGATAATGATTCAATTTCTTGGTGGGCACTTTTAAGTTCCTGCTCAAAGTTTTGAATTTGTTGTTTTGTGTCATTTGTTCATTATCGGCGTCAACGGATAAGTCAGGCATACTTGCCATGCGATTATCGTCGTTGTGGGTACTCGTCGAAAACTGGCTACTATTTATTAAGTTCGAGTCGGAATTTGTTCGCCTTCGTCGCAGTGTAACGTTTTCAAAGAAGCTCATCATTGCTAGATAATATTTATTCAATGTTAGAAATCAAGAACACATGCGCCAAAAAGAATTACATTTAGTGGGGCGCGAACCGGAGCGCACGGTATCACCAGTCTAATGCACATTCACATCGGCCCAACGTGCTATGTATTGACTTGTGAAATTAAGGGTCTGTTTCTATTTTATTTCTTTTTATATTAACATGACGTATTTCTGAGCCGATATTTAAAAAACAGCCGTTTGAAATTTTCCACATAATATTCTATTTCAAGGATTTTTCCACATATTTACATAGTCTTAAGTATAGTTAACAACTTTTTAGTATTTTGATTAAGTTTTTTCACACTACGTAGTCCTTTTAAGCACTTATAACTTCTTCATTTTGTTTCATTTTATCACGTAGGAAAATTTATTTAATAGTTAAGTAACACTACTGATAACATTGTCACAGTAGACAGTAGACTTCACAATCATTACACAGTTTATGAATTTAAAACGATTAAACTATTTTTAAAGAAATAAACAAAACTCATATAAGAATCCACAGTGTTTATGTTACAGCGCCCTCTGGCGGCCGTATATAAGTATAAGACTGCCTCGTTGGCTGAGTGGTCACAAGTGCGACTGCCGGGCAAGGGGTCTCGGGTTCAATTCCCGGGTCGGGCAAAGTACTACTGGGTTTTAAAAAAATTCTCAGTAGTAGCACGGAGTCTGGAATTGTACCCGGTATATGGCAATAGGCTCACCCCTATTACATGGGACTCATAACATAAATAGTGTAAAGTGGGTGTTACATTATACAGTGGCATAATGTGCACCTCTGCCTACCCCTTCGGGAATAAGAGGCGTGATGTTATGTTATGTTACAATAAGTATAGTATTTATAAGAATTTGTATGTACCAAGTTTATTCTAAACAACATTAAAAATATCCAAAAACAAAAAAGTTCACATTTTAATTTTCCATTCGGTTGAATTTGGTGCGTGTATGTTTTTCGATCAAACTTAACTTGCATACTGATTTAAGTTGATCCTTAAAAGCTTATATTAACTTACAATAGTGAATATAAATTAATGTAATCCGGGAATGAGTGATTGCTTAATGTATTTGAATAAAAAATGTCCTTCATTTTGATCCATTGATTTATTTTGTGTGATAAATGAATTGTGTCACACAGTTGTTGTAGCGATAGTTACGGATTATTAATGTTATTTAATGCTGTATATACGTATCTAACATACTTGTTACAAGAGAATTTCAGTCGGAAATCTTACTGTGATATTGTACATTGAAATAACTAGGCAGTAAAGCAGCTGACCATTTTCTATTCTTGCTTATCCCAGTAACATTATTTTTATTTATTTTTTTACATTTTATTCACTGCTGAACTACGGGCTTTTTTTTGTATAGAGGGGTTTGTATCTCAACGCTTGGCAGCAGCGTTGGACCGCAGTTTAAAACACGAGAGATAGGGGTTGTGACTAATTCTATTTTGCTGTCACCACAATGTTAATGGTGATTGTGTTTTGCAGGTAACCAGAGCGGAATTCGAAGAGCTGTGCTCAGATTTATGGGAGCGTGTGTCAGGTGTAGTACAGCGCGCTATAGCGGCGGCGGGCGGGGCTGGTGCAGGCGCTCGCCTCGTGCTCGCGGGTGGTGGGTCTAGGGTACCCGCTGCACTCAAAGCACTCACTGATGCCGTAGGACATGACCCCGCCAGGTCTATTAACGCTGATGAAGCTGCTACCATGGGTGCTGTCTACAGGTAATTTTAATGTTTGCTTTATAAGATGAAACTAACAATAAAAAAAATAAAGAATGCATTGTTTTGACTTTTCGATCCAAATTTGGTTCAAATTAATGTATGCTGGAAGCATGATTCGATATTATGTTTCGAATGATGTCAAAAAATGTTTTGACTTTTTAATTTCACTCTCTTAACTAAAAATTACGAGTTATTCACATAAATATAATGAGAGAGGCTTCACTAGTTTCGAGTCACACTTTTAGAACGTATCTCAGTATTTTTACTTAGTAACTTGTAATTTTATTTTTAGTTAATTCAGTATGTCTCACAATATTTTCATAGATTTGTTTCTCTCTCTCTCACTCTCTTGCATTTTAGTCAAAATCCAGTTAGGAAATTATAACAAGAGCTCTTATTGTTTGTTTACAGGGCTGCCTCTCTTGCCACCGGTTACAAGGTAGCGCCTCTGAACGTGCGTGACGCGGTTCTGTTCCCCATCCAAGTAACATTCACTAGACACGTCGACGGTAACGACAAACTGGTGAGTTATCTATTACAAGCACTTATTTTTGTGTGACTTCGTACAAAAAAGTAATTTCACTTGTTTTGGTTTCAGGATACGGTAATATATATCAATATTTCTTTTAATTGTTGGTTCATTGGTTAAATTCTTGTTTGCAAACGTTATTTATTTGTCATTGATTTTGTTTTCTCTTTTGCTTCAGATCAAGAGGACGTTGTTCGGTCCCATGAATCCCTACCCACAAAAGAAGGTAATCACTTTCAATAAACACACAGATGATTTCGACTTCCACGTCAACTACGCTGAGTTAGACCACATTCCTTCCAACGAGCTGCAATACGTCGGTGGCTTGAACCTCAGCCAGGTTGTACTTAACGGTGTTGGTGCCGCTCTAGCTAAACATACCGGTGAAAATGTTGAACACAAGGGAATCAAAGCACATTTCAAC
Source organism: Spodoptera picta (assembly GCA_038387885.1). Lineage (NCBI taxonomy): Eukaryota > Metazoa > Arthropoda > Insecta > Lepidoptera > Noctuidae > Spodoptera > Spodoptera picta. Next base: position 239,149 of record JAZHFQ010000452.1, read on the forward strand.
TTGGACGACTCTGGCATACTCAACCTCGTCAATGTCGAATTTGTCGCTGAAAAGACCGTAGCCGAGGAAGAAGACCAAGACAGCACATTATCTAAATTAGGAAGCACCATCAGCAAGCTATTCGGATCCGATGCCGAAACCCCCGAGAAGGTTGAGGATAAACCTGAGGAGAAATCACAAGAAGAAGAGGCTAGCAAAGAAAAGAAAGAAGAAGATGCAAAGAAAGCAAACCAAACAGAGGGTGAGAAGCAGAACGCTACTGAACCCGAAACTAAGCCCAAACCTAAACTCGTCATACTCAAGGAACCCATCAAGTCTGAAGAAACACTTCTCAACCTGCAACCACTGTCCCCTGAACAGTTCAAGTCCTCCAAGGCTAAGATTACTGAGCTAAACACGATCGACAAGAAACGTATCGAAAGAGAAACTGCGCTCAACAACCTGGAGGCATTCGTAGTAGACGCTCAAATGAAAATGGACATGGATGAGTACTCTGAATGTGGAACTTCAGAACAGATTGAAGAAATTAAGAAACTGTGCAGTGAAACCTCTGAATGGTTGTACGAGGATGGCTATGATGCGGCCACGGAAATGTTTGAAGCCAAGTTGGCTACTCTGAAAGACAAGACCAGCCCAATCTTCTACAAGCATTGGGAGCACAGAGAGAGGCCCGACGCTATTTCGGCCCTCCGTAGCATGTTGAACAGCTCTCGGGAATTCCTTAAAATGGCAAAGAACTTTACCAAAGACGCTAACCCAGAGAAAGACGTATTCACTGACGTCGAAATTAATTTATTAGAGAAGAAGATAGATGAGACCTCGACCTGGCTCAGCACTTCTATTAAGGAACAAAAGGCTCTCAAAAAGAATGAGGACATCAAGTTGACTGTGGACAGCATCAGGGAAAAAATGGCGAGCTTAGATAGAGAGATGAAGTACTTATTGAATAAGATGAAGATATGGCGACCTAAGAAACCAGTTAAGAAGGAATCTGAAAATAAAACTGAAGAGACTGTTATTGATCAGAATGCTGAGTCTGAGGCTGGAGAGGAGAAGGTAGAGAAAGTGCAGAAAGTAGGAGAGACTCAGGAAGAGGTTCCAGTAACTGAGAAGGGTGAGAGCGAGACCACAGAACCACCGCTGCAACTGTCTGACGGCCAAGACGAACATTCCGAGTTATAATCACCGCGTGAGGTAACTTAATGTATTAGTTTAATTTATTTTTTATTTAATTGTCTGTGTGGCTTGTTTGTTTTGTTGTATGTAGTACGCAGGTGTGGTTTTATCAAGTAATTTGTAAATTTTTGCATTTAAATGATTAATTAGTCCATCCATTTTATAATTTTTTACCTTAGTTTATCGATTTCATGGCGTTGATTTCTACCGAAGAGATTCGATTATTCTTTCTGTTAGTTTTATTCCCAATGAGTTGGTTTTCCTGTTGGCTGTATTTTTAACCAACTTTAAAAAATGAGGTATAATGTTTTATTCATCAATGTCGTATGTCGTTCGTATAGTTGCTAAATTGTTTTATATTACTGTTTATTAAATGAAATTCTGTCGTATGAATGTATTTTATGTATGATTTTATTTTCCAGTTGCGTAAAACGAACAAGCCACTCAAATGGAACTTTAATTAAATTTCAAATCAAATGGTGGCCGCCCTTCACACTGAAAGAATTTAAAATAAATATTAATTTAAAATTAATTTAATTACTGAATTTATTTATTTTTTACAAAGAGCGGCTTCTCTCTACGATAAGCAGTGGCCCCAGGTAGCGGACGCGAGAGTGTAATATATTTATGTGTACCTAAACTTTATGTGATATATTAAAGGCTATAAGTTTGTGTGAGTATTATACTGTTTCCTACTACAGACACAGTGTAAGCACAAATTAGCTCCATCAAGATATTAGTTAAGCTAAGCGGTTTGTGTGTCAATTTAGGTACCTCTTCAGTCAGTCGACAGGTGTGTGTGCGGTGTTTATGTACTGTTTCCATAGACTTCCACTATTTATGCCTCTATTACAATATTTACTGAGTAGTATAAATGTACGGTGGTGCGGACTTATAGTGAGTTTAAGAACTCGTCTTATGATATCACAGTAACCCAGTAATCACTTCAAAGTGTGCCTTTATTTTATGTAAACAATGTGTCAAAGTAAGGGACCTAAGTAGTTATATGTAGAAACATCCCTTGTTTTACTTTTTTTTATAGTGTTTCTGTAAGATACGTCCGCGCCATCTTGTGTGTCTGCGAAACACGGAGTAGTGAATGAATGAAGTGATTCGTGCGTCTTTATGACACCGCGACGATTCGTTTAGCAAAGATTTCAGTTGGAATGTTGTTAGTGCCTCGACACAGTTCTCGTTTTGGTCACTCCATTTATTCACTAGTCCGTAATGCGAACCTTTGGTGTGTCCGTATTAGTGAAACAGTGTGCGGACTTAGGTCAAATAATTGTAACATTTTAAGTGAGATTCATTCAATAATACCCAGTCGCAAATGGAAATAAATTATACATGAATGAACATATTGTCGTTTTATTTCACATGATCTAGTTTCAATTATATTCGCTTTGTGAACAGTTCTACACGAGAGAACATTATTTGTTGCTGGTTGACTAAGATCAATAGGTGGGTTATTCAGATACATGCACAACAAAAACATTTAATGTTTATGTAAAAGTTTCAAATGAATCTCGATAGCCAAAATTGATAACTGATCACAGCCCCAAATCTGTAGATTAAGGCATATCCACAGATATTGGATCAGCCAATATAGATACTTGAATAAAATAAATAATATATTTTTTATAATTTCATGAGACGACACTTTCTTATATTTGCACTTATAAATAATTTCAATGCCATATTGTGCACATAATTCGAAAGATGTCAAGCAATTTACTATACGAGTTACTTGTTTCCTATTATGAAGGTGTTTTGTGAAATAATTAAATATCGCAACTAAATTGAATTGTTGGCTTTTAGTAATTCAAAGCTTGACTTACAGGAATTTAACCAGAAGTATAATAGGCACTTTCTTTTTGAGGAGGAATATTTCCGCGCCCCTGAGTTAGGCGAGTGGTAATGTCAGACCCTTACTGACTAAAAACCACCCCGTTCCTACTGCTCTTCGAGCCGGTCAACCTGTTAGGCCTTCCGCGGCGTATAACAGGCACTTAATGTAAACTCCTCTGCTTAGGAGGTATCTTTTTGACCAATAAAATGTTATGTTACAATAACATTCACAAAATTATTGGTTAATAGATAGATCTATTTACATTTTCGTTAAAATTTAATTTATAATAAAATTTTTATTAAGCTGAAAATGTCTGCCGATAGACTTGATAGATAACGTATAGTATATGCTTATTAAAAAGAATATATCTTTCTCTATTCTTTTTGTTTTTTTTTTTTTTTAAGCGGGGAAAATCATCGAATGTCTGCTCCCGCCTGGGTAAGGCGGGAGGGAGTGTCCTTCTCCTGCACGTCGAGCCGGAGCCCCGCCCGGTGTGTCCTTCGCGATGGCTGGGTTGCGAGGACGCAGCACTTCGCTGCCTCACGCGTCCCGCCTCGTCCTTAGCTAGCATGACTGCTTCGCAAAAGGAGGAGACTGCATCCCAGTCCCCCTCGCTCCGCATCTTGGCCTGCACTAGGCCCGGACGCGAGAGGTCGCCATCGCCGATCACTTCCCTGAGGGCACGGCGGTGCTCAGCCCACGCAGGGTATTCTCCCACCGTGTGTTCCACCGTGTCCTCAGGGCGGTCCTCGCAGTGATGACACCCGGGCGTTTCCTCCCGCCCCATCAGACACAGGTACCTCCCGAAACTTCCATGTCCGGTGAGGACCTGCGTCAGGCGGTAGGTGAGGACGCCGTAGCGTCTCTCAAGCCACTCCTCAAACTTACCGCTGCGATGGCAGCGAGCCCAATTCTTTTTGTGTTAGTACCGGAATATGTTCGAATGCATCCAAGTGGGTTGTAGTATAAGTACTAAGTATTTACCAAGGGGAAACTAGTAGCGAAACAATTTCACGGTTTGCGCTTCCACAGAAGACTTTCTTTACACCTTTGTCTAAAGTAAATATTGAACGCAAAATACACTTGAGAAAACAGTTCTCACAGCTTCTATGTACCGATATTATTGTAGTCGTTGATAGGTTTTTGTAAATGTATGTATGTAGTACATTTTTAAGTAAGCGTGGAAAGCATATTTGTCACCTCTACTCTTCCCGCGGGGTCTTAAATAAGAGCCGATTAAGAGGCTACATATTGAAAACTGATGCGGCAGAATATGTTTATTATGATTGATAAGAAGCCTTCAAATCTTCATTGCGACTGCTAAGCGAGATTACAGCAAACCCCAGTTATACTTACAATAGATTGTCGTCTGTCACGGGCAGTTTAGTAAAGATGTAATAATTAGATCTTTATCTATAAAATTGATAGTAAAACGGCAATTTCATAGCTTCAACTACCTACTACTACTATCTAGTACTTACATTAACTTTATATCGACCAATTGAACCTGGAACATTTTGATCGACAGTCGCACTTGAGTCCGCCAGATCATAGTCACTCTTATGGACAGGAAATAGCGAATTTGACACATTTTAAAAATAATAGAGGTGCGTGCTGCAAATTGGTCTCTCGGACCGACATAGGTAGATACCTAATAACTGTTCATTAGATAGATAAGTAGGTAGTACGAGTGTTGGCTATCGAGGGTTGAATGGAACTGGACAGTGGGCAATGTTCGGGATGGCCTTGCCTTATGTCTTTAGTATTTATATTTTTTTTGTCCCAGGTGACTTAACTTTTTTTACTGTAATAAATGTTAACATTATCTATATGTGTTCGGGGTATTCCATTATGGAATATTTTCTGTATCTTTATCTGCCTCTGAGATCGCTACTATTTATCAAGTCTTATGTCGTACAAATGTCTCGTCGTCGGCCCGACATGTCTCGTACATGATGACACCTCAAACAAATTTTAAATCATACAATATCTTGACAGGCACCTAAAGCCCCATTACCAGTAACTTGTTTCAAAAGAACTTTTGTTTTTTTTGAGTCCCGAAGGAAGAAGTCGGCGCCCGCGCCGTGCACTGGCGCCTTTCTTCGATGGAGCGAGACAGCTGTATACAATTATAAACTGCGTTGAAAAGAGACAAAGCAATAGCATTCCGCGTCATAGACAGACAAGCCAAATGAATCCAGTTTGCTTGTTATACGCCGGTCGTTCGGGTGTGTGCCGCTACAGTGTTTTTTGGCAGTGATGTAAACAATTAAATTTGAATTTTTCTGTGAATCAACACACTCTCTTAACACCAGTGTTGATAAGAATATGTGTTGAAGTTCATTTTACACTAGTACAAGTGGATTTTGGTGGGATTTTTGTTTTTAAAGGTAAGAATAACTAAGAATGCAGTTGATTCCCTCTCGCGTCCCTCTTGGAGGAATGCAATGCACCTCGCTCTGCCCCGGCGCACCTTGCGAGTCTATCGAATTTTGTGTCCGATCGATACAATGGACAACACACATGTGTGTCCAATATTTGTGACTTGAGTTACCTGAGGGCATCAATCTTGAAGTAATGTTGTGTACGTGAGAGGACACAGATGTCATTGTATTGTTTTCGTAAACAAACATAATATTCATGTATTCCGGAGCATGTGCGCCAGTTTCCGTAATTAACTGCCCAGAAAAATAATTAAATGCGAGTGAACACGTTTGTAATAATTCTGAAGTTAAAGTTGTATAATTTATTCGGGGTTGGTTGGGGTGTTTTGAGCCACAAGACGTTATTGTTGATTTATATTTCAGTTCGGATATTAAGGATTCGTGAATATTTAATGTTTATTCTGTTAATGGTAATATCTGCTTCGTTTAATCTAAATGTATTATGCATGAGGTTGGAGGTCAAGACACCGCCAAAATAGTGCACGCTTATCGTTGCTGGCTTCCTGTGAAATTAGGAGTTTCTTGTTATCATTTTGTCTTTCATTCATACATACATATTTACGAGTGTAGGTATTCATTCATGATCTAAGTCGCTGTTATCAATGCCTTATTAGGTAAACAGAATATATGCGTCATTCACACACATCGTGGTTAAACGATGCATTAGATTATACTTACAAGAGTCTCTAGCTCTAGCTACTGAGCACGAGGTACTAAATTTGATTGTTATTTGAAATTTTTGATTCTGGTTTTGTACTTTCTGTAGGACAATTAGTTCCTTTTTTACAACTGTTAAAAAGGTAGGTGTACGGTTTACACGCCTCTGCTTACCTTTTCGGTGAATTATGGCTGCTAGTGGGCGTGATATTATGATGATAGAATGAAACAACCCACTCAAGTAATATTTAATTGGTCATAAAAAAGTTTGGCTCCAAGTTTTGCTGCTTAGATAAAAGTTATCATTGGTCTCTGTCACGATGGTCAAGTGCAGACGCACTTGTAAACCAGGTATATGGGGTACCGATGGGGGACCGTGGGGGTCGATACCCCGGTCGCGATGGCGGTCCAAAAATGCATTAGGAAGACGATATCGTTAGAATCGCTGGATACAAATGGGTGTTAGTACCTATGCACAAAATTGAAAAATATTTAGGTACTTATGGTAGAAAATGGGAAAACTTTCATCATCATCATCAACAGCCTATAAATGCCCACTGCTGAGCAAAGCCTCTTCTCACACGGAGAAGGTTAGAGCGTTAATCACCACGCTTGCTCAATGCGGGTTGGCGATTTCAAACTTATAATCAGAAATTATAAGTCCAGGTTTCCTCACGATGTTTTTCCTTCACCGTTTGTCTGTGGTTTCTAAATACTCTTAGAAAGTACATATAGCTCGGAAAAAGTCACATTGGTACTTGCCGTTGGTAGGTTTCGAACCTGCACCCTCATGCATGAGAAGTGGGCGTCTTAAACCTCCGGGCCACCACGACATTACGGGAAAACTTTGGTTGAAATGATATACCTATTATGATAACTATGATAAGACACCAGTCGCTTTTGTTTTGTTAAGATTTTCGATTGCAAACGAGCTTACTTTACGGAGATTGTACCATAACTTGAGTAACATATCGAATATACGTCGACCTCTACCTACCCCTTTTTCGAACATCAGGCATGATGGTGTCATCACAGCTATTGGTAATCACATTAACACAACCGTAACTGTCTCGTTATCACTAACTCGGGCTATTACAGTAATAGATACCTATTGCTTAAGACCGAATTAATGTACGGTCGAAGCTAGATTACTATGTCAGTTCCAGATGCCCTAAGGAATCAATTCCGAATACTAATCCGTTTATTGATAGGGAATATCTAATTGATTCTCCTGTTAACAATTGGGTGTTGACGCAAACAAGGCTATATTTGGAACAGAAGTGGCTCGGAATACACCTGCATGTTGTAACGTTTTTGTGTTGATTTAAAAGTCTGATTTTTCTATGTTGCCGTTGGGTTTGTTTTGTTCGAATGGGTGGGTTCTAGTTCGATTAAAACCTAAAGACAAGTTAAGCGAAAAAATGTAAAACTCATTGAGAAAGGGTAACCATTAGGTTCTTTCTTGTTTGTTATTTTCCATTGGATTCTGCACTTTGTGTCGAGGAACTAAGATACATACATTATTCTTTATCTTTTGGCTGCTATATTAAACACCATCTTGTTTGCCTGTAATATAAAACTTGGATGTAATAATCGTGCAATGAATCTAATTGCGGTAAACACATCGCTGGTTCTCATCATCCCTTCATTTAGATATGATCTTTTTAATTCCCGAGAGGATTAAAGCTTGTTTAAGACGAATGGGTATACTTACAACCTTAGTTTCCGGATAACAAGTACCTAGGTACGCTGTAATTATAAACATCATTATGTAGCATTTTTAATAGAGAATTACCACCTTGTTTTGTTGACGAAACTAAACCGTTTGTCGGGGAAATCTAAGAGGTGCCTATATAGTTTTTTGAGGATAAAGGCTAGGGAGCGAACATTACCCACTAAAAGTTCCCCAATGGCCACCATCATCACCTGTAAGGAACACCGGGTCTTTTCAATAGATTGACCCTGGAGAAAGTACTGTAATAAGTACCAATTAAATAAAACACAAATGGATACTTGGGAGTTAATAAAACTTGTAATTTCATCGAAAAGTTAAACAAAAAGCGCAGAAAGACCCAATTATGTCCCACACCTGTTTGTTTGCAAAATTGCACCGCGAAAGTAAATAAACATTGGACATCAGGTATTTTAAGCTGAAGCATACATTATTCGTTACGAAATGGACATTGAAATAGTCAGTTAATACCGATGCATATTATCGAGCCATCTTGAGTGAGATCATTAAAATTTTCTCAAGTAATCACTTCTTTTGATGGATGGGTTGCACAACGGGGGATGATTAATAATATTCAAGTTTGTCTTATGAATTGTTGGCTGTCTGGTAGACGTACATTCTTTAACCTTAGAGGTATAGTCGGTACATGGATCTTTGTTTCTCCTGGCTTTTTCCCAGCGAGTTTTGGTGTCGGAATGTCAGAATTTTATAAGGAGCAAAGACTTGAGATCAGCATTACCTATGTCTTACCCAAGATTGTCATTTCAGCCTTGGATAACTTGCGTAGTTGTAAAGGGTGATACGACATTCTTGATAAGACTATTGTCAATCAAAGGCAGATTTTCCTAATGAGCTGAGTTTCTGAATTCCGTAACTATAGTCATAGAATTTCATAAAATATGACAAGCAAGACCAAAGGCTTAATCTGTTTTCTAGTCTCGGAGATAAACATCATCGGGTTACTTGCCAGACTGCTTGGCTACTGATACTTAATTTAAAAATCAGTTTTTGCAACATTTAGTTACAGATATATGTATAGAATATATGAAACATACTTTTCCTTTTCCTGGACGAGGTAAGCAGAGAGTAAATGGTACAACCTCGTTTCACCAGCGAGTCGTTAGGGTCGTGCAATAATAAGGGAACCTTTAACCTTACCATATGGGTCGGGTAAAGATTGAAATTCCTATAATAAGTATTGTATTGACGATTTCTTAAAACTAAAAGGTTTCGTATAGGGAGTGCAAAAGCGGACAATATCGCTCGAATATTGAAAGGCTATTCAGTTTTAAGTTATTCTTTGTAAAATGACAGAGATGGTACGATATTTAAGTACAAATTAATATTGAGTAACCTTTCAGTATTCGTGCGTAAATATGCTAATCAACTAGGCACTATGTGGTACTATTATGATTGTAAGGTATTCTCCGAATTTGTTTTTCTTCAGTTTCAACGTTATTGTTGGGAATGGTGCAGATAGATAAATAGAGAACACAATATTACCTGCATTTACAAATGATACGGATTTTAATCTCAAAATGCAGAATATTTCAGACGTATGTTTTTGGAATCTACAATGTTAAACAAAAATATAATTTGGCTGTCTGCCAATTTATTTTGTTAACCTACATTACATTCGGACGGTGCATAGCTTTATTTGCAAGAATCTCGTATACAATAGAATTTAATTGCATATTGTACCTACATTCATTTCATACGATATATTACTAGAGTGATAGTATTCACAGAAGTATTATATTTTGTACTCGCATGTAGCTACTTACGTTAAATTTGAAACGAAAAATATTCTACTCAAAAGGCTTTATCGTAAAATACGGAATGGAATATCGTGAAAGGATTTTATTTCAATCAGAAAAATATTATGTTGAATTTTTGTTTCTGCTCTTTTACGATATTGGTTGCTTTAAATCACTCTGCGAGTAATGTTGGTCTCATTTATTAATGTTCGTTTATTAAATTTTTTCTTGTCGTTTCGCGGCTTTTTATGGCGTCGTCTCCTTTTGTAAAAAGTTGTCGGGATGAAATAATTCCTTTTTGGTATAAAGTTATTACTGTCTGTTTGGTCTCGGGGCGGTAGCCAAGTGTAGATTTTTTTTGGTACCGAAATTATTTATAGCATTTGGAATTTAGAATTGTGCAATAAGCAAGCTCACAATACATACGGTCATCGTGATTTAATAACTATCAAAATATAATACACTCACAGGCACATTTAACCGCCCACTTAAGAAATACGTCACCACGTTAGTTTGCGATAAGGAATGTTTATCCCGATGGATGTTTTGTTTCAAGTGGGTACTTTGGCAACAAATTAAACACTCTGACCCTTGTTGTTTTTAAAAGTTCGTGTATACAGATGCATTTTTGTAATTTAGTCGAAATTTGACACTCCTTGCGATCGAATTAGTGTGAGCTTTAACCTGGTTATCCTGCTCTTTTTTGTGTAATTACTGTTCTGTTAAATTATTGCATTAATTTGATTACTGTAATCACCAAAAAATGCCACTGGATGCAACTGGAGCTGCAAGAGCCGTAGCTTTTGCTGATGCTGGGTACAGCCAACGTCGCATTGCTCGGATGCTTGATGTACCTCGAATCACTGTACGGGATGCTATCAGACGGGTTCCTACACGCGGAGACCGGGACAAGGCCGTCATCGGTGCACATCTGCTCTAGACGATCATTTCATTGTAAACAATGCGCTGAGAAATCGCTTCACCACTGCTGCCGAGGTGAGAACTCGCCTGTTTGAAGTACGACATGTCAGCGTAAGTGAACGGACGGTGAGAAGAAGGTTGGCAGAGAGGAACCTGACTGCATTACGTCCTGCACGCGCCCCAGAATTGCTCCCAAAGCAGCGTAGAGCGCGACTTCAATTTGCGCGAGAATACGCTGACTGGACTACGGACCGATGGAAGGACGTTCTGTTTCAGATGAAAGCAGAATAGCCCTACGAGGTCCAGATGGGCGTCAGCGAGTGTACAGACGACCAAATGAAAGGTTTGCTCCGTGTACAATAGTGAAAACAGTGGGTTATCAGGGAGGTTCAGTCTGGGGGGCATCAGTTATGACGCTCGTACCGACCTCGTAGTGTTTGATAGAGGCAGTGTTACTGCACACAGATATCTGGGGGAGGTTTTGCAAGACCACGTCTTGACATTTGCACCATTTATTGGTGACAATTTTCAATTAATGCACGACAATGCCCGATGCCACGTCGCTAGAATAGTGACCCAGTACCTGGACGAGGTCGGTACCTATACGAACATTACCGCGGCCAGCACGCAGTCCTGACCTCAATCCAATTGAACACATCTGGGACAACCTTAAAAGACGGGTTCAAGCAAGGGTTCCTGCACCAACGACTATTGGAGAACTCAAGATTGCTGCAGTAGAAGAGTGGCATAACATCCCTCAGTCTGACATTCAAGATTTCATTGATGGACTTCCAAACCGATTGCAAGAAGTCAGCAGAGCCCGAGGAGGTAATACCCATTACTAAAAGTCACTAGACGACCATTGAAAATTAAAAATTAATATTGTAAATCTATACTTTTCAGCAAAAATCACTAAAAATGATTTTTTTATTTAATTGGTGAATAAATGCAGTTTTTTACATTATTACACAGTGTTTAAATGACAAGATGTACCTAGTTTAAAAACAAAATATCAGTCTTTCCCAGTTATAGGCAGCATATAAGAAAATCCAGAAAATCAAGGTGGGCGGTTAAATGTGCCTGTGAGTGTATTTATCAAATTACTCCGTGTCTATCCCTTCGTGTTACATATTAGATTACTTCGCAAAATGACAGATTTGTTAAACAATCACCGTGACTTGTGCATAGGAGCGTGGTCGTATCGTTATATCACGATATGGACAACTTTTAGTCTTTGTCACAGTGATTTGATACAATCATAAATTATGATAATAAACTTCTTATGGTACTCAATCATTTCGTAGTCAGATGGATGATTCGTATCACAGAAACTCGCTTAATATTCGAATATTACTTTAGTAAAACTACTTACACGCAATTTGATTGGATGAAAACTAGTTTTGAGTAATGGCTTAGTCTTTATTGAGTAGATATTTGTAATATTGCTTCGAGTCTCAGTTTTATGACCCAGTGATAGTTTCGACTGCTGCGCCAGTTAGGGAGCATGACTGCTTGTACCAGCTTTAAATTCTTCTCAAACTCATTTCTTTTAATTTTGATTTGAATTGATACGAATAGGTCCGTTCACTATTTTATACATACATATACTTAATATCTGCTAACCAAATACTTTGCATTAATATTTTATGTTTTCCAACATTTCAACATTTAAGTCTTGATAGAAATAAAAATGATCCAAAATAAAAACAGTTCTATTGATATAACTACCAAATGGTAATGATGTAAGGGTTATTTTTATCATTTAGATTGGTCTCTTGATCCCAATATTGTGGAGCCATAACCAGTAATAAAGTAGGCACGTCACTTGATAAATTATTACGAAGTCAGTCGATAACAAGATGCGTACGTGATTCCCGAGACATAGTCACGTCTTCCGTAAATAGACAGTATTAATGACAAATTAAAAAAAATTGCATAGTCTGGCCTAGTTTTATACATATTTTGCCGTAGTTCAGTTGACAGTGTGTCAAGATAATGTGATTTTTTAATCTGATATGTTTGTAAAAGCTTTTGAGAATGGTACATTTTAAATTTATGAATTTTAGACGATATTTGAATTATAGTAAACAGCCGAGATTCAGGCCTGGCGTTTGATAATTAGTATGAATTGAATTGAATCCTACAATAGACTGAATCACAAACTAATTGTATTATAGGTAATGGACATAAGTAATTAGTGTATAATTATTATTATCATCAAAGTTAGTGTTTCATGTCATTCGGTCGCGTTCATTGTAATTATTGAATTTGGAAACACGAATTTAGGTTTACTTAGTACTACAGCAGTATGCGTCTATTCTATTGTCAAACTTCACTAGAAGTCTCATAATATTTTTGGAATTGATTTTGACGGGAACGCGTTAACTTGTATGACAACAACTTTAGTCGGGATTTCATATTTAGCTATAGCCGTCAGTATTAGAGATAAATTACTAAATATCCCACCGGTTCCAGTATTATCATTAAAGTATAAATCTTCTGTAGGAACGCCTACAAGAAACGCTAGAGGCATGAACGATTTCAATATAGCAGTTCAGTTAAAAGGTTAATAAGATCGGACAGTGTTCGTTGACGCTCCATTTCTCCGTCTGTACTCCACAAACAGTGAGCCGAGATAAACGGGTTATATGAAACCCGTGTAACAACGACATGGCCGCCATAGAACGAAGGGATTTCACATTTTATTAATGTGATTCAACCTCAGTATGAGAACTGAGTACATTCGTCTTATAACTTGACGGCGAAGCAACATCCGCTGTTTTTATATCAATAAAATATTATGTTTTATAGCTCAGATTAGGTGCATAACTGACTTTATAAATATACATGTAACTTGTCCCGGTCTTTGCAATGAGAAACTCGTAAATCTTCAACCGTTCCTGTGAGATGACTTCGTATGTTTTTTTTCTGTTGTGAAACAGTTGCCTATCCGAGACATGAGTAAATAACTAAGTTCTTTAAATTTTCCAAACATAACAAATATTTAAAATTGAGTTGTATCTGATCATTGAGCAACGTTAGACTAGGTACATTTTTTTAATGAAATAGAAATATTACCTGCCTATATAATTTTTACAAGAATGTTTCCTCCTTGTATTATGTAAAATTGTTATCGAATAAAGTTGTTTCTATTACACATACCTAAGTAATTTTGATTCGATTTTGGTTTGAGGAAAAATAAGTAAGTATATATTTTTTTTTGCTATCTTCTTAAGTTGATGTTCCTGGAATACATTTTCTCATCATACACCTAATATTTTAAATTTCGCTTCCTATTAAGGGACATCTTAAATAGACAAAGATCGTCATATTCATCGTTTCGTTGCTTCAACGGTGTGCCTGATATTGCGAGACCTTTAGTACGATTTTAATTAAAATGAGCTCGTTTCTTCGTCGTAAATTATCGGCATTTACTATGCCGATATTTTACTAAACGAGCTCATTTGAAATACAAACGCGATCATATGCGAATTCATATTTCGTACATCTTCGTCACAAAAAAAAAAAATACCGGCCTAACAACTGCCCAACCTCTTTAATGTTATTAGAAACAATTAAAACATTTTATAAACTCAAAATCTTCCACAAAAACGTATACCTTCAGGTATTTCAAATTACTTTTATCAACATTGGCTTACCAATCAAATGCGGGGTAAAAAGTTGTCGGCCAGGCTGGCAGCCGAGCCTTTAATGTTCAAGTTGAAGGATGCAATTCAGACTTTTTGTAACTAGTGATCTAATTTATTCCAATATTGTCAGGACTTTAGTCACGTCATGCCTGTAAATATCTTGCAGCTATTAATAACTAGTTAGGCAGGTCCATTGAGGCTAGTTTAGGCTATAAGCTATAGCTTAGAACTTGGTGCTGTGAGAGTGCGAGCATACTTGCCCATTTACCTAATGAGTTGGTGGATTATAAATTGTGATTTAGGACTTGTTTATGTCTTGTGGTTTTAGTTGCATTGCTTGTAATTATACGGTTGTCATCCTTGTGTGGTTGATTAATATGAATTGCTGATTGGTACGATAGATCTGGCAGATTATTTTAAATCATTAGACACGTATTTTTTATTTTCTTACTGAAACGAATACTTTCGACGATATATTGATTTGAAATGTCGCGTGACGCCACTTCTAAGTACATTTTATACGTAGAAATGACGTTTTAGCCCCCACTTTACCCCCACAATTTAGATACAATTGCTGATTGATACGATAGATAATACAGGTTTAGGTGCCAGTAAACTTTGATCTCTTCAAAGTCTTGCCAATGAACGTCCTTTTTAAAATACGAGGTACAATAAACCGTAATAACAAATGTAGTAATCATATTGAGTAAATATGGCAAAAGAAACTGACGTAATTTTAAGCACATCAAGTACCTATCATAGGAAAAAAGATCACATTTTTCCGGAAGAACACCATCATGTAAGCTTCCCGTATAGATTGGCCCCAATCTTTGTACACGTGCACTCTTATCCACGTGCCGTACTTGAAACAACGTTGTAGTGCAAAAAGGCTCGTTATCAAAGTATTCGACATCTATGTTCCTATTTCATGGTGGTCTCGCACTACACGGATTAAGTAGGTGCTTGACCCCACGCGCTCAATTTAATAACCAAGCCTATACCTACGTAAGAGAGCTTTTTGCCGATGTTTTACTTGAAATAAATTAGTATTATACACGTTTTTAGTGTATTGGAATTTGAAGTTGTTGCTTTAGTAAATGTTCAGTTTATTGTAGGTACATGTTGGTTAGATTTGTTGAAGTATGATTGGGTTCTTCTGAGTCTTGGACTAATTGGGTTCCTAAAGTGTTCTGATAAATTTACCTTTGTCATATAGTAAGGGAACAACAATTATATATTTAAGCTATCTTGTGGTAGCCCTAGCCTTTTGTGAGAATGAAATTGGTAATGTAAAACAAGACAATTTAGTTTGGGTAACTAGGCACAAAGCTGTCTATCCACACTACGCAGTCACAAAATTAATGATTAGATGATATTGATAGAGAAATCCAGCATTTCCAATCCATTTCTTCGTCGGCAATGTGCGTACAGTTTTAATCAATCAATCGGTTGAGATTAAACCAGTCTGCTAGATGTGGACGGAGGTATCCATGTAAAGATGGAGATAAAGGCTCATTCTAATCTGGGTCCTAGTTTCAAGGATGAAGGAAATAAATCTGCTTTAACGGGACATTTAGACCTAAGATCTTATAGGTACTTACCTAGTAAATGTTAAGTTCCTTTATTCGATCTGGGCATGTGTTAAAAGCACACGCAAATTTTGCTATTTTAAGTAAAATATTTCATTTTATGTTTTTGGCTGCAAAACCTCGTGGATACGAAAGCTCTTCATTAAAAGATACAACTACCTATCTACTTATCGTCTACACCTAAATGCAGTATAACCTTTCCTAAACAATATGCAATTATAAAAAAAGTATAATCAAACTAATAAGTTAATGAAACAAGGTTGATAATGGTTCCATAGAATAAAAGTCCGTCGCTGAACTAAGTGCAAAAGCAGATGCACTTTTGGCACGCAAAATATGAAAGAAAACACCCATATTAAAAGCCGTTGCGATCATTATCTTTGTACTAAGGATACGATGCCAATTAAGTATAATATGAACGCATGCTTATCACATTATTGCTTATTAGTTTATTGCCAGTTCATTTATAGAAGCTTCTGACCTTCCGATCATGTTTGCTTGTATTATTTCAATTTATTTCCAATAAATGTTGTCGCTGTTATTATCCTTGAGCAGCCTAGAGCAAATACTTCTTTGGTACCACAGGTAGATGTTTTGGAAGTGTCTCTTAGACAGATAATAGAGTACACAATATGATGAAATGGTTGTATGTATGGAGTAAGGCATTCTTACTTAAATATTTTTACAAACACGATAATTTTACCACAAGAGGTCATTATTTTTTTAAATTCTCATTTGTATTGCATCATTTTCTTAATTTTCGAAGTAAAACATGTCTTAAAGATGCCCTTAAAGTCCCAACTTGAAACCACTTCAGCAGGAAGTACGAAAATAAAATGCGAAAGGAAAATAAACACCTGTCATAAAGAGACTATGTAAATCTTTGTAATTCTTCTTTCAACGTTTTCCCAACGTTTATCTTCTTTTAAGATCATTATCATTACATTGTTGCGTACAAACGACAGCGCGCCTATTCCGAAAACATTCGCTTGATAATTTTACATCCAAGTGGCGATTACGTAAACTGTATAGACTTATTATTCTAAATAGGCACGGTATACATAAAATTACAGGACGAATACATAAAAGGAAAGAAATGGACGTGAAAATACAGCGCGAAGTATCTGTGAATGAGAATATCTGTGTTCATAATAATAAGGACGCCTTTTTGTTACTTTAGAGCTTCGAACATTTTTAGGACCGTACTTGAGGTGGAAAATAGACTTTTTGTTAGAGCAAATGCGTAGGAAATCCATTTCTTTTGATATAAAGGACTTATTACGGAGACTTATTGAACGTGGGACAGGTGGGTAAACAAAATTGACATCGCTTTTGACATTTGCAATAGGAAATTAGAGTTTAGGGATAAAGAAGCGGGCACAATTGTTTCTTAAAGTTGAGCTTTGTAAAAGGCAGTAGATGGAAAAGCTAGCCCGGAGCCCTTGTTAAAACAATTGTGCCAGTGAAAGGTAGTCTGCCAAAGTGCCGGGCAACCGGCTTTCTTCCCATTATTAAGGTTATTTTTATCATAGCCCGACATCTACGCCCTTCACAACACAACAAGATAAACAATGGACTGTGAATTGTGATATAATCTGAGCTGAGAGCATTAAGCTGAAACATGAACCAAAGGTTGGCGTATAACTTAGAAAGTAACCTGAGTGCTATAGTAGCTTCGGTTATTACAGAGTGCAGGCTTTATTGACGGTCAATGGTAGAACCGTGGGCATAAAATATGAGAAGAAAAATTAGTAGGCATAACTGTTAGCTATCAACTTAATTAGACGATGTTGGAAAAATGTTTCCGAAATAACGATTGCTCTTGTCATCTTTTTAGAATTTCAAAGAATTCGGAAAAGCCATAAAAACCTGCAAATAACATTTGTCAAAATATTTCTTATTTTTTCAAAAAGGAAATAAGTAGGTATTTGTCTAGATACTATCTAGAATCTTAGTGTGGGTTAAGCTCAACCCGTCCTTTATTATACTCCCAGACATCCTTCAAAATGGCGAAAAAACATTTAAAAAAAGAACTCGTGCTAAAATCAATTCACAATATTTTTTTCTGTCCAGCCAGTTTGTTTGGAACTGTTATTGTTTTGTAACCGACTACCAATTATTTTGTTAGAAAATGCTTTTATTAGTCTTGTTAGTTACTCCGACAATCTTGTTATCCTAATTCGTGTAACGCGTGTAGTTTGTAAATTTGATCACGTGCATGGAGTAGATATTAATGATGTTATCGCAGTTCAATGAAATACGCTGTGGATAAGACGAATTAATTCGTTTTAAGACGAGCAAAAGTTGTTTGCGTGAAATCTTTGAAGGTCACGTAAAGATTAATTACTTGGTGCTTTTAAAAAACAGTGTTCATTCATAAAAAGTTGAAGTTAATGTAAACTTAACATGTAAGCAAATAAAATTTATTATTCAAAAGCAACGTTAAAAAAATATTTGAAGAATCTTCAAGTGTTGACAATCAATCGTTGTGCGGAAATACACATGTCAAGAAGACGTCAAGCAGTACTTTGATAGAGAGGTGTAATGTAGTAGAAGTTAAATTTTGAATTCCTATGAGTTTTTAACTGACTTCAAAAGAGGAGGCTTTAGATGGAAATATTTTTTGCTCTTCTAGTCCAAATAAACTTAACGTAGGTAAGTATAAATGTTGTATACTGTACCTATATCAGAGTGGTTAGGGAACTTAGGTAGCTATACATATAATAAATATTAACAGAAGTTTACAGTTCATTAAAATAATAAGGTAAATATATGGGAGCTATGTCTTACAAATCAATAATGCCAGTGTCCAAAAGCGTTTGTTTTGAAATTGGATCGTATGTCATCGATTTCCTCCCCCCACTCCGGGACCACACACCGTATAGTTCCGGGTACTTGTCCAGTTCGTATTACCACATCGAATATAGGGCTGGCGAGCTGGTTTTGGTCATAGATTTTTTATGCCCAAAGACCCGCTCTGTCACTCAATGTCACAAGGACCAGTTTTGAACAAAACTAAACATACTACTTTTTAAAGATCTTTTGAAGAGCTCAATGCCTTATATGAGAATTTATTAATCTAGTCAACTTACGAATTAATGTAGATGGACATATATCCATTTATAACACTCACCACATCTTATTACATCAAGTAATTTATAATGAGTTAGGACAACCCTACAAGAAAATTGTACACATGATGATCCATGCACTTAGAGACCTACGAGTTTAGAAATGGGCAAGTGACAAAATGAGGAAGTGTTCCGTTTTAAGCGGTCCCATGTTTGAAATACCCTCCAGGATATTACTAGAACTGTGTCGACTACCCGTGAAGTTTCCGAACCATGAGTTTACTACTTTGGCTGACGTTTTCTGCATGTTCAATAACACAATGAACTAAAGTACTGTTCAAACCAGTGTTAACAACTATCTTAGAGACTAAGACCAATATCGATATTTAAATGATCGTGTATTTAACAGCTTCCAAAGTGCAAGCTCAGGATACACGAATCCGCATTAGCCGCCAGCGTACCATGTGCTTTCAATAATTCAAGCAGCCTGAATTACCCATACAAAGGTGCAAACGTGGCTTAGTCTCAGAGAAAAGAGCTAAGATAAATAAAAGGTATTATACTTGACATACCGGAGCAAACGTGTAAAACCGGCAGCAAATTCTTAGAAAATTCCCCTTTGTTGCAGTTTCCTTTCGTCGCACGGAATATTGTAGAAAGTAAAAAATAAACTTCATAAATCTTGGGAGAAGATATGACTATGTACTATTGTATAAACAGTTTAATTAAGTTTTGATAAGCTGACAATGTGCTTGTGTTCAGATGACGTGTGTTTGTTCAGTGACTCGGGTTTGTTCTTCGATAATGTGTATTGACCCGGTTCATTAGTTACTACAGTTTTATCGTTTGTATCATTCTATGGTATGCCCTCATTATTAGGTTTCTATCGGAGACTTGTGTGTTGTCATTGAGGTGCATCGCTGGGTCAGTGAATGTCATCAGACTCATTAAACTAATGCAGTTCGCTTAATATGACTCTATTAGGATATCTTTAAATATCACTACTTTTACTAGGCAGTGTACAAGTTTTTGACCCCAATATTTTGCTGTTTATGTTATGAGTCCCATGTAATAAAGTGTGGGAGAGCCATGTTTCGGCACGAATGGGCCGGAGTGATACCACAGCCTCACAGAAAACCGGAAAACCGACGTGAAGCAACACTTGCGTTGTGTTTCGTCGTGTGAGTGAGGTCACCGGAGGCCCAATTACCCTCCCCTTCTCCATTCTCCCCAATCCCTGAATCCCCAACGATCCTCAAACTCCTAATTCCCAAAAGGCCGGTAACGCATTTGTAACTCCGGTGGGCGACGCCGATTGCTTACCATCAGGTGATCCGTCTGCTCGTTTACCGGCTTATGCCATAAAAAAAATAATAAGGGCGAGCATATTGCCATACAACAGGCACCGAGAAAAATAAAAGCCAGGTGTTTAACATTTTGTAGTACTTTCTATTTGTTGGAACTATCCATCTTGTCTGAATTGTCAATGTGTTCAGCTACTGTAGCCTTCTTAACAATAAGTACCGGAAATTGCGTCCCTTGTGAATGGCGCCGACAGGTGGATGTATTAAATAGAGATTCGTATCGAACTGCACGACAACCTCCTGCAATCCATTATTATTTGTTGTTGTTGCTTTTACACTAAATCATTCTTTATTACTTTCAGTAGTTAGATTATAGTTTTATGAACAGATACAGAAGTATTAGATGTAAAGTTGTAATTATATTTCGTCCACATAGAATATTAATTTTAGAACATAACTGTCTTTTTGTTTAAATTTTCCAAAGTGAAAGTAGTTAATTTTACTCCTTAGTACAGCAGCTAGATAGCTAGATAGACTTTTATTGGCAGATGCCAATAAAAGTCTCGTCGAAATCGGTCCAACCATTTCAGAGATTAACATAACATAACATCACGCCTTTTTATCCCCGAAGGGGTAGGCAGAGGTGCACATTACGGCACTTAATGCCACTGTACAATGTAACACCCACTTTTCACTATTTATGTTACGAGTCCCATGTAATAGGGGGTGTGCCTATTGCCATATACCGGGCACATTTCCAGACTCCGTGTTACTACTGAGAATTTTTTTAAAAACCCAGTAATACTTTGCCCGACCCGGGATTCGAACCCGAGACCCCTTGCCCGGCAGTCGCACTTGCGACCACTCGGCCAACGAGGCAGTCTAACGAGCATTTCAGAGATTAGTCAATAAAAACAGACAGACAAACAAAAATTGAAAAAAGAAATGTTATTTTGGTATGTGTATCATATGTATATTCATATGCATGTAGTAAGATGCGGTTATTTTAATATTTCAAACAGACACTCCAATTTTATTTATCTGTATGTATAGATCTTGATAGTAGAAGTTGTATTTGTAATATTTTCAATGACTTACTTAAATGAAACCCACGCTTATTGTTAAGGAGATAAATAAGGATGATCCATACGGAAGATTTTGTACCTATTTATTCCATCAAACAAAATAAAATCAAAATACCTGTTGTTTAAAAACATTTTAGACTTACGACGTCGCAGTGGAGTTGAGTCGTATCGTAATGTATTCTATAACATAACATAACATCAAACCTTCTATCTCCGTAGAGGTAGGCAGAGCTGCACATTACGACACTTAATGCCACTGTACAATGTAACGCCCACTTTTCACTATATATGTTATGAGTCCCATGTGATGGGGGTGAGCCTATGGCCATATACCGGGCACAACTCCAGACACCGTGGGTATTTTTTTAAATTTATTCTATAGTAAGCAAATAATAACGTAACAATACTTCTAAGTACTCCACTAGATGGACGCTTCAAATTTTTACTTATAGAAATTCAAAACCATGGATTTGATAAAATGCACCATCACGTAGATAATAGTCTACATTTTGTTTCAACTCACGTAGCCAGTAATAAATCATTGAGTGGGTCCTATTCCACGGTAACCAAAGAAAGTCGTATAGATGTTGATACCCATTACACTGTTGAAGCAACAATAAGGCCTTAAGGTCCCAAGGTTGCAAAGGTCAATATTGCCACTCACATGAATGCAAAACCAGAAATCTTTGTAGTTTTAAATGAAATACGAACTACAACCTCATTAGTAAGACATTGGATTCACGAGTTCGAAAAGATTGGCGAGAATTTAGGACTAATAGAAGATAAAGGCAAGATAGGACAGTGAAATGAGATTTCTAACCAATAAAGAGATGTAGCTACCTATATGAGAGAGCCCTTATAGAGAGAGATATACAGACATAGACAGAGAAAGTCTGTAGTGGATGTTAAGAATTAATGAATGAATGAACGATGATGATGATGATGATGATGAGGACGAGGACGACGATACGTACCAGTTGTGTGATACGTTCCAATTTATACGGGAGTTTTGACTGAATACAACGGCCACGATTCTGGACATGAAAACTTAGACAGGCATAAGTAAATAAAAGTAGGATATCTAGGTGGACCCTCCTATCTTGATGGCAGGTTCGCATGAGCCAGTTTTTTATAATAACTTCTGACCTGATTAATCTTGTTTGACATTAAACTTAACAGAGGTGTCTTAGTTGTGTTGTACCTACCTACGTGGGTCACACATAACATAGTCGACATTGGTCTAAAATTTTCCGTTTCACCCAGCATGTGTTAATTTTCAAAGCGTTGGCGATAAAGCTTAATTTTCTAGTCTAGTGCTTTTAGGCCAATTTTGTTCACAGTACCTAGTTTGATACCACCACAGAATTAACATTCATTATTATTGTTTCCAGTTTTTACATAGGTTGGGAATGGATTAACTAAAAGGTCAGGTTTTATATACAACGGTTCATAAACGTATAAGTAGTCACTTAAATCTAATGTTCATAATGAGGTTTGAGGTTTTATATTAATTGGTATTTCGTTTTCTAGTATGATTGGTGTAGATTATGGGGCTTTAAGGTCTATATTATCACATTTTTTTAAGGGGGGAAAATCATCGAATGGCTGCTCCCACCTGGGTGAGGCGGGAGGGAGTGTCAGACTCTTACTGACTAAAAACCACCCCGTTCCTTCTACTGCACGTCGAGCCGGAGCCCCGGTTACCCGTTAGGTTCTCCGCGACAATTTTATCACATTAGATTTAGTCTTTTAAATTAAAAGAGAAATAAGTTCCACTAGGAGCTTGTCTCCTTTGAAGATAAGTAAATCCAAATGTCCTTCTGGGGTATTTCTTCGAAAGACTTTAACTTTTATTCAATAAATCATTATCCTCCCGTGCTGTTGATCATCGCAGTAACTTATTAGAGGTAGAATCTGTATTTTTATTGGATTGGTTGAGAGAGAGAGACACGACGCAATTTCTTGAAACGATATTTTGTATTTTCATCAGCAGAATTGTTAAATTTTGGTTTTAGATAATGACGCCGTTAACTTTTGCGATAAATTTTTGTAGAATCATCTTACTAAGTACATTGATTAACTTTTAAACACCGATTATAGCAATGCCGTTTTTACGTCTTCAATGTCCATCAGGGACATAACTTTGCCTACCCCATTGAGCAAAACAACAGCACTACCACCGTTTATCAATCGAAACCACTTCGCACTTTCACAAAATTTCACTACACCGACCATAAACCTGGTCTGTTAACAGTAGCAATCTTCAGAAAATTATGGCTTCAGACACCCGTGTTAATACAGCTTAAAACTTGCGACTATAAAGGAGAAAAGCCTTGGTAATATAACAGAGTGTCTCGTTAACTTAATATAGTAGAATATACGCAGTACTTACTCCACTTGGTGTCAGAAACTACACATAATAAACATCCACCACACACACATGTTTGGTTCATATCGCGGGTTTAATTCTAATTGGGAGAGCGTTTGCATTTGTAGAAAGTAGAGTATTCTATCGATAGTGAGTCTAGACATGTATTTAAAAATTGCTTAATTGAAAATAAGCTTTGTTTCGTTGATCGAATTGGTTGATCTATCAGGAGTTGATTCGGTTCATCAGAAAGACAATGTCCTTTAGTAATTTTGTAGGGTACTTCCATAATAATTTAACACCATGCTGCGAATTTATTATTATGTTTTTCGTTTTTGACTTTCTCACGTAGCCATTTTACAAAGAACTCGACCAGTTTCAAGCCATGCTAGGGGCTCATATTCATGAGCAGCATTCCGCGACTTGCAACGCGGCGACTGACGCGCTATAAACTTACGAACCAACTCCGGTGAGTAAGCCGAAAAACAATAATAATTAATTTAGTATGTCTCACGAAAGTATAAATAATAATATAACCACCCTTTAAGTATCACAGATAAACGCATCGAACATATAAAAACGCATGATTACACGAAAGAGATTTTACAATAAAATTATACTTAGGACATTATCACACCTATTTAAATAATAGGCTTTAAACTCGACTAGTATAACTAAACGACGTACTGAATGTAAACGAGCCTTGAAGGCATTGCGCATCACTTTCCAGTCAACCATAAAGGCGCTAAACGTTCGAATCTATCGTAACGATTTTGGAACACTTTAATAAATTACGTCGCCTAAGGATCTCCTGAGAAAATCGTAATTTGATGATGTTAACACGAGAAGATGCTATTAGGAAGCTGTTGGAATGTTCAATTGTTGTAAGTACATGATATTATTCAATCTCGATAATCAACTTTATGTTTAAGATCATATAGTGTAGTTCTGGTTTTTATTAAGGTTTGATGCGTTGAAGTTTGAATAGCTTGTACGACCAAAGAAATAAAAGCATTTTACATTTTATAGATGCACGTAGTGTGTGGTATGCGGGTCTACACAAGTCCTTTACGAGGTATTTATTGAAAACAAAAATATTTCTCTACTCTTTTTAACACTTATACTGTGGGTGTGACAGGAATTAAAGGTACCGTCTATATAACAATTTTAAATGTCTCCCTGTTTCATTGACGTACCCGGCCTTTAAAATGTACGCATGCAGTAAGTTTCATAGCTGTAATAAACTGGGTTACCATTAAAAAATACTAAACCAAATGTATGGCTGAATGCACCCAAATAAAGATTAAACCTCTTTTTATTTTATTGTTAACTTTAATGGCGACCCTTTTCGACAATAATAACTGCAGTCCACTTCAAGGATGTTGAAACTAAAGGTACTTTATAAATAGGTCAGGTCATCGTTTTTATGAAAAAGCAATTTTCTTGTCAATATCGCAGATTAAGAAGCCATAGGACACGCCATGAGAAAGCCAGCTGGTGTGATTCACAAATTCTCGCTGTGTGAATAAACCGAGATTATATTACAAAGTTTATCCATTACTTAAAAGTTAGCTGGTAACGTCCCGATAAAAGGAAGTTATTGTTCGTTGAAGACGAGGAAGATTTACTTTGACAGATGATTATAATCATATCATAAGGGCGCGGTTTATGTTGATCGGCGTCAGAGTTCAAAACGTGTGAAAGGGGCTTGTGAGGTTCTTGGAACTGTATAAGTATCAAGTTTTTCTGAAAATTTCGTTAATGGTACTGAAAGGTACGTATAGTCGTAAATCATAAAATTCAATACTGTAAAAAGCTTATCTGTCCTCATTTAGAAAATCTCTTTATAGCAATATCTCTAAATCCCTCAGATCACCATTGTATTTGATCGTGATAGGTTATTCTTAGTTTTCTTCGGCCGACAGTTCATCTTACTTTCTCTCGCAATTTATATTTTAAACGTCTTTATTGGTTATCTGATTTTGTTCGTTAGGACGAAGCTTTCTGGAATCCACGTTTAATTTGCTACGAAGATTACTTATCATCCATCTTTCGTTTTGCTGGAAATAAAATGATGGAAAACCATGGTCCCATAAACAAGATGCTCGCCAATCTACTTCAGTTTACTGTAACATTGTATTTTATTGCTACATAAAACTTAAACACAACGGACTTCTTTCCTGTTTTCATGCTCACCGCGAATGGAAAAACGTTACATCCTTAATCTGAACCTTAAAATGACGTCAGATGAAGGTATGTAGTGACAAACTGACAAACAACGCCGGTAGCCGTCAATTAGACGACCATAAATCCGTATTTCAATAATCCTAATGCGACGCGCACGCCTGTCGAGGAAGCACTAAACCATGTCCAAAATGATTTGAATTTAGCGAGGAAACGTCAGCGATGTACGCGTCGGTGTTGCCATATTTTGTGACACGCAGGAGTTTCTATATTCAAATCGTAAGAAAAAAAACAGCCGGTACTAAATTCGGTGGACAAATGAATGATGTTAGACAAGTTACAGCTTACCTTAATGAGTTAGTAGCTATTGGTGAAACTATGTTTAGTGTGGATAGGTGATGAATATTAAATTGTTGCCCAGCTTTGAAATTGTGGCGATGTTTTAGGTGCAAATCTACGACGTCTGGATTTGATGTACGGAGGGAGAGGGATAGCAAATTGATTAAAAATTTTGATCAGATTTTTAGTTGTATATTACTTAGTTTGATAGAAATAACCAGTTTATTATCGATTTATTTCCTGCCCTAAAATATGCTTTCAAATTCAAAGAATTTCCAGTGCAATGCTCTTCTGTCTGATTCACAAGAACAAAATATTTTATATGCAACTAATTAATATTTAAAAGCAGGAATGTAGTAGACAACACTGTTGGTTGCGTAGACGATGTCCTCGGCAGGACATGTTCGGCATAATAATGTAAACACTCCTAACTGTAATGATATGTTAACTCAACGATTAATGTGTCACACTATCAATCGCCTGTTCGTTTGTTTTGATTGAGAGCCCCTGTCATTTACTTAGATGTCTTGTTTGGGCTCGTACTTAGCATTTCTAATTGTTGATTTAATATACAATGAGTATCGAACGTTAACTGTCAAACTGGTTGAGTAATAGCTGAATGCGATTGTTATGTTTTATTAGATACTGATGTTTGGTATTATTGTAAACCATTTAGAATATTGATAGTTTATGTAGTACGTAAACTTGGTCGAAGTAAGTGGGTTTCGAAATTCATGTTGCACGCGCCCTCCACGAACACTCAGAGCCTATTCTTAGTCAGGCACAAGTTTAAGGAGCAAATTATTCATAAATCATTGTCTTAACTCAGAGTGAGCTGGAATGGCCACAAAACACGCAGCTGCAGTTGTTACCAAGCACTGTGCTATACTTCTAAAGTTATGTTTAATCATGCACGAATGAAAATACCGCTCCATTTTTAATCTACAGCCCTACTTATGCTGCAAAAGGCATTTCTAGAAAATTTGTATTTGAAACTTGCTTCTTATATCAAAATTTGAACTCATAAACTAATTTTGCATTGGTTAAATCACACTAGTTTTGAAATTTTGAACCATAATTGGTTTGGTAGTAGGTATTAAATTTAACGGTGTGGTGATTCCGTAAGGGCAACCCGGGTCACGGTCACAGGCAGTGAAGGAACACCGCGGTGGTTTTAGCCGGTATGAGTCCGGCACGCCCCCTCGTCGTCCCCACGGCGCGGGAAGTCCATGAGGATTTCCATCGCGATAGAAAAAAGAAAAAAAAAAAAAGTATTAAATTTAACGCATAAATAAATTGCATCTAAAATATAGGCCGAGGTACTCCAGTTGGTATTTTCATTTCAATGAAATAGTTCACATTCATAATATTTTTTTTTTTTAAACCTTGCCCCACACTAGGATTTTCTCCTGTGTCGTGGGTGCGTTTACAAACATAGAATATCACATACACATGACACCCAGACCCGGAACAACAATCTGTGGATCACACAAAGAGTTGTCCCGTGCGGGAATCGAACCCGCGACACGTTGCGCGGCAGCCAGTTGCCAAACCACCGCGCCAACCGTGAAGTCAAACATTGTACATTAAGTTAAAATATTGTTTGTAAATAAATTTCGTTATTTTGTTTTATCTATTTTTAATAAGTTATTTCACATAATGTATAAACTATTTTGTATATTCATAGTCTAAATTCCATTTTTCCATTTATCGATTTTCACGTTCACATTCCCACACGTATTAATTTATTGATTATAAAAAATCATGGCGTAGAGGGCATTCAATATTTTTTTGCTATCACCACTCACCAGTAGATATCTAATTTTAAATCTCGATATGAAATCGTTATCAAACATGCCAATCATTGTCCTTTATAATCCGCTCACCGTAAGTACAAAGTTGGACAAAAAGTGAACATTCAGCATCGATAAGATTGCCCACACCTGTTTGTTGCAAGTTGCAACTGACAGTAGTACTGGAATCCTGAATGATGGAGAGGGTATAAAAAGTTCACAGCGTTGTAATGCTGCCGGACGGCATAGCGAGGCGCCTCGCAGGAAATGCAATTTCACATTGACAGTGACCATCCAAGAGCGGTTTATTTCGTCTGGAGTGATCGGGACCTTTTATATACCTCTATATGAATGTACACCTTTTTCAACGTATGTGCCAGGATTATACTGATTTCGGATAGACAGGCATTCTATTACTGACTGCTTTTATATTCCGTAATGGATTCCAATTATGTTTAAAATGTTTTTATAATAACTATCGTGAGACATACTAATTTTAACTAAAAATCGCGGGTTACTCACGTAGAGTGTTTCACTAGTAGAACTTTTCTCGGTATATTCACGTGAGTAACCCACGATTTTTAGTTCAATCTTTTAAATGGTTTAGGAGTGAATGAAGAAATCAAAGAAATCCAGTTATCTTCACTGTTTTAAAAATAATTCTTTACCCCATTTTCTTACACTACGTCCAGTATTCGAACACTTTATAAACAGCTGAGACTTTTCCAGTCATCGGAAATGGATTCACAATGTTTTGTTTGTTCCATTAATTTCGTGATGTAGGTATATTGCTCACTACATTCCTAGACGTTCGAGGTACTATGAAATTCAATAGACTATTTACCAAAATATGTAGGAAACTAAGTAAGCGTATATTACAACGAAATCGACAGCTTCATGGAAAATTGGCTGCTGCAATTCGTACATCGTATTTGTAATAAACTAGAATTTTGCTGTATGTTTCACCAAAAATATATTGTATTCGCGATAAGCTTAAAATATGACGCTTAATTTGAATAATCCGCCATTTTGAAACGAATTTCAATTTAGTAACTTGAAACGATTACGTGTAATTACGTGAGTTGTATCACTGTGGATGATTGGCGTATTTTGTAGTTATTGTGGTCGCCCAGAATTACGATTTATTGATGTATAAACGTTAAATAGCCTGCTTTCCCGTAGGTAGCGATTTGTTAGTCGGTGCATATTTTGAATGAATTGGTAAAATTCAATTTGGAATTCAGTGCAAGTAATTGCACCAGGTTGGCTAGTTTAACTCGTACGAGTACGTAACATATTCGATGTTACAGAGGAAAATTCGTAAATGAAGTGCCTGCGAAACTACAACATCAAAGAGATGAAACTGTTAATTTTTAATGTTGGAGTTGCGAAGTTGTGGGGCGGAAGTAATTTTTGTGTCCGAACTAAAACAATAATAATAAATTGTTCACCCACATCTTACAAGTGTTGGGAGTTCTAGGAATAGTCAGTGACACATGTATGTCGCGATTCTCGTTATTTAGTGGCCGATACAAGTGGTAGCACCTCTGGCGTGTGCTGAATGGATAATGAATGTGATGGGCTGATCGATTAAACGGTTTGCTAATCCATCATCGTCACTACATATTACTTAAATTACAATACTTATTAATTATACGTATTTACTAGCAGTTGTCCTCTGACTTTACGTGTCGCCTTATTTATCTCCTATACTTATTCAAATAACTTTTTCCTTAGTATCCCCCTTTTTCCTAGTAGTACCTTTTTCATTATTGTTGAAGAGATTTAATATAACGATAGTGAAGTTTTAAGGCTTTCACATAAATGTGGTGAGTATCGTTCATTAAATCTGTCCGATATCTTTTATGTCGATAGCTGATGCCGATATAGACAAAATGTTACGCAGGTACACAAACTAGGAATCCGAAGATCAATTCAAATAAACCTAGAATATTTATTCGATAGTTTTAAACTGGTAGCTATAACGTACGCCAAACTTTCTAGGATGAGAAAATTTAGCCAAGCACTACGCTACTACTCCGCTCAGCCGGTTCAAGCTACTTTACATAAAAGCATTTGGCAAAGGTAATACCTATGAGTGCAATAGAGATGCTCCTCTCAATTGGCGAGAAGAAAAAACATCTGATACTTCCCTTTTTATCTGTGGTAAATGAACTTTAGAAAAACAAAGTTCTTTTCGCCACTAACAAGCTCGAGTTAACTACGAAAAAGAAAGTCAGGATAAAGATAGAATCGAAGCAGTGTGTGGGCAAAACTGTGATTAGATTTATAAAATAATGTTCACAGCTCTATAACCTGAGCTATAACGTTAGAGTTAACATCTATTAACGTTATTAGCTGGCCATTAGCCAGCAATATCAAGTGGTTATTGATCGGTGATTTCTTCACTGGTTATTACTTGATGATTACGATATACTGCCGCTATTAAGAGCGACTTAATGTCAAATTTGTGATAAATAGACAACAAAAACATCGAAGTGGGCAGCCAATAAATTAATAATTACCTAGATTAGTTATTCACAAATGTGATAACGGTTATTTTATGATAGCGTGTGAGTTTTATAGATATGCAAATATCCTAAGATATTGTCGTTTGATCTCGCGGTGTCGAGGTGAAATAACAACACATTCTCGTAAACGAGTGTTCGATCAAGAATGTATTGGAGTTATGCAATAAAGGATACATTGTTGCAGATATTTTTTGTTTATAAATAACGGTCTGTAACAGTTAACGCATTATTAACGTATTATTTTGGTTTATTGGCACGCGTTGGTTTCCGATTTCAACAACAGTTCTAATTTTAAATCGTGTTTTTCTTTTTTACGTGGGTTATGACAGAAATACAACTAGGTTGAGTGTAGAAGTGCTTTCGCTTTTGAAATGCGATCGGAACGTTGCAATTTAAAATAATATTCCTTGTTCAATAAAATCGTTGGCTTATTCAAACACTCTAATTTGAAATGGGAATTGAAAACAGTTCTTATGTATGAAGCTTTTGAAAGCAATTTAGCTTGTCTAACAGTTGGGTAGATAATATAAAATTTAGTTTGAGAGTTAAATTCATTTAAGTAGGAATTCTACGATAAAAGCCCTATCCTTTGGAGAGATTAGAATAATAACATAAATACAGGCTTTCTTTTAAATCAAGTACTAAGGTGCCCTTTATGTATCGTATATTCGTATGTGGGTTGGTGGCTTAAACAGACACCTACTTGTAAAAATAAAACATTTGTGTTTTGTTTTTACTCCCTTTTAATTTATAGCACGTAAAAGTTTAACTTTGGGATTAATTTATTATCCGTGATATAAACAGACATTGCTGTGTACCTACTTTATATTTTCATTTTTATTCAAGTTATGCTAGGATTCTAGTAAACTAAGCTTTCATTTATTTTGTAATAGTTAGAATGACTAATGCTGATACATTACATTGTTGATCATTGTTCTTAATTAGGATGCCAATAACTACTATTAGATAACTGATTAGCCTTAATTTATTAGAATTGAACTAGTGACCTACGACTAATAAATCTTTGGTCTGTGTATATGGCCAAATACCTCTATAAAATACCTCTAGTACACGTATTTAAATCAATATTTAGTTTATCTTCGAAATAAAGTTTTGAATTTCGAATGATTATTCTGTTAAAAAATAAATGGTAGACTATTTAAAAATAATTCGATTTCTCAATTTAGAATCCTTCATTTAATAAAAAATATATTTGTCGTTTTAAAAAGTATTGAATTTGACTCATGGACGGATAACATAATTTTTTAAATGAAAAACAGATATTTAAACAGTTTTATATCTACTTGGTCGAAACCAAGACAGTAAAATAAAAACATTCACAAATATTTACCAAGACCGACTACCATGTGTGACTTTGTTTCTATTAATGCGTAGAAAAAAAATAACAGAATAGATTTTTTAATCTGTACCCTTTTTTCAGGTTGCCAAAATGGCAGCTCAGTTGCATCTACAGCTGCTCCTGGCGATGTTCGTGCCAGCGATTGCGCGTAAGTACTTATTGCTTTTTAATTAAACTTTTGACATTTTGTAACAGAAACAATACAAAAACTTATTTACCTATACTAAAAAAACCGAAAAGACAACCTTTAATTTTTTTTAAGTAAGTAGGGCAAAATGTTTCATATTTTTATTTATTTATTTGGTAATAAGTATTTCATCAAATGGATAATATTGAAACATCTTTCCTACTTGATTTGTGTACGCCGCCGCGCCGGCTCTTAAATCATGAAGTTGATCCGTTTTGATTATCATTGCGTGTTTACAAAGCTATAGTTTGGCGTGAAAAGGAAGATGAATAGTGATGTACGAGGTGTAGAACGATAATATTTTTTCATCTATTTTGGAATTGCAACACGACGGGCTCCCGGATACCGCAGGTAGCTAGCTACGCACACAACTATACCGGCTTAACATCGCCGAAAGGACAAAAAATGTTCACCAATTTCGGGGTTCTGTCGTTTTTACGAATGTATGATTTTTTTGTAACGGGTATTCTTTCATAATATAATATGTACTTAATAGATGTACCTATTTCGCAATTTTTTACGATAAATTATCAAAAAAATGTATACAACTTACTCTAATATGTAGAATCCCTTTGTTTTGTATGTTTGACTAATAATATTTCAATTAATTTTATTATTTCACTGCAAGGTTTGGGCATACGTAATGTAAGCAAACGTGGTCTTGGTCTTGTTATTTTTTCTGTTATTCCAAAACGTATTGTTTTAAATTCAAATATAGAACTGAATTTGATATTGCGCAGAATTTTGTTCACAGTCCATGATATGTAAAATACATTGGTATCAACATACAATTCGAGAGGTCTATACATATCTAAGTGCTTTTATATTTGTATTTCGTAGATAATATTGAATACAATTCCCAGGAATTGTACTTAATGATCCCTACAGCTTAACAAAGGGCCAGTCAGCCCAGTTTCGAAGGGAACCCAAAAAAGTTTTGGAAGTTTGTTTGTGTGGGTGTATGCCGAACAAATTTTACGCTTACTAGTCATTATAATGTCCAAGTATTTGTGTGAAGTCATTAGTACCACCTACTCGTTTAGGATTTGGCTTTTTTTCTTCTATTTCCGTTCCTTTCCAGAGATAGTGGTCGAGAACTAGTTCTGATTCGAAACGGCTTGTTCAGAAATTAGATTTGGTCAGTAGCAGTTGATTAGACGCTCGACACCTGACCGTTTGACGTTTCTCTTCAAGTTTCGGTATTGTTGTCGTCAGTACTTTGAAGTTGTACAATGTTGACCTTTCGTTTCCCTTGTGATCTTTAAATTGAATTATCTTTTTTGTAAGAATC
Source organism: Spodoptera picta (assembly GCA_038387885.1). Lineage (NCBI taxonomy): Eukaryota > Metazoa > Arthropoda > Insecta > Lepidoptera > Noctuidae > Spodoptera > Spodoptera picta. The sequence continues at coordinate 272,437 of JAZHFQ010000452.1, forward strand.
TTTATAAAATGAAATGTTTTAGAATGTCACAATTTTCTGGAAGGTTTACATATTTAAGATTTTATTTTTTGTAGCTTTCAGTCTAAGATGTTATTAATACCAAATTTCAACACTTACCCCTCAATATTTTTATGGTCATAAAATATTCAGTTTAAAACTACTCATCATCATCATCAACAGCCCATAAATGCTCACTGCTGAGCAAAGCCTCTTTTCTCACGGAGAAGGTTTGAGCATTAATCACCAAGCTCACTCAATGGGAGTTGGCGATTACAGACTTATAATTAGAAATTATAAGCCCAGGTTTCCTCACAATATTTTCCTTTACCGTTTGTCAGTGATGTCTAAGTAGATAATCTTAATCTTAAAACTACCAGTTCTGCCTATTATAGAAAACCCATACAATATCACTAAACGTCTGATGATTTAATTGCTTGAATGCACGGATATGAGACATAATAGAAAATACACGGTGTCTTACTTGGATCCACGTTTAGACACACGACGCCGACGGGTTAAACTGACGTTGCGAATAATGCATTTGTCACTTTATCTTTATTGAAATTTATTTTGAGTACGGCAGCTTATTCTGCCTGCCCGATAATTATTAAAAATGCAATATCATAAAATATTCCTGTCAATTTAACGACCGCACGATATGAAATGCAATGTGAATTAATAATATTATTCCACTTATTATACGCTTATATTATTTGAGACGAGACCGATCTCTGAAGCATTCATTGCGATGAATAGTTTTATGTTATTCTTCTGCTAAAAAAATACTGATCAAAGCTTCAATTCTACGAATTAAACAGCAAAAGGATTTAATGACAGATATTTTATTCAAATCTGATACTGAGATGTTTTTTCTAAGAGTTCTAGGACCAAAGACATGTTCGCAAAATAAGATCTAATTTATTCAACGCAGCCTCGAGGTTGTAAGGTACATTACACTTGTAAATAGGTTCAGTACACAGATGGGGTTTTGTTCATTAGTGAAAAGGGCTTTATGTTACTATGGTAACACTAACAAGTGATTGGCAATGCCAGAGTACATAATAATTTCGAGTTACAACCGGTTTGCGGCGGAATGTTCCCATGCACTTGTAAAGTTTTCCTATGGACGGCGTGCCGTTTTATGAATATTTGCTATTTGACTATAATGTGAATTTGGGATGGAATGTGAATTTCTTCCATTTATTATCTTTCTCTTGTCTTCTATTTATTATCTTTCTCCCGCTTTTAAACCATTACAAAGCAGCTCGTTGTATTGAATGCAGCTTCGAGTTAATCATAATACTTCTATGATCGCGTTTCCAAGCTTCATTTGATTACTCAGAATTTCAAAATGTGAAAAATTCAAAATGCCGTGTTATAAAAATATTAGCTTTCAAACTCCAAATCAAATAAAAAAAAATCGACAATTGGACGACTAATACCAATCGTATTTATTCATCTGACTAAATTAATTTATCGTTTTATTTTATTCAGCTTTTTAGGCTAGGTATAATCAATTTAGTATTTATATTAACGAAACTATAAATATGTAAATGATTATCGACTATTAAATTTTATGGCTCTAGGCTATAACTTAAAAGACCAGACATTAGTTTTAGTGAAACTTGTATTCAACATAGTTGCTAAACCAAGTCATGTCAAACCAGGTGTAATTGTTTGAATACTTGCTTTTACATTGGATACATCTACAATTTGAACTCTATAAATGGTCTAGTAGGTACCAATCTGAGTGTGATTTCCTCGAACGTATCAAGATATTAATTAGGTATCGAGTAATATGTTTGTTGTGTATTCGATAGTTAAATCCCATTCAAAATGTTATTTCAATACACCACCGTTTTGTATTGCATTCAAGGTGCTAAATATGTATACACAGTACTTACGGAACTTTATGATAATCGTCAAACACACGAATTTTGTGAACAAAAAATATTGTCGTTTGAAAGTTAAAAATTAAAAAGACAAAGAAGTAAACCTATTTACATTTCAACACCAAATCACTTTTACAAATCATACAAACAGCATTTTATTGACTCGGCAACGAGATGAAAATTTTAAAAATTCTCCATAAAGTTACGGTCAATGACTGACGGGACTGAAATCACATAAATTGGTGCCCGACAACAAAAGAAAATAAAATGTAACAACTCAATTACTGGCTGCATTTCAATATGAACTTATTCGTGCATAAAATAAAGTCTTAAATGGTATGCGTGATGTGTTATTATGAGCTTATTCCAGTGGAGTCGGATGCGTCATCCGAGATCGAAATGTGTGGGTAACAAGGTATCAAGGACGGCAAGATTTCTTTTTTATTGTTATGGCCAGTCTTTTGGTATGCAAATAAAAAAAAGATTCTAATTGTGTTCCTTTTGATCTTGAGAATTACTGATTGTGTGTATCGATTATGGTGATAAATGATGTGAAAATATCTTCGGCTTCGGTAAGCTTTTGACTTACGACTACATTGTTGTGAGCTCTAATAATACGGTAAATAATTACACCTTGAAGATTATTCAGGTGTATGTAACTCCTGAACTTTTCCGGCTCGACCGGAGTGATACCACGGCCTCACAGAAAACCGACGTGAAACAACGCTTACGTTGTGTTTTGTCGTATGAGTGAGGTGACCAGAGACCCAATTACGCCCCCCCCTCCTCAGTCTCCCCAATTCCCGAATCCTCCTCAAATTCCCAATTCCCAAAAGGCCGGTAACACACTTGAAACGCCTCGGTGTCTCAGGTGTCCATGGGCGGCGACGATTGCTTACCATCAGGTGACCAGACCAGGTGCTCATTTACCGCCTTATACCATAAAAAAAACTTTACACTTATTCTGGTATAAGTTTTTCTACAATGCAGTTACTCCAAAACTGTCAATTTGCAATTTCAACCTAGGTATTCACATTTTCTATATCCGTGTATTTGTGCATACCTATGTAACACTGCCTCGTTGGCCGAGTGGTCGCAAGTGCGACTGCCGGGCAAGGGGTCTCGGGTTCGATTCCCGGGTCGGGCAAAGTATTACTGGGTTTTTAAAAAACATTCTCAGTAGTAGCACGGAGTCTGGAAATGTGCCCGGTATGTGGCAATAGGCTCACCCCCTATTACATGGGACTCGTAACATAAATAGTGAAAAGTGGGTGTTACATTATACAGTGGCATTAAGTGCCGTAATGTGCACCTCTGCCTACCCCTTCGGGGATAAAAAGGCGTGATGTTATGTTATACTATGTAACACTGCGTCTTCCGGCTCAATATTCCTTTGACCGGTTTTTGATATCCTCTACAGAAATTCCTTTAGCTCCATATTCATGCTTCATGACATAGCTCTACCGTCACTTTTAGTATTATCATTTTCAAGGAAGCACTTATCTACTTTCTTTTTAAAGATGGCTCTACGATGCGATGCAGCCGAGATTGTGAATGGCCGTTTTGAACTACAATCGCTACTTTTATGTTTTAAGTACAGAATATTGCGGTGTTAGAGTGCTAGTAAATGGGATCGTTGTCTTATAATTAGTTATGTTATTGTTTTTGACTATGGTTTGTCAGTTAAAATAAGGAGCTAGTGAAAATTTCCTTCAACGAAAAATTTACAGCAGTTGCTATTATATAAGTGATGTACTCAATATTAAAAGACACATTATTTTTTACAGAACTGGAGATGAAGTTCACCAAATATCCTGAGTCAGTGATAGCTCCCCTCGGTGACAGAGTCACGTTTGAGTGCGAAGTCAACGTACCAGGGGAACGGTTCGTCTGGCGATGGAAACCAGATCGGGATGACGTGCAATGGACTGAAGTGGTGGACGGAGACGGCAAGAAGATCATACCTGGACTGCCGGGAAGAAGCACCAAGCTGGAGATACAAGTCATGATGAATATGGAGACGACTTGGTTTCAGGTATGTTAAAAACTAATTTTTATTTCTTTTAGATTTTGTAAAACTTGCTCTATTAAATGTTGAAGCATGTGTCTTTGAATTCTGATCACAGATCTATTTTCGGTCTGAAAAATCTTTTGGACCTGGTTAAGTATAAATGAATTTGAGATCTGTCGATAACCTAAGTCTACATTTAGTCTTAAGTCAAGTAATAAGGTCTACGTTCTATATAACTACATGTTCCTTAAATACATAAAAAATAAAAGACCTGTTAATTTTCTAAATGAAATAATCCTGCGAAAGGACAGGTTAAACATCAATATATCAAACGAGATTAGCAATCGTCCCCATGTGGTGGTCGGTTACGGATGACTGCGCTAGTGTCCCGCGGGTTTCGTAAGAGGCGACTAAGGGATGAACCATGGGGAATCCGGGAGTGCCCGCGGTTCACCTGCGGTATATTATAACGCAATTTCGGCAATTTACTTGCAATTATCGTATTGAAAATTCATAGTGAGAATTTGGACTACGTACTAGAAAAATTGTATTCAAATCGGGCTCAAAGTTGCTGATTATGATCGTCATTTCTGAAATTATTAATTGTATTGAAGGTCTAATGCAGGAAGAAGCCATCAATTTTGTAATTTTTAAAATTATAGTTATATATTGAATATTAGTACTTACTCTTTGAAATAAGCATTCCAGTACATCATTACTTTATTACAAGTACGAGTAAAAAGTAAGCATAAAGTGAGGCAACACTTTTTCATTAAAACTCTGATTCAACATCAGCAGCTAAACATTTCAGTGCAAACATTCTACAGTTATTGGATGTTTATTCAGGAGTGTGTAGTTACACTTTGTAACATAACATCGATTTTATAAGAGTAGGTACTAGTAGTAACACATATAATCTAATTCTTAATGTATCACTTTTACTACCTATGTGTTTGAGGACTGGTATCCCTTAGAGAGAAGAGCCTATGTCATTAAGCACATTATTTTAACCGATTAAGGGCCGATTTTTCAATCATCAGTTAATTCCTAACAGTAGAATAAAATTGTCATTTGACAGTTTTTAGTATGGAAGAATTGTCAAATATTCAAAGTTAGTTAGTTTTTTAGTTAAAATTTGTCTGGCGTTGGGAAAATCGACCCTCAGAAATTCTTCTTCTTCTTTAGTCTTTTTCTACCCTTAGGTTGTAGGCCTCCTTCAGTTTCTGCCATCTCTTCGGTCTTGAGCAATTTCTATCCAGCTGTTCGTTTGATGCCATCATACCAACGCATTTGGGGTCTTCCTTGTGGGCGTTTTTCGCCCCACGGTCTCCACTCTATCACGGCTTTGCACCACGAGCCCTCTTTGCGTGAAAAGTGACGCAGAAATTCTAATAATTTGTTTATGTTTATGAATTTAATTATTTAATTTGACTTTATTTGTTACAGTGCGTAGTTTGGTACGGAGCAGTAAGTTTAACATCAGTACCGGCGCGTCTCACAGTAGCGAGGCTGATCAACGCATCAGACAGAGTGACCGCTGAAGAACGAGTCATCACGGCACCTCTTCACAACACTGTCATCTTGCACTGCAAGGAGCCTGCCTCGGAACCGCCTGCTGTGCTCACGTGGTGGAAGGAAGGGTCTAAGGTTAGCTTAATCCAATTATTTTCATAATAAATAGCTATTAAGAGTTAATAAAAAATTATAACGGTGTTTGGTGGTGCGATATTTTTGCGAAACGAATTTTATTTAAGATCCGTGGCTAGTGTTTGAATTATAAAAATCTGAATCATTAACTGCACGGTTGGCGCGGTGGCTGGGCAACCGGCTGCTGCGCAACGTGTAGCAGGTTCGATTCCCGCACGAAACAACTATTCGTGTGATCCATAAATTGTTGTTTCTAGTCTGGGTGTCATGTATATGTGAACTCTTGTATGTTTGGTAAACGCACCCATGACAAAGGAGAAAAGCCTAATGTTAATTAAAGTTTAATTAATTAAATAATAAAAATATTCATGCTTTGCTGTTTCTGTTGATGATTATATCTAGGTCTCCAATAACATGTTACGGAGCCTATTGTTCAGGTTTGCGCATTCGACTATGTAGTTGATGTAATGGACAAAATTAGTCATATTCCTAGTAAAAGATATTCAAGATTAAATTCATTAGCAAAGATTTTATTTCCATTTTATAGATGTTGATGATTGATAATAATAGATTGTAAATTGCAAATGCAAAACCGGCCAATGCTAACCAGATAATACCTCGAATAGAAACATCTTTTTAGTAGATAATTCCATTTACAGCACGTTCGGTATTTGAATTCGTAATTATTTCGCTGTGTGAGGTCTCACAACATAATCGTTATTTAAATCTACGTGACCGAAAATCTAGATAGCCTTCTTAAATATACCTACATAAATAAAACCAGTATAAATTTCAAGTTTATCTCATTTTACAGCGGACGTAAAGTCGTGGTTACGTACAGAATAAATACAACAAAATAGTTGGTAAACAAAGTTAAGCTTAGCCTGTATCTCACAGAATCAAAGCATGTTTTAGTATACTTGCGGTCGCTTTGTACGGTGAACCGATACGCGAATATTTTATAACGAACTTCGTTTTGAATACACACGTTGGGTGGTTTTTTGAAAGTGAACAGACCAGTGTTTAGAAACTAAACTCACACTGTTCTGGGAAATAATCAGATAACTTTTGGGGCAATGACAAGAAATGTAAGCATAGTTTACTGTATTGTGCGGTATTAGAGACTAGAATTTCTTTAGTATTTTGTGATTGTCTAACTAGTCTTCTTAAAATGAGAAATCCTCATTGCAGTAATCGTTATCAAAGGAAACTTCTTTTAAAAGTTAGATTTGCTAATTGGCCGATTCAAGAAAGTTATCTTTTACTCTTAGATTATCTTCCAAGAGCCGAATTAAATCGGCTGTAACAGAGGAAGCTTGTACCATTAACACAAGACACGAGATACAAAGTGTAGATGTTCTCAGAAAACACTTGATACAAACATGAACACAGCGCTGACACCACGGAATATAGAATACAATGGAAGTAGCAAGTAGGCGTGGCACGCGTGCCACAACTAAGCAGTGTACTGCTTACTCGAGGCAAATTCGAGTTCAGTCTCGTTCGAACATCGCGTCGAGTTGCTAGTCTCGTGACAAATACATATTTCCTCAACTATGCCGTTTTGTTCCGTTTTGGCGTGTAAAAATGATAGCAGCCGAAAAATCGTAAAAATGGAGGTGTTTCGTATCATCGGTAAGTACAATTTTCATTGTTTTCTTGTAGAAATCTAATTTAATTTCAATTTACAAAAACGCTTATTAAAATAATATTATTTACTAAAACGGTTAGTCAAAATCAACCTTACGCCTTCAAGATAAAGTTTATTTTGGATTTATTCCATTTAATAGAACATTCTCGCCAGTTCTACGCTACTCAAATAGTGATGTGGTCAAATCACATATTGAATTTATCGATTGATATCGATGCAAGTGTAATGTAACATTTATTTAGATTATTTTTTTATTATTATTTTAGTGGTGACCCGGACGTGATTGGAAGCAACCTTCACTTCACGGAGCAGATCAGCACCGTCATCCTTATCGCCATCCGTCGCATTTATCACATTATCCATATAAAGTTTGTAAAAATTTATGTAATAGTTGTTAGTGTTGTTACTTATATTGCCTATGTGAAATAAAAAAAATGTTTTTTTGAAAAAATAAACTAATAAAAAATACGAACAAAATGGTTTTTGATTTACATGTAAATAAATACTTACCCTTTTTCGTTACGTTTAAAAAGTTATCAACGACATATTAATTTTATTATTTTAATACTGTCACACTATCGCAGTCAATATTTTTTTTCACATTATTTTTAAAACACATTTTCATATTATCGATACTATTTTGATCGAATTGGCTACATCACTATCTGAGTAGAGACCCGCATTCGAGCCAGTGATAAGCCATTCAAATATCATCTTTATTCTTACGATGTTAAAGTTCAATCCAAGTACCACTTTTCGTCGCTAGATGGTATTGTTAAACGCCATCTAGCGACGAATGGCGGTACTTGGTAGTCCAAAATATACTTTTTTATTTTGATTTATAGTGCATTGATTTTAAAGTTGCATATCGTATGATATTGTTTTTGCATTTCGTTTACGCCCATATTTTTTTCTAACCAATCGTAACTTCCGATTTATAGTATGAGTAAATTATAAATGTATTAGTTTGGCGACACCGGTTCTGGCAGAAATATTATTTCAAGCTACTTCCATTGTATTCTATATTCCGTGGCTGACACAGCGTCAAATATTATCTTTAGATTATTCTAGAAAAACTTTGTTGTTTTTGGTTACATCAAGTGTTTGTATGGAGAATGCTGAAGAGCTTTCATACATGAATATAGTGTATTCATGTGTAGGCATGTAGGTTGTGGAGAATAATAAAAAAATAAATAAAATAATAAAAATCTTTATTTTCTCAAAAATACTCTACGGATACAAATTATATAATATGTTGCAATTAAGAGACTGGTGTCTGTTAAAGGTATAACCTGTCTTACAGATCACCAGGCCGGGGTGACCCCCGGAGACATTGAACAATATAAAGTATTTACTTAATTAAAGAAAATGGACAACGTTGTATGAGTGTGTGTGTGTGTGACTGTGGGTGTGTAACAATGTAGTGTGAGTGCGTGTATATGTGTATGTAAGTGAGTGAGTTGATGTGTATTATGTGTGGGTGTGTATAGGTAAGTGAATGAGGTGGAAGTGTTGATATGAATGTAGTGATTGATAATTCTGCATCAGTTGTAGCTTAGGAAAGTGGTCTCAGAATTTTTTCAGTCTCCTCATAGTCTAGTTTATTTAGCCAGTTGCTGACGTTTTCTTTACATTTACTTCTGGTGAGATAATGAATGCTTAGCTCTTTATTTATTTTGTTATATAGGTATGGGCCTAAAAAGGTAAAGAAGTTTTGAGTGAAACCAAAATGTTTTCTTTCTATATGGCAGACGGTAGTAAGTCTTCACTAATGCCGCATTGAAGTAAGACAGGTAATTTTGATTGAACACTCACTTGTTAAGTGTGTTTCAGCAATTATTTTTTAAACATTGGATGCCGTATCGTACAATGATGGACGTACGCCATTTACGGAACGGAGTCTTTAACAGTTATTGTGGGCAGTTAATGGCTTAATATATCCTGACTTCTCTGTCCTGAAGAGCTTATCGATTTTCGACTTTTAATTACAGAACAATAGACTTGAAAATCTTTTAAAGAAACGGATTAAACTGTCAAACACCAAGCGGTCACCGGTGACCGCAATCTATTGTTCTATAATTGTGTCTACAAAACCGGTACTCGACGAGTTAAGTCACCTATTCGTTAACGGAATCATAGTTGGGTGCATTTGTATATTTGTAATTTTTTGCACTACTATATCGTGCTACAAATTACTTATTTTTTCTTTTATGACTTTATTAAAACATGATCTTTTTTCCAGGGTAAAAGGAAGCAACTGGAAACTCCTCACGGCGTGCTGGTGATTCATAATGCGACGTCGGATGACAGTGGAACATACAGCTGTAGAGCCACTAATGAGCTGAGTGGAGAAGCTCTCGATGTGGCACAGAAGACACATTTGAATGTCCAACGTGAAGGGAGTAGGGAAGTCAGGTCAGTGTGAATTGTTAAGCCTTACTTAATTATATCTAATAGCCTACCTAAAACAGCAACTTTGTGTAAGTCAACAAGCGAAAAGACAGAAGTTCTGTGAACCTCCGTTTACGTTTTCCTGTGGGGAATTAAAAGACATAGTATTTTCAGACCTGTTGTTATTTTAACAATAACATAATATGTCTTCATATAAAATAAGACTTACCTTTGAGGACCTATATTAACGAATGATTTACTTACAATCAACTTGGAAATTTTGTTTTCGTCAAATCGGAGTAGTTTCAGTTCTATGTTTGCAGTTCAAGGCTAGGTCATCAGTATTGTGAAAATTTATAACACCGTTTTTACTAGCAAGAATATGAGACATAATATGAAGACGAACTGATTTCCAAGAGCATCTACCCACTATACCTAATGTTACTAGTATTTATGTGTTTGAAACGACGTGGACCACAATTCCTTTACCGAAGACTGCGTCGAGTCTGGTTCTATCGCAGACATGTGGTTGTGGTTTCGAAACTTTGTCTAACTAAATTTTGGATTAAATGAGACTTGCTTGTGGTTGGTCACGATATAGGTACCGTACTACTGTTGAAGGAACTTAGTTATATGTATATGGACACATGTAGCTTTCTTTGGTTAAGAACAGTTGTTTTGTCAGTCTGTAATTGCCATTAGGTCTTTGGAGTACTAGGTGTTTTCTTCGTGACAGGTGTGGTCTTGATTTTCGGGTTAGTAAGAGTATTTATATATTAGCCTCCTATTATCATATAAGAGTATTAGCCTCCTATTCCATAAAATAAAACACAGTTTTGTTATGTGTACTACACATAAAATTGTACGGATGAATATTATAAATATTTATTATTTACAATTACTTCAAACATTAATTTATTATTGTTGCCACTAATTAATACAGGTATTTACTTGCTCAAAGTTTTCCGAAATTAAAACTGATGTCTGCAAGTCTTGTGATCAATACAATGATGAAACCTTTTTGTTATTTACAGGTTTCTAGAATCAGAAGAGTACGTAGGTGTATTAGATGAAGATGTGTTGACGATGCCGGTGAAACCTAACGGAGTACTTCGGCTATGGTGCGGGGCAGTCAGCACTCCTCCTCCAAAGATCTCATGGTCGTTGGAGAGCGAGGGAGAGTTGAAGACATTCGCCAATCAACACATGTTGATGATATCACCTTTTACACCCGCCAATGAGGTAAGTCTAATGTTTTAAAATACTGAAGGTGTTGCGTCTTTAGTTATCCTAGGTACACTATAGAAGTAGTGGACTATGCTAGTACGTTAAAATTTCAGTGTATTAGTTTCTTTTTTCTTTGTGAGGAATGAGAATATTTCGCACGTAAAGTATATAATATACGTATACGTAAACTATCAATACATTTAAATAAAAATCAGAGATGTGGAATTGGGTATGTTTTTCCTCAATTCTTGCTTGATCTAATCCGACTTATAGGCTTACACACGAATGAGGTTTATAGACCTACAGACCTCTGTGTATCGGGCATTTACTGGTACATATCCTTAATCCTTGACAAGACCAATACACAGGAAACTAACCAAAACTAATGGTTAGTTCCCAAAATCTAAGTTAGTACCCATTACGGAACTCTGTTCCTCTAGCACCCGCGTTAAATTGTTATGAACGCTTTGTGAGACCATGGACTCACAGATTATAAAACTTTATATTATAAAAGCTTTATTTATATTGTGTTTGATATTTTTTGTGTAAGCTTTGTATTGTCTGCCTTTGTAAAGAAAAGAGCTTTGGGACATTTTCAGTAGTGCCATCTTGTAAGAAAAATCGTTTGTGTCTTGAACGCGTTCTTTGTTCGGGAACTGAGAAATAATTCTAAGACCTTAACTTTAATGTTTCGATGGCTTCCGAGACGGGTAACAAGAAGTTTTTTTGGAATATAATTTTAATATTATTTCTAATACACTATTCTTGTTGTTTTTAAAAAAACGCAAGAGGTCTCGGGTTCGATTCCCGGGTCGGGCAAAGTATTACTGGGTTTTTAAAAATTCTCAGTAGTACCACAGACTTTGGAATTGTGCCCGGTATATGGCAATAGGCTCACCCCCATTACACGGGACTCATAACATAAATAGTGAAAAGATTATACAGTGGCATAATGTACACCTCTGCCTACCCCTTCGGGGATAAAAGGCGTGATGTTATGATGACCTATAGGTATTACAATTTATCACTTTTCATTAGTAATTTCTGTATTTCTATGTCCTTCTGTTTTGTATACTTTCGTTTTGAATAACATTCACTCCCGTTAATTCCTCGTAAGTTCATACCACATATTATATTGAATTCCACAAGTCCTTCAGCTATTAGTAACACATTTATTGATTTAACAGAACATTAAAGTAGTACAACTAGTTACATTTCATACTAACTGACATAGTTACTAAGTACAAATAAGTCTTTATTTTTCTTGATTTAATTTTTATATTATTTGCAGGGAGTGTACGCGTGCTCGGCGAATGGTATCCGACGTTCGTGGAAAGTCTTAGCCCTGCAACCTCCACACTGGGACGGGAACGTCTCCGTATCAACTCCTAATGAGGGAGGAAGGGCACACGTGACCTGTGGGAACTCCTTCGGTCAACCACCGCCGCAAGTGTACTGGGTGCTCAATTCTGAAGTGCTGAAAAATGAGAAAGGGATTAAAGCTAACAGTGAGTACAGATTGTCTTCGTAAAAATTGTACAACATTTTTATTTGCACGATAGTAGCTGTCGAAGTGTGTAAGGGGCCTTAAATTTTATTTTAGGGTCGACATAATAAAAGCGAGTGAAATAAATTGATCGGGTGGGACTTGTGTGGATATGTGTTTCAATTAATCTGTGTTATAAACTTAGGAATCCAACGTATATGAATTAGACATAACATAACATTACGTCTTTTATCCCCTAAGGGGTAGGCAGAGGTGCACATTACGGCACTTAATGCTACTGTACAATGCAACACCCACTTTTCACTATTTATATTATGAGTCCCATGTAATAGGGGGTGAGCCTATTGCCATATACCGAGCACATTTCCAGACTCCGTGCAACAACTGAGAATTTCTTAAAAAGCCTAGTAATACTTTTTTGTATATGAATTAACTAACTATTAATATAATATACAATGTAAAGGATATCGTTATTTGCACTAAACGTCTACAGACTATAAGGTATTAATTAGCAATTAAAATAACATAACTTTGCAGTTGTATTAAATAATCTCTTTTAAAGTTTATTTCAAAATTAATTTAAATTCAATGTTAATGTTTTAATTGAAAAATCAGTTCGACTAGTTACGAATCCGACCGGATCTCAAACAGAACACCCCTGTAGGTAATACGTATAGAATTACGTTTATTAAGATTTGTCTATTTCTCTCTTTTATTCATGTTCTTTCTTTCTATATGAATATTATTTTAAATGCATAAATTATTATAAATCAGACACAGACCTGTATATTGAGCACGTGGAGAAGCGTCACGCAGGCATCGTGCAATGCTTCGCGTGCAACTCGCTCGGCTGTGCGTACGGGGCTGGGATGCTGTCTGTTGTACCACTGCAGATACCTGACCAGGTAAGTCCGTATATCTAAAAAAGAAAAAATAATTATTTCGTTTATTAATTAGAATGAGGTAATTATCAGGTAAAGGAGGTACAGATGCTAGTAGCAATTTACTGTCCAAATTATTCATTCGATTTTCAACTTGGTTAGAAAACAAATAAGGTCGAGATTCTGAAATGTTATATTGTTGTATGTAAACGTCATTTTCGAAGTCGATCAAAATCTCTATAAATTTTTTCTTTGCACAGGACTACCCAGTAGAGGTTCCAAAAACACGTTATTCAGTTCAACCACCAAAACGGCACAACAGAAAGAATCCCAGAAAGCACAAAGGTAAATATTCAAGAAAACAAAAATTCAAATCTTAGAGATATTTTGGAGCAAAATGTTGACGTCGGTCTTTTTGTTCCAGCCGTAATGATTCCCCCATCAAGGCCCAACGTTACCCGGTTGAGTGATGAAAGCGTGATGGTGTCATGGTCGCATGACAATCAAGGACTACCCATCCGGTTTTTCAAGGTAAGCGTTTTAATATAAATATGGCTGCATTGTTACGAGAATGTCGCTGAAAATACCGCGTCATTATATTGATGCTGGTCATTGTTGAAGCTATTAACTCATTATTTTTTTATTATGAGGTATATTTTTATTTTAAGGGTGGTTACTTTTGAGCATTCTAATACTGAGTAAAATAAATTCAAACAGATATATTTTGTTACTTCGTCAGTTTTAGTGGTTTCAAGACATTCCGTGTATACACAATATTTTTTGACGTTATTTTCGCGCGGTTTTCATTTCATGTGCTGGTTTAGACGTCTTTTATGTCACCCACGAGATAGGAACAGCTTGGCCCAGCCAACAGCACACTGCATAAACAAGATACACAGCCCGATTCATAATTATTTTCTTGAAAACTCGTATTTTCTTGTATAAAATGCTCAAAGGGGACCGGAGTAATGGTTTAAGTCGTTGCTTTTGGTCCGTCGCCCGTGCCTTGCAGGAAATGCGGACAAAAGTTAGCATTTTATAAGATCTCAGAGTTTTTGTGGCCTAGCCGACTAGCGAGAGTACTCATTGGAATTAACGATGGCAAATTGGCATTCGTTTTAATTTTATTCTTAGAGAAACTAAGGATTTGTTAAACGCACTTTGTGGTGATATCAAACCTTTCATTTCAATTTGTGTAATTTCCAGTAGAAGTATTCTTAGCGATGGAAGATAATACCATGATGAGATTTTCTTCGTAGCGAGAGTGGCCAGATTATCTTAGTGTTATACATAATTTACTATAGAGGAATATAGATTTTCTTTGTTAACAGGTACAATACAGAGAGGTAAGCAACTCCAGCAATGTTCAGTGGAACACTGCTAACCAGGACATACCCGCATACATACATTCCTACCAGATAGACGGACTGACTCCTGGCAAATATTACAAGTAAGTAATTGTTCTTAAAAAATTTTAACAGATACCCGAATACTGAGACGTATGAATTTTAAGTTCTGTCACTACAAATTCTTTGTAAAATGACAGAGATGGCGCGATACAAGTACAACATAAAATTGAGTAGCCTTTCAGTATTCGGGCGTTTGACATTTTCGACTACGAAAAATCAGATAAATATTATTATTTATTCATTAATTAACGAAATATACTCGATTTTATTTGAGAAGGGTACCTACTTGGTATTTGAAATTACTAGACTTGTCATAAAATCGTATCTAACTAAATATAGTTAAACTAAAATCGATTGATTTACATAATAAAATCCAATACATAGATATTTTTGACAAGATGTTACCAACATTACGACTCAAGTAGGTAATTACAAATACCTATAGCTGTGGTTTAATCAAAGCTTCCATTAATTATACTGAATTTCTTTTGGTACCACAGTAGTACCTCTAAGTGTTAATTTGATATATCAAAGCTGTGACACAAAATATGATGATAAAATTGTAAAACTTACATAACTGCTTCGTTATTCGTTGAGTCTCTGGAACACAGGTCAAGCTTAGTGTTCTGCATAGGAGGGCACAATGTCATCGCCAATGTATCCGATCGCTCGCTCTCAGTTAACGGCTCTCGTGTTCAAACGCGCTTTTGTTTGATCTGAAAGTTTGCGTGCACCGTCAGTTTAGAGCTGAATTTAGAATAGATTGGAAAGAGCGAGCCTTTGTATAGTTTTTCATTCGGTATTAGGTTTTTGAGTCGTAATTATAGGAAAATAAGGTTCTTATTATCACGAATACCATAAATCAGCTCAGCTGCTGGGTAGCTGATTTAGGGTATTCGGAAACCGGAGTGTGTGAAGGCATTATAAGTCTACTTTGGAAACTAATTGTATGACTTAAATTTATATACTACCTCTATGTTCTTCACCCCAGGTTCCGCATCGCAGCAGTATACTCGAACCAGGACAACAAGTTGGGTAAGAGTAGCGCGCGCTTCCACCTGCAGCGCGGCGGGTTCAAGGCGCCGCGCGCGCCCGTACTGGCGCGGGCACTGCCCATGTCGCCTACTACCATACAGCTGGAGTGGACGGTGAGTTCCTGGAAGTGGTATTAGAACAGACAGAAACGTAAACATAACGTAATTAATAATTATATGGAAGGTACGATGATGATGAAGAAATTGACTGCACCGTTAGTGCGGTGGTTGGGCAACTGGCTGCCGCGCAACGTGTCGCGGGTTCGATTCCCGCACGGAACAACTCTTTGTGTGATCCACAGATTATTGTTCCGGCTCTGGGTGTCATGTGTATGTAAACTTGTATGTTTGTGAACGCGCCTACGATATAGAAGAAAATCTTAACATGGGGCAATGTTTATTTAAAAAAAAATAGTGGTTCTGAACGTCGGCGCTCTGATTGGCGTGCTCCAATAAACTAACCAATCAGAGCGTCGATCGCGGTCTTGTTTCGATCTCATTAACCGTAAAACAAACTCGTTTTAAGACGTGCTAGAGAAGTGCTGCCATCTTTCCACTGCTAGACTATTGGTCGCCTATACAAATGATGAGGGGTTTGCCGTAATTGCCAAGCTTGGCGGCTGGTTGAATATTTCAGTAACAAAAGGATGAGGTTTATGAGAAGGTGTTGCGATGCTGCCTTATTTCTGTTGATTATGTCTCTTATGGCCAGTTTCAATAACCTATCTATCTGTACATTTGTTTACTAGAGATAGAATTTTGACACAAGGTCCATAAAAAATGTGTGAAAATTCTATCTCTAGTAGATACGCAAATCTACGGATAGATAGGTTATTGAAAGCCTTACAACAAATGTGGGAAGAGCAAGGATAGTGCTGTCACTATCCACATTTGTATGTATTCTACTCCGCAAGGATATTGTCGTCACCTAAAATAATTATTCCATTCCCCAGTGGTCAAGCGGCGGCGAGGTAGAAGCGGAAGGTTTCTACGTGTACTACCGCGCTGTGTCGTCGGCCGGCGCGTACGAGAAGGTGACCACGTCGGGCGAGCCGCGGGAACTATTGCTCACTCACCTCGCGCCCGACACGAGCTACGACATCAAACTACAGGCCTACACTGCACAGGCTGCGTCCGAGTTTAGTGCTATTAAGGTAGCTTTTGTTCTATACTTTAACACATTTTGTATGGATCTTAGGTCAAAATTCTATCTCAGTAAGCAAATCTACAGATAGATAGGTTATAGAAAATGCCCGTAATTAAAGTTGGTAGCCACAGTGATCAGTTATCATCATTGAATACAGTTTAATGATACAAAGCCTTATTTATTTACGTAGAGAAAGCATAAGCATTTAAGTTTTTCCATTTCTTTTGCGACTGTAAGATAGAACAGTATTATGAAATCAATTAAATTGTCCGTCATACTCACGCAACGGTTCGACGAACTAGCCCGATTAGTTTCAAGCTACGCCAGAGACCCATAATCAAGGGTAGCGTTCCGTAACAACCGACGCTGCCCATCCTGGTTTTTGAACAGTTACGCGGCTCGTAGAACGTAGTTAAAGGTCTCAAATGTGCATAATATGAATATCGACTTATCTTGATCCACCTTATCTTCATAGACCGCGAAGACCCTTCGTCCAGCGACAGGAACAAGTCACAGCGCGGCGGGTACAGGCGTGGGCGGCGGGGGCGCGGCGGGGGGCGCGGGGGTCGCGGGGGGCGCGGGGGGCGCGGGCGAGGGCGCCGCCACGTCGCGGGGCGCGCCCGCCGCGCTGGTCACGGCGGGCGGCGCGCTCGGCGCCACCGCACTGCTGGTGCTGCTCGCCATCGCTCTGCTGCTCTGCAGGCGGGCAAGAAGACCTACCACTGACAGTCAGTATGAATACTTACTATGGTTTGAAGATTTTTGTGTGTTGAGACAATGGGGGCGAACGATTTTTGACTCATCAGATGGCTTGTAGAAAGGGGGTTTTTGTCCAGTCCAATATTGAACGTCCAATGGTGTGGCATTAGCTAATTCCCTATTGGACGAAGAATACTCGCACTACCGCCGTCTGGTGGGCAAAAATACAGTAGTCCCCATTGTATGGATGTCGAGTAAGATTTGGTGATGCGAAAATTTTCTAGATGCATAATATGATGTTATTAATGTCCTTGATGTTTGCTGTTATATGATTCCAGTTAGAGACTGAACATTCTATTTATGTAGATGATCTCATTTGAGTGATCTTTAAAAAGTAAGAATAAAGTATAGCACTGTGGAGCTTAGCGCCGTATACGTAGGGTATTTGTGTGAGGAGTGAAATGATCTGCACTCGTTTAAGTTCGGTATGAGACTGTTTAATTATAAATCAAATTAATACATGCTAGGGTACAGGTGACATCATAATCACATGATCAGAATCAGAATCACATGATGGTATAGAATGGGGGCGATGACCGCCACAGCATAATACGCCATTTAGGCACACCAAGTATCATACTCGAAAAGCGATGAATAGTTTAACCCAAAACAATAATTTAATTAAACATGAAAACAGCTTAAGATCATCCGAGCATGAAACGAGGAGAGCGCTTAACTTAACAATAGGATCATATAATAACAAAACATTGACGTCATAATAGTGACTTGAAGGCGGCTGTCAAAACCATTGCATGATTGATTGCAGAAGAGAAAGGCTCAGTGCCCGAGACCGGAGCCACGAACGGGTACATCCCTGCTAAAGTGCCAATCACTATTACGGCCAACCCTATGCATTCCGAGGTAATACTGACATACAAATTGAAATTATATTTTATACATAGCTTCCTATTATAGGTACATTGTGCATGTAATACAAACGTAGCTACCAGTTTTATGTTCAAAGTGTTATATGAGTGCTACTCTGTATTTGATAATTCTTGAAAATCTGAATTAAACCCGTGGGGTACTTGCTCGGTAGTCGATCTACCGACTTGCGACTAAACCGCAGACTTACATGACCTTAGTACAAAGTCTTTTAATGCACAAAGAATAGAAGTTTATCTAGAGGTAGAGACTATTTATGTCAAGTATCTCGTTTACAAAACGGTTACTGATTTTTTTATGGCATAAGCCGGTAAATCATCAGACGGATCACCTGATGGTAAGTAATCGGCGCCCCCCATGAACACCTGACACCTAGGCGTCACAAGTGCGTTACCGGCCTTTTGGGAATTGGGAATTTGAGGATTGTGGGGGATTCAGGGATTGGGGAGATTGGGGAGTGGGGGGTTATGGGGCCTCGCGTAACCTAAGTCACGACGAAACTTATTGCAAGCGTTGTTTCACGTCGGTTTTCTGTGAAGCAGTGGTATCACTCCGGTCGAGCCGGCCCATTCGTGCCGAAGCATGGAATACATATAATGAATGAAAATATTTACGTATTACTTTTAGATTTCATTTATAAAGTTTAAGCAAGACCTGTTTAATTTAAAATAATGTAACTATAAGACAAGATTTATATCGGTAACTGAATTTTATTTTTTCTTACAGGGTGCGGATGCAGGAGTAGAAATGTCATTTTTACATAACAACAACACTGGCAACAATGACGACACACTGCCTCACTCAAGGAAAAACGGACCAGCACCGCGACAGTATGTGTGAAAATAGACTCCAATTCCTAAGACATAAGGTTTCAAATAAAAATAAATTTGTTGCCCCAATAAACTACCATTTTGGTAGAAAACAAAATTTTGGAGGGAGGAATGTGATAGTTATCCTTTTATCGCCATATCGATGTGTACGGACTTATGACAGTACAAAATTATATTTATATAATATTTACTTAGTTTAGGTATTTGTGATTAATTAGTGTCAAAATGTTATGGCACTGAGGATTCTAAGATTTTAGGCAATTTTGCTACAACTATGGGCTGAAGTATTTTGTTTGATTAGCTAAATTGCTACGAATATGGTTTGAAATATTTATAAGACAAGTTTACGATAATTTTATTTATTAAAGTGTTGAGAACAAGTATAGATCTGAAGTTAGATGTAAGTTTGTATTATTTTAGTTAGGGACGCTTAGCGTGATGCGCTTTAGCCTGTTGCTTGATAAGAATCTCTTCAGTGTTGCCAGATAAAAAAGCAAGATTAAAACGGTAGAAAAGGCAATGTACTTAAGAATTGTTATGAATTTTGTTACAAACAAAATTGTATTTTGACTCCTTTCAGTAATTTTCTGTTTCATTATATTTTAGTTTTTGTAAATTTATTTATTTAAGTTTTTTTTTATTTGTAAGGTTGTGACGCACAGGCATTTATACTACAATGACTACGGCTCTTATTTAATTTTGCACATCACAATAATTAATCAAAACAGATTATATTAAACATCAAATATGTTTTTACAAACAAGACTTCATTAATCAAGGAACGTACTTACGAATTTTCTTACAACATAAATAAATTAAAGATTTGTATTAAGTACTATTTTATAGCTGTAACTACGTTCTAAGGTAATGATCTAGTATTATAATGTTACGACTAATATTCATTAAGGACTGCCTTAAATACATTGCAACGAAAGAGTCCCTTTTAGTGTGAAACGAAAATTGCTACACAGAACGTATTTATCATTATAAACTAACCAATCGCAAAGAACCACAGACAATAAATCGTGTTAGCCATTTTTCGTTTCACATTAAAATGAATACAAAGCATTCGCTCATTAATGCTCGCAAATAAGACTGAATATAAATGTTTTTAGTTCACTCAACTTTTCGAGTGGACCGCGATACTATTATCGTAGAATATAAATTAAAAATATTATTAAATTAAGACACAAATTGATTTAGAAAATTGTTTCAAAACGACTTGAGGCTTAACAGAAATAAAAATTATTGTGTAACAGTCCGCTGTGTACAAAACAAAAGGTGAATTAAGTTTTTGCTAATTTGAATATTAATGGCGGCTAATTTTCATTTCTGTTAAGAACTGTGCTAACTGGTCTATGTTTATAGATGCGAGATCGACGTGACTGTATTTGTGAATTATTTTTTTGATCTGTGGGAAGGCGTCAGCTGTTTCTTACCTATTATTGTTGTTGAGTAAATTATGGTGTTAAAAGTAATAAATTAAATAAAATTCAAATAATTTAACTACCCACAAAGAAAAGAAGAATGCTTAAGTAGGTAAAATCGATAAAATGTAACGGCCGGTGGGTTTAGCATTAAAAATGTATTGAACTTTGAAACTGTCAAAAAATCCCGCGGAAGTTCAGAAGTTGGTAATTAATGACTCGTTACGATCTTCACTAAAGCGTTCTACAGTGTTGGTATTAAAGATGATTTTATGTAATATTATCATCATCTTTTAAATTAAACATAAAATCTTCAAGTGGTCTCAAGCGACGCTGACGCCTCTTAACCCTCTCATAAAACCGAGTATAAAGTAAAATATTTAAATTAAAAAAGCTTAAATAAGGCGCAGAAGTTCATAAATCTTGCAGGCCTAATAAAATATACAATTTATCAACGTTAATTTTAGTACAAGATTTGTGGCTTCGCCGCCATCTTGAGAGATATGGACGACTAATTGATTTATAATTGTACGCTGTACATCAATATGTTTGTAAAAATATTAACAATGCAATACAATAAATCATTTAAATTATTATCTGTTGTTTTCTTCAGTAAGTGCTTCCATCAATGAACTATCATTATTGAAATGTAAATTGAATCTGAAATCAAAACTAAATGGTATACAATTTATTTTCTTTTATGTAGCACAACTATCTACTATTTAAATACCGACATAATTTATTACAAGAGAAATTTCGCGAAAGGTAAGAAAAAATTACATTTACATATTCAAATATTTTACATGCGATAAAGATTTTCCATTAAAAAGGTATTATTTCCCCGAAAAAATTCTCCCTTCTCTCACGTCATGTTTTTTAAAACACCATTGATTTATGTTAAACGTATTCATGGCAATTAGCCCTGGAAGCTAATTTCCATTAGCCAGACTCTTGTTGTTCGGTAAAATTGTTCCACACCACAGCTTGCACGGAAGCAGTAGGCCAAGTATTCACGTTACAAAAGCCTTGGGCTATGTTTGCTTCGACGAAGAACCTAATTTTGTATTTTTAATGATATCAGAGTTCATTTCGATGAATTGATTCAATAGTAATGATTTTATTCTACTTAAAGTCTTCGTTTAGAATAAAATAATCTATTCCATATACAATATAATATAATATAATATAATGAAATCGTAGAAAAGTCAAAACTGTACAGTGAATATTTTTTAAAAAGAATGCTTGTGGCGTGATCAACAACCGATACCGAAACCAAAAATATGGTTTTTAGAATTTTTTCTGTTTGTCTGTATGTATGTCCGGGATGATCTCCAAAAGTACTGCATGGAATTACTTCAAATTTTGCAAGTCAAAGTCAAAGTCAAAATCATTTATTTCAATTAGACCAGGATGGCACTTTTGAACGTCAAACAACAAAAATTTATAAATGAAGCTAGTTGCTCATTCCAAGGCGTAGATTCCTATGGAGAAGAACGAGCAAGAAACTCCATAGGTTACTCTTTTTCAATCAGGTTTACAATACAATTCTCTAGTTACATAGTTTTATTGGTTCGATTATGTGAGAACAATACAACACCTAAATCCAGTCAGAAAGACTGAAAAAGAAAATAACCTTGAGGATAATAAAATAAAATGATACAGTCTGGAGCTGACCAGTTCCAATCGACGGTGCCCGTTCACGAACATTTGGCGAAACCTAGCACCGCCCAACTCAACCATTTTGTAGGGAATCGAGCGATCCAATGCACGTGCCACCGCCAACGAGATCTTTGAGTGAGCATGACAACTCCAAGCTGACATAAATGCAATCTACTAGTTAATTACAGGGCTCTCACATTTACAATAAATTGTGCAACGTTTTAAACTATACAAATATTTAAGCAGCATGATTATATTATTACACAAATAGAATTCATTGAACATCACTGTGTTTCATGTATTATCCTGCGGAGCCGGACCAGGCTGCCTCCAAGCACTTTTATCCTCTATATAATCATTTAGTTTGTAGTATGCTTATGTACATAACGTTTTTTTAATACATAGTTTAAATTTTCTTTCATTTAGATGCAGTATTTCTTGGGGGATTTTGTTATAACATTTAACACCGATTCCCATGAACGACTTATGTACTTTTGACAATCTAAAAAACGGCGGACTTAATCTATTCTTATGTCTAGTTTCATAATTGTGTCTGTCAGACACTTTACTAAATAAATGTAGGTTTTTCCTAACATACATAATATTTTCATAAATAAATTGACATGGAACGGTCATAATATTGATCTCCCTAAACCTTTCTCTGAGAGATTCGCGACGACCTAGGTTGTATATAGCTCTGACGGCGCGCTTCTGCAAGACAAAGATAGACTCAATATCAGCAGCGTGTCCCCACAGCAGAATGCCATACGACATGATGCTATGGAAGTAACTAAAGTACACCAGTCTTGCCGTGTCTATATCGGTTAACTGACGGATTTTCCAGACAGCATAAGCTGCAGAGCTTAATCGTCCCGCTAGAGATGTAATATGAGGACCCCATTGTAATTTGTCGTCTACAGTTCCCAGGAAAATAGTCTCTTCTACAAATTCCAATTTCTCACTATTCAGTAATATGTCATATTCGTTATTTTTAACGTTTGGCAAAACAAATCTAATGCATTTTGTCTTTTTATCATTCAGCACTAAATTATTTATAGTAAACCAGTTTTGAACCTTCATCAGAGCACTATTTACATCGTCATAATTATTTGTACGTCTATTTATTTTAAAAACCAGTGATGTGTCATCAGCAAATAATACCATCTGTGGTTCATTCCGGAATAAATGCGGCAAGTCATTTATATAAGCCAAAAATAGGAAAGGGCCTAGTATTGATCCCTGCGGTACACCCATAGATATGCTAGCACCCTGTGAGTTTACCTTATTTACTTGCACCTTAAGTTGCCATGAATATTACTAACAGGTCGGGTCAACATATAGGTGGGATAGGAGGGGAGAGGATAGGAGCTGTGAATCACAATTCCACGCGAACAAAGTCGCGGGCAACAGCTAGTAATAATACAAAACACAAACGGGAAAGATAAAGAAAGGTGATGTGGTCTGAAATGACGATCAAAATTTGTTACGGTAAGTGCCTAAAAATAAGCGAGGAAAACGCTAGAATGAAGATAAACTGGATATTTACACTAATTACTTTTGTTGTTCACACAAGTAATTCTAAGTTTATTTACCATGAAAATAATTATTATACTGAAACAAATTAGCGTAATGAAAGATTCTGCGTTAATTAATTCACGGAGATTAAAATATAAGAACATCACAAGTCGACGTGATTTACTTTCGTGTTCAATAAAATGTTATTAGCTATAGAAACACACAGGGGCTATTCAATTTCCCGGTTCAATGGTCGCCTATACGTTATAAGTTATAAAAGTAATTATTTTTCCCACTAAGATGATTAGTTCCTATTGGCCTACGGTAGAATTTTTCCTTCTTTGGCACAGCGGTATACTTTATTGCGCGTTACGGTCAATTAGTCGCAAGTCGCAACACGTAGCACCCACTTCGGTAATTAAAGCGAGAGAACAGAACACCAATACAAGGGAAATAATTAATTTTGTAAAGAAAATAATTGCTTTGTTGGCGGCCTGCCTCGGTTTCGTATATAAAAAAAGAACGGACGCTTGAATAGAGTTAATTAACACACGCGGGCCCACGCTTCGTAATAAGTTCCCTTTGAATTTTATAAAATACTTAGGAACGAGATATTTATTGTTGTTTGAAAATTGTCATCATTATGTGAATATAGGGGTTTAAATAAAATTAATTGCTTCGAAGTGTCGCATTTTGAACGCAAAATATACACATAAAACGAAATTAATGGACGATGTCTAAATTTAGCTCTGTTTATGATTGAAAATCTGTTTATGCGCTTATTGAATATACCTACTTGCGGTTGATTGATGATAAATTTGTAAAGATCCCTAAACACTTCATCAAACACGAAAATTGTTTGACACTAAAAGTCCGTTCAGAATAAACAAAGCAATGCATAATCACAAATCATTCCAAGTGACCCTTTGGCTATTGTGCTACAGCCCTAAAACTTTGAATAAATTAAGGTTAAATGATTAAGTTTTATTAAACAAATTATGCTGCTTCAAAGAAATCAACAAATTCATGATCATTAAATATTCCCAAGTTTTGAATATTTCCGTGTTTCTCTAGTCTAGTTATGAGGTAAAATTGATCTTGTTTCGCGAGAAAATGAGAAGCCAGAAGGACTCTTGACGACCCTTGTCTCAAGGGTAGCTTGATGGCTAACAAAATTACAAAATCCTTGTTTAAAGAAGGCTTCTAACTCAACAAGGATTAATTGTAGTAATTTTATTACGATATTACTAAACCTCACGAATTTTAACAATGCTTGTGGGAAATGTAAATCAATGTAAGTAGACTTTAGTTACGAATTAAATTGATAAAGTTTGCACATAACGGGTTGAAGTAAGGTATTGTAAGATCATATCGAGGCTAATATTGGCGTGTTCTCGAACAGTAATTGCGTATTATTAGAGATTAGCTAATAGGTATAATGTAGGACACCCTTGCGACTCATTCAAGTTTACGACAAATATATTCTCGGTTGAAAATATTCTTGTCTGATGCGATATGGGTTTTATTTTAATACTGCTGTGTTGGTTCCGTACGAAATTTTGGGGTTTGATTTTAAAGCATAAAAATAATGTAATTGTAAAATACTATAAATAACTCGAAGATACTATATTTTCAGACTTTCAAAATTTTTTATCACAAGATTATGGCTTATTTCATGTTTATTTTTGGTGATATCGAATAATTAATTATTGCTTTCTAACCATATACATAAGCATGTGACCTGATTCGGAAAAGAATGATTACGACAAAACGAGGATAGTGGGCAACAATTTATTATGTACAAGACTATAAGCCAACGAACACAACTATCTTACAGACGTCTAAAGCCATGATTACATGAATAAGTAATTAATGATAAACATACCTCATTTCCAAATCCACGAATAAGATATTCTGTTTTCTTGCTTAATAACGTCAAAATATCGTCGTCAGTCGTCAGGGAAAAAGGTCAAACATCAAAAATGTACGTCAGATGAAATCGAGATAAAGACAAAATCGAAGTCTGAGTACAAACCGTGAATATTTAAGACTGATGTAAAAGTGATAATCGGCGAACGAAATAAGAATGTTATGGAAGACGTGACGTTATCCCCATTAGAGCACATGAATGTGTAAATATGTCCCCTATATTTGTTCCGACACTAAGATTTAATATAAGCAAATAAAGCCACAAGAAATATAAGCTAGATAGCGAGCTAGCTTGTTTTTTAACAAAGATGCTGTTTTCACTGAAATGTTTCTAGAGCGACACATTGAATCGATATACAAAACAGTGTACACAATCTATGGACACAGCCCAATTTGCTAATTCGTTTGAACACTATTATTTACGTGCTAGGAAAGTTTCTCGTCATAAATTAAGTGCGGACCAAGTTGTTGGTCATAAATCTAAGTGCTCCTCCCCCAGCTAGCTTGTCTCTTGTGACAAACCCGCACCCGCCAGTTTTCGATGGCTCCTGTGTCTATGGATTAAGCGTTTTGTGTTTATGATGTAATTAATTACTTCAAGTACTTTTATGAGAACGTCTAATTAAGCGGTCTGTGTAACTCTAGCGGATAGGTGTCAAGAAATTTTGCATATATACGTATTTATACCTTAAACGGTATTTGCTGCAGGCGAGTGGTCAACATGAGTGTGAGCAGTGGGCAGTTCATGTTTGGTTTGGGCAAGATCGTTGTTATTACATGGAAAGATCACAGATTAAATAAAGTAAAGAAGATTAGAAGTCTTATAGTAAAAGTATTCTACTTGAGAGATGATGATGATAGATTTCGTGGGATGATGTAGAACCGACAGTTCTAAAGAAAGAATTCTGAGATTTAAATAAATTTACCTCAAAAATCAAAAGAGTTTATCTTCGGTTACCTCACCGTCTTTATCTTCTAACAAAATCGGCTACATTTACCAGAATAATATTTGTTCTCCTGGACGACATTACTTTGTCAATGTTATCCTTTAACCCATCGAATAATTTAGAATAATACCTATCAAATTCCTTGTAACGGCAAAAACAATGTTCGTGTTTTATCCGGGAACATCAGAAGACATGCTCGCCCCGGGCAAGACCCGGTTGTGGCGAACTAAACAAAACAGCCGCGTTATAAAGTCAAGAACTCGCCGAATTCCGTTTCTTATGCTTACGTAACTATTCAGTTATTTATAGAACTGTTCATAAAGCTACGGTTTTGTTTCCCTCGAAAGGAAAAGCGCTGTCGTGTTGTTTTAGTACCACATTAAGTCAAAATTATATTTATTAAGCGTGTATGTATGTATGTATGTATGTAATAATACGCCCACATTTCATCAGATATGTTATTACGCTATCTTGTGGGCGACAAGTCTATTTATTGTTGTACAAAGAGAAGAAAACCAGACACTGGTTCTTAGTAGAAAATGGTTAGAGATATAATTAATCTAGACACGTTTTGGTCTTTCCAGTAAAACCGAATTATTTTTCTGTTTAGTTTTATTAATAAAATAATCATTATTAAGATTAAATAGAAAATGTTATGAAAACTAAGCTATTCATATTTTCATAGCGTTTGGATCTGGGAAAAACTGTCAAAAGACCATTACAAACCTACTTTTGAATTGAACAAAACATAATGACATTTTCTTTCGCAACTCGCAACTGAGAATGATGTGAAGGAGTTTAAAACAAAGAAATTGTCGCCATCTAAAGCGCCGCTGAGTGACCCTTGACCTTTGGGACTTGTACGAAGTAAAAGCACAAATCTTTTAAAATGTTCTCGCATTTTGTTAACTTGTTGACATACACTGCCCTTCTTACTTAGATGTCCTTATTACATAACAAAGTCATGCCTTTCATCTCACGAGTGGGTCGGTAGAGGTGCACACAATTTCCAATCTGACACACAGTTTTCGCTGGTATATTATGAATACCTTCTAATAGGTGGTGAGCCTATTGGTGTATATTTATTGTCGCGGAGAATCTAACGGGTTACCGGAGCTGCGGCTCGAAGCGCAGGAGAAAGAACGGAGTGGTTTTTAGTCAGTAAGAGTCTGACATACCCAGGCGGGAGCAGTCATTCGATGATTATCACCCTTCAAAAAAAGTTGATATATATTGGGCACAATCCCAGACTTTGTGCTCAACTCATACTTTTAACGACTTACAAATCGAAACAGAAATACTCATAGATATTTGCGACCACTCTACATCAAGATATCCTTATCCCATGTAATTGTCTGTAATCAGGTAGCATATAGTTGTTTGTACAGAATGAAGATAAATGAGAGTTACATGAACTGTCAGTTAATCAGGGCAAACTACGAGTACTACGGCACAGTAGGCAATGGAGGTGTATTTAGTCATAGTCATAGTCTTGTCGTACATAATTAAGCGGTAACATGACATAACATCACGCCTTTTATTCCCGAAGGGGTAGGCAGAGGTAACACCCACTTTTCACTATTTATGTTATGAGCCCCATGTAATAGGGGGTGAGCCTATTGCCATATACCGGGCACATTTCCAGTCTTCGTGCTACTACTGAGATTTTTTTTTAAAACCCGGTAATACTTTGCCCGACCCGGGAATCGAACCCCTTGCCCGGCAGTAACACCGCTCTCTGCCTCGCTGCAGCAAGACAGAGAGCCGTAACATGATTATATGCATATACAAAATCAATTCCAAAAACTAAGATGCTAACACCTACAATCCAAATACTCAAACGCCACTTACTTTTAACTCGCGTTTAAATATAGTTCTGTCACTACTGTCATTACATATTCATTGTTAAATTAAAGAGATGGCACGATATTTAAGTACTTTTAACTTAAAATTGAGTAGCATTTCAGTATTCGTGCATTACATATTGTAATGAAAATCCTTAATTATAGGTAGTTTTGAAAGAGAAAATGTTAAGTTATACACTGGTCCATTCAGCCATATATTATATAGAAGTTGTGTTACGAATTTAAGAGCAATGAATACCACCTTTATATGTATATATGGCAGCTATAAAAGTGTGAGGTGTTATAAAACGTAATGGTCTATTAAAAACATCTGTTACCTCCCTATTTTCAGTGGGAAATTGCATCGAATTTCTGACACAATGACACGGGATTGGAGTTATTGGAAAATTCGATTGTACGTACCATCGAACGTTGATGAAATATAATTGTAATAATTGATAGTGGACGAGTGAATTGACAGCAAGATATATATAAAGTAATTATTATTAAGTACCTGCTTCATTAATATATTGAACGTAAACATGGGCTTTCCCTGCATCCCTGAATCCTCAACAATCCAAAATTCCTAATCCAAACAAGGTTGGTAACGCACTTGTAACGCCTATGGTGTTCCAGGTGTCCATGGGCGCCCCAATTGCTTAGCATCAGGTGATCCGTATGCTCGTTTACGGACTTATCTCATAAAAATAATTACAGATAATGAACTGAGTAACCGACGTCTTTATTTATTTTAGTGCACAATGTGTATATTTCAAATATTTGCTATTTAGGTCCATCATAAGGTAGACCGCCTTCACATTAGAATAGCTAAGAGATGTTACCTATAATGAAATTCCAATGAAAAATGCCTAAGCCAGATGAATAAAATAAATGTAATTTTTTATAAAAGTATTTTATTACCTTAACATTTGAATTCAAATTCCAATAATCTAAACCCTAGCAAAAACAATTCTTATAAGTACCCCCACTAGTCACAAGTTGGTCCATACAGCCTATAAATGAATATTAATATATTATGTCGGTATATAAAAGGTAGAAAAGTCACCTAGTCCTTTATAGAGTCACATTTTGATCATCAGAAGCACCTTGTCACGTAGGAATAAGGGCGATTTGGTCAATGACATGCAAGCACTCATGTTATGTTGTTCTGACACGGCGTCTCTGCAGAATAAATCTGTGGTGTCACGTTCTCACTGTAAAAATAACAACAAATAATCAGCTTCACTAAACATGACTGAAAGAAATATAGAATTTACTTGGTCACTTATAGTTTAATTGACAAAAAGCAAATGGATTAATACAAATTTCAAATAATCTTATAAATTAAAATAACCGACTTTAACCCCCTCTGTTTTGAAAACGATTAATTAATGTATTAAAACTTTCTTGTATTTGCAAAAAACACTTTTCTGAAGACCGCACCAAAATTGGTTCAGCCAATTTCAAGATAATCGAGCACAAATATACATACGTAGATACATATACAATTATACATACATACAAACAGGTCTAAATGGGAACCTCATTTTTTGAAATCAGTTAATAAATGATTACGTATCCAACAGAACAATATTTCACTTTCAAATATGTAAATAAAGTGTATAGAATAGAACGATAGCGATTCTTGTTTTTTTAATGAAAACCACAAAGATATTATCGATTTACGTATTGTTTCAATTTATATAATTTACAAAGGAAACGAATATTAAATATTATGTAAACGTGAACCACCCCTTCGCAACTGGTATCCGATGGAAAGTTCTCAGACAGAATTTTATTAAATAAGATTATGGAATACATTATTTTGTGTTAATCCGAGAACGGGAAAAATGGAAGGAATCTCGTGGTTTGTTTTGTTTTAGACCATAGACATTGTTTTGTTTTTATGAAGCGATGACAAAATAAAATGATACTGGCATTCCATAAAGATGCGTGATTAAAATTGTGCTAGGTCAGCGCGTATTCAGGAAGGAAAATTAAGATATTTGTAAATAAATAAAATATAGTGTAAGTATAATGGTAAAATAAACATTTCATTAATTGAAGAAATTTTAACTTTTTTCCATTCAGATTTCGATATAAATAAGTAACACTAGCATCAATCTTAAGTTCAGCAATATCAATAATCCTCATAATAATGACGATGTAAAAGTTGAGGTCTATAAACTCATTCAATAAAACTTAAATTTAAAAATACTTTGCGAGATATACGGTGAAAGTTTCAAGAGGAAAATTAAACAGGCACCCCTTAAACTGTACGATCCTGTCTAACTAAAGACTGTTCTCTTGATAGCTTTTTGAAATTCCCCTATTCAGAGGCTAATTTATTATATTTTTAATTTAAAAATTTGATAAGATTTTTGTGTGGCGAATGAGGACATCACTATGCCTTGTAAAGGCAGCTGGCTTGTGTTAGGCGGGGCAGATTTAAATTTAGCTTTCATTTAGGTTTTGTGTTTAATAAGCCATTTGTTATCTTATAGTAATATAGCTGCTATGTTGCGGATTTCCTTAATATAGAAATGAGTTTGCAGTTTAACTACACGAAAAAATTGGTAATAAAGAAAAACAAAACTTAACCTCAAAAGAAGTTTTCCTTAACTCATGTAGTAGTTTACATTTACATTTTTGTAAAAGCATATTGAAATTGTAAATATTTATCATTATCATTCATTCCCGTAAATGTGCTCTGACGTTTGACTCGAGTGGCGGGAACGGGCTGTCATTTTCGCGCCAATTACGACGACGTCATCATGGCTGTAGTCTGTAGAAATAATCCGCCAGTACTCTGCAGTCGTGGTCGTGACATCTTTGTGTCTATAATCTGTGGTAAGTTTTCATCGTCTGTCACCTTACAGAAGAAAGTTGTACTCATTATTTTTATGTATTGTAAGAGCGTGTGTGACGGTGAAGTGAAACCAACTTTATATGCAAGTAGCATATAAAGTTGGTTTAATCTGTTGAAATATTTAGGCATGCTATGACATTGCGATTTTATTCCAGGATGGAGTAGGTAGAACGAGTACATTTAAAACAAAAAATATGAATTAAGTAAAATAGGTCACCAATCGCGAATTGCAACGTGAACAAATTGATCAAAATGGTTTCATTAACATTAGGTAAATTAATAATGGAAACTGGTCCACTTAATGATAGAACGTAAATTATAATTCCTCATGTAACTTCAAGTTAATCCTACATAGTAGGTACAAACAGAGAATTTAAAATTGCCTGCTGTTTCAATACTCGAACATGCAACTGTTTAACCAGATGAAAAGGATTGAGTTTTAATCCCCTTAACGTGGTAGTTACTTAATCATTTCTGCAGTGAGTCTGACAACAAGCAATCAGATTCTTTACTGAGAACGACTGTCGTTTGAAAACGATAGCTATTCTGCTTTTAAAGGGCCATGCCGTGCACAATAGCTACGGGACTGTTGCTTTTAGTAGTCTGTGTGCAAAGCTGTTAGGTTAGGTCACTAGGTATTTGCTAAATGAAATACTGTGTCCACCGGTCTAACTTCTGCATCGCGTGGAAAGTGAACATCAAACGAACTAGCTAATATAAAGCTTACTTAGTAACAAAGGAGGTTTATTTTCACTTGAATTTTTTATTAAAAAAAAGTGTTGCAAGCTGCGGTTCTTTTCTAAATTCTTTCGCATGCAGCGTTAGCCGATATAATTTTTAATTGAAATTTTAGATTGTGCTCGTGACGCGTTTACTTACGCTGATTAATTTGTACGTATTTTAATTTTCTGCTACAAGTCTTAACGTGTAGTAATTCCTAAAATACTTACATACTGATATTTAAGCGATATGTGAAAATTCAAATACTGCTCCTTCTTCGCTTATTTGATGTTGAATTTTGGAAATATTCATAGATAAGGCGTCGTTATTGGGTTCTCTTACTAGAATATTCTCAGTATACATTGGTTTGAGGTTTCACAGCCCATCAGCCACAGATATTATGTTTGGTAAATGGCAATTAGCCTACGCTTGTCACGACCGGAGTGGGTTGGTGTACTTACAAATTGGAGTATGGATTCCGTTATGTGGGAAAATGCATTGATGTGGTTTTGATCTCATAAGCCATTATTTTTACCCTAATCTTGAACTTTGATGTTTTTGAGTATGTTATTTGTTTAATTATTATTATTATTTACCCCCCTTTCCCCAATCCCTGAATCCCCAACAATCCTCAATTTCGTAATCCAGAAGGCCGGTAACGCACTTGTAACGCCTCTGGTGTTGTGTGTGGGCGACGCCGATTGCTTACCATCAATCGATGTAATCGATCGATCGAACCATCAGGCGATCCGTCTGCTCGTTTACCGGCTATCACATAAAAAATATTACCTATTCACTTTTACTTATATCTTCATGTAGACTATGTATTAGTTAACATAACATTGTCAAAGGATAATAATGAGTTTTATGAGAATAGTCTAAAGGAACAGGAGAATATTACTTGCCTTCTATACAACTTGATATATCATTTTAACTCGTTGAGTACCGTCATTATAGACACAATTATAGAACAATAGGTTTGTGGTGTTTGACAGTTTAAATCACACCACATAGAAATTTTAGGTAAATGGAATAGAGCTCGCCGAGTTATTTTGCAGTTAACATGGCAGATAGCTCCGTGAAGCACTTTTAGATTCCAAGACTACATCCAATAAAAAGTTGAAAAGCTAAGAGAAGATAAATTTCATTCTTATTTTAAACGCTAAACTATTTATTTGTAAACTAATGACTGCACGGTTGGCGCGGTGGCTGGGCAACTGGTGCCGCGCAACGTGTCGCGGGTACGATTCCTGCACGGAACAACTCTTTGTGTGATCCACAGATTGTTGTTACGGGTCTGGTTGTCATGTATATGTGATAGTGTATGTTTGTAAACGCACTCACGACGCAGGAGAAAATCCTAGTGTGGGGCAATGTAAAAAAAAACTTATTTATTATTATTTAGAACTTTAAATTTACGTTTCAATAAGCATGAAGTGGTTCAATGATAAATGAAACTTCATGACAAAAATATGTAGTTATTATGCTTATTTCAGTAAAACACGTTTTCATAAGATATGTAAACATATAATTAAAAATAACATCATTTTATTTCACACAAAGAGTAGAAACAGAGCTAGCTCTGTGACTAGTCCCAGTGCCATGTTCTTTTAATTAAACGCAGCCAGCCACTGATTACCTAATGTTGTGTACTTCGTAAGCCCCGCTCGTGAGTCCGTAACAATATGTCACCCTCTTTCTTCTGTTAGCGCCGTAGATTATCATTTTCCTGATCTCATTTGGCGAACATAAAGGAAAGCTTTGATTAATTAATTAATTTACTGCACTGCTATACTTGTTTTAAGGTTCTTATGTTGGTAGGAGATTATAGAAACTGTTTTATTTCCTTACGTGTTTGGGTTTTCAATAGTAGTTGGTATTATAATAAGCTTTATGATGAGATTTCAGTTTGACTTTAGTACATAAAAATGAACCTTATATTCATAATATCAGAATCAGTGTGCAATTCGCATTGCAAATTTAAATCCTACACAGTTAAATGAAAACAAAATTCTATAAACTGAGAACGCAACTCATTCCTCAGTACAAGTCGGACATTGTCGAAAACGTTCCAGCTTCACCTAAATTGCCTTAATTAACTGCATTCCTAAGTACGTTGGTTTCACCTAGCTTGTACCAGGCGCTCAGACTCGAGCAGCGGTTGCTTGTAAAGTAAATATAACAGGGGTGAGGAATTTCGGTCAAAATGGACACTTAATCAAATAGGGCGCGCGAAAATTGAAATTAAGTAAATTTACAGCTGCTTATTAAGCAATCATGATGTAATTAAGGTGTTCGCTTTTTTAATTTCTCTTTGACTACCGCTTTTTATGTTACTCGAGTTTTATGGTGCCCAGGTGTTTCTATGTAATACTTACGAGTATTTGAAATTGAACTTTTTATGGAATAGATTTTTGCCTTGTAACGTTGACAGTTATGGGGTTGTGTTATGTATGTACTTACATAAAATATTGGAATCATGAGATTCGGATAGATAATTTTACGGTTGTACAAAACTTCTTTTGAAGAGGTAAATTGTGACGATATGTGGTAAAAAACGATCCAGAAAATTTTCATACATAGTTGGCGTTAATCACCACGTTCGCTCAATGCAGATTGGCGATTACAAACTCATAATTAGAAATTATAAGTCCAAGTTTCCTCACGATGTTTTCCTTCACCGTTTGTCAGTGGTGTCTGAATAACCTTAGAAAGTACATACATATCGATCAACTCGGAAAACTCAGATTGGTACTTGGCGTTGATAGGTTTCGAACCCGCCCTCATGCATGAGAAGCGGGCGTCTTAAACCTTCGGGCCATCATGACACCTTCGGAGGGTTAGGTTGGGAGTACCTACGAGTAAGGACAAAGAA
Organism: Spodoptera picta; assembly: GCA_038387885.1. Classification (NCBI taxonomy): domain Eukaryota; kingdom Metazoa; phylum Arthropoda; class Insecta; order Lepidoptera; family Noctuidae; genus Spodoptera; species Spodoptera picta. Next base: position 307,493 of record JAZHFQ010000452.1, read on the forward strand.
TACCTTTCATGAGATATCCATGCAGGTAAAAGCTGTTACTTTCAGGTGCCACCTACAAATTAATACCCAACGCGTAATATGAGCACAACTCCCAAAGTTTAGTAGACAAATCAATAGTTAGAAACCGACTACCACGCTGTTATTAGGTCATGATTATTCATACTTATACTTGTTTAAACAAGATCCGCTTGTGTAAACTGGCATCATCGACTGTTTATCTTACAGTCAAGATGTATAACTTGCTTCCTATATTATGTACTGAAGCTTATGTAATTATGTAATGAGTCAGCCATTTTTAATGCTGATCTATTTGTTTTGGTTGTGTGGGTAGGTAATTGATTGATATATTATTATGTTTTCGGCTTACTCACGTTGTAATTCGACGAGGAACTCGACTAGTTTCAAGCCATGCTAGAGGCTCATATTCATGAGCAGCATTTCGCGAAACTTGAAACTAGTCGAGTTCCTCGTCGAATTACAACGTGAGTAAGCCGAAAAAATAATAATTTATTTAGTATGTCTCACGAAAGTTACAATACAAATTAATTGATATGAAAATACTACACATTACAAATACCTAGTTAGTGATATTTTTATTACATTAACTAAAAATAGCGGTTTACTCATGAAAACATATTTAGAAAAGCTCTACTAGTTTCGAGTCAAAGAGGGACTCTTCCTCACAAGAACCGTGCGCGGACACGACCACCACTGCCAATGCTTGGATATCCATCTTTTTCACGCTACGTATATGTTCTTTTATCCTGGTTGTGATGTTGCGACGCGTCTCTCCGATGTAACTTAAGCCACAGTCGCATGGTGTTATGCACACTCCGGGCACAGTCAGCGAAAACTTAACCTTAGGTGACCGTAGCAAATGACTGGGTGGAAAGCGGAAGATCGTTCGATCGCGCACCCTGCTCATGAGGAAGAACCCCTCTGTGGTTCGAAACTAGTAGAGCTTTTCACTTGAGTAACCCGTGATTTTTAGTTAATTTTTTAGTATGTTACATTATAGTTATCATAAACATTTAATTACCTACCTTTTCAAAAGAACTGATGAAATTATTACACATGCGTGGGTACCTAAAACGTCTCTAATATACATCAATTCTTTCAGTCTGCCCTTGCAGGTAATTTTTACCGTTGATGGAACGTCTACGTTGAACTAATTATCGTGGAACAATATAAATGTCGTCTCTAAAGAATCAGAAGACAGAAAGACAGCGAGACCGTCCAAGTTTACTGTATCATTCTAAAGTGGCTTGTGTAGGTAAATGGTAATGGAGCATTCAAGGGTAAATCTCAGAGTAACTGTATTTGAGGAAAGGTCAAAAAAGGTTCCATCAATTGTCACCTCTGTCCTTCTCCAAAAAGGTTAAGGTTATATCGGGCGAGTGACATTTCTGATGTTGCAGATGTCTGTGGACTACGGTAACTGCTTTATATCAGTTGGGTTGTAAGTTTGTGTTCGTGTATGGTGGCGCAAATAAGAAAAATAATGGTAAAGGTACAGTTAGTAAAGTTAACTACTGTGTGAGTACTTAAATTAATCATAATTTTCTTACCTGAAATACAACATGGCTGGCCCCATGAAAAAATATATCAAAAACAAAATAAATAAGTATTCCTCTTGCAGACTAATTCTAAAAGTTTAGTAAAATATCGCTGCTCTATTTCTTCTAAAATAGAATCTATTGTGCTCGCCAACTGGCGTTTGAATGTTATTCGAGTATGTAAAAGTGCCATTCAGTCGAGCACACATTTAAAAACGAATTGTTAGCAGTAAATATACTTTTTGAATAGTGGCGTGTAAATAACTTTAAACTTTTATTTAATAAAAACATCTTGCACTAAGTTTATTTTAAGTAAGACTAAGCAGAAGTTTTAAAATATAGGTATGTACCTAGAGGTATATAGGTTCGCCTTTCTATCTTTTTAGAGAATGAAAGGCATAATGTTCTAATTAAACTACGGTATTATGTATATGATGGATTTCTTATACACCAGATTCAGCAGAAAAACATTCGAAGTAGCGCTTAGCTGTAATGCACATACACGCACCCTTTTCACATGTTATGTTGTACAGTGCATAATTGCAATGTAGAGGAAGGAGTTGACCTTATTACCAATCACCGGTCACATTTTCGATTTTCATGTGAATGCGAGGTTCCATTGGATTCTAGGTAGTTATTATTATCTACTACTAAGACTGTCAACAAAGGCTGCATAGTAGGTTAATAAATTTCGATTGATTGAATAATTGGGCATAACAAACACAATAACTATTGATACCGCAACGACAAATGGACAAATGCTCTGTTCACCAAAACATGCACAAATAACGTAATTCATTGTGGTTTGATGAATAGCCTTCACCAACGTATCATTTAGCGACACAAACTGTAAATAGGTACTCATATTATTCATGAAAACGGCCCAAATTTGAGCCCAACTAAGAGTTGAATACAACAATGCATAACTCAGCTGCCAAAATATTTAGCTCCTAGGCTTTGTTCCAAGACGTACGGTGAAGACATGTAAACATAGAGAAGTAATGTGCCATAGAGGCAACAGCTGCTAGCGTTGATTAAGACATAAATATGCAGCAGCGGTACAAAACATGTATGCCGCACATCAACTAACCCCATTCCGCCATAGCTGTTGTTATTCCGCCATAGCTCTCGTTTATGTGTCCATTTTGAATTTTATTAATATTTCCCGCACACGTGGGTGAGCCAAGATTAGCTATAGCGACGCAAACTTAATAGATTAAAAGTGGTTTGAGGGTGCTACGTAATATCACACCCTTCGTTCCGGTAGATAAAGGCGCACATATTAACCATAGCCCCCATTTTCGCTTGGCATATAATGTGTCCTATTGTAATTAATTAGCAACCATTGTCCAAAACAATAAACCTAGTTTTGCGAGTCGTCACAGTGTTTCGCTTGTAATGAAATTGATGGATTTGTGGGCAACCGCTATTGTTACTTATCTACGGATTATTGAACATTAATTTGTAACAATAGAACTCTCTCGCTGGTTTAAGTGGCCCTGTGAACTCTTCTTAGTAAATATATCAAGACTAATATTTTTAAAAAGGTATACAATCAGAGAACAGTATTAACGAGGTTACGAGTACGTTATCGGCCTTTTGGGAATTAAGAATTTGAGGATTGTTGGAGATTCGGGGATTGAGGAGATTAGGGAGGGGGGTAATTGAGCCTCCGGTAACTTCACTCACACGATAAAACGCAACACAGCCGTTGTTTCACGTCGGTTTTCTGTGAGGTCGTGGATCACTCCAGTCGAGCCGACCCACTCATACTGAAGCATGGCTCTCCCCCACTTTTGGTTTGCAATCTGTAAATGTAACTGATTTCTGCTTGACTTTACAACTCCAACAACAGCGATATTATGTTATATTGTTAAACACATCTCAGGGGTTACAAACCGCATCAATTCAAATTACAGTAAGCACCGCAGTACGACGTAAGCTCCGGTGATTCGAGAACAAATAGCAACATAAGCAGCCTTCACAGGGTGACGTCTAAACAACTTAATACTTTGAGTAAGTTAAACTTAATTGAGTGAAAGGGGTTGCTAAAGTGTGTTCGTAAACGATGCCGCCACAATCTCTTTAAGGTTTTATTTAAAGTTATTAAAATGTTCCGATCTTGAGGCTTGGCTTTTAAAATATGTATGTAGGTATACATACATACCTACTAGGTATAACTACATATCTACCTACTTTGTATACATACCTATATACATGTAGTTGTGTATTTTGCTAAGGGTGGAAAATGTGTGATGGTTGTTTTTGAAGCGTTAGGCACAAGTAATGAAGCCCGTAATATGTAATAACTTGAGGTTTCAGTTTACATTTATGGTTAACCAGAGAGGTTGCTTATGTGTTATTTTTAACTACGAATTTTGGATGTAATGAAACTCTTTTTTGTGTCTTCCGAAATCTGTGAAACATGTTCTTTGTATTTAAAGTAGGATTACAGTAAATAGAAAATTATATTTTTTTCTCTGATAATATAAAAGAAAATCAAATACCTTATACGAGAGCTAATAGGTAAAAATGAAATTAGAATATAATTATTATTTAGCGGGGAGTTAGATACAGTAAAACGTTATTATCTTTGCTAACGATTGTCATTACGTGATAATAGTAGGTACTGGGTAATAACGACATTTTTCTACCGATATAGTTGGAAATGCGGTTAAAAATAGTGTTCTTATTGCTAATTCTCTATGGCTTCCAATTACCAGAAGAGAGTTAGAATTTTAGTAAGATTTTATTTTAAAATACATACATACATACATAACTTCACGCCTGTCTCCCATGGGGGTAGGCAGAGACTAAGGAACGCCAATTACTACGATTCTTACATACCTCTTTCGCTTCATTAACAGTCATCAATCTTTTCATGCATGCTCGTCGGTTAAGGGTACTTTTAATTTGGCCCTTCTCAAATATATGGCCAATCTGGTCACTATATGTCCGTCTAGGGCGCCCTCTACCGACGGCCCCATTCATATCCGCTCTGTATACTTCTTTCGTTACTCTACTTTCATCCATCCTTTCTACATGTCCAAACCAGCGTAACATTCCCTTTTCAATCCTTGTCACTACATCATCTTTCAATCCACACCTTTCTCTAATAACACTATTTTTCACTCGATCACTCAATTTTAGTCCACACATACTTCTTAGGGCTCTCATTTCCACCGCATTAATCCTGCTTTCATGCTTCTTCTGCCACACCCATGATTCACTACCATACATAAGCGTTGGTGTATATTTTAAAATAATGCTATCCAATATATTTTCTACATTGTACTAACTCCATCAATATATTTTTTAAATTCGTTTTACAAATGATTTTTATTTCCATCAGAAAAGAACTAAATCAAATTGCTAAAATCGGCCAATAATATCCAAGCTTTTCTACTCATTCAATTGTTAAAATGAACCAACAAATAGGCGAAACAAAAAGGTTTGCTATATGATAACAAGGCCGATTTGATTTATGTTTCCAATTTACTAATTCCTACTGTATAATATTGTTTATATTACTTATATTGTTAAGAATAACTGAAAATACCGGCGAAACAAATTAAAAGGCGATCCTTAGAAATTTAATAACAAATCATTTGAATATTCAACGGAAGGGAAACCACAGATTTTAAAGGAAATTCTTCGATTTAATCCGTACCTTTGAAAAAATTGGTTTAATGTACAAATTGTTTGTGTTGATTGGAACTTCCATACGATACGTGTATGTGTCGCAAGGAACAGAGTGCCTAGTGCGACTTTTTATGTAAGCACGATCGACGCGTTAATGACGTTTAGCTTTCTGATTAGCCTACTCCAAGTTCACCGACCAATCAGGGGGCTAACCACGGTAACGGGTCGATCGCATTAATGTAAAGCAAACTGGCCTAGGTACTCTATACGACATTGTAATTGTCGTATGCATGGCCAATGAAACCGACGCAACACGACGCGTAGAGCCGAATTAATATTTAAAGCTATTAAGAACTCACTCGTATAATTGTAATTTTGCAGCGATATTTCGTCGAATTTTGTTATTAAAAAATCCTGTCGGAAACATAACATAACATAACGTCACGCCTTTTATCCCCGAAGGGGTAGGCAGAGGTGCACATTCTACCACAGTACAATGTAACACCCACTTTTCACTAGTTGTTATGAGTCCCATATAATAGGGGGTGAGCCTATTGCCATATACCGGGCACATTTCCAGACTCCGTGCTACTACTGAGAATTTTTTAAAAACCCAGTAATACTTTGCCCGACCCGGGAATAGAACCCGAGACCCCTTGCCTGGCAGTCGCACTCGCGACTACTCAGCCAACGAGGCAGTCTTTCGGAAAATATATTTGAATACTCAACATTGTTAATATGAATATTTACAAGCAATTTTATTGATACATCACTTTCGAAATACAAAATTACTTACCATCTGCGTACTATTTTCAAATTTACGTGCGTCACATATTTTCTCTTTTCCCGGGGATTATGTTATATAAAGTGTGTTTACGTTAATTAAAACTTCTGTTTTCGATTAAAATAATATTCGGGCGCTGACGACGAAGGTTCGTTAAAAATGCATGTTTTTAATCTGCCGTGTGAAAATATTATTTTTGTTTCTGCATCGCATTCGTTCCGGAGATAGCGAGTATTACAGTTTTTTGTCAATACATGCCATTTTCAACTGTTGCAATTCAGGATAAGTGTAGTACAGTTCCACACGACTTCATTTGTATACAAAATGAACGTGGATAGTGATGTGATCAATCTGTTAGTCCGTTATTTCATTGTATTCTGGTGCAAACTTGTTAAACATTTTTATTCTGATTCGATTTTCGGTTTCAAAATTGGACTTTACGTATTTTTTGTCAATTTGTTTACGTGTAATGTGTAATAATGTCCCGTTTGGTATTTTTATTGTCAGTTGCAAGTGTATAAAGATAACCCTAACTACGTATTATGTAAAAAAATACAACATGCTGTATGTAACTAGGTATTGACAACCCGTTGAAATCCATCCCCTAAATTTGGTCATACAAAAGTAGTCTCTAAACATTAGAAATAAGGTCTACAATGTAATGTAATATTAATGGGGATTTACTGTCAAACACCAAGCGGTCACCGGTGACCGCAACCTATTGTTCTATAATTGTGTCTATAATGACGCGACTCGACGAGTTAATTAACTTTAAAGTCTTCGTTAAACAAGAATAGTTTTTTTCTTTAATACCCTCATTTTTTAAACGCACATTATAATCACATTAAGCTATACTTATTTAATTTCAATATTCGACAAAGACTTGAAACCTCATTACTTATTCTTACACATGTATATTCGCATTCCCGATTCATTCTCAAAGTTATACCTGAACACAGCAATACAAATAAATCTTCTTTGTACAATATAAAGCTGTGTTGGAACATGAAATTCGTCCGCGTATGTGTGGGAGCGGTGTAAACATACCGAAGCATACCGAAGCATTACCGATAACATGCGAACACAGAAGTGGAGTTAGAACATTGAAAAGTTTAAATTGCGTTCTAGAACGCACTTTGGTTCATTTCACTCACTATTGTACGCACTAACACGATTTGTACTGGTTGTGACACTTCCAGTATTATTATTCCGTAAACATCATGGCGTCAGTTCGAATGCTGTTATTCTGCGATTTATTTTTGTTTACAATGATGCCAATTGTTATATTTTCGTTATATTATATGCTTGAGTTGGTTAATTTCTTTTAGTAATGTTGTTGAATTAAGTTTGTTTTAATTAGGTTATAATTTTTGTTCTTTAGCCTGTAAACTGAATTGATGGTTTGTTGCTACGCAGTCGTAGCTGCTACGGCGTAGGCGCAAGCAGGCGTAGCCGTAGCACGTAACTTTTGTGGAGTAATGATTAAATATCTAAATCTGTAGATTAATCTATATATTACTCAAAATTAAATATACATAAAGTGTTTTTAATTGTACAATTATCTAATTATCTATGTTTATTATATATAGTTAAAATTAAGTATGAAATTATCAGAATAGTTTACACAAATGCCAAGCGATGAAACAGATTTCGATAGTTATTAACAAGTCTGCGTTTGGGAGGCTGCCCAAATGTAACTGGCACACATATTGTTAACCACTATACCATAGTTTTAAGTAAAATTAAGTTTATCTATTTAATTTCATTGCGTAATTCGTAAAAGCATGTTTCATTACTGTTTTAATTACGTGAAAAGAAGTTTGTTTAGTTGTAAGTAAGTAAGTAAGTACATGAGTGTATATTACTTTGTTATTTGGAAAAATAATTTGTAAATCTGTTCGTCAGAATTTGTTTTACTGGCAAATAGGAGTATGTAGTTTAAAATATCCTGACGAACGGAGAAATTTCTCCAGTTTTTGAAGTCGGCTAATTCTTATTTAATGACGCTGGTAAATATTATGTAGTGTAATTAATTACAAACTTAGTTTAAAGAGTCAGTAACAAGTCCCCAGTTTTGTGAATGTTTTTGCAAACTACGGATTCGTGGAACAATTTTTCTCTTTCATTATTTTTCACAGCGGCCATGAATTAAAATTTAATTAGAGGTATCTTTGTTCTGTTGCGAAAAATGAAACAATGCACAAGAACAATTATTAATTATGGCTCAAACAATTCTTAACATGGAACTTTTTTAGGGTACTGTTAGTTGAAAGGAATTTTAAACGGTTTTATTTAGCTTTGCTTGTTACACAACATTTTCTTTTCTAACAGTATGCATTCTATAAACAAAACATATTTATATATATACCTCTATATGCGCAAACCGCAGTCAAAATTCTTCGTTCTTCTCATAACCGTCTTCTACAATGTCCCACACATCGCACTGAATTCTTTCATTAAATTCATATTAAATAAAATAAACAAATAAATCTTTGAATTGGCTGAGACCACAAGAGATATTAACATATAAATTTTCTAAGACTATCTATAATTGTAGACCCAAAAATATAACGAATAATAACTAGCATTTGCTAGTAATAATAACTAGCATTTGCTAGTTATTATTACTAGCAAACTAACTAGCATTTGCTAGTTATTATACCTTTAATCGTACGATTTTCGCTTGAACGCTTTTATAATGTTCAAACATTGGATGGGTCACAAAATTATAAGTTTAGAAATGTAGCAAACCAAATGTGACTTGGAAGCCATTTATAACATCGTTGTATAAAATTGATAGTGCAACATATCATTGCACAATCATTATCATAGTCCACAATCATACATTCATCTTCAAGTAGTAATTTCCTCCCAGCAACATATACAGGGTGTGTCAATCATGATGGCTGAATGGTTGACAGTTGTGATGTTTCCGGCCGTATTGTGATGCAACCTGTAACTCATGTGTGATGACAGTTGTAATGATATGTCACTGTAAGAGCCTTGATGTATTGTTATGATTATTAGTTTAAACTGTCAAACACCAAGCGGTCACCGGTGACCGCAACCTATTGTTCTATAATTGTGTCTACAAAACCGGTACTCGACGAGTTAAGTGATAGTTCAAGTTTGAATTTTGATATATTTATGACCAATTCGGCTACGAATGTACCAATAATGTTGTATTTAGAGTTACGCTGAGATATGTCTATGTTATGATCACTTAACGTACGTGTGACGTAAACCTACCGTTTATAGGTTGCAATTTGAGACGTTAACTCGTAGAGCAGGTAATGTCTCAAATCCAACGATTCACAAATCGAACTCAAATGACCTTCTTCAACAGTTGCACTTGTAATTACTATAATAATGAAGCAGTCTCCACTTACACAGTCACTATTTCTTCGATCATGGTCCTTTTAAATTGCATAACGTACTACATACTACTTCACTACATAATACTAAGGACTAGTACTTCTGTTATCCCTGTCTCCTAGCAACGTAGCCTTATGTATCATGTGGCGGGTGGCGGCCGGCGCTCGCTAAGTATACGCCCGGGATTCTTGGCACCATACCACTGATGTGTTTACGTGCACCACTCGTTTTATTTTAATCGCCGTTTTGTTAATACTTACGACCACCTGTTTTCTCGATGGGAATGGCACATAGATTTCATTGGGTTTTTTCGGTTTTGAAATTCTATAGTCCCTATTAGGATTAAGTTTGGGGTTATATCTAGTTCACAATAGGCTGGTTTTCTATTAGTTAAAGAAATAATGTGGTGAAAATAAAATATTATATTTCAGCCTGTCTATGCAGAAAATAAAATCCAGGAAGCTATTTTTGTACATTTTTGAATTCCGTTGCAATAACAAAACTGTATAAATCTGCAATTTATGTTCTCTGTTGTGCGTAAAAAAACATGTCAATGTTTCATAGGCTTGTGTAGTTCGCGAACGAACTAGTTCAAAAGAGCGCTCCCACATTCAAAATATGCGAACTAGTTCACGTCATTCCCAACTCCTTAGTTCCTTAGTTCGTATTTCAAAGTACAAGTACAAGGATTGTGTGTGAAGTCGTTTATATTTATTTTTATTTTATTTATTTAAGTTTTATACAATTGCATAAGGAGGACTTAATGCTAACAGCATTCTCTGCCAGTTATCCTTTGGGTAGTGCAGAAATGTATGTCGTAGGTGGTAAGCTGCAAAACTGTTATGAGAAATAGTGGTAATTATCCAAATTAATAAAAGGGTATCAAAAGCATACATAAAATACGTAAATATAATCGTATAGATATATATAATTATATATAATATAAATATCATTATACATATAAATATATTTATATGTATAGTCTATGGTGAGGACCGAACTAAAAAATGCGATAACATATGATCTCACTTGAAAAGTTATGAGCTGAGTCGGGAGCTGACGAACTAGGGAGCGATTTGGCTGCCAGTGCGTTCCTAGTTCCTATACGATTCATTCCAATTCCAACTCCAACTGGGAGTCGGGAGCTGACGAACTAGGGAGCGATTTGGCTGCCAGTGCGTTCCTAGTTCCTATACGATTCATTCCAATTCCAACTCCAACTGCGAGTCGGGAGCTGACGAACTAAAAGAGCGAACTAGTTCGGAGCGGCGAACTGATCTGAGTGATCTTAGTCGCGAACTGTTAAGCACAAGACTAATGTTTCAAAACAAAATTTCCTGTTATTTCTAAAAAGAGTTAAGTGTTAGTACTTAGTTAGTTTCTGCGCTGAGTGTTAAGTAGGTATATAGTACATAATATTGATGATATGTTGTCATCGTAAAATTGAATTTCCAAAACACCCACATTGGCAGGCTGCTTGTGAATCAAAGTTTCGTTATCAAAAATTTTGTGGATGTTGCTGCCCGTGCGGTCCCAATGTCTTTTTTTTTAACGGGGGAAAATCATCGAGTGACAGCTTCCGCCTGGGTGAGGCGTGTCAGACTCTTACTGACTAAAAACCACACCGTTCCTTCTCCTGTACGTCGAGCCGGAGCCCCGGTTACCCGTTAAGTTCTCCGCGACGGTCCCAATGTCTTGGGGGTTGGTCATAGTTTTACAACCTCTATGAAACCATTTACTTCCACTATCTACTTTGTTTGAATGAACCCTCGAGCAACTTTCAATAAACATGAAAAATTATGCCTAAGATAACGAAAAATCGAATCTTAGTTTTAAATCTAAGATAAAACGTTTTCTAAGAACTATTCAACTAAAATCGTTCAATAGCAGATAAGACTTCTAACTTCGGGAGTATAAAACTTAATCACCGTTTACTTAAAACTTAGATTAAATATGAACCACTAAATCAATCTGTTAACTCTGCTTGATTAGATAAGCTAAAGAGATTTGAATCGAAATAACTTGATTTTGGTTAACAACTTGTTACACTATTCCATGTCGCTTGTCCCCTTGGTATGGTTTTTTTTATTTGATAAGCCGGTAAACAAGCAGACGGATCACCTGATGGTAAGCAATCGGCGTCGCCCATGAACACCTGGAACACCAGAGGCGTTACAAGTGCGTTACTGGCCTTTTGGGATTAGGAATTTGAGGACGTGTTTCGTCGTGTAAGGAGCGATTTACACGACGAAACACAACACAACGTTGTTTCACGTCGGTCTTCTGTGAGGCCGCGATATCATTCATATCGCGCCGGCCAATTCATGCTTAAGCATGGCTCTCCCACACTTAAAAATACTGTAGACTCGTAGACTGAGTCAACTCACACTATGTAAATCTGTTAAAAACAATACCACCACAACTCTACAACCGAATAGTCTGTATCGAAATATCTGTTTCTAGTTGTCTCCACGACTATCTCACCGAATTCTATCATAATGGTTTGCAAGACACTTAACCTAAGAAATCATGTCATCATAAGCTCACCCATTTTGGAGCCACGATGCCGCCGACCAAAATAGAAATACTGACATAAAAGTAGACCCCGGTTACATCAGCAGTCACAAAATAAAGCAAGTTCCACACTCGTACCCGACATATTTAAAGCCAGTATTTAAGCTAGATATTCAGAAGTCTGGTTCTGACAACTGCCAAGTTGAAAGCACTTACCGTTTAGTTAATTAAAAGTCAGTTAAGTACAAAAATAGTTCGAAAATGAAGGTAAACTGTGAGCAGTCTACGGTTAGACAAATTGTGTTGGGTGTAAAGTTGGCAACTACTGCTTGAGTGTTTGTAACGAACTTTGCAAGAAGTTTTTATGGCGATCCCAAGGAATTTATAGAATCAACAAGTTTGGTTGCTTTTCTTATCGTAAGTGATGCGGTGTTGAAATAGATATTTATTTATATTTTATCCCTTAATTTTCGCATATTATGTACTCATAATAGAACCCTGTTGTATTCTTTCAATAGGGTCTATCTTGAACTTCATAAAGTCGGCATAATTAAAAACAAACAGGTATACCGGGTACGATTCTAGACATATATACTAAAAATAAGAATTCTGCACCGAAATACTTATTAACTGTCAAACACCAAGCGGTGACCGGTGACCGCAAGCTATTGTTCTATAATTGTGTCTATAATGACGGTACTCAACGAGTTAAGTAATAACTGGAACGATACTAATACTCCAACCAATCGGAAATTCTGCACCTCAATTACACATAAATCGCTCATTTTGCAATCATCCAACAACGAAGCGAAAAATTATCTAAAATAAAAATAAATTATTTTGTTACAAAACAAAAGATAAAAACTCTCAACAGGAGGTTGTTAAAAATCATATTCAAAAAGTTTATGTTTAGTATTTCGGCCGCACCATGGATTTAAGGCGGAATAATGGCGGAAGGGTGGAAAGCCACACAAAAACGAATAAAATGTTACCACCGACGGCATTTATAAGTTGATTTTTGTTGACTGGCGAGACTAGAGAAAAATGTTGAGCGAAGTTTTGGAAACACCCTGTTAACGTGTCATGTGCTTTATATAAGAGTGTGTTTACATCAATACAGTAATTATAAAAACATACATACATGTTTGAGAAGAAATTATAATGTATTCGAGACTGTAAATGCAAGTAAAACAATGTAGGTACCTAATTGATTTTTACAATTTTGAAATAACTTTAGTTGTGTTAAGTCAATAGTGGATAGTATTTTGTTATTACCTCACACATCCCTGCAAAACAGAAATACACTTCAACTTTAAATATAAAAAAATGGAAGTACAATTTTAAACTCTACTATACTAACACTATTATTATATGTACTTTGGTTGATTATACTTCTTGCGAGCATTTGACCGAACAAAATAATTCATAAGAACTCATTTTGCTATGTATTAGTTACATATTATGTGCTACTATGTATTTACAATCTTAGTAAGAACGATACACGACGGGTACACAGACGCTGTTGAATATTTTATAAAGTAAACCTTTCACTTATATTAACTTCACTGAATGCATTCAGTGAGTATATTGAATGAGAACATTTTTATTATAGTTTGCGAAGATTTTATTTTATGCTCAAAGACTGGAAAATATACATAAATATTGCGTGAAAAATTAGTGTCTTTTCACAATTTCCGGTTGCCGGGTAGCCGGCGCAGTGTATGACCATCTACTGTAGCTTTCATACGCACCGGCGTAATCTGTATACAAGCCGCCGGGTACCCGGCACCGGCTACCCGGCAACTGGAACGTGTGAAAAGTCACTTACTGTTTTGTTGGTCAAAAGGCTGACTGCTGAGTTCAGCATGTTGATATTGCACAAACTACGAGAATTTCGATTTTGAAATTATGACTGTGTCTTACTTCAAGGTGCTGATAGTGGAACTTTGAGTACGCTTTGTGGAATAAATATGACGTTATGTGGAAAGGCAATAGGTACCTGGTTCATAGGATTCACAAAGTAACTTCGTGGAACAAACCTGAATCTATTGTTATGTGTGGAACCATATACAGACTGATATTATGTTTGTATATGTGTGTAGAATAGTATATTTTATAATTTGTGTGAGCGATATTCAGTCAAGATGTTTTGTCACTTACGGCCGAAATTAATAACATATCTACATTTAAAATCTGTGGATAAAGATCGATTTTGACTGCAACTATAACCATACAACTTATGTCAAAAATTGATATGTTTTTATAACAGCTATCGTGTGACATACTAAATTAACAAAAATCGCGAGTTACTCACGTGAATATACTGAGAAAAGCTCTACTAGTTTCGAACCACAGAGGGGTTGTTCCTCATGAGCCACGTGTGCGGTCGCGGCAATTTCTCAGTATATTCATGTGAGTAAACCGCGATTTTAGTTAAAAATTTATATTTTATATAAAAGTTGTTTTAATTGTATGTTTCCGACTTACGTAATTGTTTGACGAGAAATTTGACTAGTTTCAAGCCATGCTAGAGGCTCATATTCATGAGCAGCATTCCTCGTTAAATATTTTTTTTTAAAAATCGTTGCCCCACACTTGGATTATCTCCTGTGTCGTGGGTGCGTTTACAAACATACAAGTTCACATACACATGACACCCAGACCCGAAACAACAATTTGTGGATCGCACAAAGTGTTGTTCTGTGCGGGAACCGAACCCGCGACACGTTGCATGGCAGCCGGTTGCCCAGCCACCGCACCAACAGTGCAGCAATTACGTGAATAAAGATCATTGCACACCTAACAAGCATGGTTCTGGCTCGATTAAACTAAGCAATTAACTTTTCTTTTAGATATGAACTTTAAATCGTATGTCGTATGAGATATTTCATAACGCCATTATAAAATAACTAAGCACGCCGCCCACGCACCGCCTGCGGGCCGAGACGGTTGTATACATATAGTTTTCTAAGATAAAAACGCCTTGCAGGAGCCATGCCGGAGCCATGTCAGAGTCGTGCTTGAGCCTTTAGCCGAAAAATATTAATAATTAATATTATATAGGTTTAATAATTTCGATCATTAAAGAATAATAATCACGCTTGTGATAATAGAACTAAGAACTAAATATGCTAACTTACTTAAGGAAATTATAAAACTCATAACACAACGATAATAATAATTTCATGATCTCTTTTATGGACTATTTCAAAACGAATGAGTTTTTATTACTGTCATTATATTTGTGGTATACGGGCGTATGTTACCCGCAGCGTCATTTTACCTTCAATTTTCATTAAAAAATTGACTACGATATTATAATGTAGTACATAATTAATGTAGCTTTGATAATTACATTTCTGACACATACACGTGTCTCTGTTATCACATAGTATGTTTTTGTTTACGTAATGAGGAATTAACTTAGTTTTTTTTTATGTAATAAGCCGGTAAATGAGCATACGGATCACCTATAAGCAATCGACGTCGCCCATGGACACCTGGAACACCAGAGGCGTTACAAGTGCGTTACCGGTCATTTGGGATAAGGAATATGAGAATTGTTGGGGATTCAGGGATTGGGGAAGTGGGGGGGGGGTGGGTAATTGAGCTTCCACTTACACGACGGAAAACACAATGCAAGCTTTTTTTCACGTCGGTTTTCTGCTCGGCTGTGGTCCCGTCACACCGGTCGAGCCGGCCCATTCGTGTCAAAGCATGGTTCTCCCACACTTAAAATTGGTAACATTATTGCATAAAAATTGTGTTATTATTAAATTAATTCCCCTTACAGACAGATTTACTTGTAAAGGGATTGTATGTGGTTTGATTTTGGTAAATGCTTTGAAATTTACATAAGTAAACAAGTCATTATGATTAGTGGGTGCTGAATGGGGGCTAACATTTTTTTATTCACCAGATAGTGCAAATGTAGGAAGGGGTTTTACCTATGTCCGTTGTGATAGTTTCCAGGATACAAAAATTAAGAATATAATTAGTCCATCAGTTAGATAAAGAAAAAATATTAGACACGTATTTTTGTATTTTCTCATACATCGTTGCTATACTTAGATACTTTGGCGTTAACTTTAGGAGTGGGAGGTCGTTACAATGTGCTACCAAATGTATCACGAAAATAATAATATATCGTTGAAAGTATTTAAATTTGCGACAAAAGGAAAAATATCTGTATAAAGTTTTAAATTAATCTACCAGACGGACATTAAAATAAAATTTAGGAAACTACCCTATTACAGCAGCTGTCAAATATTGGACGTTCAATGGTGTGATTCTAGCTAATTCCCTATTGGACGAAGAACGATAATATGTTCACACTGTCGCCATCTGGTGGGCGGTAGGCCCCATTGAATGATATTGCAAGCAGATCACTGCCTACCCCACCAGCAGAAGCAACAGATAGACAAAGTAATGTCATACCTTTTGGAAACTATTACACTTTCAGACTACCAATAGCCGGCAGCGATACCTTTAAATGCCAACGGAGCACGAAGGAATCTCGCAATGTTAAACATTTTCCTCCTTTGTATCATGCAAAATAAAATATTCCGAGGAATTGAGAAAAAGGAGAAGCCATTTTAAGTCAAATAACAAATAAACAATTCATTCACCTTTCGTCTGACCTTTTGGTAACTAGTCGGGGTCAGTACTGAGCAGTAACATTTTAGATTTGGCCAAATGTCAGCTTTTTACATGGATTACCATCTAGCTCCCACAATGCTCTAGGAGTGGTACTAGAAACTTGATTAAGCACTCATTTCCATACGCAGTCATTTCGATTATAAAACCCAATTAACATCGCGCCTTTTATCCCCATAGAGGTAGGCAGAGGTGCACTGCCACTATACAATTAAATACCCACTTTTCAGTATTTATTTTATGACCCTATGTAATAGGGGGTGAGCTTATTGCTATTTACCGGGTACAATTCCAGAGATTTTTTTTAAACCCAAAAATACTTTGCCCGACCCCGGGAATCGAACCCGAGACGCCTTGCCTGCGGCAGTCGGACTTGCAACCACTCGACCAACAAGGCAGTTATAAAACTCCATTAGCATATTTGTAGAACCTGAGAATTTATTGTAGCCACCATGTACCATTGCCATGGCCGTGCAGTCACCAAGGAACGTTAACAATTAATAATTTTATTTGTGGTTTCGCAAATAGTTTTGTATCGTTTAATTGGTGTTGGTAATTAAATTTTATCGGCCATTTTAATAAAGCCTAACCATTTAAAGTAAAATACGTTTATGCTCGTTATCGCACTAACTGAATACTAAACAAATACATTAGTCGCCTGAATCGTGTGAATTATAAAGTTAGTAATGTTATTTTTTTTGTAAAAATATATTAAACACAATCAGCTCTGATTTAAACCGGTCGTAAACATACTGTTCCTCTTATATGTAAGCAGTGACTCTCCATACAGAAGTTGTTAGAATGAGGTACCAGGCGGTTATAAATTGCAAGGTATAACGGAAAAACTTTGTTATCGTGGGTCTCCCGACCGAGCCGATTTACCTCCTCAAGATAACGAGTTCGCTGCTACCCTAGTACTTGTTGGGGGATATTTTTAATTTTCTAATCAATATGCGGAAAAAAAACCTTAATTTTCGTCGGGGACCAACACCTTTTGTGGTGGTGAACTTTCCCTGTTGGCTGAGGAGATATCGCGAACGGGAAAAGTTGAAGTCGGAAGGACGGAAAGGTATGAAAACAATGGTGGAGATCGTTAGATAAGCTGATAGAGGTCAGGATATTAAGGAACCCCGGTCAAGTTGTAAGTTTAAGATGATAGCCGTTTTAATACTTGGGGCAGTAACACTTTTTGGAGTAATGTTTGATAGGGATCAAAGAAGGGTTAGCACTTAATCTTAAGTGCTTGTAATGTACGACGTTGTATTTCATTTTCAACCAATTTCAAAAAAAGGAAGAGGTTCTCAATCCGACTGAATTTTTTTTGTTTGTTACTCGATTACTCGACCGGGTAACCGGGGCACCGGCTCGACGTTCAGGAGAAGGAACGGGGTGGTTTTTAGTCAGTAAGAGTCTGACACTCCCTTCCGCCTTACCCAGGCGGGAGCAGTGATTCGATGATTTTCCCCCCTTAAAAAAAAAATAAAAAAATGACGCCTGGTCCGATTTCAAAAGTTTTGGAGCTGATCTGATGATGGAGCCGATAGGCAGTCGAGGAAACTCCTCAACGGTTAACAGTAGCTAAATTGTGTTTGGGTTTGATTAATTTGTATTGATGAGGACTTTATACCTAGGTGGTATGTGATTGCCAATAAGGGTCTGATGATGAAGTAGTAGTAGTGTTTGTAATCTCTGAAATAGATGGACCGATTTTGACGGGAGTTTTATTGGCAGGTAGCTGATGTACTAAGGATTAACATAGGCTACTTTTATTTTGGAAAATTGCCCACAGCTAGTATTTGAATATAAATGAACATTATTTACAGAGATTAAAGCGCGAAGTGGTGTGCTTATTGATATAAAAAACCGACTTCAAAAACAAAAACAAACGAAAAGTAAAAACTAAAAAGCAAAAGAATAACTATTATTGGTCAAGTTGTATGGGATTTCATAATTTTTAACCATGAAACTTTATTTAAGCACTTGATAAAAAATAATAAAACATTTGCTCTAGCGTTTTTGAAATTTCGATCTGTGAGGGGATGAAATAGGGGTTGAAAGTTTGTATGAAGTTCGTCATTCTTGAAGATACCTTACATTTAACCACTGAACTTATTTCATAGAGATTCTGTACAACAATAGTCGAAGTTTTTATTACTCAAATTTACGTGATCGGGCCGGGACTGGTAAGAACCCTGCGGGATTTTTAATTTATTGAAATTACGATAAATCATATCACAATAGGTAAATCTTAATTGGGCACTGAATTGATTCTGATGAATTCTGTCAGAAGTCATCTACGCGGACGAAGTCGCGGGCAACAGCTAGTATAAAATATATTAATAAGGTAGGTATAATTATTACTATATAAAAAGTTGGTAAATATTAAAATATCACAGTATACCCGAGCGCATCGCGTTAAGCGCGCACCTCAAAGAGCCATCAGACCACCACGGATGGGGACCAATAGCCCAATATCGAGCGTTCTCGTACACTTTCGACCGTCCTCGACAACAATCGAGCGTCCTCGTACACTTTCAAGCGTCCTCGAAAACTATCGAGCATCCTCGAAATCTATTGAGCGTCCTCGAAAACTATCGAGCGTCCTCGACAACTTTCGAGCGTCCTCGAAAACTATCGAGCATCCTCGAAAACTTTCGAACGTACTCGAAAATTATCGAGCATCCTCTAAAACAATCGAGCATCCTCATACACTTTCGAGCGTCCTCGAAATCAATCGAACATCCTCGTACGCTTTCGAGCGTCCTCGAAAACTATCGAGCGTCCTCGAAAACAACCGAGCGTTCTCGAAAACTATCGAGCGCCATCGAAAAGTATCGAGCGCCATCGAAAAGTATCGAGCGTCCTCGTACGCTTTCGAGCGTCCTCGAAAACTATCGAGCATTCTCGAAAACAATTGAGCGTCCTTGTACACTTTCGAGCGTCCTCGAAAACTATCGAGCGTCCTCGAAAACAATCGAGCGTTATCGAAAACTTTCGAGCGTCCTCGTACACTTTTGAGCGTCCTCGTACACTTTCGAGCGTCCTCGTACACTTTCGAGCGTCCTCGAAAACTATCGAGCGTCCTCGAAATCAATCGAGCATCCTCAAAAACTTTCGAACGTCCTCGAAAATTATCGTGCGCCCTCAGAAATTATCGAGCGCCCTCGAAATCAATCGAGCATCCTCGTACGCTTTCGAGCGTCCTCGAAAACTATCGAGCATTCTCGAAATCAATCGAGCATCCTCGAAAACTTTCGAACGTCCTCGAAAATTATCGAGCGTCCTCGAAATCAATCGAGCATCCTCGTACACTTTCGAGCGTCCTCGAAAACAATCGAGCGTACTCGAAATCATTCGAGCATCCTCGTACGCTTTCGAGCGTCCTCGAAAACTATCGAGCATTCTCGAAAACAATCGAGCGTCCTCGAAAATTTATCGAGCGTCCTCGAAATCAATCGAGCATCCTCGTACGCTTTCGAGCGTCCTCGAAAACTATCGAGCATTTCCGAAAACAATTGAGCGTCCTCGTACACTTTCGAACGTCCTCGAAAATTATCGAGCGTCCTCGAAAACAATCGAGCGTCCTCGAAATCAATCGAGCATCCTCGTACGCTTTCGAGCGTCCTCGAAAAATATCGCTCATTCTCGAAATCAATCGAGCATCCTCGTACGCTTTCGAGCGTCCTTGAAAACTATCGAGCGTCCTCGAAATCAATCGGGCATCCTCGTACACTTTCGAGCGTCCTCGAAAACAATCGAGCGTCCTCGTAGACTTACGAGCGTCCTCGAAAACTATCGAGCGGCCTCGTACACTTTCGAGCGTCCTCGAACACTTTCGAGAAATCCTTGAAAACTATTGAGTGTCCTCGATCACTTTCGAGAGCAACTCGAAAACTAACAAACGTCCACGATCATTTTCGAGAGTCACTCGAAATCTATCGTGTATCCTCTAACATTTTTCGGAGGTAACAGGAGACGCTTTGGGTGTAGTATCGCGTTGCGATGTCGGGATCTCCGGCCGCCGTAAGCGCGAGTCTGCGGACGGCAAGCAAGGATAGCTCACCACCTGACATGTACCAGACCCGAGCGTACGGCGCGTCGCGTAAGAGGCGGGCCTCAAAGTGCCATCAGACCATAGACGAGGCCCACCAGGATTGTTGACATGTTAGAGGGTATGTAGCATACAGGTACTAAGGCCCTGGCTTTGAGCAAGTGTTGGAAGGAATGGGGTCGTTTTTAGTTAGTAAGAGTTGTAAGAGTCACTTCCTCAAGAGTCATTTTTTTATGGCATAAGCCGGTAAACGAGCAGACGAATCACCTGATGGTAAGCAATCGGCGTCGCCCATGGACACCCGGAACAACAGAGGCGTTACAAGAGCGTTACAGGCCTTTTGGGGATTAGGAGTTTGAGGATCGTTGGGGATTCAGGGATTTTGGGCCTCCGGTAACCTCAATCACACGACGAAACACAACGCAAGCGTTGCTTTTCACGTCGGTTTTCTATGAGGCCGTGGTATCACTCCGGCCCATTCGTGCCGAAGCATGGCTCTCCCACACTTACATAATTCATTCACACTCATTTGATGATTTTTTAACCACCCAACAAAAAGGGGTCCGCTTTGGTATTTGCACGCGGGCGCTCGAATAGCTAGCGGCGGGCCTGTACACTCCAATTTTATTTATCTGTATAGATAATAGTTAAATATTTTTTTATTCCTTTTACTCAGTGTGGAAATCGTAAATGCAAGTAATGCAACATGTTACGCAACAGTCTGTCGCGCATTCTCTTCGCTAGAAGAGAATTTATAATAATAAAAAATAGAAGAGCTTTAATTGAAAATTATTTTCGTAATAATTCTGTCCGTTCAATTACAGTTAATTTTTTTTTTATTAAAAACGATATCAATTTTATGTTAATTAATGATATGAGGCACAAACTTTCAACCAATCAGTGGGTGGGTAACCTATCAATACTAAGAATCGTTTTTGGTTTTTTGAAGTCGGTTTTTATTAATAATTCAAGACTTGGGCGAGGTCTATGTTCCCTAGCTATTTTGGACTGGTTAAAAGTGTGTTTCATAAAAGGAAATTCTTGTATCAAAGTTATCAAACAGCAAATTATTTCTCAAGAAAATCAGGAACAATCAGTTTAAGCGAATAAACTGAAGTTGAATATAGTAGTGAGAGAATAACGAATACAGTTCATAGAAATAGGTCGATAGCAATAATTACTCGTACATTCTACGTTCTTGGTTTAGTTGGAGTGCACTGCTAAGAACTTCGCAAAAACTTCTTGTATCGTAAATTGCCTTAACTAACGCAGTCGGTTGGAAGCGCTGGTGAACGAGAAATTATTTGTAAATGCTCTATTAATTTGATTACTTAGTTATTTCTGTTTAACGTATTTAAATATCAACCTATTACAAATAGTGCCTTATTGATAGTAAGTTTGTGTATGGAACGCCTCATTAGTTGGCTGTTTTGTATGCTTAGCTATATATAAACGAAATCAACTCCTTTTGAACGATTGTACTAGATTGGGTGTTTTTTTAATGTGTATTTACTGTTACTAGGAAAAAGACCCGTACTAAATACGGAAGAAAAACTTGGAATGATTGAGTATGTCTCTACCTTTCCATAACTGCGTTTTGATTCGAACCACTAGTTTAATAACAAAAGGCTTTGAAAAATATCGTTCCGCAGTTCGCATGATAACAGCATTTTACTGCGTTATGACATTTCCTGTTATTACTCAAAAATGTTCATCTACATGCGTCAGCCACAATAGTTCCGTCTGTGTGATTTACAGAGCAATCAAAACATGCGGAAAACACTCGCTCTGCTGTCCTATAAAACAATATTGTTTTAGCTGAGCGCCGCATCCACATTAACATTCAATAGAGCTGTCCCCAACCACTGAAACTTTAACGTATCGGCAAGGTTACGTAATAAAATCAAATAGTAAATACCTGGGAAGAGATAAAGAGAAGATTGTATGTTCCGGGAAATGAACCGATTGAGGGAAACGATGTACCGTAGTAGTTCGGATAGACAGCGTGTCATTATTTGAACGCGAGTGTAATTGTTATTAGGCTGTGTACACACGTCGTGGTTAGCTGTTACCGAGCCGCACTATTTCATTGGTTACAGTTAATCGATGTAGCAATCCCATGTGCGAATAGTTGATCTGCCATGTCGAGCGACAGAATCGTTCGCTGGTATCGAATGAAAGTACGCGCTGTTCTGCACAACGTGTTCTCAATTAACTGATTTAATCTGGTTAATCTATGTTCTGACATTCGAAGGAAGCTTTGTTTTGTTTTAAATTTCGTATACAGAGTGTTGTTATCATAGCACACGCTCTGCGCTGGGGATTCATTTTGATCGAGCAAAAGATAAAGATGTTTCGTATTTGTTTGAGTTTTCCTTAATTTGGTCGAGTGATTGTGTACTTGGTAGCTTAATTTCTCAGTTATCGTGTTCAATTTCTAGACAAATTAATGGGTGTATGTTCAGGTTTCAATATCTTGAGAACGCCACAGAGTTTGGAATTGCCTTTGATAACATAATTATGAAATTGATCGATATAACATTTATCGATATAAAACTTAGTCTACATAGGCTAATGATGTATTTTTCCTTACAATAACCTCCTTGCCCAATGCCATCCGAATGACATCTGACCTCATTCACATTCGGTCAGTGCCACGTAAAATGCTCTGAAACTTAATATATTAGGCGACACATTACACACGCTTAAGTGATATTAAAATGCCTTTTGTCCTCTAACAAAGGCACCATACAATTTGTCTTATTTCCTTCCACTCTTCAACGGATTGATATAAACGCTCCTCCTACAGAGATCTTTGTTTTAATTTAGTTATAAAAAGGTTTCATTTGGTCTACGCGGTTACACTACTGGCTATTGAGTGAAATTTAAAATAAGAATTTTCTTTTTGTGTCAATATTGCATTCGAAATTCGAAACTGAAGTTTTTTTCTTAATAAATCAATCATAATTCTTAAAAAATATTTTTTCTGCTGGGGAACCGACTGCTGTGTAACGTGACATTACATTGTTGTTTCTGGTCTGGGTGTCATGGTGTGAATTTATATGTTTGCATACGCACCTACGACACAGGAGAAAATCCTAGTGAGGGGCATTGTTAAATAATCTAGTAACAACCAGTGTTTGACATTTGTTTGTTATTTTTTTCTAAGTGACTATTTGTGATAAGTATTGTCACGACTTGATGAGTAATTATTAGCTACGATTATTATGTGAACGCTAAATAGTAATTACGTCCTTTTCCTTATCTTGTGACAGTTGCTGTAATTATGATGAGGATATAACAATAATAGGATCGATCAATATTTTTGATATAGTACTCACGTTTCTGCCTCGTTGGCCGAGTGGTCGCAAGTGCGACTGCTGGGCAAGGCGTCCCGGGTTCGATTCCCGGGTCGGGCATAATATTACTGGGTTTTTAAAAAAATCTCAGTAGTAGCACGGAGTCTGGAAATGTGCCCGGTATATGGCAATAGGTTCACCCCCTATTACATGGGACTCATAACATAAATAGTGAAAAGTGGGTGTTACGTCTGTGTGCAGCTCTGCCTACGACTTCGGGGATAAAAGGCGTGATATTATGTTTATGTTACTCACGTTTATTATAGTTTTAAAGTTATTTTTTGGTTACCTTTAAGTTCTATGTACCTGAAGTGTAGTATTGTGGCGTGTGTTGTATGACAACACAGTCTATTTCTAATGATAATTGGGCACGACACTGCTTACCCTTCCGCCACATAATAGTCGTAACATCAATATTAAAGTCATATAAAAACACTTTTAGAAGCTCTTTCAGTATACTAGAACAACGTAATAGGGTTGTCACGGCACTATTACCAAAACTCGGGGCCCGTCTAACTTGAAAGTACTTCGGGGAAGTTTGAGGCTGTTATTGGCAACCATATCAGCTATACGATGAATGTCCAAACACTGAGTTCACACTTGACGGGGGTGTGACGTCATAAGCCAGGGTTGTTTGCGCCTAAATTAATTACCTATTGATCAGAGTAACGAAATTATTAGGATTTAATATTGACTGCTAGTGTCGTGTATAGGTGAGTTGTCTTGTAGAGTTAAATAGTTTGGGCGAATTAGGAAAAGTAGTTCTGAAGCTATCAAAGTGTCGTTGACCTCTACTGAGTTGGTTGTGCTAATCAGATCGTTTTTGGTTGAGTTAATTTGTCTGATGCGATAATTTGATCTATGTAGGTATATTTTGTTATAACAAATATTTCATTACATATTTGCTTTACGGATTAGAATTGAAATTGAATTATATAATTTATTATGCTCGATCGAGCATAATAAATGCTTAATAATGCTTGATCAAGCATGAACCTAATTGGTCTAATAATAAAGGAACGTTTTAGTTTACAAACGATATTACACCAGGCTAGTCAAAATGAAACATCTAAAAGAAACCTTTTCTATATTAAGTTTATGTTTTAGCAAACACTTTCAATTAAAACATCTTAGCCCAAAGCGTATCAGAAGTTCATTTCATTACGCCTACAGTCTCACAGAGAGATCTAACGCTAGATTCGAACAAAACATGTCTTATCTAGATGTGATAATGCGTCCGTCACATTGACACAGACGTAGGTACCTACATATGTATTATAGAGTGCAGCAATTAATTAATCAGTAACTATGTAATAGGACTGAGTATAATTGAGGCTTCAGCTTTCAATTTTGATTTATTACTAATTGGCCATATTTAGGTGGCAATTTTGTAAGATAATGAACAATTTTATTAATAGAATTGTTCCACAAAGGCGTGCAAAGTGAGCTCCTATTAAGTCAAAGCTCGGCTTTACGTCGGCTTATTTATTGGTTTTGCTGTTTGGACTCCGTTCAGTGTGTTTACTTTTGTCTACTTTGTTCTTGTTACAGACTTATTAGACCGACCGCTGTTTAACTTTTTTTTCGTATACACTAAATGTGCTCGTTTTGTGTCGACCCACGCGTTAACTTTATACGTTTTAATACTTATTTCCACTCTATTAAATCTCAATTAAACAAATAGACAGTAAAAATATTGGTACCTATGAATGTTTAAAGAAAGAGCAAAAAACATTTTTTTCTGACAGACGGATTCGTTGAAGGAAAACTTCGAGGAATTATTTATGTTTTCCGACTGAAGGAAAATATAGGAGTCTTTGGTAAAAACATTGAGTAAATATAAATAATGTTCTAGAAAAGCTGAAGAAATAAAAACAAGAGTAGGAGTTAGCAATGATTATAATAGGAGTGTTTTTTCTTGCTCCTAGTTTCACTGAATTACTTAGCTATCCGCTTAAATTGGATTTATAAAGAGACCGAAATAGATGCTGACACTTGCGCCATTTTCTATTTTAATTATGCAAAACTGGACTGCAGATATTTCTAAAACTAGCATTGTTGGGTAATTGTGATTATTTTATTATATCACTTCTTTTAGGACTTAAGATGATCAATAACTATTTGTGATTTAGAAACACATGGATTGGATGTTGAATGTGTTATACGCATCCGTAACCCGCTTGTCTTTTCATTACTCTTATCTATTTTTATTAGTAGAAATTAAATATAATTTAACAGCTCTATATGGTTTAAATTACAAGCTCCCCAATATATCACAGTTTACATGGTTGAGTCTTTGTTGTCGGAAGCTTTAAGTTGAAAGTCCCTCAATTATTTAATTCAAACCAAACATAACATGTAGATTGACAGTTTCAATTATGACCTAATAGAATTGCCAATTTAAATGGAATGACTCCAGCTATCTTTGCCAGTCTAAAAATAGTCGTTATCGACATTAGGCGTGGGCTGCGATGTGTTTAACGAATTGTATCGCCACCAGAGCATTGTATTTGAATTTGAAGCTATTTGAAGATAGGGCTTCCAGTTATTTCATGGGAATATTTGTATTTAGCCGCGTCAGTTTCCTTTGAAATTAGTTTCAGATAGAACCCATGAATGTTGGAATTTTGACTTGGAATCAGAATTTGAACTTAAGATTACGACAGTCTAGGATTGAGAATTGAAAAGCAAGGAAATGCTATCAAGCGTGGGACGCATTTGACTTGGTATTTCAAGTAGAAAAGAATATCAATAACATTGTTACTTGACATGGATTATTAGACTGTGCAATATTAACGTTGCAGAAGATAGACTTAGCTTCACCTAGCTTCACTGACTGACTGACTGAAAGATTATTTACCAAATTATGGTTTAATTGAAATAAATGCTTTGACTTTGACTTCGATAAAAATAGCACTCATAGATATTCTAAGGATATCTTAGAATATTGAACATCTGAATTTAGTAAGAGCAATGAAATTATAACGTACTCAAGTATTTGTGTATGTACCGTACCATCCACCAATTTTCATCCATGTATATACTTTTAAGGTAGTTTAAAAGAAAACATATTTGTCTATACGACGCGACGGTCTAGGCATCTATTCTTTTATTTACAACATAAAATACTTTTAACAATAAGAGCTTTACATCGGCAAACGAAATGGCAACAATATGGCTGACGTGTTACTCTAGAAAATATGGTCTATGACAGTCTAATGGCGCGTTAAAATATTCAAAATGTTTGCTGACTCAGGCATCATGTGTGGAGTTGTGTCAAGCTAGTACGTATGCCCCTATAAATAGATTTGAATACATCAACTACGTGTTTTGGAGAAAGCACTACGCCTAGGCAAATGTAGGGCATCCTCCAGTTAGGTGAGTCCTATATTCGTATATGGATATGGAGAGAAGATTGAGCTCAATGATAAGCTATTAGACATACCTATTTCCAGCTATTCATGATAGTTAAGCGAGTGTATCTAATGCTACTAGACACAGACCAATTTTTTGCGAATGAATTGCAAAAGCAACTTTGTCAATTTAGTATGACGCTGGCAGTAAATCAGTTTCATTTCATACGTACTTTTTGTAACGAACTTTTAATTTAAAATTTCACGCGTTGTACTCGTATGACTAAGCTATGTAGATTGTAAAGACTTTAAGCCAGCCAGTTACATAAAAATGTATCATGTTTTTTAATGTTTTAGTCCCTGAATTCAGGTCCATTTTGTTATTTATTGTTCAGTCTGAATAATTTCTGAGTCAACAAGATATTATTTTGAATAATTAATACGTTTAAGTGCATTGTTACGTATGTTTCTAACAAAATAAAATAAATTGGATCTACTTATGAAGATTGAGAAGATAATCACGATACTCTTTCAGATTTCGTTCTTAGTGAGTAGATGGGTAAATAAGCGTCTCAAAACATGAAACTGTGTTGTTTAAAGCAAAATAAAGGTACCACAAAGACGTAATACGACGTCGTAGTTAGGTAACAAAATGGGACTAATATGAGAATGTAAGCAGTGTAGTCTCATTTTCTTACCAAAATAAACCTGGCACTGACATCACCTGTTTAATTTACATAATCATTTCGACTGAACCTTCAGAAAATATATCCAGGCTCCGTCTCAGTAGGTACACAACCCTACACTGTCTATCATTAGAACGCTTCAAGTTATCTAGGGCACCTGAAACCACGACATACGCAAACTACTTGACCACTTCACTGCGAGGCAACCCTAACAAACGAGCTGAGCGAAAATGTCTCTTAACTTTTATTACAGACGTCAAAGTTTAAAAGTGGGTCCGAAGTTGAGGTTCAAATTTTAAAATGAAACAAATTAATGATGGAGATTACATAATACAGCGTTGTGAGTGAAAAGACTCGTAATGGTGGGACAGCGAAAATTCTCTCTATTCAGACTCGACCCCGCCAAATAAATTGTTACGATTTTTCTTTGACGCCTCTAGAATGTTTCTTTATACTGTGGTCTGAGTTAGGAGAGAGTTGACCGCTTGATTTTTGTCAAAGGCTATTTTTTGCTTTATAACTTCTGTTATTGGGAGTTTAAAGGGAGACATAAATTACTGCCTGTCGATTTCTGGTAGCAGAAAGACATGAGATTTGTACGGTCAAAGGTGAAAAGTCCACTGCCACCGTAAGACTACTGTCGGTTGCGCTGCAGCGCTTATATACACATGCACACGCATATTTTTATTCGTGTGCGTACGAGTGTGTGTGTTCATGCGTACGCACGTGTTTTTATGCACATTAATATGAAATTACTTACGCATTGCCGTGTGAACATCACTCACGGTGGCAGAGGACTTTTGACCTCTGACTGTACAATATACACAATAGTGGTTAGTCTTAAATGGAGAACATACGTCACACATTAGGGTCGTTAATGTAATTAAGGGAAGAAATTTTGTTTCAGTTTGGACTGCATTGTTGGCGCGGTGGCTGGGCCACTGGCTGCCGCGCAATGCGTCGCGGGTTCGATTCCCGCACGGAACATCTCATTGTGTGATCCACAGATTGTTGTTCCGGGTCTGGGTGTTATGTGTTTGTTAACTTGTATGTTTGTAAACGCACCCACGACACAGGAGGAAATCCTAGTGTGGGGCAATATTTAAAAAAAAAGAAGAACAAAGAAGAAGAAGTTTTGAGTGCAATTGTTCCTTATGGATTGACTAACTATTTAGTTATTTGCACTACAGCCTAATAGCTCGAGTGGTAGCTAAAATATGCCCCATGCTTACTATTATACTCACACTGATCTTTTAAAAACCGGAACAGCATTTTACTCAGTTGATGTATTTGCCGACAAATTCGCTTGTTGCTCGCGCCGTCGTCTTAGATTTATTTTCTCGCTAGTTTTTGCTTGCGTCTTTACTCGCTTGGAATGCTAAGAGAAGCAATTTTGACCTTGCGAAACAGCGTTACAACGAGGCTTAAACTTTTATTCTGAATATATGGCCCCTACATACATACAAATTCATTTCGTATAAAGTAGGTTTATATATTTAGTTTTTCTATTTAAAAATATTGGTTTCGTCCTAAACGGTTTATATGTGTCGATAAATTGGTGATTTCGTTCTGTAGTTGAAATTATATCATATAGAAATTTCGAAAAATTACTCATGTAACCATTTTATGTTTGTTTTTGTGGTTTTAAGATAATTCTTGGAATTTTTAAAAGTTTATTTCGTAATTGTCCTTTTGATAAAATTGAACTGATATTTTTATCTTTTTTATATAAGGTATGCACAATGTACAATTTGTATCGATAAGATGCGGGCAACTGGAATATGGTGTTAAAATATTGTTCCTTGTTCGTAAGTAACTTTTAAGTGTGGAAGAGCTTCAGCACAAATAGCCCGGCTCGACCGGAATGATACCACGGCCTCACAGAAAACCGACGTGAAACAACGCTTGCGTTTTGTGTTTCGTCGAGTGGGTGAGGTTACTGAAGGCCCGATTATCCTCCCTAGTCTCACCAATCTCTGGATCCCAATCCTAATCCCCAAAAGGCCAGTAACGCACTTGTAATACCTCTGGTGTTTCGGTTGTGTCATGGATTGCTTACCATCAGGTGATCCGCCTGCTCGGTTACCGGCTTATTCCATATAAAATATAACTTTTGTTCTTTATGTCTTTTTTATAAAGGGGGAAAATCATTGAATGACTTCTTTCGCCTGGGTGAGGCGGAAGGGAATGTCAGACTCTTACAGACTAAAAACCACCCCGTTCCTATTCCTACTCTTCGAGCCGGAGCCCCGGCAACCCGTTACGTCCTCCGCGATTCATTCATCAGTGTTATTATTCTTTACTTAATAATATCAACGTACTTAGCTACACATCACTAATGCCATTCATTACTTTCACAACATTGTTTGTATTTATAGAAGTTAACTATGTATGTCTTGATGTGAAAGAGCGGGGTTTCCTAACACAGGCATATCTTGCTTAGAGGGAGGCTCCAATCACAATTTATAGGATACGTAAAAAAATACATTAGGACTACACATACACTGACTAATTGTGCTGTATCTACATTAACACCTTGAACGCCATGGGGGATAAGGTATGGGCCACGATAGCGGAGGATTTACCCTCAACAGTTTTCTGTCGGTAGTCAAAGGCTTAAGTACACTTTTACTTCTGGGAATAATGAACATGATAGAACATTATGTACATTATTTAATTTAGGCACAATAAAACTAGCAGAATTTTGTCAAAATACATGTGTGAGTAAATACGCTGGGGAAGAAACTTTGCGGCATACAATTTAAATGAGAATATAACTCTAATTATGTAAATTGTTGGGTGTGTTCTACATTATAAGACATAGTATTATGTGCTGTAGGTTAGCTACACCGAGAGAGCGTCCAATGCTCAGCGGATATAATAATGCGTTCAGGGCGCATCAGCAACGTTTGTTGATGCTCACTCCGACGGATTTGCTGCTTTATGACGCAAAAAGACTGCATCGCTCATCAGTTGCCTGCGTGAAAGTCGCCACAGTATCCTGACTGCTATAGCCGGTAAGTAGACATGACTGTCCATTGATGAGGAAATTAGTGCAGCGCACTAAGTCCCTATTTACTAATATTGTACCTAAGTAGTTATATAGTTATGTCTGGTTGTGTTCTTCCTTTATTATTAGTTTGATGGATCTCAGTTATCTGAATGATTAAACTATTATTATTATGTCATTTTTGTAGATGGAGATTGCACTCCTTACTTGCCCACGTTGTGTACCTTGACGAATGCAAACATTCATCAAAAAGGATAGGCGAATTTAGCATGTATGATATACAAAATTTTAGCTTAATCGGTTGAAGATATCTGCTTTAAAATAGAGTTGCAAGATTCTAATTCCACACATATTTATTTATACATACACTGCAATTAAATAAAAAATTGTAAAAATAAAATTAAATAATAATATGCAGCTTCTATCAATAAAATATGGAAGAAAGAGAAAGGCCGTTGACTCCGCTCGGCTTATTGATAGCTTTAATCAGGCGTCGTCGAATAAATGGCTCTGTCAATATGGATTT
Source organism: Spodoptera picta (assembly GCA_038387885.1). Lineage (NCBI taxonomy): Eukaryota > Metazoa > Arthropoda > Insecta > Lepidoptera > Noctuidae > Spodoptera > Spodoptera picta. The sequence goes on from JAZHFQ010000452.1 coordinate 339,005, forward strand.
ATCAAGTTTACGAGCATTAAGGAAAGAAAATAGTGTTCCTTACCGATTCCATATATTCCTGGTTTTATACGACGTCCTTATATAAGAGATATTAATGTAGTTGTAATTTGAAATTATTATTTTGGATTGTTTGTACGTAAATTAGTGATTTTTTTGGGTCACGTCGGAGAGAGATACATATAGTAATATCGTCTACTAACTTATATTTATTTGGTTTACTTTATTATATTTGTTCCATTATTCCTTCAGCAGAAAGTGTTACTCTATATTGTTATGATGATAATACTATTTAAAATTAACACGGAATAAAAAGAAAGTAAAAAAATAAATAAAAAATACCCATAAATTAGGCGTGAAAGTACTCGTCCGCATCACTATCACAGGGGAACGTTTCCAGAAGACTGGCAGCATTGCCACGTTGAAGGGCAATGCTAATGATAATTCGATTATTAATTCTAACGCCATCCTATTAAATACCTACCTACATAAAAACTTAGATCGAGGGAAAATGTGTGGTACTTTTATTGTAGTTATTCTAAACGTAGGTATAACTTGAGTAGGTGGTACGAACAATATTGACCTTTTTGCTAAAGATTATATTAAGAACTTCTTGCCAAATTATTCTAACTTTTATAAAAATAATTCAGTCACTTCCGCTACAAGTTCACCTATTAAAAAAGTAAAACATTTACTTTCAGTTTTAATCTGTGATCTTTAAAGTACCTAGGTATATATTTTTAGAATTTGCAATTACTAACTGGCAAAGTTTGATTTATTTTTAAACCACTGTTACTGAAGAATTTTAAAGTATTTTTAGTAACTTAAACGAACTGAAGCAAGCATGGCCTTGATGGGGGATATGTCCATTAAAACAAAATAACTATGAGAAAATAAGAAAATATTATCTATTTGTCAGGTTTTCATGTCGACTTTCATTTATTTTGATGTGGCACAAAGTTCGAAGGAAAAGTGATTGATATTAATAATATCGACAATGACTAGTCAAACCAAATGATAAAATTACTTGACCTTCTTCCGATCGGTAACACGACAGAAATGTAATCATGATGACCTTTGGATCAGACCCTTCATAAAATTATAATCAACAAGAATCTTACATAACTTAATTCAAGGCAAAAGGGATTAAAATTAATTAGCACTAATTTACTTAGGAAAAATGTCAGATATTTTTCATCTAGTTCAAGTTCACGTCGGAATTTCTGAAAACATCTAACTTAGGATAGTTAAAATGCTAATTTGATGCGGCATTAGAACCTGCCTTCAGCCCACTTAATCTTAGTTAGTGAAGCAAAAACTTCGTTATTAATTAAACGTCGTACATAAAAGAGGGAACAGATTAGCATCGCGGCTTTCAAGACGAAATATTTAACGAAATATACAGGCCACAGAGTAATCCTGTTCACGTGAGCAAGGATGTATTTGGCACTTAAGCTGCGAACTTCAACTCGTCTGCCAAGCTATGGCGACTCCTTCTTATGTATAGGACGAACATAGTCCAGCTGTACTACCATGGGGCATTGACATGGCATTTGAGTTGGGTAGAGATAGCTAAAGCTGGTATCATCGAAAATAGTTAAAAAGTTGTTATTGTGTTTCCGATGGAAAAATACGCGGAATCAGGATTAGTGCGCGATTTATTTATTATGTGGGTGGACCTAGATATAGCCTACGGATTATTCACATTGTATACAGGCTATAGTCAACACAATTGCTTAGGAATAGGCAGTTGTGTTTACTATTCAGACAGTTCGAGGAAATTATGGTAATATATATTTTTATATTTAAAATATGTGGGATAAGTTCAATGCCAGAACGGTACTTGGAAATATCATGGAAATCGGTCAATATTATTAAAATTGAATCACTATATTACGCAATGCATATCTCACAGACATATTATATAAACAGAAATCCTCTTTTAAAGTGACCAAACAGTTAATACCTATTTCCTCGAAACATTTACCCTCTGCTTTGAACGCAGACATTTACATATTCGTACCTAACCTAAAAAGTTGATAACGTACATATGTAAAACCGAGATTATCTTCATGTCCTAACTGACGGAGGTTTACAGTTAGTAACTACAGTTACTGGTTCACTTAAATTAATTAAAGTAGGTGAGACGCGGTAACCATGTTCACGAAGGGGCGAGGGAGATTGTTAGTATAATTTTAGTTAGCTTAGCTAAGTGAGAAACATAATTAGATTGAAAGGTTTTTAATTAACGAATTAATTGAGGAATTTCCGATTACGGTTGCTGATTTTAGGTGTGCTGTGTGAAGTGATGATCGATTTATGATCTTGTTTTTCCTGAGAAGTGAATCTTATACTCGTACTATTTTTTGTCAATCGTCGTTATTGCTTTCATGATTGTAAACAATAGTAGCATATTTTTTTTGATATGGCACAGTTCACCACAGCCTCCCGAAAACGCTCTCGCCGCAACTCCTATTAGCAGAATTTACAGCAGATATATCCATGAAAACAGCGGAACACTGAAGTTCGGCGCTTCCCAGGGACATGAATAGTTGTCTTGAATCTTGCTATAAAATAAGTAAGAAGAAAAATAAATAAATAAAAAGGCAATAATACTAGCGTACCAAAGAGAAGACATAACTTGACACATCTTGCTAAACTTGAAATCGCTACCTTGAGCTCAAAAGTCACTGGCTCACTCAAGCGGTCACTCCACCAGCGAAGCAATCAAGTATATCAACCCTTAACAAGTTGCATTGACATTAATTAAGTGTGAACGCATGCAATATGAGTAATCAAGTGAACTTTTAACACTTGTCACACGTTTTTCATCATTTTCATTAAATGGAGCAGTAATTCGACATGACCAGAGAGAATAAAGCTTAAAGCTAGCGAATTAAATTTAATACTATCCACTTTGATGTTGATGCGAACGTAACTAGGAACCATAGCGGGATAATATCTGGTTTCCGCCATTTTGGTTAATTTACAGGAAAGAGATTGAGTTTGTTTGTAACCACGAGCGATATTTGATAGAATGGAAATAAGATATATTTCAATAAGATTAATTTAATGATAATTGCGAAGCATTTATGGTGTTTTACAAAAAGCCTACGCCTACTAAGCTACCCTAGAAAATACAGGAAAGTTTTCATTTGAAACTTTTACTTTTCCTAACAAGCGATCTTGTTTTGATTTAGAGCGTAAATCGCTTAATCGTCTTACCTCATATTAATGTCCCTCAAAGATCCTCCAACAGTTTAGTAAGCGATTATACGAAGGTAAAAATAACGGCGGTAAGTACCTCTCAACTTCACAGGGACTGCACTTAAGATCAGCTTGGCTTTCGAAAATCTATTCGAGAACGGAAAACATGTAAATTGCGAAAAGTCGTGACAACTTTTCATTTTGACGAGTCCTTTTGAGTTTGCGGGTCGATGCCAAGAAATTAGAGCGTGCATAAAAAATGGAACATTTTATCTCAGGCGCGGGATGTTCCCCGAAATATCTGGACCTTCATTTGTGTCACGGATTTGTTCGAGGTTATGACGCCGTCTTCCCGTCGAAGGAAACTCCGAATATCAATCGAGAACTGATAATTTTCTTGTCGTTTGTTATTTCTTTGTTTTTTATTTTCTCTTTAGTACGCGACATGAATTGATTCACGCTCAAATGATGTTATATAGAACCTACATTTATTCGATATTGTACTTTTAAGTTGACAAGATCTCACGGTACAGAGGTTAATAATAATATATTAGTTTCCCTCGAGGCAATCGCTCGACTTCACAACGCTAATATCCTAGAAGCTTGCGAAATGAACTTTAACCACAAACTTCTGCGCAAATGTATCATAATCTCAATAAACTACACTGTCGTTTACCCAATATGCCTATGTAGTAGGTACAAAGACTGCGGTCCAAGTCCAAGTTATCTAATTCAATAAAAGCTAAAACAAAGTAAGAACAAATTTATTTTTGCTATGAGACGGAAATTTCATTAAGAAATTGTAGAAAAAGTAAAAATGGGCACTCCGTCAGTCTGTTCGTCCGTCAGTAACTATAACTTTCATAATACTCAATTAATTAAGGATTAATGATAATGTATGACATACCTAAAAGTAGAACTAGAAGTTATTTATTTTAACTGTGGCGACATAGCAATATGTTCAACACTAATAGAGCCGTTGAATACCGCAATTTTGGTGCACATTTTTTGCGATAGGTACTAATTTTGTACTTACATTACATACCAACACACCATATTTCCATACACTTTACAAAATATAAATTGCGACCTAAAAACTATCATCATATCAGATGACCTACACGAAAACTGCGTGTCAACCCTAACTACCGGTAAATTGGATTTATGACCGAATTTTTTCGTTTTCGCTACTCATTTCCGTCCGATTTAATAACTTGGTTCCCGACAAAAAGCTTTGTGGTGACATCCCTATTTTCTTGCAAATTCCGGTAGTTTGAAAAATTGTGTACAACTAAGGCGTACGTACAGACGAGACTTTTTGTCTGATATGACTCAGCTGCATTCTCTGAATTCTCTTTGTTTATTCTTAAATATAGTTCATAAGGATAATCAATTGAAGAAGTGGGGGTAAGGGAGCAAGGGGGTTCATACTGGTAAGATAAGGAACAATATTCTCGAAAATTCCAATTCATGCAGTTAGAATCAAGTTTTCAGTTCTTTTTCACTATGTTTGTCCTCATAGGATTAAAAGTTATAAGTCTGCGCATTTTCAAAATAAGAAGTTTGCACGTGGACAATTTGTGTTGTGTATTTTCGATAGTATTTCGACGGGAGATTTTATTGTGACGTCAGATGTTGATAGACTTTGGTACGTCTTGTAATCTGTTTTTTAATTTGACGTTTTGTTATTGTATTGTAACTGTTTGATTCTCTTTGATTTCTCTTTGGGTGTGTTGTAATATAATTGGTGTGAAGCCGTGTTAACATCACAATAACAATAGAGGTAAATAAATTGACATATACTTGTATTTTGGTGTAAAATTAGATGACTGGTCTATTTCAGTATAAATGTAAAGATATATTATTTAATTTTATTTTCATTTAATATTATTTTAAACCTTATTTATTAATTTTTGGACCTTTGAATGTAGCATTGTCTTTATCTATAGAGTGAAAAATTCGGGTCGTGTCATAAAAATAAATATAAACTATCTACTATTCATTTAAATTATTGCCAAGCTGCGGTAAAATTCTTTAGTCAGTATTTGACATATTTCTTATATTTACTTCAAAGCTAAACTGGATTTGTTCCATGAATTCTATCCGCTGCTGTTAAACCATTAGCAATATTTATGAGCTCCTTACCTAATGTATTTTCTATTTTACATTTAGAGAAATTTCCAGAAACTACTTTGATACTATGAATTGAATAGAATGAAGAATTTTACTTTTCAATGCATTTACTACAGGTTTTTATTGAATTTGTGTGATCGTTTTTGTTTTTTTTTGAGGGGGAAATCATTCCATGCCTACTGTCGCCCGGCTTTGTATCGGCATCAACCCTATTGGGCCTCATCTGTGGTGGTCTGATGACTTCTTAAGGCGTGTGTGGAACGCGACGCGCTATACGCTTCGGTCTTGGTCCTGGTCGAGCTACCCGTTCTCGCCATCCGCAGGCCCGTGCTTACGGTGGCCAGAGATTGTCTCGCGATTGCCGACGCCCGGAGTGTCCTTTGAGACGGCTGAAATTGTGAGGAGGCAGTGCTTCGCTGCCCTATCACGTTCCGCCTCCTCCTTAGCTAGCATAATTGCTTTACAGAAGGAGGAGATTGCATCCCATTCTTCGTCGCTTCGCTTCATGACCCGAACTGAGTTGGACGCGACGGATCGCCGTCGCCGATCACATGCTTGAGGACACTGTAGTGCTCAGCCTATGCAGGGCACGCCGCCACCGTTAGCTCTACCGTGTCCTCCGGAAGGTCCTCACAGTGATGACACCCGGGCGTTTCCTCCCGAAGCTCCCATGTTCGGTAAGTACCTGCATCAGGCGGTAGGTTAGGACGCCACAGCGTCTCCCAAGCCACTCCTAAAAGACTTACCATTGCAATGACAGCGAGTCCAGCCCTCGGTTGCGACAGTCGTTGCTGTCATACCGCCACGAGACCGCACCGAAGCTCATCCTGTCATGCATTAATCTGGCGTGGCAGCAGAGTATCGCCCGCGCTCCGCGCGTAATCAGAAAACGCACACAAGCACCTGCGGTAATCCGGCACTCCTCCTTGGCTAAGGTGTATATTTTTAATACTAATGTATGTCTCCAAGTTACGTAGGAATATGACAAATCCTTTCTTTAGACGAATGCCTTTGTTCAGTAGCAGAACATCTTCGCTCTTATGATGATGATGATGATGATAAATTCATCAAAAGGAACCACATTATCTAATAACATAATTTTCCTAAGCCACTTCTAGCATTAAGTGTGGTAAAACATGTGATGCACTAATAAGCTAAAGTTCCCATTAAAGTTTTACTTTTAACATGACATCGATACGGAATGGAAATGAAAGAAAAATACAGTTAAAGTTTTCGAATATTTATCTACTTATGCAAATGGCGGACTCGGCACAGCGCCGGCGCTACTCTCAGTGGCTCGTGTGTCGCTGCAGCGTTTTAACTAGTCATGTGTGTACATGTATAATTAATTGCTCTTTTTAGGGATCCTTACTTGGGAATATTGTAAGTCTAGTTTGTTTTGGATGAAGCCGTGTTAAAGGATTAGGAAAGGAAAGGTATCACAAGAAACGAGTTTTGGATTAAAATAAAAGTAACGACATGAGAAACAATAAATTTCCGATTTTTTTAATATTAAAATAGCAATGTATTTACACAAAGTACTAACTTACGAAGAAAAATTAAAATTAACACATAAAATCTTAAAATTACACTAGCGACCTCAACAAAATAGTCGATTAGATAGAAAATAGTTGAAAATACTAAAAATGTATGGGACTCTTATAGGACTAAGTTAAGCTACCCGGAGAGCTTAAAGGCAATCCCATTCATATGTACATACATTTTTCGTCGCTGTACAAACCCTCTTAAGTAAAAATATTCACAATGGGTAATTTATTTCTCTTCCGATGGATTACTTCCCAATACGTTTCCCGATTCAAACATGGTTGTGAACTTTGAATAAAACATTTTTAGTAAGAGGCAAGCAAGTGACATTAGTTGAGAAAAATGGCGGTGATTCAGTATGTACCGAGAGGAAATAAGTTTTAGATGACTGACTTTATGTAAAATGAGTGGTGATGATGCTACTCGTATTTGTTTAAATTATTTATTAATCTCATTGGACCATTGAAGCAGGATTATAAATTCTATGAAAACGTTTCAGTCGCATGTTACATTCACAGTAGTCTAAAATTGTGCCTGTATGTGTGAGGATTATAGGATAATAGGCAATCCTCTATTTCATGGAATCATCATGGAACTGATGTATTTTAGGAATGTATATTTTTTTATTTATTTATTTTTTCTTCACAAAATACAACAGTGAATGGCGGACTTAATACCTTAAAGCATTCTCTTACAGTCAACCATATTTTACTAGCTGTTACCCGCGACTAAAGCACGATCGACACGACTGACATGATCGGCACGACAGACACGACGGATATGATAAATACCATTGTCGCGCACTACCGACACACACGACCAGCATGACAGACACGATGCATACGACATACACGGCTGTTACGACAGACACGACAGATACGATAAACACGACCAATACAACAGACACAACGGATACGACAAATACCCCATTTGCCAAAATGGGGCCACAGGCCCAACATTTTGTGTTATGTTACACCCAAAATCATTACAAATTATAGCCTAAATGTTGTTCTGATATACTACCTATATTACTGTGAAGGTTCATTTAAATCCAACAAGTACTTTTTGCGTGAAACAGAAACAAAAACACATCCACACACTCACTTAGATATATTATGTACATCCTCACTATACAGGATTATACAGGATCTTATACTTTTATATAAAGCTGAACAGTTTGTTTGTTTAAACGTGCTAATCTCAAGAACTACTGGTCCGATTTGTAAGATTATTTTTATGTTGGATAGCCCATTTGTTAAGGAAGACTACAAGCTTCATCACGCTAGGATCAATAGGCGGCAAGCAGAACGGGTGAAACCGTGCGGAGCTAGTGTGATAATAAAAAAGAATACGGCTGAAGCTGCGTTCAGAATTTACTGCTTTTTATACACGTGTAGATGAGTGATATTTCACAAATAATAAAAGTACCCTTAACCGACGAGCATGCATGAAACGACTGATTACTCTTGAGCAAGCGAAAGACGTATGACATAAAATCGTAGCGATTGTGGCGTTCCATAGTGTCTGACTACCCCCAGACAGGCGTGAGGCGTTATGTACATATGTATGTATTGTATATCACACTCGAAGAAAAGTGTGGGAGAGCCATGCTTCGGCACGAATGGGCCGGCTCGACCGGAGTGATGACCACGGCCTCACAGAAAACCGACGTGAAGCAACGCTTGCGTTGTGTTTCGTCGTGTGAGTGAGGTTACCGGAGGCCCAATTACCCTCCCCTTCTCCAATCTCCCCAGTTCCTGAATCCCCAACGATCCTCAAACTCATAATCCCCAAAAGGCCGGTAACGCACTTGTAATGTGTTCCAGGTGTCCATGGGCGAGCCGATTGCTTACCAGGTTACTCAGGTGATCCGTCTGCTCGTTTACCGGCTTATGCCATAAAAAATATATTTATGCCATAAAAATATATTTATTAACTTGCGACTACCGGGCAAGGGGTCTCGGGTTCGATTCCCTGGTCGGGCAAAGTATTACTGGGTTTTTTAAAATTCTCAGTAGTAGCACGGAGTCTGGAAATGTGCCCGGTATATGGCAATAGGCTCACCCCCTATTATATGGGACTCATAACAACTAGTGAAAAGTGGGTGTTACATTGTACTGTGGTAGAATGTGCACCTCTGCCTACCCCTTCGGGGATAAAAGGCGTGATGTTATGTATATTGAAAAATAACTGCAGTTATAGCTTTCAATTCAAGTATTTATTTTACCTAGAAGTCGTCTATACAACCACTATATAAAATACGACATTTAATACTTTTAAATTATAACTTTAATATAAGTTGGACAGAGTAAAAAATTCAAAGTTCCTCACTGTTATGCAAACCTTTTGTTTGTGAGTTGTGCCTTTGTTGTTCCTAGGATGTAAGACCTCGTTGCCTGATATTTTGTGAGCTTCATTTTGGCCTTATTTTCTGTAGTCTTGTTTAGACGTACCTACCTCTATAATAAAGAAAAAATTAAATTGCTATCTGCTTTATTTGGAAGAACAACCATCTTATTTGAATAGTGGAATGCTTTGTGTGTTTAAAATTAGAATTCGAGAATCTTTAAATATAAAAATGAAACCCGTTTCCCGTTGTCACGCCATAACTTGAGAATGGCTGGACCAATTTGGCTGATTTTTTTTTGTTGTTGTCAAAGTGACGATTCTTTATTAATCTTTGTTAAATTTCCAATAAAAACTTAAATAATATTTAAATTAACTATTACTAAATTTTATTGTTATTGTTATTGTCAGGAGAAGGTTCTTATGATAGAAAAAAAAATCTGAAAATTTTATGGGATCGGTAGAAAACGGGATTGCGCGTATGAAGTCGCGCGCAGAAGCTAGTTAAAATATAAATAGATATGTCCTCTTTTATTTGGTAAAAGTAGACATACATATTCCTAAGAAATTGAAGATCTCCTATCAGTGGAGTGACAATATTTGCAAAAGGAAGTGGCAGTGATTGTATACGAAGAGTAGAAAATGAATCTTATCAGAAATGGCAATGTCCCAGAGGTAATGAAATCTTTGTCGCTTTGCCTCGGTAACGAAGTTGTATAAAATAAGACGTAAATAAATAATTCTTTTATCGCCTTTCATGTACATAATGTGATATTCATAAAGAATAACATGATCAAAAGTCACCTTTATCGCCTCGCCAACATAACATTCACAAACTTTATAAAAAAAAATGGCCAAGAGTGAATCTGATTTAAAAACTTGGGGTTCAGTATAACTGAAATACAACGGGGAAATAGAAATGATGTTGATGCATGATTTAATGATTGATATGTCGGAACGGTCATTAGTACGGGATTTCGATTTACTACAAAACGAAGGAATAACAACAAAATGAATAAAGATGGCGCGCTTCAAGAGTTAATTGTGACGTCATGTCCACCTAAGAGTGGGGGAGATTGAGTGACTTTCAACATCGCGCAACAGCAGGCACTCTTGGCTGGTACTCCGAACGAACAACGACGCACTAAGAATACTGTCGGCCGAATAATGATTGCAATCATTAGAATCAGTGCTGTAAAATTGTCATTGACATTACCTCTATATTGTTTGAGATTATAACGGTGAATATTATTACAATGTAAGTGGACTAAACTTTGATGTATTTTGACCATTTGTAAACTTTGAAAGGGACTGAGACCTCTGAGTTTGTTTCGGCGTTTCTTCTCAGAATAGTCCGTAGGAAATGCCGACTTAATTAAAATGCGAACAAGTAAAGGTGCACTGTCGAAAGTAAACGTTACTTTATTTACGAAGATTTAATTGTTTTATTACTGCATAAACATACCTCTACCGATATATATGACGAAGAGGGTTCTCGCTTGACATTGCCCACACCATCCTCCGACAGATACAAGTGCACCTTTCGTTTTCTCATATTTGTAATTTGATGGGACTGTTACTGATTAGGTCAGACTAAGGATTGGCTTCAACACTAACCTTCCTTCATCGACTCCGAAAGGTAAAACAGTGAGACTACTAAAAGAATCTTAAGAAAGAGATTGTTTCAAACCCAAAAGAGTCTCGTTTAGTTAATAGTAATAAACATGTTTATAAAAGAATCATAGGAATATTAACACTATTTTTTTGATGTTTAACAATATTTTGTTAGCTTCTTTAAATAGCGGGACCCCAAAAAACAATAAAATATATCACAACAGATACATTATTTACAGTCGATTAAACTTTCATACAACACTCTGTGTCCCCGTCACGGACGAAGCGATCTTTCTTTAAACACGAAACATTACTTCTAATACATAATTCAACAATCATTTTTGTTTCATTCCGACCTATCGGAGCTCCTTACTGGCTCGCAATAAAACGATGAATTCCTATGAAGCAATATAACACTCTCTTAAATACTTCTTGTACTACGTCGACTGGTGTCATAACAAGAACGTTGGGACATGTAGAGGAGAAGGAATGTTCAGTTTATTCCTGATGCGATGTTAGTGCAGGAGTGAGTGCATTTAATAGCTTTCGAGTTAACGACGAATTAAACTTGAAATGCTATTGAGTATGTTTACGTTCACATCGTTGATTACCACTACGAACTAATACCGTAGTCGTTTATTTTTTATTTTCAACCAGTCTTATTAGAATAGTCTGTATCCTGCGGCCATGATACTGAAGTACCTTGTTAATGGCTCAGAATGACCAGCAGTAAAGCAAACAATAGACATTTCGACCGCAGCGATTAAGTTGCCCGGACGTATCATGTCTTTAACAAATATGTAAATGCCAAGCAAATTGTCTCATAAAGCTTGTTAGTTGGAAGTTTAAAGTGGTTCGGGCGGTAATGTCGGCGCACCACCGTTTCATTTTGGCCCCGTTCCATGTGTGAGTAGACGTAGAAAACTCACGTTACGGCCCTGCTTATAGCTCTAATGACTCGAATTTAAGCATTTCAATATTGTTAACAGTTGCTCGTTTATTTCTAGTCAAATGTTCAGGAATTTAGAGAACACTGCAGGCACGCACATAGATGGAGAAATAATTGGTTTTGCTGGACTCAGTTCGGGATGTATAATGAGTTTTTCCGGAGCTAGTAAGCGAAATTTAAAGCGACGGAGGATTTAGAGGGAATCGGTTCTCTGGGGTGGTTTGTAGTTTGTTAGAGTATGTGGTTAATAAGTTGAGCGCATTAGTGGCCAGCACATTTATCAATGCCTCTTGTGTTCTCGTACATAATATCAGTCATAGTTAATTAGTCGGCTTGTAAACAGACTTATGTGACGTGGAAGCATGAATGGACGCACCGGCAGAAATCATTATCTGCTCGATTGCTCGGCCAATTGAATGAATTACTGATGGCTGAGTGCGGCTACAAGTCAGTCAAGTAAAATACTGTTTAATGAGGAGTCTGCCTCATTAATATAGTTAGTTACCGTAAAGGCGATTACAAGGTGATATTCTGCCAATTCCTCGGTCAATTGTAAGTATAATTACATTGTAAGTATATCAAATATTCGTGATTGATTTACTACAGCTTAGACTTATATGGGATAATTGGCATGGAAGGGCTAAGGGCTACACGCTTGGCTTCGTTTTCGCAAAAGTAGGCGTGACGCATTACGGTTAACGAGGCAGCTGTAGGTTACATAATCGGCATATTTTTCTTTTTTATTCGTCTTAATGACCAGTTATTTTACTGTGGCCGGGAAACACCAAATGGCGTGTGACAAATGTACCACAACGAACAGACTTGACGACAAACTCTACAAGATGGTTAATGACTCGATTTAATGTTACGTTGACGCAAACAAGGTCATAATGAAACCTACAAAATAGTAATTTCACATGTAAATCTTCAGAAATCTTTTGAACAAAGAACGTGTGGTGTTTTCATGTTAATATTCCCTTACATCAACGTCTGGGAGTACATTATCTTTCCACGTCAAAATAATATGTTTGTTGGGTGAATTTTGAGCAAACATTTCAGTTTCTACTCTGAGATATTTAGCTCCAGTTAACATGTCTAGACCACTCTAAATGTTACGTGATGTGTTCGATACAAGCTCAGTTCTGATTTGCTCGAGTTTAGATCTTAGACATAGCTCGTTGATTTTAGAAAGTATCTGAGAATTTTTATTATTTACTAAAAGTGAGTGTGTGTCTAAGTGAATTCACTAAGGTTGCCCTTAAGAATGGCAAATTGAGAAGTTTGCAAGCGCTTATACGTAAAATTATAAAACAAAATCAGGATGATAGCTATTTCCGAATGTTAGCGATAGTAACTCAATACTATATAACTGAGAAACTGCTATTTAAAAATGAATATTATTTATCAATGAAGTATTGCCGAATCGTATTATGTGTATATGAATGTGTGTATAGGAGATCACATAACCCTTTCCAGGAAAGTCGTTTATCGAACTCATTCTGTCAAATGAGCCGTCATTTGATTTGTCCGAACGCGGGACGAAAATGGACGTTTCAAATGATATCGAAAATCCGCAAAAAATGCATTTGCGTAATAGATCAAATTGTTGTTTATTGAAATTTTTGTTCTAGCGTCATTACCTTGATGGGAGAGGTGATTGGGGCTCTTTATTATTATCACCATCATTATCATTAGCCTATAGCTATCCTACAACTAGGTGAAGGTCTCTTCTCACAAGGAAAAGCAATGAACATCAGTCTCCACCTTTGATTTATGCGTACTGGGGTTATAATATCGTAATGGACAATGCACATCAAAATTCTGCGACAGTTTCGTCTACAAGTTCACGAAGAAAGTGACGAATGTTAAATTTGACAAATGTACCTTTTTATAGGTAGAAATCTTTATATATATATATTTAAAAAGGCACGTATCTATTCCGTGAAAAGGGTTAGGCATTATGTATTTAGATGCCAATTGGCACTTCGTACTAGTTTTAGTAACAAATACATGTAAAGACAGAGATGAATAAAGTTTGTTAGGAGGCTTTGACATTGAAAACTGACTGACTGACTGACTCAATGATCAATAGCTTGCGGTCAGGCCCCTCATTTCTTCCATTTTCATTTCCAGTATTCACTGTCATTATAATCGAGTTTTTCTTTCATAGATACCTTCTACTAAATAATGAACACAGCCAAAAGGCAATTATGCAATTTGATGCAGTAGTTCGGAAGATAGGAGCGTACATACATTTTGATGATTAATTATTATTAATATAAATAATATGCATTATAACATTATCATTACACCCTTTATTAACATCAGCGTGTCACACAACATAACTGAATAACGGTTAATGTAACAGCTATCTGTTACAATATTAAGTAGACAGATAGAATTAGAGATTTACAAAAGGGGTGTCAAAAAGGGTCATCGAATACAAAGTTTTAATAACTGTGCATAATAAATGTTTTATCGCGGAAGGAAGTTTCGAACACAGGGGACTTACCTTTTTGTTCTCACAACTTTAAGAAACTGTTATAGTGACAAAGTTTGACCAAATTACTTAAGGTCTTCGATTAAAAGGATTTATATTTATTGGAATTGTCAACCCTGTAGGGTATTTTACAGTTTGGGAATATTCTTTCTGTATTTATGTTGAATTTCGTGTCAATAGCGAAACAAAATCAATTTCGGGATTCTATTAGTTATTCCTTAAGGATACAAAAATGTCACTTTTGGCGCTTGTCTTCAATAGTTTCTCTAAGATTATAACATTATGATTTATGACATAAACGTATTGCCAAACAATGACTACAATCCCAGACTTTATGTGATTACTGAGAAACTATAGAGAAAAAATAAAAAAAAACCAACGTTTTTCTAATACAAATAAAAGTATCCAGACAACTTTACCCTGTAAATGTTTATAAGGACCTTTAGACCGCAAACTGTTAAACCTATTTGCTAAAACTTTGTGCTCAGTTAAATTTAAACGTACTTTTTTAATACGCTCAGGCCAATCCCGGGTGGCGAAGCTTCTGAGCTGGTAATGTGGCGAGATTAAGAGGCATCGAACTCTTTGCTACTGCAGCGTTGAGCGCACTCTAGAGACTATACAGGCAAATAAGATTTTCATTGATTTTTTAGGGAAAAAAAGTTGCAACACGTGTAATGTTGGCTGTGTGTACGTCTTTTGAAAGAGGGTGTTTCTTTTTTCAGCATTTGTCAAACATTTAAAAAATTGACAGCATTTTCACATAATTTTTATAAAATCTGTAGTTTCAATATTTGTTGTGATTGCCATCCACAATAAAATTATGCTATTGTCGACCAATTTCATAACAGAGACATAACATATTGTACATTATCATCAATATTATTTATTTTGCAATTCACCCAGAAACAAGACAAAACCGACCTAGTTACGTAAGTCAGCACGCTGTCAAATAAAACTGTAACCGCATAGATCAAATCATCACATCTAAAGTGTCAAACCGAAAAATCCCTTCCGTGACGGCGGAACCCAATTTACGTTCGGGAATCTTCGGAGGCAATCGGCTGTCATATTGGAAGACGGGCCGGGCCGTGACGGAGGCACGCGACGATCCAGTACGGAACGACCTACGACTGACTTTACAGTACTTTTGACTTAATGCAGCTTACTTTGAACATTTTTGCGAGGGGCGGTATGCATTTGTAGGCAAAGTTCCCAATTTGGTACAGATTGTAACCGTTTGCTGTTTAACTTTTAAATGTGCTTGCGAAAGCAAGGTTTCGTATTTCTACTGCTTTGTAGGTCTCTGAATTAAATACACAGACTCCTATAGACTGGTGTACTATCGGATACTTTTGATTAATTTATATAACTAGTGAATGTTCTACATTATAAATTATTACAAACAAAACAAATGATTATACTGAAATTATAAATGTCAATCGTCATACACGCGACGAGCTTACAGTGCCCTGCGTGTCCAATTCAATAATGCCTTCAGGATGCTGTTGGGACTGCCATGGCGCTGTAGCGCGTCGGGAATGTTCGCAGAGGCTCGCACTTGGATGATTTCCACGCCATCATACGTAAGAAAGCGGCCTCCTTACTGCGGCACCTGTATGGTAGTGGCAACAGCATTTTGAAGATGATTGCTGCCAGACCGGACTGTCCTTTGCAGAGACACTGGGTGGCCGCAGTCATTAATAATAACAATATGTGATCGTAATAACTAACAATACTAACCTAATTATTTAAGTGCTTAAAGTCTTTGTTACTAACTCACCATTACTAATAATTCTATGGACATATCATGTAGAGTCCGAAATAAACTTATTATTATTATATTATTTTTATTATAAATATGAATATTACGTAGTATCCCGTAAAAACTATGCTCCACGACTTTTTACACAGCAGTTGATTTACAAAAGATGTCTACGCGACTGTCGTAATAGGCAAAACTAAAAAAAACCTACAGTACACAGTACATAATTAAGCCCTAGTTTCAACCCCACATTCATGTAAGAACAACATATATAAGCTAGACTAGAGGACCACGTGTAACAAGACCATCCAGTATACTTGAATTTTTTTCCCAACAAAAAATTATGTACACGAATCTAAGCATGGGATTATATTTCATTATAATATATGTACCTAGTCATAATTTTGTACAAGTTCTTGAACATTTTTTATTTAGGATGGGCCTGAGGGCCATTTGTATTTCTTCTTCATATTTATCTGTACTTTATGTATTTCTAGGTATAGGACTTGGATTCAAGATTAATCCACCGTGCTGTCTCAACAATTTTATATTTTTCGAAGATTTTTGAGGTCTGTATCATATTTTCGATTATGATCTAATTTGTATAAATATCTTTCACATGAACGAATATAATCTTATAAACCTCGTTCTAGATATAATCTCTCGTAAGAAATTAAATAAGACCTACATAGATTAAATACGATATTTTTTCTACGACAAGGTCTACGCAATAAACTAATTCCAACCCACGGATTATAAGAAAATATGTACGTATATAACCTAAGAGTGAAAGCAAAAAAGTCTAACATTATTATATTTGCTTAAACAAAAGAAACTACATTTGATCTTTACGTATACTAATTGTGTTGTACATATATATAATATTCTGTATGTTTCTCTAACTTTATGTATGTTGAGAATCATTATTTTATTAAACAAGACGAACATAGTATGTTATGTTCAACATCAAAGGTCTGAGACATTTATCATAGATTTTTTTAAATTTTAAATTTTAAATTTGTTTATGCATACACAAGTTAGATTACATGGAGGTAGACATGGAAGCGAACAGCATTCACATAGATACAAATACGGCAGAGGTGCCCGTGGGCCCCAAACTAGGCACAGCCTGTATCTTGGTGGCCCAATGGTGCAGGTTTAGACTAGTTAGTTCTCGCGTCATGTTTGTGACACTTACAGATGTAACTAGGAACCTTAGGGTCTGTCTAGATTTTGGATTCTCTGCTCTAAAACCTATTAACGGCACAAAGCCGATATCGTCTTTCAATAATCTTACATGTAACTAAGTTAATTATAAAACATTGTAGAGGTATATTAAATCAAAGGGTAGTTACGTATCCTTGGTCTCAAGCGCGGTTACCGGGTAAGAAGGTCTTGAATTCGATGCAAATGTTCTAAAATCAAAAGAAATGATACCTATGACTTTCATAGCTTACGTAAACACAGAAGAATATTTACATGCTTACTACAAATTATAGGTACCTACCATTTCATTATGGAGTTTTCGCTAAAAGTTCTATGTCCAACGATAAATTGATGAGTCGGTTTCATCCACTCAGACTCGACATCGTACCTCACTAATCAATCCGTAATTAGCGCAGGTTTAATTTAAACGAAATGTTGAGATTGGAATTTTAGGTATTTACAATTTGAAAGCGTTCATTCGTAAAGGTATTTTCGTGGTACCTAATCTCTACAGAGTAACACTCGATGCAATTTCAAAGAATTTAAAGGTTAATTTTAGTTAAAACCCAAGTGAAGTAAATAGCCTAAATGTTCGAAGCGATATTGAAAAACCGAAACACTTTCTTAATAACAAGTTTTACAAAATAGTCGTGTAAGTAATTACTTTGGTAATGTACAACGTTTAGTCCATATTTTCGTAGTGTAGTGTAGTTACAGAGTTTGCCAAACTTTCCCCATATTTGA
Source organism: Spodoptera picta (assembly GCA_038387885.1). NCBI lineage: Eukaryota > Metazoa > Arthropoda > Insecta > Lepidoptera > Noctuidae > Spodoptera > Spodoptera picta. The sequence goes on from JAZHFQ010000452.1 coordinate 357,011, forward strand.
GCAAACTTGTACCAAAATGAGGCCCCGCTACATAGAGATGGCGTCTTACATGTTCACTTGTTTGGAACAAACTATAATGGACGGTTTTTAAAGAATATTGCTTTTTTAATTTCTCTATATACCTCTAAATGTAGAACGTTTTTAAAGCTTAAATTTTAACAAAAATACCTACTTACATCTCATGTGCTCCCGACCTAAAAGTCAGTAAAATGGTTAACTCAGAAATTCTTGACTTTCATTATTATAATTTTAGAATATTCACTCTGAGGTGCAAAAAGAAAGAGACCATCTTCTTAGAAACGGTTCTAACATTAGTGGTCGGAAATGCAAAGGGTATAAGATTCCTATCTTGGTGCCATACATCTAAAATTCTACAAATGAAGAGATGGAGGAGGTAATAGAACAGTAATATTACTTTCCCATGTAATAGTATAATTAGTTACATTGAGAACGTTAGTTCATGGCGACCAGAATTTCATCTTAGTAGGGAGGTCTAACTAATTAAGTTTCCAAGACCTCATTATTAAATTCTTAGTATCTAGCAATAGAGAAGGGTCTGAAACTGAGGGATATACCTACATACGTCGGTGCGCCTGCCAAAACTGTAATGTGCATTTGGTCAAGTTTTCAGGAGGAGACAATAAACTATTTTTTACACTTGCACTGAAAGGTTGATGGACTTAGCAATAAATTAAAAATGCAGTATGATGGCAAAAATTATGATAAAAATAACTGAAATAAAAGTGAAAATGATAACATGTACTGTTCATCCCCAATTTTCGATTATTTTCGATTTTGGTGCACATATCAGATTTATCTTAGAAATCGGTAAAAATTTTAAACAAAAACTGTTGATATTCAATCTGCCAAACTATCTATGTGATGCTGCAACTTCTGACATGTGCGTTTTATGTCACATAACCGTAACCAATTGAACACATAACCAATTTGTCATGGCCAGAAAGTGCACATATAAGATTGGTCTAATCGATTTCTATAGGGAAATAACACATATTTGTTTTTGTAATCGATGCGCTATCCGATTTGAAGGACATCTAACTAAGAAACAAAAAAACTAAATATTTGCACATATCAGTTTTGGCAGGCGCACCGACGATACATAGGTTATTCAGAAACTTCCACATCATACCACTAGTCGCGGAGAACCTAACGGGTAACCGGGGCTCCGGCTCGACGTGCAGGAGAAGGAACGGGGTGGTTTTTAGTCAGTAAGAGTCTGACACTCCCTTCCGCCTCACTTAGGCGGGAGCAGTCATTCGATGATTTTCCCCCCCTTAAAAAAAAATAAATAAATAAAACATCATACCACTAGCGCCTTCATAAGCCCTCATGTATCTAGAAATTCTCTGTGAAAAACAACTTCATATTTTTTTAATAAATCGTAAAAATCTGAGAAAAATTACTTACATTTTTATGAACACCGTGTGGTTCAATTTAACTCACATATTCCAATTCCGTTAACACGATATTTTGATAATAACATTATGGCCATTGCCCGCCATATTGGTGCCAGCGGTCACCTGTCAAAAGTTAACTGTCATAGTGCGCGCGATGTCAACATTTGGACTTTTACCCTTGTCACACGAACGTTTCATCAAGTTGTTTACCTTACAAAATGGAAATCTGAGCATTATATAATAATAAAAATCTAATGTATCTTCTGTCGAAACGAAATAAAAATGTATTGGTAAGAACGTGTGTGCGACAACAATAAAAAATGTCAGGCAATCGTAAAAATGTATTGGTCACCTTTTTGCAAAACCTTCGTCTTTTATTAATTTATTTCTTTTTGTATCCAGATGAAAGTAAATATTGTAGTATGTCCAAAATAGAGCTTAGTTTGACATCTATAAAATTATCTATTTTAATTCAATATTCAATTCGTTCCAAAGACAAAAGTGACAATTTCATTTTTATTAAAATTCCAACCACCGCGACACCGCGGCGGCCAGTGACGGTAGTTCCAATTTTAAATATTGGAACATATGACGCATTGATATCAGATATATGCGTGTTAATTAATCCGTAATATGCTTTCATACTTCGCAAGTCTTTGTATCGAAAAGATTAATTTCGTTGAACATTTTACTTTTACGAATATCTTTGTTTCATTTTTAAAATGGCTCTTTATTTAAATATCTTCTGCATGTGTCCAATTCACATCATAAAGTAAATACATAATGTATTTAATTCTTTGTAGACGTAGGTAGGTTCGTATAATCGTGTCATGGATATGTTTTGTTTTATTTTAATGAAATGGTTGTCAGGTTTAAATTTAAATAGGACTAAATCGGTGTAAATGATGATGAAGTTTTTTAAAGCATTGTCCCACACTAGGACTTCCAAACAATATAGGACCACAATCACGCCTAGACCCGGATATAATTGTTCAGTGCGGTAATGAACCTGCTACATTATAATTACAAATATGCACCAAAAAGCAATCAGTACCTTAACTTTGCTATATTTAAAAATATATATATAGATACTTAACCTCACTCCTGTTACCTATCGAGGTAAGGTAGGCCTCTGCCGTATCTGCTGTGGAACATCAATTGCTACGATTCTATATGTAAGTAATACCTTTAACAAAAAATTCCTATAACCTCAAATAAAAGGAATAATCAAACATTTTAACTTTTACTCTTGTATCGAAGGCTATTCTTGTATATTTATAGTTTCCCTAAACTTTCCAAGGCGGGATCTCCCTATGGGCTACATGTAGGCATAGTGAAGTTGTCACATTCATAGTACTAAATTATATACGAGGTGTTTAAACTTTGAAGAGGTGGTGGTGTAGGTGTGTTGTAGGTGGTGAGTAAAAAAAAACACGCCCTTTTCAGTATTTTACCTCTAGTATCAACTAGTGTAGTTTTGTAACAAAATCTACATAAAACACACCAAATAAAAGCATAACATTATGTTATGCTTTTATTTTAAGCCAATTAACATGTTTTTGATGAAAAATACACATGTAGTCGAGGAAAAAATGTAGCTTATAAAGTAAATACGACATGAAAGAAAGACAAGCTAATAAACTTTAACATTCAGATATTTTTTTAAACTAATAAGAATTCTCTACTACACTAGATTTTTCTCCTGTGTCGTGGGTGCGTTTATAAAACATACAAGTTCACATACACATAATACCCAGACCCGAAACAACAATCTGTGGATCACACAAAGAGTTGTTCTGTGCGAAAATCGAACCCGCGACACGTTGCGCGGCAGCCAGTTGCTCGACCACCGCGCCAACCGTGCAGTCAATATTAACCATAAACAAGATAAAAAAATAATTAAATAAGTCTTAAACAGTAAAGTAAAATCTTGGTGCTTTTCATGTATGAGGGTATGCGATTGAAACTTACCAACGGCAAGTACCTACTAACGTGTCTTTTTCCGAGTTATATGTACTTTCTAAGATTATTTAAATACCACTGACAAACGGTGAAGGAAAACATCGCAAGGAAACCTGGGCATACAATTTCTAATTATAAGTTTAAAATCGACAACCTGCATTGCTGCTCAAACCTTCTCCATGCAAGATGATACTTGTGGTCACTTACAGTCTGTTGATAGAAAGGAAAATCAATTAAAGGTAAACCTTTTATATGTTTAAAATATTCTAGATTAAGGTATATATTCACCGGCTTTTAAGTTGCGCAGTATATTAGAATCCCACAGAGACTTAGGCCTAAGTCCCTGTAGTAGGAACATAATACGGTTATTATGCAAATAATTCCGTCTGAGAAAGTATAACCTTGTTCCAAATAATGCTTTAACTGCCCGAGGGACTCGTTCATTGTTAATAAGAAGTTTATACGAATTAATATAGCGAAAACCATGCCTTTAGATATTCTACAAATATAATATTAAACAATTTGTACCTGAATGATTAAGCTTTGGATGATGTTCTTTTAATAGACGACATTTTTTCCCCCTGAAACCCCCAAAATATAAAATTTAAAGAAACTCTTTGAAACCGAGTAAGTAATACAATTGATTGCACGGTTGGCGCGGTGGTTGGGCAACTGACTGCCGCGAAACGTGTCGCAGGTTCGATTTCCGCACGGAACAACTCTTTGATGATCCATAGATTGTTGTCCCGGGTCTGGGTCTCATGTGTATGAGAACTTGAATGTTTGTAAACGCATCCACGACACAGGAGAGAATCCTAGTGTGGGGCAACATTTTTTAGAATATAATAATTTATTTGCATTGAATGTAGGTACATAAATTATAAGGTCTTACAAAGGTATATCGTTCCTGGTACATTCTGCCATATGGCATGTAATTTTTTTTTTTAATCTATGAACATAATGGACGCTAATACTTTGTAAGTTATCTATAAAACTAATATAATTGTAATTTTTAAAAAACGAATTATGAAAAATTTATCTCTCGTTGAGAATACTACGAAAGTTATAATCCGGTGACAAATACAAGAATTGTTCGATTAAAGGTATTCGAAATTCGATAAGTAGGTACAGGTAAGGTCATGTGTGATGTCACTGTACGGAGTATGCTTACCCGCAACCTAGAGCTTCATTTAAAAATCTATTCTGAAAGGGCATTTACTTATTTATTTATAATAATAAAAACAGTACAATATTACATTTACATGAACCAGTGCTTTATACATTTCATATTTAAAAAGAGAGGGAGAAGAATCAATTGTCAGACACCAAATTACAAAAATCAGAATAAACATGAACATAAATAACATGAATACCTTAAAAAACTAAGAGACACTAAACAATAGGTACTAGAAAATCAATAAAACTAAAAATACAATTTAAAATATATAAGTTAATTATTATGTTTTCGGCTTACTCACGTAATTATTTGAAGAGGAACTCGACTAGTTTCAAGCCATGCTAGTGGCTCATATTCATGAGCAGCATTTCGCGAACCGCGACGCAGCGATTCACTCAGCTTGAAACTAGTCTAGTTCCTCGTCAAATAATTACGTGTGTAAGCCGATAACATAATAATATATTTAGTATGTCTCACGAAAATTATAATAAAATATATAAGTTATGATGACACACGAGAATGGCAATGCCAGTGTATGGTAGTAGGTCACCCCAACCCCACTGAAAGCAAAGCTCTTAGCTGGATGCAGGTCGCTTCCAACCAGCCCATTTGGAAGTTACTGGGGGAGGCTTATGTTCAGCTGTCGACATCTTACGGCTGATATGATGAAGCCTAGTGAAATGATATATTTCAAAATTCATGCTATCATTCATAAATCTCTAAATCGATTTAACAATTTCCTTTCCATCATTGTTCCACAAGATAATCGGCGAAGCGTCATCGATTCATGGTAGATGTCCCACCCACATGCACGAAGCGCTTCGCATCAAGCTTCCTTGTGCGTACTGCTAAAGAGTGGAATTCTTTGCCAGAGTCTGTATTTCCTGAAGGGTATAACCTGAGTCTCTTCAAGGTCCGAGTGAATAGGTTGCATATGGGACGACGTGCTCTATTGTAGACCGCATCATCGTTTACCACCAGGCGAGATAGAGGTCAGACGTCGACCCATCAAATGTAAAAAGAAGCTCAGCCAGTAATCGAATCTAAGATCTCTCGTTCACAGTCTCACAATTATTCTACCGTCGAGGCAGTTACACGAGTAATTTTAACTTATACATACACAGTATATAGATGAGAGCTCGGTAAGTTACATAATTTATATGAAGTACCAGTATAAGTAGACCTCTTACGATGTCGACTTTTCCGTGTATTAAGAGATTAGTGGCTTTCTCAGTAGTGAAGGAGCTTATGAGAGTGAATAAGAATAAATGATAAATTATTTTATTTCTGTACCTTGCTCAATGTTGTCTAAGGTATTAAAGTACAGAAAAATACTAGGTTAATTCTGTATTCCTTATATAAGAAGAATTGATGATGACTGGATAGGGCGCGATGGCTGGATAACTGGCTTAATGGGGTAGACGACTAATTTTTATTTTAATGTCCGTCTGGTAGATTATTTAAAAACATTAGACACGTATTTTTTATTTTCTTACGGAAACGAATAGTTTCGAAGATATATTGATTTGAAATGTCGCGTGACGTCACTTCTCAGTACATTTTATACTAAGAAATGACGTTTTAGCCCCCACTCCTAAACCTTGATTCGTTTTATCTAAGTATTGTTTTATTATACAACAAAATAAAAAAATACGTGTCTAATATTTTTTTATTACCTAAGTTACGGACTAATTATAATTTTAATTTTCATACCCTGTCATCATCCCCATTCTTTATGTGACTAGAAGTAATTCTTTGTGTGATACACATTCGTTGTTTTGGGTCTAGGTGTCTTGTGAATGTGAAATTCTATATTTTTAAACGCACCCTGTATCATACAGGAGAAAATAGTGTAGAGTAGTGTAGAGTAACGTTTAAAAAAATACATATTTTGGAGAAAACTGACTCGTTGGCTGGTGCAACTGCCGGGCAAGGGGTCTCAGGTTCGATTCCAGAGTCAGGCAAAAATTACTGGGTTTTTAAAAAATTGACAGTAGTAGCACGGAGTCTGGAAATGTGCCCCATATATGGCATTAGGCTCACCTTCTATTACATGGGACTCATAACATAAATAGTGAAAAGCGGGTGTTACATTGTACAGTGGTATAATGTGCACTTCTGCCTACCCCTTTAGGGATAGAAGGCGTGATGTTATGTTATGTTATATTTTGAAGAAAACTAAAACTGTGTACCTACCTAATCAACGACAAAATTTCTCAGTACCAGTCTCAGACCAAACGAAATAAAGTACAACATAAAGTATTCGCACAATTCCAATCGGGAGCAACGCAGTGGCAAATCATTAGTTTGCAGTCTGCTCTAGTTTATGGTCGTAATCCATTGCATGCGCTGCTGACTCGTGGCAATTGTGTCACTGTTTTTCTATTAAAATAACTTGGTAAAATCATTGTCCTTTTTATAATATAAGTGGTAACTCTAAGCAAAGTATGTATGTACATACTATAAGATCTAACTGCGTCTTTTTAACATTGCTATCAAGTTATTACTACGAGCCCTTAATGTGGCTTGAAACTAGCCGAGGAACCTTCTTAAGCAGTTATTGAGTAGTATGAGTAATTTGTAAAAACAACTAAAGTATTTTTTCCCCTGCATAGAGGTAGTGTTATTCATCGTCAATGATGGTAAAATGGTTCCTAGTCAGTTTCGAGGAATATTAGGCATGTATTTTTGAAAAGAAAAATCCAAGAACAATTAGCCAAAAAACGGCGAGTATACCCGAATATGTACGAAAATTTACGAACGTCCACTTCTGTGCACAGTCACACGTCCCAGCGCATTGTGTGCTGAACCCAAGTTATCTGAATCTAGTACGCGCGAATACGCAAAGTCGCAGTTCCACTTCAACGCACTCAACAAGAATTGAAAACAAAGAGAAATTCCGTTGTGTCAATATTAGTCAATTGTTATGACATTTTTTTACATGTTATGCATACCAGACGTTTGTGATTTTACACAAAAAGTAAATTGTGAATCTGAACATCATTATTAAGATATTTGTACAGCTCTATTAATAGTCTTCCGAGAAACTTTTCATTGGTTGTCAATTTGTACGTAACTGTTGTTCCATTTTCTAAGAACAGAGAACATTAAATTTCATGTTCTAAATAAACCCAATGTCAATAATTAATTTTAATTTTGAAAATAAACAATGTACCATAGAAATAAAGTTCTTGGAAGCAGCTAGGAATATCATGTACAATTTTACAGTAAGTTGTGTCTAACAGTACCGAGCTGGTTGACTGATGAATCCTATATTAGAATGTCGCGTGGGAGGATGGATTACTTGAAATAAACACCCACTGATTGGTAACACCAACAGTCAACGTTCTGCTGAGGTTCTTAGAAAATATCCACATTCGCCGACGATACACACTCTTCACTGAAGCGATAATTAAATTGAAAGCGAATTTGGAACAAAGTGAATTTAAATGTAAATTAGTACAATAGGTTTGTGATTTTATCTCAACATAATAATGATTCTATGATTTCCTCGAACCTGGTAAGGTGAAATATTTCTATCGTCTATATCTAAAGTTCTATAAATCTATAAACAACCCGTGTTCGCTAAAAGGCTCGCTGTATACGCCTAAAATTTTATATTAAAACAATTACTGGAAATGTGTTTATTTTATTACTATTAAATAATATAATACAGCAACATGTGTTCATTTTGTGCAAACCAAAATGTATTTCGAGTTCAAAATAATTAGTTATGTAATGGAAATACGACCGAGAATATTCAATCAAATTTTTTATCTGTGCGTAAGGTCTTATACAATATGGTTAAACGAAAGGACTAAATGAATGGAACGAAGGGTAACTTCATTAGGATTTAGATTAGGACAAGGGTATAGTAGAGACATATTCATGTTAATTAAAGCTATATATATGTATATACTTAGTAGAGGATATGTTTCAAGAGTGGTCTTAAGCGCTGATCGAACGCGATCAACTTTGATCGTTGGATCGTACGGTCGTGAATCGAATCGGATCAAACTCATTCGACATCATTGTCTTTGATCGCGTGTTCCTACGATCAAAGTTTGTGATCGCTCTATAAATGACCGCGTAATCGTATGTCATTAAGACTGCGGTGTTCAATTACAGTGTAACTGTTAGTACCTGAATGTATGGGGCGGGCTGCGCGATCGCAAGTTTTGGTTGAAGAAATGAAATAATTTAGGCTTTTTTCGAATGTGATATACTCGCATAATGCTGTAAATACAATCTCGTACATGAAAACTAGTAGCCTGATTGCAGTTACATATAAGTCACGTGTATGTAAGGTCACTTATAAGCTGCTGTCGTAAAAAATGCGTATGAAAAGTAGAGCGATCAGCGGTGACCATGCGATCACTGCCAACACTTTCAAAACAATATTATAATAACAATATTTTTATTGACTGCCTCGTTGGCCGAGTGGTCGCAAGTGCGACTGCCGGGCAAGGGGTCTCGGGTTCAATTCCCGGGTCGGGCAAAGTATTACTGGGGTTTTAAAAATCTCAGTAGTAGCACGGAGTCTGGAAATGTGCCCGGGATATGGCAATAGGCTCACCCCTATAACATGGGACTCATAACATAAATAGTGAAAAGTGGGTGTTACATTGTACAGTGGCATTAAGTGTTGAAATGTGCACCTCTGCCTACCCCTTCGGGGATAAAAAGGCGTGATGTTGATGTTGTTTATATTTTTATTATTTCAATTAATTTATAGCTTTGACTTTCTAAAATAATTCAAATACAATCCTCCATTAAATGCCAATCCTATAACAAGACAATAGTTTACATTAATAGTCTCATACAAGCATGTTCCTACCAACTAACTACCAAGGAATATCGAATAAATCTCCCATATCATTCATATATCTTAGTTAAGCACTAGAAACCACGCCCGCTAATCTATTAAGACTCCAAGTTTGCCGCCCTTGAGACAAAACCCTTGCATATTCCACTCACAAAAGATTAACAGAAAAACGTTTACAATTTCAAGCCTTCGCGGTAAAACTGTTTACCATGAAAACCTCGTTTGTTATTTAGTTTTAGAGCTTCAGCCTCAACTTTAAGAGTTATTTTAGCTAAATGGAATAACGAAGTGTTTTTTTTAATTACTGCGTGGGTATTTGAAATATTTGTGGTAAAGGGTGTTCTGTTTATTTGAATTCAAGGTCGTTTTACTCGTTAAAGATTTATACAGAATTTGAGTACGTTTACATACACATGTGTCCACTGCCATGTTGTTTAAATGATAACAACCAATAAGTATTTTATCGAAAAACTTTTATTTTTGGAAATTCTTGGTAAAATGGAATTGTAATTTAACCGAGACGGAGAGTAGGCCGTGCATTTTAAATACACGTCTGTCTAACCTTTTCAGAAATAACAAACGTGAAGTTATGTGATATTTGAAATTACCACATAGAATTTCAGCAAATCATTTATGTTAAGTATACTAATCGTTTGTTTGTATACCCAAAGAGAAAGGTTTAATAATTTTAGATCATAAATAATTTCAGTTTGAGAACAGCTCTGTTTCTAACGTTTCACAGAGGCTTTTGAAATTACTTAGTATTATACAGAAATTTTGGTAAAGGTCCAATGTGAATACGAGCAGAAATGTAAGTGAATTTACTTGATTACTTTAAGTTTGAAATTTACTACTACTGGTTTCTGTGGCTTCACTCACATTACTACTGAATATTCCGAGTTAATCTTGACTGTGGTTTAGCTGTGTACTAAATTAAATTTACATTCGTTTAGTCAAAGTTTTTGTGCAATAAACACATGATGGTTGCTTCCCAAAAAAAATAGGTTAGCCACTTGCTAGTAATACAGGTAAAGTCTACCTATATCTGTAGGATAGGATATACCTAATAGTGCACCTCCATTAACAAATTTGCCAAAGCTTTATCTTGAACTTAATGTACCTCACCATGTCTATCTTACTTACAACCAACAAAATGTAAAATCCAAACAAAACTGTAACCAAATAATACATACGGCCAAATGATTGTTAGAATATAATGTATGTTATCATAATAAATAATTAACTGGTAAGTCTAAAATGTACTTAAATGTATTAAACATAGTATACCAAATGAACAGGGATATGTAATTAACTCATTCTAAATGATTGATGGTGACAAATTACAATTCTGATTTACTTGTTCCTAGTGAGAGTTTCGATTTTCATCCGATCCAGTGGTAACGTCTCATTAAATAATAATACACGAACGAGATGGTAACATGTTTTTGGATCTTATGCCGCCATGTACCACTATTATGTAACATATTCATGTATGACTACTTCCAATGTCTACGATATATAATTATATGTAACCATTTTGCCTCACATGAATCCTGATATAACAGAAAAAAATCTTTAAACTCAATTTATATAAACGAAATATTCATATTTCGTTTACTTAACTTTCGTTTTTACTTAAACTTAGAACTTACGAAAACTTTACAGGTTTACAGGTTTACAGGTTTAAAAAGCACTATAAGAAATGTATGTAACATATTCAAACCTAACAGAATCCTATCACAAGAACTTACACATATAGAATGAATAAAAAATCTGAACGTAGAAACTGGACGTGAATTGACCAGAGCAACTAACGAGGCACTTACAAAGATTTATAGAGATAGGCAGGCACGAGCAAAAACCCCGAGCCCCGTCTGGTCCGTGAGCAAACCTAATGGAGGGTTCCCTAATACACAGTTGAAAAACATGAGTGTTTATATCACATGCACTTTATTGTGCTATCCTCAATTCCTTTGAAGGTAGCCAGTTAGGCAGTTGTGTAGGGCTTTCTTGAATGTTTTTCGTTGTACTTTCTGAAATGTAGAAACCTATTTAGAGCTAAATACTTTTCTTCTGTACACCTTTTATTGAGCTTAATGTAAATGTAGAGTTTGACTAACATAATAGTTGAAAGTTCAAAGACAATTCCTAGAGAAAATCCAGAAGTATTGCATTAAATACTTCTAACTCTTATTTTGAGTATAAATAAAATTAAATAGTGAAATCAGTCTTTGTCAGTTAAACGTCAGTTTGATATTAATAGTTTTATATCAGTTCAAGCGCATTGCATTTTTCAGTCAAATAGAACCAAAAAAGAATATGAGGAGACATAGCTATTTCTTAACTTTTCCACTCCATAAAACCAGTCAAAACTTCATACAAGCCAACAATTTCATAGTGTGCGGTCAACAGCAAATGATAGGTCCATATTGAATATCGATGGCCAGTCGAGAATCCATTGCACATTTGATAGGAGTGATGTACGCATTGTATGTGCCAACAATGGAGCATTATCTCGTGGAGAATATATCTTGGATCTGAGGGTCATTGAATAGTGGTCGTAGATGCATATGTGGTACATTGTATAGTAACGTAGACCAGTTCTATGTGACTTGGTGGAGCGTTTAAGAAATGCCTTAGTATACTCTAACAATATCTACTCATAAAGTACCTAACAATATCTACTCATAAAGGTCCTTGTTTGTTTTAAGTTTATTATAGTAAAGGAGTAAAGCACACCTTTAGTGTAGCACTTTAGTGAAGAGTTATTTAATTGAAGTCTATAGAAATATCGGTTTAATTTTTTTTAAGTGATTCTGACGAACAATGAATTGATACTTTGATGGCTTGTATGTAATGTAGAAAGATAGATAATAAATTTCTTGCGTATTTAAACCATAGTACTAAAAATATATAAGGCCTTTTTGAAAGGTCGGCAACGAACCTGTGACTTATCTGGTGTTATGGGTGTCAATGGGCGGCGCTCATCGCTTACCAACAGGTGAATCGCGAAGGTAAAGCTTACCGACACTGTACCGAAAATAACGATCCTCAAACTCCTAATCCACAAAGGGCCGGTAACGCACTTGTAACGCCTCTGGTGTTCCAGGTGTCCATGGGCGACGCCGATTGCTTACCATCAGGTGATCCGTCTGGTCATTTACCGGGTTATGCCATAAAAAAAATAACAAAATCTTTGTTTTCTACCCGTTCGGTATTCTGATTTGCCTCCCTAGTGACATAATTGTTAGGAAGTCTGTGTCATGTGGCGGCAGTGGGTTGACTTATGTGTGTCAGTGTATGTGTGTAGTGTGTGTTATTTCCATATTGATGTGTTGGCCCGTCCTAGAATATTTATCACTAATCCATATTTCAATTGGAATAACCAGATGAAACCGCCAACCATTTATACGAACAAACTATTTACAGTTATATAATTCTTATACATTAACTGCTAGGTTTAACTCGTCGAGTACCGTCATTATAGACACAAATATAGAACAATAGGTTGCGGTCACCGGTGACCGCTTGGTGTTTGACAGTTTAATAAATTCAATGTGTGTGTAATATTATAATAAAGGCTCATTTATTCAAAAAGTGTCTTTAAAGAATATATTCAAACAATATATTTCGGTAACGACAATATTATCTTCCTGTAAATTGTTCACAGAGTAGAGTGATGACGAATAACATGTATTCAGATCGTTGTTTATAAAACTTTTAATGAAATATTAGCCCTATCTATTTGAACTCATCCAGATGTAAGTAAATTGACAATAAACAAAAACATGTTTGTTTCCAGTGTTCTAGAAATACAGAATTGTACTGTTACTACGCCGTAGCCAGCTACGATGAATGTTGCTACGAAGTACTTACTACGGCGTAGCAACTACATTATTGTATTATAACTGATGCTATGGTTAGTTTTATTTAATGGATTATGTTATTTATAAACAGGTTATGTCACTGCTATTTTAGTAAGGTTAAATAGGGTCATGTACATATTATGTTTTAAAATTAGTTTTTGAAAACAAATTGTGCCCCTTCTAAATAGTCACCTTAATAATTGTCTACATATTTTACATGTATCTAAAAATAATATTTCGTACACAACAATAATGTAAGGTAATATAATAAAAACTACACATAATACAACCTACTTTATAAACATGCCCCACAAAGTTTCAATCTGAACAAAGACGTATGACAATCGGAACAAAACCGAATACTTGGGCCTCGCATCAAATAAAATAATATATCGGGAAACAGACGGGACAGGGTAACTTGGGTTACAGTTGGCAAACACGTTCCATCAACATAAATATCGATAGAAAAAAGTTAGTTAAATAAACACGACACAAGCTGCTCTAATACGTTTTTATATTTTTCATTAAAACACGTTTAAACAATCTGCCTTTCAACATACATACATTACATACATAACTTCACGCTTGTCTCCCATGGGAGTAGGCAGAGACTAGGGAACGCCAATTACTACGATTCCTACATACTTCTTTCACTTCATCAACAGTCATCAATCTTTTCATGCATGCTCGTCAGTTAAGGGTACTTTTAATTAATCTCCTTTTTATTTTGACATTTTTATCTAAAACCTGAAATATTTTTTTTTTCAGAAAACCTCATGAAAACCAATTCAGGAAATCATGAGATAATCTTGGACAAACATACGTACGTATGTATGTTTATACGTATATACATACATAAATAGGTCTTTTGAGGAACCTTCTTTTTTGGAGCCGGTTAAATATTGCAGTGACGCGTCGCCATAAAGCTTTGCATGGATTATACGATTTTTATTGCTTTTCCTGGCTTTGGTGAAGGATTTCCTCAATGATACGGGTTCCCAGCCTGTGTTGGGACTAGCCTACGGATGAATGGCCCCTTCCGCCGCTAATGGTTCCGCGCTATAGAAATTTTCGTGTGCACCATTGTTGGTTGGTCCATTTTGTTGCTCGTGTTTTGTGAATCGATGAGTTGCACTTGTATCTTGCATCAATTGCTGATAGAAACAAGGCACCAGCTAATAGCTATTTGTAGGCTAAATATTATTATAAATTATATCGCTCACTTATGGTTTTCTACTTTCTTTTTAAGTAATTTGAACTTTAGTGGTGAATTTTGTGATGTATCATACCTATCATTCTTCTCAAACTAATTCGACAACGAGCAACATAACATCTGAAGTGGTAGACAGAGGTGTACATTATGTCACTGTAGAGGTACAATGTAACACCCACTTTTCACTATTTATGTTATGAGGGCCATGTAATAGGAGGTGAGCCTATTTCCATATATTGGGTACAATTCCAGACTCCGTGCTACTACTGAGAATTTTTTAAAACCCAGTAATACTTTGCCTGACCTGGGAATCGAACCCGAGACCCCTTGCCCGGCAGTCGCACTTGAGACCACTCGGCCAACGAGGCAGTTATATATCTATGTAAATGTATATACCTCTAGTATGGTGTATTATAACAACTAAAAACCTTATACAATACTCTTGTAAAAAGAAACGACAAGGCACTTTTTTAATACACAACGTATAAGAGTATTTCGTTTGTTATTCTTTACTGAAAATAATAAAACAACGGAGCATCGTTCCCCTTTGTTCTACCGGCATAGTAACATTTGGGACAGCGAAACGAAGTCAGGAACAAAAGCCGATGGCCGATAATTCTAAGAATTTAGCTATATCTATGAATTTCTTTCCACCAATCACGTGTCAAGGCTTTGAAAATATATGACAGGTTACCAGTTAAGTAAGTATCAAGTTACGTATAGAATACTATTATGCCGTAATGTGATGTTGATAGAAAATGTCAATTTTTTATAGATATATATGGCTTACTTGGTGTTCAGTAGTCAGCACCGGTCATAGACCCCTGTAACACAGTACTAGAGTGCGTTGCCGATCTTTTGGTTGTGAGAGACTAGCCTTTAAACTACCACATATACCCAATGAATCACAGCCCAAGCGTGAACCACTTTGGCGTTCTGTGAGGCCATGGTGTCATTATTAACTAAGCAAAACATTAGTCGATGTTTCAATACTGCAGTTGGGAAAATGTCTGGGCTGGCTGCTGCACAATTTGCTTCGAGTTCGAATATAGTACTTTTTTGTGTGGTCCTTAAATGTCAAGACGTCCTCTTCTCATGCGTAAAGGTTCGAAACCTACTAACAGTAAGTACCAATGTGACATTTTCTGAGTTATATGATGAAGATTATCAAAACACCACTGACAAACGATCGTGAGGAAACCTGGGCTTACATTTTTAAATTATAAGTTTGAAATTGCCAACCTGCATTGAGCAAGCGTGATGATTAATGCTCAAACCTTCTACGTTTGAGAAGAGACCTTTGGTCATTAGTGGCCAATTATAGTCTGTTGATGATGATCCTTTTATGTCTATGTTAGAATATGTGTCTCTAAACAACATCCACAAGTCCATGACACAGGAGAAAATGAACCCTCACTATGCAGAACAATCATACTGCGTCAACCATAACGCGATAAAGAATAAAATAAGTATAGAAGAAACGTTGATTGGAAGTATGTCTTTGTTTGTTTTAACGTCAGATGAGATGGTTCTGTGTGTACGTAATATTCATAAAGCAACTTTGTCTAGCGAAATATAAAATAGAACAACATTTTTTGCCTATTTTCATTACAATATACGAATTTCTTTGTAATTTTCTAGTGTACTTATTTATTTACAGTGTATTTCTTTGTAATTTTCTAGTGTAGGCAGAGGTGCACATTCTGCCACTATACAATATAACACCCACTTTTCACTATTTATTTTATGACTCCCATGTAATAGGGGGTGACCCTATTGCCATATACCGGGTACATTTCCTATCTCCGTACTACTACTGCGATTTTTAAAAACCCAGTAATACTTTGCCCGACCTTTTTTTTTTTTTTTTTTTTTTTGAGGGGGGAAAATCATCCAATGACTTCTCCCGCCCGGGTGAGGCGGGAGGGAGTGTCAGACTCTCACTGACTAAAAACCACCCCGTTCCTACTCCTGCACTTCGAGCCGGAGCCCCGGCAACCCGTTAAGTCTTCCGCGGCTCCGTATCGGCGTCAGCCCTGTTAGGCCCCATCTGTGGTGGTCTGATGGCTCCTTGAGGCGCGCGCGGAACGCGACGCGCCGTACGCTCGGGCCTGGTTCTGGTCGGGCGGCGAGTCACCCGTGCTCGCCGTCCGCAGGCCCGTGCTTACGGTGGCCGGAGATCGTCTCGCGATCCCCGACGCCCGGAGTGTCTCTCGCGACGGCCGGGTCGTGAGGAGGTTCGTTCCCTCACGCGCTCCGCCTCCTCCTTAGCTAGCATGACTGCTTCGCAGAAGGAGGAGACGGCATCCCAGTGCCCCTCGCTCCGTACCATGGTCTGAACCAGAGCCGGACGCGAGAGGTCGCCGTCGCCGATCACATTCCTGAGGACACGGCGGTGCTCAGTCCACGCAGGACACACCGCCACCGTATGCTCCACCGTGTCCTCCGGGCGATCCTCGCAGTGATGACACCCGGGCGTTTCCTCCCGCCCAATCCGAAACAGGAACCTACCGAAACTTCCGTGTCCGGTAAGCACCTGCGTCAGGCGGTAGGTGAGGACGCCGTAGCGTCTCTCAAGCCACTCCTCAAAGAGGGGACTTACCGCTGCAATGACAGCGAGCCCAACTTTGCCCGACCTGGGAATCGAACCCGAGACTTTTTGCCCGGCAGTCGCACTTGGCCAACTAGGCGGTCAATTACATCTTCCTAGAAACTAAATTGTTATTAATATGTGTGTATACGTTTTTACAGTGGTAAAGTAAACTATATTACATAATATTGCTTCTAATTCACGGAAAAGAATAGAGTCAGTACTTTTCCATATGTTTTGTGTTCCATTATAATGAGTGAAGGCGATCCGAATTCCAAGCACTGGGCAGAAATTTAGACATAACGCGTTCACAACATTGTTTCTTACAAGATGAATAAGGCATGTCGTAATTAAACTCCTAACTTTTAGAGATGTTTGTCGCATAGGCCTACCAACTACATTGACATTAAAGAAATCTCAAAATATTCTTAGAATGTTTCAAATGTCGGCGCATTAGTATTCGCGTCGAATTTAAGCTAACGACCGCCGAGTTCTCTACTATCCCTAACGTATTCCGTTTTTGTAAAAACTTATTTCGTACGAAAAAAAAGAAATATTTCCGTAGGTACGAGTCGATTAAATCAGTTGGTTGCTGACAAAATGTTTTCATATCACCCACCACACCACGTATTTGGAGAGTGGATGCTACGCACATTCAAACATTCCAGCGGTTGTCGTTCCGATGAAACTTAGATCTCCCCGGAACGAGATCCCACTATATAGTCCCAGATACGTCCCAACTTTTTATTACTATTATCAAAGCTGACGTGCTATGTTTAAAGAAAACTAACCGAACTAGGTCAGCATGCATCGCAAAAAACTGCCCGCATTTGTGTCCCAAGCTACAAGTAAAATACTCATCTTAAAGTCTAGCATTACACAAAACAAACCCATTTTAACCGAATCCCTGGTTCACCAACTTTCCAGTTTTCGCAACAAAAAATATATTTAACAGAAATACATGCACAGCACCGCTTTCACACTCTTCTATTCCAGATTTCAGCTTTAGAATTGTTTCAATATCCTAAAGGCTGAAGTAAGGATAAAGATTACGATACAGAAACCGTAGGTTCGGATTCCAATAACGAAACGGGTTCGGGCTCAATAGAACCCATATCAGACACAAGCCAATCTAGAGGTACCTCCGCGAGGTTAATGGAAAAACTAGCTTGTGCAAAGTCTTTAATTTATTCAAAAGCGTTATGTTTAATAAATTAATTAAACGAGAAAAATAATTCACATATCAATATTAAAACATTGCTAGAAAGCCTGAAACGTCTCTAGACCTTTTAATCAAATCGCTACTGGAAAGTATTTTCAAAAATATCAGCTGTAACTAGACAGGCGGCTGACTGAACTGGTTATTAAATCGAGTAGTACAAGGTGCTTCGATCACTGTGGCCTAGATTGATTCGCGCGGTTATTAACTAGCAACCAACGTTGATACACCACGCTATGGTACTTAATTGGGATTCACTAGGACTTTGTTAATAGCATTTTAGTGCGCGCAAACAAGCCTAGCCAATAATATATTTATGCGTCTAATTTACGTTATTTAGCGAACAATTCTGGGAACTCGCTTGGTAAATAATTAATGAAGATCCAATTGAAAATTCACCCCTATTCCCGACATATTTGTCTGCGAAGTATCCGCGGTACGTGAGACGCGAAAGGAATCTATGATGGAATACCCCCACCGCAGGGAATGACTAATGAAATTCCCCACAAATGGTGCCATTCTCTTAATGCGTTCACTTGGGCTATGAACACACTACTGTGAATGCGGAGGCCAGAAGAAAAAACAAATTGTATGTGGCATTCCCCGCTCTCCTCCCTTGTGACGTCGTAAAACTGTTGTGGTCTCTTTGAAGTAATATCTCTTCCCGCCTGACGTTTCGTTGTCATGACGCAAGCAGATTCGACCGTTATTTGCGCGATGTTTAAATTTTATTCTGACACGGAAAAATGTACAATCGCCAAAGTTCACGAGCAAAGAATTACGATAAAAGGTCTTGTGTTGACTCTTCAGTCGGCTTTTGAATAAAGAAAATCGATCTGCCGTTCTCAAATATATAATGTTGCCACGTTTTTCTACGGAGAGTTTATTTTATGTTGATTACTTTTTACATTTCAGATAAAGTCACGGAACAGGAATGTGGGTTACAAGACAAAAAATCTGTTTGAAGAATACTAAGGATCTTTGTGAATGCACTCGCTTCAAATGCTTGGGACATTTATAGTTTCGTTTGTGGAAATTACTATAAATTGAATTAAGGGATCTACAGTTACAGTGTACATAATGTTGATGTTATATTTTGTTGGAAGGAGCACAAAGAACAATTTTAATGCTGAGCGTACAAGACGCGGCTAATTAAGCGCGTACAAAAATAATTAATGAAATTGTGTTGGGCTGGTCCCATTGGGCTCGAGGCCTAACATTGTTCACGGTCTGGAGATCATTACAATAGTGATGTAATGATGTTACTGCGGTTAATTCAGATTGAGACACGCATGGATTCTGTGCTCCTGAATCCTGGATGCATTATTAATCGAGGGTTCATCGGACCTCATCCGAAACCATATCTCTGAATGGAAAGTTCTGTAAAGGAACGTCTATTTAGAGGTGATTGAATATATTGTAACAAAATGTATAGTTCAATTAACTACAGTTAATCAACAATCAATGACACATAACAAACAACTGATAAATAACCAACCTTTACAGGTTGGTTACATTGGACAATTATACCAATATCTTACATCTTTGCTATGACAGAATCCTTCATTTAATTTTATAAACAAATTAACTTTCTTGATAAAATTCGAATTCTAACTTTGACTCATCATTGAAAGAACATTGTAGGTACCTATATACATTTACCCAACAATATCGTATGCTACATGGTGGTGAAGTTTTGAAACATAACCGTCATGATGCTCCTCCCTCAAGGGAAGCAGCTACATCATATTACATTTTGCCAATGGCGGTATTTGATCCCATGAGTTTCGAATATTTGAGCTTTCCTAAATATAGACAAGAAAATGTTTTCTTTTTACAGTTGTGATGTAATATTTATTTATTGAATAATGCTAAACTAAATGAGACCCTTGAGATCAATATGTAAGATCCAAATTCTTAAGTAAATAATTATCATCATATTAACAGCCTATATAAGTGGCTACTGCTGACTAAAAGTCTCTTCTCGCACGGAGAAGGTGAGATCATTAACCTCTTATCTGTATATGGGACCATAGAAAACACATTGAGTTTCGCGTAGATATACGTTCCGGCATACCGCGGGTTAATCACAATGCTTACTCAATGCGGATTGGCGATTTTAAACTCATAATTAGAAATTATAAGCTCAGGTTTCCTCGCGATATTCACCGTTTGTCAGTGATGTCTAAATAATCTTAGAAAGTGCACATAACTCGGAAAAGTCACATTGGAACATACTAGCCGTTTTGGTAGGTTTCGAATCTGCTTCTTTTTATATAGAGTGATTTGAGAGGAACGTCTAATTGCGTCCATTTGTTTTTGTTTCTATTTTAATAAGGTATGGGCTCCTTAGCCCATAGCTACCTCACCCTTGAGTAGGTTATAAAAACATGTCCTGAAATTAAGGCAGGCTGATATTAGGTATTTAATGTGTTCCAATCAAAGGAATTAAGTCGACGTGAGCATCACACTTGAGGTGAGGACAGCAGTGTGGGTAGGGTTTGCTCAGGTCCTCATCAGTCAAATGGCATGTGGGATCATCAGTCGCAACTGTGCTGCATCTGAAAGAACAATTTTGTTGTTAGAGGTAATTTCGTTAGTGCTAAAAGTAACTTTTATTCGACATACTACCTAGATTAGTTAAATAATGAGATTAAATACATTTGAGTAAAATTAAAAAAATATATATTAATTGTTCGCAGTCGTGGCGAAAAACAAGCAAGCAAGCAGGGGCAAGTGCCCCAGCTTCACCCCGGTTTTAATTCCCGATATTTCCGGTGACGAAATTTTCTTTCATTAAACCTTGTCCAAACAGTAATGAACTCGACAAAAAATTATTAGAATATCAACGAAACACAAAACCATATGTTTAATTCACATAAATATTGTAAAACGATAAAAGTTAAATAAAAAAGGATACACAAAGAAATCGTATTTCTCATATTTCTATGAACCTAGAAACAGTCTATACTTAAAATAGTGTATAAAAATATTGTGTATTAAACTGTCCTTTCATTTATGATTTTTATAAATAAACTAACTGTTTCCACGCGCTTTTACCTGTCCAGCTCGGCGCCTATTGATCGTAACATTATATTTTATAGCCTTTCTAGATAAACCTACTATCCAACACAAAAAAAGTTTTTCAAATCGGACCAGAGGCCTTAGTACGAGTTTGTTTTACGTTAAAGTAATCGTAACGAGTGCGTATTCGGCGCTCTGATTGGTTGCTTCATTGGCACCGGCCAATTAGAGTGCCGAACGCGTACTCGTTTCGAATACTTTAAACGTAAAAAAAACTCATACTAAGGCCTCAGAAGTACCTGAGATGGACACGTTCCTATAAATGAACAAACTTTTTAGCTTTATATAATAGTATGAGATATAGGATAATATAGGAGTATAATTGACTTACGATGCATAGGCCAACATTCTTCCACAATAGATCCTGTGACAACTACCAAGAGGAGCTACTGATTCACCGAAAGGAATAATCTCCTTTATTTCCTTAATGTCACAGCCTTCTTTATCAGCTGTAAATAAATAAAAATATTATTAGACTGTGTTTATTGATTAAACTAATTTGATTAAATAAAAAAATGTTTTTGTGTATAGGGCTAAAAACATGTGAACTCTTGTTATTGCTTTAACGCAGGTAAGTGAAAACAATTAACCTAATTCTATAGGCTTCCTAGGAGGCAGGCAGTAGACAAAAACCCCTCACCTAGTGCTGCGGGTTTTGGAGGAGGCCGACCTAATGTTGTCGCGGCGCTAGCGATCCCAACAATCAAAGTAATGATAAATATCTGCGATAACATTTTATAGTCCAACAGTAGCAACTATGATCAAAATACTTAAATCTAATTAAACTTTTAAGGGGTGTGAATTAAAATGGTTTCTAAATTATTAATAGTCGTCTTTTGCATCAATTTCGAATTGTTATTTGAGTGCAGTTTCTAGTTGTAGTGTGTGTGACACCTCGCCCTATAAGTAAGTAGTGTAAGTTAGTTCTTAAGGCACTCAATTAAAGTAATTTCTAAGAACAACACGTCTCCCTCATTGCTCCACATTGCATGGCGACCCGCCAGTGCTGCCACGCGGGCAGCGCTGCGCACGAGTACAATGTTGGATATTTGCAATTTGGTCTGTGTTTGTTGAAAATAATAAAGACTGAAACGTTGAAAATTAAAAGTGGACTAAAAGTGCGTATCAGTGTTCGTAAAGTGGAAAGATATTGCTGGCTGCCGGGTGTCGATGCAGCCAGATGTGGACCTGCCGGGAGCGGTTGGTGTCCTAGAGGATGGAGCCGGGAGATGTTGGCGACCAGGTAGCGTTTGAGAGAATCTCCGCTACCCTGGGTACGCAATGTAACCGGACTCGAAAGTACTTTGTGTTTAAATGTTAAGTGTATTAGTGTAGTTAAAAAGTGACACCAATATATAGAACCGTAGTAGTAAGTTAAATATAATTGTAATAGGCCCCACATATGTTACATGTTAATTTAAGTTATATCACATAATTTTAATCATTTTAGTTATAAAATATTATTTTACACTAGATATAATTCACGCCTGTTGACAATCATAACTAGTACTTTTTAATGTTGAATAATTTTTATACTTAATATTATTTTGAATGAAATAATAATCTTGCAATTTTTGTTGTAAATTCGAGAATTTTAAATTTCATAGTTCGCTTACATTAATCAGATTAAAGGAATGTTCCCATGCCCATATAGGTAAATGATGTCATACCGAGTGTCAGATTGTATTGAAAGAATCGTGTTACTTGACACCGATTAACAATAACAACTGTATTTTGGTTTTGTCTTATGAAATAAATAAATTAGATGAATGAAATTTGATATTAGCTAGGCTTTGGAATGTGTTCATTGTTTGTATAAGTATGTAAGTTTGGTTTTTAGGTAGTTTGGAATAACTTGGTACACAAGTTTTGGCGTATGACTGAGAGCTGATCACCTAAAGAGAACGTAATATTTTGTAGACCAAGCAATTCAATTACCTCTATATTATTATGTTTATGTTAGGTTTGATAGTTGAAGGATAAGTTAATAATAAATATAATAGGTACACATGGTAAGGTACAGTTTAGTGTTCATGTCCTTAGTTTGATCATGGTGTAGACGAGCTCTCTCTGTGAAAATTATTGGAGGTTAAAAGAACCTTAAATATTGACACTAAATTTATAATGAATATAGAAGTGAATGATAGTAAGCACAAGTATGATGATGAAATGAAGAATGATGATAAAATATATTGAAATAAATAATTAATGAACAGGTACCGGAGAGTCCTGTATAAATGTAATGTGCTTACATGTGTATAATGTTATTGTGTACCTTACGATGATAGTGAAAAGTTTTAAATAAAGTATATCATGTGTACCTAGTTATAAAAGACATAAAGGTTTAGGATAAAGGAAAATGATTATAATAATATGAAGAATAAATATGTAAGAGGAATAAATTAATAACAGATTTTTAATAAATATTTTATAAAAATTGTCAACAGTGCGAGTAATTTTATATAAATAATATATGAGGTGGCATGCACAGGTCGTTAGTGTATGTAAGAGGGTCACCGGATCCCTGGGGGCACTATATAAATTAAAGAATTTGCTTCCTTCCGCTACAAAGGCTATGCTGGTGCAGGCCTTGGTTTTTCCTATTATTGACTATGCTGACGGGTGTTACTTCGACCTGAATGCAGATCTTCTCAATAAACTTGACCGACTTTTAAATAACTGTATTCGATTCGTGTTCAATCTGCGTAAATATGATCATGTGTCTGCACATCGGTTGCAATTAAAGTGGTTGCCCATACGCCAACGCAGGGAGCAAAGGGCGCTAACCACTCTATTCTCCTTTTTAGACTCGCCTTCTTCCCCGAATTATCTATCCCCTTACTTCCAATACATATGCGCAAACCACAATAAAAATCTTCGCTCTTCTCATAATCGACTTCTCCAATGTCCTACTCACCGTACTGACTTCCTTCATTCTTCTTTTTTCGTACAAGCTATTTTTTTGTGGAATGCGCTCCTCCAGGATATCAGAATGGTGAAAAGTCGTTTAACTTTCAAGCAGAAGGTTCGTGAGCTTCTCCTGACGAGGTTGGCTGCTTCATCACACTGACTATACCTTATGTATTTTATGTATATATGTATGTATGTATCTATGTGTGTATATATATATACATATTATAGTTATATAGTATGTATTCTTCAATATATATATAGTTGTGTTGTAGTATATATATATATATTGTGTATATTGTCGAATTATATATGTGTTCTTTCAAACAGTTAAATTCAAAGCATGTTCTTGCACCCGCTGATTACTTTCTCTGCATCACCCAAGGGTCAGACTGGTAGAAAATGCCTGCGGCATTAAGTCCACCCATGTACTTGTTTGTGTGCATCAAGTTTTTTAAATAAATAAATAAAATAATTTTATAGTTGTATCTAAAAAACAATGTATTAGAATATTGTTTATTTTCAAAAAAAACGGGGGAGGTGTAGTGTGTGTGACACCTCGCCCTATAAGTAAGTAGTGTAAGTTAGTTCTTAAGGCACTCAATTAAAGTTATTTCTAAGAACAACACGTCTCCCTCATTGCTCCACATTGCATAGTTAGGTACCCGTTGTCGAATGGTTACTCGGCAGCCGTGATCTTGAATTTATTTCAAAACAACTGATAACACACACATAAGATAGTATATACACCGGGCGTTTCTTTTTTTTGTCTATAAGCAACCTATTAAATTACTAGTGGTCTCTCCTGGCTTCGTGAATAAATATTTATTCAGTGATAGTGTAGCATTCATATGGTGAAATAATTTTTTAAATCGATCTAAAACTGTTTGAGCCAATTCGTTACAAATATGCACATACTTTCTCTTGATAATATTATTATAGGTATAGTTATATGTACTTATTAAGATAATTGAGACTCCAGTGACATAAGGTGAAGGAAAACATTTTGGACTTATAATTTCTAATTATAAGTTTGGACAAATTCTCAGCTTACATACTGAACTCCCCTTGCTCGGCAGTCGTGAATCGTGATAAATAATCTCGCTTAAGGAAAATAAACATAATATTATTATCAGTGCAATTTTTGTCGATTGGGAACCACAGCAAACAAACTGATAAAAAATCGTAATAAAAATATTCTACATTGAAATTGACCTCATATTAAAAAGGTTGTGCAAATAAGTTTAGACAATATCAACATAATTACCTATTATGTAGATACATACGCCTCATTGGCCGAGTGATCGCAAGTCCGACTGCCGGGCAAAGGGTTTCGGGTTCGATTCGGTCCGAGACGTCCGGGTCGGGCAAAGTATTACTGGGCTTTTAAAAATTCTCAGTGGTAGCACGGAGTCTGGAATTGTGCCCGGTATTTGGCAATAGGCTCACCCCCTATTACATGGGGTTCATAACATAAAATAGTGAAAATTGGATGTTACATGGTACAGTGGCATTAAGTGCCATAATGTGCACCTCTGCCTATCCCTTCGGGGAAGTAAGGCGTGATGTTATGTTATGTTATACATACGCATATGATAGATAGATAAGCAATGTAGTTACTAGTGCTTAGTTGTACTGAGTTGTTTGAAGCATTATTTGAATATGTGGCTCCATGCTATGATTTTCTCTTGTGTCATGGGTGCATTTATAAACAAACAAATTCACGTATGTATATAGCACATTCAAACTCGGAACCACAATTTGTGGATCACACAAAGAGTTGTGTGTTCACCACAGATTGGGCTTACTAGGGCCAATGCTGGACTGAGACCGGACAACCGCAATGGTTACCGGGGCTTCGGCTCAAAAATATAGTTGGGATGGAGTGATTTTAAGTCAGCAAGAGTCTGACATTCCCTATCGGTAGGATTCAGGACATCATTAATTTGATGTTTTCCCCCCTCAGAAATCGCCACTGCACCAATAGTGTACTTAAGTCAAAATTAAACTGTTTTGTTTATAATTTTATAAGCACAACATCCTACCTCAGGGTCCTGGTCTGAATTTTCAGCTTACAGTTATTATCGTGGCCTGAGTTTAAAATTTTGACATTGTTTATGAATCATCGCATTTAATCGATATGTGTTTGTGTATCTATTTAGATTAAATTTATAATCAAAAAGTAAGAATAATACACCTAGTGCCTACGTGTCAATTGTCAATACATACATACTACATACTCAAAATAATATTATATACGTAATATACACTGCCTGAATTGTAAAAGTACTGTCAAAAGTAGGTAATCAGTTGTTTTGGTATAAATGTAACATCACGGCCATCGGGTTGTCATTCCATCTCGGACAGCTGCAAACTACACTTAAATAGCAGGGCGATAAAGGTCCATTAGATTGATCAAAGTTGCTACAGTGCAGAATTATAAAATGTTGTCGAAGATTTTAATTATAGCCCTAATTGCCGGGATGGCCAGCGCCGGGACAATGATGGGCCGGCCTCCTCCAAAACCTGCAGCGCTAGGTAAGTAGAGTTAAAATTTTGAATTTTGGCTCTATTTTACGGGGTTGTGAGTGGCTAGGAGGAAGGGGAGAGATCGGATCCCTCTCATCATTTTACCCACCAAAAATACTTGGATCACCTCGGTGGACTAAATACATGACGTGGGTGTGTCAAGATGTGGAATACACTTTGAGGGTCACAGTTCCTTTTTGCAAAGTGACGGTTCTTAGTACATTTATATTGTGATTAATTCACCTTGGTGGACCAAAGCAAATTTTTAAATAGATACGATACAGCCAATTCAAGTCCAAATCAATACGGAAGAACCATGGCACCATTTTAAGTGGTCCGTAATTATAAAAATTATGTTCTAAAAATTTTTGACATATTAATTTCTTTTGTTTCAGCTCACAAAGAAGGTTGTTACATTGAAGAAATAAATGATGTTATTCCTTTTGGACGCAGTGTCACTGTTGGGCACTGTACGCAAGTAATATGTGGAGAGAAGTGGATGTCCTATTTCACGTAAGTAATTCATAGTATACATAAAAACAATTCTATCTAAGGAATAAAATAAGGATTGCGAAAAATATTCCAAAAATTTTAGTAATGACTAAGACTCGTAAGGTAGACGATGCACTTAGTACTGAGCAAGAATCTATGTTCTACCTTGTTGTCTACTTCAGTTCTCTCTCTTCTATTGTCCCACTGCTATGAAAACATCTTCTCACACGAAAATAATAAGCATTAATCGTCAAGCTTGCTCAAGGCAATGGTAACTCGTAATTTTTTGCAAGTCCAGATTTTTTCACTATTCGCAGCGGTAATTCCCTCTTTGAGAAGTGGTTAGAAACCGGCCCCGGTTCGGAGCAGGAGTTGAGTATAGAATATCAAACAACATTAAAATCAATTCCCATTAATGTAAATTGACGTACTGGTAATAAAAACCTCTACCTCTAAATATGAATTTTATGTACCTATGTATGTTTGTATCGAATACAAATGAAACTTCTAACAACCATTTTTAGATGCGGTACAGGGTCAGTTGATGTTCCCAATTGCTACATGGTTCAAGACTTATCGAAAAACTACCCAGAATGTTGCCCTAAGATCCAGTGTTCAGGCCGCCAAGCCTAGCCAAGAAAATAGTGTGAAGATCGAGCACCTTACCCACTTGATTGAAACATTTTTACAGAGAACATGATTTTCATAAAATAAGATTTCCTACCATCTCTCGTTTACTTTAAATAAAGTTTATTTTTCCAAGGTGCTTTTTTGCTTTTAACTAACCAGAATTCTTATTTTTACTTCTTTTACTTACAAGTTCTAGGTTGGGTTTAAGAATACAGTGTTCAACATACAATGTTCTAAATTAGCGTCGAAATAAACTTAGAAAATGCATAGAAGTATATAACCAAGAAAGTAACAAATCTCCGAAATGTAATCTCCGAAATGAAATCTTTTAAGGAAAAGAAACGTTATAATTGTAAAAATATTTCACCTCAGATTGTATTCATAAATAGGATCTAAAATATGGAAATATGCCAATTAGGTATGCAATCTTAGTACTAGGTACCTACTTTGATAATATATTTAATTAACGCTAAACTTCCGTTTATCCACGACTTCGTCTGCATAGGTACCTAGCAGATTGGTGATTTTAGGCATGTTTTTATATTTTAGGTTCGACGTAAAAATTATCTTCTGCACTTATACGTTCTTTTTTATTTTGGTTCCGTAAGTGACCGCTAGAGGTGCTATAAAATTTGTCATACAAATAATTTACGTCGTCGCTATCGAGTATCGATTACTATTGCCTTTGACTGCCAATAGAAAGTTGTTGAACCCATGGTAGAGGAATGGTACACAGTTAAGAGACTGTACCCGTTGATGGGCAGTACTTACCCTTGCGAGGAATAGCAGTCATGATAGTATGTACAGTTTTACAGAAAGGAACTTTACAACTAACGTAGTAGCAACTTAGCGGTAGTTTAGCAAAACAAATTTATTGAGTTTAGACTATGTACTTCTAAGTAGCAGCCTTAGTATCTATTTCCAAGTCAAACGAAGAATTATTCAGTGTAGGTACTGATTTTCAAATTCTCTGTAGTCTATAGTATCATCATTAATAACAGCCTATAAGTAACAATTCCTGACCAAAGACCTCTTTTTGCATGGAGAAGGTTTGAGCATTAATCAACACGCTTGCTCAATGCGGATTGCATTGTCTCTAGTTTGTGAAAATCATCCCTTAAATTTGTTCATACAATAGTAGTCTCTAAACATTGGGAATAAGGTCTAAAATGTAGTTAGTGGACCGGTCACCGGTGACCGCTTGGGATATACGGGCTAGTATACATAATGTTTAATTACTTTTATCTTAGCTTAAAATGGATAATATATATATATATATACCTATATGATATGTTTTGTTTGGAAAATACATCGAATTATCCGTAAGAGTGTAACTTGTGAATGGTCTGCTTTTAATTTGAAAAAAAAAATATTTTAAAACGTCTGCTATATCTTCTATACCTCTACTAATATTATAAAGAGGAAAGATTTGTACCTATTTTTGTAGAGTTATGTTTGTAATGAATGGGCTCAAAAAGTACTGGGCCGATTTAAAAAATTCTTTCACCAATAGAATGCTACATTCTTCCAATTTGACATAAGCTACATTTCATTTTAAAAAAAATTAGGGATCCTTGGTAAAGTTGGAACAATTTAACCGAAGGTGTAGAAAAATGAGTCTTAAAATGTCTTTCGTCGAATGTGCTGCCGAAACTATTAGCGATAGAACAAAATAACGTGCAACAATATTGAAGAAAATCATAATGCCTACAAAAAACTCTGCGGTAGCATATGTTCAACTATAGTAGTTATGTCACTACAACAATGCAAATTTCTAAAAATAACTAATGTTTACCCTGTGCGAAGCCGGGACGGGCTGCTAGTAGATAAAAACATATACAGTAATTTGATAACAATAAAGTAAATATCACCCGAAACCTTAAAGCAACAGCACCGCAATTGTAAACTAACGAAAACAATTTTCTATGCAAATATGAAATCAACAAACCATGCAACAATAGTGCCCGCGCCATCAGCAAAATTGTTTTAAACTGATGAATTTCACAAACGCCAAGTATTTAGCGAAGTTTTGAATACTTACCCTCCCCGATTCCCTTCCGAATTGAACTTTACGGTTCCTCTCACTCCGGAAAACGCGATACTTTACAGGATTATAACTCCATGAGGGCCGGTCATGTAAATAAAAAATATTAATACTTATCTTCCCTCTTTACGGTACATTTCCTTTTGAACGTTGAACTCCCGGTCGATTATTGTTTTAAATATAGAGGTAGAACACTGATGTTCGTTCCTTTCGTTCCCAATTTTTTTTGTTGTCGGCATGTCAGAAATGTGTTTGTGCTTATTAAATTGTTTTTTCTGTTACATAATGGCAATGTTTTGTTTTTGGTCTAAAAATTACGCTTTGATGTTCTTCTTCATAATTTTCCGGCATTTAACAAAGCTGCGAATACGTTTAATATTTTCATATTCACCTTAGTTGTCGTTTATTAAAACATTTTTTTATTTTAGAGACAAGGTGAGGTAGATTAAGAAGGTTTCATTGAAGCTAAAGAGGTCAGATTTCCGGCGTTTAATGTTGTGACCTTCACAAACTCATATTGTGTACAGAAACTCGGAGCGTGTCATTGACAAAACTTGGCAACCACCTCGTTAACCTTAGAGGTCGGTCATCAAAACATAACTGTCCAGAGAGTCCCAAACTTGTTGGAAACAAAACTGCGAACAAGAACAACTAAGTTTTACGAGTTGAAAGATGCGTTTGTTTGCATATACTGTGTACCTTGTCCCTTATGTTTGTTCAAGTTTCTATACTGGTCTAACCTTCCTTGATTTTAGTATAAAAGATAACGTTTTGTTTATTTTCGAAAAGGGAAGCAAAGATGTATTTCCAATGAACCCAAGACTTCGTAACCGTACATAACCATCAACAATAAATAATAACCTATATAATCATCAACAATAATAGAATACATTCGACTAATATAATAAAACTAGCTTTTACCCGCGGCTTCGCTCGCGTCACAAAAGGATAAAAAGTAGCCTATGTGACATATAACAATACACACAAGCGCCATCTATACCAATACTTTTGTTTTCCCTAGGGTATATCAAGTTTTCCGGGATAAAAAGTACCCTATTATTTAATCCAGACTTCTAACTTTATGTCTGCAAAAATTCAAAGCAATCGGTTTAGTAGTTACGGCGTGAAAGCGGAACAAACAAACAAACTCACTTTCCAATTTATAATATTAGTAAGGATAATTCTTTAACCCTTATAAAGATCCCGTAAATAACTTCTTTACCTTTATAATACTAGTACAAATAACTGCCTAACAATAAGAAAACCTTAAAACGATACCCGTTTAACGCGTGACAGGCCTTTTCACCGCAACCCTTATGACACCATATCCGAAAGTCTTCATAAACCTGTCCTGTTTATTTTGAGAAGATCCACCAAAGATATATGGAACAGAATATATGGAAGAGCCACGCTTCGGTACAGTTCGACAGTTTCAAACTAGTTTTAGTGCCGGTTCTAGAGAAAAAGTTTTGAGTATGCACGTAAAATTGAAAGGTGGAATTTTGAAGAATGGTTATATGGTGAACTGATTTAACTACTATCATAATATGTATTGGTTTTATATAGATTTGTGTGATTTATGGTGAGATGTGAATCTCCAATTTAAAAATGCATACGAATATGGTATAAATTTCATTTGCGACTAAACTTAATTAAGCTTCTTCCAGCAGTTTTTAAATGGGACATTCGATTTTTATTATTTATTAACTCACATATATAATGGTCGACATTTTTATATGAACATAACCCTGTCTAGACCGACAGTTTTATTTTGATAACCCTTTAGTTTAATACATAGTTTACAAAATAAAATCCAAAACTAAACGAGCTCAATTGTTTTGGATGTCAAATACAAAGTATATTGTTTGTTCAAACGTCAGTAAAAATGGTCTCGAAATAAAAACTTGATGAATATTCACATTGAATTTAACTTTAACCAACTTTTGCTGGGATTTTTATATAGCCTAGGTTTTACGATACAAATAAAACTGGAGGTATTGTATATTTATTGCTAAAATTCAAACTAGTTCTAGTTATTGATCTGGTTTACTTAACTAAACTTTGTTTATTGAGACTAGTTGTACGTGGCTTAGAATAAATGGTTTGGGGAAAATAAAATTGACTTTGTTTTATGCGAACGCTTGTAGTAGAATGTATTTAAATTTATTCGTGTGTGATTCAACGATACGATACTGTTGACTGATTTCGGTCTTTTGGGTAACAAGTTTAAGTATGTTTTAAGCTTTGAGATTACATAATCTTGAAGAAAACATTTTCTGTCCACAGAGAAGAATAATTGATTAAATCGTATATATATACGTGTTAGATTTAATCAATTATTCTAAATGTATGGACCTATACATGTCTAAAATCCATATACAGGGTGTAAACAGAACGCTCCCAAATAACGCTGACAGGTGATGATAATAAAAAAGATTTATTTTCATAAAAATAAGGAATTAAATGTTTTTTTATGTATTAATAGTTTTAATCAACTGGTCAAGGCTGATGTTGCATAAATAACATGGAAACAAAAACGGTTAAAATTGTAAAAACAATTTCTCTTTGTCAGCGTTCCATTTACACCCTAAATTAATTATAATATAATTTATGTAACTATTACAGTGGTATAATGTACAACTCTGCCTACCTCTTCCGGGATAAAAGGCGTGATGTTATGAATGCTAATGTAACTATTACTTTTTTAACGATGTACCCAACAGTATCTCTTCCTGTATTAGTTACATCCTCTCAATAGAGGACGGAACGAACTGAGGAATGTGTAATGAAATACCCCGGCCAGAAAGGAATGTCAAATGAGAGTAAACCAAAGGGCTCCCACTCTGTAATATTAATGTTTATTTAACTAAATACACTTCACTGTGATGTCTCTTCACTTTATACATAATTAGGATTTATTAGTTATCAGACATTAATTTGGCAAGTTTGTGTTTTATTGTTAATTTCTGTGTGATACTAATGTCTTTGTAATATCAATTAAGGCGTTTTGTGTAACGTATCTACTGCTATTGTATCTGTAATGTTTAAGGAATGGGTTTAGGTAAATTGATGTTTTTATTTTGTGTCATAGGCCGGCTAACGAGCAGTAATATCACACCTGATGGTAAGAAATCGACTACTCCCATGATCACTTACACCCCATTTTTGTTTTTTTTTCAAGGGGGGAAAATCATCGAATGGCTGCTCCCGCCTGGGTGAGGCGGGAGGGAGTGTCAGACTCTTACTGACTAAAAATCACCCCGTTCCTTCTCCTGCACGTCGAGCCGGAGCCCCGGTTACCCGTTAGATTCTCCGCGACTCCGAATCGGCATCGGCCCTATTGGGCCCCATCTGTGGTGGTCTGATGGCTCTTTGAGGCGCGCGCGGAACGCTACGCGCAGGACGCTCGGGTCTGACGGGTCGGACGGGGAGTCACCCATGCTCGCCGTCCGCAGGCCCGCGCTTACGGTGGCCGGAGATCGTCCCGCGATCCCCGACGCCCGGCGTGTCCTTCGCGATGGCTGGGTTGCGAGGAGGCAGCGCTTCGCTGCCTCACGCGTCCCGCCTCCTCCTTAGCTAGCATGACTGCTTCGCAAAAGGAGGAGACGGCATCCCAGTCCCCCTCGCTCCGCATCATGGCCCGCACAAGGCCCGGACGCGAGAGGTCACCATCGCCGATCACTTCCCTGAGGGCACGGCGGTGCTCAGCCCACGCAGGGCATTCTCCCACCATGTGATCCACCGTGTCCTCAGGGCGGTCCTCGCAGTGATGACACCCATGCGTTTCCTCCCGCCCCATCAGACACAGGTACCTCCCGATACTACCATGTTCGGTGAGGACCTGCGTCAGGCGGTAGGTGAGGACGCCGTAGCGTCTCTCAAGCCACTCCTCAAAGAGGGGACTTACCGCTGCGATGGCAGCGAGCCCAGCCCTCGGTTGCGACAGTCGTTGCCGCCATTCCACCATGAGATCGCGCCGGAGCTCATCCCGCCACGCACTTATCTGGCGCGGCAGCGGAGTTTCGCCCTGGCGCACTTACACCCTATAGGAGTTATAAACAAACAAACAAATTTGGGAGAGAAGTGGAAACTATCGTTTTTTTCTTCTCTTATAATATCTTCTGATTCACTTCGTTGCGGGAACCAAGATCGTTATTCAGGTCCTGAGACGCGACGAACTTTAGTGTTCCGGTGTTTTCATGGTTGTATATTTACTGAAGATCCTGGTTTATAGGAGTTGCAACGCTTTTGGGAGGTTGTGGCGGGCTTGTCCCATTAAAAAAAAACAAACAAATATATTTATTTCCAATATTTAACTATTCTAAATAGGTTACAATACAATGCCTGTATAGAATTAAATCTGTAATGACTGAACCACAGGCGCAACGGTTTACGCCTGTGGTTCAGTTATTACGCGTGCATTATACTAGGTTATTAATACTAAGTCTTAACAATGTTCATTTTATACAAAACACTGATGTTACAAACTATACATATATACATAAATTAGATAACACTTTCTTAACCTTTGAGTTACAACTGCGTTGTCGACCTTTGTCTATGTCAATCTAACTCATACGGCAAACTATGATATAAGCTTTCGTCCGTTTTTGGTGAGGTCGTGGTATCACTTTAATCGAGAAAGTAGTCTATCGGTATGAAGTTTTTGTTAAGGAGGGGTAATCATTCAGTCATCAGCCTTATTGGGTCCCATTTATGGTAGTCTGATGGCTCTTTAAGGCGCGCGGGATAGGCTCGGGTCTGGTTGTGGTCGGGTGGCGAGGTATCCATGCTCACCGTCGGCAGGCCACGACATTCTAGACGTTATTCCTCGTGCTAGTATAAAGTCTAGAACATTTGTTGCCGGCGTAGTCTAGAACGTCTGTTCAGGGTATATTAGATATTTACTTATCAGATTTCGTTTTTAATTAGTTACTAATAATATACAATATGAAGCATTAGGTAATTAAACATTCTTGTTATTTAATCACGCATCATTAATAAAACAACATTGTTATTAAATCATCTCATACTTCTATGTAATAAGAAAATACATTTTGATTTTAATTTAGATACAATCTCAGATATGATGTAGGGCTGTCAAAACATCCAAATTATAAATTAAATCTTATTCTGCGAAAGATAATTATGATAGAAATATAAAGTTTCAAATGTGTATAACATATAAATATTTTGTATATTAATATATAGTCCGTGACCTTACTAAGTCGCTCACGTTAAGTGTGGGAGAGCCATGCTTCGGCACGAATGGGCCGGCTTGACCGCAGTGATGCCATGGTCATGGTCTCACAGAAGACCGACGTTGAACAGCACTTGCGTTGTGTTTCGTCGTGTGACTGAGGTTAACTGAGGCTGCCATAATCTGCCCATTCGCTGAATCCTAAGAATCCTCAAATTACTAATCTCAAAGGCCGGTAACGGCATTTTTAACGCTTCTGGTGTTCCGCGTGTACATGGGCGACGACGATTGCTTACGATCAGGTGATCCGCCTGCTCGTTTATCGGCCTATTTTTATCAACTTCTGTCCAGTACATTTCATATAATTGCATCCCAAATAATCTAATAAAACCACAATTATTGAACAAATAAAGTCACTATAAAGCACCTAAGTCAGCCGCTATAATAGTCAGCCCAGCTTTACCCAAATAAACATAGCTTTTCGAATAATAAATAGAATAGAATAATTGTGAGTAATGGTCCGTAAATTATATTTAACTTAAAATTCCGGGTTACCGACAACTTGAAAATTTATTATATGAGAATAAGAGACTCCATATATAAATATGAAGCCTCTGTAGATGACTTTATTTCGATCCTTTGGTTAATTTGGTCTTTTGATCGTTATTTCCTCATCTTTCCCGAAATGGTAGAATAATTATAAATTAATCGTAATCAGTATTCTAATAATATCTTACTTACTATTTATAACCAAATTTTGTAACATTTTAATCGTGTTCGCGTGCGCTTTGATAGCGATAGATTATTTATCGAGGAAGGCTTTTTTTTTAAGGGTGGAAAATCATCGAATGTCTGCTCCCGCCTGGGTGAGGCGGGAGGGAGTGTCAAACTCTTACTGACTAAAAACCACCCCGTTCCTTCTCCTGCACGTCGAGCCGGAGCCCCGGTTACCCGTTAGGTTCTCCGGGACTCCGAATCGGCATCGGCCCTATTGGGCCCCATCTGTGGTGGTCTGATGGCTCTGTGAGGCGCGCGCGGAACGCGACGCGCCGTACGCTCGGGTCTGTTTCTGGTCGGACGGGGAGCCACCCATGCTCGCCGTCCGCAGGCTCGCGCTGACGGTGGCCGGAGATAGTCTCGCGATCCCCGACGCCCGGTGTGTCCTTCGCGATGGCTGGGTTGCGAGGAGGCAGCGCTTCGCTGCCTCCTCCTTAGCTAGCATGACTGCTTCGCAAAAGGAGGAGACGGCATCCCAGTCCCCCTCGCTATCGAGGAAGGCTATAAAACATTACGCTACGACCAATAGGAGCCGAGCAAAGCGAATGAAACCACGTGTGAGTAGCTAGTTAAAAATAAATAGCAAAGACGTACACAAATAAGTATTAAATTCATTACCTGGTACTGGCTTGTGGTCTGAAAACAGTCGATTCATGTTGTTCAAACGCTCAACATAAAGATCATCATGACGAACGTTTCGTAGAAATGTTACAAATAAAATACACAGTCATCACTTTAATTATTTGCACACTATTGTGGTCGGAAACCTTTTGCTCCAGTTACATTTCTACCAAAGCTAAGTTTGCTTGTTAGCAAAGAAATATTTTGTCTGAGTATTAACAAAGGGTATCTATTAATGGTAACAATGTAGGCAACATGTAATTTACTATTCTGTTTTATAAAGAACAGGTACTCAAAGTCCTTTGCTATGTTAAGTGATTAGTTTCTCGTGAATCTTGTTTTACGAGAGATGTCGCGTCGTCTATGTCTAACCCAGTTACAAACATTATGGTATTTGTTTTTGTAACCATCTGCTTCGAAAATCGAGATGTCAGTGGGAATTTCATTTGTTAGATGCTAGCTGACCCGTAAACTTAACTTCGTACCGCCTAAAAATTTTTTTCACCTTTTAAACTGTCCCTGGACTTTCACAAACATTTCTCGATCAAAATTAGCCAAATTGGTCCAGCCGTTGTCAAGTTCTAGCGAGACTAACGAACGGAAATTTATTTTTTACTATACATCCGCGCGGTTTCACACGCTCTGCTCAGCTCCTATTGATCGTAGCGTGATGTTTTATAGCCTATAGCCACCCTCGATAAATGCGCTATCCAACACAAAAAGAATTATTCAAATCAGACTTGTAGTTACGTAGAATAGCGCGTTCAAACAAACAAACGAAAAAAACAAACTCTTCCTCTTTATATTTTTTTTTATTTATTTATTTTTATTTTATTTTTTTTTTTATAAAACGTTGCCCCACACTAGGATTATCTCCTGTGTCGTGGGTGCGTTTACAAACATACAAGTTCACATACACATGACACCCAGACCCGAAACAACAATTTGTGGATCGCACAAAGTGTTGTTCCGTGCGGGAATCGAACCCGCAACACGTTGCACGGCAGCCGGTTGCCCAGCCACCGCACCAACCGTGCAGTCAAATATAATAGTATAAGATAAGATTTATATAGATACGAATAAGTCAGTCGTTAAGGTGCAATATGTAGTATTTTTACTTTATTATGGGATAAGCTAGTAAAGTAGAGGACGGCGGTAAACGATGGTAAACAATCGGCGCCGCCCATGGATACCCGAATCACCAAAGTCGTTACATTAGGATGAGATTTGGAATTTGATCGTTCTTGGGGATTCTGAGATTGTGGAGGGGGTAATTGGGCCTCCACTTACGTCCTTTTTTTACTCTGAACTTCACACTATAGCAAAGATTTTACAATAAACTAGTATAAACTATTATTCCTTAATAAAATTACTGCAGCAATGCTACTAAAGACGTTGTTTTATATAAGAGTAAACGCACCCAGACTCATATGAACGTATATATAACGGCCCTTAAATCCGAACTCATTCGATTTCTCAACCATTTGCCCAACAGACAAGAGTCATGCAGCTAACTCTCAGCTCTCGAGAGTCGCTCAATTGAACATCTCTGCTTCTTAGTAGTAGCGGTACTTGAATACTCAGTGATGCGGTTACAAGCACACCCCGCTTACATCTGTAAAGGACGTAAGTTTTATAACTACATTCTATTTAAGATAAAAGAAGCGAAGCGAAATATTTTTCTTAAATTCACGATTAATTCTCGTAAATGTCCCTTTAAGGACAGTGGTGTTATTCTTTGGTTATGTTATGAGTCCTATATAGAGGTAATGGAACATACGACGATTTCCACTCCCAAGTTCTATCCCACATCATCCTCAGGCTATAAGTGGCCACTGCTGATCAAAGGCCTTTTCTCATACGGACATTACTCATAAGGTTTGAGCATTAATCACCACGCTTGGTCAATGCGGTTTGACTATTCCAAACTTAAAATTAAAAATTAAGTAAGCCCAGGTGGAAACCTGGAAAGCATCGTAAACTTAAGGAAAACATCGTGAGGATGTTTCCCTACTTCCATGTTTTCCTACTTTCCTACACCTTTTGTCAGTGGTGTTTAAATTACTTAAACACCTTAGAAAGTACTTGGAAAAAGTCACACACAAGTACTTGTCGTTGGTAGGTTTCTAATCCGCACCGTCATGTCGCGGAGAACCTAACGGGTAACCGGGGCTCCGGCTCGACGTGCAGGAGAAGGAACGGGGTGGTTTTTAGTCAGTAAGAGTCTGACACTCCCTCCCGCCTCACCCAGGCGGGAGAAGTCATTCGATGACTTTCCCCACTTAAAAAAAAAATCCGCACCCTCATGTATAAGAAGCGGGTGTCCTAAACCTAAAGGCCACCACGACCTTCTAATATGGCCGTTATATGAAGCAAACTTCCAAAATGCTCGCTGTTAGGTACTGCCAAATTTTTAACCCGGAAATCGAACGAGGTAGGCAGAGAGAACAAGTATTATTAGATCTCCTAAAGGATAGACTGATAAATATCTGTCCAAATTCACAATAATGAGAATATTACTATTTCCATTTTAAGTTTCAAAAGGTAGTTATTTTGGGTGTCCTTTTTGAAGTTTGCACAAAGAAGAAACCTACAAATGCGACCAGGGAAATGTCCAAGGTCACAGCGGTAATGTCCTTCCATATAAACGAAATGAAACTCAGTAAAACTGATAGGTGTTCCGATAAGGACTTTTAAAGTACTTTGACAGTTCCTAATCTCCGATCTATTGAGTTTGGATTCGTTGTCTCTGAACGTATTGCAGTTACGGTACTTATCTGCTATCGGCCAGTCATTATGGCCATTTTGCCATCATTTTGAACTGGCTTTTGCAAAGAAAAATGTGTCTTTTATGATATTGGTTGGCACATCATTTCCCAGGGTTAGGAAACCTCTTGACTACTGTCGCAAGTGATGTGTGTTTATTAGAGGTGCTAAAGATAATACAGATATAAAATGTCTTTATCTTTTACTATTCAATTCCTAACGGTCACCGGTGATCGCTCACCACTAACAACATTATAGACCTTATTTCCGGTGGTTAAAGCCTACTTTTGTATGAACATTTTTGGGGATTTTCATTACGATATATCACATATCACCCGAATACTGAAAGCTTAAACGAATGTTATAGTAATAGAGAAAAAAAAATGAGTAATGATAAAATTGGACAAATTGTAAACAGATGTTCCATTTTTAAATCTTTAATTCACTTATTTATATACAAACATATTGTCCGATTAGTTAAAGGCGACTGGGTGTCCCTATTTATAATATTCTTTTTATTACTATTTAATGAAAGACCAAGGCGCCACCAGCTACAGCCTTTATACCTTATTTTCGTTGGCTTTCAGTATATTGTATATCTGATCATCAAGCACAACTTACAGTTATGAAAGTATCAATATGTTTATTGTCTCATTGAAACATTTTATTTTTTTAAATGTGTTCATTTAAAAAAATAAAAGGTTTCAATGAGACTTCATTTAATAAAGTGTTGCAAGTTCGGGACCTCAACTTAACCTTATCACCCAATTGTGCTGTGTGTGATGTTGTAGAGGATGTGCAACACATTTTGTATGAGTGTCGACGTATTGAGTCTCAGAGGTATCAGGTCTTTAGTTTTAAGAGCTTTAATATTGGTTTTTATCACAATGCTTTAGCGTCACCATTGTCATCTGAGGCTAGAAAATTGTATCATTTAATTATTATGTACCTCTATTTAAGCTTAACAGCTAGTTAAACCTACAAACAATTTAACTACTTCATTTTTTGTACTGAATTTTGTTTCCTATAATAGGGCTGACATTTTCCTCTAAGGAAAAAAGCCCTTCTTATTAAATAAGGATTAAAAAAACTTAACCTGTTCATTAAACTTATGCTATCTCTTTCTTTCTAAACTGTTTATTAGAGACATAAATAGTATATATTATACATTTAATTTAATGTTAGAGTTGACTAACACGTTAGTATAAGGCTTGAGACGTTCATAAAAGTCTTAATAAGATGACAATAATATGATATTAATCATAAATATACAACGACTTTCCAATCATTTATTTGACGAGGCTCAGCATAATCTCAGTTAAGTACGTTAACCTTTTTCAATTTAATAAAATTATTTCATCAAAATTGTATTTTTTTTTTCAAGTTGCAGAGTAATTACACATAACACATAACATCACGTCTTTATCCCCGAAGAGGTAGGCAGAAGTGCACAGTACTTAATGCCGTCGCACAATGTAACACCCACTTTTCACTATTTATGTTACGAGTCCCATGTAATAGGGGGTGAGCCATATACCGAGCACAATTCCAGACTCCGTGCTACTACTGAGATTTTTTTTAAAACCCAGTAATACTTTGGTCAACCCGGGAATCGAACCCGAGACCCCTTGCCCGGCAGTCGCACTTGCGACCACTCGGCCAACGAGGCAATTCCAGAGTAATTTTACTC
Source organism: Spodoptera picta (assembly GCA_038387885.1). Taxonomy (NCBI): domain Eukaryota; kingdom Metazoa; phylum Arthropoda; class Insecta; order Lepidoptera; family Noctuidae; genus Spodoptera; species Spodoptera picta. Next base: position 398,024 of record JAZHFQ010000452.1, read on the forward strand.
CATAAAATTGTTAATTTTATAGATTAACGTACTTACATATGAATGAATGAATGAATGAAGCGTTTATTCAAGGTAAGAAACATAGTTGGAAAAAATACAATATTACTTCTGCCAAACTGCAAAACAGTTTGTTGGCAGATGTAGCTCCCTTAAATAATACGACTATATAAAATGACTAAAAAAAAGAACCTTTGACATTCTAATTCACACATAATAGTTTTCTATCAGGTAAGTAGTTTGAGTAGGACATAAACTTATCTATATATCTCCAAACAGGAAAGGAGACCTTAACAATCTTTGTTGAGAAGGAACTTCACCATTTTGTTTTTGAAGGAAAGTTTTTAAACTTTCCAAATAGTCTGGCATATCATTAAATATTGTTGGGACTAAGCATTTTCTACATCTTTGCCCATAATAGTTAACAGTAGTAGGTACTATGAATCTTTTACTTATTTTCTCTCTTTGGGGTCTTTTGCTTACCACTTACATATGTTTATAGATTATTATGTCTGAAATAATAGTTAAAAGGCTGGAAAGCAATATAGATAACTTTTTGTTTTTACTTTTATGTATGAATCCGTGGGTATCCGTATCCGTACCTAGTATTTTTAAATAACTAGAACATCTTAAAACTTTCGGGAGACATACTTAATTAATTATTATGTTTCCAGCTTACTCACGAAACTGTTTGACGAGGATCTCGACTAGTTTCAAGTAGTAGACTAGTAAATAGACTTAATTATGTGTTCTATGAGTAGTCCGCGCACCCTGAGTCCTTTATCCTGCAGTAGAATAGTTACAGGATTGTTTGTAAAGGAATATCACTTCAACCTGTAGATACTTCAAATAAACTCATATAACTAAATATGCACCTCTGCCTATCTCTTATGAGAATGTAGAGTATGAGGTTTTATTTTGTATGTATGTATGTATATTAAAATAATGATATTGTTTACTGTTGCATAATGATAAGTATGTAGTTACGTTTTTAGAAATAAGATGTCTTCCTATAAGTTTAATGTATAGAGCTCCTTTCGCCTGCGATACAGGATTGTCCTAGTGCAGGCATCTAACTTTACGAGATCAATTTTACTTATGTACCTGAAACATATTTTGTATTTTTGAATTATGAATAAATTTTATTTATTTATTTATGACATATACCAACACAAAATAAATAAATCTATAATTATAACTACAAGTATGTCTAATATGAAATACTGGTAAAATAACTTGAACAAGTTGACTAAAGTTCGGTCAGACTCAATCATATTAGCTTAAAAATGTTTGAACATTTTTGGCACATTGCCGAACATTAGGGGGAGTTTTATAGAGCAGCCGGTTATGCGGTTATTGGCAATACGTTAGGTTACTTCCTACATGATTGGAGCCAAATGTACTTACATCTGTGCCATAGCGAATAAAAAATAATATCTCTATTATGTATTTGTTTATGAACGAACGAACAATGACTTACCTACTACCTGTCTTAAACTGTCAAACACCAAGCGGTCACCGGTGACCGCAACCTATTGTTCTATAATTGTGTCTACAAAACCGGTACTCGACGAGTTAATGGAGATTTTCATGGGATATAAAATCATTTTACATACATAACCTCACAAAGATTGCAACGATTCTTAGGTACCTCTTTCGCTTCATCAACAGTCATCAGTCTTTTCATGCATGCTCGCCGCGGTTTAGGGTACTTTTAATTTGGCCATTCTTTAATGTGTTCCCAATCTGGTCGATATATGCCTATCTAGGACTCCCTCTACTGAAAGTCTCATTCATATCCGCCATATAAATCATATAAAGGCATTCTATGTTTGTGAATTTCGTTATTCAAAGCCAAAATACCCCACCTCATCTACAACCTGCGAAAATTTGTAAATCCCATTCACCGTAGTAGCACTTCTGATCTTAAAACCAGCGCGACAATAGTTAATACGGCCGAAATTAAGGTAAAATAGCCATTTTTACGAGAAAACATACTAAACTGCTAGTATACTCCCCCTTAAATAATACAAGTTGTATAATAATAGAGGTTTACGTACCATGTCTTCTCATAATGTTTTTATGAGAGCATCGCTGGAACAAACCTCGAGTTATAATAAGTAAGGACACAGAAAAATATATAAAAATAACATTAAATGAATATTTTTATCACCCACCAGAGGTAAACGTGGGAATAACGGGAAACTACGGGTTAATAGTATACTTTTTAAATTTTTCTTGTTATGAGCCTGCGTCATATTTTTATGGGAGTGACGCAGTGTGAATTTGAAAGTGCTTCTGTTTGTCAAATTAGTTTATTGGTGAGACATAAGGTTTTCATTTATTTTGAACCTCGCATAGATCAAGTAGCAGGTTCCATAGCCGTAATACTTAAAAATATTTTGTGTGCACATAACTACTGGAAATATTATCTAAAATTCTCATAATCAACAATATAAAACACTTCGCACTTCCATCATTACGAAACATACGCAACAAAATAATTAACGTTGTTTCAGTAATGAAACAAAGAAAACTTCGATTCTAGTAATGTGATATTCATCAAAGGGAAAACATCACACAAACAATACGATACCACATTGAAATTATATAGGAAGGTATTCTCAATCGAAGTATTAAAGCCATTCGTCAGAGGCGAAAATAAAAGGCAAATAAAAAAGGTCGCACATTCAAATAATCGTCTACATTGACATTCTCGACGAAAGCCTACAATGAAATGGCTCCCCTAAAATCATACAAAACAATTTACTGTTTGCTCAAAGAAAAGGACACCGACTCGATTCCAATTTCTTTGTAATCGATGTATAGCCGGGTTTTGGGGTAAATCATATATAAACACAAGGTGGGCACACGTTTGTTCAGTACGCTAAGCAAATACCTCCGTCTATTTAAGGTGAGGCCCAAAGTCAAACCTTGTTGTTATTTAAAATATTTGGAACATTCACTGCGTTAATTAAACATAAATCATATACGTTATGTAAAAGGAAATGTGGGGAACTAAGGTTAGAAATGGAATTTTGAATGTTTATTTTTCATTATATACGTTTGTCATTTCCTAATTTAGCAGTTATATTTAGTTGGACGATTGAAAAGGTATCCATGAGTACGGGTACCTTGCCGCCGACCAGAACCAGCGCATTATGTTCAGCATGCGCGCCTCAAGGAGCCATCGGCCAGCCATGGGTCCTAAAAGGGCTTATGCCGCGGGTTGCCGGGGCTCCGGTTCAAAGTGCAGGAGTAAAAACGGGGTGGTTTTTAGTTAGTAACAGTCTGACACTCTTCTCCTCACCCGGGTGGGAGAAGTCATTGGACGATTTTCTCCCCACAAAAAATAATTCCTGACTATAACCATTTCATAACGTAGTTTATTAAACGGAACATATAAATACTTTGAAGACTTAAATAAACTTAAAACAACAAGCTTCTTGCAAAGGAAATTTTCGCACATTTTTTTTTATATATACCATACTCAAAGACGTACACTTTTTAAAAAGAGTATATCTTTTTAAAAAGTGTACGTCTTTGATCGTACAAAGATGGTGGACTGCAGTGAAGTATTTTGCATAATAATAATACGAATGTTATTTTATGACGGGAGACAGAATTTTTCAAAACTCCTGCGAGATCGTAAAGCGCGGCAGTTAACTTTTCATAGGAATGAAGATACGGCATATGATCTCGTGCCGCATAATGTTCCATTAAATTAACATATTATATTATGCTGCTTTCCTATAGTTAGATATGTTTAAACAAACAACGGGTAGTTAACTATAAGTTTGTTAAAATGTTCAATTAACAAATGAGTGCTTTAAAATAATATTGAATATTTTTGACTAGAAAACCAAGAATATCAAGAATTTTAAATTTTTATAAGTATTTTGTTTATTTTTAAGAAAATAGCGTCCGTCCGTCCGTCGTTTTCATCAAAATTATCCATATCTAAATGTAAAAAGTGAATATAATTATGTATGTAATTCCAAAATAACCTGAGCCCAAAACAAACAAAATATTTCTGGAATGAGATAAGGACTGTACCGTCAGTTGTTACACCTTGTCATGGTATGTAAGTAAAACTAAAAATGAAAAGTAAACAAAATCCACTGTTTCAACATTGACCTTTTGAGAACCAGTAATAAAAAAGAGCTTTTTAAAAGGTTCCTTGCCTTCTTTCCTACTTTAGAAATGTGAGATAGTTCCAAACAACGTCAAGAACCGATTTTTCTGGCTTTTACCATTGGATAATAATAATAGTACATATATCAATATATAACTTGAGGAAATAACCTTAATACCTTAATTTCGGACTTTCAACTATTACTTTTATATCTAATAAAATGATTGCATTATAAAGATTCCAAAGTAAATGTAAAGTGTGAAAATGTTATATAATTTATGTGTCGTTTGTCATTCAAGCGGAAGGCTTGGGAGCTACTTTTGAAGAGATTGATAGAGTCGTAACTATTTATTAATAGTTACGACAAGAAAAAAGACATCATAATTATACATAATATATTTATTATGTATAATTATGATGTCTTTTTTTTTTTTTAATGGGGGAAAATCATCGAATGACTGCTCCCGCCTGGGTGAGGCGGGAGGGAGTGTCAGACTCTTACTGACTAAAAACCACCCCGTTCCTTCTCCTGCACGTCGAGCCGGAGCCCCGGTTACCCGTTAGGTTCTCCGCGACTCCGAATCGGCATCGGCCCTATTGGGCCCCATCTGTGGTGGTCTGATGGCTCTTTGAGGCGCGCGCGGAACGCGACGCGCCGCACGCTCGGGTCTGTTTCTGGTCGGACGGGGAGCCACCCATGTTCGCCGTCCGCAGGCCCGCGCTTACGGTGGCCGGAGATCGTCTCGCGATCTCCGACGCCCGGTGTGTCCTTCGCGATGGCTGGGTTGCGAGGAGGCAGCGCTTCGCTGCCTATTATGATATGTCTAAGAAGTATATGTGATATAATTATGTAAGTCTATATATTTAAGTTTATACTATTATATTTTTATGTATTTCTCTTGGTCATAGATCTTGGATACACTTGCTTCTTGCATTGACCATTGTTTTTGTCTCTTCATCACCCAAAGTTCTGGCTGGAGGAGAATGCCCATGGTAATAAGCCTACCTTGTACATTAGAGTGTGCATGAACCGTCACTCCACCTAGCTGAAGGGCTACGTTACACTACGTTTGTCTAGTAGTCTCCACTGTAGAACAAGTCTACGCACCCATAATAGAATTTTACTAATAAAACTAAATAATAAACACCAAAGACACTTTGTGCAAGCGATGAACTTTTTCCAGTAGGTATATTTTCCCTATATAACACTTGATGATATTATTCGAAACGTTATTAATATGAACAATCACGAGCTTGAGCTCCCATTGGCAGATGGTAATTAAGCAATTATCTGTAATATGTCGAACAACCAAGTATTTCGTAGACATACAAATTGGACGGAATTAAAACATTATATTATTATTTATTTTATTCGGTTTTTCATCGAATTTCGCATGGATTCGGATTCAATAAGCGCTTGTTTGAAGTAAAAATACCAATATTTATTTGTAAATACTGAATAATCGACGAATAAATATTCTGTTTGTTATTCGTCGAAAAATTCTTCAGTTGCAATATTACTACAATTGTTATTAAAAAATTAAACCGTTAAAGTGTGGGGGCCATGCTTCGGCATGAATGGGCCGGATCGATTGCAGTAATACCACGGCCTCACAGAAAACCGATGTTAAGGAACGCTTGCGTTGTTATTCGTCGTATGAGTAAGGTCGTGTCTGTTCCTCCCTCTCCAATCTCCTTAATTCCCGAATACGCAATAATCCTCAAATTCCTAACCCCCAAAAGGCCAGCAACGCACTTGTAACCCCTCTGGTGTTTCGATGGGCGGCGCCGATTGCTTTCCAGCAGATGATCCGTCTGCTCGTTTACCGTAAAAATAATTAACCCCATAAAAATACACATATCTGCATTTTTTTATTTACATGCTAACCAACAATAGGAGGGAAACCTTTTGGAAGAATTAAAAATGTCTTGATATTATGTACGTTTACGTTGCGTTTTAAAGGCATCTCTCTCTTGACTTTTCTAATTATATTCTTCTAAGGTTTCCTTTTGTTAATTGGTTCTTTTTATAGTCCGAAGTAGCTTAAATACTTTTTTATAGTGTAAATAAACTTGTTCTTGATGATTTTCCACAAAAATGGTTAATTGAAACTTACCGTGGGATAGATTTGAATTTGAAATTAGCTGGTTTTGTATATGTCTGCAAATTACTTACCTATAAAGGTATAAAGAAAGATATCGTTATTAATTTAACATTTCGCGTATTAAATATTAATTGGAAAGCTGGAAATTGTATGATTAGCGATGTGTCTTAACTTCTTTGATATTCGTTATTAATAGAGGTATATCGCGGTTTTTCACAAACTGGAACAAATAGTAAAGTTTTCTTGTACTTAAAAATAATTACGTCACACAATACAATACAGTTACTTAATAACATTTTTAATCAAAACTTACAACAAAGTAACACCTAAATAGACCCAGTGGAACTGTTTCGTTAAGAATTCCTCTCGTATTAAACTTGTACGCGAGTTTTTCGGGAACTTATAAATTGTTAGAAAAAATTTCCGAGGCGAGTACAAAAGCTGCTCCGATACAATTTACGTTGTTACTGTTTCGAATTTAGAATACTTTTCTTTTAAAATTAATTATTAAGGCTTTGGCTGCCAATAAAAAACTATTGAAGGCAAATCCTCCGCTAACGTCGGTCACCGGTGACTGCCATGGCGTTTAACGTGTTAATTATAGTTGAGTGCATGGTTCAAGTTTTTAGTTGCGTCGTGGTGTCTACGTGTCGAAGACTTGGTAGGATGTTGGTATGGAATGTTATCATGAATCTATTGAGATAAAGCCTTTAGCCTTTTGAACGTATTGTTAAAGATATTTGAAAGAGTGGGTAATAATGGCTTTGGATACATATTCTTTAAGGAAAAATAAGTAGAAGAGGTATAAAGAATAGTCAGTATGCCAGTATGCATAAAGCTAGTGCAGTATATATACATACAGAGTGGAATTTTGTAATGCCACCTGAAAGGAAGGTACTCTTAGTATTTAAGATAGAAAATTTTATTCAAAGAAACATTCCTTTATTTTTGAAAAAGATCAAAACCGCATTCAATGATTTTTAAAATTTGCTTGCCACGCGCCGTAATCCAACTGACTAACATCTGTAAAAGTTGCACCATGTACATTTGTTGCATCGATTTTTAGGGTCAATAAGGATAAAATCTCTAACAAACTTCATAAATTTAGTGAAAAAAAAAAACAATGAACGATCAATGCAATAAAAGTACTGGGTGCAAACTTTGACAGGTTTTAATCGGTCCGATAACCGTGGGAGGCAAGCTAATTTAAAAAAAATTGAATGCAGTTTTGTTCCTTTTAAGAAGTAAAGGAATGTTTTCTTTGGGTAAAATTTTCTATCTTAAGTACTAAGAATATTTCTCCTTCATTACAAAAATTCACCCTGTATTCATAGACCAAATTAGACAGCAGCTACAAGCATTGCTTCCTCTTACGTAAGGTACTGGCAAACGGAACTGTACACCTAAACCACAAACCCCACTCAATAACTGTAACCCATAAATAAAAAGAGAACCATTAATAAATCCCGAATCAATTCCTTCACACGAAATTCAACTTCTGAATCCTTGCACTTACATTCTCAACACAACCGAAAACCGCATTCACCTAGTTCGCTCCCAAACCTCTGCAAGACGGAAAATAAATAAGTACTATTATCCCCTAAGCGTGAATTCGTGGAGATTCGTTTAAAACGAACATTCCCGAGCGTAGTTTAATTTCAAGACAGTGAATCGTATAGTCGCTGATGCGGCAAATAGGCAACGCTGGAATGACATCCTGTTGTGAACAAAAATACGAAGTTTTTAATTGGTCACTCAGTTTGTACGGACTTAATATGTCCTTCGATAGTTTATAACTGGGACTTTGTTGGCGTGTGGGATGGCCGGGCAAATTATTGCTCCTCTCTGTGTCGAGTTAAATGTTTGACTAAAAGGATTATTCTCGTACCGTATTTATTTTTTACATTGGAGTCTATTTTAGGACGCTAAATTTTGATACGCTTATAATGACAGTAATGCTAACTAGTGAGTTATCTGACGTCGCGGCTGTCCACGGGTAGTGCTGATCATTTACCATCAAATAATCCGTCTGCTCATTTGCCTCTATTTCATAAAACGCTAACCCAAATTTAATGATGATCAAATATTTTGTGTGACTGTGTTTGAGCGTTGATGTTTGCTTTGGTTTATATCCTGTATGATTACCGTTTGGTATTACAAATATAGTACATAATGCAAATATTATAATTTTTACTAAAATACAGTATTAATATTGGTTACTTCAGTAATGTGGAATGAAAGAGCGCTCACCGCAACTTAAAGGTATTCTGTAAGTTTATCACAGGTGGCATCGTATATATTTACCCATAGGGTTGTTTCTAAAAAAGGGATAGGCAGGGGTGTATAACTGAATATTTTAAATATAACACTCATTCATTCATTCATTTCACCAGTTATAAGATAAATAAGATTATTCGGACACCATCGACAAAAAACGGTGAAGGAATACATCGTGAGGAAACCTATGGCTTATAATTCGTAATTATGAAAATTTTGAAAATCGCTAAATGCGGGTGCATTGGCGACCGTGGTGGTTATATGGTTAATGCTTAAACCTTCTCTGTCTAAGAAGAGGCATTTGGGCAACAGTGGCCACTTTATTGGCTGTTGATGTGATATTTTTTTTTTAAGGGGGGAAAATCATCGAATGACTGCTCCCTCCTGGATGAGGCGGGAGGGAGTGTCAGACTCTTACTGACTAAAAACCACCCCGTTCCTTCTCCTGCACGTCGAGCCGGAGCCCCGGTTACCCGTTAGGTTCTCGAGACCCACGTAATAAAGGCCCAGTCTATTGCATCGAGCATTGGTACTTCCAGATTCCTTCCTATTACTATAAGTATTTGATAGTCAACTATTTCGATTATTCTTTATTCAACAGTTGCAGCTACAACCACGCGACCAACATGGCGTAGTACGTTAATTTATATTCCATTAAAATATTAACAACAAGAAAATTGATACGAATGTTCTTCATCATATTTTGAAGACGGTATAGAGAGACAGACTGCAATGCAGTAAGAACTAATTTTAAGTTTATAAGCTTAGTTTTGTGATTGAGTTCTCATTTATAATAAAATAGAGTAGTTTGGGGTGCATTTTTATGACTGTTACTAAAAGTGTTTATTATGATGTGAATTTTTTGAGGTTTATATAGAGGTAGAATTTTATTGTTTTTTAATTTTAAAGATAAATAGGCAGTTCTAACAGCAGCAGTCACAGTAAACAATTATAAAAGCAATAGACACAGATATAGTCAACAGATTCTTAGAGTCCACTGCTGTACTATTTGAGCCGCGGAGGCCTTAACAGGTTGCCGTGGCTCCGGTCCAAAGCGTCCAAACCGAGCAGGAACGGGGTGGTTTTTAGTCCGTAAAGAGTTTGATACTCCCTCTCGGAAGAAGGCATTGGATGATTTTCCCCCCTCAATAAAAAACTGCTATACTATTCTAATGCTTAACAGGCAGGTTGTAGTTTGTAGTTTAAGTGGTGATCCATTTAAAACTTGACGGTTTTTTGACGAAGAATAGGAGTAATTGTATATACCTATATTAGAAATTAGTAAATATAGATATTAGAGTAGACGTACACTTAAAATAACATAAATCTACATTCGAAGACATAATTCATTGCGACCCAAACATATACGAAACGGTACGTAATACTACTGGAAAGTTTAAATATAAACGTAACCGCTCACTGGCCTGATTTCCGGCCCACCTGATTAATGTATTGCGACCCACAGAGGACAAAAGCCCAATACGTATTTACTGGGACATGAACAGCGAATAAATATATAGAATGTTTGATATCTCGAATGAATAATGTTTCTACAAACATTTTCCAAATAACCAATTAATTTTAGGTTAAAGATAAACTTTTTACATAACGAACATAACATCACGCCTTTTATTCCCAAAGGGGTAGGTAGAGGTGCACATTACGGCACTCAATGCCACTATAGAATGTTTACGCCCTCTTTTCACTATTTATGTTACGAGTCCCATGTAATAGGGGGTGAGCCTATTGCCATATACCGGGCACATATCCAGACTCCGTGCTGCTACTGATGTTTTTAAAAACCCAGTAATACTTTGCCAGACCGAACCTGAGACCCCTTGCCGCCGCAGTCGCACTTGCGACCACTCGGCCAACTAGGCATAAACTTTTTATGTTTAAAATAATTGTAATATACCATAACACCTTATTTCCTGCAGGGAGTGACAAGTGCTTACTTATGATTACGTACTTATCGCGAACGACAATACTGGACTCCCTGCTATAATTGAATATTGCAAAAATCCCTATAGTCTATATTATTTTTCTCACAGCGTGAAACTAAGACCTTCTTGCTTAGCAGTTGCATTAGTGACTACTCAGCCAGTGAAATCTAGGAGCCAATTATTTAACCACTCTGACGAAATCAACAATTTTTTGCGTTCACAGCGACGTAAAATATTTTGACATGGCATTGAAACAAAAAAACATAGCTACGTTTCTCATAAAGTAATATTTACTATTAAATAAATGAAAAATAACGGAAACAGTTGCAAGAGACTAATAATTTATCAACGTCGACTACGTTTATTCGTAGTGTTCATCGCGTCGGTCGTATCGGTCGCCATACTCTTTTGGCGGCCATATTTCTTTGGCGCACATAATTAATGAAAGCTTTGATTTGCTTTGAAAGTAAATGTATCGTTAAATGTACTGTATCGGCGACGTATTCTTTGTTATCGTGTTATTTATTATGATGGCGAATGTGTTTGCTGTACGAAATAGGGTGTACATGTGTAAACGGGTAGACGGGGAGCTCACGACACCTATAAATTTATCATCTTTTTTTAATATCCGAATTTGAAGTTAGCTTTCACTTGTATTTAGTTCTGTATATTACTACCACTACACTATGATTCCAATACTGAAATTATTTACATTAAAGTTTTTAGATGGATTTATCACTGTATATCTGTTGGTATGAACGAAGTAATAATAATCAGTCAATAACGTGTCAAAGGATAAAACTTTGTACTAAGGTTTCAACGAAACTCGAGCATTCCATAACTTTTCAACATCGAATATTCAAGCTCAAAGCTCTTGATCAGTGTTCACAATACAAGGAAACTTGCAACTACAAACTTTAGTTTGAAAATGAAAATAATTAACTATGCATTTTATCGGCTTCTAAATAGGGATATGAAATTCGTGTAGAAGCCTTTTAACTTACTTATTAGTTAATCAGTTCTACTTTTGATATATCACTTGAGTGAAAATATATTAATTCTCATGAGAATTAATCCTTTCCTCATGATTTGATTCCGTGGATATTATTTTCTCCCTCTTTCCTGGTGGTCTATTTTGATGGTCATAATGACTGTCTTAGAACGTCAAAGGTTTCAGATGACCAACTTAAAGGGAGATACTCTAATATTATCATTGAACATAATATTAATTGCAATTTATTAGTATTGGCAGTTTGTTGGAACTGTCGATATCTATCCTCTTGACTGTAATACCTTAATCGGCTCTGTGACGGCCCCGGGTGTGTGAGAAATTCTTGGATATAATTTATAGAACGGACAATTTTAGACAAGTATTTCAAAATAATATGGGTTTTGGTTTTCTGATTAAATTTGGTTTAAAGTTGTAATAAAAGAATTGATAAATGTGATATTTTATTTTTAGGTTATAATTGGGAGTTTTGAAATGTTGTGTTTTTAACTGTAAGATTAATATATTACAATGATACTATTTACGTAATATTCATATTGGAAAGTAATTATATGTATCTTCTAGACATTATTTTGAAACAGATATTTTTATTTTACTCTGATGATATACTTAGAAAATAAAATTTAAATTTTTGGAATTTTACATATTTGTATACACACATTCCATTCCACACACATTTGTAGAGGGGAATGCTTCTAGTGTCCTGCTCTTGGCCTATGCACGGTTAACAGTATAATGAGAGAGCAGGATATTTTCTTAAGGATATTAATGTTTTTCCGTTGCGATAGGATATTAAAGCGGTTGATCAATATTTACTTATCTTATGTAACAGATGTTACCATTTTGTTCCTAACGAAAAGCACAGCAAAGCACTTTTTGGTTGGTTCATTCAAAAATGTCTTTTGTGACGTAATCAGTTAAGAATAGGCCGATTAGTTGATTTATTTTTAGAATCGTTTGTTGTTTGAGAATCTTAATTCTACTTTGATAGATGTTTGTCGTCTATTTTATTTGAAAAGTTCAAGTGGAAATAGATTAACTTTGTTGTCGATTTGTAGAAGTTTACGATTTCAGTTAATGAACAATAATTATGTGAACTACGTTTAAAAACCGACTTTAGCATTCCCCTCTTTTTTGAAGTCCCTTAAAAAAAATTACTAAGACCATCTCTTGTGAATAATAATATAAAATATACCTCTATATTTATTTATTACACAACATAACATCACGCCTTTTATCCCCAAGGGGTAGACAGAGGTACACATTACGGCACTTAATGCAGTGGCATTAAGTGCCGTAATGTACAGTGGTACAACATACAATACATGATAGGTCAAACTGCAAACGTGACGACAACGTGCTTCATCGTAGACCGCATCATTGCTTACCACTAGTGGTCAAACGTCGGCCCATCAAATATAAAAAACCTCCTTCTTTATTGAAATCGGTTAAATAGGTCTTGAGTTTTTTATTAGTGTTTGAACCTGCCGCCTTATAAAAGTGAGAATTATTTCAATATTTTTTTTATTGGAATCCATCCAACAGTACTTTACCTTAGAATGCTTGTACTTAACATAACCTACTGCACTAAAATTTCAAGCGAAATAAAAAAGTTTGTAGCTGTATCGAGTCTACTTCGGTAAATAAATTTTCAACTGTATTTTTAATGTAAAGATCTTTTTGTACGTAACCCGTTGAAACTTCCTAGCGTTGATAAGTAAGAGAATAAATAAAAATACAGTAACCATTGTACATTTTACGGGCCAAGCATAATGAACTGTCTGCTTCAAGTTTTTATAGAACAATGTCAGAATTTAGATGATTAAAATGCCAAGAGATATAATTCTTTGTTACAGAGCTGTTGGAAAACATTCACGTTCTCATTTCTTGCCATTGCTTTCAAATGTAGGAAAAATACTTAATTGTGAATTCTATTATGAAGTTATGAGATATGAAATTGTATTGTAATATTATAAGTATGAATTAGTGTAATCACTTAACCTATTAACCTATTTATAGAGGTACATATAGTATCTACGCTGAAGGGAAACACACTGTACATTACTCAATTTTCTGTTGTATTTTCTAAAGCTTCTATTTTCTTTGTATCTCTTTTTTGTATGAGAAGAAGTCTTTGCGTAGAGCTGGGAGTTTTTATAAGTTTATAATTGAGTGATGTATCACAGAAATCGTGATGAAATCATCACAATACGGCTTTGTCACCTCAGGCACAGTAAGACTGTCACAAAAGCATTAACGACTCTTTTGCTTCTATATACATTTAAATCAAACACCAAAATATATCAAACAAAGAGTGTTGAGTACAGTTCCGATTATTCCCCTCACGGACTAACAAGCTCGGTATATGTAAAACAAAAATATTTTTTCACGAAAAATCGCCAATGGTATGTAGACAAGTTTTGTTCGTTGAAAACGTACACCGCAATTTAATTACGTTAGGTACCGTCAGACCTGAAGTTGTCAACAAGGTAACTAGTGAACACAAAAAATAAAACTAAAAAGCTAGGGATAATACTACAAGACACACAAAATACATCTGTTAACTACATTTTTTAGCAACTATCGTGAGATCTACTATCGTTAATTAAAAATAAGGGTTCATTCACGTAAATATAGGTAGGTACTGACAGTAGGCTGCACGAAGTCGCCGCGACCGTGTACGCTGTTCATGACAAAGAGTCTCTCTGTGACTCGAAACTAGTAGAGCTTTTCTCAGTCTATTTACGGGAGTAAATACTTATTTTTAGTTAATCTTTTGCCTTGTTATGGAAAGATAAAGAAACAACTTTGGCCAAATAGACATATAACTTCACACCTTTCTTCCCCGAAGGGGTAGGCAGAGGTGCACATTATGGCACTTAATGCCACTGTACCATGTAACACCCAAATAGAGATGTGATTTAATCATATGAAGTTTTTGTTGCTGCTAAGTTTCATTAGATACTACAATAAGCAGTTAGCCTATTGCCTTCGATTAAAACTAAAAAAATATAAACCTACTAAGGAACCACATACATACAAAGTCGTCGTAGTACGTCAAAGACTTCATACATATACTAGAGGTACAGGGTTTTATAGTCTTATATATCGCAAATCATTATAATGGTCACTCCGTTCAATTCATATATATGAATAGATCCTGGCAGGCTTCGCCTGCGGTCTCGTGAGATAAAAAGTCTATGCGTTATTCCACACCATAATCTATCCCTGTGTTAAATCTCATCCCGATCCCTTAAGCCGTTTTGAAGTGAAGGATTAATAAACAAAGAAACATATAAACTAGCGCATTTATATTATTAGTAGGGAGTAGGATTGCACATTCAATACTTTAGAACTTTTAATACCACATAATAAAATGCAAGCACGCAGGTATTCATATATGGTTTTCATTTTCCAATACCAAACAGTGACACTAAAAGGTTTGAGAAATACTAAAATATGATCAAAGTATTGATATTTTTCGCTAAGTGGCAGTGGGGAACTCGGGCACGTTCGCATATTCTTCGACGAAACTTACTGCGCCTTCGAGCCCCATATCTTTACAGGATTAGAATAAGGAATGTTGTTCGCATTGGTAATGTTACCTCCTTAGCTAAAGTCAGGAATTTAGATGTTTGTGTAACTTATATATATCTAGCATTTGTTCTTTTAAAAAATAGCTTAAAGTGAACTGCAAGATAAGAAGTTTGGTTTATAGTTATGACATATATCAATATTATAGGTTTGTATATGGACTATGTGGAAATCTGGAGGGAAAACTTTACTGTACATGGACATCAACTTTTCAGCGTCATTAGATAAGTGGAATAATTGGTGGTGGAGGCCCGGAGTTTTAGGACGACCGATTCTCATGAAGGAAGGCGCGTTTTCGAAACCTACCAACGGCAAGTACCAATGTGACTTTTTCCGAGTTATCATATAACATCACGCCTTTTATCCCCGAAGGGGTAGGCAGAGGTGCACATTATACCACTGTACAATGTACCACCCACTTTTCACTATTTATGTTATGAGTCCTATGTAATAGGGGGTGACCCTATTGCCATATACCGGGCACAGTTCCAGACTCCGTGCTACTACTGAGATTTTTTTAAAAACCCAGTAGTAATTTGCCCGACCCGGGAATCGAACCCTAGACCCCTTGCCCAGCAGTCGCACTTGCGACCTCTCGACCAACGAGGCAGTTATATCTACTTTCTAAGATCATTTAGAATCCACTGACAAACGGTGAAGGAAACCTGGGTTTTATAATTTTTAATTACAAGTTTGAAATCGCCAACCCGCATTGAGTAAACGCGGTAATTAATGCTCAAACCTTCTCCGTGTGAGAAGAGAGCTTTGGTCAGTACTGGCCACTTATAGGTTGTTGATGATGAAACATAATAATACTGAATTTGATGATTAGTCTTCTACCTCAGATTCAAAAGTCATAACACAAGATATTGTTAGTGACAAACATAATCGTTGTACATAGTATACGAGTACAGTAAAAGCCAAATAAAAGTGTGGTATACAATTGTCGTGGGTATCGTACAACATAAATATCGCAGTTTAAATTTTAAAACGTATTTGTCATAGAACGACAACACAATTTGTCATAGAATATCATGATGCTGAGGTTAAAAGTTATGACTCCATTTTGTATTCAGTGGCGGCCATTTTGTATCGCGAGTTAGAGAGCTGTACAATCGGCGTTTGTAGGAAACCTGCTTTATTGTAATGCGGTATTTGTGATTGGTACTCTGTGTTGTACATTACTTGTTTCGGGTTGTATATTTGTGGTTGCAATGAGGATGTTTATGTCTCGCAACTCACAATGTAAAATAGTATGTTTTTATGTGCTTGTGTTGATTCTGTGCATGTGTGTAAAATAACCAAAGAGTATTTGCTGTTTGATTGTTTTTATCTTCTACGTTAGACAAAAGTTTGTCAATGTTTTATGAAGAGCACTATATATGTGTGAGAGTAAATCATTAAATATAAATAAACTATACTATTTTGTAAAATACACAGCAAAATAAATAAGTACCCACTCACAACGAGTAATATAACTCGTCATAAACAACTTGAAGTTACATTAGTTTTATGTTCGAGTTTAGCAATGAAATAGTAAAATAATGTTATACAGCATACGACTGAGTTCTGTGACTAATGTCCCTCGTATGAAAGTGTTAACTTTACATACAACTTTCATACACATAAAGCAGACACGCAAAACGCATACAAACATTTAGAAATGATATTATTTTATCTCTTTCATGTAGACTGCGACTACTTTACGATCTAAGCAATATAATTCACATTCGCTTATCTTTACGCGCAACTCTAAACATGGAGCATACAAAAGCAATTTGGAGGGAGCCAGTGAAACATACGACTTGACAAATTGACGGGCCGACGCTGTACTATTGCGTTCGCACGACAAACTATTTCATTTGTCCGGTTTATAGCTCGTAAACTTACGTAATAGGTGGGTTACAAACGAGACTCCTTCTGTGGTGACGATAATATATTGTTTATTTTTGTCTCCGGATATTAGGTAGCGATATGTTATTTATCACTTTCGCGTAGTTTGCATGCTCGGCGCGCGTGCCAATGCGTGTAAGCTTCCTTATTGCGAATATGCTGCCAATATTTTTAGTGTTGCCTACCGAAATTGGCAGAATGGCACACTATTAGCATCTTTTTGTTATGGGCCGTTGGTTTAAGTTAGTGTCTCCGTTCTGCTCGGAATATTTCAAAGAAGTTTAATGACTTTCATGACTTAAAGATAGACAGACGTTCATTTATCACAGTTTTCGGGGTTTTGTGAACTATGCAGTCTTTTAAGATGATATCTTTGGAGTTCGTTTTTATTATCATCTATACGTTTCATTTATTTTGAAACTAACGACGTGTCTATCATAAAAGGTTTCTGAAGATATTACAAAGTAGTAAATAATATCGTCATATTTCTGAGTAAAAGCTTCATTTAGTCGAATGAATAAGCAGCCATAAGTCCATGTTTGAGGTACAATCGGACACATCGCACCTGCGTATTGACGCAGCGAAATTAAAGTGCAGCAATATATTGTTTGTAAGGACTGTATTAAGTGATTAATTAACCCAATTCGAGTTCAACGAAAATTATATAATGAACTGAACAATATTTTCTGATATTTTTCTTTATTAATGAAAAGACGCAGATGTCGTCTGTTCAATGTTTACTAAAGAAAATATAAACACTGATAATAAGATAGAAAAGATAGATGTAATGCACTATGAAGATGAGCTAGACCAAACACGGGTTATCTAAAAACTGTTTTAGCAAAATAGCGAAATTGATTAAGTTTGACCATTTATGTAGGTAATCGTATGTATGTATATATACACTAAAACCAATCTATATCTGTATCATACATTGCGAAAATGGTTACTTAGTTAATGTC
Source organism: Spodoptera picta (assembly GCA_038387885.1). Taxonomy (NCBI): domain Eukaryota; kingdom Metazoa; phylum Arthropoda; class Insecta; order Lepidoptera; family Noctuidae; genus Spodoptera; species Spodoptera picta. The sequence continues at coordinate 415,939 of JAZHFQ010000452.1, forward strand.
CATAAATTAAATTTAATTAACATTTACCTTTGTGACAATGAAACAAATATTAGGCAATGATTAAAAATGCTTTGTTCACACGTGACACGTGACACACGTGAGACTTACGTAATTAAATGGAGATTTTAAAACAAAAAAATTTTTAAGTTCATTGTAGCTCTGTGCCTACATAAACTACATATATCATGTGAATGATAAAGCTACTTTCTATTGGGTTTTTGCTTTTTAATCGACTTCAAAAAGAAAAACAAAGGAGGTGGTCAGTTTAACCTGTATGTATGAATGTTTCGTCCCATTGGAAGAATAAAGTGTTATAATCATATGTGTCAAAATTCATATTATGGTAAATTCGTCATCCTTATAATGTAAACTATCGATTAATATTATTTTTATAAATTTTTATCCATTAATTCAAAAGATACAATGCTCGAATAAAGTTTTATCCGCGCCGACTACGTAAAATAACTATGCGTGATCACATACAACAATATTCTTCGCCTTGCTCCTGCGCAATTAGCTGCGCGTGCCGTGTCGCTTCATCCTAAGTAACGTTGTTAGACGAAGTAGCAGGAGTGGTGTTTGTTACGATGAATACCCAAAATTTGATAAAATTTGTTGTATAATGGTTTGATACAATTTACACTACGTTTTATTAATTTCCCACAAAGACAGTATTTTGTAATCACATAAAACATTTTTTTACGAAATACCAAAGCTTACTTATTAGAACTTAAATCTGAACTAAATACTTTAATAATAACTTATACCTCTATAACATTACGGTATCTAATAGCACTTGTCTTATTTTTTCCCCTATTTTTCCAGTTTCTTATAAACCTAGTACATTATACTACGTAAAATTTTGTATTTTTTTCGTCCGCAAGTACGCATAAAACATTGTTCTACAAAAAAAAAAATTAAAGTGAGTGCCGTATATGCAAATGACACTTCTTTTTACCAACGGTTTTATTATAAAACAAAATTTGAAATTTTAAAATTGCTATAAAATGGTTAGATTTAATTTAAAATATGAACAGCTTATTAAATAATCTATTAACAACTAAATGTACCGTTTAGACTAGGTAGGTACAGCAAACAAGTAACTAATATAAGTTTAATATTGAAAATACCAATGGACCTAAATACAAGAGTGCACGCTTCCCTTTTTTGAAATGTTTGCTTGCGTGCTCCGCTGTATTAGAAAAATCTAAATAGTTAATTATTTCAAACTCCCAGATTAGAGCAAAAAAAAATTAAACAGTGACACGTGAAAAAGTGAGTGCGTACTACTACAGTAGACCACTCGAGCGCGTCGCGGATAACCTAATGGGTAACCGGGGCTCCGGCTCGACGTGCAGGAGAAGGAACGGGGTGGTTTTTAGTCAGTAAGAGTCTAACACTATCGAATGACTGCTCCCGCCTCACCCAGGCGGGAGCAGTCATTCGATGGTTTTCCCCCCTTAAAAAAAAGACCACTCGAGCGCTCATCAAATTACATATATGTAAGTTATGTACATACATTTATTGTACTGATTTTTTTAACTATTATGTTATGTATATACTACTTGTTACTTTTACATAATCAAAGGAAAAATAATTATATCCAATAGAATTTTATTATAAAATTTTTGAATGATGATTTCTCAAACGATGAGGAAACAGCAGGTCAGGCTCAATTGGTGAGTTTGTGGTACCAGTGGAATAGACGATCTTTGAGCTGGAATTTGCATTAAATAGGGAATATGAAATAAAGTACACCACCAAGTCGAAAAAAGATGTTTGAATCAGGATACACCAATGAATTGCAATTTTATTTATACATATTATAACGAGCAAGCGACGCAATACGCTACAAAACTATATTTAAAACTGCATGAGATAAGTACTGCAACAGCACTGTCATAGAAAACGATTACAGAGACCACCGCCACAAAAATTAGAGGAAAGTAATCGTAGAAGACATGATCTCTAGCGGTTGTGACCAATTCATTTGCATCTATCCAATCACATTATTTAAGAAACAACACGACGAAATGATATCTAGACGGTAGTATATTGTCCGAAAGTACAAATTTCAACAGAGTTGCACTCAAATAGGTTCATTTTAAGCGATAGATTGTCCCGGTGATTGTTTCAGTGCCAGTGAACCGTAAACCAAATTTCAAACAAATACGTTCAGTGGTTTAAAAGATAGAGTCCTGAGATATAGCACATATTCTAATTCTGGGACTTGCGGGTTATTACTTTGGTACTAATAATTGTATTAATTAGTAAATTTGACCTTGACGGACTAAAAATTACTTTTAAAAATGAAATACTACGGGTTTTCAAGGACTAATACTACTATGTAACTGCATTAGGATCAGGGATTTTCTGATTCAATGAAATGAATACATTATTTTAATGGACTAGCTTCTGCCCAAGGCTTCTTTCGCGCTCTTTTAAAGGATTGGGGATAGGAATCCAAAAGAATACAAAAGCATTTGCTTTTACAGTTTTCTATTAGTAGTCAATAGATTAAGCAATATTTATTTCCACACGGTTCCCTTCTTTTCCTCATCAAGGGTGTAGTATGTAAGATTCCAACACTAAAATAATTTTGAAATCGGTTCCGTAGTTTCGGAGCCTATTCAAAGCAAACAAACCAAAAATTAAATCTTTCCTCTTTAGTAAACTAGTAGTTAGTATATTGTCTGTTCTTCAGTTTAGTGTTTTCGGAATATTTGATATACATAAATGTTATCTATGTTTGAGACTAATTATTGATTTTTGATATTTTTTATTATATTCACAATGGTGCCATAATTATTTATTGTGTTTTTATTATTAAGCTAACTTTATATTACAATTATATAGGACTGATTTATTCATAACTGACTGACTGGTTATTCACCACAGAAAGAAATAAGTCAATAGTTAGTTTTAAGTGATCTATTATATTTTTTTCTTACGAATCGCCATGTATTTATTTTGTAAGAATTTTAAGAGCATTATTCTGTTTTTCTGTCACCTCTTTTAATAATTTTATAATAAATATTTTGATTAGGTTATTCCTTATAGTGTATGTAATCAGATTGTATTTATTTTTAATTTACTCGTATATTGCTTACTACATTGACTAATAAATTGATTGAGAAAACTCCAACGTTTTTAAATATATAAAAATACTCAGTAATAATGATGAATTTAAAACCTATTCTACTTTCTTAGTATAACAGTTTCATATAAAATACGGATACAACCGCCAAATTTCGTAAAATAATATTTGATATGCCGATGTATCGTGAATAGTTTCGTCGAATATTGTTATATGTATCCTTAAGACACCTCATTCAATATTTTTTTTGGCAAAAGAACGTTGTATGTGCACATGCGACCCATTATACTTGAAAAGGCATTGTTTATAAAATCAATAATTATATTATCATAAACGATACTAACTTCTGTGCATATTGTACAAATATTAAGTAGCTAGTATCATTTATAACAGATTTATAAGCAAATATGTGACCGCGAAATTTATAATCGCTCTACTGAAAAGTCGTCAATTTGCAAATAGAACATTATTCTACTAATGGGACGGTTTGTGCGTGATTATCTAGCGATTGGCTGAATCGATTATGATGCAGTTGTCAAAAAAGTGTTTGTTACACTTAGGAGTCGGTTTCGGTACAATTAATAAATAAAATGACTTTCAAGAAGAAGGGTTTGAAGTCGGTTTTTTTAAACGAAGTGTATAATTGTTTATATTAAAACCCGAATAAGCCGTGAGTAAGCCGAAAACATCACTACATAGTACAAAACAAAGTCGCTATCCGCCGTCTGTCTGTCTTTATGTATTCTTAGCTAACTAAGCAACGGATTTAGATGCGGTTTTTTAGTAAATAGAATGATTCTTAATAAAGGTTTATATGTATAATACATATATATTACACCCGTGCGAAGCCGGGACGCTAGTATAAAATAATTAAATAGTTTATAAAAGTATTTTTATATTTGTTTAGCTAAGTTAGCCTTGTTAGTTCGTTTTATTATTTGTTATATAGTTTGTTCGTTCATTTAATATGTTTCAATAATAATCATATACCAGGCTTCTTGTTTGTTGATCTTTTTGTGCGAAGGAACAAAAAATATATTTATGTAAAACATAATTACATTTCTTTGACTTCCTTTATAGGGAAACATTGAAAAATTGTGTCGTACAAATATGTACGTACATACATACAACGTATGATGAAAAAAATATTGTAAATGAAAATAAATATTTGTTTTGACGTTCACATATTTTACTCGACAAAATATATGCAGCCGTTGTTATTATGTTTTTGATGTTTCGATGTTTATATCGAAAAAGTTGCACACATATGTAATTTCACCCTTCTGTGTGTTTTTATATAGCAGTTTTTATATAGCATTTTTTATATAGCAGTTTTTATATAGCAGTTTTATATAGCAGTTTTTATATAGCAGTTTTTATATAGCAGTTTTTATATAGCAGTTTTTATATGGTGCAGATTCAATGTAACACGGATTTGGCCAGTTACGTAATAACTATCATGTAATATTATGTGAGTAACATAACATAACATCACGCCTTTTATCCCCGAAGGGGTAGGCAGAGGTGCACACAGAAGTAACACCCACTTTTCACTATTTATGTTATGAGTCCCATGTAGTAGGGGGTGAGCCTATTGCCATATACCAGGCACATTTTTAGACTCCGTGCTGAGTGACTGAGATTTTTTTATAAACCCAGTAATCTTTTGCCCGACCCGGGAATCGAACCCGAGACCCCTTGCCAGTCGCACTTGCTACCTCTCGGCCAACGAGGCAGTCAGTACTTATTATGTGAGTATTAACTCATATAACATATTAAACTGTCAAACACCAAGCGGTCACCGGTGACCGCAACCTATTGTTCTATAATTGTGTCTACAAAACCGGTACTCGACGAGTTAATGTTATCACATCATGACACCAACAGCCTACAAGTAGCCACTGCTGACCAAAGGCCTCTCCTAGCACGGAGAAGGTTTGAGCATTAACCATCACACCACGCTTGCTCAATGCGGGTTGGCGATTTCAAACTTATAATTAGACATTATAAGCCCTCCGGCCGGCCACCGTAAGCGCGGGCCTGCGGACGGCGAGCATGGGTGGCTCCCCGTCCGACCAGAAACAGACCCGAGCGTACGGCGCCGAGCGTTCCGCGCGCGCCTCAATGAACCATCAGACCACCACAGATGGGGCCCAATAGGGCCGATGCCGATTCGGAGTCGCGGAGAACCTAACGGGTAACCGGGGCTCCGGCTCGACGTGCAGGAGAAGGAACGGGGTGGTTTTTAGTCAGTAAGAGTCTGACACTCCCTCCCGCCTCACCCAGGCGGGAGCAGTCATTCGATGATTTTCCCCCCTTAAAAAAAACAAAAAAAAGGCCAGGTTTCCTCATGATTTTATACCTCACCGCTTGTCAGTGGAGTACACATTATTCGGAAAAAGTCATATTAGTACTTGCCGTTTATAGGCTTCGAATTAGAATCTTCTACATGTAAAGCGGGCGTCTTAAATCTTTGGGCCACTACGACACACTTGTGTAAACTAAACGTACCTAATTTACAACCGGAGAATGGGAATATAAGTCTATTTTTTGGCAGAAACTGCTGTCATCACTCAACCGAATAGTGTTCATATACATATTTAAAGTTGGTACACTTTTACACTGATTAACATTGCACACAGCGATCTCATGAACTAATCCCGCAGTGCAATCAACAATGCTCTTACGACGGCCGGCGAGCACCACAAATTATGTCCATTGCTCCATTACTAACTACTTTAATAGAACACTTGCATACTCGGCCGGTAATGGACGTTGTTTTCTAAATGATGTCCAACGTGCTTGTAGAGGTAGAAACTTTAAAGTTATTGTCGGTCTTATGATAGTGGGGGCTTAAAAGCCTCCTTATTTATTTTGTACTTAAATTAAATGTTGATATGGTGCATATTACATTGGTTAATGAGTATTTGGGATAATAATGACCTTAGGTTTAAAATGGACGTGAATAGTTGATAACTTATGGTTAATTGGTTATGCGAACAATCATGCTATAACAAATAAGTGTTTTTTAAAAGAAGCAATAATGATTTAAATTGTTATTAATTTAAAATCATATTGATTCGTCGCTACAAGTTATAGATAATAATTGGCAATACAAATAATCATAGGTACTATAACAAATAATACTGTTTTTTATCACATAACATCACACCTTTTATCCCCAAAGGGGTAGGCAGCGGTGTACATTATTCCACTGTACAATGTAACACCGACTTTTCATTATTTATGTTATGAGTCCCATGTAATAGGGGGTGAGCCTATTGCCATATACCGGGCACAGTTCCAGACTCCGTGCTACTACTGAGATTTTTTTAAAAACCCAGTAATATTTTTTAATCGATGCTCTATATTATGGTTTTCTCCTGTGTATGTTGATAAATACACCTACAGCGTTTATAAATATATAATTTCACATATACATGCCACCTAGACCCGAAGTAGCAATTTGTGGATCATACAAAGAGTTACTCCGTGTGGGGATTGAACCCGCTACACGTTATGCGGCAGCCGTACAGTAAGAACAGATTACATTCAAAACATTACGTCATTTATTCTACAAAAATGAGTTGAGAAAGTTGTGTACTTAACACACACGTCTACTTGACATGTTCCATGTCAGAACAGCATGTTGCCTTGCACCTATCAATATTCTAGACTCCATGCAACTACAAAATTGTTACTAAAGAATTCGGAGGAGTATAAATTCAAGAAAAATTTATTCCTTTTCAGGAATTCATAGAACCACAATTGGGGTGATGACGGGGTATGAAAATTAAAAATCTAATTAGTCTATCAGTTAGGTAATGAAACAATATTAGACACGTATTTTTTTATTTTGTCGTATAATGAAATTATACTTAGATAAAACGAATCAAAGTTTAGGAGTGGGGGCTAAAACGTCATTTCTACGTATAAATTGTACATAGAAGTGACGTCACGTGACATTTCAAATCATCAATATATCGTCGAAAGTATTCGTTTCTGTAAGAAAATAAAAAATACATGTCTAATTATTTAAAATAATCTACCAGACGGACATTAAAATAAAAATTAGGCATCTACCCTATTATTGTTGACTTATCAACATTAATGAGGCAGTCATTACAATACATCTAAATTATGCCTGATTACTGATAACTAGTGTATACGAAGCAAATGATCCGTACATACATATCACACGCCCGTCTATTATGTCACCGACCAAATATCATTGAATTATTCCAATATGTCTCACCACACTAAATTAACAATACACACACCCACATATGTACATATAATATACAAATTCCCACCTACGTTCAATACAGCACACATTTAATGATATATGAGGAAGCAAATCAATACCTCATTATTGTTATAACAGTTTTGAATTTCGAAATATATTATTATATGTGGTTCTTTCGTTAATTTCTATAGCAACTGGGTATAAATACCTAATTAAAAGTAAATTATAAAATATTAATAAATATGTTATAAAAATATTTTTATTATATCGATTAAGAAAACAATGCTTAACTCGTCGAGTACCGGTTTTGTAGACACAATTATAGAACAATAGGTTGCGGTCACCGGTGACCGCTTGGTGTTTGACAGTTTAAACAACATGAATATTATCTAGAGGTATATACGTCATACCTAATGATAAAACGCACCTAAAAGTGACGTCTCACCCATTTTAAACCGATTTATTGTCAAAATGGATAATGGAGTTTCTTGTTCGTTCTTCTCCATTCGAATCTACATTTTGGAATGAGCACCTAGCTTCTCCTAGTTTCACTGACGGACTGACTGACAGACTATATATTTATTTTGTATTGGTTGACGTTTCAAAAGTACCAAACTATGGTTTAATTGAAATAAATGCTTTGACTTTGACTTCGAAAAATATTTTTTTCAAAAATACGTGTCTTATGGTTTGAAATTGGTACGTCTGGTAGTAATTTTAACATAAAAAAATATACTCAAAATCCTTATTCTTTTTGAAAATCGCTGGGTGGTCTGTCGGTATGACGGTGGGTATCCGGACCGATCGTCCGGTATCCGGGCCAGTCATCCGGTGTCCGGCAGAGCAAAGGCGGGGTTGCACTGCGGTTAACCTACCCCTGCTATTGACGTCTTGTGAAACCATGTGATGTCAACTATGTAATTATATTACAGAACTCTAGTAATTAGATCTGATTGGTTTTGATTGTGTATATTAATTGCGTAACGAAGATATGGATATTGAGATAAACGTGTGTGATTAGTTTAGTAATATGTATGATAAACAAAATGTCTTTGTTTTGTTATTTAGGAACGTTTGTCTTTGCCGCTTTTACTTAAGCAGCCGAAGCATAGACAATGAAAGCAGCGTCAATATTGGATGCTAAATACAATACGGTCGCGTGTAGCGCGTCTCAAGTGCGATACGCGGTACCGATGCTGTCGCACTTTTAGTGAACGTGCGACAGCATTGCTACAAAAAGTCGTCGTGGGCGAGGGTCCTAAGGACAACATAGCAAATCTCACAATCAAAATTATACCTCTATATAATTACATATATATTGGCTCGTACTTCTTAGCGATATAAAAGGTGAATGTATTTCAAAGAAGTACATACTATGTAGCTACAAATATAATATGTTCTTAGTAGGCATATGATAGCTTTCTAGTGAGTCCTATTTACTTATTTACGTTATATATATTTTGCTTATTTCAGCGTCAAAACTAGAAAGTGTATTTTTCTAAGAGGATTAAGGTTTCTTTCAAGAAAACTCGGTTTAAAAGTAATTTGTAAGAGAAAGATAACAATTAGAAAGATTTTCAGATACAAATCTCTTTAGATCTTATACATTTTGAAGAAAAACTTATTACCGTTTTCACCAACCACCTATCACTAAGCTAAAAGTAACTTAGCGTGATGTAGCATCTAAACTAACCCCTTACTGTTAGGTGTCACTTATGACTTAGGTGGGTGAAGAGAAAAATTACGTCACCGTCAATGTCACCTATCTTAGTTTAGGAGTTTCTTTAAATTTAGTACAGATTTGGTGGAAATGGACACTAGTTACTTATATGTATATTGTTTAGTAGTTCATAGTACAGGTGGTGAAGGTTTGTGGTTGGTTTAATTGCGGTTTAGCTTCATTGGGTTTGTCAGCTGTGACATCTGAATTAATTATTACACTATTGATTATCCTATAATAATTTATTTAATTGTTTCTAAGATCAGGTGGTCAAAGAAGAGACAGCTAAGTATGGTAGAAGTTGGACAGAGTAATGTTGCGTAAAAATTTGAGTTCTCACTTGTAGAATGACATTCTGGAACACCATAGAATGACGATTTTACTGTACATTTATGATTGATCTTGAGGAGGAATACTTAATTTTTGCCTAAGAAGTAACTGTGATCATCATTAAGTACAGGTATCACTTAATTTAAGATAGGGCAAAGCGGAACACTCTCAAATAAAAATATAATATAACTTTATGCGTTTTTGTTTATGTTATTCATGCAACATCAGCCTTAAGCGGTTGATTACAACTGTCTATGTAAAAAATAATCCGTTGGTTAATCTCGCTAAAACTCGAGAACAGCTGAACCGATTTGGTTTTAAAGGTGAGAAAAATATTTTAGGCGGTACGATGGTTGCCAGGTCAACTAGTCATAAGTTAAAAAATAAATATATAATTCCTTACTTTTATGAAAATTAAACTTGTTTTTTACCATCGTCTGTCGGCCGTTTACACCCTATATTAGCGACCGGTTTAAGGTAAACTAGTAAATCTGGTCACCACACAATCTGTCATAGTTCAGAGTTCACTTATGATTAAAACACAGACGTCAGCAGATCAAGATACTCTTTTTTGTCAGATTCTGTTATTCCATTTTCAACCTAATTCTTTTCATATATGTGTCGAAAATCCAATGTAAACAAATTACAGATTTGAGTAGATTTACCTACTAATGTTGGATTTCCACAGTTCAGTTGATATACACTTTTACTCCACTGTCTGTGGAGATAATATAAGTCGGAGTTTTTGACACACTCGTTCCAGTTTCATCTTAAAGGATGTGTTTAAAGAAGATTTTCGAAAAGCGCCACATTTCGGACGCGTTTGTAGATTTGAAATTTTTCATCATCTATTTAATACGTCAAAACTTTTGCTAGTCTATTTTAATCTTGATTGTTTAAGTACTTTAAGTATTCCTTTTTGTCTAAAATATTTCAGATATGAAGGTACAATAATGCCTAGAAGATTCTTGAAGTTCTAATTTTTTGAAGTATTTAAAGATTTTTTTTCACCCTAGTTATAGGCGGGACTGGAAATTAACTCTTCTTATCTCTAAATTGATTTTGTTGGGCTAGTACAACAAAGATTCTCAAGAGATTTTTAAGAACATATCTGCCTTCCAAAGACAGGCCCCTGCTAGTCATGTTTCTAAGATTCTCTAGGCATGGCAACACGTTACTACGGTCTTTGCTGTAGCCACATGATACCGTGTTAAGCAACAGTGACGTTAAGGACTCTGAGCAAACAAACGAGGATTTCGGCAAACAAAATGGCGGTGAAACTTGTGAAGGTGGCTTAGCTTTCAGAGAACTTCGAACATAATAAGCCGACATATACTATGCTGAAGGCTTACGCAACGTCATCACTAACATGTTACTTTATATACGTAACAGTATTTGGTTTATAACCGATGTGTGTGATAATAAATTCATCAGTTTTCCTAGAGAACATATCTTGAAGATTTGGCAAAGAAGCTTTGACATAGTCAACAACGTTCGAGTTAGACTTACGGTGATGGAGACGTCTCTAAGCGTACGGTAACTGATTTTCATCAGGTAAACCGGTTATATAAAAAATATTCATGATATATGACACCAAACCTATTGAAAAAAGACTAAAAAAGTTTATATAAAACTGATAGATTGAAACTTCAATACGTTGACGTTATTTGACACGTCAATGATTGATTCAAAGTTCACAGCTGACGCAATGCTTACCAATCTTATAGGAAGTTGTGCAAAGTGATTTATTTCATGTTAATTAATAGTACTTACATAAACCTTGTATTATGAATGCTTTCAATTTTTGTCACGTCAACTCTCTGTTTCATAATCATAGAAACCCTAGAAACAAACTACTACAATTTGAAATTTCATTTATGATTTAACCGTGAATAATATTCTTAGTGAATGTATGCTTAATAGGTCAATTGTGAAAATTGATAAATGGGCATTCGTAAATGCTATAAATGACAACTAGTCATCATATAGACTTGTATTGTAGGTAATCTAAAATCAATAATATATGCCTAAATAATAAATAAATGTATTTTAAATACCACAATATTTTACGTTGTTAGTTGATTGATCACCCAGTACCAATAGGCTTATCCTTATTATATAGTATACCGTTGCGGAAGACACGCCGGGCGTCGGAGATCGCGCGACTTTCTCCGGCCACCGTAAATGCAGGTCAGCAAAGGTAGTTTAACTAGCTAACAGGTAACCAGAATCAGATTCATGTGTACGGTGCATGCTTTCTGCGCCTCAAAGAGCCATCAAACCTTCACAGATGATGCCCAGTAGAGCTGATGCCCAAGGCGGAGCCACGGAAGATGAAATAGGTTGCCAGGGCTCCGGTTTGAAAAGCAGGCGAAGGAACGAGTTTCGGTTAGTAAGAGTCTGACCCTCTGTTGCCTCACCCAAGCCTCGCTGGTCAAGTCATTGGATGATTTTACCCCTTAAAGAAAACCCCTTATTTATTTATTTTTATTTATTTATTTAAGTTTTATACAATACAATTGCATAAGGAGGACTTAATGCTAACAGCATTCTCTGTCAGTCATCCTTTGGGTAGTGCAGAAATGTATGTGGTAGGTGGTAAGCTGCAAAAATGTTAGTGGTAATTATCAAAATTAATAAGGAGCATCAAAGCACACATAAAATACGTATATAATAATATATATAATCATACATATATATAGATAGATATAAATAACATCATACATAATATAATCTATCTATGAGCCGAATATGAATTTATCCTATATTAAAACAAGATGAAAACTAATAAAAGATGTTATGAAACTGCCAGCTTTCTGGTAATGTACTCACGCGCCCTCGGCTTGAAACTCAAACGACTGGTTGCCTTATATATGATACTGATAGCATAACATAACATCACGCCTTTTTGTCCCCAAAGGTAGAGGTGCACAATATGGTATTTAATGCCACTGTACAATTGTATCACAGAAAACCCCTTTATTATAATAATATGATAGTTATAAAATAATTCGTGAAAATCGAACGTTACATTGAATATATACAATTATTCCAACCTTTGGAAAACAAAAGACGCTGGTATGTTCCTGAGTTAATCGATAAGTCACTAGTTGATTAAAATACATCTTCGTCACTATTATACAGACAAAGATAATGTATATTTACCCTCAATCCCCTTAACTACTCTGTTTAATTAATATAGATTGTGCTTACAAAGAACAAATAATCGAATCGGCGGTTAATTTATTTACCCAGAAAGTGAGTCAGCATTATTGGTTATTTTCTTTTAATTAACTGTCGGAGGAAATCAGTCAATTTATTCAAAAGATTCTGTGGATTTCTAGAAGATGTTATACCATATTTATAAGATTTATTTATAATTTGTGGATTTATTACAATTTATTTTCCTTCTTAAATTGTACTATACCTCTAAAGTACAATTATAAAAAAATATATATATTATATATTATTTTATTAATTATATATTCTTACTGATACAAAATCGAAAAAGCAAAATCCTTGGAATCGCGCCTGTTAAAATTACCAGAATTTGCTATTTAAATATTAATTAGCTATTAAACTGATTCCCCGAAATCAATCGTATTTTGGCCTCATTTCAATAAAAAGCTTTGTAATTTAAATAGGTTATTAATGCGATAATACGTATTATAAATATTTATAAGTTATTGAACATATTTCCATATTTTAACTACTAAAGTTATAGTATTTATATCCGCAAAATTTCAAGTATTAGTTTACCAGCTTTTCTGTCTTCGGTCCACAGTACCTCTGAATTGGTCAGGAAAATTCTTTCTTCGTCACTGACCAGTTTTGAGGTGCCGTGTTTGACTGATGCAGTGGAAGCGTGGAAAATGGCTTGCCCACTTACGGATTTACCTGTTCACCCGTCTTCTCAGAGACAGTGGGACGTGCCGCTGTGCAGTGTTATTCGTGAGTCTTTAATCAACTCGTCTCCTAATACTGCAGAGCTCGCTCGCTTATTGGCTGTGGGAGAATGGGAATCAGGATTGTGGCTTCAGGCACTCCCGTCACCCTTCATAGGTACTATGTTGGATGACATAACGTTCCGCCTAGCTGTATGCCTACGTTTAGGTGCTCCTTGTGTTTCTCCGCATTATTGTCACTGTGGAGAAAGAGTCGATGGCTTGGGACACCATGGTCTTTCTTGTTGCAGAAGTGCAGGCCGCATAGCTCGCCATGCCAGCATCAACGACATCATTCGTCGTGCTCTTGCCTCAGCCGGTGTACCAGCCGTATTAGAACCTAATGGTTTGGTACGTGATGACGGCAAAAGACCAGATGATATGTCGTTGCTGCCTTGGAAGATGGGTAGGCCTTTGGTGTGGGACGCGACGTGTGTAGACACCCTTGCGTCTTCTTTCACATCTTTTAAGCACCGCTGCATGCGTTGGTGCAGATGCTTCCGCGGCAGAGGCCCTCAAACGGCGTAAATATTCAAATCTAGTGGGTAACTACTGTTTTGAGCCGTTTGGGGTCGAAACACTTGGGCCATGGGGTCCCAGTGCACACTCTGTGTTTAAAGACATCGCCCGTAGGCTAATCGACTCTACACGTGACCAGAGGGCTGGCTTTTTCTTCGGACAGAAAATAAGCATTGCCATTCAACGTAGCAATGCTGCCAGTCTTCTGGGAACTTTCCCCTGTGATAGTGATGCGGACGAATACTTTGACGCCTAAATTAAGGGTATAATTTTTGTTGTTTTCTTTTACTTTCTGTTTATTTAATAGTTTAGTTGTAGTTAATTTTAAGTTGTAAATATTTATGTAGCTATATAAATTATGACAGTTAGTCAATCTGGAGTTACCATTAATGAAGAATTTTCAACCTTTATTCATAATCGACTAAAGTTATCGTCCTACATTATTTTTCGGCCATTCAAACTATTTCGTTTTGGCATATATTAACATAAATAATTTAGTAAAAAACATACCGGGTTTTGTAACTACCATTATTAAGCTGCAAAAATACTAATTTTCACAATAATAAAGCAACTGACCCATTGAATTGTAAGTTGAATTGATTTGTAGCAATTCGTAGCGGTTTGCTACGCCGTAGCTCGTAGCTCGTAGCGCGTAGCAGTGACGTTACATTATAATCTAGGCCACGTACTAACACTGCACTCATTTATCTTCAGAGCTCGAATTCTTTGAAAATTAGTGATAAAGTCTGCTTCTTTATTAGTTTATATTTAAATGAGATTTAAATAGATTCGATTTGTTTTTCCTGAGTTTTTTAAAGTGTGTTTGTAGGTCAATTGAGTTAAAGTATTTATCGTCTCCAGAGGATTATTTATTCAATCTAGATAGAGTTTAAGTTAATATTAAGTTGTAATTTAAGTAATGGCTTTATTATAAGATCAGAATTAGACTTTCTAAGAATTGCGAAAAAGAAAAAGATTGAGTACTATTTTTCTAATGGGTTTCATCCTACTGTAATTTTTTTTCACTTTTTACCATTTTTGTTGGCTTTGACCCTGGTGTAAATAGCGAAAAAGAAAACAAAGACGCAATGCTATCGACGCTTCTGTAACTTTTCTGGTGTTGTGGATGTCCATGGGCGGCGTTGTTCAACCATCACGTGATTTATCTGTTCGTTTGTCGTATATTTAAAAATTAACAAGAAGAAAGCAATATCTTTATAAATATCTTAAACTCATATAAAGGTTTTTGGGTATTTCAATATTGATGAAGTCTTTGCATCAACGACAAGTACCAATGTGACTTTTTCCGAGTTATATGTACTTTTTTATATTATCTAGACACCATTGATAAATGGTGAAGGAAAACATTGTGAGGAAACCTAAGCTTATAATTTCTAATTATAAGTTTGTAATCGCCAACCCGCATTGAGCAAGCGTGGTGATTAATGCTTAAACCTTCTCCGTGTGAGAAGAAGCTTTGCTCAAAAGCATTTATAGGCAGTTGATGAAGTCCTTAGTATAATATAGATGTTATACAACATCAAATCAATACAGAAGTCAGTGGCATAATATTCTGAGACTATATTCGTTCACCGCAGTCAAGTACTGGTTCATATCTCAGCGAAATAAACTTAGTTTGAAGCAGAGTTCAGTATAAAATGTATTACAATATATTGAATATATGAGTGTTTGTTAGTTTGAATGTTTGTTTGTTTGGATGCTTGTCAGTTCTTTACTATTTGTGCCTTTGGTTTTATTGGGCTATCGAGGGTGAATATTTTGTTAAATATTCTTACAAGTGACAGACCGAGTTTATCTATTTACTGATTATATTATTATGTTCTTATAATAACATTATATAACACGATAGTTAATCTATACATAATCTATAATAACTATCATGAGGCATACTAAATTAACTAAAAAATACGGTCCAGTAGGCTGCGCGACGTCGCCGTGTCCATACACGTTGCTCATGAGGAAGAGTCTCTCTGTGACTCAAAACTAGGAGAGCATTTCTCAGTATACTTATGTGATTAAACCGTTTACTTTAGTGAATATATTATGATCGATGCTTTAAAGACAGAGCACAAAGTTATTTTAAAGCCTACTAGACACTGCTATAAAACCTCTTAACATATAGTTATTATATATGTCTTTACTCCGACTTTAAACTGGAAGTATTTTATCTGGTTGAAACCTAAATGTATCCGTTTTATGCGACCGAGAGACGTTAAACAATAGACTACAAATAAAAACACATTCTAATCAGTTCATGCTAATTGCAGAAAAACACAGATAAACCCGTACCGTACAACTAGTACAATATTCACAGCTGTAAGTTTTGTTCGCGTTGGATCAATTTAATACGAGATCAGACGTAACTTTCACATCTGGGTTAAACAAATAGCTAAAGACAAACTTATATGGGTAACGAGTATTGTAACCGACGAGAACTTCGATTAGTGAACTTGCTTGTTCTATTAATTCGATATTAGGCATAATGTTATTATGTTGTATACAGTTTTGTTGATTTAGTCGAGGATGGGGTTTCGAGTCCGATTGTTGGGTGAAGAAGTTTATCTAATACCTTTAAAGGAGTAATATGGTAGTTGACAACTCGTCAAATTCAGTACTTTTATTGAAATATCAAAAACGATACTTTTTATGAATTTTATGTCGGATCGCAACCCGTGACGTTTCACATTTCTACGTCAAATTGTATACTTATTTCCTTACGATTAGAGAAAAAAATCGAAAAAAATATTTGAATTATAATTATTGCACCGAAAAGTCGAAATAATTTATTTTAAACCTAGGAAACTCTGCAATTCTGTATATGTGTATCAATGATCTTGGAAACGGCTAGGTATCATTTTCAAAAAATGACGTTTATTAAAAAAATTAACACCAAGTCCACCGTTTGGTCATCCGGGTACTTTTTATTGTGAGCACTCACAATAAAAAGTACCTGGATGGTATTAGGTAGTCTAAGTTAATAAATTTAATACTTTGATACGTTTTTAAGAAAAATATTGGTATTGACGGACAGAAATAAATCGATACAAAGTTATCTATCCTAAGGGTCATTTTTCCTTACGGATTTGACCCAAATTTTTTTTCAACAATGAACGGTGAACAGAAATGCAGTATAGTTTATAATATTCCACTTTATCTAACCAATTTCTAAACTGCCTGGGTACGTAAATCCACAAGGTTCAATTTCCAACAACTAAAAGAAAATGTCACCATACTAAATTATTAGCTAACGATGTCTAAAGCTGCACTCGGTTCGCCATTGCCAGGCGAATCACGTAAAAACTACTCAACTTTAGACGGTTTCCCAATGATATAGGGCAGGAATTTTCCAATGAAACTAGCATACCTAACCCAGTTGTGTGAAAACGAGAAGCGATACTACGTTCTGTAAAATTTTGTATTAAAGTTTTGTTGCTATTTATTGTTAGATCTCTTTGGGTTTGGGATAAGATTTGAGGGTGAATTCATATGTTTTTTTTATATAAAATGCTTATTAATGAATTTTGGTTTTGAAGATAGAGATTATATACAGGAATGTTATGGTGGAAATTTTATGTTACTTTCGGGGCAATAAGCTTTATAAAATAAAATATGAATATCACCAGATCTGGTTTTTTGGGTTAGATTTGTTATCAATGGTGAGTCTTGTTAAGATTTGTATCATATTATAGATCTTTAATTTTTCTATAAGTGAGATGGAAAATAAAATTGAAATCAGATCACAATACTCATGTAGGTATAAATCAACGAGACTTGCTACTGATAATAAAATAGTTTATAAACAAACAGCAAGCTTATGTTATTGAAATTTATTTTAACACGCGTGAATTCCGTTTGTCGAATCGAATCGATATTGAAATTAATGTACAAACTGTTCGGAGAAGTATATTTTGTTTGGTCACTAAAAACATGTTAGAACTATCAAAAATTATTAAATGACACAATTGCTTCTAGGAAACACATTTAATATTTATATGTATTAAACATAACATAACATAACGGCTTTTATCCCCGAAGTGGTAGGTAGAGGTGTACATTACGGCACTTAATGCCACTATACTATGTAACACCCACTTTTCACTATTTATGTTATGAGTCCCATGTAATAGGGGGTGAGCCTATTGCCATATAGCCTATTTATTATATAGTTTATTGTTAGTTCCTATACCTTTCTTAGTTATGTATAATTGATTATAACAATTATGTCTTCCCTCTTTAATATTTATTACTGTAACTTCTGTTATCTACTTCATGATTTTTTTACTATATTTTTGCACCACTTCATCATCCATTCATCACGTCGGGGTCACCACTTTAGGTATGTGACTCATAAATTAAACGACGGACAATATTAGATGCTATTTATTGTGTTCACTATAACTGTCGCGTAACGAGTGTCACTTCTCGCTGACGCGCATACATTATATACCTTTTTTTGTTTTGACCATTACCCTACACACCCACCGCTTTAACATTCTGCATCACCCAGTGACCGACTGTCAGAGAATGCCTACGATATTAAGTCCACCAATTTTACAGTGTATGTGTAATAAAGTTTCAAGTAAAAATTATGTCACGAAGTCTATTCCATCGTGCTTTTACATCTACATATATAAAAATGCAACCCGTTTTCCGTTGTCACGACATAGTGTGAAAACGGCTTGACCGATTTAGCCGATTTTTTTTTGTTGTATTTGTTATTATTAGGAAGGTTCTTAAGACAGAAAAAATCCTGAAAATTTTACGGAAACGAGAGAAAACGGGACTGCGCATACGAAGTCGCGGGTAGAAGCTAGTAATAAATACATTTGCACCTCAAACAGTGAAATTGTAATACGTCTTACTTAGTAAGTTCACAAGTATAGGTTATCTCACTCCCAAGATACGTGGTAACTCACAATAAATATTGGTACATATTTGCCAGGCATTTTCAATAACAGTCTCATATAACATGATCAATAACGCACGCCTGAAAATATCGAAAATACATTTTTCTATACCTACTCGTTTTCGGTATAGGGGGCAGATGTTTTGTTTATAGGAAAAGTTTGATGTTCTCAATATATGAAATATGTATGTTAAAATTATTCTCAGTACATCGTGGTTTTCTATTTAGATGTTTTGTTAGTTGTACCTAACTTTGGTAAACTGTAAATTATTTTTCATTTCATTTTCATTGTTGTGTGTGAACCTTGTTAGATTTGTCGATTTATATTGTAATGTTTTTTTTTGGTATGAAGTGATAATATATTAACTTCTATTTTAAGTTAGTGGAAGATTGGTATAAAAGAAAATATGAATAAAGTTGCCGTTTATTGAACCACGTATCGCGTATGTATAAGTATCTTATTGTAGGTAACTTTATATCAAGAAATCTCTAATAAAATAATAACAATTTACCTACATCACAAAACACTTGAGGATCATTTAAATAATAAATTACAGTAAAACTTCATTTCACATCCTATTTTTTCTAACTGAGAAAGTTAAACAATAAAACTTCACATGTACGTGAGTACTCCATCCACCCACACGGCATACAATCTTATTGTAATTATATCCAAAATAGAGGTACAAATAAACTGATGTTACTGACTTAACAATACAAGAGATATTCCTGATTACATTTATATCATTTCTTTGAACTAATATTTACCAGGCGTAGGAAAATTCAATAAATCTGGCTATTAATGGAATATGCTCGATAGGGTCTTTGCATGTTCTCCGGTTGCCGTGTTTCAAGTATTCATTGGCAAATGTATACTAGAACATTCCAATGCGTATGAAATCTAACGTGTAACCAAGTTACTTAATATATAGGTAAAAACGGTAATAGAGAACTATTTCTTTGAACAGTTATAGAGAGAGCCAAAACAAGTATTGAACCAATTTTTGACTAATCAGTCAGCCAAAGGTTAAACAATATTTAGCTACGTTCAAACCTATTCTTTACACACATACAGAATCTCACGCCTGTCTCCCATCATAGGCAGAGAGTATGGAACGCTAATTGCTACGATGTATACCTCTTTCGCTTCATCAACAGTCATAATATTAAGAACTATTTTATTTTTAACTAGCAACCCCGGCTTCGCACGGTGCAATATGCATGTACTATACATATAAAACTTCCTTAAGAATCACTATCTATTAAAAAAAACCGCATCAAAATCCATTGCGTAGTTTTAAAGATCTAAGCATACATAGGGACAGACAGACGGCGGATAGCGACTTTGTTTTATACTATGTAGTGATAACAATTGCTACTTTTTCTGTTGTACTGAATCGATCTCTATTTTCTACCATGGCTACCAAATAATTTGGCTGAGTAGCGAAGATAAAACACCTCGCCGATGGCCGCATTAAACCGGAGTGTGTGAACAAGGCCTTAGCTTAGAAACTGCGTGGCGCGACAGTCTTTATCCTTGGCTAATAAGGCTGGTCGTCAATAGCAAGCTGATTTATGTTCCTCTAAAGATTTTCATTAAATCCTATATTAATCTATCCCTCTATAAAAGTGGGGGTGAGGTTTTGTATAAGAACTTTTGAGAATTATCAAGAGCAATGGAGGTCATTGTAGATGTCTTCAGACAGAAAGTTTTGAAATCTTTTTCTTTTAGTGGTAATGTTTCATAATTTTATTTTTATTACAGGTTGGCTATATTTTATCTCTTCTGTAGTTAAATTATAACTTTCATTCGCATGTAATTTAAATTGAAAATATATTTAAGGTAATAAGTTTGGTTATCTGCACTGAAATTAGTTTCAACAACTTTTGTCAAAAAATCTCCAAGTATTTACTATTTTAAATCACGTTCAAATTTTTTGTAATGCAACATGCAACATTTCTCCAAACAGTTCATTGCTAGCATGTTCGCGAACACGTACAGAAGTGGCTTGTTACATGTTGCATGCTACGTCATAATACATGTTGTGTAACGCTTTAACAATCTGTACACGACTTTAGTATGTTTACACTCACATTTGTTTCTTACTGCGCCTGTGGTTTAATAAAGGAATATTTAGCTACTTTGTAATTAAAACTCTCTCCTAACTTCCTTGTCTTATGAAAAGTTGACGTGACTTTAACTTAAAGCCTGTTTACATGTTTGTTACACTTGTGCGTCTAAAACACTGATCGATAACAATGTATTTTATGAAGTACTATTTTCTATAGGATAAGTGCCGGGCTCTTCAGGATTGTGGATCGTAACTAGATTACCTACAGGTTAAATGATTTTACATGATAACTTTTGTTGACTGTTTGTAGTTTTAGAACTTATCTGGGTATATCACCTATGTACCTACGGTTAAGATATATAAGTAATAGAACTGATGACAGGGTAAATTAATAAAACAAAGGACAATGCCAGGTGCTCACTACATCTTTGACCCACTATATTAGAAGTCATGTACAAGTATGCAGTATTCAGCATCGTGTAGTGTATTAATTACCGATACCTAAACATTTGTCCTAAAACCTGTAAAACTTGCGGTTTCTGTTTAAAACACAAAACAATAATGATAAATAACGCGAAAACAACGGAAACGCAGAGAGCGAATGAAAGATAACATTGACACTGACAGCTGACAACTGACAAGCGCTTCAAAACGTGTCGTTACACAAAAAATCATAACTAATGATAGTAATAGTTTCTTTTATATTTTCGTGATTTCATCAGTAATTATTAATAAATAAATAAATGGTATACATAATTATACCTTTGATATAATATTTTATGTATAATGATATCTTTTTTACAGTTACTTACTTTTTTATTTTCATAGTTCCGTACAAGCGATGCGTATGATGTAACGCAAATAGTCATTAGACAATATGGAAGACGCACTGCAAAAAAGTATTTCCGGGATTGAACTTCTTTTTTTATTAGATTGCAAACCGCAAGTATAAAAATAAAAAGATTTATTGTGAAAAGGTTCCTCCTTATTCGTCAAAATTATTTCATCAATTTACTTTTTTTGTAAATGATATTATGACCAGGTCAGGATCTGGCATTGTCATTTAGACACGTATTATTTTGTCGTAAAAGAAAACAATACTTTGATAAAACTGATCAAAGTTTAGGAGTGGATGCTAGCTATAGCTACGTTATCTTTGAGTATGTGAAAAGTGACGTCACACGATGTTTCAAACCAATATATCGTATTTGTTTCCGTAAGGAAAATAAAAAATACGTGTCAAATATTTTTAAATAATCTAGCAAACGAATAAAATAAAAATAAAAATGTGTCATCTACATTACTGCAAAAGGCCTTTTTTTTCACAAGAGAGGTCATCTGCTAAAACTAGTTCTGTAACATTATATACAAAAATCAGATTATTTCTCTCCTTTGAGCTAAGTGCAGACTCACTAATCTGATCTTGGAGGGCTTTTCAAAAGAACTAGGCAATAACTAGTAGTAATTGGACCAAAATCTAGTTAGTTCAACCGTAATGAAATATGTTCGAGCTGTGATTACAAATGCTTTTAGTCTCGCTAATATGAACATTAAGCTTAATGGTAAAAAGGTCGAATTTAGGTTGAGAAGCAATTTGATACAGATTATTGTATTCTAAATATTCGAAAGTTTGGAAGTGGAGCCAATATTCTATATAGGCACTTAAGTTATTGCTAACAGAGTTCTTTTTTAATTATGTTTTTAGGCTTTTGATTATTCCTTTATTCTCTTTAAGGCCTAGGATTTCTTCTGTATTATGAGTGCACCAGGGTACAGTCAGGACATAAACTCCATAGGCAAAAATGTAATGGATATGAATTTCTGAATAATAGTGACAATTTTCGTGGTTAAAACTAAACCATGTTTTTTAATCTCCTTATTTCCCCGCAATCTGCGCAGTTGGGCATTTAGGTGGTGGATAAGAGGTTCATGTATAGTGACATGTACGGAGAAAACCAGTGGTGTACCCGTCTTCAATTATTGCATCCCTCGAGTTGGATGTTGTTGCTACGCCAGGAGAAGGCCCTGTGGAACAAACGAAATAAAGACTAAAGATACCTATAAATAACTCCCATTGTAACACAGCATATATGGCAATAGGCTCACCCCCTATTACATGGGAACCATAACATAAATAGTGAAAAGTGGGTGTTATATTACAGTGAATTGCCGTAATGTACACCTCTGCCTACCCTTTCGGGGATAAAAGGCGTGATGTTATGTTATGTTATGTAACACAATACAAACCAAGGTGTAGACACCAGAATTAGAATAAACTTATAATGTTATATCACAATGTTTCTAGAAACAAGAGCACCAAGTCTAAGTTCTGTAAAGTTAGTTCCGGAGGCTAACGAGAACACGCGATGACGGTTTGGTCACCCGCGAGTTATGAGTTACCTGTATCACTTACAACTTCATAGTGTATTGTGAACTGAGTTCCATTCTACTTTAATAATACATAATACCTAATTTTTTATAATACTTTTAATAATAGCCTAACACGAGACCACACACATCATGTGTAAATTAATAACTTGTATAATTATGTATTTATACTTTTTTGTGTTTTATATTATTCCTGGCCTTCGTTGCCTGATGTAAATGAATAAATAAATATATTGTGCTGTTCATAAATACTTCACCTACAGCCTATAAGTGGCCACAGCTGACCAAAGGGCTCTCATCCCACGGAGAAAGTCACCACACCATTTAAACACCACTTAATTAAAAATGATTAACTCTGGTTTTCTCATGATGCTTTCCTTCACTATTTGTTAATGGTATTTAAATAATCGTAGATAGTACATACATCATATAACCCGGAAAAGTCACATTGGTACTTGCCGTTGGTAGGTTTTGAATCGCATATGCATGCATGAGAAGCAGGCGTCTTACACCTCCAGGCCATAACGACACTATACACCAGCCTATACGGACTATTATACCGTATTTACATATTCGCGCGAAGCACGAAACGTATCACAAGGCGAACAAGAACTCACTGTTTACACATTCAATGAATCTTCAATGAATCTAAAGGTGCGTCCACATCTGGCGAATACGCAGCTCGCGAGCCGCTCGCGAACTGCGCACGGTTCTTACTGAACTATTCAACATCAACACAAGTTTGTGTTATTATATAGTGTATACTATTATAATGTACTAATATAGTGTATACTACTGGCCACTAATAACAAGAAACAAAAGAAAAATACCTAACAAACGAATAAAGAACCTAACTTTTTTCAATACAACCTACGTCCATTTAATACGTAATTAACACACATAATTTGGTGGTAAACCGTCGCGGGTACCGTTACCTGTTTAATTAACCGCAGCCCTTGAACGTTGTAATTAATTCGTAGCACCGCACGTTCTACACTTGTCACATAAATTCCTCAAAGTTAACATAATATCATACCCTTGTAGGGCGACCATCAATCATGGCGGACTGTCACAATATTTACCAAGTACATCGATGTGTTTATTACTGTTTACGATTTGGAACAATTCAATCTGTATTGAATGTTTTGTTTGTGTATAGGAAGCTTGTTTGTTATGTGTGATGTTTGTGGGCTTCAATTTGTTTATACTTAGGAAGTACCTATATTATTTTGTATAATGTAATTTAAATGATCATTTTACAAATGTTCTAAAAACCTACTAATACATATTTTCTGTCTTGTCAAAGTTAAGATCAAACTTATTTTTCTTTATCAATTGAGGAATTGATTGTGCTCACCTAGGATTTATAAGTAGAGTTACTTATAAATCCTAGGTGAGCACAATATTATTGCATAAAAATGGAAAGAAACATGCTACTCATACTTACATACATACATAACTTCACGCTTGTCTCTCATGGGCAGAGACTAGGGAACGCCAATTACTACGATTCCTACATATTTTACTCTTTCGCTTCATCAACAGTCATCAATCTTTTCATGCATGCTCGTCAGTTAAGGGTACTTTTAATTTGGCGCTTCTTTAATATATCGCCAATCTACATTAAATAAATATACCTATTTCCAAGATAATACAAAGAAATGTATTATTATTATAATCAAAGCCTATATTGCTAACACAGACACTAGATCCAGACAACAAACCTACTTATTTTATTGAGGGTTCCTTCAGGCCTTCACGTCGCTTCGATATTTGTTCGGTTCGCAAAAGGTCATGTCAAAACAAACATGGTTATACAGAGGGCCTAGTACAACTTTGTTGTACAATCAACGTGATCGACACGTTTATGAGGTTCCGCGCTCTGATTGGCCTGCACCAATGAATCAACCAATCACAGAGCTATATGCGGTCTCGTTTCGATTACTTTAAATATAAAAGAATCTCGTACTACGCCCTCAAAACTGTCTACGAGCTGACTACACATTTTGGAGTTGTTTGAACGCCTCTAGCTTTAGATATGTCTTAGGAATAGTGACTGACTCGATATTGACCTTTAGACCATATATGTAAGGTGTGGCGAAGTTCTTCAATAGCATCCACCTTACACAAAGCCTATTAAATTGGCAGTTTACTTATGTATCGATACATTATAGATAATTATATACAGCAAAACTGACTCGTATTATTTTTTTGAAAAGACTACTGTTGGAAACTACGCTGTGTTTAGCTATAATACCATCTAAGGATTATTCGCACCTATACCTCTAGGTTGACAAAATCAAAGGGTTTGAGTAGATTGACATAATAATTGAGTATGTTATGTAGACGTCATAACGTTCATTGTAAGCTGTTTATACAATTACTGTAATTGTAATAAACCACAAAGCTATACATACATGTGTCGTTTATGCCTCTCAAGTTCTTGAATTATAGTTAACCATACTGAAAATTATAGTGGAGGAATTGCTAGAAACATGGTACCTATACAAAAATAAATTCATTGACAAAACGTCGACAGCCCAAAAATTTGGTCAACAATAAAAAATCAAAAGCTAATACCGTCCCCCCGCCTTTTTGACCATGGTTAACAAGAATAAATTGTGACACGTCAAACTTAATTCTACCAATTAGTAGTTTTTGTAAAATCTTATATGAAGTGTGGGAGAGCCATGCTTCGGCACGAATGGGCCGGCTCGATCGGAGTGATACCACGGCCTCACAGAAAACCGAAGTAAAACAACGCTTGCGTTGTGTTTCGTCGGGTGAGTGAGGTTACCGGCGGCCCAATTACCCCCTTCTCTAGTCTCCCGAATCCTTCACAATCCTCAAATTCCCAATTTCCAAAAGGCCGGTAACGCACTTGTAATGCCTTGGTGTTTTGGGTGTCCATGGGCGGCGCCGATTGCTTACCATCAGGTGATCCGTGTGCTCGTTTACCGGCTTATGCTATGAAAAAAAAATGCCAATATTCCTGCATATCCAAGATTTAGGGTTATGGATTTAGGGCTATTTTGCAGTTTTCTACATCAAGCGATGTAGAAAACTGCAAGTTGACCTCGTCTTTTGATGCTCTGTGTTCATTGGAGGGGATTAAAAACTACGATCCGATCGCATTGCCGGTAATGCGCTTACTGCAGCTATGAAAACAATTTCTTATTAATAAACTGTCTACACAACGTTATTTTAAATTGGTTACGTGATAGGCAGTGATACTTTTGAAAATTATTTTCTAGTCAAAAAATAAAAAGCTTTTTATATAGAGGTAGAACTAGGTTTGGATCGTTATATTTTTTTTCTTCGTCCTAGATTACTTTAAAAAAACATATACAAGTGTGACTGATTGTCCTAAAATGTTGCCTATCTGCGCGCTTCTTAATCAAAGAGAGTGGCGAAAAAAATTAATATAACCACCAATTAATGTTATTTAAGTATCAACTGGATCATATTAAGCTAATATATATTTTACAAAATAAACATGTACATAAATTCCAATATTATGTTTCATTTATTGCTCCAAAATATATTGTAAATGTAAGGGTCTTATGATCCAGAAATAAGTTCATATATTACCGTATATCATTTTTCAATAAGAACTCTGTCACTTACGGCCCGGATATTTGACTTGCCCAAAAGGTTAATATTCGTCGGACATACGACTAAATTGCCATTGCGAATATTTCTAGGCTTTCTCATAATATAAGTCGTTACTATAATTTACTTATTTTCGTTACAAAAAACATTTGATACATAAAAAAGTCAAGGAATTATATCCATAAATGAATTTTACGCTAATAAAAATACGGAAAAATCTGTACAAGATATAAATATTAAAACAACAACAACATAATAAATTATTCCTCATATTTATTTTACGTTGAAAGTTTATGTCAGAAAAGACGACGTACGACACGAAATCTCTTTGACATACATTTTCTGGCTAACCTAGTTAACATAATCCGTGGCAAAGTCTCGCGTGCGGTAAACGAAGCTAATTAAGGATGTATTTAGGCTTTATTATAAAGGGGTAAGGTCTAAATTAGATTATAACGTTCTTTTAGGAGTGTTAAAATAAGTTTGTGAGGGGAAATTTGACGTTTTGAGACAGTTATGACAGACGTGTCAACGGTTCCGGTGGAGTTTAGTGAAGATGTTGATTTTGCAACTAAAGGTCTAGGGGAGATTTTTAGATTTTTGCTAGAACCCGCGTTTGTATGTAAATCCTTTGACGGTAATATTTACATGAGTTGTGAGAATCGTGCCTCTTTGAGTGGGAATATTCTATGATATGTGGAAATATTTATATATGCAAAAGGTTGAATTTATTGGACTCTTTGTTTAGTTTAAAGTACTTTGCATGGATTTTGTTTTGAATATTTTCGTTTCGAAACTAAGATGCTTCAAACTCTTTCCTAGTTTCTAGTAATAATAAAACCAGTTACCACCAGTTATGTAGTTAAAACAAAACACATTCAAGTTTTCATCTTTAACTAACGGTTACATGGAGCATAAAATACAACTTTAAGCGAAGCTGCTGTAGCTTGGAACCGGTTAATTATACACTTATTCTTAAGCTGTTTGCATAGAAAACAAAACTATGCGTCGCAGATGTAAGACTTAAAGTGCACTAAGATTTTTCCTGCAGCCGATTTTGAACGTAAATGTAAACCTGAGTCCTAACTCTAATTCAATACTCAATACTTTATTGCTTTTCACATGTATTACTTAGGTGGCAAACATAATTAGGACGCAATGTGAACCCGGTCGGCAACATAAGTTTTGGAGGGAGCACAATTGACATGTCATTCGTAGAATTAAAAAAATATAATTAACCTACAACAAACTAGGTTAATAATTTTTTTAGCAATGACCTCTAATTTTTTTGTTACCTAACTGCGACTTCTGAGTTGTCTGCCAAACTATTTCTAAAGCTGGAGGCATTTATCTAGCTGTAAACATCATACGAATGATGATGACTACGATTTAATTTGCTTCTAAATTACTCGTTACAATCGATGATTATTTGCGAATGCGTGTGGTTGCATTGATTTCACTAAGGCACAGTGTCTTGTGGTTACAAAAGACCACGGTTAATAGTAGTTTGCCTAGACCTTATTGCTATGCTCTTTACGTAGAGAACAATATAGCACGACAAAAGAGTAACTGTTGTGTTCCTGACAGTTTGAGAGCAGTGACTATTTCCCGCTCGAATACATTCCCGCCATTTATAGAACGCATTAATTGCAATTCGAATTTAAAATTCGAATGTTCTTTTATTTAAAAAGATATGGCCTATATTAAGTAAATATGCAACCTTTTTGATTGGCCTAAAGACTGATTTTATTGTAAGTCAAAATAATTACGTTTATTTGTCAGATTGTAAATGTATGAACATTTATTCAGAACTGTAATAAGAAGGTAGGATATAGGATAGGATAGGATAAATAGGAAGAATAATGAAGTAAATTGTCCCTAAACGGTATCTAAAACGGTAAACAACCTGAAAATATCGAGGGCACCCACAGACTAACAAAAAAAATGTCGTGCTAAAATTAAGAACATCTAGCAAAGTTACTTCCTTCACTCAAATCCTAAAATAAAACCTTTTACGTCTTAAAAAGAGTATTTTTCTCTATTTCTGAGGGACTTAAGCCTATTCACAAAGAACGTGGCAATATTATGTTATGATAATTGGCAGCAGAGGTCTCCTCTTAATACCGTACTTTATTTTCTTCAGTTATCTGGCCTATGCCTTAACGACCAACATCACTTAGCTGGGACGAGACTTAACGTATTTTTGAGGCACGAAGGAGGTTGAATAATCATTATGGTGAGAAAGGAAAATATTTTATCTTAGTATAATGCTACTTTGTGTGCGTTGATGGGAATGTGACAAAAAAGTATTATTAAACATCACAGGGAAAATAATATTATTTTCTTAATATTCTGTCATTGGTACTTGTAGCTAATATTTGGCAGATTTGCAAAAACGGATTAAAAGTTTAAAAATACCAAAAAATTAAGTCAAATTTGACCGTAACTAAAATTTTACTGCCTCATTAGCCGAGCGGTCGCAAGTGCGACTGCCGGGCAAGGGGTCTCGGGTTCGATTTCCGGGTCGGGCATTGCTGGGTTTGTAAAAATCTCAGTAGTCAGTAGCACGGAGTCTGGAAATGTGCCCGGTATATGGCAATAGGCTCACTCCTTATTACATGGGACTCATAACATAAATAGTGAAAAGTGGGTGTTACATTGAACAGTGGCATTAAGTGCCGTAATGTGCACCTCTGCCTACCCCTTCGGGGATAAAAGGCGTAATGTTATGTTATGTTATGTTATGCTAAAATTTGAAAAACATTTCAACCGTATCCTAGATACGCTAGAAAGAATATGGGCCATATAGTAATTTTCTCATTCATCTACGGACCGGATGAGCACAGATTAGCCTTAAGAGCATTTAATCCTCACAGCTATAACGCCACGAGGTCTCGACGTCACGATTATAATCTCCTCGCAGAAATAATTTCCTAGACATTATGTTATCAAGCGATAACTCTGAAGCCACGGAATCTCGGATTCTCAACACAAATCTTGTGAATATTGATAAACTGACAGGAACAGTGTTATCAGTTCTTGCCTTATCTTTACTAAAACAACCCTTTTTCCCTCAACTTTACGAGTAAAAGCGAGATAAGCAGCTGTTATATCTTTTTACTCAGGTCGCCGGCAAAGGAAAAGTATGCTGGCGTTTTTTCGGTAGCGAAGTTTTTCGTGCTTTTGAAGAGCCAGGATTAAAAGATTTTTTTAATACAGAAATACATGGCAACGGTTTTTCTATTAAAATGCGAGTTTTGGAGTACTCAAGGATTCGAGCTCTTATTGATTACAGAGGATAACAGACACGTATATATGTATTTTGTGTAATTATATTTTAATATTAATTTTATTTTATTTTTTTTTGAACGGGGAATATCATCGAATTACTTTACTGACTAAAAACCATCCCGTTCCTACTCCTGCACTTCGAACCGGAGCCCAGGTAACCCGTTAAGTCCTCTTCGGCTCCGTTTCGGCATCAGCCTTATTGGGCCCCATCCGTAATGGTCTGATGGCTCTTTGAGGCGCGCGCGGGTCATGTTCTGGTCGGGTGGCGAGCTACCCATGCTCGCCGTCGCGTCGAGCCGTCGCCGAGCAGCAACTAAAACTATTCTTTGGTCTGAAAAGCTTAAAATTATTAATTAAGACATGAAACATATTACAAGACATTAATATTAATGACTTAACAGAATCTGATTCATAAAATAACCAATTAATACCGAAGGCAGTAAAATTAACGTTTTCGATGACTGGCTAAACCCTTAACATCGACAAAGCTTATATTTGTGTGTACCTAATACAAATACTAAAATAATGTAAACAACACTTAGTGTCTGTACATCTTATACAGACTACAACAAAGAGCCAGTTGCTAAGCCTTTCAAGTAAATTCGTGTGTATTATTAACTGAAGTAAAGAGTAGTAAGAAATGAATATACACTAAAAGTATCAATAATTTCTTTTTTACATTAATAACATTGTTTACTTATGATTTGGTACATTATTTTATTAGTAAATAGAATAGTATCGATCTATGTTTATGATTTGACAGTGACCTTGGGCGGCCATGACAGTTACCGTTCAGTGAAGGGATTTGACATCGGTAACAAATGAATATCGATGTTTTGAATAATAACATCGAGTTGGTAAATAAGTTGAATTGAGTTGCTATGATAACATTGTGGGTTGTATTTCTGCTTCGGATAAATGTTAGCTATTATTAATTTTTTTTTCTTATGGGATAATCCGGTAAACGAGAATACGGATCATTTATTGGTAAACAATCGGCGTCGCCCATGGACACCTGGAACACCACACACAGATTTTACAGGATTTTAATTTCAAATTAGGAATACTATTCATCTTTTCTTTTTTATATTAAAAACGTTTCTATATTTCGTATTTCGACTGCCTCGTTGGCTGAGTGGTCGCAAGTGCGACTGCCGGGCAAGGGGCCTTGAGTTCGATTCCCGGGTCGGGCAAAGTATTACTAGGTTTTTAAAAAAATCTCAGTTGTAGCTCGGAGTTTGGAATTGTGCCCGGTATATGGCAATAGGCTGACCCCCTATTACATGGGACTCATAACATAAATAGTGTAAAGTTGGTGTTACATTGTACAGTGGCACAATGTACACCTCTGCCTACCCCTTCGGGGATAAAAGGCGTGATGTTATGTATGATTTATGTATGTACGTTTCTATATCAATCACACAGAATTCCTTTGCTCATTTATTATAGTTTATGATTGATTTATTTCCTTGGTAGGTACTAAAACATTTTGTTCATACAAACACTAGTTACAAACTATAGTTTTTGTTCTACATTGTTTCTTCTCGTAACCTGGTGAGGTAAATATAACGAAGTCACTACCTGGAATTGGAACGCTGAATAAATAAAAGTAACTTTTATATTATTGTAAGTAAATAAAATAAGAATCTGATAAACTAGAAATCAGATTTCTAGAACTGGAACACTAGATTAGAATCTATTTACAATTTTAGGGAGTTAGCACTATAGGGTCCACCAATGCGGCGGAAAGTAAATAATATTTAAAGTGTAAAATAAACTGTTTTAATAAAATATAATATAAAATGAAGACATTTTTACAATGAAAAAATTATGACATTAGAAAACAAAAGAATTTGACAGATTCTATTAAAAGAAGAAAATACTAAAGAAAAGAGGTGAGCTAACTAATAGTAAAAAGTATGAATTTGAGGAAGGTATAGAATAATGAAATGTAGGTGAGTAGCCTACACAATAAATATTTGTGAGTATAAAAGTAGAGTATTTAAATTCCATAAAAGTTGATTTCGTATCCAACTGAATCAATTAATTTATCTATTGAGTTCAATGACCGTACAGAAGTAATTAAGTTCATTCTAATTTTAACTCGTCGAGTACCGGTTTTGCAGACACAATTATAGAACAATAGGTTGCGGTCACCGGTGACCGCTTGGTATTTGACAGTTTAAAGAGAGATATAATCTCTATATACGTAGAAAAGGAAATGTGTAAACCAATTCAATAAGACAATTAAAGTAGCACCCTCTAGAATAAACTTAGTGTTGTCACCACGCCAAGAAAAGCTTACTACAGCATGTTACAATGTCACAATACACTTCACATGTCGCACCTTTTAGTATCTTACTTATTTCAGTCCAACGACGTTCAAAAAAAGCGGACATAGTCTCTTGAAAAAACGACTGTGGCACCTGGCTACTATAGACTTACACGCAGAATACCCACACTTTGACACGAAGGACATCTGTCACATCACATGGCCCGTCATAACACTTCATATATGCACACATAAATACAGCACCGACATTTTGGTGCTGCAATCATTTGTAAGTAACTTTTTTTTTAATGGGGGATAATCATTGAATGAATGCTCCCACCTGGGTGAGGCGGGAGGGAGTGTCAGACTCTTACTGACTAAAAACCACCCCGTTCCTTCTCCTGCACATCGAGCCAGAGCCCCGGTAACCCGTTAGGTTCTCCGCGACATTTTTAAGTGACATTACGTCCGCCTTTTTTCAACGACCTTGATTCAGTCTATTTTAACCTACATCTGTTCTGAAAACCAATTTCTATTGGAATTTGTATTCGTTATTTATATCCTACACTAAGAAATCATAATAAAAGGCCTGACATTTCAATGACAGCCACCAACAATCAGTCAAAGTCAAATTCTTGGAAGTCCCTAGCAATTTTTTGCCATGCAAATAATTCCCTATACGGACCGAGTTCTAAGGCAATAGGGCCTATAAATTGGTCGAAGAATAGATTCGTACCGCCACTTATCACGCTTCTATTATAAATAACACATATTTACCTGTGTCCGGGGGAAACTTAACGGGGGAACTCGTTTAGAGCATAATGTGTATTGATTGGATCCCCCACTAGAGAGGAATAAAATACAAAATTGATTTCGGAAGTTTCTTCTGGGAAATTCGACGGTAAAAGGGTTTCAAAGAGATGAAATTTTCTAGAATATCTCGTATCGTGTAGAAATATTTTTGTACTTGTATTTTTAACATTATTATACTTTTGTATTTGGTGAAACAACAATGTGTGTATAATGCGCACTGCATTGTGCAATTTTCAAGCCATTACAGATGGGGTTGCCCTAACAATGCCCATATTTTGCTTTAAAAATTTTTCAAGGAACAAATTTTTGTAAATAAAAGTACTTCTTCGGATTTTTAAAATAATAAGAATGCTTATTATGTAGATAACTAGTTGTGTGTCTTAACATTTTCTATCTTTGGAATGTAGAATTTATGTCTGTAATTTTGTAATGATGTGACGCCAATCCTTTTATTCTTTCGTAATGTAATGTACTATTCAGTCGGTAGACGCTAGATGGCTCAGCAGAATCTAAATAGAACACTGACGTCATACATTAACCTGTCGTTATCAACCCAACGCGCCTCAAAGAGCCATCAGACCACCTCAGATGGAGCCCAACAGGGCTGATGCCGATTCGGAGTCGCAGAGAACCTAACGGGTTGCCAGGGCTCCGGCTCGAAGCGCAGAAGAAGGAACGGGGTGTTTTTTAGTTAGTAAGAGTCTGACCCTCCCTCCCGCCTCACCCAGGCGGGAATAGTCATTCGATGATATTCCCCCCTTAAAAAAAGTCACAAGAGAAAGATAAGCAACTAAAGATAGCTTCCATAGATAAAAAGATACTCCAAAAACCAAACTAAGATCTGGGTTTTGACCTCCACCTGTTAACAGGACTAAGTACTTAACATTAGGGAGAGCGAGTAACAAGAAAATTAATAATGCAGCTGGCATACCTAATCTAGTTAGAAGTGATACATGAATCTACTTAATTACCGAGTGAATTATTAAATGGATCTCAGTTTCCTGATTTAGATAGTAAGACATAATTTGTGAGTGACCTCGTTTTGTCAAAGAAAAGGAAAATTAGAGTGAATATGAAGAAGGACTAATGGTTGATTAATATTAAAATTGAATTTCGTGAATTTCCTTGGAATTTTAGCTTTATGTCTTACTTTACTTTAGACCGACTAAAGAAGACAGAGTAAAAGCACTCCATGATAAACCTGGATCTTTTAAACTCTAGCTCCTTGTAAAGTCTGTAGATTATAGCACATCCTGTTATGTAGAGGACATCACAAAGTAAACAGTAACGCATTAAACTGTCAAAGACCAAGCGGTCACCGGTGACCGCAACCTATTGTTCTATAATTGTGTCTACAAAACCGGTACTCGACGAGTTAATAGTGATATCAATCATTTCTAAACTTATTTCTAAAAATAAAATAAATTAAAATACGTCATTTGAAAATGGCGATTGACAATATCCCCTTTATTACTAAATTCTTATTTGAAGGTACAAAATTAATCCTTAAACGGTTCACAAGGGATATCAATCAATATCAATTAAGACGCTACTCGATTTTTCAAATTAAATTGGCTGCATTTAATTAACAATTATTCCTGATAGCCTCCAAAAAGGACCCTTTAATCTACAGATTCCGATTTCAAAGAGATCTTCTCGAATCTTCTATTAGACATAATTGGATGCTGTGGCCAAAGAAACATGCCTTTAGAAATTTATAAAGGTATAAGTCACAAATCAAGTTGAAAGTATTTGAATCATTTGCCAAAGTGTAGTTTATTTTGATTTCATTTTGGAGTAACTTAAGGTTTGATTTCATTTGGCAAAATTTTTAGTCCGTGATTTTATTCACCGATAATTGTCTTGAGTAGCACGTAGCACCGTTTTGCTCCCTAAAAGGTAAGTAAACATGCACATTTTTATAATTATGTGCCTACAATTCTTACCAGATTTTTTACGAATCTTATTTTTGAAAATCTTAAATCTTAATTTTAACAAATCTATGACATTATTGTCATACTCAATTTTAGAGTCGTTTTATCACGGAAGATGTTCTAAAATTCGAAATATAAAACATTCGACCAATGAGTCAGTTTGTTAAGAAGACTTTTCCGTAAAATATAGTGCAAGGCACATATTCCTAATTTACGTAAACATACGCGCGGTGCGCGGTCAACCAAATTTCTTTATGAGATGTTTATCATCGCCTACTCTTGCTTGTGTGGCCTAATATTAGAAGCCACGCGTGTGTAATTATTGCCTACTTTTTTAGATCTGTAATTATTTATTTAATTTCTTATTTCAGAATTTTGTTAGATACTTTAGTACCATGTTGATTATAATCGTCACTATGGCTTTTTGTTTCAGAAACTATAAATTGAATTGGGTACGAGTATGAGGCTCTTTCCGGAACACTGCAATATGGTGGCCCCCTATTATATGGGTCTAATAACATCGTTACCAGGCTGATACGACATCTTGTAATTTTCACGAGTCATCAGAAAGACATGGTCCGATAAGTTGTCTGTGGGTAATGACGTAATAGATTCCCATTCAAGTCCACGACCCTTCGATCAGCAACCAACCCTAAGGGTTGTTGTCGTTTTAAATTACGAGTATTATCACAAACGACAACAATTTAGGGATACTGCCGGCTGAACAAGGGCGAATATCATAGGTGCCATAAATATCACATTCTTGAAACACAACAAGTCTGAAAGGCCACATAAAATTAGGATTACCGACATCAAACCGCAAATAGAAAATCACAATTCGTACGTCGTCACCGATAGGGTTGCCAACTAAAAGGTAGATTTACGCGGTAGGAAACTGTCTATTGTTGTAAGTTTTCGCTCGCCCAAGCATTCACTGTTCACGGTGAATCGCACATCGAAATTCGGAAATCCGTAAAATTGCCGATTTTTATGGCTTGCTTGCAAGTTTCATTTTTTCGTTGGAAGCTTGTGTCGTGGATCTTTCCGTTTGATACGTCACACGTAATGATTGCGATCAAACGACTCGGAATTTGCGTTCTCAAGACTTTTTGCGCAACATTTGTGAGTACATACAACCGTTTACCTGGTTTTTCTAATATTGAATGTTTAGAGTGCTTTGTTTGTTACCTCGTATACGACTCTTGGGAGTAGCAATGTTTTGTATTGACGCTAAATTGATCGCAATCGGTTCGATTCCGCTAAAGAAATTACTTAATTGACTGTTGATCTAGAGGCTGGCGCGGTGTGAGTGATTTATTTATTCGATTAAACAGATGTATGTGTGGCAAAGAAATGTCAATATTTGTTCTGAGATATCTGTTTAAAATGTATCTATAGCGTTATATAGGTAGAAAAATAAAAGCTTCAATGTAATCTATTAAAAAAGAAAAAATTTCTGAACATATCGATAAAACACAATTACTTGTCCGTCTAAAATTCTATTTCCAAGAAGACTAAAATAAAATTGACTTCCTGTCATGTTAATTCTCTCGGGATTTCAAGTTTCAATATTGGTACTGCTAAACGTTAGTCATTTCGTCATTGCTTTAACAATTATGACTGCGGAAGTAAGATACTGGTGTCTGTCTAGTAGTACATTATTATGATTAGACGCTTCCTTAGTGTCGGAATCGATTCCCGGGGCGGACAAAGTATTACGTTATTAGGTGTTACACTGTATTGTGACATTAAGTGCCGTAATGTGCACGTCTGCTTACCCCGTTGGGGATAAAAGGCGTGATGTTATGTATGTTACGCAATAACTAATACAAACTAGTCCACCTCGTTAGCCCTTTCAATAAAACGATAACTATATGAGGCGATGTAAAATGTTCACTGTTCCATTACTTTCTAGAAGTTTACTTGACCTCGGCTAGATTTCGCCGCTACTCTATTACAGGTCATTGACACATAAGTGCTACTTAGTGAGCTGACTTAATAACTAGACCATTAGTTTTGCTTTTAACACGAGTATCCATTTTCATGAAGGGCTTGACCGAAAATTACAAATTGGAGAGCGAGTAACTTCTTGTATTTTGTTTTTGACATACGAGATCGGTACTTTTTGTACTTCTAGCTAGCGTCAAAGTCAACATCATTTATTTCAAATAGAAAAGGAAGGAAGGCACTTTTGCACGTCAACAAAAAAATAAAAGTGAAGCTATTTGCTCATTCCTATGCAGAAGAACAAGGAAGAAACTCCATAGGTTACTTTTTTTTTCAGTTACATAGACTTGTTGGTTCAATTCGTGTGAGAACTGAACATTTATATAGTTGCTTTTTAGATATAATAACTATGCTGTTTAATATTTTATGGTTGGGCAAATGACTAGATGGACCATCTGAGGATAAGCGATCAGCAAAAAGACAGCTGTCTCTCTCTGGATACCGTGCCGCACATAATTATATTTTTATTAGTTGCCCTATTTGCAGTCCTTTATTAGAATGATTTTTTTTTAATTTAGAAGGCCCTGGTACTAAATACAATCACAAAATATTAAAATTTTTAACTTTATTAATAACAACTTCATTAGTAACATTTAACTTTGCATGCCGAAAACAGTAGGCGATGTATGTGGGACTATTATTTATAATAATTATAATTTTTATAATTATATTTTTTTTATAATAACAGGTGGTAATTATTATCACCTGTAATTACCATACTTTCTGCAAATAAACGATCTTATTCTTATTCTAAATATTTCACAATTATAAAAATAACTGACTGAGTAGTAACTCACCTAGATATTTTAGAAAATTTTTGCACCGAAATATTTAATGACCAATTTTTATAATAAAGGACATTATCATAAAGTCGACATTACTGAGATACCTATCAAGAATTTTTTTCATTGTCTACATTATGATAGGTATTTCGATTTTAAAAATAAATATATTTTTTGGCTTCTCAGACAAAGGCCTCCTGTGAAAGGCCAGGAAAGTATTCGTTTAGCAGTAAAGGTATTATGAAGCTAATAAATAGCTGGGTAGACATAAATACCTCTACAATCACAAAAAAAATTGAGAAGATTATTTAAGATTCTAAAACACTTTTTTTATTATCACAGGTTATACCTACATCTCGTTTCCACGCTGCAAATGTAGTTATATGTCACGGTTTATAAGAGTCACTGTGCAATGACAGATTAAGTCCTAAAACGATAAGTTGACCCACAAGGTATTTCCAAGACGAATTGATTAAAAAAATATTTTCGTTACGCTTTTAGAGAAAGAACAGGAAAACGCGACAGCAAGAAATAAGCGGCAATAATAACTTGGAACTACAATAGACCAACATGATTAACTTAGAAATGAAAGCATAAAACTTTGAAGAATAGCTCCGTTTCTTCAATAAAATTACAACAAGTGAATAAGTTGCTCCAAATGAAAGGCTAACGGATATTTTCGTCCGTACAATTTTACTCATTTCCCTTTGTGAACGAATTTTACGACTGTTTTCGGCTCTGTCGATTTATACGGTCATAATTAAGGCGCGGAGGAAGGCACCTAACAAAAGGCTCGATGCAGGTGAAACACTGCCCCCTGATCATTGTATTCGAAAATCAAATTTGACTCGTAGAAGCCATAAAGAAATCCGTAAACCGAAGCTCCATTTATTTAGAACAAATCTTTTGTAGGCGCAAAATTTTGCCGACAAGAATTCTGTATTATGTTGCTAAGTCCCCCATTGTCCCAATCTGTACGAAGATTAATTTACTAGGCTCGGTAAATTCGGGTATAAAAGAATTTGGGTGAAATGGAAGAGCCAAGTTTGATGGAGTGCGCTCCAAGTGAGTTGGATAACGCGCTTTATATCTTTGTTTGTAGTTCTGGGCCTGAGGGCTAAATATAAAAAAGTTTTCTTCAATAACGCCTAAGCCTCTTGTAAAAATAATGTTTTCGTGAATAATGTTCGGATAACTTTGAGACCTTTCTATTATACTCTTGGAAATATTCTGAATGACAAGTAAGTTCGACTTACGTATTTTTTCAGTATTCATATTATTCATATTCGAAATAGGGCAGCAACTACCTACGTATTAATATAATGTATAGTAACAGCGTATATATTTACCATGATTTTGTATTACCTATTCAGGCAAACCATTGATTTTTTAACAATTATTGCACAAAAGCGTTAACCTTGTGATTTTATTCACTTCACCATCATGGTTTATTTTTACCAAACATTTAAATCTGTTTAGTGTTTTACGAGATCCGAAGAATAAAACAACAAACAACAATCGACTCAACGTTTCAAACATAGCAAAGGTGGTATTTCCCTATCTTAACTTTTGACTTACAAAAACTACCGAACTTGTCTTTTTTTTTTTTTTTTTTTTTTAAGGGGGGAAAATCATCGAATGACTTCTCCCGCCTGGGTGAGGCGGGAGGGAGTGTCAGACTCTTACTGACTAAAAACCACCCCGTTCCTTCTCCTGCACGTCGAGCCGGAGCCCCGGTTACCCGTTAGGTTCTCCGCGACTCCGAATCGGCATCGGCCGTATTGGGCCCCATCTGTGGTGGTCTGATGGCTCTTTGAGGCGCGCGCGGAACGCGACGCGCCGTACGCTCGGGTCTGTTTCTGGTCGGACGGGGAGCCACCCATGCTCGCCGTCCGCAGGCCCGCGCTTACGGTGGCCGGAGATCGTCTCGCGATCCCCGACGCCCGGTGTGTCCTTCGCGATGGCTGGGTTGCGAGGAGGCAGCGCTTCGCTGCCTCACGCGTCCCGCCTCCTCCTTAGCTAGCATCACTGCTTCGCAAAAGGAGGAGACGGCATCCCAGTCCCCCTCGCTCCGCATCATGGCCTGCACTAGGCCCGGACGCGAGAGGTCGCCATCGCCGATCACTTCCCTGAGGACACGGCGGTGCTCAGCCCACGAAGGGCATTCTCCCACCGTGTGTTCCACCGTGTCCTCAGGGCGGTCCTCGCAGTGATGACACCCGGGCGTTTCCTCCCGCCCCATCAGACACAGGTACCTCCCGAAACTTCCATGTCCGGTGAGGACCTGCGTCAGGCGGTAGGTGAGGACGCCGTAGCGTCTCTCAAGCCACTCCTCAAAGAGGGGACTTACCGCTGCGATGGCAGCGAGCCCAGCCCTCGGTTGCGACAGTCGTTGCTGCCATTCCGCCATGAGATCGCGCCGGAGCTCATCCCGCCACGCACCTATTTGGCGCGGCAGCGGGGTTTCGCCCCGGCGACGTGCCTCCGCGCGCATGCCGTACACGCGCGCGAGCACCTTCGCCTCCAGATCCCACGGCGGTAATCCGGCAAGGAGGTTCGCCGACTCCCCAGAGATCGTGCGGTATCCACGGATCATTCGGATCGCCATGACCCTCTGTGCCATGAGCAGCGTCCGAGCGGGACGCCGCAACAGGTTTGGCGCCCAAACAGGGGCGCCGTAGAGGGCCATGGACCGCACGACCCCGGCGTATAACCTCCGGCAGGAGGCGTTTGGCCCCCGAGGTTGGGGAGGATGCGTTTAAACGCAGCCCCCGTCCTCTCCAACTTTGGGGCCAAACGTCGGAAGTGTTCTATGAAGTTCCACCGACTGTCGAGGACGAGTCCTAGGTACTTCATCGTCGTCTCGACGTCGATGGTAACTCCTCCCGCCGTTATTTGGGACCCACCCGGAGGTGGCGCGTTCCCGCGGCCATGAAAACACATGGCCTCGGACTTGTGGAGCGCCACCTCGAGTCCCAACTGCCGGATTCTCTCAACGACTGTCGCAACCGCTGTCGCCATTAAGTCGGCCGCCGCCTGGTGTGACCTCCCGTGCGCTAGCACCAGCGTATCGTCGGCGTAGCATATTGTGCTAACGCCGTTCGGGAGGTCGGTGCGCAGCACCCAGTCATAGCCGATGTTCCACAGGAGCGGCCCCAGAACCGAACCCTGTGGAACACCGCGTGACATCTCTCGCCGGTTCCACTCGCCCCGGTGACCGGGGTAGCTGACGGACCTGTCCGTCAGGTAAGCCTCGATTACACGACGGAGGTAGGTAGGCACCCGATGATATCGGAGTGCCTCCAAGATGCAGCTCCAGGGCAGGGAGTTGAAGGCGTTGGCGATGTCCAGAGACACCGCCACTACGACCTTACCCCTGGACACTGCAGTCCCCGTCGTGAGGTCTCTAACGCGCATGATGGCGTCCACCGTGGAGCGCCCTCTGCGGAAGCCGAACTGGCCGTCCGACAAGTCCGGCCCAATGTCCGTCAGGTGCGCGACGAGGCGGTTCGAAATGATTCTTTCGAAGACTTTCCCCACCTCGTCGAGCAACACTATGGGCCGGTACGCGGACGGAGAGTCCGCAGGGCGCCCCGTCTTCCGCACGAGGACCAGTTTTCCCGCTTTCCAGAGAAGCGGGAACTGGCCTCTCTCCAGACATGCGCTGTAGAGACCAATCAATCGAGGCCCGAGAGCCTCTGAGGCCAGGACCCATGCCTTGCCATGCAGGCCGTCGGGTCCTGGGGCGGTGTTTTTGGCGCCCATCCGGCGCACCGCCGCTCTCAATTCTGCCTCGGTCACCTCTGGGACGATGTCGTCGTCGTCGTCGCTGTAGCCCGCGTCGGGCACCGCAGGGGGCGGAGTCATATACGGAGGGGTGAACCCCCTCCACAGTCGAGGGAACAGGGTGCCAATCACCTCCTCCAAGACTTCTTGCCGGAGACTCTGGGTGAGCGGGGGAGCCCAAGCGCGGAGCTTGTCGCGTACCATTCGGTACGGGCGTCCCCACGGATCTCTGTCCAGAGTCCCCAGCATCTCTCGGCGGGCCTCCTCCTTGGCCCGCAATATCTCC
The DNA here is from genome assembly GCA_038387885.1 of Spodoptera picta. Lineage (NCBI taxonomy): Eukaryota > Metazoa > Arthropoda > Insecta > Lepidoptera > Noctuidae > Spodoptera > Spodoptera picta. Next base: position 457,965 of record JAZHFQ010000452.1, read on the forward strand.
ACCTTGAGGAGGGCCTTGGCCGCCCTGTATCCCTCGTACAACTCCGCCTCTCTCGCCTCCGCATTAGGAGGACGGATGCGGCGCCTGCGGTGCCTAGTGTACTGGCGTCGCGCAGCAGTGCATGCCTTGCGTAGAGCTGCTAGCTCTTGCGACCACCAGTACACCTGGCGCTTTTGTTGCCTCGACCGGATCCGGGGCATCGCCACGTCACAGATCCTGGACATGGCGTCCTGGAGCCACTTGGCCTCATCGTCTATGTCGGCAGGCCTGACCGGTGGTATCACCCAGGCCTGCACGATGGCGGCTTCCAGGAGCAGCTCTCGGTCCAGCTGTTTCAGCGCCCAACGCGGGCCACATGGGGCCTGTCTGACCGGCGGGTCTGCGGACTCGGCGGAGACGTCGAACCGGATATACCGGTGGTCGGAGTACGTCTCCACCTCCTCCATGACGCGCCAGTCAACAATACGCGGTGACAGAGCAGGGCTGGCGAACGAGATGTCCACCACCGACTCGCCCTGCATCCGCACGCACGTGGGGACAGAACCCCGGTTCAGGACGACTAGGCCCGTCTCAAGGGCCCAGTCTTCCACCATCCTACCCCGGACGTCGGTGAACCGGGAACCCCAAGCCAAGTTTTTGGCGTTGAAGTCCCCGAGGACGAGCACGGGGAGGGAACGGAACCCGACGACGACGGTGACCAACTCCCTCAAGGAGTTGTGGAACTCGGCGAGAGTTCGGTTCGGAGAGAAGTACACGCCCACCACAGCGAGCTCTCCGAACCGTGCTGCGACACAACCCCGGCCTCTTTGAGCAGCCTCAAGAGTCGGGGTACCGGCGGCGGCCGACGAGATGATGGTCACCGAGCCGTCCAAGTCCGCCACCCAGTGATCCCTGGGCAGGACAAAGTACGGCTCGGAGACCACGGCGACATTGATCGACCACTGCGCCATGCTCTGGAGCAGGAGATCCTGAGCAGCGGCGCAGTGGTTGATGTTAGCCTGGAGGAGGCGGAATGGGGCCATTATTGGCAGTCCATTCCGACCTCCTCAGTGGCGGCAGCGGCGACTGCGGTGGCAGTGGCGGCGGCGGAAACGGCAGGGGCGGCGGAGGGCCTACCTTTGCCCTTGGGTTTGGCGGGAGGGGAGCAGCCTTTGCTCCCGACCCGGTGATTGGCCGGCTTGCCAGCCGCCGCACATGCATTGCAGTGCAGCGGGGCGGAGCACGAGCCGGCCTTGTGACCGGGCCGACCGCAGCGGAAGCAACAGTCGCTGCGGTCCACCTCCGAGGTGCATTTGACGCTCACGTGCTCCCCCACGTGACAGCGGTAGCACCTCAGAGGCCGGGTCTCGAGCAGCTTGACCTGCGCCGAGACCCATCCCACCAAGAGCCTTTTGCCCTCCTTCAGCTTCTTGGCCGCTGTGACGGGGCAGCTGACCACAACAGTGCGCAGCCCCGAGTTGTCCGGGCGGATGGCGCCTGCCTTGATTTGGTCAGCAGGGCACCCTCCCGTCCTGGCCACAGCGGCCACCACCTCCGTCTCCGTTACGGAGTCGTCCAGGCCCAAGATCCTGACATCCAGGCATTTGGTGGGCCTGGACACGCGGGCCTCGTCCGCACCGAGGCACGCCCTAAGCCTCTCGGCCAGGGCGTCGGCCGATGGGCCGCTGGTCGCGCCGGGGACCTCCAAAAGACGGGCTCCGGTAGCGGTCACCTTGACCGCGAACCCGTCCGGGGCCCCGAACCCCGCAGGAGTCACCGCCCCCTTTAATTTGGCGAGGACGTCGCCATATGTAACGCCCCTGTTGACCGCCTCGGGCTGCAGTGTAATTACTACAGCCGCAGTCTTAGGGGCGAGGAGCAAGGCAGCAGCGCGTTTCTCCCTGCGCTGCTGCTGCCGTCGTTGCCGCTGCGCCTTTTTTCGGCGCTTCCGGCCCTCCTTGGCGACTCTCCTCGCCTCGCCGGCGATTTGCCACCCGCCGCCGTCCTCTGCTTGCGGGGCGGGTTCCGCCGCCGCCGCCGCAACCCCAGCCTGCTGGGCCGGAGTGCCCCTCCTCTTTTTGCGCCCAGCGGGCGCAGGCGCAGGCGCCGTCGGCGCAGCTGGGGTCTGCGCCGGCGGGGGCGCCGAGGCCCTCGCTGGGGGAGCCGGTCGCGCCCTTGCCGGCGGTTGGGAGCTGCGGCTAGCCTGACTCGAGGTCGAAGGCTTGGCCGCAGCGGCCGCGTACGACCGCGGGACCGCGGGGGCGACCTGACTCGCCGCGAGTGGGGGGCGCAAGAGCCTGCCCTCCAGCACGTCGAAACGTCGCTGGAAGGCAGCCAACTCCGCCCGCAGCAGTCCGACTACGTCGGCCTCCGCCGGGGGCTGGGGGCGACTGCCGCGAGCAACGGCGAGCTCGGCCCTGGCCGTCTGCAGCTCGGCCTCCAGAGCCGCATTGGAGGCCGCCAAGCGCGCCAGCTCTCGCCGCATCTCGGCCAGCTCGGAGCGCACCTTTCCCGCAGTGGGCACCGCACACTGCTCCAAGGCCGCCTCCGTTATTGTGGCCGCCGCCGCCCTGAGGAGGCGGAACCTAACCGGCTGGGATTTCCCCATCGCCAGCTTGTAGAGCTCCGCCGTAATGGCCTGTTGGAGGCCCCCGGAGCAGCTCTCGCTCTCAGAGCCGCGCTCGCCCTCCGACACCTCCACGCCGGACATCTCGGCCGCAGAGGACTCCGAACGGACAGCGCTTGAGAGAGCCCTGCCCTCCGCGGCCAACTGTTCGGCTGACTCCGCGCAGGCAGCTGGTGCCGGTTTCCAGCGACCGCTGCCCTTGCCGCCCCTACCCCGCGCTGCCGTGGGGACCTTGGGGGGAGGCGCCTCCTGCGCGCCGGAGGACGGGGACAAACTGTCCTCCTCCAGCCTGGGGCGTTTGAACGTCCCCGTCGCGCGGCGGCGTGAGCCTTTAGAGCTCACGCTCAGCCGCTCCGCTAATGTTGTGTCGGACTCTGAGTCCGACCCCCTCCGACTGGACTCCCGTGTGTGGGGCCTGCTGGACGAGTCCAGCGCCTCACCACGAGTCCCGGAGCCACTTGGGCTCCCTTCTCCTACTACTGCAGGCGAGCCAAGCCCACCCGCACCCTCCTTCTCGTCTTGTGGTTTTTGTTTAGGTAAATTTATATTCTCCATACAGTTCCCACGAGTATGGGGGAAATAATCGGTCCACCCAGGCAGTGCCCCCTGTACCTGGGTAAGTGTTCATTTGTTTCCCAACTAGAGGTTCCACTGGTCCCCTAGCTGGGGGTGCGCTCGCGACTGACACTACTCCTCAGCCATGCATACTCTCGCCGCGCACCAGAACTTAGTATTGGAGGAATTTTTTATAGAGGTTATCTTCCTCGCGGTCCGGGCGACCAAGCCAAGACCCTCGTCCCGTTCAGAGTCACAAAACGTGACCGTGACCTCCTTACGGATTACGATATCGACGGCTGCAATCGGGGACAGCTTGTGTCCCGATGCTGCTCGCTGGCAGGGTGAGTGCACAACGAGCACCGCCCTTGCCTCTCCGCCACGCTCTCTGCTAATCAGAGAGACAGGCGGAGAAACGCCCCACGGAAGCGCGGGCCATGAGCACACAGCCCGCCGCCTCCAGAACCCTATCGGGTTCGCCCGCCCAGTCCAGAAGTCTGCTGCGGGCGACAGTCACTCCAACCCTATCACCCCCGCTAGGGAGACTGTCGCCCGCACCCAGGGTGCACCACGGGGAGGTCTTCTGGCACCGCACCCCCACCGAACTTGTCTAGAAACTTCTCGCCATCGCTACAGTGTCACATTCAGTAACTCTATATCTTGATGAAGGTTCTATCAATCTTGTACGTCAGATGCACGACTCGTCGGTTTTCAAACAATTATGCTTACTTAAGTGCGTGTTCAGTCGTTCACAAGTAAATAGTTAAGTATGCCACTTACCTTACAAACAATGATAACTTTACTTTTGATTTTCTTCTATAATCTTTTCCTGTCGTAAGATGAGATGAGATTTTGTTCCGATTTCGTCTCATTTTGAGTTGTTTTAAACGATTAATGACGATTTTTGAAAACAAAAGAGCGGGAATAATTCGTTGAAATTTTGCATTGTGTCCCTTCAAAATATTTTGGAGAAATTGTCATTTGATTTGTGAAGTCTTTTGCGATATAGCCTTTAGCTGTACATTTGAATGTTACGTAAATTCTATGAAATGAATCGTAATGTTGTTGTCAAGTTTGTATTGACTGCGATGGTATTGGTACGGTTTAGGGTTCAAGATCCGGTTCGTAACAATGTTATTTTATTTTCGTATTGGTGTCTATTTTAGGGGTTTATATCCAAAGGAAATGAACAAAGTCGGATTGTGAGTTGTTTGCGGTTTCAATTTGAAATGGATTTTTTGATGTTGGAGGTTTAAGAAAAAAGGCGAAGCTTGAATATTGGATGTTTTTTTAAAACCAAATTACGTGGCCTATCCCAATAAGTTTGCTGTGTATGTTGCCAGTGATGATGTATAGCTTTTTTTTAAGGGGGGAAAATCATCGAATGGCTGCTTCCACCTGGGTGAGGCGGGAGGGAGTGTCAGACTCTTACTGACTAAAAACCACCCTGTTCCTTCTCCTGCACGTCGACCCGGAGCCCCGGTTCTCCGCGGAAGACGTGGTCCCCAACTAATGGCCTTTTAATTGTACTACTAGTGATGGAAATAGTTATACTAGGAGTTTCAGTGCGCGACTAAATCCGGATGACATCATTATATTCGTAAGCAAATTATCGTTCGGTATGACCTAAGACTTTTGTTCACAGGAGGTTTCAGGAGGGTTCAAGAGGACATCTTCTTTATCACCTTGATGATGCTGATCACAAGGATTGTAAAACATCACTATGTAAACGTAGATAGTATTTGCACAAGTTTACCTCTGCTTATTCCTGACCGGAATAAAAGGCATAATGTAATGTTCTAAATATGCCACAAACGATAAGAGTTACCTTCCATACATAGGAAAGGATTTTCATCAAAACTATCAAAACCTTTAGGGAAACCGACGGGTGACAGCATGACTGGCCACCTAAATTAAGTAGTTTCAATAATGGGTCACCCAACTAAATACCATACGAGCTATTTGGAACTTTATTCTTATAAGAAGAAGGTACAAATTCTATTAACCGTGGTATAAATGTGTGCTAGTGTCCGCCAGTACGGCGAATGCTTCTGAAAGTTCAATGTCAGAGGTTTACCTGCTGTCCTGAAGTTATATATAATAGAGGCTTTTATTCTGTACTCGTTAAAGGTTTCACTTTATTTTGTATTTATATTTATATAGGTTATACATGAGATTCCTACAGGTACTTATATAACATACCTAATGTTTTTTATCCCCGAAGGTGTAGGTAGAGGTGCATAATTATTTACTGCACCGAGTGCCACTGTACAATGTAACACTCACTTTTCACTATTCGTGTTATGAGTCCTATGTGATAGGGATGAGCCTATTGCCTATTGAGTTTCTTTTCAAAAACATAGTAATACTTTGCCCGACCTGGAAATCGTACCCGAGACCCCCTCCGTGGGCGCAGTGCCTTGCCCGGCAGTCGCACTTGCGTCCACTCGGCCAACGAGGCATACAACTTCGTAGTAGTGAATGGTCATTCAGTTATTATTGTTTTGTTTCATTTGTAAAAGTAATATTAGTTTGAGAACGTAAGTTCGATTTTGAATGTGTATTTGTACGCACTTACATACATAAGTACCTATAAATATTGATTTTTCAGTAAGTTTGGTTGTATGTGTAATCAATAATAATAAATTAGTTATTGATAATGCGACTTATCATATTTTTCATCACTAGATGGCGCTAGTGAGAATATCTCGTTATTCGTCCAATAGGGAGTTAGCTAGTGTCACACAATATTGAACGTCCAATATTTGACAGCTACAGTGATTGGACAAAATAATATCTTGCTACATTTGTGCCATATGGTGACCAACGATGCGGCAGCCCTCATTATGTAAGGTATGTACCTACATATCAAATTTACTTAAAATCGCCGGTTACTCACATGAATATACTGAGAAAAGCTCTACTAGTTTCGTAGGCTGCGCGACATCTTCGCGACCGCTCACGCTGCTCGTGAGGAAGAATCCCTCTGTGGTTCGGTTAGTAGAGCTTTTCTCAGTATATTTATGTGAGTAACTCGCGATTTGTAGTTAATTTAGTATGTCTCACGATAGTTATTATAAAAACATACATATGTCGGAGAAAATGCACCCATTGGGGGTACTTCGTCACCGGATTCTTCGTAAACGCGGTAAGTTCGGTACGAGCTGGCAGAACAACCGCTCACCCTCGTGTCCAACTCAAAAGTGACGCCTTTCAAATGCCAACATGCCACGCCCCGTACCGACCATCACCCAAGCACACTGCTTGACGTTTCCGACAAATGATAACAGATGGCGTTGTTCTAAAATAACGATACTCGATAGCTGTGCATCTTTGTTGATTCTGCGACACATACATATCTGTCATTTACTCTATAACTAGATATATGTTATACAATAAACATTTAATTTACTTAATTTATTTGTTACAGTAATCTCAAAACTAATCTGGTTCTCAGCAAAAATTACTAAATACTTATTAGCATTTAAAATTCTCAAAGACATCACTAATCTGCTTTGACGAAAAACTCATTTTTCTATACTTAAGGCGAAACACAATTTTCGTTATAAATTATTATACGGAAAACGTAAGTTTACTTGAGATCAAATCTAATGCTTTCTTTTATTTATTCCGAATTCTTAGTATTAAGACCAAAGAACAGAATTTCAGTGTAGTATTACAGGGTTGTATATCGTAAAGTTGCGACTGAGGCAACTCAGTAACATTCTCTAATATATCGACGATCTAGCTGCAATCCCCAAGCCTCCTACCAAGCTCGGGAATTATTAGTGCCGGCTGGACCAAAGTGATACCACGACCTCACAGAAAACCGATGTGAAACGACACTTGCGTCGTGTGAATGAGGTTACGGGACACCCAATTACCCACCTCCCGCCCTTCCTCAATCTCCTCAATCCCTGAATTCCCAACAATCCTCAAATTTATAATCCCCAAAAGGCCGGTAACGCACTTGGAACGCCTCTTGTGTTTCAGGTGTACATGAGCGACGCTGATTGCTTACCATCGGGTGACCAGTCTGCTCGTTTACTGACTTATCTTATAGAAAAAATATTTCAGGAGGTCATTGTTAATGGTTACTTGGTTTTGTTACTCAGGTAAGCATGACTAACTTTCTTCTGGTTCAGGTCTTAGTGATAATTTTGGCGGAAAATGAAAAATGTTACTCGCAATTTTGCAGCATTTACTCTAGGTAGATACTCTTTTATAGAATAATAGATATTATTGTGTAAGTGGCAATTACAATAATGTTTGATGGTATTACTAAAGTAAAGATTGACTCTTTACAAAGACATTTAGCTATTGTAACACTGAATTATATAATAGTTTTTAAATTAAAAATAGTTATGAAAAAATAATATGGTTGTAATATTTAATTTAGTAACCAGTAAACGCCGATGCCATCGACTTCTAGTTATACAACCAAGTTAGGATTGTTGACATTACTGTTTCGAAAATTTTATTCACAAACAAAAATACACAATAGAATCACATATTGATGTTTCAATTGTTTTTACATTTCGCGCGGGACTTTAGCAGCTGTTATTCGGAAAACAAGGCCGATTGTAACGATAGCTATTTGTTTATTGTGTCCATTTGAATTTAGATGCAAATAATGAATGTAGATACCATTTGCTTTTTGTACAGTATGTGTGAAAACGTTTTTATTTTTTTTAAGGTAAATGGCTACATCAGTTTTTTTTTTATTGGGATGAGCCGGTAAATGACCCCACGGATCACCTGGTGGTTAACAATCGGCACCTCCCATAGATACCTGAAACACCACCACCACAAGTGCGTTACCGGCCTTTTGGGAATTGGGAAATGAGGATTGTGGGGGATTTTAGAGATTATGGAGGATTGTCAGTTTTTTTTGCGAGGCTATAATATCGCTCCGGTCGAGCCGGCTCGTTCGTGCCGAGTATGGTTTTGCTAGACTCCCGCGATCTTATCCCCCGCCTGCCGCGGTGGGGAATAGAGGCGGAACTTTCAAAACTCACAGTGAACAGACTCATAGTCTAGCAGTGGACTGTTAATAACTCTTAATGATCTAAATAGCAACCGTAGCTTAACCACTGAGCCATCTTTACATTTCTTTATTATCAAATAAAATTAATAGGAATTTCATCAAATTCTCATTTCATATAACATTGTAGATTCAACAAAATCAGTGGAAATGCGGCATGGATGGAATGGATTTAATACCCAAGGCTTACCCTTGGCTTCAATAGGTACGGGATGAGAATGACGATGATCAAAGCGCTTGCTAATCATTTTAATATTTTATTAAATAACTAGATTGTGCCAACGGCTTCGCGCGCTGGGATAGGAAATGGCCTATGTGTTATTCCATATCATCTTGATCTCTTCAGTCGTTTTGACGTAAATAAGTAACAAACAAACATACAAACTTTTGCAACCATAAAATTAGTAGAATTAGCATTTTTCCATTATTTTTAGGGTGATAGGGTAGAGAATAGTACGCTAGGCGTTTATTTAGTCTAACACACTTTTTTCACGTCTTTTATTTCAGAGCCGGTGAGTATTAATTCACTTATTGTCGTACTTCAGAATAGTTCCTTATTTACGCAAAGTAGCTGAGAATGTCAAAATTGAAATCCCCCAAAATTTTGTCTATATTCACTTGATAGAACCATAAAATTCTATTCGATTAGCCGATCGTAGCAGAAATTGCTTTAAACTAAGAGGTACCATGTACAAACAATTATTAATATCCACAGAACTACGCATAAATTAAAAGATAAGTAAACAAGCAACGAACATCAATTTCTCAACTTGAAAAAGACCATTAACGGTAGCCATTGGAAGTACAAATTCCACTTGTATCCGAACTAAGAAGTAGTTCATCGGGTAATTTATTGATTAAGTAAAGCGGACTACGGCAGGTAGAACAATGAAGTGAATAATAAGTAAGTTCTTAGAAATAAAACGAGAAGAACATTCTGTTGAACATTTAATTAAAATTGCCTTTTCTTCATTTTAGCGGCGGAACGGAACGTAAAACAATGACTTTTCGGCTCCATGTTTTCTGTATATATATATTAATTATAGGTTGTTTTGAGTTGACAAAATATTTTATTTACGATTTAGCTTTATTTGTAATAGTAACTTTCGTGAGACATAATAAAAAAAAAATTATGTTTTTGGCTTACTCACGTAATAGTTTGACGAGGAACTCGACTAGTTTCAAGCCATGCTAGAGGCTCATATTCATGAGCAGCATTTCGCGACCCACGACGCGGCGACTGTCGCGCTGCTACTAGTCGAGTTCCTGGTCAAATTATTACGTAAGTAAGCCGAAAACATAATGATTTAGCTTTACGTTAAAAACTGGGTAAGTATGTACCTGTCCTATTTTATCGATGATCTTACTGCGATTCTGCCTCGTTGACCGAGTTGACTGCGACGCCGGGCAAGGGGTCTCGGGTTCGATCCCCGGGTCGATAAAATCTCAGTAGTAGCACGAAGTCTGGATTGTGCCTGGTATATGGCAATAGGTTCACCCCCCTATTACATGGTACTCACAACATAAATAGTGAAAAATGGGTGGTACATTGTATGTACAGTGGTATTAAGTGCTGTAATGTGCACCTCTGCGTACGCCTTCGGGGATAAAAAGGCGTGAGTGGCATGATGTTATTTTATGTGTTCTTAAAAAATGAAATTCCCACACCGTCTTCCAAAAATTCATAGTTAATTTCTGTCAAAAACCTGGTTTTAAAGGAAGGCCCTTATTCAGCACTAGAGGGTGAATTCGAAATTCAGATGTCGACTTTATTTTTCAATACCTAGCCGAAAAGCGACTAAATATTTTGTTACCTAAAATTATGTACAATGCCAATTAAATAGTGCAATATGTGTAATATGTTATTTTTCAGTTATTGTTTCTATTCTATTGTTTTAGAATATTTAATAGTTTTATAAACGTTCATGTTTTAGTTAATAAAATAATATTTGTGACAAAACTTGGTAAAACATTTTGGCTATTATATTGTGAACAAAAATAACAATTGTTAAAAAATAATTCAAATAGAAAAGTCCCATTTGAAAATAGCAGTGACTGTTCATAAACTGCTTCGGCGAGAGTGAGATAAAAATATTTCCGTAACTGAAGGCAATATGAACAGAAAGTAATTACGGTGGCTAAGGCTTCTTGTATACCTGGCCATTTTTGTTAGGTAAAATAATAATGTATTTTAGATTGGGTTGGTTACGAAAACTTGTTTTAATTGAATTAATTAATTGCGCAAGGGATCTAACTTGTTCTCTTACTTTTATGATCCGATTGGATTAAACCTAACAAGTCAATTTAAAGGAAGTAAAGCCATTGCTTAACGATCTACATATGTAATGTTTCTAGGCAACATTTATAAGTTGTTCATTTTAACTGACTTCCCGAAAAGAGGCGATTCTCTATTCGTCTGTATACCTCCTTGATACAGACAAAATATTGTACATACCGAAGTCCAAAAGGGTTTATTAAACGTTTTCAAACCATTCATTTAAACTGTTATACTGTTCCTTATTTGAATTCTATTTGGGCAACACTTGACTATAAGTAAACTTAGAATTACGTTCCTGTGATGTCGGTCAATTGTGGGTACTTTGATAACATTAATTATTGTATGTGTGCGGCAGCCAGTCTGCGAATATACGCCTTGCAGCTAAGTCGTTGTTTGATTACTATTCCGATATTTCTCAGTGGCGACGATCAGTATCGAATCACACGCGAAAAATAGTGTTAGCTTGCTAAAATGTCGATCGGAAAGATTGCGGAATTCAAAGTGCATAATGACGATTGGAGATTATACGTGGAACGCTTAGAACAATATTTCTTAGTGAACAAAATACCGGATAACTTACAAGTACCGACATTGATAATGGTGATGGGAGCTGAATCCTACGAACTTTTAGTTAATTTGTGTACGCCGGAGAAGCCTAAAAGCAAAACATTCACGCAGATCACGGAAATTATGGAAAAACACCTACAACCCAAACCTAGTGAATTGGCCGAACGTTATAAATTTCGACACAGAAAACAAAAAGAGGGTGAATCTATATCGGAATACACCGCGGTTTTGAAAAAAATGTCTAAGACCTGCGAATTCGGTTCCTCACTCGAAGAAAGTTTAAGAGATCAGTTAGTTTGTGGCATAACTAATGAAAATATACGACAGCGGTTATTTGCCGAAAGTAAGCTGGACTTCGGCAAGGCGTATAAGTTAGCAGTTAGTATGGAGGCGGCAGAGAAAGACGCGGCAGAGGTGGTTGGACATGGAGGGTCGGCCAGCGAGACGGCGGCGGCAGCATCAGTGACGTGTCAAGCGATGTTGACAACGGGGGCATCACGGCGGAGTGGCGCAGCGCCGGCTACACGCGGTGCGCGTGACGTCAGCGGAGTGGCGCGGGAGGCCACTGCGCAGACTGCGAGGCGGCGACCGCCGCGCGCATCGGCAGCGCCCGCGCCCGCTCGGCTGGGTGAGCGTGCGCAGCAGCAGTGTCACGTGTGCGGTGCGAGTCACGACGCAGCCACGTGCAAGTTTGTGCGTTACGTGTGTAGGGTGTGTAATCGACCAGGACATCTGCGACGCGTGTGCCCGAATTTAACAGGAAACTTCAACGTAGACATTGATCCAAGTAAGGACGATCATGGAAGTGAAAGTACGGAGAGTGACGAGGTAATTTTTGTAAATTATCTGCTATAGAATGTAAACCCATGTATCTAGAATTAAACGTTAGCGGTAAAAACATTAAAATGGAATGTGACACCGGTAGTGCTATCTCATGCATAACCCATGAATGTTACATGAGATTATTTAATGATTTATGTCTTAAACCCTGCCAGCTAACACTTAGGTATTATACGGGGGAGTCAGTCAAACCACTAGAAGTTATAACGCCAACAGTAAGGTACAAAGATACGTGCAAGACGTTGGAATTATTCGTTGTGGAGAATGGGAAAACCATTCTTTTAGGACGGCAATGGATGGCCGAATTAAAAATACAATTACCTATTGTAAATTACGAGTGTAATAATGTGACTATGTTCAGAGATGACGTTTTCGACCTGTCTGCTTTCAGTTCCAAATATTGTGAGGTGTTCGCGGACGGTCTGGGCCGGTTCACCGGTGGCAAGGTGAGCGTTCACGTGCGGCCGGGCGCGCGGCCCGTGTTCATGCGCGCGCGCCCTTTGGCATACGCGCTGCGTGAACCGGTGGAGCGCGCGCTGACCCAGCTGCAGCTCGACGGCATTCTCTCGCCGGTGGAGCGCTCGGACTGGGCGACTCCGATCGTACCGGTCGTCAAGAAGGACGGTAACATTAGGATTTGTGCTGATTACAAATTAAACTGTCAAACACCAAGCGGTCACCAGTGACCGCAACCTATTGTTCTATAATTGTGTCTATAATGACGGTACTCGACGAGTTAACTATCAATAAAGTCATAGAAGTTGACCGATATCCGCTGCCTAGGGTAGAGGAGCTGCTGCTTCAGTTGAGGGGTGGTGAACATTTTAGTAAAATTGATTTATCACAGGCCTACGCACAATTTGAACTAGATGACACTAAGAAATATACCGTGATAAATACCCATAAGGGTTTATTTATGTATAACAGGCTAGTGTATGGCCTATCGTCGAGTCCGGGTATTTTTCAAAGACGATTAGAGCAGCTGTTTAAAGATATACCTCAAGTAGGTGTTTTCTTGGATGACATCATAATCACAGGGGCTTCTAAGGAAGCTCACTTGCGAAATTTATGCCAGGTGTTTGATCGATTAAAAAAGTACGGCTTGAGGGTAAAGAAAGAAAAGTGTGTATTCTTTGCGGAGTCAGTTAGTTATTTAGGGCACACCATTAGTAAAAATGGTGTTCACACGTGTCCCGATAAGGTTAAAGCCATAATCAAAACACCCGCGCCTACTAATGTCAGCGAGCTCAGAGCATTCATTGGAATGGTTATGTACTACGGCAAGTTCGTGAAGAATGTTAGTACAGTTCTAGCACCGCTATATAACTTGCTTAGAGTGGGTGTTCAGTTCAGTTGGAGTAAAGAGTGTCAAGATGCGTTTACCAAGGTTAAAAATTTATTAGCAAGTAGTGACGTTTTAATGCACTATACACCGGAGCTGCCTGTAATTTTGACGACTGATGCAAGCAGCGTGGGTATAGGCGCGGTGATATCGCACGCGAGCGCGCACAGCGAGCGGCCGGTGGCGTACGCGTCGCGCTCGCTGACGCAAGCCGAGCGCGGTTACTCACAAATAGACAGAGAGGCGCTCGCTATTGTTTTTGGGATTAGGAAATTTCATCAGTACTTGTATGGGCGCAAGTTTATATTGCGAACGGATCATAAGCCTTTAACTTACATTTTTGGAAATAAAGCAGGGATCCCGGTAATGGCCGCATCCAGACTACAACGCTGGGCGGTGTTATTGGCAGGTTACTCCTATGACATTGAGTATGTGTCATCAAGTAAGAACTGTGCGGATGCGTTGTCACGATTGCCATGTACAGAAGTTAATAATTTAGGAGTACGGAACGATAACACTTATGTTAATTTTGTAGAAGATTTTTTACCTATTACCAGCAAAGATGTTAAAGAAGCTACAGCTCGTGATAAGGTCCTAAGTAGAATTTTAACGTATACCCAATCTGGTTGGCCTACAACTTGTTCAGATGAATTGAAACAACCCTATTTTAGAAGACGTAATGAACTATACACGGAATTCGGGTGCTTAATGTGGGGTTACCGTATGGTCGTACCACTTTCATTACAATATAAAGTTTTAAAACAACTTCACAGTAGTCACATGGGGATAGTGAAGACAAAGAGTCTAGCTCGTAGCTACATGTGGTGGCCTAACATAGATGCTGCAGTGGAGGAGATGTGCAAGCAGTGTGAGACTTGTGCGGCGGAGGCGGACGCTCCCCACCGGGCTCCAATACAGCCGTGGCCTTACCACACGCGTCCCTGGACGAGGCTACACGTTGATTTTCTAGGTCCGTACAAAGGTTTAACGTTTTTCGTTTTAATTGATTCTCCTTCCAAGTGGATAGAAGTTTTTGAGATGAAAGGTACTAACGCATCTAAGGTTATAAAAGTATTAAGATCTACATTCGCCAGATTCGGCCTACCAGAAGAATTAGTTTCGGATCAAGGCCCACCATTTACCAGTACTGAATTTAAAAATTTTCTTAAGAATAATGGTATAAAACAGTATTTTTCACCGGCTTACCACCCATCCTCAAACGGGGCAGCAGAGAACGCAGTAAAGTTATGTAAACGAGCTATCAAGAAGGCTTTTAGAGACCAGACAGATATTGATACGGCTTTACAAACTTTTCTTTTAGCTTAACGCAATACAGTGCACGGTACCACCGGGGAAACCCCAGCCATGCTTTTACAGAGACGGACGTTACGGTCGAGACTAGATCTGTTGCGTAGTGATCGTGTCATTGAAAACAGAGTACGAGAAGCACAGGCGCGTCAAGTAGAATACGCGGGTGGAACTCCTCGTAAATTTACAGAGGGGGACTCAATTTGGGCACGGGAGTACGGCTCTGGTGATAAATGGGTGAAAGGCACTGTACGCGGGGTGGACAGTTTACGTAGGTATTCAGTAGTGGCGGATAGCGGTCAAACTTACAAAAGACACATTGATCAAATGCGTCGTAGATCCCGATTTTCCGATGTTATCTGTCCGGGAGGAGATGATGAGAGTTAGCGGGGTGAAGGGAATGTTGTCGAGCCTTTAAGCAAGGGTTCAGAGGAAGTAACTCTGCCAGAAACAGAGACTGTAAATACTAACCAGGGCGAACAAGAAGGTGTTCCTTCTGAACACTCCTCACCTAAACTACCATCGCCATCTGTGCCACCGGTGAGTCATTATTCCAGGCGGACACGGAAACCGGTAGATAGATTTAGAGTAGAATAAGTTAGTTCATAAGAATGCCTAGTTAAGTTAGCCTAAGAATACTTAGTTAAGTTATCAACTCTTGTAAATTAGTTAATAAGAGATTTAATTCTAGATTAGCGGTGGAGGTGTGATGTCGGTCAATTGTGGGTACTTTGATAACATTAATTATTGTATGTGTGCGGCAGCCAGTCTGCGAATATACGCCTTGCAGCTAAGTCGTTGTTTGATTACTATTCCGATATTTCTCAGTTCCTAATAGGATCGAGATTTCAGAAAGATCCAAGTCTACAACAAAAAGTACCTAACTATGTGTGTGGAGGGCCTTAGATAAAATGCACCTAAATGTAATAGGTTTGCAGTCTTTTGTTCACCGTGGAAATAAAACACTTTCTTACTTCATTCCCAGTATTGTGAAATGACTACAAGTAGAATAATTTTAATGTTTTTTTCACTATTTATCGGTAATTCCGAATATAACAATGTAAATAAATGCCCATTTCAATTTTTCTGTAATGTTAATATGTTATGTGTATGTTATGCTTTGTTGCTGTATCAAATTTTAGTTAAATTGCAAAAAATATGTCCAAAACAACATAAGATATTCATATTATAACGTTCGTGAGACATACTAAATTCATTTTTATGTTTGTTGGCTTACTCACGTAATTATTTAACGAGGAATTCGACTAGTTTTAAACCATACTAGAGGCTCAGTAGTCGGTAGCGCAACAGTCGCCGCGTCGTGGGTCGCGTAATGCTGCTCATGGATACGAGCCTCTAGCATGGCTTGAAACTATTCGAGTTCCTCGTCAAATAATTACGTGAGTAGGCCGAAAAAAAATTAAGAAGATACTGTTTGTTATTTGCACTGTCGATTTTGTTTTAGAAAAGACATGTTGACTTACAATCTCTGTTACACAGGAATGTTTTTAGACATGATGTTTTTTGTGGATAAACTAACTTTCTTCTATCAAATACTTCCATTTAGCGTTTTTGCAAAATCTCACTTAATCCACAAACACATTAAGATCATAATGAAGTAAATACAAACAAAATATAACTTTACGATCAGTTGTAAAAGGAAATAAAAAAAAAAACATTTTGGAATACTTTTTCTCATTAAATTGCGGGTCCCAAGTCAACCCAATTTTCTTTCAGTCGCCTGCTGCTTATTTAAAATTGAAATAATAATTTTCATATTCTAACAAATTAAATCACGGTAGAAAGATGGTGGGCTTTCCGAAATACAATTTTGATAATGATTATAACTGTAGTGAATTTAGAGCTTATTACCACTTGTGAGGGAATAGGACTAAATTACCATGGAAAATTTGTGAATTAGATGTTAATAGCTTTTTGTTTTCTGTTTAGGTGATTGCACTTTGATCTAATGAAATTGGATATTATTTACTTTCATCTACGTATGGGTTTCTTTCATGTTAGGACCAAAAATGTTTAGTACGATACTTTCTACACAATGCATAAATGTCTATATTAATTTTAGAACTGAGAAAGAAATCAAGACGTTTTGTTTACGGAAGTTACTATTCTACCGTAACAAACTCGGTGTCCAATATATGTATACCATTAAAAACCTAAAAAAATTAAACTTGTGATATTCAAATTTTCAATACAAAACTATGTTGGCTGCTGCCAACATAGTTTTGGATACAAGAACGAATTTAATTCTGTTATAAAAAACTACGTCTGAAAAAAACCGACTTCAACCCTCTCCTTTTTTTAACCTTTTCCTAAATATAACAAACACTCTTCTGAAAATGGCATCGAAATCGATTCAGCCAATCACGAAATATTCGCGCACAAACATATATACATACATACATACATACTGAGATCCTACTTTTTTTAAGTTCGGTTAAAGAACCTACATTTCCATTTACTTGTACTTATTTCAATTTCATGTCGACGTGAGGTCACAGAGAAAAGGTTCCTATTTTGAGGCCTAATAAAATTGGTTATTTAGGTTTCCTACAGAGTAAAGTACTTACATAACATAACATTACAAAGTTCATTCTATATGTGAGATTTGCGTAAATGTACTTGGAGGAGAAAAAGGTATTTTGGTTATACATATATAACCTTCATTATTGAGTAAGCGTTAATTTTTTTTATAGGATAAGCCGTTACACAGGCAGATGGATGGTGATGGTGCAATCGGCGTCGCCTATGGACACCTGGAACACCAGAATTTGAGGATTGTGGGGGTTCGGGGATTGGAGAGACTGGGAAGAGGGTTAATTGGACCTCTGGTAACCGACGAAACGCAACGCAAGCGTTGTTTCACGTCGGTTTTCTGTGAGACTATGGTATCGCTCCGGTCAAGCCGGCTCATTCATGCCGAAGCATGACTCTGCCACACAACCGCCATTTTCTGAAAGTCGGTTAAAAATAATTAGTTTATTGTAAATATGAAACTTTAACTGCCAATCCGCATGAAGCAAGCGTAGTGGTTAATGCTCAAAGCTTATCCGTGTGAGAATATGCCTTTTGTCGGGAGTGAACACTTATCTACTGATTATGATGATGAAACTTTACGTAATTATTAAAGCGTAAATTACGATCTGATAACAATTTCCATGACTTTATATTTCAGAACACCTTTTCAGTAAAATAATTCATCAAATCAATTTGTTAACAAGGAACTAAAACAACTTTTCTGCAAAAGTATATTGCAAACTCAATTCGTTAACGTAACCATGAAACCTCAATTGGTAGTAGATATGTATTTAAGTATATTTAATATTAGTTGCTGTAACAATAAATTGGTTTAAACTATGATCTACGGAATAACTAGCTGTGTGCTTAGGATTCGCAATCAATATTGAATTTGTCGAAGTAAATAAATTAACTGCTAACTCTTCGAGATTACCCTTGCGATTGAGGAAATTATGTTCAGTAAAATTTCCTGTTTTTCTTTAAAAACATATTTTCAGATTTGTATTACTATGAGCGACATGCTACTTTCGTTTACAAACGTTGCCCCATACTAGGATTTTCTCCTGTGTCGGGGGTGCGTTGACAAACATATAAAATACAATACAATACAATTTTTATTCATAATAACACTGGTCAACATAGGTACTTACAAAAATATATTTTATTCCCTGAAGGAGAATAAAAAGTTGAACCTACATAATACATTAATATAAAATTAAATAAATATCGTAAGCTATATTCATATATAAACTAGATAATATTACATGTTACTATGCTATCAATTATTTTAGATCGTCTGCATAAACACAAAAAACTAGGTCAGAGTCCATACGGTCACTCACTTGTTACAGTTAGATCAAATGTGCTTGGACAGCAATAAATTGCTGAGTAAGCTACCCTGTTAATATCCAATTGTTGTACAAATGTAACTAAACGTAATGACTAATCGTATTGGAATTTCTACTTAGCATATGTCACTTTAAATATATAAGTATAAATATAAGTTCACATACACCCAGATCCGAAACAACAATCTGTGTATCACACAAAGAGTTATTCCGTGCGGGAATCGAACCCGCGACATGTTGCGCGGTAGCCGGTTGCCCAGCCACCGCACCAACCGTGCAGTCGTAGCAGTGGCCATTACTAGACTATGGTCCTCTGATGCATAAAAGTGTATTGGAAAATGTATTCTACTCTTCTCTTATTTTTTTATATTTTAAGTTGTATATATTAATTTTTATCTTGTATTGTAGAGGTATATATTTAATTTAGTAATAGTTATTATTAATATTACCTTAAGCTAGAACAAATAAAGATAATTTCTATTCTACTCTTCTATATTAAAGTTTACCCGCGATTTTAGCTAATTTAGATTCAGATTTACAATAATTCATGTTCTTCTTTTATTAAATTTTTATATATGTTCTTATACCTCTATAATAAAAGATGAAGTAAAATTATCAAATACAGTATAACTTTATTAAAATCAGTTAGTGCCTACCAGTCTCTTCTGTTATTTTATAAGAAAGTACACAAAGGACGTCGCGAGGTCTTCAGATTCTTTGCATTTTATTTATCTTCTACTGAACAAATGATCGAGTAAAATTTATGTTATTTTTTCTAGGAATTCCTTAATGGGGAGAATTAATACGTTGTTTCTTTTTGGGAAAAAACGTCAAAAGAAAGAGGATAGTTGTCTTATTCTCTAATTGTATGTTAAAAATAGTTAATCACGATCTAAAACTTGGTATTTCTAAGAGTCTAATAGGGTAGTTGCTACGGTAGAAAATTAAAAATCTAATTTGTCAGTCAGTTAGATAATGAAAAAAATATTAGACACGTATTTATTATTTTCTCGTACAAAGTTACAATACTTAAATAATATGGAGTTAAGTTTAGGAGTGGAAGAAAGTTACGTCACAACGTGCTACATTTCGTAGCACGCTGTGACGTCACACGACATTTCAAATTAATATATCGTCGAAAGCATTTAATTTTGTGAGAAAAGAAAAAATACGTGTTTAATGTTTTAAAATAAACTATCAGACGGACATTAAAATAAAATTTAGGAAACTACCCTATTACGTTGTCTTGTAATAAATAAGCATATATCATTAAAACATCTCTACCTCTGACCGTACGATATTAATAAATACATCATTAAATGCTAATTGTAATTTGTCTTTCTTTTCAGATAAATATGTAGATATGCGTTCATTATCAGCATCTCCAAAACCAAAAATGCATCAATGAGTGCCGCATTAACAGCTTTTTTTATGTAAATTGTAAAATCTTGCCAACGTTATCGTTCAAATCTTGCTGAACTCTGGCTAACTGCCAGTCGGATTTTGAGTGGTTAAAAGATAAATTGAGCTCCGTGAAATTGGGGGAAGGAAAGATAATGGTCGGCTGAGGCGAGTCAGCTCAAAACTGTTTTTATGAACACAAGATACTGACTTTTGAAATCTTGATAGTTTGTTCAATTGCTTCGTAAATAAAAGTGTTTTTGAATCACCAGGTCTAAGGCTTATTCTTAAAATAGATGAAAGGGATGTTGGGGATAAGAAAGAAAATCTTCAATCATCTGTATCAGAAAAGCAATTCTTGCTAATAATGTTGATTCATTACCTATAAGTAATCAATAGGTATTTTTAGTTGGGCATATAATACATTTTATTTTAATGTCCGTCTGGTAGATTAATTTAAAACATTAGACACGTATTCTTTCTTTTCTCAAAAAATTAAATAATTTCGACGACATATTAATTTGTGTGTGGGACGTCACAAAATACTAAATTTTTGCAGCACTTGTGACGTAACGACGTCCCAGTCCTAAACTTTATGACATATAATTCAAGTATTGTACGAGTATACGGGTCAATGAAAAAAAACATGTCTAGTATTATTAACAACGGCAACTACCCTATTGGTACACCATTCTTTTATATATTTGATGGGCCTTCGTTTGACTACTATCTCGCCTGGTGATAAGCGTTGATATGGTTTACAATATCGAATCTTTAATAGTTTTGCTTATATTTATTAAACAACACATTGTGTATGACATATTTCCTGCAACTAAGATACAGATACAGGATTTAATGTGGCCTACCGTATTTTTGTTCACCAAATGGCGATAGTGTGTACCTACCTCTCGTTCTTCGTCCTTTCATTGGACATTTAATATTTGACAGCTGCTGTGATTGGACAAGAAAACCCCTTTTAAAAATGTATGCCATTTGGTAAGCAAAATATCATTAGCCTCTATTTAGTGCTACATGATATTAAATTAAGCAATATCATTTGATCCAACCCAAAGATTGAGATCTCGACCTCATACTGACAAGGTCAGATTATAAGACCTTTTTTTTTTTTTTTTTAGGGGGGAAAATCATCGAATGACTGCTCCCGCCTGGGTGAGGCGGGAGGGAGTGTCAGACTCTTACTGACTAAAAAACACCCCGTTCCTTCTCCTGCACGTCGAGCTGGAGCCCCGGTTACTCGTTAGGTTCTCCGCGATTCCGAATCGGCATCGGCCGTATTGGGCCCCATCTGTGGTGGTCTGATGGCTCTTTGAGGCGCGCGCGGAACGCGACGCGCCGTACGCTCGGGTCTGTTTCTGGTCGGACGGGGAGCCACCCATGCTCGCCGTCCGCAGGCCCGCGCTTACGGTGGCCGGAGATCGTAGATTATAAGACCTATAAGGTAAGATTATAACCTTCAAGAAAAGAGCGTACTCCTTTTTAAAAGGCCGGCAACGCACCTGTGACTCTTCTGATGTTGCGGGTGCCCATGGGCGGCGCTGATCGCTTACCATCAGGTGATCCATCTGCTCGTTTGCCTCCTATTCCATAAAAAAAAAAATAAGAAAACTAGACCAATTACACAGTCAAATTATTTTAACACTTCAAAATGTATAATATGTTTTCTCATCCCAACATACGTGTTTCCAATATTTGCATACAAACATTCAGACGTGGTTCTCATATCTATTGGTAGGGCATCCCTTTAGGGGCAAAGGGTAAGGGTGTAGCGTACCTACTTGTGTCCTTGCCGACCTTTGAGCTTTACTGTCAAAGCTATTGAACTGGCAGCGGAAATAATGTATTGCAGTCACTGAGCAATAGACAGGTATCATATTAAATGGACTTACAATTTCTTATAGCTTTGAATGATGTGATGCGAGATATTATTCATTTTAAAATAATAATTAGAATTAATGTTTTCAAAGCTTCATCAGGATTTAAAAAAAAAAACATAAGAATGTGGTTAAATTCAACTTTTAGCAAAAAAGTAACCAAATAATTTTTTTAAAAAAAACGTTACCCTACATTAGAATTTTTTCTTTTCCAGAAACAACAATTTGTGGATCACAAAATGTGTTGTTCCGTGCGGGAATCGAACCCGCAACACGTTGCACGCACCGCACCAACCATGCAGTCAAGTTAGTTAGTTAGCATAACATACATAACATAACATCACGCCTTTTTATCCCCGAAGGGGTAGGCAGAGGTGCACATTACGGCACTTAATGCCACTGTATATGTAACACCCACTTTTCACTATTTATGTTACGAGTCCCATGTAATAGGGGGTGAGCCTATTGCCACATACCGGGCACATTTCCAGACTCCGTGCTACTACTGAGAATGTTTTAAAAACCCAGTAATACTTTGCCCGACCCGGGAATCGAACCCGAGACCCCTTGCCCGGCAGTCGCACTTGCGACCACTCGGCCAACGAGGCAGTCTTAGTAGTTTTTAGTAGTTTGTAGTTAGGCAGTTTTAGTTAGTTAGTTGACTATTTAATCTCCTTCACAGATATTTACTATCTGCAAACTAAAATTAAATAGCTTTCTATCGACATTTTTCATATTGTAATAATTAAACCCTTTGAGTACCGTCATTATGTAGAACATTAGAATGTTTCTTTATACTGTGGTCTGAGTTAGGAGAGAGTTGACCGCTTGATTTTTGTCAGAGGCTATTTTTTGTTTTATACCTCTAGCTTCTATTATTAGGGTTTAATGAGTACCGTCATTATAGACACAATTAAAGAACAATAGATTACAGTCACCGGTGTTCTCGCGGTGTTTGACAGTTTAAGGAGCATTTGCCTAACTGGTGTCGCTTGTGACGTTATTCAGTGGACATTTTTCCCAACCCTTACAAAGACTGGAACCTTGAAGAATGACATTACGGGCGCGAGTGGAATAATGAAAATAAAATTGAGGAAAAAACGCTTTACTTGTTTATGTCATAAAGATTTCAAGACTCAAGAGAAGTATTCTATTTCTAGGTATTTTTCAT
The DNA here is from genome assembly GCA_038387885.1 of Spodoptera picta. Classification (NCBI taxonomy): domain Eukaryota; kingdom Metazoa; phylum Arthropoda; class Insecta; order Lepidoptera; family Noctuidae; genus Spodoptera; species Spodoptera picta. The sequence continues at coordinate 480,852 of JAZHFQ010000452.1, forward strand.
TGAATCGGTCACTTATTTTGTTACTGGAAAAGGGGTAAAATTATTTCTTCAACTATTGTTTAATGAGAATAGATCATTAGCATTTAACAGGTCTCTATTAAATCTTGGACCTAATAATTAGGATAAAAATAATAAAGAAAATAAATAATAAAGTATTAACACATAGAGCTAAAAGAGCTTCTTGAGAAAATGTTGTTTTTTTATACTCTTTAGGTCGACGTTTGACCACCATCTCGCCTGATGGTATGCAATGATGTGGCCGACGATGGAGCACGCCTACCTATGAGCAACCTGTTCACTTGGGACTTGAAGACTCCCAAGTCATATTTGACGGGAAACACAGCCTCTGGCAAGGAATTCCATTCTTTAGCGGTATGTACCTATGTTGATATTATTAATGTTGATACTTTTATTGATATAAGTGGTAATAGATAGAAGTTGTTTAAAACACAGTTTTACTACTATGTAAGCCGAATCCAACACTGGTACCTGGTCTTATATAAATCAAGATCACAATAACTGGATAAAACGAGACTGCAAAAGTATAATATCTAGTCTAAACTGCATACAAAATTACTTAACACGTTAACCGTCGCGTAGGTCACCGGTGACCTACGTTAGCGGAGGATTTGCCTTCAGAAGTTTTCTGTCGGCAGTCAAAAGCTTAACTATTTATTACCTGTTGTATTCAGTAGTAATATGTGAAACTGATAATAAAAATAATAATGTTTCTTCTCCCTTGAATAACAGTACTTACTTATTATAGGTACGTAGTAGGTACATTGTACACCTAATTTACACAATTTATATTATTGTTAGGAAAGTGGGAATTCGTGTAATTTAATGTCTATTGTATTTTTTGGTCATGATTATACCTCTAGTACCTACGAGTGGTTCGAAAAGGTTGTCTTAAATAATGGAAAATTGGTTGAGTGGTTATTCTTCGCTCGCTTCGTGTCGCTTCTGTCAAATAAGCAACCGAAGTACGTACGAAGCTCAGATCGAACTGTTGTGAGCTGAACGAGCTATACGCACCCATCTGATGTTCACACCGTTTACTAGAGTTAAGTTCTTAAAAAGTACTTTCATATTCATGCGCATACATGTTGCAGGTTATAGAAATTCGCAGAAGTTAATGTTTTTATTAAATTTTACTCTTGTTTTTCAAAGTCCCGTAAGCAGTTGAATTCTAATTCCGATGTTTCTGTAATTTAGAATGAAATTCATTTATCCATTGTAAAACAAGAAAGTGAAGCCAGCTACCATTCCACGAAAATAACTGGTTCAGATCGATCCATTCTAATTTTGGCTATGTAACCAATTAAAAGTAATAGTTTGGCTCACATATTATCCAGTGGGCAGTTTCCCAACAGAATCTGATTACTCTTTTCATCAGTAAATCCCGGAAGCAATTAGCCATATTTGATAAAACCTTTTATATCCCGCCAACATTCTGTTTGTCCGGCCAAGTTTGTAATTCTAATTACGTACCAATACCACATTATATTTTATAATAACCCCTTCTGTTGTGTGTACTTATTATGTAAAGCACCTGTGTACCCATATAATTTTGTATTAAACTATAATCCCACCAATTTACAGTGTCAGATTAATGCTGAAGTTGAAACTTGATTTTGGAACCGTTCCAGCTTGGCAACATATTCGGCAATTTGGATACCTAGCCGATCTCGACTTTTTTATCGAACATTAGTAACAACCCTAATCTAACTTTGTTTATTAGACTGCCGGTTATAGCCTAAACTCTTTATGCAACGCTGTGAGGCTGCAAATATGAAATTTCTCGTGCAAGATATGTGCAGTCGTCAAGGACTCATACAAACTTAAATATTTGGAGTACCTAACAAACAATGCGGAACACAGATACGTTTATCTGCAAAGAACTCCACCTGGAATTTTTCTGCAACACTTATTGCTGCTTTCACAAAATTACTGATTTGATACAGTCAAGTAAATTATCAATTTGGAATGGCCCTTTATAAATATCTCTTTAGAAATGGCGAGGTACTCGAAAAACGGAATTTCGCAATCACAAAATAGGCTGACGTTTTCATTGAATTGAAAATGAATAAACCCATCGGAATTATACCAAGTATGATCAGATAAGAATTTGTAGGTACGTATGACAATTCAAATAAGGGTCGTCCCTGCCTAGGAGGATTTCTAATCAGGATCTCGTTCGGATTATTGCCATTGGCTTTAGTTGGAAGCCTTACAGATAATTTCGGCGAGCCAAATATGCCGTAGTCGCGGCGGCTTTTACAACTGAAATAAATGAAAGGTCGAGGAAACATAGTCATTGCGTTACCCCGCGGTCCAATTTCCTTACACCTGCAAATAGCGCGTTCGATTCAAAAGATATTTTTTAATATTTCCGAACCGGTATTGCGAGATGTATGAGTCTTTCATTCGTTTGAAAGGCTTATTTATTTCGCGTTCATACTTTTGCAATATTTGTATTGTGAAACTATCAAATGGGGACTTTTTATATTTGGAAATCTATAAACAAGTGTATTTTGTGGCAAATTGAAATTGTTACTGGGACATGTTGTGAATGAAATGGGTGTAAATAATGTGAGTACAGCCTGAGGTGTATTTTTGGAAGTTAAATATTCCTTTTACTGGGGAAACGTGTGGTTATCATTTGTGTTTGCGTTCATTTTTTTTTTACTTTTATGATTCTGATATGAAAAATGTGGTATTACGTGTAATGGTTTTGTTTCGTACTTATTACTTTATGCTTCTACGTTTGGGAATTGTGGCATGAGCGATAAAATGGAATGTGTAATTGCAATAGTAGAATTAAAGTCACTTCTTTTTTGTGAATTATAATATGATCTTGCTATTCTTGTTCCCTAAGTCCCCAAACGGTCACTGGAGACCGCTCTCCACTAACTACATTCTAGACCATATTTCCGATGTTTAGAGACTACTTTTGTATGAACTAATTTAGGGAATGATATTTCAACACAGAAACAATGCGAGGAACATTTATTGTGTTATGCTATTTTTATGATGGATATACTTATATATGTATTATGTATGCGTATTATAAGACCATGCGTGGCGTGCCATAGGAGAGACCTATGTCCAGCAGTGGACGAATACAGGCTGATGATGATGATGATGATGATGATTATAAGACAGGTAGGTATCATTACCTCTATATTCAAATTCGAATTCTTTTATTCCATATCATGTGTATAATTGGTGTTACATGAGGTACAGTTTCAACATGAAACCCGGCTAGGGCACAGCAACATATGGAGCAAAATATAATCTAATTAAACTACTATTAATAGTTATTATATTATAACATAAGAAATGTTGTTTTCATACTAAACATTAACATATTTTCTTTACATAACATAACATCACGCCTTTTATCCCCGAAGGGGTAGGCAGAGGTGCACATAGAAGTAACACCCACTTTTCACAATTTATGTTATGAGTAGTGTAATAGGGGGTGCTCACCTGTTTACTACGAAAGTGTTTCACTTGTTTCAGTCTATATCAGCTTGTTTGGTGAAATAAAACTTTTTAATACGTCTTTACTCAATGGATATTTATTGCACACGCTTTCTTTCTAATTTTCTAGATGAGTGGACTGTATGAACGTATTATTAATTTGTGAAGTATATGCGTGAAATGTTGCCAACCATAAAAAAAAAAAAAAAACTTAATCTATTTAGACATACCGCCCACCAAAGGACGTAGTACTTTATAAACAAAAATGTCGGTACTTATACAAAACACAAAAGTCTGAGAATATAAACTAAAAATATAAAACATCAAGTGTACATTGTGAGTACCTACTTATGTCTAACAATCTTTGTACGTGTACCTATTAGTAATATCAGTATGAACTTAAATGCTAGTATCATGCATATAAAATATATGTCTTTGAAAATTTTAAAATCTATGTTTTAACAATGTGAGAAAACTCCGCCCACCGTGATACAAAGCCAACTCTGATACTTATTCATGACTTATTATAGACAATAATACAAAAAAAAAAAAAAAAAACGCGAATACAATATTTGCTAAGTACTTACTTCTAATTTATAAATAGGATACAATAATTAGGTGGGCCTTTAATCTTTAATGATCAATGCAAAACTTGCATAGAAGTTTAAGTAACAAAGGAAACAATATTTGTAGTATAAAAGTTATTATACATTTGTATATTTTAAGTAACTTACATTTATGGTTCTTGATAACTGGTAAGAAATTACAAGAAACATAGATATCTACTATTACAACATCATAGTTAGGTAGTTAAGCTAACATCATAATAGTGAGTAAACAATAAAATTTACTTAGGAAAGAAACATAATTTACTAATGGGACGTTTATATTCGCCATTCTTACATTTAACAGATACAACTCGTGCAATATTATCTGGCCCTAAATATTTTTTAATTATTTTCCCTAAAATCCACTTAGCAGGTGGGATCTTATCATCTCTTAAAATAACAACGTCACCAACTTCAGGTTCAGGATTTTTAGTGTTCCATTTGTATCGCTGATTAAGATTAACCAAGTACTCCCTATACCAACGCTTCCAAAAGTTATTTACTAATTTTTGTGTTAATCTCCATCTATCCAAACCTACAATGTTATGATTAGAATTATCTTCATCGGGGATACTTATCAACGGTTCACCTATGAGGAAATGTCCTGGTGTTAGAGCTTGAGGTTCGTTAGGATCATCACTCATTACTGTAATTGGTCGAGAGTTAAGACAGGCCTCGATCTGCGCTAAAACAGTAGACAACTCCTCATATGTGAGAGTGCTATCTCCGATCACCTTAAATAAATGTGTTTTAACGCTACGAACTCCAGCCTCCCACAGACCACCGAAATTAGGGGAATGTGGCGGTATGAAGTGCCATGTTGTGTGCTCTAAGCTCAATAATTCCTCGATTTCACGTGGCACAGTTGACTTAGCTCGATCGAACATCTCACGAAGCTGTCTGCTGGCACCAACAAAATTAGTGCCGTTGTCACTATATAAATCTTGACAGTGACCTCTTCGTGCTGTGAAACGCTTAAACGCTGCAATGAACGCCTTTGATGACAGATCTGTTACTACCTCCAAATGAATGGCTCTAGTAACCATACAAATAAATAAACAAATATATCCTTTAAAGGACTTTGACCCCCTACCGGGTGAAAATCTCACACTAATAGGCCCCATGTAGTCACAACCAGATGATTTAAAAGGTCTGGTTGGTTTCAACCTAACATCTGGGATTTGACCCATCAGTTGGGTGCTTTTAGACCTAGAATATCTTAAACATTTTACACAAGATCTGTAGTGACTTTTAACTACCTCTTTTGCTCGTAATATCCAATATTTCGTTTTTAAATAGCACAACATAGCTTGTGGTCCACCGTGACAGGTTCTAAGATGAGCATCATTAACTATAAGACTGGTAAGATGACTCTTAGCAGGCATAACTATGGGATGCTTCGTATCATAAATGACTCCTGACTCATCAATACGACCGCCAACTCTTAGAATCCCATTTTCATCAAAAAGGGGACAAAGAGTGCGAAGTTTACTTCTTCTTGGGACTAACTTCTTCAACTTTAATTGTTCTATCTCTTCACTAAAATTCTCACTTTGAACCTGTTGAATGCATATAATTAAACTCTTATCTTTCTCTGCCGGTGTAATAATATTCGCATATACTTTTCGTTTTTCCTTTGGTAATCTTAAATTCTGTAAAACTCTTCTCCAATACGATATAGCCTTTAAGGTTTTGGCAAGTGATGAAAACATAGTCCAGATGAATTTATTTTCCAATACAGGTATAGCAGTTAATGATATGTGTTTTTCTTCTTCATGAGTGTCTTCGATAATATAAGCATTATCAAACTCTGTACTTGCTTGTGAAAGCCAAGAAGGTCCTGACCACCATAATGAATGTGTAAGTAAATCCTGTGTAGTAATGCCTCTCGAAACACAGTCAGCTGGATTCGAATTAGTTGTAACATGCTTCCATTGTCTGTAGTCTAAAATATTTAGAATTTCCGACACACGATTGCTCACAAAAGTAGTCCAGCGGCTAGATCCTCCTCTCAGCCAGGCTAGAACTATTGTTGAATCGGACCACGCAAACAAGTTCTCTTTCGGAATGTTCATTATTTGTGAAACCTCAAATACTAATTTTGCTGCGAGAGCTGCACCGCATAGTTCCAGTCTAGGAATCGATATCTCCTTCTCAATAGGGGCAACTTTGCTTTTTGCTGATACCAAACTCACAAATATTTCGTTGTTATTATTAATAACACGAATGTATACAGCAGCACCATACGCTACCTTTGAAGCATCAGCAAATGCATGTAATTCAACCTTTGACCCTGGACTATAACAATACCATCGGGGTATATTTATCTTATGTAAATATATCAAACTTTCTCTAAACTGTAACCACTCACTCGTTAAATCTGCAGTCAGTACATCATCCCAATCAAGCTTCGACCTCCACAGTTTTTGAATAAATATTTTTGCCTTGATTATCACGGGTGCAATCCATCCTAAGGGGTCGTATAGTCGGGCCACGTCTGACAATACTTGCCGTTTAGTAGTAGGCTGTTTTAAGTCGGATAAGTCGAGTGAATACTGAAAGCAATCCATAATTTTGTTCCATTTCAAGCCTAATACCTTCATGACAGTAGTTGATTTTAATCTCAATGAATCGGCAGTACTGTGATTATCTTCTCCTATATGTGTCAATAAGTCTTGATTATTGCTACTAAACTTTTGCAGTTCGAAGCCACCACTGTTCATCAACATGTTCATTTCATTATATATGCGTATAGCCTCTGGCAATGTCTCACAGCCCGTCAAGAGGTCGTCAATATAAAAATCCTTCTTTGCTATGCTTGATGCCGTAGGAAACCTTGCATGTTCTACATCAGCTAACCTTTGAAGGGTTTTCACGGCTAAATAAGGAGCACATGCAGTACCAAAGGTCACACGCAATAATTTGAAATGTTGTAACGGTCCGTTTGTTTGTGGTCTCCATACAATTCTTTGGAAGTCTGAGTCTTCGGAATCTACTTTCACCATTCTGAACATCTTAACGATATCTGCTACTATGCAAATCCTGTGGCTTCTCCAACGCATTAGGATGTGTCTCAAATCCTGTTGTAACTTAGGACCCACCATTAGATTATCATTTAGTGAATAGTTGTTCAATCCTTTACATTACCCTTCGAAAACTACTCGCACTTTTGAGGTGTCTTTATCTTCTCTAACCACAGCGTGGTGCGGGAGATAAACCGCTTTAGGATTATCTATGTCTTCTATATTTATTGGTGTCATGTGATTCAGTGTAAGATATTCTTGTAGAACATTGTTATATGTTTCCTGTAAGATAGGATCCTTCTGCAGTCTCTTTTCTAAATACTTATATCTTCTTGTAGCTATCACTACTGATTTTCCATACTGACACTCTGGGTCTTCTTTATCAAAAGGTAGCTTTACTATAAATCTTCCTTCTTTATCTCTTGTAGTTGTCCTGTCATAAAATTCTTCACATCGTTGTTCTATATCTGTCATCTTCTTCTGTATTAAGTTGGGCTCATTTTCCATTTCCCAAAATGTCCTAAGCAGTTGTTCTCCAGTTAGGTGTAAATGCATGGTTATTATTCCATTGTTAGCAGAAGTTGAATTTTTTGACACCCTCCCTGATAATACCCAACCTAGGGTAGTGTTTTGTGCCAATATTTTATTGTGGCGTATGATACCATCCAATAAAATCTCACTATATACTTCTGCTCCTAGAAGAATATCAATTTTACTAGGTGTGGCGTAACCTGGATCGGCTAGCGGTATTTTATCAAAATGTAGCCAATCAGGTGTATGTAACTCCGTTGAAGGAAGCAATGACGTAACAGATCGCAAAACGTATGCATTTACTTGGATTGAAACCTCAGGGTTATGACGTGATACCACTCGAAGAGAAACCATGTGCTTTACTCTAGTCTGCCCATTACCGCCTATACCGGAAATGGTACCGCTGACATGTTTACGTGAAAGTCCAAGTAATTGAACAACTGACTCACTAACAAAAGACGCTTGCGAACCTTGGTCTAATAATCCTCTCAACTGTTGTTTGTATCCATGCTCACTGTGTGCCCAAATAGATACAGTAGCTAACAACACTCGACTCGGTTCTAAACCTCTACTCGAAAAATTAGTTGAAATAGATGTACTCACGGATTTGCCCGACTCACTCTGCACTAAACCGTCATCACTCTTTGATTCGCTGCTTACTTCCTTATCAAAATGTAATAATGAATGGTGCCTCCTGCCACATCGCTTGCAACTCGCTGAATTACGGCATTTCAAAACTGGATGAGATGGAGAAAAACAATTAAAACACAAGTTATTGTTTTTAACATAATCTTGCCTTTCCTTGACACTAAGTTGACTAAATTCCTTGCAATTGTATAAATAGTGTTCACCTTTACACTTAGAACATTTAGAAGTAATATTGGAATTACTCTTTTTACTTTCTATGGACCCATGAAAAGACTTCGACTTTGTGTTAGTATTGTTACGTACCTTATTTGAGTCTATCATCTCCAACGACCTAAATTTTGATTCCAAAAACTCAGATAATTGTGTCCATGTCGGTAATTCGTCGTTAAGTACACCCAACTGATATTCCCACTGCTTAATGGATTCAGGATCTAATTTAGAAACCACTAAATAAATAACAAACACATCGTTAATTGACTCAGGACTAATACCCATATTACGCAAAGATTGTAAACAAGTTGTAGTTGTATCTAATAAATGTTTTATGGCACTAGAAGATTCGCTAGTAACCGGTTTTTGCGTAAACAATATTTTCATAAGTGCATTACAATTATACCTCTTATTATCATAACGTTTAAGTAACTGTTTCCAAGCCTCGTCATAATTATCATTAGTTATAGAAAAATTACGTAACAAAGTTTCCGGCTCACCTGACAGGTTACTTTTAAGATAATGCAATTTTTGCACTGGAGACAAATTCTTATTAGTATGCACAAGGGACTTAAACATATCATAAAACGAATGCCACTCAACGTATTTACCAGTAAACATAGGTAACTGTACACGTGGTAACTTAACCTCGCACTCACTGACTGTTTGTCCAGCACTTATTTTCGGTGTTACGGACGAAGTTCCACTCGATGACGCGAGATAGGGCTGCAGGGCTTCTTTTAATAAAGTTTTGTATGATACATATAATTCCTCAAACTCCTCATACATATCCTCAGTGAAGTATGCGTCCTGTTTGTCCTTCAAGGTGACTTTGCTTATAAGAGACTTGTGTCCATCCTTAAACGCTATCCACAGCTGCTCCAAATTGTCCAATCTGGTTTCTAAGTAAGGCTTCTTTAACCGATCTTTAGGTGTCTTTTTATAGTTTTTCTCCGACTTTTTCAGGTTATCCAGCACTTCCTTTTGATATGCCAGAAGCGCATCCATGGTGTACAAATGTGAAGACGTTGAAACTCCAAAATCCAAACAATATTGATATAGTTTTGAATGATTATTTTGCTAATGATTTACTAATTACTCGCTCGATGTCAGCAAAGATAACCTCTGGAATGCTATTGTTCTCACGGCGTCGACGACACACGCGGTCACTTTTTATAAATCCGGCTCGAAGGACCATATGTTTACTACGAAAGTGTTTCACTTGTTTCAGTCTATATCAGCTTGTTTGGTGAAATAAAACTTTTTAATACGTCTTTACTCAATGGATATTTATTGCACACGCTTTCTTTCTAATTTTCTAGATGAGTGGACTGTATGAACGTATTATTAATTTGTGAAGTATATGCGTGAAATGTTGCCAACCATAAAAAAAAAAAAAAAAACTTAATCTATTTAGACACACCCCTATTGCCATTTTTTTTTTATTTCTTTATTTTATTATAATATGTATTTATATTATTCCCCTGAAGCGAAACGTAACCTAAACTGAGAGTTTTTAAATAACATATATTTTTTATTTCAAAAGGAGAATCTAATGACATTTTGCTGCAACTGAACCCAGAATTACAAACACTCACTAAACATGTCAATATGGAACCAATAAACTTTCTAGAATGCATTGAAATAACTCTAAAATTTAAAAAGGTATTACTGAAATGTGTAAGGAAATGCTTAACGATGCCATCATGAAGCTCATTCCGTCTATTTATGACCGGTGCAAGAGTTTATACTTTCAAAACTAACTTTTATTTCATTTTTATACCTGTGATTTCAACTTTTTTAAAAGTGCATTAAATTCCCGGTTTATTATACTCCGCGGTATGCCTGCTACTCGGGTTAATATTTGAAAAATGAGATATTCGTTCTTTTATGTGTGATCTGGTTAAAAGACCGTAAAGTTTCTAAAATAAATAGCTTGATAAAGCGGTTGTGACTGTACCAAATAAGCATTATATTTCAGGTCCAATTTTGTCGCGTGTAGTTTCGATTATGAAGTAGTGTGTAACGAAATATATTTTTAGTATAATTCTATTCCAATTATTAAACTATAGAACATTTTGAAATACATATTATGTTCAGTAAATCGTTCAACCGAAGTAGCGTTTGTTGTTATTAAAACATTGTTTCGCATAAAGTCCATTCAAGCAATCGTTCAGTCAACTTACTATTAACGGACCAACTGTCTTGTGAAGTAAAACTACAGACCCTTCCGATTCCGTAATAATTATGCTTGGCACCTTGCAACTAAATAAATGCGATTCAAATCACTAAGCTAACCCAAAATAAGAACCGAAGTATCTGCCTATACAAAAATGAATACCAGAAATGATATCGCAGACAAACGTAAGATTGCTGTTAGATTAACATTAGGTAGCAATTCTAATACCTAAACTACAGCAAGAACTAACCAATAACAATTGTTGTCCATCCAAGTTCCAGGCTTCTATTTATATTGAAGTAGTGACCCACTCAAACTTTGCAGTTGATATTAAATACCTTAGTGTTAGAAGCTATTGAATGTCTGACAAAGGGTTGACTTATCCCCGGCGACACAGCACCTGAACTTAGCCGAGACAACTAGTAAGACCTTTTTATTATGGTGTTCTAGAAACCTGAGTTAGACTCTGACGTCATTAGTTCTGTTAGAAAGATGTTAGGTAGATGTATTTTAATATATCCTTACCTTTACGTAAGGTATTGTATTCTGTCTTTATATGAGCAATGTGCGCGGTCGCGGCGATGTCGCGCAGCATACTGGCTGGCATTGGCGCTCGCATCTGTGTTGCTATAAGGAAGAACCCCTCTGTGGTTCGAAGCTAGTAGAGCTTTTCTCAGTATATTTACGTGAGTAACCCGCGATTTTTAGTTAATTTAGTATGTCACACGATAGGTATTGTATTCGTTATTTTTGGAGTGTCATATAATGAAATAAACGATCTGGTTTAAACAGGAGATGTAGGGACAAAATCGTAGGTGTCAACAAGAATAAATGGTTCAGAGCCAATGTAAATTGAACTTTGATAAGTAGTATTAAATGGTAAATAAATAAAATATTACTAAATCAATGAACTATGCCAACGATTTCAACTGAAATTCCAACAAAATACAGGCCAATAAAAGTGAGAACACAACATAACATTAGAGGTATAATAATAAAAACCACGACTTTATTCGGGCTTTTTATATAAACTCAAGTTGTCATCCATCAGTTAGGAATTTCGCTTTTTTCCTCTTAGAACAGCAATGTTCAATAAATCAGTGGAATCCATCATGTCTGCCTGGATAAGGAGATCAAGGTTAAGATGGAGCGATGAAATTTTTGCAAAGTTTCACAAAAGTTCACGACTTTGTTTTAGTTGGAGTTTCAGAGCTAATAATTTTTTATCTTTTCGACTCCAGATAGTCTGAGACAAAGCCACGCTAAGCCCCGTTCACGTCGGTCGAGTAAGTAGACGAGTACTGGCGTCAGAGTACTTAGGTGGTAAATCTTTAGTAGCTTTATTTAATAGTCTAGTTTGTGTTGACATAAAGACAAAGCAGTAGCGACAATGGAAATTTATTTATGATGTTATGTGTGTGCGACACAAACATTTCACTGAGATAGTGGAAATGGGGTAGACGACTAATTTTTATTTTAATGTCCGTCTGGTAGATTATTTAAAAACATTAGACACGTATTTTTTATTTTCTTACGGAAACGAATAGTTTCGAAGATATATTGATTTGAAATGTCGCGTGACGTCACTTCTCAGTAGGTACATTTTATACTAAGAAATGACGTTTTAGCCCCCACTCCTAAACTTTGATTCGTTTTATCTAAGTATTGTTTTATTATACAACAAAATAAGAAAATACGTGTCTAATATTTTTTTATTACCTAAGTTACGGACTAATTATATTTTTAATTTTCATACCCTGTCATCATCCCCATTGTCTGTGTCTAATTTTATATGCTTTCGAAACACAGAGATATGACATTGTTTATATTCTTAAACCACATAAAAACTTGACTTAAGTATTAGACTGCCATTATATTAAAGTTAATTATTAAAGAAGGGCCAAATTAAAGTACCCTTTACCGATCAGCATGCATGAAACTAAGGACCCAGGAGACAGGCGTGTGGTTACGTATGAATCTTTGATATAATAGTTGTAGGTATAATATCTACTAGAACAAGACTGTCTTGTTGGCCGAGTGGTCAAAAATGCAACTATCACATACTCTGGGAGTGCGATCTCTGGCAATATGAACGTAACACTATGTTAAATAATTTAATTGTTTCGTCAGGTGTAGTTTATTATACGGACCTTGTGGAATCTAGAACGAATTTCCGTGCGTTTAGGCGTTTTTGCCATACCTATTATTGGAAGCAAGTATAACAGCTCACACATAGGACCCGCTTAGTTTTTAGTCCAATTTCCGTGGTGCTTGGCGACTGGGCTTCACCCAGTTGTACAGTCTCTTCTTTGTGCCTTTAGACTTAATTCATTCTGTCTCCTGCAGTAATTCACCGAGGGAAGTGAAAACCATAGTTTTTTCTTCTTCTCCTCTTATAATATCTTCTGATTCTCTTCGTTGCGGGAACCAAGACAGTTACTCGTGTCCCTGGGACGCACCGGACTTCAGTGTTCTGGTGTTTTCATGGTTGTATCTACTGTAGATCCTGGCTTACAGGAGTTGCAGCGGTTTTGGGCGGTTGTGGCGGGCTTGTCCCATAAAAAAAAAATGCAACTACCGGGCAAGGGGTCTCGGAATCGCTTCCCGGGTCGAGCAAATTATTACTGAGTTTAAAAAAAATCTCAGTAGTAGTACGGAGTCCGGAATTGTGCCCGGTATATGGTAATAGGCTCATCCCCGATTACATGGGACTCATAATATTGTACAGAGGCATTAAGTGCCGTAATGTGCACCTCTGCCTACCCCTTCGGGATAAAAGGCGTGATGTTATGTTATGTAGAACAAGACAGTAATGGGGCAAGTAACAGTACTAGTTCAATAAATCTACAAGCGTACATACTCAACTAATATAAAACTTATCTTAAGTCTGGCGAAGTTATTTCGTCGCTTCCATTGCTAGTACAGCCTGATTCCAGACTATTGGTGGAGGAATGAGCTACAAGTTTTAATTGAAAACAAATGCCTAACTTGATTACAATAACGCCTCAGTGACTGGCATGTTTGTCGGCGTATTTGTTCTAAATATGTTAAATTAAAACTTATTTGAAATGGGTATGTTTCGAAATGTCATACTTTAGACAGACGCTAAAATCGGCAGTTTGCGTTGCGTTTTGTTATCGTTTGGTAGGGTAACCAGTTCTGGGCTCGCTGCCATCGCAGCGGTAAGTCCCCTCTTTGAGGAGTGGCTTGAGAGACGCTACGGCGTCCTCACCTACCGCCTGACGCAGGTCCTCACCGGACATGGAAGTTTCGGGAGGTACTTGTGTCTGATGGGGCGGGAGGAAACGCCCGGGTGTCATCACTGCGAGGACCGCCCTGAGGACACGGTGGAACACACGGTGGGAGAATGCCCTTCGTGGGCTGAGCACCGCCGTGTCCTCAGGGAAGTGATCGGCGATGGCGACCTCTCGCGTCCGGGCCTAGTGCAGGCCATGATGCGGAGCGAGGGGGACTGGGATGCCGTCTCCTCCTTTTGCGAAGCAGTCATGCTAGCTAAGGAGGAGGCGGGACGCGTGAGGCAGCGAAGCGCTGCCTCCTCGCAACCCAGCCATCGCGAAGGACACACCGGGCGTCGGGGATCGCGAGACGATCTCCGGCCACCGTAAGCGCGGGCCTGCGGACGGCGAGCATGGGTGGCTCCCCGTCCGACCAGAAACAGACCCGAGCGTACGGCGCGTCGCGTTCCGCGCGCGCCTCAAAGAGCCATCAGACCACCACAGATGGGGCCCAATACGGCCGATGCCGATTCGGAGTCGCGGAGAACCTAACGGGTAACCGGGGTTCCGGCTCGACGTGCAGGAGAAGGAACGGGGTGGTTTTTAGTCAGTAAGAGTCTGACACTCCCTCCCGCCTCACCCAGGCGGGAGAAGTCATTCGATGATTTTCCCCCCTTAAAAAAAAAAAAAAAAAAAAAGGGTAACCAGTTCGTCGTGATTTTTTATTGTGAATAGACGTGTCTCTGCCATAGACCATCGTGAAAAACTTATTGCTTATTTGTTATTAAGAAGATATTACTCTGCTATGCTGGAGCGAGCGCTGCACTGACTTAACGAACTGCCGATTTTAGCGTTGCGGCGACGCAACGCGGTTAAGTGTTTCGGCCCTAAAGAAGATGTTTTACAAATTACCTCCTGTAAAATTAGCGATCGGAACTACTAGAAGAAGAAAGAAAAATAATTTAATGGCAATTGACACACAAATTAAAGATTATAAAAAATAAAAATACAGATACTTACATAAATACAAAATATTAATAACAAACTTAAAAGAGTAAAGAAAAAAACAATTTATATTTTATTACAAAATTAGGACTTACCTGAAAACTAGGTCGCCCGATAGATGGCAGGATACTCTGCTTACAATAGCAAACTGCACAAATACTTGAACACTTCTTATTATTTATTTCATTTTATCATTACACATTATATTTCACTGTATTGTCGTATAATTATATCTGTGCACACTCGTTGGCCGAGTTTTTGCAAGTCCGACTGCCGGGCAAAGTGTCTCCGGTTCGATTCCCGGGTCAAAGTATTACTGGGTTTTTTAAAAAAACTCTCGCACGGAGTCTGAAATTGTGCCCAGTATATTGAAATAGGCTCACCCCTTATTTATTACACGGGATTCGTAACATAGATATTGTACAGTGGCATTAAGTGTCGTAATGTGCACCTCTGCCGACTCGTTCGAGGATGAAACGCGTAATATTATGTAATTTTATCTGTGCACAAAAACTATTTATATCAAACTAATTCGACATGTGAATTAGGTCTAAAAAAATGTGTTGAACGTTATACACCATATTTTTCGTACAAAGAAATACATACAAACTAAAATGTCTCTTGAGTTTACCCACCAATATTACTATGACTTTTTATACTTATCTACGTACATTTCATTTCTCGTGCGACGGAATTGTTTAGTACGTACAGTCAATTTTTTTCGTCGCGACGCGACGTCGACAGATAAAAATATTATATTCAAAGACAATAGAACAACGGGCTTACCCTCCATCTTCAGTGACGAATCAAGAATTCCTTTTATAAAAAACCTAACTTAATAGGTACATTTTCTGAAGAAATATTAAAGAAAAGACGATAGAACCGGCTTAGTCTTGCGTCATTGAGCCTCGCCGTTGATGCTCGAATCGCTCACTTTTATTGCAAAGGAAAATTTGTTTATAATTAAACTGTAATACCATTTGAATGGGGAAAAACGAATAAACAGTCCATGAAAATATAGATTCAGTTCTTAGATTGATATTTTTTCGTCCCATTTACCGATAGATGTTTAAAAGAGATTTTCTTGTGAAGTTCCATTATGATATAAAATGTACTTCAAGGAGATGAGTAATTTTATTTCTTTTATTTGCTCGAGTATTAATTAAGTAGGTTAATATAAATGTGATGGTGTGTAATCTTTATAAAGTAATAAAGCTTATAAATAAGCTAATCGACATAATAAAAAAGGAAATACTGGTATGTAGATCATTCTTTGAGGAAATTTAATTAGCTGTGACCAGTGTCTCATGTTGGCTTTTCGCTTCAAAAGCTGTGCGCTGTGTAATTACGGAAT
Organism: Spodoptera picta; assembly: GCA_038387885.1. NCBI lineage: Eukaryota > Metazoa > Arthropoda > Insecta > Lepidoptera > Noctuidae > Spodoptera > Spodoptera picta. Next base: position 497,132 of record JAZHFQ010000452.1, read on the forward strand.
AATTTCTCATTTTCAATGTTCCTACTCTAAATATTCCTACTCTGAATATCTGGCTATGAGTAGTTGACATCTACGAAATTTGTAATTAGAATAGTACACATTGACATCTTCGAAAGTTGAAAGTTATAATTTTTCGACCTCTAGAAAATTGCGATGTTTTTAACCAAACTCATTATGAAGCTTGTAATTTTTTTCTGAGATGTTGGCATATCTTTGTGAAGATATTTATATAGAGGAGACCTCGTTTGGTCACATCATGAGGTGTGGTATTCTATATATAAATAATTTGAGACACAGAGTTTAGTTTCTATTAACCCTTTGTCGTTTGAGGACTGTATTATAGAGGTAGGTACTATGAACACAGCTGCGTCTATGACAGAAAATTGAAAAATCCTTGTAATTTTAGCAAAACGTCTCATAGTCATTCTAGTTTTTACTCGAACGTAGAAAAATGTACTCTATTCCCGATTAGTAGCAACCATTCCAATAGATTATGTAAATAGATGCTTAGGTGCTATCGTCAACGTCGTCACCCACTCCCAAAGTGTTGAAGATCAAATAAGATTTGTCTCATAACTACTAACAAAAGGATGGATCAAGTAATACTCACTGATACTAACCTTTTTTGAGGGTGAATACTCATCCAATGACTTCTCACGCCTTAGGTGAGGCGAGAGAGAGTATCAGACTTTATGAAAAACCACCACGTTCCTACTTCAGCTTTGAGCCTCGGTAAAGAAACACTAGGCTACCTGGGATAAAAAATATCCTGACTGCAATAACGCATTAAGATTTGAAGGTGTTCATAGAGTAGTAGTCCAATTACTGATACTGCTATGTGGAAGATACGTCTTCTTGGTTTTATCCTAAGATATTTGAGATTGACACCTTTTCGATCCTCAACTATGATGCCACAGTTACACTCTCGCGCGAGTCGAGACGAGGTCGAGATACATTGTCGTTATTCTAAAAGAGTTATAGTCCTTCTCGTGTTATAAGACTGCAATGTACCTCAACCTCGCGCGAGAGTGTAGATGCCCTTATATCACAACCTATTTTCCCTTTCATTCTTCGCACAATGTCCATTGAATTAGAACAATTGCATTTACAGTACTTGATTGTCCAATAAAATAAATTTACTTATGTCTGTAGTAAGTTCACAGTATTTTATATACAGGCTTTTACTTGTGGCTTGCTAAGCGTCTAGACGTCTGAATGTGTTTTATGGTATTACGCAAAAGTTGAGTGGTCCAAAATTATACTCTTTCTATAAACTTAATATTTTCCATTACGTGCAAATTTTCTATAAGGTACCTTATTTGTTAAAGGTAATATTACAAAATGTAGGTGGTCCCTTCACTGCCTCGTCTTGGTGATTCGTCGTTTAACAAAAATGTTTTTGTGTCTTCGTTGACTTTTTTATCTTTATTTTATTAAAAGTGCCTACCTAATCCTAAGTTACATTGTTAGGTATACAAAATCTTCGATATAGACTGTTTTACCTTTTCCAATAAAAACTATCTGTACCTAGTCATAATTTCATAATCGGAGGATCATTTATAACCGCACGTTACTCACGTGAATATAGAGGTACAAAGCATGGTATCTCTCAAATCTAGCAACTTCTTAGCTTCCTAGAAGCGTCCTGTATAAAGGAATGGTTCCAATAACTTCCAAAATTATGTTTCTTAATGATATTTCTAGGTATTTGTTACTTAGCTAAGAATAGATTGGTAGTGTTTCGCTTATGGGACATGCTTTGATATTAAGTACACAATTGACTGGGACACAATAGTTATACCTACTTTATTTTATGCTTAATTAAGCTTTGGTTCTCACAATTAATTAACGGTTAACAGTGACGAGCATTAATAAAACCTAAATTTCATTGTCATTGTCATGTAAGCCTAGGTTCATCAAAGTCAAAGTCAAAATCATTTATTTCAATTACACCAAGAAGGCACTTTTGAACGGCAACAAAAAATAAAAGTGAAAATATTTGTTCATTCTAAGTTGTGGATTCCTTTGGAGAAGAACTCCATAGGAATCTATCCATCTACTGCTAGATATAGGCCATCCTCTTTATCTGTCATTAGATTTCACAAAAAAACCGATATGGGAGATTCATTGTTCAGCACAAATGAGTCGTCTCGACTAGAGTGATAATCCTGCCATGTCTTGGAGAAAACCAGGATGGAACAATATAGAGTAATAGCTGGCTTTATATTGAGCCATGTGATTGGAGTTATAGGTGTCTTCTCCTGAGATCTCTTGTGTTGTGTTTAGCTACATATATATGTGAGTGAAGTTAGTAAAGCACTTGCCTTCTTCTAAAAATACAACGCACTTGTACCTCTTCTGATGTCACGAGTGTCCATAGGTGACGCTGATCGCTTACCATCAAGTGAGTCGTCTGCACATTTACCTCCCCCACTCCTATCACGCAAAATTCCAGATAAAAAATGACTCCAAAGTAGCTATGACTATAATAGATAATTTTACAATAACTGTCGTGAGACATACTGAATTAACTAAAATGAAAGGTATATTCACGTAAACATACTGAGAAAAGTTCTACTGGTTTCGAGTTACAGTGGGACTCTTGTTCATGAGCAGCGTATGTGGACGCGACGACGTCGTGTCTCGTAACTAGTAGAGCTTTTATCAGTTAATTTAGCTATGAAAACTAAACTTTGACCTGCTATTTTGATATCATTAAAATCGTATTATCGCTCTCTGAGTTTCTAGTTAAACCTTTACTTACTACTAATTCAAGAATAATGATTTAGTACGCTGATGACAGCTCTTTCTACTTACCACTTAGGTATTGCTATCACTACTTTTCTATTTTCTATGTAAACGAATTCAAAATAAATAATACTCTTTATACTAGAAGTGGTAATGTGAACTTTTGAAATATTCGAATACAATAATATTAATAAGGTTTAGTTTAAAATACATTTATTGTAAGTTGAAAACCTGCCATGAACAGAACTCAAAAAAATTGCCAGTGTACAATGTAACACCTACCACTTTTCACTATTTATGTTATAAGTTCCATGTAATATAGGTAAGCTTATTGCCTTAAGCCAGGCAGAATTTCAAACATCGTGCTACTACTGTATTTAATAAAAAACCAGTCTTATTTTACCCGACCCTGGAATCGAACTCGAGACTCTTTGCTCGGCAGTCACACTTGCGAACACTCTACCAACGGGGCAGCCTACTTATTTAATCTAAATGAAAAATAAATATCTGAAGATAAATAAAAACCTCACAGTGCACGGGTAGAAATATTTATTACAACAGAATCGAAGACTATACACAACCTAATTAATTACAATATACACAATATTTTTTAACAGGAATACATTTTGTACAATTAATTTCAACGTTGAAATACTATTAATTTCATCTTAAATATAAACCTTATGTTATAAGAAATACAGGCTCAATTTACACTGACATATCTTTAAGAACATTGCAATAAATTGTGTTTTTTTATTATTTGTGTTTAATTAAATTAAGCTTAATTTCTAAGTAAAAATGTTAAAGATTTTCTTTTTTTTTTGTTTATTTACATTACAATAGTGTTTTTATATGACTAGTGGTTTTGATATAGTTATTTCTTTAGATTGGTTTGATTTTTTAAAGCAAATATGATTGAAAACATCCCGTATTAATACTTAAACTGTCAAACACCAAGCGGTCACCGGTGACCGCAACCTATTGTTCTATACTTGTGTCTATAATGAAGGTACTCGACGAGTTAAATTTAAGAGTGTCAACTTTAACTGCAAGAATAATTATGTAAAAAAATATAACAAATATCCTATACTGCTTAACTCGTTTCCCATAAAGGTGGACGTTTAAAGTAATAACTCAAGTCGTATTCACTATTACAATTTAGTACGTACAAAGTCATCGCACACCTAACAAGCACGGTTCTAACATAGAAATTAACTTGTCATTTTAATTTGAATTTTAAATCGTATGTCGTATGATATATTTCATAACGTCAATACCAATAGCTGACGGCGGTCGGTCAGCGAGCGGTCCTCTCGACTTGTAGTTGAGGAGCCCGCGCGCTTCCAGCGTGCTTACTGCACGCCGGCAGCGAGCCGCTCGCCAGGTGTCGGCGAACGAAAAATTACTTACCTTATTATGTTACTGCCAACTTTTCGTTTCCTACTATATATCGCCTATCTGAATTTTTTATTTTTCTTCGTAATATATTTTCGAATAAATGATAAAATGTAATAAGACAAATATTTAGGGTTAAGAAAATAATTATAATATTTATAAATTTCTCAATATTATAATAAAATTCAATTTCTCTTCTGCTTGTCTTTCTCTTATTTAACATGTTATGCACCCAATATTTCTTTTTCCTTCCCGTTTGAGTGTCTCGTTCTTTTTCCAGAGCAAAGAACAGCTTTTTGTCTCGTGGTAACAAAAGCTTCCACCTCGCGGCCGACGCGCCGACCGCGCGCTTACAACACGCCGTCGGCACCAGGTTTGCGAGATTACCTACAACTTACTGACGACGACGCGCCGTTAGCGCGCTGGCGGCTAGCGGCAGCAAATTCGAAACAACGTCGTACCGGAGCTCTGCCCGAGCCGTGTTTGTTAGGTATACGATGACTTTTACACATCATAGTTCAGACTCTATAATTGAATGATTGTTACATCATTTTGAGTGGATAAAAATAATAATCTATCACATTCGACAGTTGACAACGTCAATATGACAACTAGTGTCGTCACTGACATCGATTAGACTAGTCTTTTTTTGCAGGTTTTCGTCTTCTAACAGAATTGTATAATCAACTGACCCAGTTTGAAAGCTAGAATTACAATGAATACTTTAAGCCCAGGATTTGAAATCCACCTAGATTTGTTAAAACAAGTTTACAGGTTACATAATTTTGAATTCATATCTGCCAATTAGTGACTCGAATTAAAGTAATAAATTGTATTTACGTAATATCTGAGTACCTAATTTAATTTTTAAACTATAAACTCTGACCTTTGAACTTATACATTTTACTGTTAGACTTAAACACCCATAGTAAAAAAGTGTGTATGTAAAAATAATGATCTTCTAGTAAGAAGCCAGCCTTAACTCGTCGAGTACCGGTTTTGTAGACACAATTATAGAACAATAGGTTGCGGTCACCGGTGACCTCGCGGTGTTTGACATTTTTATAAAATGCATAACAACGAGACAAAGAATTTTAAAAATGGAAGTCACCGCGCGCGAACAAATAAAATACAAGAAATATAGCAAGGAACACAGCCTACAAATAAAGTAATAGCACACACACTCGCAATACATTTTCCAAAAGAGTTAAGGAAGGCAGTTATGAAGCGACCTTAGCAACACAAGTACACAATAAAAATTCAGTTCACGTAACCAACAGGATATTTAATAAAATTCCGCAGCCATTTTGTCTGCTCCATTGGTGTTAGTCTCATGTATAATTAAAGGATAAAATAGCCTATAATCTCGATAAAGATAGCCATATCGTTACCCGGGATCAAAATTGTGAGACGCGAAATACTTGAAATTTCTACTAAGACCTTGTGACGAAATTCTCGTTATTTTTCTAAAGATGTCCTTTTTTATCTGTAAGTAAAAAAAGGCCATTTTTTATTTTAAATATGAATTTCGAACGACAATCAAAGACGCGATCGTAAATACAATTTAGCGAACTTATTTGTTTGGTAGTTGGTATCACTGTTCTACTGTTTCGAATTTTGAATTGACGAGAAAGGTACGTTTACCGTCAGGGCAGGGGACTGTCTTTCTCTTGGGTACGACTTGGGAAAGTATTCATTGGAATGCCGAATGATACTGAGGTATGTCAGAGGATTCCCTGGCATCCGAAGGACGTGTCTGGCATCGTGCAACCTTTGTTAAAATCACAGAAATATTACTGAAGAATCTTTCTATTGCGTGGTTTGTGCATAAAATAGGACACTGATCATTTTACTCTTTTGATTTAGATATGTAGTGCTGTTGTATGAAAGATCAATGACGTTGGTAAATTAAGAAATGAGATGAATAATTATCATGTTTAAATTTAAACAGTATGCAGACTAAACTCTCGTATTTATACAACAAATGTTTATATTTCAAACGTGCATATTGAATATTTCACGAACAACATTCGCTTAACTATTGTTCATCTAAAACAACAACATATCATTAATAATTTAAAATAATCCCAACATTGTTGGAACATTAATTAACAACAAAGGGCTATACAACTATTTACATTAATTCAACTTGAATTGAAAACGATTTATTCGCTTTCAAAATATTCTTCTAATAGAGTAAATCCTTGCAAAACTTTACAAAAGCCAGATAATTTTAAGCGTCCCGGCTTACGATGCTCGCATTCGGAATGTTGCCCGAATCACACATCGAGTTAATCCCTACGGAGTCTTCTTTAACGAGATGAAATTTTTTGCTGTACACTCTATGAAACGTGACACCCTTAACAAAAAAGAACATTTTATTTTTAAAACAAAAGCGTGCGGTGGGCTTCTAATTACTGGCTGTTATTTATTGACATGAAATCGAGATGACGTGTTTTCGATAAAATAAATTATATTCTAGCATTTGATACTTCAAATATATTTTTATCCATAAATTTATAGAATTTGGGTTTAAAAATTGATGGACCAGATATGTTATTTAGTTTTAATGGTGTAGGTATTATACTGTATTTGTAAACCCACAATTTTGAAAAATCGTGGCATTGATCTGTGGTCTACATTTTCCACGTGCGTGTAACTGCATGGTAACAAGGCAGCATAAAGAAACCTTTTAAAATGACAGAACAGCTTACAAAAGCCGAGTTCAATCACACTCATCAGGTAAATGAATACCTTTTCATACTAAAAAGGCATCTTATTATATAATTTGTATAGACGTTATAAGCAGAACTAATAAGGTTAATGGACATAAGTATTCACATGAGCATGTCACAACGAAACAAAAACTGAACATTTTCCATTAATTAAACAACATTATACCTTCTAAGAATTATGACGCACACCGCACACAATAAAATATAAAATGGCGAAATACAACAGCTACATTTAGAACAACAAATATATTAAATCTGTACACGAGAGATACACTAGTTAACGTCTAATATCACAAATAGTTTTGTCTCATACTTACAAATTAACACAACAGCATGAATACAACTAAAATTAAACACGGAGATATTTTATCGACATTGGAGAACGCTTTGAGTCTGATCTCGTTTTGTACTGGGTGGCCGTACTCTTCAGTTTGCATCAGCTCTTTGGGGCACGGAAGAGTTTCCAGGGGAATATCGATAAGTTTCGTAGCTTTTTTGGTGAATTTCCTTTCGGAATACTCTTCGGTTTTATCATAATAGTCGTAAGTGTCTTCGGGTAGGGCATTATCTTTGGCGCTTTCGTTATCTTCTTGGTCGTTCAAGTGCCTGTCGACAGTTAGGTCGGTGACACATGATACTTTCTCGAGAGCCTGCCTTAGTGTGTTGTCTCGCGTCTCGTTGCGTAACGCGTAGATCCAGGAGAGGCGGCAATTACAGTTGAGTGGGTTACCTGTAAAGAGAAAGCGTGTTAACGTGTTTGCTTTAAGGGCACGTTTATTTTCTTGTACAATTTTTTTACGTTTACGTCGGTTTCAATGTGAGGTTCATTTGTCCAAAAATAGATTGAAACCCGTGTATAATGATCAAACGAGAATGTTATTTCAGTTGTGGGGAAGAACAGTTTTGTTCTGAGATTTGTACTCGTTGGTTTTCCTTGTATATTTTAGAGACTCATTACAGAATATAATAAATAGGCCTTCGTGAGACATACTGAATTAACTAGATATCGCGGGTTACTCACGTGAATATACTGAGAAAAGCTCTACTAGTTTCGAACCACAGAGGGGTTATCCTCATGAGCAGCGTGTGTGGTTTAGGGTCTTTATCAATTGGACCTAAACATCGAGTTTATCCTAAAATTTTTGACTGTAATAATACACTTGTATCGTTGTACTAAACAGTTTAGTTCCACTACAAGGTGAAACTAAACAAAATTACCCAAATACAATTAAAACTTTGTATTTCACTCTAATTGTTAGAAGTTGATGAAGAGTTGTCATCCCTTAGCATAGGGTTGTCCTATCAATTTAATTTATTAATTAAAATGGTTCTAACAAAGGCGTACCCGAGTTTTCCAGTGGTTCAGATTTAGGCATTGACAAAACCGTATTATAAATCAAGTTTCAATGTATTGGGTAAAGTTATATGGTTTCCTATGGGCGTATGAAGGGACCCAGTTCCTTTCATGAAAGTGAACCGAGGTAATAGGTCGAGAAAATTCTGTGGTGGCGTGCAAACCGCGAATGTGTTTAGTTCTCACCACATAAATGCGTGTCAATGCAGTGTGAAGTGTTAATGGGGCGGTCACTGTGATTTATGTATGCCATCTACGCGTATTGTTTTAATGATAAACTGGAAAAGGTAAAGTTTGGGTGTGAATATAGAAGAGATGAATAATTTTGGAAATATTTCTGCATGTTTTTACTCATAGTTAGAAATTTAATAACATACATACATACATAAGTTCACGCTTGTCTCCCATGGGGGTAGGCAGAGACTATGGAACACCAATTGTAACGATCTCTTATACCTTTTTCGCTTCATCAACACTCATCAATATTTTCATGCATGCTCGTCGGTTAAGGGTACTTTTAATTTAGCCCTTCTTTAATATATCACCTATCTGGTCAGTATATATCCGTCTACGGCGCCTTCTACCGACGGCCCCTTTCATATCCGCTCTGTATACTTCTTTCGTCACTCTTCTTTCATCCATCCTTTCTACATGTCCAAACCAGCGTAACATTCCCTTTTCAATTCTTGTCACTACATCATCTTTCAATCCACACCTTTCTCTACTAACACTATTTATCACTAGATTACTCAATTTTAAAGAAATTAAATAAAGTATAATGTCAAAAACATTAAGCTAAATTCAAATAACTTTTTCCTGAAATTGGACTAATCTTTAAGATCCAGAGAATAAATCATTTCGAAAATTAAGGTATCGTTACTTGTACGACATTTCTCACCCAAATTCAAACTCACAGTCCCCGTCTCAATTGATCCTAATACATTTAACATGGAACCATTGTACTGTATCTAGTCTGCATAATAAACCACGCCATATTCAAATCGGTCCTCAGATCTTGCATCTGTTTCAATTCATTAGTTTGTGAGACGTTCAAAGGTACTAATTCATTTGTGTTGCAAACACAAGCTAGTAGCGTTTATTGCTTAAGAAGTGCTCAAAATGAGGTTTGCTTAAGAAGTGGTTGGTAGGCAATCAATGTAAAGAAATGACTATGAAGTATTTTTTTAAGGGGGGAACATCATCGAATGACTTCTCCCGCCTGGGGGAGGCGGGAGGGAGTGTCAGACTCTTATTAAAAACCACTACTGACTAAAAACCACCTCGTTCCTACTCCTGCACTTCAAGACGGAGCCCCGATAACCCGGTTAGCTTCTCCGTGGCTTGACTATGAAGTATAACCTAATTATTTGTGGTGAGATGTGAGGTGCCCATTTTCAATTAACAGTTAATTCTTAAATGAAGAATAAAATAGACATTTAATCGTTATTAATATGGAACAATTGTCTTATATTTAAAAGTTTTTCCTTTGATAAAATATAACCGGCCTTAGGAAAATCGGCCCTTATTCAATTACTTATGTTGTATTTACGTGAGCTTTGTGACGTTACAGTTTCGCGTCATTTGTCAGAAATGCATTATGACTATGAGCTCCAAGCTGGCTTGAAACTAGTTGAGATAGCTCGTCAAACAATTACATGAGTAAGATGTGCAACATAATTATGTAATTTAAACTGTCAAACACCGCGCGGTCACCGGTGACCGCAACCTATTGTTCTATAATTGTGTCTATAATGACGGTACTCGACGAGTTAAGACAAGTAATAGTATCGTTGGTACATACTTTAGTTACAAGTTTATACTTATTAATATGTTCAGTATTGTTACAATTACTCAAACCATATTAAGGAAAAACTTCAATATACTAAAAACTCCTACATACTCCAACCCAGAGATATTTGGGTATACATAGTACCCACGTACCTATATCTAAGTCCTGCCCTTACGTAACAGATTGCAATGTTTCACACAAACCAGCACAGGCTTGTTACAATCAAGTTAGCTCACAAGACTCGCTCAGCCGAGCCGCGGGCGACCATTACTCTCATAAACCTGTGTACACAATGTGTGATGATGGTATTGAGGTGTCACTTGATAATAGAGTAACCTTGGAGTTTCTTACTCGACTTTCATGCTTTTGAACAATTAAGCATTAACATTAAGATGGCTTAGCGCTATCTGTCTCTATATAAAAGTTATCTATCGAGCGTTATGACAACCCTGAATAACAATTATTATTTTGTTATGAGTATAATATAAAATAAAAAATAGAACTAAGTGAAAAAATTTGAAGGAGGTCTACACCAAATTGGTTAAAAAAGGCTTCAGATGATGATGATGATGATGATTGTATTTTAAATATTGGTCGCGCTGTGATTCCGTTATCGCTCCGAACAAATGCAGCAATAAGTCTTTATTTAAAACTGGTACTTAGTATTTGATTTTGGTAGAATGTCATAATTTATTTCACAATTATTCTTAGGTTTAGCTGTAAAAGACGTGGAGGTCTGTGTAGTGAGATGGCGTGGGCATAGAAGGAAATTAGAAAATCTTCTAATTTAAAACATAAATGAAGTTTAGAACATAATCAAAGAGTAATTAAGCAATAATGAAAATTAACAAAATATAACTAGTCTGATATTCAAATTGTGGAATAAAGAGAGCAATATTTATTTCTCCAATTTTTAAAACTCATATCCACTTTATAAAACTTAGTTATAGTGTACTGTACGTACGTTTTAAAAAACAAAGCAACTATAAGGTATATCTGTAAATACACAAAAATATCTCAACTTGTTCAACACATATTGATTTTAATTTGTTCTGAATGTTAAGGGAAAAGGGTGAGCGAGGGTCTGAATCCGAGCGTGGGTACATCCCTGTTTAGTCACGTCACTCAACGGTAGGGCAACCACCGCGTTAGCCATTTAGCCAGCCCATTCACGCCTCGAAAACGAAGCCCAATATCTAAGGCTAGGTTCTTAGCTACGTAAACCTTTATGAGCCATTTTTTTAGTGCTTAAATTTTATTTCTCTAATCCAACGTAGTGCGGCCGTAGTTTCAGCCAATTTGTAAGAAAATATCTATTGTACTTAGCTATTTAATATCACATTGCCTTGTTCATTCCAAGGAAATATTAAAGTAATTTTTAATGGATTATGAAAACAGTTGACTGTATAATAACAATTTTTAATGATAATTGCTTATGGTTATGTTAAATTCTTTAATTTACCTTTCGGCTCGGGACCGCCATTTTATAGAGGTAATTGTTAATTTTGTCCGCAATAACAAGGAAGGTAATTCAAATATTTTGCTCTGAATGTAGTAATAATTACGTGTTGTTTGTTTTTCGAAACGAATGGATTATTTCAGATTTATATAAGACTTTGAATGTTTGTTATTATAATGAAAATTATATTAAAGTTTTGTTATTGTCTGTTACCTATTTTAAAATGTAAATAAAAGTTGTTTTTATATCTAAGTAAAAACATCTCGGGTGGATCAGAAACTTTATGGTAAATTCTCTCTATAAAGAATATCATTTGTGTGCCTTGATGGCAGATTCCTTGTGATGAAAATTTATATTTTTCTATTTATATTCAATATGTTGAGTGTTACGGTTTATAATACAATATTATTATTTACGTCAAAGAAAGGATACATATTGTAAGTATTCAGAAACTACATGAAAATACGAGTATAACGTAATTCGCACTTAGCCTATAGGTAAAAGAATTAGGTACTCTAGGTAGTAGATAGGAATACATCAATCTATGATCAGGTAACAAAGACAAAGCGAATCTATCTTAAATAAAAAAAAAACAACATATTAATTTTGCAGAATTTCATTGTTTTTTTTTATTCCTTCGCTTTGCTTAGTAGAAATATTTACCGAAGTTAGACAATAACATGTTAATATTTACCTAAAATATTACCTAGTAGACTACATCTATACCTGGTAACTAATGATAGGTACATTCCCCAGGCAAATCGGATTTAAACCCGTATTTAGCAAACTGCGGCGACAAGATAGGACTCGTACATTAATATACAAATTAAGGGCAAGACAACTGTTCTCTATTTATTTAATGTTTGTTTTATTATATGCTTTGTCTATGTCAGTTTCTTTTTGTAATAGAGCAGGAGGAACGAGTCTTTTTTTTAAGGGGGAAAAATCATCGAATGACTTCTTCCGCCTGGATTAGATGGAAGGGAGTGTCAGACTCTTACTGATTAAAAACCACCCCGTTCCTGCTCCTGCACTTCGAACCGGAGCCTCAGTAACCCGTTAAGATCTCCGCTGCTACGTATCGGCATCAGCCCTATTGGTCCCCATCTGTGGTGGTCTGATGGCTCATTGAGCGCGCGGAACGCGACGAACCGTACGCTCGGGTCTGATTCTGATCGGGCGGCGAGCTACCCATTCTCACATTCCGCAGGCCCGTGCTTACAGTGGCCGGAGTGACCTCCGAAATGGCTGGGTTGTGAGGAGGCAGCGCTTCGCTCCGCATGACGCGGACTAGGGCTGGACGTGAGAGGTCGTCGTCGTCGATCACATCCCTGAGGATACGGCGATGCTCAGCCCACACAGGGCGTTCCCCTACTGTGTGTTCCACCGTGTCCTCAGGGCGGCCGCTTCCTCCTGCCCTGTCAGACACAGGTACCTCTCTAAGCTTCCATGTCCAGTGAGGATCTGCGTCAGGCGGTAGGTGAGGACGCCGTAGCGTCTCTCAACCCACTCCTTAAAGAGGGGACTTATCGAAGCAAGGAATCTAGGGTTGGAAAAAGCATTTTTTTACTGTTTCATGTAAAACACGACGTATATCTTGACAATAAGCTAGTGTCTTCAATCGATGTAAAGTATTTGATGATGTCAAAACTAAACAAAAAATATAAACCTCCTATAAGTATTGTTTTCATTCCATTTTATAGTAAAACTTTTTCAAGGCTTTACATGTGTAAAGCCTTAAAACATTTTAATCCAAATAAAATCTTCCACATCGGATGAAAAATGTTTGCATCCAATTTTATAAAACCGCGGGAACGCTACCCACAGTTACCTATAGTGTCAAACAATTTGAAACTCCTCGCTAATCGGGCCACTACCGCTAAAAAACTGGACGCCAAAAAAATGCGAACAAGCTCTATAGTACATTATATGGTCGTTCCAAATTAAAAAAAGGAGAATGTTGTCAGCCATGTTTCATGTCACATATGCTACAAATTGAGACCCCTCTGTAATATTACAATAAGAATGTTCTCTTTTATATATTTTTTTAAGATTATTACGGAAACGTAGGCCTGTAATTAGGTACTATAAGTTCCGAAACACAATATGTGTTTTAACACTTTTTTGAAAGTTATAGGACAACATACTGTTACTGTACCATTATTTTCCTATGTCAAAAGCGACAGCTAACACACAACATGTAAGTTTTTATGAATTAAAAATAAGTAGCTATTCTCGTAAAAGAAAGAATAGCAATTTGAAACACAAAGGCTTTTATGATTTCTCTATTAAAACAGTCTACGTTCTACCGTATGATTTACTGCTTACAAAACCCGTAGAGACAACAAACGAACATGTTTGGAAACAAAAAAACTTTTTAATTTACAATGTCCCGTACCTTCAAGCTCCATAATTCCCAATTAACACCTTCCCCAGTATAGAATTAAATTCGAAATTCGTACACAATTAAAAAACGAAGTCGGTTAACGAAAGTACCTACCAATACCGTTTGTATTCAAACTAAATTATTCGAGAATAGAATTTTTTTATTCGGAAAATATTTTTCTGCCAGTGATCTATTTTATTTGCATTCCGCAGAGGATTTATCAGAGTAGCCGACGCAGCGCCCTGCCTCCGCCAGATAGCTTGCGGAAGAAAAATGGCGATTGGGAAGGCACGCCCCATTGGGGGGTTATTCTGGACAAATAGTGGTTCTCGAAGACGATCGGCGAAGTAACGGGTGCAGGCTTTAAAGCTTTTTGATGCTCAGACGGTTTTCAGCGAAAAGCGATTAACGTTAAAACCGTTTATCGGATTAATTAGCAATTTTTCTTAGTCGCCTGGTGGATTATGTTAGACGATACGTAAGCCTTTTTGCTAATCCACGCCTTTAATTATAGATGTGAAAGTAACTCCAGTTTGTTACTTTTTTAGGGTTAAACCGCTCAACTGATTTTGTTTAAAGTTGAAGAGATAAATTCAAATACGTTTATCTACTAAACTAAATTATTTTGAGTTTAAACTTCAAATAAACTAAATTATTTTGAGCTGTAGATTTCATAGATGCGTATGAACAAGAAACTCTTTAGTAACACTACACACACTATTGAAAGAGTTGTATTGAAGTGTATAAATTCCATTAAACGAGCCAACCTTAAATGACTTTAGGGTATATTACAGAATAACCCATCTATTCAATTTGTGTAAGGTTTAGTGTAAAGCTAAGATATAATCCATTATCACCGAAACTAATCTCATACATTACCGTACGTGTACAATCAGCTAAAATTAGTTTATCAAAGTGACATGTTGTATCATCTGCAGTTCCCATCACGGGAAAATGGACCTTAACTCGTCGAGTACCGTCATTATAGACACAATTATAGAACAATAGGTTGCGGTCACCGGTGACCGCTTGGTGTTTGACAGTTTAATTGGTGAAATATTCAAGTATGAACAAAAATTGTCTGTCAACCTACTGCATTATGATATTTTATGGATTTTCAACTTTATAAGTAAACAATAAAGTGGTTATCACATTGGGAATTGTTGATTTTTAAGCAGACTTTTGACAAATTGTACTGAGAGTATCTTGTAGATTTGCCTTAAGAAGTTTGTCATAACTTATTTTCTTGATATTTCTACTATTTTGTTTGATTGTTGGCTGCTATTTTTTAATTACCATGTATATTCTTAATGGTCGAATAAAAGTGAAATTTGACAGTTTTTAGTAGGCAAGAATTCAGTTAAAATTTATCTGATGTTGGAAACGTTGGCCCTAAATCGAACCTAAATCGTAGTCTGAAGACCTATCTTTGGCAGTAGACGCATCGTTTATCAATGGAAAAATAAATTACTTATGAAATGCGTGTTACCTATATTGATAGGCACTTGTATAATAAATCAAATAATTTTACGTTCGTTTAGTTCACCAACACACTTCAATAACTGTACGTATGTTATGTTTACCTAAAATAAACATTTACCAATGATGGGTATGGATTGGATACTAAATGTCAAAGGTTCAAAATATTCATGAGAACCAAATTAAACTGTGAACAAATAATGATATAGTTACACTTCACGGAAATATGAAATAACGTGGGGCTTTAGTCGAACTACTGAAATAAACCTTATTTGTACGAAACTAGGTCCCTATTCACAAAGCTGGTGAAGACTTAATTTTAGGCCAATGAGTTTAACCTTGATGGTAAATTTTAATTTGTATTTAGAGTAGAAAATAGCTTCAAATTCCAGAGGGAACTCATCATTAGTAACGAAAATAGAATGAGTTTGATTCCAACTTTAATCAACGTGGACTGAAACTAAGTTGAGCCTAGATCGATGACCTAAAAGAGATCTAGAAGGGATTACTTTGAACGGTGAAGTATTTTCGATATCTTTTAACGGTCGCTGCAATAATCCGGCAAACAAGATTAGAGCTCACCCGTCTAACGGGTTGGCTATTTAACAGTTAGTTAAGAAATTCTTATGCCTCGCACCTCTAATTCCCAAAATTTAATTGAGAAAATGAAACTCGACGGACGATCGTTCTCTCGGAAGTGAATTTGTAAAATTATTTTGAAGGTGAATTATTAGTATTAAAAGTTCCTTTGATGCAGCTAATTGAATTAAATTTACCGTTATGTTGACTGTTGGATCCTTAATTAAATTAATATGAATGTTATTATACCTTTCATAGCAATGAGTCAGCCAAAATACATAGAGGTATTTTTTACACAAAAGACAATAGGACTGAAAGGAAAATTCCATCTAAGATTTTTAACCTCGTTATAGTCTTGAGACATCGTAATATTGAAATTCTAAAAGTAAAATAAAATTATTGGATTTTTTTCTCAACGAATGAGACTGATATGATTACAAAAGAGATAAGTACAAAAACCACGAAAACTTTAATCAGATGTAATTCATTCATGAACAGTTCCTTCATTAGGGGTAAAAGTAGATGCAAACCCTGGTCGTCTAAACCAAACTAATTTTTTTATTAATCGACCAGGAATTTTTTAAAACTTTACTCTCTTTACGACCGCGTAGGTCTTGAAAATTTTAATGTAACCATTCGCAACTTATTATGTACAGTAAAGAGAGTATAAAACTCGCTGGCGAAACGAGAGAAGTAATATAAAAAAAATAAACAAATAAGTCACAAAATCCACTCGTGAATAATAAAATAAGCGACCTGTATCCGATACAACACAAAACACGTAATAAACAAACGGGTTTGCGAATAAAAAGCTATTTCCCGATGGTGGGACGGGCCAAATTTATCGGGTCGCTCGGCAAAATATAGGTGCAATCCTGCCAACGGTGGAAAGGTGATTTACGTACGCGATGTCTATGAAACGTAAGAAATAAAAGGATTTGTGTATCTTACGGAGCCGAATTGTGTATCAAACAAATGCGATTGAGATATAAGCGTCATTTGCAAGTGTCGCCCGTCGATATATTTGGCGGCGCTGACACCTCGAGTGCTGTGCATACGTTGTTAATCTTATTGAAACTCTTTGCGACGCTATTTCTGAACAATTCTATTATGTTCAAGGCGAGGTTTTGCCTCTAGCACTTTTAAAGAGCACTTGAAGATAGGTTCGTGTAATGTAGCCTTTGGTATGTTTCTGAAACCTAGAAGAGCTGTTAACATCTCACGTGTAAATGGGAGGACTTAATTTACCGGGTTTTGTACGCACTTGCCAAAAACACGTACGACTCTTAAACGTACACTTTTCGCTTACGACTACAATCTAGTTTCAGGTTCAATAGGATCTGCTCTGAGTCACAAATAAATGTGGGAGATTTGCACTAACAGTTCCGTTTGGCTATTTAAATTTTATCCAATGTCCGAAAACGACCTCTATTTATATTTCCTTTGGAAAAAATCCCGCATTTAGCAATATAGAATTGAATCAATAATCGATTCAAATCGTTTGCGGCGCCGACTTGACCTCTATGGCTCACACGTTTCCGATGACCACGCAGATCAGGCCGACCCTTACGAAATTGAATTGATAGTTATAAGTTACCGTAGGCACACGTACCTACACTAAATAGATATAAAATATTGGCCGACGGACAAAGGTATTGCTCTATATTGGCCGCTAGACGCCTTTATCGTGCGTTCCGATTGTTATGTCGATCATCATTATGGCTGAAATAGATTCTGGATACACAACTATTTTTGTAGTGAGAATGTATTTGTATTATATTATTTTTACTCACATAGTAACAGGTTAAAAGTAAATAAGTTTAAAACTGGTTATTTAATGACCAAAAATAATTAACAAAACAGAAACGAAACGACAAGTCTAACTCAGATAACTGTACGGCGTAAACAATTAATTTAAACCAAACAGAAGAGGTCACGGTGCAAATTCAAAGTCAAAGTCAAAATCATTTATTTCAATTAGACCAGGATGGCACTTTTGAACGTCAAACAACAAAAATTTATAAGTGAAGCTAGTTGCTCATTCCAAGGCGTAGATTCCTATGGAGAAGAACGAGCAAGAAACTCCATAGGTTACTCTTTTTCAATCAGGTTTACAATACAATTCTTTAGTTACATAGTTTTATTGGTTCGATTGTGTGAGAACATTGCAACACCTAAATCCAGTCAGAAAGACTGAAAAAGAAAATAACCTTGAGGATAATAAAATAAAATGATACAGTCTGGAGCTGACCGGTTCCAATCGACGGTGCCCGTTCACGAACATTTGGCGAACCCTAGCACCGCCCAACTCAACCATTTTGTAGGGAATCGAGCGATCCAATGCACGTGCCACCGCCAACGAGATCTTTGAGTGAGCATGACAACTCCAAGCTGACATAAATGCAATCTACTAGTCTAATTTGATTTAATTAATTACAGGGCTCTCACATTTACAATAAATTGTGCAACGTTTTAAACTATACAAGTATTTAAGCAACATGATTATATTATTACACAAATAGAATTCATTGAACATCACTGTGTTTCATGTATTATCCTGCGGAGCCGGACCAGCCTGCCTCCAAGCACTTTTGTCGTGCTCACTCAAAACTTTTGTTGTTGTGTACATAACGTTTTTTTAATACATAGTTTAAATTTTCTTTCATTTAGATGCAGTATTTCTTGGAGGATTTTGTTATAACATTTAACACCGATTCCCATGAACGACTTATGTACTTTTGACAATCTAAAAAACGGCGGACTTAATCTATTCTTATGTCTAGTTTCATAATTGTGTCTGTCAGACACTTTACTAAATAAATGTAGGTTTTTCCTAACATACATAATATTTTCATAAATAAATTGACATGGAACGGTCATAATATTGATCTCCCTAAACCTTTTTCTGAGAGATTCGCGACGACCTAGGTTGTATATAGCTCTGACGGCGCGCTTCTGCAAGACAAAGATAGACTCAATGTCAGAAGCGTGTCCCCACATCAGAATGCCATACGACATGATGCTATGGAAGTAACTGAAGTGCACCAGTCTTGCCGTGACTATATCGGTTAACTGACGGATTTTCCAGACAGCATAAGCTGCAGAGCTTAATCGTCCCGCTAGAGATGTAATATGAGGACCCCATTGTAATTTGTCGTCTACAGTAATTCCCAGGCCTAGTATTGAGCACATACAGGGTGCTAGCATATCTATGGGTGTACTGCGGTACACCCATAGATATGCTAGCACCCTGTGAGTTTACCTTATTTACTTGCACCTTAAGTTGCCTATCCCGAAGGTATGACTTTAATAGATTTAGCGATACCCCTCTAATGCCGTAGTGTTCCAGCTTCAGCAAAAGCGTTTCGTGCTCAACACAGTCAAATGCCTTCGAAAGATCACAGAATATTCCAATTGCACCCTGTGCTTCTTCCCATGAGGCAACAACACGTTTTATCAAAGCTACTCCGGCGTCAGTAGTGCAGCGTCCCCTGGTGAACCCGTATTGTTGATCATGAAAGATAGAATTCGTGTTAAAGTGGCGCAGCATCTGAACAAGCATCAGTCTCTCAAACACTTTACTAAGCACTGGTAAAATAGAAACCGGCCTATAGTTATTAGGTTCCGCGCTATCACCGGATTTAAACAATGGAACTACTTTACTGTGCTTCATCAAATCCGGAAAAACCCCTTGATCTATGCTTTTATTAAAAAGGAAAGCTAAATGAGGCGCTATAGTCTCTATAAAAGCCCTACACACCCTAACCGACATTCCCCAGAGATCTTCAGTCGACTTAACTTTGATATCTTTAAACGCTTTAATGACTGCTTGGGGGTTTGTGTACTGAAACCGAAAAACAGAAGGGCATTCTTTAACATTACTTTTAAGAAGCTCCACTGAAAGAGTTGGAGATGATTTCAACGCTTCTGTAGTTTTAAGCGGTATATTTTTAAAGAAATTTTCAAATTCCTGGGCAACTTTAATTACATATATAAATTAAATTCAGCATTATGTGATTTATTTCTACCTGTCTCGTTATTAATTATATTCCAAGTAGTCTTTATTTTGTTTTCCGCGGTCCTAATTTTGCTGCTAATATGAAGGGCTTTTGCATGTTTACAAACTAATTTGAATATTTTTGAGTATCTGGAGACATAGAGGTAGCTGTAAAAGTCTCACTATTATTAAATGGTTTCATACCATAAAGCTCAAACAACTTTCCCCTACTTTTACGAATACCTGGTGTAACCCAGTCACAGAATACAAATTTACATTTAATGTTTTTACGTTTTAAAGGGAACATTTTATCAAACTGTGTTTTAATAATGGACAATACTCGTAAGTTGGCATAAATCTCACTTGGGTATTCACTATCACATATTTGGCCGCATAATTCATTACTTAAGTTGTTATTAAATGACTCAATTTTTTTAACCGTGATTTGTCTGAACATAAATTCCCTTTTTTGTATAGTTGGGATAGTGTCAAAATTTACAATTAGCCCACTGTAATCAGATGGTAATATATTTACAATGTCTTTATGTAAATAATCACAGTTACAAAAAACATTATCTATACATGTTGCCGAGGTGGAAGTTACTCGGGTGGGTTCCAGAAAAACATTAAACAAATCAAAAGATCTAAAGAGGCTTAACAATCACATCAAACATCTTCCATTACTGAACTAAAAGAATTCAGATTCTGCAAGTTAGGAGGCCTATTATAAACACATACTACAATATACCTATCCAGCTCAACACAGTACAACTCAATTGTGTGTTCTATTGATAGTAATGCAATATCTTGTCTTACCTTATAGTTTACTGAATTTTTTACTAAGATCAGGCTACCACCATGTATCATTGTTTGACTATTATAACAGCCGCCAACACAATAGTTTTCAAAATGAATAGATTCTACTTGATAGTCCTTCAGCCAATGTTCAGTTATACAAATATATAATATCATACTTAAATTTTTCTAAAACCAATTCTATTTCAAGTAATTTTGATGAGCAGCCCTGTATATTTTGACTTAATAGTGTTAACAAGTTGTTTTGTTTATACTTATGTGATATATTTTTATATTGAGTCTTGAATATACTTCAAGAATATACCTTACTATTAACATTATCTATGATGGTATGTTCTGTTGTCTTACAATCTAGTTTAAACTAGTATTATTAGTTAAAGTTATGTTGTTACAGTTAAAATGTATCATAGTACTGTTAGGTTGCCTAGACAGCACAGATTCGTCCCTACAACTAGTAATTGTTATATTATTTATAACAATGTTAATATTAAATGCTATCAGCATAGCAATAGTTTGTCTTTGTCTTATTGAAAGGTACATACCCTTTTCTGTCAATTTAAAATCACTAATAAACTTATTAGTATCAAAAAATAAAAGTTTGTCACTATGACAACATGTCAGTTGGTGTAATGTACTATTTAGTACACCAAAGTGTTTATTTTTAGAGTGTGACAAAGAATTAGAATACGGGAATGCACAAAGCATTACTTTTCCCACGTTGAGTTTTAATAAGGTGTCCACACCGTTCACTATATCCCTTCTTTTTATACCTAAACTATTACCTATTGTTAAAACTATCATAGACTTTTCATTTAATTCTGTCTGAGTTATTTTTTCAATTATTTTATTAAAACTCAGACTATGGTAACTGTTGTTAATATAATTATGGTTAAGGTGACCATGTAACATTTTACCGAATCCTGATACCAATTCATCACCAAAAATAGAACTTTTGTAGTTTAATTTATAACTATCAACTGTCACTTAAAACGTTTCGTTTTACGAACTGCATGCATGTTTTAAATTCAAATTCGTTTATTTTTTCATTTATTAGCGTATTATATTTCTCACCTCGATTTTATTATTTAGTTTCGATTGCCCGGACCTGCTATTACTGTTTTTACTATTTTTGTGTTGCTATATTTATTTGCTATTTTTTATTTTTTTTTTGCTAGCCTGTATTGTCGTTACTGGGTGATTTCTTGGTTTTTTTGTTTTAAAATTCTTACAGGCTAACTGGCATGTGGATATAGGTAGTGCAGATTTTGAACACCAACGACTGTCGACGACATCGAATGCCGTTGGTGGTGACTGTGTAAGCTGCAAAATAATAATTCCTATCCTAGATCAAATTACTCTTATCATCATTTTTGTCCTAAATTCCTCTGTCTCCAATAGAGCTTTCCCTCAGATTTGGAAGGAAGCTCACGTAATTCCTCTTCCCAAGAAAACAAATCCTGCTTCTTTTTCCGATTATCGTCCTATATCCATTCTTCCTTTCCTGTCCAAGATCCTAGAAAAACTTATCCATCATCAACTTAGTTCTTTCCTTACCAAGCACAATTTCCTCAGTCCCTACCAATCTGGTTTTCGTCCAGGTCACAGCACTACCACGGCTCTCGTAAACATTACCGATGACATTAGGTCGAGCATGGAGATGGGGAAGTTGACGGTACTTGTCCTGCTCGATTTTAGTAACGCATTTAATACCGTTGACTTCGACATTTTGCTTGCCGTACTCAGCTCTCTTAACGTATCCCCATCGGTAATTGACTGGTTTCGTAGCTACCTATTTGGTCGCCGGCAGCGTATTCATTGTGAGGATCGTTATTCTTCATGGTGTTGTACTGCTTCTGGTGTGCCGCAGGGTGGTGTTCTATCTATCCCCTTTACTCTTTGCGCTATTTATCAACTCTATCTCTAATGAACTCTCTTCTTCCTTCCACCTTTATGCCGATGATCTACAGATCTACACAAATGCTTCACTGCATGAGTTACCTGATGCTATTGCGCTGATCAACCGTGATATGGCACGAATTGGTGACTGGAGCATGAAGTTCGAGCTGCATATTAATCCATCTAAAATACAAGTGATGGTTGTCGGCAGTTCAAGGACTGTCTCTAAAATAGACTGGTCTACTCTTCCCCAAGTATGTCTACTTAACACAAAGATTCCTTTTTCCTGTGAAGTCAAGAACTTGGGGATTTACATTGATAGTACTCTGTCCTGGTCTAAACAGGTGCAGGAGGTCAGCCGCAGGGTTTTTTCCTCGGCGGGCGCCCTGAGGCGTCTACGGAATTTCTTACCCACTACTACTAAAATTGCATTAGCACAATCCCTACTTCTACCAATTCTCGACTATGCTGATGCCAGCTATCTTGATCTCACCCAAGAACAATTAGACAAGCTTGAGCGACTTCAAAATCTTTCCATTAGGTTCATATTTGGATTGCGCAAGTATGACCACGTCTCTGAGTTCCGCAACAAGCTCAAATGGCTGCCTATTCGCCTTCGCCGGAATACTCATATTCTTTCACTTCTTTACAATATACTTTTTAATCCCATTACCCCTACTTATCTAAAATAACGTTTTACGTACCTTGGCGATACACATTCGAAGTTTCTGAGATCATCGGAGAGTCTGAAATTGAGTATTTGTTTGCATTCCACTTCCTTTTTAGACAAATCCTTTACAGTGCAAGCAGCTCGGTTGTGGAATGCTTTACCGATTGCAGCGAGGCGAGCTCAACCCATATCGCAATTTAAAAAACTTGTTAAAAAGCATTTCCTCTCTTTATAATTTTATATCCTATCTTAATCACACACACACGCATACACACATACACACACATGCACAAATACACACCATTATGTAATTTATGTATCATATTGTATATTATTTTATTTTTATTATTTTTTTTTATTTTTTTGAGTTGTAGTTGTATTTTTGTATTATATGTATAATACAGTTATTAATTATTGTACACTTGACGACCCATATGAAAGAAAGAAAGAAAGAAAGAAAGAAAAAACATTTATTTGGTAATTACACGCACAGAAAACAAAGAATATAAAAAAATAAAAATACATATATATAAACAAAATACTAATAATAAACTTACAAGAATAGAGATCAGAACAGAAAACATCACAATATAACAAAATAATAATACGATAATAACAGAATTTTGAATAGACAATAAAAAAAAATCTAATAAACAAAATAATAATATTAATTTGCGCGTGCTAATGCCAAAAGGGCCTCCACCTCAGCATATAGTTGGACGTTTGTGCCCAACGCTGGTTTTCAGGTGGCACCCTGTAGCGACTCACGGACGGCGGTGCCGCCCCTCAATGAAGACAGAAAATAAACATGAAATTGTATAAATAATATAAATTTTGCTGAATATGTGTGTGTGTGTGTGTGTGTGTGAAAAATTGAGAATAGAATAATATATATATCCGATAGTACATGTACCTCTATATACATACAAACAAAATGTAAAAATGCAATTATAAGAGTTAGTCACTTTTGACGATTACTCTTTTTTTTTAAATTAATTGGGGGTTATTTCACATTTTTGATTGTCAAACAAAGACAGTTTTAGTGACAACTCTGCTGAGCTCTGATTCATTCCGACGCGTACCCACAAAGAAACAGCCGCCGGCCACAGGACACCAAACTCCAGCATAGTTTACGAGTGTCGGAATGATCACAATTAAAATACTCAACTTAATTACGAGAATTAAAATAATTGCGAGGTACATTAAAACAATGCTCACACGTTGAGCACCCAACCAACACGCAAAGACTTCCAAGTTGGCATATAAAAGTAAGTATAATTTGAATAAATTGGAAGAATAAACAGAGGCCTTAGTACGAGTTTCATTTACGTTTAAAGTATTCGAAACGAGTACGCGTTCGGCAATCTGATTGGCCGGCGCCAATGAAGCAACCAATCAGAGCACCGAACGCGTACTCGTTACGATTACTTTAAACGTAAAACAAACTTGTACTAAGGCCTCTGAAATTAGAGGTAGATAAAAGAATTGTCAATATTAATGTCGTTAAATTTAATTTGGGATGTCAAAATAAAAGTTTTTAATTTTAACCTAAACGTGTTTTTATTTTTCAGATTTCTAATTGGTGGTGGAATATTATTCCAGCACCTGGAAGCCGCGTAACGGAAGCTGACTCGAAAAGCTGCAATTCTATGCCGAGGAATAGCGAGCTGCTGAGCACACCGCCTACCCTCACGCTCCCGGTGACTGTTAACCCATTCAAACCTAGAGTACAGGTATGGAGGACACTTGTGTTTTATCACGTCGAACATTAGACAGGCGAGGTGGAGTTTACGGCGTGATTTCATTTTTAATGCGTTATGTTTGTTCAAAAATGGTGTTACTTGACTCCTTGGTGGAACACTGTAGCAAAATCGTGCGCAGGCATTCTGTACTCTTTGTATTAATCTCCCGGTGCGTGCCAAGAGCCTGGGGCCTATAACGGTATCTGCGTAGTTTAGTTTTGACAGAACCAAACTCTCCACCAACCGCTCACGCAGCTCCTCGCATAAGTAGGGTCGTATTTTATATAAAATTTTCAAACGGTAGAAGCAACTTCTTACACAATCAGAAGTAAACCGTTCAAACCTTAGACCTTCATCCATTACAAGGCCCAGGTTTCTCGCCTTACTTACTCTTTCTACATTTTGACCCTTTACATTAATGCTTACTGAAGTTCTCAGTGGAATTTTATCTAATAAGCCTGGAGTGCCAAAGATCATAAATTTGGTTTTGGCTGGATTTAGTATTAAGGAATTTTTTTCCGACCATTCAAATATACCCTCCAGATCTTTATTTATTTTTTTGGTGGCAGACTCATAGTCTTGAGGTTTAAATGACAAATATATTTGAAGATCATCAGCGTATATATGGTATTGACAATGCTTAATTTCCTTTACAATGTCTGCGCTATATGTAATAAATAATGTGGGGCCTAAAATTGAGCCTTGAGGCACGCCTTTTATTAGAGGAGTCGTTTGTGACTTATTGATATTTCCCTTTTGATCTCGTAATTCGACGTACTGAGCACGATTGCTGAGGTAGCTGTCGAACCATCACACAGTTGGAGTATCAAAGCCATAAAAAGCCAGTTTCGACAGCAGGAGCGTTAAATTTATGGCATCGAAAGCCCTGGAAAAGTCTAATAGCACCAAGATAGTACAGAAGCCCTTGTCCTGTGCAGACAGTATGTTGTCAGTGACATCAAGCAAAGCCGACGTCGTGCCACGACCCCTCCTGAAGCCTGATTGTAATTCAGGAAGAATGGCATTTGCCTCTGGATATTGTGTCAGTTGTGTGTTTACCACCCTCTCCAGAACCTTAGATAACAGGGGCAGAATACTAATGGGTCTAAGATCAGTCACATCGGTAGGCGAGCATTTTTTTGGTATCGGGCGTACAATTGCCAGTTTCCAATAGTCAGGAAAGGTTGAGGTGGTGATTGATGTATTTATGATGTTTGTCAAGCATGTCAAGGTGTAGGGTAGTGTCATAATAAACATGTTCAGAGTAATACAATCATGCCCCTCGGCATTCGATGTGAGACTTTTAATAACTTTAATAATATCAATGTCATCAACCGTTCGCAGTGTAAAAGTACTGTCAGCGAATCTGTGAAACTCATAATAACTCAAACTACTTATAGATGAGATCATGGTTTCTGGAACATTTAGAAAGTGGGTATTTATTTTATTCGGATCAGTAAAGTGCGACGGTAGTTCGGTATTACGATTTAGAGGCAACAAGGTTGTTTTTATATTATTCCAAAGGATTTTAGGATACTTAATTTTGTTATTTATGTTCGTCCTAAAGTAAGCTACCTTCTCATAAAATAGAGATTTTCTTACGAGTGCTTTTAGGTCTTTTTATATTTTTTTTTTGATTCTGACTTAGTTTCCATATAACTTGCATAGGCTTTGTTTCTCAAATTCATCATGAGTTTAAGGTTATCCGTAATCCATGGATACGATTTCTCCCTAATAACATGCGTCTTGAGAGGTGCGTGTTTGTCAAAAAGGTTAATTAGACATTGGTTTAACCTGTCCACCATGACGTTTATATTGCATGTCTGACCAGTTATATGCCAGTCGATAGATTGCAAGTCATCGTTAAACCTGTTAGGGCAAATTTTAGTTAAGCTCCTCTTGGTTACGGTTAGTGGCAGCGGCTTGTTCCTTCTAAAGTTAAACATCACTGTCACAAAAGCATGCGCCCCAGCGCCTCGATTGGGTCTACCACATAACCAATAACGCGAGCGTCCGTGCAGACAAGGTAGTATTTGTGAAGTGTGTTGGCGACGTTATAATTTGCTTTAAATTAAAGCATTTCAAAAATGAATTTAATTTGTTAACTTTTATCTCAGAACAGCTTAAAAAATTTATATTAAAGTCTCCAAGGAGAACAGTGTGGTCACAAAATGAAAGCGAGTCTATAGAAGCAGTGAGACCATCGAAAAATAAATCGATATCTAACCATGGTGGCCTGTATGCCGTGCCTAAGGCAAGCCTCGTACCATTAATGTTCAACACTAACCACATTTGTTCGACCGAACCATGAGACGGGTCAACCGGGTGAGGGTGCGCACGCACATTGACTCCTCGTTTTATATAAAACCCAACTCCGCCGCCGCGGCCGCCGCGCACGCTCAGCGGGCGCGGCAGGTGACGCAGACGGTAGCCAGGTACGATCGGTGCACACCCCTCCTCTCCATCCCTGAGCCAAGTCTCATTTATTGCCATGGCAACAATAAACTCGTATCAGACTCCTATTACTGCTCCATCCAAAGGTTGTCTGCAAGAAATCGCCTTGTGCGATAAGACCGCCCATTGTGCACTATTTTTGTTAATATTTATCCTATAATGTGATTGTGTAGTGTACAATAAAGCATATATTATTATTATCCATATATTTATTTAAAATTCTCTATAAATTACATTTTTAAATACTACTTACAAATGATTATTATTATCATTAATTACTTTATTTACTTTATTTTTCTGAGGGTATGTTGGTATTGAAGGTATAGGTAAGAGCTCAGGAGGTTGAGGTTGGTTCACACAACTACAGAATTCACATCTCTCCGCATTGTACTTCACCAAGTCCATCAACTCCCCCGCTTCAATCAAGCGTTTGCTTAATTGATGTTGTGACTCCTCATATTTTCCAAATATATCCCGTAACATACCCTCTTTTTTTAGTAATTCATCCTGAAGATTTCTTATATTACAATCATACATTATCCTAGACATATTCAGTTCTTTAGAGCAAGATTTAAGTTCTTGGACTAAACTAATTCTATCCTTTCTCAACCCTTAATTTATACAAATATATTCTAAAACCTTCTCAAAATGTGTTTCATAAACACGCGCTAACAATGTACGTATTCGTATTGATTCTCCGTTTGGCGACACTGAAATTTATGGGTACAATGGTTCCTTATTTTCGCTTCAATTTATCCCCAATACAAACGGCAGAAACTCCTTGAATACGTGTTTTATTTTTGAGTTTGAACTGAAAAATACGTACCATATATAAATGTTGTTTTTTTTTTAAATTAGATATTTTACTCACAGTTTGGCGGTTGTACCTACCTAGTCCAATTATTATTTTTTAGTAGGAAACGAATCTATATTTTACAACCTCACTTTAAAATACCAAAATGAAATACGAATACTGAAAATCATAATTATACTTTCTGCGGATACGTTTAGTCAAATAAAGGGCCTTATATTTAGCTGGCAAGATTATGAAACTATATTACAACAACATTCTTATACGAAGATTTTATACCACGTAATGTCAATGTACGTATTTCGGACTGACTAAATTAAATGTAAGCTAATGGTAGACATAAAGAAGTTCCGACAAAAAGGCCTTTAACGTTATTTTTAAGTATTTGTTTGGTCCTATTTTAAATAATGCCTCGTAATGGGCTCAAACTGTTACGGCTAATGATTCGTATTTTTCTTTTTTCGATCGAATTTCGTAAACTGAACGGTTACGTAACATGTACCTAACTAATGATCAAACCTATTATTCACACGAAAATTCACACGAAACGTGACACAGTGAATGGCTTGTTTCAGTGTGACAATAAATGTGGCTACACGTCGTGACAGAACTCAATGTCAGAATATTCGTAATAATATGTGACTTCATAAAAACCACGTCGCAAATAATACAAGAAATCTTACTTCTATATATCTCGTATTCACAAGGAGTTCCGAGCAAAAACAAAGAGAAGGTACGAAAGTAATCGGATTTTGCATTAGATGGTATTTATTCAAAGAATAAAATATTCAAAACCCCATACGCACCGGGTGTTCACGGATGGAAAGTCGTGCGATGTAACCGCTCGCATATTCGGTTTAATAGTCGGTATTAGGGTAATAAATAACAAAAGTTCTAACTCACCTTCCAAATAAACTGCAGTTGAAGCAGATTTGTCATTCTCCACCACTGGACGAACTGTTTCATATGAGATGGCTTCCAACATATTGTACCTCAAATCTAAAATGACTAGGCTTCTTATATCATCTAGTATATCCTCGTAGAACTTTGTTAGCTTATTGCCGGACAGCGTCAATTTTCTCAACTGTGTGAGGCCCCCGAAAGCCCTCTCTGATATATATTCTAAAGCATTATTATCTAACATCAGCTCTTTCAATCCCCACAGTTCACTAAATGCCAAATTCCCCACCATTGTCAGTTTGTTATTCCTCAAATTCAATCTAGACAGGTTTTCGAGCCCTTCTAACATTTCTCTAGTCACTACTGATATGTAATTATAATCCAAATTGAGTTCTATTAAATTATTCAAGTGCTTGAAACAACCTTCATGAATCAGACTTAAATTGTTATTCGATAAATGTAAAACGTGTAGGTTTGGTAGACCAAAAAACACGTCTCTCTTTAATTCCGATATTTGATTTTCGTCCAGGCTTAGATTCGATAACATCATCATCTGTGAAAACGAGTGCTTCTCTAATGTGGCGATCTTATTTGATTTTAACACAATTTGTCTGACTGTCGAAGAGTTCGTAAATGCGTACGGTGGGATTCTTTTTATAGTTCCAAATTGTATAGAGAGATGTTTCAATTTATCCAGTCTTACTATTGCTTTCGCTGGAATGAATGTGAGCGCGTCGTCCGACCTTACGTTAAACATCAGATGTTCTATTTCGGATTGCGATGAAAAACTAGGCCAGATGAGATCCTCTTCAGTAATTCCTCCGCTAAATACCCAGCAGTCCGCTCTGGTGGCCATTTTGGGCTTGTTACTGTCACAATAACAGTGAACTTTAGATCGTCGATCGACAATGTCGCAAACGTTAATGAACACTGGTGAATAATAAAGTCTTTCCATTCTGGGTTCAATGTCTTCGTTCTTACTACCAGTCACTGTAAACTTGACAGTCATTAGTGATGCGATGATGATTAAGTATTTCGTAATCTGTTCCATTCTTGTTCACAAGCCACCTGAAACAACACAAAAACCCTTTAGTAAAACGCTTATTCAAAATATAGTATCTAATTCGCTACTGTCTACTTCGTCGCGATAAAAGTTTTTCATAGAAAATTATTCCTAAGATATTATTGGAAGTCGGTTACTGTTATATATTACCAAGATAGGATAATATGAAGGTAATAATAGTGTTCTAAAAGCTTTCTTAACTGCTTTAGTTTAATAGGTTGAGATAAGAAATGTTAGTCCATAACTAATTTGATAGCTACTGAAGTTCCTTCCATAATGTTAGAAAATATTAGGAAAAATATTTTATCAGAAATCTTTTCACATAAATCAAGCAAGCGTAGGAAATATTATGGTAAAATTATATAAGAAGTAGACAAAGATTTCAAGGCCTTTTAATAAAATATTATACATCTCGAAGTAATAATTTATAAGTTAAACGAAAACGACACCGCAGTATTTCCACTTACAGTAAAATACACAAACGAAATATGATACAACGCGTGTCATAAATATATTTAAACAACAAATGGTATTTAAATGTATAGAAGGACAACACACTATGAATCTAAATCGAGACATAGGACACACATTGTTCGTCGGCCGAAATAAAAACATGGGTCTAACAAATAAAATTGAAGGTAATAAACACGATTCGTATTAATATCGTTTCGATGCCAATATTGTCGTTCGGAGCCCCTAAATAGGATGTATTGCTATACGGTGTAATTACACGTACGGGAGGCGTGCCGCAGATACACGCCAAATTCTTTTTCATATTACGGTATAGGCATCCTACGGAGGGTCAGGTCGCCCTTTGATATATGCCCCTCATAAATAACACAAAATATTTGGTTTCACGCATTACCAGGTCACGACATGTCAAACAAATATCTTCCATTAACAGTTTTAACCTAATTAAAAAAGGAGCCTAATGATGTTATATAAAGCCCAGTATTTGGTGTCACTTCGAGTTTTGTCAGCCTTTCGGCTTTTAGGATTTTAAAACTATAAAGTTGGTTTTGGTCAAACTTTCGCAAGTGGATTAAAGGCGAACTACTCCCGGAGTTTTAAAATGCATTTTTAACGCGGATGAAAGTTTTATCAACTATTTTTGTGTTTCGTTAAAATCGGATTTGTGTGACCGGGATTTTAGATCTCGCTAAGAATACTTTAAAAGTTGATTCCGAATGAAACACGTACTG
The DNA here is from genome assembly GCA_038387885.1 of Spodoptera picta. Lineage (NCBI taxonomy): Eukaryota > Metazoa > Arthropoda > Insecta > Lepidoptera > Noctuidae > Spodoptera > Spodoptera picta. The sequence goes on from JAZHFQ010000452.1 coordinate 528,607, forward strand.
AATACTAACAAGGAAACTTGGATAATCGTAGGAGATGGGATGACATATTTTTGTACAACTTCGCACAGACTCGGCAAAAATACGTCATATCGCTTTGGAAATTTTAGATGGAATTTTAAACGAAATTGTTAAAGTTAATATGAACTCGACAGAGGCGTATTGTGCTGTGAATTAAATTCTTAGGTATTCATACGTCATAACTCATAACAGTTCGCATTACTGTTATTTTGTTTGTCAAATACAATAAGTTAGTTCAGTGTCCCAAAACAAGCAAACTTAAGCTAACTTCTTGTGATTATGAAACTAATAATAGGTTCCTTAGGATTAATGTACAAGTCAAATAGAAAGGCATTATCTGTAATGTTTGATCGCGTTTGTTCTAGAAAAGGTCACTACCGATGTCCTGATAAATAGGAGCATTTATAAGGAACGAACGGTAAACATGTACGTTCTCTTATACACATTAACAAAGTCTTATCATTGTGTGGTATGACAGTAATATGTAGCGACACCTTCTCTAGTATTTCTTTGATTTCGTGATTCATAATGTTGTTCGTTGTGTTGGTAGCAATTAATGTAAAATTACATGAAATACTATTCATTTCTGCACAAATTAAAAAACTTCAGTATTGGATTTAATCACGATGCATTAAAAAGCTCTTACTTATATAAATATACTGTGAAATTTTCTTCTAGTTTCGAGCTACAGCAGGACTCGTTCTCATGAGCTCAGTTGTGGTGACAGCTTGGTAGCCTGTGTTTTAGTTAATTCAGTATGTCTCACGAAGTAATCATAAAATCACGATTCACTATACATTTGATTTGTAGAAGCAATTCTTTATGTAATCCTGAACATTTAGAAGTCATTTTTCGCTCTCCGTAAAATCGAGTACGTTCACCATAATATCATGGATGAAAGGATCCTGTGCTTGTCAATAATCGCACGAACAGTTCCTTTAGCGCATCTTGGCGTCCAGCCAAGAGATGTGAGCGTGAAAAAGATTGAAACAGGATTAAAGAAAATTATTTTACCCGATCACGGCTAAGTTGAAAGTTGAGTTTTAATTTTATTTTTAGCTGTAGCTTGACTGTATAAGAATTTACTGGGAATATTCTTGGTTATCATAAATTACAGCATCTGGTAAATGTGATTAACTCGTCGAGTACCGGTTTTGTAGACACAAATAAAGAACAATAGGTTGCGGTCACCGGTGACCGCTTGGTGTTTGACAGTTTAAATATTGTTCTACAGAATATGTAATAATTGAACCGTGTGATAACGGCAGTCAGTAATCCGTTTGCCACCACTTGCACTCTTCCCGCGGGTTCAGAAGACCCGACTACATTTTAACTTTGATTTCCAACCCACTTAAAAAGAGTGGTGGTTATGGTAAAACTGTCTTTAGAAAAGGAGGCGCATACTACAGCAGTGGGCGTTTACAGGCTGTATAAGATAATGAATTGACACTTATCATGACGATAATGTAGACAATCTAGTTTCCTAATGGCAACAAGCATTTCTTTCTTTATTGAAACAAAGAATTTTCTTTTTCTTGTATAGAAGCATTATTTTTATGGATTGTCGGAATGATATATGATTTTTTTTTATGTAAGTTTTTATAATGCGTCAAGCGTGTCTTTGCATTGTTCTCACAAATAAGTACAGTATTGGAATATGTATCAGAGACATTGTAAAACATACATTTTTAAAAAGAGTAAGAGATTGGAGTATCTTGTTGGTTCTTCTCCATTCGAATCTACATTTTGGAATGAGCATCTAGCTTCACCTAGCTTCACTGAAGAACTGACTGACAGACTATTATTTATTTTGTATTTGTTGACGTTTCAAAAGTACCAAAATATTGCTTAATTGAAATAAATGCTTTGATTTTGACTTTGACGTTATCGTGCCGATAAAAAAATACATTTCCACTTTTGTACACACACCACACATCAAAGTGACTAAATATTCTACAGAATTACTTATACTAAATAGTAAAATTACTCATCGTTCTTGGAAATCAGTACAAGATTACATAGATTCGTTTAGACGTCAATATTGGTTGCCATCTCCCCTTCACAAACAACCCTGATAAAACCTTTTCGATAATAAAAAACGACAATAATGTTAAAACGGCCCAATTTGATTATCTGAAGAAGCTGATTCTGTGGAAAGCTCTAAAAATAAATTTGATGTTACGCAAAATTGTACCTAATGTAGTCGCTTTATTGTGTTGATTATAAATAAAGAATTATTGCTAAAATGGTTTTATTGCTATTCATATAATATGTACTCACTTTTCGTAAGGTTGTTTATTCAATGTTTGTCTTTTTATATATCATATCATTTTTAGATGCTTTTCTGCAATAGTACTATACAATTTTTTTTCTTTAATTATTTTAGTCAGCTTTAGCGAGCAAACAGTTTAATAAGATTTCAAGACTAAGCCATCAATCTTTATATATAAATATTTGTTGAGATATACATGCACAACTTCATCGAAATAACGATAAAATATTAGTATACCAATTTAATAACGGGATAATAAGGTAGGTGACTAATTTTTATTTTAATGTCAGTCTGGTAAGATTATTTAAAAACATTAGACACGTATTTTTTATTTTCTTACGGAAACGAATAGTTTCGAAGACATATTGATTTGAAATATCGCATGATGTCACTTTGGAATACCATTTATACTCTAAAATGACGTAGCTACCTCCCACTCCTAAACTTTGATTCGTTTTATCTAAGCATTGTTTTCTTATACGACAAAATAAAAAAAAAACGTTAATATTTTTTAATATTCTTTCATTATCTAACTGAAGGACTAATTAGATTTAAAATTTTCATACCCTGTCATCATCCCTATTACCAAACTATACTATATTTAGATCCCCAATAATTATTATCGCTAGGATACGAAAGTGGTAAAGTGGTTACATATAACAGGTGATGTTGGCAACTCCTACAGATTAATATATGAACGTACCTACAGCGAGCAGCATCCCGGATCCCCTTAATATTATTAGTGTATGTGTGTGTGTGATAGGTATAAAGTTGTATTAGTTTCAAATTTGCGTTCAGTACTAATGAGAGTGTCGATACGCTGCAGGTTATAAACTATTCCTCTAAAATTAGAACTTAATGTCTTTAGGTTTAGTGGATTTATATTTCTGTGGTAATTTGTAGCCATTTTGGGTCTGTCATAATTATGTGGTTTTTAAGTGAAGGGGAGTTAAACAGTGGGTTTTAAAATATGTTTGTAATTTATTTTCTAGTAAGTGTGGTGTTTTTAAGTGTGGGAGAGCCATGCTTCGGCACGAATGGGCCGGCTCGACCGGGGTGATACCACGGCCTCTCAGAAAACCGACGTGAAGCAACGCTTGCGTTGTGTTTCGTCGTGTGAGTGAGGTTACCGGAGGCCCAATTACCCTCCCCTTCCCCAATCTCACCAGTCCCTGAATACCCAACGATCCTCAAACTCCTAAACCCCAAAAAGCGGGTTACGCACTTGTAACGCACCTGGTGTTCCAGGTGTCCATGGGCGACGCCAATTGCTTACCATCAGGTGATCCGTCTGCTCGTTTACGGGCTGATGCCATAAAAAAAAGTAATTATTCTATGACTGCCTCGCTGGTCAAATGGTCGCAAGTGCGTCCCCCGGGCAAGGGGTTTCGGATTCGATTCCTGGTTGTTGATAAAATGAATTAATGAAAGTGTGAAATTTTTTTAATATTTTATTGTATTGTAAAATTGAAATAATTTATTTTTGATTAAGGCAAGTACCCAATTGATAAAGCAATCAGATACATAGGGTATGTAATGATGATGTCTTGGCACATAAATGTCCATAAGTATAAATGTCAATCAGGTATTTGTAAAACATATTTTTAACGTATTAATCGCTTTAGACTAGGCTCTATTTAAACAGAATGAAGATCAAAATAACCCAAAGGCATTGTTAAATCTTAAAAAGTGTCTATTCTGTAAGTCATTTAGACAAAATGGACAAGCAAAAACGATTATTTATCATAGTCGAGCCTATCTCTTGTCAAAGATATGAACACTTTTCGACTTGTAAACTTTATCTCAGTTTTCTTGTCCTATCTTCAAACTCAAATAGACTTAGACTTAGTTTTAGTAAAGAATCGATGTTTACGGTCACTTAAAATAAATAGTCTTTTGCATAAATCGAAGTTACATAATGATCATTATTTATAGTTTAAATTACGAATTTTCGTGTTAACCTTACTACTGACTTTCATTTTTACTTTGATAATTTGATTATTATACTAAACAGTACCAACAAATTGCTCTCAAAACATACACACACAAAAAAACATATATCCGAATTGATAACCTCCTCCTTTTTGGGAAGTCGGTTAAAAATACCTGGATGCTTTAACGGACATTGAATATTCCTTTTAGATGTGATTTTATTAGTATTTTGCAAACTTTTGTGTTGAATTGTTATATTTATTTTTTATATTTGTTGAGCTGACGTTTGGCCACATCTGGCCTGGTGGGTAGCGATGACGCGGCCTACGATGAAACACGTCTAAGCAACCTATTCACTCGGGCCTTGAAGACACTCAGGTTATCGTTTAGGTTATATATAGGTTCCCTTCAGGAAACACAGACTCTGGCAAAGAATACACAAGGAAGTTTGAGCGTACTGTTATTTATCTAAAGTTTACTTTACAGTAGTATATTATTATATTATGAAGTATGAGATATTTTATTGTTAGTACCTGGTTCATTGCACTATAAACTCATTACGGTTGATTCTTTCAAAATCAGTTATGCAATTTTATTAAAAACACATACATATACTAAAATATACACACTAAAGTCCCAAATAGCGGTAAAAAGTGATGTTAAACTGTCAAACACCAAGCGGTCACCGGTGACTGCAACCTATTGTTCTATAATTGTGTCTACAAAATCGGTACTCGACGAGTTAAATTACATTAGATATCTAATACGATTACTGAAATGAATGAAACACGAGCCTTTTTTACTCAGCTCCTTATAATACAGAAAATTAAATCTTGTCGCGCATTGAGATTAAGGCAACGAGATTTTTAAGGGAGACTGGCTTAACGGCAGCTAGACTAAGCCGATTGGGCTCGCTGCCATCGCAGCGGTAAGTCCCCTCTTTGAGGAGTGGCTTGAGAGACGCTACGGCGTCCTCACCTACCGCCTGACGCAGGTCCTCACCGGACATGGAAGTTTCGGGAGGTACCTGTGTCTGATGGGGCGGGAGGAAACGCCCGGGTGTCATCACTGCGAGGACCGCCCTGAGGACACGGTGGAACACACGGTGGGAGAATGCCCTTCGTGGGCTGAGCACCGCCGTGTCCTCAGGGAAGTGATCGGCGATGGCGACCTCTCGCGTCCGGGCCTAGTGCAGGCCATGATGCGGAGCGAGGGGGACTGGGATGCCGTCTCCTCCTTTTGCGAAGCAGTCATGCTAGCTAAGGAGGAGGCGGGACGCGTGAGGCAGCGAAGCGCTGCCTCCTCGCAACCCAGCCATCGCGAAGGACACACCGGGCGTCGGGGATCGCGAGACGATCTCCGGCCACCGTAAGCGCGGGCCTGCGGACGGCGAGCATGGGTGGCTCCCCGTCCGACCAGAAACAGACCCGAGCGTACGGCGCGTCGCGTTCCGCGCGCGCCTCAAAGAGCCATCAGACCACCACAGATGGGGCCCAATAGGGCCGATGCCGATTCGGAGTCGCGGAGAACCTAATGGGTAACCGGGGCTCCGGCTCGACGTGCAGGAGAAGGAACGGGGTGGTTTTTAGTCAGTAAGAGTCTGACACTCCCTCCCGCCTCATCCAGGCGGGAGAAGTCATTCGATGATTTTCCCCCCTTAAAAAAAAAAAAAAAAAAAAGACTAAGCCGATTCGAGATGCGAGACTTATTAATTTTAATTGTTCTTCGAAGTAGATTTACAAGGTTTTAGATTTTTTTAAGTTGAAGATTAAAAGTATTTTCTAGCAGGTTATTCACACTGCACTTTTTTTTTTCTTAATTTTGTAACGTAGGGCTTTTTCCCAAAAAGAACACGTCAGCCCTACGATTGTATGCAAAGGAACCTAAATACTACAACATAGTAGCTAATTCTGTAAACGGTAGTTTTAGGTTAAATAAAATAATTAAATGATAAATTGTTCTAACCTCAGATAACAATGGTGTTGCTAACATTGCACCTTTTTTTTTCTTCGATTATATATCTGAGGTCTAAATCTATATTAATAATTTCGTCAAGGGGTGCGGTAGACTCGATTGAAACATTATCTGAATAACAAAACATAAAAAAATATCGATTTCGTGTCGACAACATATATTCGCAAAATTCGGATTACGGAGATTATTTCGTTTTATTAATTAATTTTAATGACACTGACAGACAAACCGCAGTCGCCATCTTGAGTAGACAATAAACGTTCCGTTTCTAGCTCTCAAATACGCCGCTCTAATCAACCCGTTGTTGCGTCAAAAAAGTATAAATTAACAAGAAATATGAATAATTTCACGCGAACGAAGTCGCGGGTAACAGCTAGTACTATTATATTTTCCGTGTCCTTCGTCTATACCTATCTATTACATTTAAGAAGGCCGTGATCTCCTTCTTAAAGGGCTAAACCATAACATGTCAAATTTAAACACTCCTATATCAGTATTGTCAAAAGTCTAGTACACCCTGGCCTGCGTTGAGCTGTCACTGCAACAAACGACTGTAATCTTGCAGCTCAGTGAAGATGCTGACAACACAAGTCTGGACATTGTACTACAATGTGTTCACTCAAGAGATACTGAACGTATGGTATTTTGATCTTTATAACTTACGTTTGAAGAAATTTAACAATAACATACCATTACAGCTTTCACTACTCAAATACCGACAGAAAAAAGAAGAAAAGAGAAAAGTAAACTTTAAAATACCGCTTTTAAAGTTTATTTTCATCAGTTATGTTGGTGAACTCATACTATAATAAAGGAAGTAAATCACGTCATACACCCGGCTCAGTTCGCAACAGTAAAAGGGCGACTATAGGAGTATAAATTTATGGAACTTGTTTTTTTTTTTGAGCGAAATTATTCAATAACTTCTTCCGCCTTAGGTGAGGCGAGAGGGAGTATCAGATTTTTACTTACTAAAAACCATTCCGTTTGTACTACTGTTTTGAGCCGGACCCCCGGTCACCCGTTAGGTTCGTTCATCATCTCACGAGACAAACGGCTAAACGTCACCTATTCATTGTACATGTCTCACCCACACGCACGAAGCGTTTCGCATCGAGCTTCTTTGTACGTACTGCTAAAGAGTGGAATTCTTTGCCAGAGTCTGTACTTGACTGCCTCGTTGGCCGAGTGGTCGCAAGTGCGACTGCCGGGCCCTTGCCCGGCGAACCCGAGACCCCTTGGTCTCGGGTTCGAATCCCGGGTCGGGCAAAGTATTACTGGGTTTTTAAAAATTCTCAGTAATAGCACGGGGTCTGGAAATGTGCCCGGTATATGGCAATAGGCTCACCCCCTATTACATGGGACTCGTAACATAAATAGTGAAAAGTGGGTGTTACATTGTACAGTGGCATTAAGTGCCGTAATGTGCACCTCTGCCTACCCCTTCGGGGATAAAAAAAGGCGTGATGTTTTATGTTAGTCTGTACTTCCTGAAGGGTATCTTCAACGCTATCTGCAAACTCCTGGGTGTCTTCAACACCCGAATGAATAGGTTGCTTATGGGATGATGTACTGCATCGCAGACTTATCGCTTACCAGCAGGCAAGCTAGTGGTCTAACGTTGGCCCATTAAATATAAAAAAAAGGTTATATAGAGCTCCAGGGTTTTCACCAAACTAAACCTCTTTTTGTTTATTGAAACTCGAGTTCCAATCATTCTCTCTACTTAATAGATAAGTACACCATGGTGGGTAGACTACTCATCAATAACTACACTACACACTTACAAATAATTCAATATTCAAAGATATTGATGAAACTACCGCTTCAATATCGGTCCTCCTACAGTCGTAGCCTGTTCTAATGAACTTGCGTTTGACAGCCATTATTGTTTAAGATGTATTAGAATTTGTGGGACGGCACTGAATGTGGTGGAAGGTAGATAATGTCTAGTTCTAGAATGGAGAGAGGACAAATAAATGATAATTTGAGAAGACATTCTTAGTATTTCGTACCTATTTTTATTTAGGAAGAAATATATAGCATACCTAATTACTAACTACTGCTTCGTTATGTAGTCTAGTCTTCAAAAAATCGAAGAACATTTATATGTATGAAGACTTGATATTTTTATAATTATTTTATTAACCCCCTCTTTTTTGAAGTCGGTTAATTAATATACTAAAGTAAGGTCTATCTCCTAAAGGTACCTTCTCCTTAGTGTAACAAACACTTTTGTAAAAACTGCATAATCATGCACAAATATACGAACAGGTTAAACTGAGAACATCCTCTTTTTGAAGTCGGATAATAAGAATATGAAAAAATGTAAAACGATTACCTCACTTGCTTGCTGTTGGAGTGACTAGTGACTACACACTTTAATGCCGTATGTTTCGTAAAGATTTGGTTTTTTTTAAGGGGGAAAATCATCGAATGACTTTTCTCGCCTGGGTGAGGTGTTAGGGAGTGTCAGACTATTACTGACTAAAAACCACCCCATTCCTATTCCTGCCCGTCGAGCCGGCGCCCCGGAAACCCGATAAGTCCTCCGCGGCTCAAAAATTGGGATGGAGTGATAAACCAAAATACGCAGGTGGGTATATTAAAATAACAAACTTACACAAACTCAGACAAACAGTCGACAGACGACAGACAAACTCACCTTTAAGAATGTGGTGCTACCAAAGAGCACCACTAAAATAAGTTATCTACCTTGAAACTATAAAAGTTTTAATAATAATAATAATAAATCATTTATTTAAAGTAACCAAGACTCACAAAATGTTAGTAAAACTTACATCAATGTTAGTATGTAATCACAATTATTTTATAGTGCAATAAAAGTTTTATATTATTACATCCTATATTAATCCATGGGAAATGGCATTACATCGTCCCATGTATATGCAGTCCAGTCTGCTCGCAATCATGCTCAGGATACTGTTGGAGCTGGCCTACACCCTGCTCACTAGGGAAGCACACCTTTTGCGCATTGTTGCATAAAAACAGTCTATATCTACAGAAGCGGGGCAGCCCCACCAGCACCCTAAATGCATTATTATATTGAACACGGAGAGCGCTGTATGGCCTCTGCGCAAACCTAGCCCACAGGCTGCATGTATAAAAGTTAGTACAGTATGCCCTGAAGAGGGTGAGCTTGACTTCAAGTGAACACCTTGCAAACCTGCGAGCTATCATGTTTGCCCTAACGGACAACGCTCTCCGCTCACGTTCAATGTCTGTATCGTCCTTGAGGTCGGGGGTCAATATATGGCCCAGATATTTAAACTTATACACTCTGTTTAAAGGCAATCTATTAAGAAATATAGGTGGTATATTTTCAGGACTTTTACCCCCAGCCCCAAAGACCATAACTTCCGACTTTTTGCAATTGTAAATAAGTCCATGTGACTTTGCATACTCTTCACATTTCTGCACAAGTTTCCTTAGGCCACAGATCGACGCGCTCAGCAGCACCATGTCATCCGCGTAACTAATATTATTGACACCGACACCATCAATAAAACAGCCGACCCTGATGCTACTCAACTCGTCAATCAGCCCGTTCACATATAGGTTTAACAGCGTGGGTGAACTCAACCCCCCCCCTGTCTCACCCCGCACTCCAACCCGTATGCACGAGACAAAGCCCCGGCCCATCGCACATAGTTACTCTGATTTCCATAAGGAAGATAAACTTGCGAATACTTAAAGAAACTAGTAGATTGTACATAAATTATAATACATACAAAATTTCTCTTCCCACCTACATCACACGCTTGAACAATTTATTACAAATTCGGAATGGTTTTGCAAGTTTTCATTCATAAAGTTGTATAACTTGGTGTGGAAGTAAGTAGGTATGTTCCTGATTATTAGTTTGTATATTGTAAGTTTTCACATCGAAATATTATGAACTGAAATCGAAAATGTTGTTCTCATGGGAAATACGAAATGTCGTATCTTTGTTTTAAACTCGTAGTAACATTAGTTAACTATATAACTCACTGTAGAAGGGTTTCGAAAGGTGAACTTTTACATCTCATATTTATACAAGGTGACTTGTAACTCGACTTATTTCTTTCGGGAGATGATAATGTAACTATTTTCTGATTTTAATTAAAACTTGACCAAACCAGTAGCTTTTCATTTATTATTGTTTTTGTAGTAAGGGATTCTTTTTCTAAAACCAAAAATGTTGAATATCTCAGAAACTAGTCACTTTCGGACCAGGGACCTCCGGCCTAATTTTGAAGGAAATTAATTATATGTATCACCTTCCGAGAGGAAAACGTCGAGTTACAAGTCACCCTGTATTTATTTGGCGCTCACACTTACTGAAAAATAAATGTACTATTACATATCACGCTCTGAAAATTAAATGACTGCACGGTTGGCGCGATCGCGGGTTCGAATCCCGCATAGTACAACTCCTTGTGTGATCCACAGATTGTTGTTCCGGGTCTGAGTATCATGTGTATGTGAACGTGTATGTTTGTAAACGCACCCACGACACAGGAAAAAATCCTAGTGTGAGGCAAAGTTTTTTAAAAAATAAAATAGAACGCCTTAAGGTATTCGATTAAGAATGCTCAAAAATTTTCAAAATTCGAACGCCTGTCCATTCGCAGGCACGCCCACAATGAGCACGCTAATTTTGAGCAACATTCCGACACACGCGTTACTAAGAGACAAATACTCAATTGAATCATACTTTTGTGCTTGTAATCAGTACTATGTGTGTCAGTACCTTAAAGTATTGTATTATTGTATTTTAATATGGGCCTTCGTTGCTTGATATAAATAAATAAATAAAAAATAAAGTACAGAACCACGTGGTATTTCATTAGCAAGACGACTCATTGAAACTATTACTATCTACCAGAATACTAGTGCAATCACAATACCAATTAAATCATACAACTGTGTAGCTTTATTGTTCCTATACATACATATACGAAGGAACATAGAGTTGTATGTACGTATTTGTTCTAAGTCCTTTGTAATGTAACGTTCGGTCTTCCAGCAGTCATTGTTCAGTTGGCCATGAAGCGAAACTATTGCTGTTCTTTGTTTACTAATATTTTAGATGGTATGTTACGAAATGGTGTAACTTTAATATGTGTATGTGTGTGTTGAAGTTTGGTAACCGATATGCAAGAATACGTTTATGTTGGCTATGTTTTTCGATTGCTTAGTTAATTACTGAGTTTTTAAATATCTTAAAAGGTAGTCAAAGATCACGCTGTTAGGGACAAGCCATGCTAGAAGATATTTGCTCATTCATCATCAATCATTTTACTTATTTGTCTTATTTTTATAGGAAATTGTTGGACACAATTATAAACGCCTCTTCGCAGACGTCTCGATATAACTGGTCATAACTGCCTTGACACAACTGAAGAAAACTGGGAACCTTCAAAGAAAAAAACAAAATCTTCAAATTCCGAATCAAAACAGGTGACAACAACATCTTGGTTGTAATAGTCACACTAGCGACAATACAACGAAAGAGATTCACAGCACGACACATAACACACCGAAACAAACTACGACCGAGCTTAGCGCCAACCCATTCACACCTCTATTTATTCAAATCCCTTAGCATCTAGGAAAATAATAGCATATAATATTTTATAAGGATACCAGCATTTGTCTTACTAATTTGATTCCTTCCCAACGTAGGTTCAAAGTAGTTATCCAGCCTGTACTGAATGAGGTTGGTATCTAATCAACGCGTTCTCAAATTAGCAACATCGCTACATGTTCGTTCTATGTTAATTCGTAGATGCGAGGAAGGCTTGCTCTGTTCCAAAGAGAATGGAAAGTGCTACGGTAGCTATTTTGTAATTTTGTGTTAGCTGTGTTGAGTGTAATTAGTAATTTCATTTGATTTTCTGTTGTAAATTGTTTAATTTTAACTAGATGAACGGATAATGTATGTGTGTTACTGACGTTGGTATGTAGCTAAAGGCAGACACAATGAGATGTTTAGGCTGAAAAACGTAGAGCTACCCAAATTAAAAGAGTTCATTATTGTGTTCTGTTTTCTATACTAAAACACAAAGCCTTTATCTCCCAAACAAAATATAATAAGGACCGATATACTAACAAAATTTAGGCACCAAAATCGATTTAATTCGATATCGTCCGCAGCATCTTAACCCGAAACAATAACTGTAACATTAAAGCAAATTTTCTGGCCAATAATTATCATTAATATCATCCGAAATTGCCGAAAAATGCTGATTCTAGAAAGATAAAGAATAACGTGGGTATAAAATGAACGGTTATGTTGGGAGACACGTAATCGTTCCCTAGTGGTTACTGGTCGTACGGCGTGCCCTCCCGTCAACCTGTCGCTTTAAGCTCCTGCGTAACCCGTATCAACCTGCATTGCTTCATGTTGAATATACGCCTTATTATAAAGTAGGCGAAGAATATTATTGTTTACATGTTACTTACTTTTTGAAATAAATAAAAAAAGGGTTTAATTAATCGTGAGCTCCAAATCAGGACTAACATTTTGGGAATTGTTTTAAGTAGTATGATTGTATTAAAGAGATAATTATGTAGACTATTCGTTAAGTATGTATATCTCCATAACAAGATACCTTATTGCAAACTCCACACGAGTAATGAATGGGAAATCGAAGAACCTATATATACTTTCTTGCCTTTCTTACTTTAAGACCGAATCTTGAATCATACTAAAGTAGTCAACTTCCTCAAGAAAAAGTATCCGAACTAATATAAAAAAGTAATCATACTATAAAATATAAGAGTTCCCATAAAATACGTACTTTACACTCCGCAGTATAAAGTAAAACCCCATTTGAACAAAAGTGTTTTAAAGTCAAACTTAATGTTCAAAATGTAGGTTTCACGCCAATCTAGATTACAGTGGAAACGAGATTCAGAGTAATGGACCAAAAGGATCTAACATTTGCTTGAAAACTTTGTAAAGTTGTTATTTTTCAAGATATTCATATTTTGCGGAGGTATTTGTACCTACTTCTGTGCTGGATTTTACTAACGGGGTTCAACTGTAATAACATAACTTCGATTCGAATCCAACCGAACAATCTTTGCGGCATTGGAAGTCATGTTTATTTATTTATTGGTTTATTTCATTTTTATTTTTAAAGGCGTCATGCCCATATTAATGTATGAGGTGGGCTTATTGCCATGGGCATTCTCTTCCAGCCAGAGCTTTGGGTAATGCAGAGACAAAAACAATGGTCGATGCAAGAAGCAAGCTGTTTAGCCTTTAATGTACACAATTTGATTAAACGGTGGTTCATAAAGCGATCTCAATGATTATAAAAACAAAATATTTTTTTTATGGCATAAGCCGGTAAATGGGCATACGGATCACCTGATGGTAAGCAATTGGCGTCGCCCATGGACACCTGGAACACCAGAGGCGTTACAAGTGCGTTACCGGCTTTTTGGGGATAAGGAGTTTTAGGATCTTTGAGGATTCAGGGCCTCCGGTAACCTCACTCTCACGACGAAACACAACGCAAGCGTTGCTTCACGTCGGTTTTCTGTGAAACCGTGGTATCACTCCGGTCGAGCCGGCCTATTCGTGCCGAAGCATGGCTCTCCCACACTTAATATTGTATGACTGACATGTCATTGTTATGACTGATATGATGATACTACTTCTTATAAACTTACGTAATTGTGTGTGCACAGATACTTTGTCTCCGGGAATCATAATTCTTTCATAAACTGCGTTAAAAAACCGACTTCAAAACCCCTCTTTTTTGAAGTCGGTTAATTAATATACTTACCTGCTCCTAAGTGTAACAAACACTTTTCTGGAAATCGCATCAAAATCAGTTCAGCCAATCGCGAGACAATCGCACAAACATACATACATACAAATCAAACTGAGAACCTCCTTTTTTTTTGAAGTCGGTTAAAAAGGAATGACGTTTTTAAGAGCATATGTATAAGTGCGGGAGAGCCATGCTTCGGCACGAATGGGCCGGCTCGACCGCAGTGATACCACGGCCTCACAGAAATCCGACGTGAAACAACGCTGGCGTTGTGTTTCGTCGTGTGAGTGAGTATCTAATGCCCAATTATCCCCTCCCTCCCATATTCCCCAATCCCTGAATGCTCAACAATCCTCAAATTTCTAAATCCCAATTAATAGCCGGTAATTCACTTGTAACGCTTCTGGTGTTCCAGGTGTCTATGGGCGACGTCGATTGCTTACCATCAGGTGATCCGTCTGCTCGTTTACCGGCTGATGTTATAAAAAAAATATGATATTTTGTTTTCATAATAGAACTAGCTTGTCATAACCCGGTATCCTAAATAACTAAGTTAGTTTATATCGATTAAGGCGAACGTAACTTAACTAAAATATCGGCGTATCTAGCACACAGGATGTTGTTCTAACAAGTTACATCCTCGTTCCTTATAGATAACTGTTTGATCCTAAACTTTGACAAGCAAATTATCGAGTCTTATTTTATGTACTAGCTTCTGCCCGCGACTTCGTACGCACAATCCCGTTTTCTTCAGTTAACATTAGATTTTTTTTCTATCATAAGAACCTTCTCCTGACAATAACAGACACAACAAAAACTTTGTAACACCCATTTTTCACTATTTATGTATGTTATGAGTTATGACTGCCTCGTTGGCCGAGTATTCGCAAGTGCGACTGCCGGGCAAGGGGTCTCGGGTTCGATTCCCGGGTCGGGCAAAGTATTACTGGGTTTTTTAAAATTCTCAGTAGTAGCACGGAGTCTGGAAATGTGCCCGGTATATGGCAATAGGCTCACCCCCTATTACATGGGACTCATAACAACTAGTGAAAAGTGGGTGTTACATTGTACTGTGGTAGAATGTGCACCTCTGCCTACCCCTTCGGGGATAAAAGGCGTGATGTTATGTATGTATGTTATGAGTCCCATGTAATAAGGGGGTGAGCCTATTGCCATATACCGGACACAATTCCAGGCTCCGTGTTTCTACTGGGTTTTTTTTTTGTTCAACTCGGTTATACTTTGCCCGACCTGGGAATCGAACTCGAGACCTCTTGCCCGAGTCGCACTTGCGACCACTCGGTCAACGCGGCAGTCATTAAACACATATTTATATAATCACATAAATTAATTCACAAATGTTTAATATGAAAATTGTTCAATAAAGATTTAGGCGCTTCGGTGTTGACATAATTGAATGGAAATGTACTAGTGGTAGTTTCTTCAAGTAAATAAATCAATTTATGTAATTTGTGTTACTTGAAGAATATCTAGAGTTTACAATGTAAGACTGGATGTAGGCGGAACGACTGAACACTTCAGGGACTAGTTTCTAAGTACTTATACCTCTATACATTATTATGTCAATCTTGAATAGAAATTCGTTCTTAGGAATTGTTAGAATAAATTCTGATAGTACTGGAAAATTTACCTTATTACAAAAGTTTCCACATGTCTTTGAGTTATAATAAAATATAATTTCTTATCATAAAATAAAATCTCTAGCATTTTTCTCATTTTTACTCATTAATCCTCCATATACCTAACAAAATAATTGACTGCCTCGCTGGCCTAGTGGTCGCAAGTGCGACTGCCTGGCAAGTAATAATGGGTTTTTAAAAAAAGTCTTAGTAGTAGCACGGAGTCTGGAATTGTGCTAGGTAATATGGCAATAGGCTCACCTTCTATAACTTAGGACTCATAACATAAATAGTGAAAAGTGGGTGTTACATGTTTGTATAGTTGCATTAAACTGTCAAACACCAAGCGGTCACCGGTGACTGCAACCTATTGTTCTAGAGGTATAATTGTGTCTATAATGACGGTACTCGACGAGTTAAATGCCATAATCATCTCTTCTCATCTCTCTCGACCTACCCTTTCGGGAATGAAAGGTGTGATGTAATGATGATGACGTAACAAAACCAAATAATGCGTGTCTACTAAATCAGTTGTAATATTGTTATTATATTTTCACCTACATTGGCTGTTACTCATCTTGTGTCGGCATTAATTCTCATACAGACCACATAAATACATTTCATGAAATTCGTAATAATTCTTGTTAACATTAGGCGATTCTTATGAAACAAAAACTATTGTACACCTAATAACATTACACGTCTTTTATACCCAAAGGGGTAAACAAATGTGAACATTGCGGCATTTAATGACACTACAAAGTAACACCCACTTTTCACTATGTATGTTATGCGTCGCAAGCAATAGGGTAAAACCTAAAATAATGCAAATACATATAACTATATTTTCAGAACAGTCTCCTTACTAAGAAATAGTTTAAGTAATCTTTAAATGTATCCGAGTACGGTAATAAGACATCGCAAAAACAATTTGATGACATTACTCAGAACCAAGATGGCGGCGGGACGTATGTGGGGAAATCTGCTATCTTCGTCAGTTGACAGGTCGTGTGGTGACCGCGTATAATGTTATTAGTTAATAGCCGGATGCTGGCCGTCTCTCCGGCATAATCCTTTAGTCCCTTCAGTTGGGGCGACGAAGCGAACTTATGCATGGTACGAATACAGCGTGAGGCTTATGTTTTTGCTCATAAGGGTAGGTGTGTTACTTTGTATAAATTGGTAGTTAGCAATTTAATTTGGGACTAGGAAAGTTCGTAGTATAAGTTTTATGGTTGCTTTGTTGGTTGAGTTGTTGGTTAGTGAGTCATATGTGGATTAGATAAAGTACTGTGGCGACACATGTCACATGTGAAGTTTATATGCGAATTAACACGGATAGAAAATCCCAACGAACAACTGTTTGGAAGAAAGCCCGCCAGACACGAACACCTCGCCTGGTCGGAGGATCCTCCTTTTCCGATCTTAGCGCCGATAACTATATATACTCTCCGTTCCCTAGTACTTTTGCGTTTATTTTACTCTTAAAAGCAATCTGTACTTGTTATTATTACTTGTATGACCAGCGAGAAAGATGTTAAAAAAATAGGTTTTCACGGTTTTCAATTTGACCCGAGGCCCTAGTACGAGTTTCTTTTTTGTTTAAAGTAATCATAACGAGTACGCGTTCGCCACTGTGATTGGCCGGCTCCAATGAACAACCAATCAGAGCACCGAATGCCATCTCGTTTGCCTCTGTATAATTGTGCGCAATTATTTCGCGATTGGTTGAACCAATTTTGATGCAGTTTTCAGAAAAGTGTTTGTTACATATAGGAGAAGATGAGTATATTAATAAACCAACCTCAAAAAAGAGGGGATTAAAGTCGGTTTATTGTGAAGGTGGTTTGTGAGAGAATTATTCGTTTTAGGCATGGATATATACACCACAGAACACATAAAAGGCTGTGTGGTATATTTTATTGGTTCCACGTTATGAGAAGGTCGATACAGACCCAAAAGTCTGAGCAGAAATAAAGTAACTAATTTTACTTTTAATCATTATGTAGTTTTATTTAATTTCTTTCCTATGTAGGTGCCTAAGAAAATAAGTATAACATTAAAAATACTGCGTATTCCACATAACACATTGAAAATCTCCAAAGACGATGAAGGGAAAATCAACTAAATCACACTAATAATAAAGTTGTCTTTCGATTGTAGCTGACTGATCACTTAGTTTCAGCTAATAAATATTCATGAGCCTCTATTCAACAGGGATTTGATGGAGAAATAGCTAAGTTGAGGGTGAACTTATGACAGGCACTCAGTACTTCATAGTGTCTGACGCTTTGCTTGAAATTTATATGTCTTTACTGCGTTCACCTACTACTTTAGGAAAATAATTATGTCGATATTTTTTGGTACAACTTCCCTAAATCGCTGCAACTCCTGTAAGCCAAGATCTACAGCAGATACAACCATAGAACACCGTAACACTGAAGTTCGGCGTGTCCTATTGACATGAATACTTTGATCCCTGTAAGTGCACACTGTTGACCAAACGCCTCTTAACACACGGAGTAGGCTTTGAGCATTAATCACCACGCTTGTTCATTGCGGGTTGGCGATTTCAAACTTTACAATTAGGTTTTATTGTCTAGGATTCTTTTACCCTTTGTCAATGGTGTCTAAATAATCTTAAAAAGTACTTATAAATCGGAAAAAGTCACATTAGTACTTTGCCATTCGTAAGTTTCGACCCCGCACCGCGCCCTCATGAATGAGAAGCATGCGTAACCACATTTATCAAAAAAATATCTAAGCAGAAAACATGTCTCAAAACTCCTACTCTATCTGTGGGTATAAAAATTGACTAAAGAAAGAAAGGAAAACTTTATTTCACACGCTAAAACAGGTGACGCAAACAAATTTAACACATAAGTTTATATATATCTAATTATCTACTAATGTCCCAAGTCTGCGGTGAAATGGGACCAGTCCAGCATGTGCAAGACAGGGCCTCGCACTGGTATTCTACTGGCCCCTTAAGTGACTCGCGGACGAACAAGTCACCAATCAGACAACGATAAACATAAAGCAATTTTCCCCAAAAACACAAAATAAAATGCACATAACAAAACAAATAAATAAAAACAAAAAAGCCAATTAAAAAAACGTGTAGTTAAATACAACCTACCAATATCCATAAAAACTAAACTAACGGACTATGTACAGTTCGTACACTTTCAGATTGTAGTTAGTTCTTGGAGTGTTAAGAGAAAAGAACACGAAGTTATGGTTGAAGAAGTATAGTTGGATTACTGATAGTTACACTAGTTCGTCGATATTGAATAATCTCTTCTCTTAAGTAGTTTGTGTTACAGTTGCCAAATGCACACGGGTCCGTGTGTGTAGTAACCGTGTATTTATAGTTAGGTAAAAATGACGCGTAGTCTTACCGACTGCAGGGTCATGAAAAGTCATGTACAATTGAAGACCGTACAGACTCAAACATTTCACAAAAACCAGTTAGGATGTCTGGCAGAGAATGCTGTTAGCATTAAATCCTCCTTATACAATTGTATAAAACTTAAATAAATAACTAAAATAAAACAATAGCGGTCTCTGTTAAACATGTACTTCAATTGCAAATTGAGCAACGAATTGATGCTCATTCCTTCTCCGTGTGAGAAGAGGTCTTTTCTCAGCAACGAGGTTATAGGCTGATGATGATAATGATGATGATTGTTAGTTGAATTGGTCAAATAACATAATCATGCATTCCTATATAAGAATTCGGGAAATAAATAAGTAGTGTCCCGTCATAGTCTTCAAACCACGCCAACAATATGGTAACATTATTACATACATACCCGCCTATCCCATGAGATTACATAGAAACCGCATTATATTTCTTTGGCTTCTCCAATGTTCTGACAATCATACAAACGCGTAATTTATGACTGTTCGCACCTGCCAGTTTCTTCGAATCTTTGTAATGAGGTCACATACGTGGACCCTAAGTTAAAACATAACACCATTAATTGATCTACTTCAACAATTGATCGACTTTAACATCAAATAATACAGTTGATCATTAATAAAATATTATAAAAGCGTTTGGATACCTTTATGTGCGGCTTATACAAGGAATGTTTATATACACGATAAATTATTATGTTTTCGGCTTACTCACGTAATAATTTAACGAGAAACTCGACTAGTTTCAAGCCATGCTAGAGGCTTATATTCATGAGTAGCCTCTAATTGTTCAAAAACATTTCGAAACGCCTGGTCGACACATCTCGTGACCGAGGTTAAGCATTGCCATACAACGTGGCAATGCTGCCAGCCTTCTGTGTACTTTCCCCACTGACGTCGATGCGGACGAGTTGTTCGATGCCTTATAAATAGTTTATTTTTCCTATAATTAATTTTAATCTTAAGTTGTATATATTTAATTTAGTAATATTTAGTTTTAATTTTATTTATAAGTAATAGTTGTTATTTAAGTTTTTTATTTCTCGATGTTTTCCTTCACAATTTGTCATAGGAAATAATGTTAGAAAGAACATTCATATAAATCGAAAAACGTCATGTTGGTACTTGCCGTTAGTAAGTTTCGAAACAGTATACTCGTGCATGAAAGGCGTCACAAACCTCCGGGCCACCACGACTCTCAAGAGTGGTAGATGAATTTTGTCATTGCACGATGACTGTGTAACAAATCTATATATGTAATAGGACTTGTAACATATAACATAGGTAGATTTACTCGAAAAAGCGAAATATTTTGATAATAGTGCGTTTGTCAACAAATATGTATTGTGCTTTTACGTACTACGCATATAACCAAGGGCGGATCTATTTAAATATTCAAAACGCTATCGACACTACAAAAACAACTTTTCAAATTATACCATTTAAAAATATACCTTCACCTACTAGGAATTTAATACTAATTTGTGTCACTTTAATCCATTATTGTATTGATTAGAATTGTTAATGTGTTAGGTCTATTAGTTTGGTTTTAAATGGTTTTAAGCGGAACATTAGTTTTGTTACAGTTTATTTTCTTGGAGGCGTGAATAGAAATTATTTAACTTGTAATGGGGATCTGTTAGGGCATTTTGTCTTTAACACTGTCCAATATCAGTGCCGCGACTCGAGCTATTGCGCTCCGGTCACGGCATTTCAGCTAAGCGCTGGCCTGTTTGCGTCGTGTACACTGCTTTTTCCTATTTTTATTTCTCTTGTTTTTTTTTTTATTTTGTAACGGTGCAAATAAAGAGATTTTCTTTCTAAATCCAAACTCAAGTTCTTTCTGATTAGGAATTAT
This sequence comes from Spodoptera picta, assembly GCA_038387885.1. Classification (NCBI taxonomy): domain Eukaryota; kingdom Metazoa; phylum Arthropoda; class Insecta; order Lepidoptera; family Noctuidae; genus Spodoptera; species Spodoptera picta. The sequence goes on from JAZHFQ010000452.1 coordinate 549,514, forward strand.
ATAAAATCACTTGTTTTAATCCAGGTTATTGTAATTAATTTACTTACTTAAAGTGTATTTATATTAAAGAAAAAAAGTATAATTATACAAAAGTTCAATTTCTATAAATTTATTACAAGATTTGAAAACGACAGATGTTCCAAGTTCCAATATCTCGTTCGCTATTTACCTTCAATGTAAATTCAGGTTTAGGGATTGGCACAAAAACCTTCTTTAAGTGTACTTAGCAGAATTCCCCTTACTTACTTATTTGTGTATGAAAAGCAATATTTTCTCAATTTATCACTAGAGAGAATTTTTAAGGCGCTTGCTATAAATTCTTGTTGAATATCACAAAGTTTCTTGATACATTCCACGTGGAGTATGGAGTGAGAACTTTGTCATGTTCGCCACCATATTTTTTGTTATTTATACGTTTTTCGCAAAACATTCAACAAGAATTTATGTCAAGCAACTTATTCAATATCAACGCGACTTAGAATGGAGGCGAATAAATCAGAAATTACTTTCAGATTCTGTGTAAATATTGTTGTTTAAAAGCTTCTTTTCTTTTGATTCTTGAGATTCTTATTTCTTTCCAATTTGTTTAAAGTATTAGCATTACCATTTCAGTAATTAAAAATAAATAACTACTAATAGAACTAATACTTTGAATTTTTTAACTTGATACTTTTCTACCTCTACTATAAATACTTTTCTCGATAAATCTGCAAGTTTGCAATATAAACGAATAAAAATTATTGTCAAGCACCTCAGTAAAATAGACAGTGTATTTTCTGCTACAAAATTAATTACACGACTCCTCTAACCAACATAATTATCACTCGAGTTTGTTTATTCGATTTTCCATCCGATTAATCGGACTCGATTTATCGAAATCGTCTTAGAGGCTCAAAGTACTTAAAGCGTTATCCAATTCTAAGCAAGCGATTATTTATCACAGCATTAGCATACTTCGTTCGAGTAAATCCATCTTGTAAAGGGGATAATGATCAATAGAAGATGTTGTATGAGCTAGAGATTGCCTCAACGCTTCATTACTCCTTGTCATGCATTAAAAGCTATTATATTGTGAACGTGACCGATTTGCCAATCTACTCGAAATTGTCTCCGATGTGCGGTGTACAGTTTATCGATGATGTAACTATATCGATTGGGTACGCTGCTCCGATTGGACATTCGAGCCGGAAACTAGCTCTTACTAGACTAGCTGTAATTTAAATAATGGGAACGTGCAATGTTGAAGTTCAGCTACAAAATTTGTTAAATAGTCTGAAAATCATAGTAGATGTCTCCAGTTTTATGTGACGTGTAAAATTATTTGTAAATATAAATGCTCGTCGATTTCATAATTAAACACACGTGTGTTTCGATAAATTTGTAAGCAAATGTATTCCGCCCCGAATGCACAAACACGGAGAACAAGAAACTAATTTGAACCGTCGTGGAATATTTACAAATTAATAGTTAGTGCGCGAACATACTATTACTCTGTCGATAATGTATCGACACGCTCGCAGTGAGCAGACCGAGTTATCGACAAGTTATTTCGCTAGGGGGTGCCGCGCTTGTCTTTGCTTTCAGACCAAACCTCGTTAGTTAAGAGCATGTATTGTGACGTCATCTCCGAACTCTGCCTCATTGCTTATTAAATTGTCTAGGAACATGGAATATTCGCAAAAATTGCAACGAAATTTCCTCTGAGGCCATTACTTGGTCCGAGAGTAACTATCTGAACTTTGAGGTTATAAAGAGAACGATCCATCATTCTGTATTTTGAAGTAATGGATTGTTTTGCTTTTTATATATTTATTATAAAGGAAAATATAGGATGTGAGCGAGGTTTCTGTTTAGGTCTTACATCAATGTAGTGATTGAAATGTCGATGTTTTCAATGGATAATAAATGATACTTCTGGACAAAATAGCTTTTTAATTTCTTGAATAAATCCGATGCTTTTGAGGTAACCAATGGGGAATTAACTGTTGTGTGTGAACACAATCAACTTCGTGTTGTGTACAAAACAAGAATAGCTAACAAATTGCGGTAATTTTCATTGTATCTGTTTTTTAGTAACTCCTTTCAGTTAAGGAATAAAATGAAAAGGAGATTTAGCTTAGAATCTAATGTGTTGTACAAGACTAAATCTCGAATTATTGTTCATATTTTTTTTCAAATTCAAAGTCTTTATTGCTTCATATGTAACAATGTGTTATATATAATACATATTATTAGATATGGTTAAGCAGTCAACATGACCCTGTAAGGACGTTTCAATTAGTCTTAAACACTAAAAAATCACTTATTATCGAAAATTATCCATAACATATTATTAAAGTTGAAGTTTTACCACAATTGCTTCAATTGCTTCTTATTTACCTTCTACTAACAATTCCTTATTGGCACAATTTTATTTATTTGTTTATACATATCTTTATTATATTTTTAAAATATTACCTTAATTTGCCTGATCAAACCACAAATAAAAAACGCAACACCATGCGTATGGGTGCCTTAACATAGCACTAAAAGATTGAAAGTTATGTTGTATAACTTTAGGATAAGAACAAATACAACGAAAGAATACAACAATGAAATCGTTGCTTATCTGTTTCAAAGCCCGTACCGTTGCAACTCGATCAGTTTTCTACGATGTTTATTGAGCTATACAAACAAGAATGTAAGTGAGAGAAGCCAGACAAGATTAGTGTGCAACGTCAGTTACTATACTTCGAGTTCCTTTTCAAACGTTCGGGGTTGCTCCCTTGCGACTTCGACAGAGATCCGTAGTAACAGTATACAAATAGGTATATGTCGACTGTTCTCTGTGTAACAGGTTCATATTGTCAATCAGTCTTTATTTACACTGATGAAATGAAAGGGAATTTTCTGTGTTTGAATGATTGTGGTGAATCTTAATGGGGGTATTTTTGTGAATTGTTGTTGAAGTATTATTGTACCAATATGCCTAAAAACATGTACCTGAACAGTCCATGAAAGTCTAAGTAATGCTGGATTACAACCCTCTTCGACATAGGAGGGTTTCCCATAATCCTAATCATAGATAGGCGAGTTGAATATAGGAGTTTTAAAGGTTCAGGTTTCAGAAAGCACTGTGACCCGGTGTCTGTTAAATGTATAGCCTCTTTCTTTAACTTCTATGATTTTATGAAATCAGCTAGAGGAGTGGAAAAGGTGGAAAATCTCACCATCATCGCAATACAAGATGACGGTGACGAAGAAAAATATACATCGGCCAATTATTGAAAATTTTCCCTTTTCACGAATAGTTTATGTGCCTGCTTTATTCTTCCGAAGAAAACACTCTAAACGAAGTATTCTCATTTAGATGCAAGAGTTGTGTCACTTACATCCGCAATATCTTGGCCAGCTGTGGCCATTTTTCTCAATGACATCTGACGTCACGATGCAATAAGTTGCTGCCGTGACATGATCGTGCTGCCACCAAACGGAGAAAGACAGAAGGTGCTTCTAGAAAATTATCATAATTTCACACAATGTTTTATATTGACTATATCAAGAACCAGCTTTTAATTTTTACGTTTTTCTATTTGTTAATCAAAATGTACGCGACTGAAATTATAGTACGTATATGAAATAGTAAATGATCAGTGGCTATATTTCTTCACAGCTTTACATTTATCTTAGCTCGAAAGATCTAAACAACGTGCCCGTCAATCAACCTTGGTAAACTGTCATTAATTTTTATTTATTTCCAAATTCTGAGTACGATAGTACAGAGTCTAGTTTACCTCCTGTTACAGGGAACCAATAACTTAACTGATGATAGTGGGTGTATAACTCTGCCTACATCTTCGTGGAACAATAAATATATGTCGCAGAATCAACAAAGATGCACAGCTATCGAGTATCGTTATTTTAGAACAACCCCATCTGTTATCATTTGTCGGAAACGTCAAGTAGTGTGCTTGGGTGATGGTCGGTACGGGGCGTGGCATGTTGGCATTTTGAAAGGCGTCACTTGTGAGTTGGACACGAGGGTGAGCGGTTGTTCTGCCAGCCCGTACCGAACTTACCGCGTTTACGAAGAATCCGATGACGAAGTACCCCCAATAGGTGCATTTTCTCCGACATATAAATAATACGATGTTTTTCTATTCTAGAATTACTTTGTAAAATCACTCGACAGACTATCGAATATTAGGAATAGAATAGGGCACGCTAATATTATACTCAACCCTTTGTAGAGGTAGGAACGATCATTTTTATAGATCGCTCTGGTCAACTAACTCATGATTGTAGAATTGTGTAAATAGAATGTGTTTCTAAATATACACCCAACAGTTATGGAGGACTGCCTCGTTAGCCAAATGGTCGCAATTGCGACTGCCGGGCAAGGGGTCTCGGGTTCGATTCCCGGATCGAGTAAAGTATTACTGGGTTTTTCAAAAATTCTGAGTAGCACGGAGCCTGGAACTGTGCCCGGTATATGGCAAGAGGCTCACCCCCTATTACATGGGACTCATAACATAAATAGTGTAAAGTGGGTGTGACATTGTACAGTGGTATAATGTGCACCTCTACCTGCCCCTTCGAGGATAAAAGGCGTGATGTTATGTTATGTAAGTCATGGAGGAAATTATTGTGAACGGCGAGTATTAACAAAACATAAGAATATGAACGTTATCTTCAAAATTAGAGTTCATTCTATTCAAAACAATTTTTGTCCTCAACAAAAGCAATATCAAACCTACGATAATTGTTAATCAGATCAAGCGCAAAGTTCTGACGTCACAGAGTGCACTAGGGACCCTTCTGTCTCACCTATTTAGTGGTGGCAACCAAACGGTAGCATCGCAAACGAGTAACGCGTTTAACGGAACGTCGACGAAGTGAATAATGAATAAACGGTCCGGACCGAGAACAGACATGACTGACGGTGGTGCAAGTTGTGAACGAGACGACAAAGTTTGCTCCAACATTGGGCCAAAAGTTGAACCCTTCTTTGATATGTCTGTGGTTGAACCAATCAACTGAGCATATACCTCTAGTTTGCAGTTTGATTGGTAATTAAAAATTCATTGGTTGTGCTTTGTGCTGACTGCAGCTGTTTGAGGTTGTAAGTGTTGAGTTGTTGGATAAGCATTATTGTATGCAATTTTTGTGTAGTTTAGTTAATACTTAGTAGATTTGACTTATATTTACCTCTACATAGAAGTTTATATTCTAAGAATTTTCGATACATGAGAATATTTTACATGCATACAAAGTGTGTGCGTGTGTGCATTAATTTCCTTTTAAAGATGACTGTACTGTTGTTTATTCTAGAAGTAAGTGCAGAACATTACTGAGGCATCAGTTACATAATTAATTGTTCTACTATACGAAGAAAAATGAATACCAAAAATATAGGTAGAGGTGTGTGGGACCGTTGGAAAGCCCACATGCTTGTGCCTACGCTTTCGGCAAGTAATTGATAATAATTAATTACTTGTAAATAGTTTTACAAGAACCAAATGAGAATAGATCATCATCAAGAGATACTCCAAAAACTCACTTACATAACATAACATCCCGCCTTTTATCCCCGAAGGGGTAGGCAGAGGTGCACATTATGCCACTGTACAATGTACCACCCACTTTTCACTATTTATGTTATAAGTCCCATGTAATAGGGGGTGAGCCTATTGCCATGTACGGCATATTTAAGGAATAAAACTATACATAGTTCCCTTGAATCCGCTATCCGTTTACTATACAAGCCGTCAGCTACATTTCTGCAACGTGTACCTAGCTAGGCAGTGCCGAGTGCTATCCCTCGAGATAATGGCTGATGACGTCACGTTAACCCCTCTCACCTACATTATTAGCACCCACCTCCCATATAACTTTCAACACCATTTTATTTACTAAATCCCAGGATTTCTAGGCTTATATCTAAGATACTGAATTTAGAAGGATTATCTACACCCTCAAAAGCTTCTCTAGATAGATATTTTCAAGGAAAAGTGCCTCGCTTGTTGTGTTTATTATTTCTAGACTGATAATGTCTGATGGAAAGTTGTAGAACGCGCAGATTGTGAGAACAAAAAGTTTGAAGAAATGACTTGAGATTTTTGCGAGGCTAATACAAAATTTCACCTGTGACACACAAACGGGGAAAGTAAACATTACTTCTTTTTCGGTAATTATAATTGTAATCCTGTCATACAAGATCGAATTTCCATTTACATACAAAGATTTCCGGATACTGTTCAAAGTTAAGAACTTCAAAGACTTCAATGGATGAATGAATGAAAGTAACTTTTCTCTGAAAAACTATTAAGTAATCAATCAAATACTCATGAAATGAAGTGATTGAAGGCTTTCCTTGATTTCCTAAAGAACATATTCCAAGAATTTGTAACGATCAAGACCATTATTTAAGGATCCCACGCACCGTCATGATTCTCGAGCGTACAGCCAGTTACTTAAAAAAAAAAGTTTCGAAATATTATTTATTTAAATAAACGATGAGTTCTTGAGTTCTACACAAAATGAATTCGACGAAATCTAATCCTCCCGTGGCCAGAATTTATATCTGGGTTCAGATCGATTTCCTAGCAATCATATCTAGTGAGATTTATTATTTATTCTTTCTGATCAGGTATAGGTACTGGCGAGATCAACTGAGATTAAATATTTTGTAGAAGAAAATTTTCTAGTGTTATTTATTGCCAGACTAAAAAAATGTATCGGCTATGGATAAACTCGACTCTCTATAGACCCATCTCAATCCTACTAATATTAGATATAAAGTTTGTACCTATTTTTGATTGTGTCTTTACGTCAAAACGGCTGAACGGATCGGGATAAAATTTGGAACAGGGATAGATTTTGGTCGGAATAACACATAGGCCACTTTTTATCCCACGGTAACGATTGAAGTCTCTGGCAAAAGCTACTTTATTATAAAAATATTGTAAATCAATTTATTTGTAAGCAACTTTTAAAATAACGAAGTCAAGGGAATTTAGTTAGTTACCCAATAAAATAGGAATGTGTTCACAACAAAGATTTTTGAAATAAAATTCGCCATTGCTCTTGTACAACACCAATTCCAATTTTAAATAACGAATACTTTGTCGGTGGCCAGCTTGTTTATGACCACTAAACCTTTCGTCTAAACCTCTTTCGATTCAAGTACAGTTGAATTTCGAACATTCCTTGTTTTGTTCCATTTGTAATTTACGAATGATGTTTGGTAAATGAGATTGGTAAAATCATGGACGTACCTATTATAAAATATTTAATAGCCGTCAATGTGTTTGTGCAAATTAGAACTTATTGTGTAGGCAATTATTACGATGACGTATCAAATTCACATACATCACAGTTTTAATATATTAAATGAATCCTACGCGTAAAATGTAAACACTACCTACCATATATCTAGAAGAATTTATGTTAATTTTTAGGTTTACAATTTAAAATTAGGACCAATTTCAAAATATTGTTCGGTTTATATTTTTAAAGCGTACCGTAAAAAGCGGTGACTTGTATTATGCCGTGTTTTCTTGTTCCCGTTCGTGATTATCGGTAAAAAATTAAAAAAAGAGTATTCGATTAAAAGTATCCTATGCCCGTCTCAAACCGATTTAGTCGTTAATGAGTTATAAATAGTGATGCCGGGGCTCCGGCTCGAAGTGCAGGATTAGGAACGGGGTGGTTTTTAGTCAGTAGGTAAGAGTCTGATACTCCCTCTCACCTCACCCGGGCGAGAGAAATCTTCAGATGATTTTCCAGCCTCAAAAAAAAAAACACGTCTTTCTATTATAATATATAAATATAGATATAATACCGTAAATTTAGTTCTATGAAGATGGAAATGCACATATTGTATGCAAAACTCATGTTTAGTCCGATTTGTTTTAAGTCTATTGTTGAATGGGGCGAGCCTTCCAAATAGTTCTAATTAAATATTTTTGTTACTTTTTTAAAGTCTATGTGATTACTATGTTGCTGACATTCGTGACTTTTGAGTATTACTATTCCATGATTATGTGATTTAATTTATTTTTTGTTAAAAGCTCAGCAGACATGCGTTAGCATAAATGTTTAATTTATTATCTAAAAAGCAATCTGCAGTTAAAAAGCTTGGTCTAAAAAGTTTCTCTACTTATTATGGACACGAATGTCTTTAGAAAAATATTCATAAAACTGCTACGTCACGTATTCTGAATAATTAAAATGTATTTACATTTAAGTTAATCTAAATAGAGTATAAAGCTTTATACCTCTATCACCGTCAACCACTAGTTTCGTCCACGGCGTTAAAAAGTAATTCCATTTATTTGTTTTGGACTAGCTGGAATGAGTGAAATATTAATTTTGTGCGAAATATTTACTCTATGCTGACTTTACATAGGCAAAAACATTAAGCAACCATCCCATTACAAAATATAGAGGCTACATTGAAAAGACGATTATTTTTTGTTAAATTCGCAATAAAGCTTGATGAACCATATCGCCCTGTCTGCCTAAACATTTATTTAGGCAGACAGATTGATGAAATGTAAAGAACGAAAAAGTTTAACGGAAAAATCTGGATGCCGCCGTCAACGCTCGCCCGCTAAAATTGAATCGAAATTCCGCTCAAAGGTCGGAGGTAAAGGTAAAGTCCTTATATTCATATCAAAACTACTAATATATTGTTCGTTAACTATACTTGTTTGTTTACGACTTTAATTATATTACAGTACTTGAAAACTTAATTAAAATAAGGGATGGCGACCCTTAGCCATACTCCGTTTATTATAAACTCTATTCTTGACAGCTGTTGACGATATTCTACGTGACTTTACACACAGCTGGGCCTCGGCCCTATTTTTTTTTAGGTTAATTAAAAATGCGGCATGGATAAATAAATAATAAAGTTTTGATAGGCCGCATAACCTTTTTTCCGAACAAACAACATTGTTTTAAGATTAAATATTAATTGAGACGTGGTCACAGACTGTTTATGAATTTTGCTGAATTATTAAATTTCCGTTTTCGGTGGGTGAATTGATTAAAACTCTATTATATTTCGAAATACGATCCATAACTTAGCGAGTGGCAGTCTGTGACAAAATGGAGGTTACATTTTCTTTGTCATTTTTTTCCTCTAGGGAGACAATGGTATTAAAACATACTGGCTAATCTGTGGTATGGGTTCTTTCGCTTAGAAACGAGGATAAAGCGAATTCTGAGTTCCTTTTTCAAATGTAGCTTTTATCTTGAATGAGTGGTGACGTGATTACTTAGTTTCATGTTTTTAAAGCCAATTGATACATTCCAAGAACTTGCCTTTGATGGTGAAACCTCCTCATTTTGTTCATAATGTTTTAGGCTCCAATAAACTGATTTCTAATGATCCACACATAGCGGCACATATTGAATTATGCAATAGATCGACTACTAATTGGATTTAAATTACTCATCGAATACAAATATCTGTTATCAAATAATTTGATCGGGAACTATTATAACATTGGTAATATTAAAATATTCATGTGTACGCGTTATGTTCCTTGGCTTCTAACAAACCTATAATTATAGCTGTATTTGTATATTCATTATCTATCAGTCATAATTAGAGAAGTTTGTTTTAGAATTTTATCTATCATTTTGAATTTTCAATGTTGTAAAGTTTTCATATTATTTTGTATTTTACATGCCCATGTAAAGTATTTTTTAATTTGAACAGAAAACTGTACCTTTTATTAAAATTTCTCGTGTATATTTCGTTGATTGTTTTCGTGATAACCTACTCATATGCTCCATTTGCGAGTAGGTAGCCCGCACCTGACCTTTTCGCAGGAAATCACCAATAAGGTCAGATATAGCCCACTTGTACCTTTTCTAGAAATAACACGAAAGTATTGCATGTGAAAATAATACAAAATGCTTTTATACTTTATTTAATTGTATATGTTTATGTCAATGTGTGTTGATTGTAAAGATACTGAGTACAGAAACGTATTAATAAGATTTTTTGATAGATGGTATTAGTAATTTGAATGATTCATGTCACACTTAGCATCATCATCGTCATCAGCCCGTGTTTGTCCCCTGCTGGATATTGGCCCTTCAGTTAGGTGAAGTGACGACATCTGCAAGGTGGCTGACAGAGGTTGGATGAGAAGAGCTGAAGACACGTAGCAAAAAAAACTTTTTTTGCTAAGTGTCTTCAGTGTTTGTTATTTAATTTCAATCTCATCTCTTCAACTCCCAACATCTATGATCATCTTTCATCAGAAAAACATAGACGACGATATATCTACAAACTACTTTATACAACAAAAAATGTACTACACTAACTCTACCAAATTTAATACAAGACCTCCCTGGTACCTCCCCTCTAATGTCCTCTAATTCCACGACACTACCTCACATCCTCATACAAACGAGAGATCAAGATAACTGCGCCCCACGACACAAAGTAACGAACTATCTTAGGGTGTGTTTACATTTGAGATGTTTTTACGACCGACAAAAAGTATCAAGATTAAAAAAAGATTTTTTAAGATAGAATAATGCACTTTTACGTAGGCATGGTATTTTTCCCCTCTTAAAAAAAAGTAGGCATGGTATGTATGTTATATTGTTATTGTATAACTGAACTAGGAGAATTATATAGGCTCAGAATGAGATGGCGGGGTGGACTTGACGTCTATGAAAAGGATTGGCCTCAGACAGTCGAGACGAGTGGAAGCAGAGTATTCGGCCTTTGCCCAGAAATGAGACGACCATCCCTAAAAAACAAAATAAAAAAATAACTGAACTATTGAGTGGTCGCAAGCAGGACTCTCGAGCAAAGAGTTTCGGGATAGGTTTTATTAATAAGTTTTTCAGTCGTGTCTCTTCTTCTCTATCTCTCTATTAGCTGGAACCTATGGAAAATACTATAATCTTAATTTTGGTAACAACATCTCTTGAATTTAGAACTTAACGTTCAGGAGTTCAAATAATATTGTAATTTATTACCAGGGAAATGATTATTTTGTCGCGCGCATTTAAATTAGTTGTTCAATCTAATTAATGAACGCTACGCACGTAATTGTATTTATTAGCTTTAACCCGCAGCTTCGCTCTGCTGATAGGACTATACATCGTTATTTATTATATTAATATATTTATGCCACATCACAGCATCAATCTTCAAGTTTCCGTTAAAGCTTGAAATCTTAACAAGTTTCATTAACTCAGGTCTAATTGTAAACCAATTGGTCCAATGAATATCTTTCGAATTCATAAATAGAAGCCAAACGTAATATTATCAAAAAGAAAACCAAAAAAAAATAACGTTAAAACGTATCTATACTAATATTAGAGGTATAAAGAGGAAAATTTTGTACCTATTTTTGTATGTTTGTATGTTTGTAATGAATAGGCTCAAAAAGTACTGGGCCGATTTAAAAATTCTTTCACCAATAGAATGCTACATTCTTCCAATTTGACATAGGCTACATTTCATTTAGAAAAAAATTAGGGATCCTTGGTAAAATTTGAACAATGTATCCGAAGGTGTAGAAAAATGAGTCTTAAAATGTCTTTCGTCGAATGCGCTGCCGAAACTATTAGCGATAGAACAAAAAATGTACAAGAATATTGAAGAACATCATATTGTCTACAAAAAACTCCACGGTAGCATATGTCCAACTACTGTAGTTATGTCACTAAAACAATCCAAATTTCCAGAAATAAATAATTGTCTACCCCGCGCGAAGCCGGGACGGGCTGCTAGTGTAGAATAAAAATAATGATTGTGAACTCACCCTAAGCTTTGTGTTTTCAACAAAAACTTAAGCTTGTGGTGTGTGTGTGCGTAGATTCTTAAGACGTCCTCTCACAGTGCGTGGTAAATATTTAATGTCCACTGTGGGTCTACTTTACATATTACGTGGTTCGAAGGGCCTCAGCCACGCTCCAGTTTCGGGCATTGCTCAGCATTTTGATAGCTAATGTCCATATTTCACCAAAGTTGCGCTTCACTCATTACGCTTTGATGTTGATGTATCGTCTATCGTTTATTTCCCGTGTTTGCTGAATATTCTGTTAATAGAATATATTATTTTGGTACATTATTATCACTTAGGCTTCTATTTTATCAATTTAAATTTATTGGATGTAATTATTTTGTTCGAGATGAATTTATGAGAAGTATTTGTAGGTTAAGATTGTTGAAACAAAAGAAAGACATTATGCAAAGGAAAACAAGCCATAACTTCTATTTTAAGTAATGTGAAGGTGTTCATACCACAGATACAGATACTAGTGTATCTTAAGTTTTACTGACCAATAGAATATGGTAACGTAAAGTTGTTAGTCAATTTGTAACAGCTAAACTGTTCAGCAGTTTGGAGGAATCGCAACATCACTAAAACCACCAAAGTCAGACTTATGCGGGCGCTGGTATTTCCAATTTTCCTCTACGCGGCACAGACGTGGACAGTACGTGAATCGGCAAAGGAGAAGATAGATGCTCTAGAGATGTGGTGCTGGAGGAAGATGCTTGGTGTATCGTGGACTGAGTTCCACACCAACGTATCCATACTCCGAGAACTCGGCATCACAAAGCGTCTATCAACCATAGTACAGACGCGCATACTGCAGTACTTTGGCCATGTCTCCCGTCGTGATAACAACTCCATAGAGCGACTGGTCGTTCAGGGGAAAGTAGAGGGAACCAGATCATGAGGCAGATCACCTATGCGCTGGACTGATCCAGTGAAATCGGCAACGGGAAACTCAGTGTCAGACTGCGCCAGACAATCCACAAACAGAGAGAGATGGCGGAAGATCGTGAGGAAAGCTGTATTGGTCACCAACACAAATACGGCCGCCTCAACGTGACCACGACCGCTCTGCCAAGAGCGAAACGACAGAGAAAAAGAGAAACTGATCGGATAATAGAAGTGCTTTATTTCTTCAGTACTAGAGCTATCTCGTTAGCTTAAAACCAAAAACTGTCATTAAATTATTGAAATATATACAAATACACAAAAAATCTGCATAACACACACACATGCCATATATCTACATTTTCGAAATCGTAACAAGTTTTCAGGCACCTGTCGGTCAGTAACAGTTGACAGAGATATTGGTATAACAAGCCAACAACTGGAAATACAATACAGCGTAAAGTTTCCAGTATCGTTCATTTGTGTATCCAGGCCGAACCGAAAAAAATAGCCTAGATGTAGTTTACAATACAATTTTTCCAGAACGTTCCATTCGTTTTTTTGAGGTATTATTCGCTACGCGGAAATTGTCTAACCGATATTCTAGTACCGGTTACTTTTTTATTGGAAGCTTTCATATTCCAATCTCAACTTTTAAGAACAAGTACATGTATTGTATTTTCAGCTAGTAAATTAGTCGCTAAATGAACAAAATTATCTATACATCTATACAAATCTGTTTGTAATATTAAAATAATTGCTTTCTACTACATGCATATTTATAAATATACATACGATACCTATACCAAAATAACATTTTAATGTGTATTTATACTGGCTAATCTCTGAAATGGCTGGACCGATTTTGACAGGACTTTTACTAGTAAGTAATTCACTATGGAGTAACATAGGCTATTTCTTTTTGGAATAGGGGGCATACAAGCGGACGGGTCACCTGATGGTAAGCGATCAGCACCGCCCATGGACACCCGCAACACCAGAGAAGTGACAGGTGCATTGCCCGCCTTTTAAAAAGAATACGCTCTTTTCTTGAAGGTTTGAAGGTCGGTTCGGAAATACCGCCGACGACAGATCATTTCACAATTTTGCTGTGCGAGGCAGAAAACTACGTGAGAAGCGCACAGTTGACAGATTAATGTTAAAAGTTAATACTTAAAGTTCTGACCTGAATCTCATATTCTACGCAGATGAAGTCGCAGGAAACAGCTAGCTGTAATTATATCTGTGCACCACATTAGATGGCCCCTTATACCACAATGTAATATAATGTATTTACCCACAAACTTATGGAAATAAAGTCCCCAAAATGGACGCAATATACCTTCATATGAGTACATTCACATAAATAAGTAGTGCGCACTAAATTGTTTGAAGAACATTAATGGTTAGTGCGTCTCAAGGGTGTCCTGTCCGGTGCTTCCACTTACATTTACCAAATAAATCCTTTCAGTTAATCTTTTAACTTTCCATCGTGATACTGAGTTATGTTATCGTACATTTATTCCTATGTAAATGCTTAGATATAAGACCTAATGTAGCAATGTATAGATACACAACCTTTAAAAAGGAGACATCCATTTACGAAATTTTAAGTGTGTAAGTGATACCACGGCCTTACGGAAAACCGATTTGAAGAAAAACTTGTGTCGTGTTAGTGAGGTTACTGGAGGCCCATTTACGCGCCTCCTCAATTCCCCCAATCCCTAACCCCTAAGAGGCCGGCAACGCACTTTTAACGCCTCTGGTGTTTCGAGTGTCCATGGGCGGCGCCGATTACCTACCATCAGGTGATGCATTATTCTCGTTTATCGGCTTAACACCAAAAAAGGACAAAAAACCGGCCAAGTGCGAGTCGGACTCGCGCACCGAGGGTTCCGTATTAAAAAAGATATATTTTGTAATGTAACTAAAAATTTAAGGTTTTCGGAATGTTTCCTTTATGTGTATAGCACACAAAAAACGTTGCTTCATGCCAAATTTCAAGATTCTAGGTCGACTGGAAATACCCTTTAGGTTTTGATTCCCTTGCGAGTACTTGCGAGTTTCAAAATATGTAGCTTAAATTGCTGTTTCTTTTGATTGCGTTGACTTAGAAGTTTGATTTTGTTACAGCTTAAAGGTATTATAGACTTGAGTATTTGGTATGAATTTCAATTTAATACCTCTACGCATTTATGAGGAAATGGGTAGTAAGTTTAAAATTATTACAAAAATATATATGACGGCGCCGCCGTCATTATTTTGTAAACTGCGAATGTAATGGGCAAGCAGTGAACAAACAATTGGCCGACGTCACTTCAACCCCACCACCGAGTGATATATAAAGCAGCGCAAGCGCAAGTTCGGGGGGTCGTTCGTCAATCGTTGCCCAGTTCACACGTTACGCAATCGCTGAGTAATTTTATTGTGCACTGTCGAAAGTAAACGTTACTTTAATTACGAAGATTTAATTGTTTTATTACTCCATAAACATATCTCTACCGATATATATGACGAAGAGGGTTCTCGCTTGACATCGCCCACACCATCCTTCCGACATCAGAAGTGGGATGAACCAGGATTATTGAAAATGTTAAAATTATCGGAGCCGGTTCGTGAAGAACTACCTACATGCAAATGCGACAAAGAAGATAGTGCTGCAAGATTGGAAGTGCTTAGCTATACATAGCTAGGTACTCAGTAGTGAAGATTCAACGTGGCTAACGTTGAGGCAGCTACTTCGAAGTGAATCGCTATCTGAAGCTGCAAATGAAGACATGACGTGGTTCCAATTCAAGCCGGAGTACATTGGCGTCCAGTGACAGCATGAGATACGCGGCGTTAATGCAGCGTTTGGTGAGCGGCGTGTTGATGTCTGCAATTGGACACTGCTGCCATCGGGATTATACCAGGTGACTTTGTTCCATTTATTATGATTCCGATACCAAGTACTTTATGGGTCAAAATCGAGTCAAAGACTTTTTTTTTTTTTTTTTTTTTTTTAAGGGGGGAAAATCATCGAATGACTGCTCGCGCCTGGGTGAGGCGGGAGGGAGTGTCAGACTCTTACTGACTAAAAACCACCCCGTTCCTTCTCCTGCACGTCGAGCCGGAGCCCCGGTTACCCGTTAGGTTCTCCGCGACTCCGAATCGGCATCGGCCCTATTGGGCCCCATCTGTGGTGGTCTGATGGCTCTTTGAGGCGCGCGCGGAACGCGACGCGCCGTACACTCGGGTCTGTTTCTGGTCGGACGGGGAGCCACCCATGCTCGCCGTCCGCAGGCCCGCGCTTACGGTGGCCGGAGATCGTGAGTCAAAGACTTGAGTTTACAATTATTAGTTTACCAATTTGAAATTTTATTTTATTTTGTCGGATAGTTATTTAAAGAAAATAGCCGTGATGTTTTAGATCCGAGATTATACATGGTCATTAGAATTATATCTGATAGTGTTATTTTGTGTTGTGTATTGTTAGGTAATATCTCAAGTGGTCTTATGCTTTCATTTGGTTGGAAATTGGAGGTATGGTTTCCGCGAGGTAGATGCAGAATTAAGTGGTGCTTGCTGTCTAACGCGGTACAGAGTATTGAAAAAAAAAAGTAGTTTATAACAAATAAAGGTCAAAAGCTGCTAATAATAATTGGTAGTTAAAGTCAGAATTGAAGAGTCCTCTAAAGTCCTACATTCATTTAGGATTATTATTGGGTTGGAAAATAGCGCTTAGAATACTCTGATGAGAAACATGCTTCCCTTGATCTTACCATTAGGATTTGTTATAATTAGGGCCTTTCAGTACCTAGTGAGTTAGTAATTGTAAGGGTAAAACTTCTCATTTATTCTACTATATCGTGTGTGCTAGTCATAGTCGTTACTGGGGCAGGGACTCGAGTCCATATAATGAAACTACAGTCGTGGCTGACTTGTGACTCTGGAATACTGGAGTGACTATCCACACTTGTGTAGTGTATAAATTGTGGTTACCTTGAAAATCTTGATGGCTGTTGATCATTTATTTTGATTTAAAGGCCTTGAGATATGTTTTCGCTAAGTGCGTTGTAGTGAGTAGATAGGCTGTTCGGTGGTTATTCCAGATGTAGTGAAGTCGGGTTTTGTCTAATAGAGAAAACGCGGAGTAACGAGACTCTGCATTTCATTATTATATTGCGTCTTACAAAAAATGTCTATCGCAGCGCCTATAAGTTACGTAAAATGTCGAGTAATTTAATTGTAACAGATGAAATTGAAATACAGTAGATCTGAGGACTAAGGATGAGGAGAATATCTGATCACCTGGTTCTTCGAGAATTTTATGAAGTGTCAATGTCATGAGTTGCACTCAACACCTATAACTCACATACCCACACTTACATCATATTCACGCACTCGTACTCTGACCGCACCCATGAGGAACTTGTGGCTATGGGTCTTCACACACCAGACCGCATTCATGAGGATCATGTAGCGATGGGCCTGTATGGTAAAGCGCCTGTGTGGCAAACCGCCTGTGTGGCAATGCATCTGATTGGTGAATTGCCTGGTTGGCAACTGGTCTGTGTGACGTTAGTTAGTATCGTATTGATTTTTATGCAGTTTCAGTTTGTAAGATTAAATGTTTGGTTATCTGTCAGATTATCTTGTCTCTGATTCGATCCTCCAGAGATACTCCGCAGATAGATGTTTCTTGTCTCTCTCGTTCACGTTCTCTTGTGTCCCGTAAGTTTCGCGTTAGAAAAGAGTAGCTGTGAGTTACTGGGCTATGCACAGCCGTGATCACTTGTAAAGTTTAAATGCTTTGGGTTGCTTGGTAGAATAATATTCTTGTGAGATTGTGAAACGTCAGTTTGTCTAGAAGCTTTCTGGTTATTGATTTTGCTACTGAAACGTCGTAACTTTTTAAACTTTTAACTGTAAACGTATTCCCAAAGTATAAAGGTCCCTACAAAATCTCTGATTTCTTAGAAAACGATAGGTACGAATTGAAACTCGTTAATGGGTCTAATCGAACGTACAAAGTCGCCCATGAGAACTTACGCGAGGTACCCCGCGGTCCATTAGGTTTTATAGAAATAGCCGAAAGTTATGATGATGACGTGACGGCGGATGATAGCCAGAGTGATTTTGTCCATGAAACTGATCGCGGTAATAATATACTGTGTGACATAGCTGTGATTGGTGATGCTGAGGATAAACTTTCCGATAGCGACACTATATCTGTTAATAGCGACACTATATCTGTTAATAGCGACACTATATCTGTTAATAGCGACACTATATCTGTTAATAGCGACACTATATCTGTTAATGGCGACACTATATCTGTTAATGGCAACACTATATCTGTTAATAGCGACACTATATCTGTTAATGGCGACACTATATCTGTTAATAGCAGCACTGTATCGGGTAGTTCACGTACCTTGAGCGCTATTAGTAATAATATGGAAAGTCCATCATCAGATTTACCAGAGTGAATGAGTGTTGTAACTGATTACTTATTAATAAAATTAAAAAAAAAAAGTAACAAAAGAATGTAGGAAAGAGTCATTGAAGGGAAAATCCAGTCCAATGACTCAGCTAAAGGGGTTGCGATCCGACCTAGCCCTCCGACAATAAGGATTGCAATCCGGTCTAGCATGTTTCGCTATAGGGACTGTTGTCCGGTCTAGCATTTGCTAAAGGGACTGATGTCCGGTCTAGCATTCGCTAAAGGGACTGATGTCCGGTCTAGCATTCGCTAAAGGGACTGATGTCCGGTCTAGCATACGCTAAAGGGACTGATGTCCGGTCTAGCATTCGCTAAAGGGACTGATATCCGGTCTAGCATACGCTAAAGGGACTGATGTCCGGTCTAGCATTCGCTAAAGGGATATTTATCCGGCCTAGCACAATCGTCTCCAGTTCTAATACTGATGAGTGATGATAACGTAGTAGTTGTGGTAAGCTGAAGGGTTAACCGAACCCGCACAATATTGAAAGCTTTTGTTAAAGGTTATACTAGATAGAGATTAGAAATGCCAGGATGAACGAACGGGTTGTTATCTTGTTCCCAGATGCTCGGAAGACGCTCGAGGACGAGCGTACGTCAGTATGGCCGTGACGGCGCCGCCGTCATTATTTTGTAAACTGCAAATGTAATGGGCAAGCAGTGAACAAACAACTGGCCGACGTCACTTCAACCCCACCACCGAGTGATATATAAAGCAGCGCAAGCGCAAGTTCGGGGGGTCGTTCGTCAATCGTTGCCCAGTTCACACGTTACGCAATCGCTGAGTAATTTTATTGTGCACTGTCGAAAGTAAACGTTACTTTAATTACGAAGATTTAATTGTTTTATTACTCCATAAACATATCTCTACCGATATATATGACGAA
Source organism: Spodoptera picta (assembly GCA_038387885.1). Taxonomy (NCBI): domain Eukaryota; kingdom Metazoa; phylum Arthropoda; class Insecta; order Lepidoptera; family Noctuidae; genus Spodoptera; species Spodoptera picta. The sequence continues at coordinate 568,572 of JAZHFQ010000452.1, forward strand.
GAGGGTTCTCGCTTGACATCGCCCACACCATCCTTCCGACATATATTATGTGATGTAACTAAAAATTTATGGTTTTCGTAATTTTTCCTTTATCTATGCTATAAGACGTTGCTTCGTACCAAATTTCAAGATTCTGAGTTCACGGGAAGCACCTGTAGGTTTTGATTCCCTTGCAAGTATCGAAAATTTGCGGCATAAACGGCTGTATCTTTTGATTGCGTTGGCTTAGAAGTTTGATTTTTCACAGTTTCAAGGGACAGTAGACCTGAGTAATTGATATAAATTTCAGCTTCATACGCGTTCCTGAGAAAAAGAGTCTTGACAGACGGACGGACGGACGGACGGACGGACGGACGGACAGACGGACAACAAAATGATCCTATAAGGGTTCCGTTTTTTCCTTTTGAGGTACGGAACCCTAAAAATTGCTGAATTAATATATAGCAAACAAACTGTACAGTTATCTCAAAAGAATTAGGTCATAGTGAACAGAAAATCCATTTTTATCGGCAACGATTGGACTTCAGGTGGTAGATATTTTTCAAAGAATTTAACATTTAAGGGTATTTGGTTCAAATAAACAGATTAATTTATAGCACCTAATACAACCAAGAATATAAGAACCCAATAGGAATATTTCTTTAAACTCAAGCAACCTAGACAGAACAAACCTACCTATAAGTCAGTGTTCTCAAGACGTACTAAAAGCAACTAGTCAGACACTAGAATAGGTAATTAAAGCACTTCAATACACTCACTAACTGACTGAGCCAGTACAATTACTTCATGAACTGCTATAAAAGGCCCTTGAAGTAACCTCAATGGGCTATAACCACTTTTATTACTGGTTATACAGCTTGAGGTCAGGTTAGATTAGGTCGCGGTACAGAGGTAGTGATGACGTCCCGAGCTTACTAAGTGACAGGATAGAAAATGAATGCGTTGTGTTGTTCCCCTAGCTTTTATGTGGCCTTAGTACAGGATCAAGTTTTCATGTACATTATGTTAATAGTATTTACTTTCCTTTGTAAGATTCCTATTGTTTGTATTGTGTAAATTCTTAGTTGTTTCTGTGTTGAGATGTGACCCGAAATAGAAGTTGGGCGGATAGTTTTTTTGAATAGAAGTGTTTTATGGGGCTAGAGCTAGGGTAGCCTTTTTAAGTTTTTATCTATATAAACCTACTAGCGGACCTAACAGACGTTGTCTTGCATATCCACTTGAATGTATAAACAAAAATTCATTCAAATTAGTTCAGCTGTTTAGGATAAATAACCTAAATATCGACTGCAGCGCCATCTGCCGGGCTGATGTATGAATCTAAACCATTCCCAGATCCCCTTGAACACACACAAAAAATATCATCAAAATCGGTCCAGTCGTTTGAGAGAAGTTCAGTGACATACACACTCACAGAAGAAAAGAATGTTATGTTATGTTTGATAAAAGAATAAAGTATGTTAAATACATCAAAGCATGGTCGAAACGTTACCTCGTTTAGCCCTGTGATCGGTTGGTTCATTGGAGTGTTCCAAGTTAAGTTCAAACAAAGCACTGAACACCATAAACATGTCGATTAATTCATTAACAGCCTAAAATGCCCACTACTGAGCAAAACCTCTTCTCACACGGAGGTTTGAGCATTATTCACCACGCTTGCTCAATGCGGGTTGGCGATTACAAACTTATAATGAGAAATTATAAGCCCAGGTTTCCTCACGATGTTTTCCTTGACCGTTTGTCAGTGGTGTCTAGATAATCTTAGAAAGTACATAATATATAACTCGGAAAAAGTCATATCGGTACTTGACGTTGGTAGGTTTCGAACTCGTAGATACCCTCAAGCATGAGAAGCGGGTGTCTTTAACCTCCGGGCCACCACGACAACATGTCGATTATATTAAACGTAAGACAAACTCGTAATAGGCCCTCTGATTCCTCGATAAGATACTCGAAACCAAATTAGTCCATCAAGTAAATCGGCCAAGGATTTCAAGCTTAGGTACTATCAGGTGACTAACGAAGTAATAAGTGTTACAACATTTAATTACTTCTTCTGGATGATTTTACTGTTCAATTCCTCTATAATTCTTTTTTTCCAAATGATTAATAAGTAGGCTTTAGCGTGATTTCAAGTATTCAAGCCCAATTAATTATTCAACTCTCAACAACCTAAGTTTTCATGAAACCGAATAAATTGAGTTGAAAATTATTCTTGCTCTTTGAAAATGATATTCAGAAAATATAATAAAAGTTAAGCGCTTTCGGCGTACACATATTTCTTGAAAATATTTTAGTTAAATGATCCGAGCACTGAACGGTGCCATTAGCCGGAGAAAGGCGCCATTCTGAGAGACTGATAGTTCATCTTGAGCTACATCAATACATTATCGTTAGTGGCACTTACAACGTCGAATATAACTACCTATACCTACCTACCTATACCTATATATAAAAGTGGTACAATAATAGTGTAAAGCCTGTTTAATTTAGTGCCATGCATCACTATTATTTAGGGATTAGGCCCTTTTGCACGATGCGTCATGTTTACGCTTAAAGCATAATACAAAGTTTAAACAATTGTTTCGACAAATCCTTTTGTTGTCCCGCCCAACTATTTGCACTTACATAGGCCGTGTTATAGTGATGTGACACATTCGAATTATATATTCGTGGACGTTAGTGCGAATATGCCTAAGAGTATTTTTGGTTAAAGGTAATTGTGCGTGAATTCTTGTTAACTGAGTTTTGAGGCGCGATTAGGTGTAATTAACATCAAAATATGTAATTCACGTTTAGGCAGAACTTCAAATTAAATTTACCTAACAATAACAATAGACAATAAATAGTCAAATAGCTTAAAATTAATAAAAACAGATAGTATAATTTATTATTTTTTATACTATCTATTTATGAATGATGAATTTAGAAGTTATGATGTTTTAAAATACTTCATAATCAATAAATGATATTATTCATTAAAAATCTGCAAATATGTTGAAAATTCATACAATATCCAGATATGTCACACGTGACACGTCACACACATGACTGCCTCGTTGGCCGAGTGGTCGCAAGTGCGACTGCCGGGCAAGGCGTCTCGGGTTCGATTCCCGGGTCGGGCAAAGTATTACTGGGTTTTTTTAAAAACCTCAGTAGTAGCACGGAGTCTGGAAATGTGCCCGGTATATGGCAATAGGCTCACCCCCTATTACATGGGACTTATAACATAAATAGTGAAAAGTGGGTGTTATATATGTCACACGTGTAAAAATTTACTTTTAAACATAACATAACATCACGCCTTTTATCCCCGAAGGGGTAGGCAGAGGTGCACACAAAAGTAACACCCACTTTTCACTATTTATGTTATGAGTCCCATGTAATAGGGGGTGAGCCTATTGCCATATACCGGGCACATTTCCAGACTCCGTGCTACTACTGAGAATTTTTTTTTAAAAAAACCCAGTAATACTTTGCCCGACCCGGGAATCGAACCCGAGACCCCTTGTCCGGCAGTCGCACTCGCGACCACTCGGCCAACGAGGCAGTCACTTTTAATAAAATACAAAATAGAATTCGGTGAACAAGAACTTCCCACGCATTATCCAATAAATCTATTACTGGGTGACTATATATCAATCAATTATGAACTTTTACCAGAAATCTAACAAACAACGTTGTATACCGAAAATCAATCGATCAATCGAGATGGAGTTTCTATATGGAGCCACGTATAAAAGGAATGCCGGGTTTTTCTTAGATCTTTAGCAATCTCACTTATTGACCTTTTAAGAAGAGGGGAAAATAAAGATGTGTGGATTTTGTCCAGTTATTAACAGGGTGCTGTTTTCATGGTAAAATCGAAGTGAAAATAAATAAAATTGCAATTCATCACTCTACATTTTCTTTGCCCATCCTAGCATACCTACACTGAGACGCCCATAAAGAAAGTTAAATCATCGTATCATATGTAATAACAACGTTGTGAGCTTAAAATCCAATAACAATACAAATCTTAATTAAAACCTTAAACTACAATTAATAAATCACTTATCCAAAATCTAAAACCAAGGAGGTCACAAACAGTTATTCACAAACCCGAAATCTAAATATAAAACCGATGTTATAACGAAAATGAAGGCGGCAACCCACAACACCAGTCGTATTTACTTAGTTGATTTATTACATTAACGGAAGCCCCAGGAATTAGACACAATTGCGTACAAGATTAATGACTAAGGATACAACAAATTTTATGCTCAGTTTCCTACAGATTTACGTCCGGCTAACTAAGATTATGTTCTTAAGAAGAACGTACTAATTATTATTTGCATAACATAGTATGACAGCTGTTTTTGCCCTGAAGAGAATTTACAATTTACAACACGCTTTGAGAATAATATTTGAGCTCCTATTTTGATATGAACGAAACTATATGCCTAAGCGAGGCACAGTTCTTACCTTATTTTTATCAATAGAAAATAAATATCTTTTTCAATCTATAGATACAATATGAAAACTCGTTCTCGCACAATTACTCGCTCGACAAGACAATAAATACATCATGTAGTAATTGAATTTCAAGCCCAGTTCATGTAAACGATCTATATTGAATTCTGTGGTATCAACGAATTATAAGTAGCCTAAGGTCCAAGGTTGTTCAGTCTTAGAAGGCTCTCTTAAAACTTTTGTTCAACCAAAGACTTTAATGAATAACAAGGAATATTCAAATGAGTGGTTCTGAACGCGTCTTTAAGATTCGAAACCCTTTAGAGTTAATGATTTGGACTGAGGGAGGTTGCGAAGCAAATTGTACCGAATTATTTATATGAGCCCACTTACTTAGGTTTGTGGTTGTTTCTCTCGAAGAACTTGCTTGTCTTTCTGTCTCTTGTTGTTTAAACAAATGACTGTTGAGTAACGATTATTCGTTTTAGCTAACATTACAAGAACTTGGGTGAGTTACTGTGTATGTACCCACACAGGATTGCCTGTTCTGCTCCCATTGTTTGTATTCATTTTCGTAAGAGAATCTTAAGCACAAATATGCGGAGCTCATTTCAACGGGAATCATTGTACTTTGATCATTCATTAAAACGTTTTCATATCAACTTAACCGAATGTAAATCATTTTCACCTAAATCTTTTGTGTGATAATTCTATCTATTATTTAATGAACAAAGCAACAGAACTGCGTAATAATTTCGTGGTAAACCTCGGAGCACGCAGTGAACTGATATAGTTTAATTTAATCAACAAAATTTAATGCTGCCCGTGGCTATATTTACCCATTCGGTCAAAAGACCCCATCCCTCTCCTAAATTGAAATTTGTTCGGAATACCCGAAGTTTTTTTTATCGACCCTCAAGTTTTACGAAGGTCCTTGCTGAGAAAAATAGCATCGTTTCTGTCACCAGTCAGCGTTTATAGGCTTTAATTTGAAGGGTATTAAAATAAGTATGAAGTATTTATATGTATTTTAGTGTTTAAATATAGCCGCAGGCACGTTACTTGTGGATAAAAATAAGACAAACAAAATGACCTCGTTAGTCGAGCGATTGGAAGTATATCTGTTGAGAAATTAGAAGTCTTGAAACAAATATTTGAAAGCAGTATTGTAGAACATACACTGTAGAACATACTTTTTAAAAAGAGTAACGAATGGAGTTTTTTGCTCGTTCTTCTCCATTCGAATCTACATTTTAGAATGAGCACCTAGCTTCACCTAGCTTCATTGACGGACTGACTGACAGACTATTATTTATTTTGTACTTGTTGACGTTTCAAAAGTACTAAATTATAATTTTATTGAAATCAATACTTTGACTTTGAGTACTAATATTCATGAGTACAATAAGTTGAAGAATAAAATGAGAAATGTTTAGACCTCTAACTACCCCGTCAGAGCAACAAGCAAGTTACTGAAGTATAATAGGAACGATGATAATGTAAAAAATAATCCACTGGTTTGATGTTTCCCCGAGCATATTATATCCTTCTATGTATAAACCAATGTGTTAGTATAAAGGAAATTAAATTTCCGGACTGTACGCTATATGTATACCTTAATGCCCTTTGAATTAAATTCTAAAAGGCGAAACGAGCCCTGTGTTGTAATAAACAAAATATTTTGACAGATTTATTTAGTCGAAAATGTATTCATGCCGCCTACATTACATTGCTTTCGATTTTTCGATAAGTTTACCTTGAAACTCGACGTTAGGTTGAAATTTATTTGTTTGTGTTCTTGAACTTGAATTATTTGAAGTCCGGTAGTTGATTAATCATTGAAGTTTAGTACTGTTTGTTGTTTATTTAGATCAAACTTTTGTAAGGAATATAAGGTTCTTGTCTAAAGATACCTTTATTGTATTGTGTGTTCATGTGAAATATGTACAACATTATGTGTTCTATATTCGAAGGAGTAAGCAGTACACTTAAGACTAAATTTAATATCAACTTTTCAAATTCAAATTCAAATTCAAATCACTTTAATGCATTTTCGTCAATTATATTATGAATCTCACTACGCTTAATAACTTTACTGAAAATCTAAATTTAGACATGTTCGGCAGCCAATTTATACGACAATATGTATAATATAGAAAACCTAAATACCACACAATGTGGTGAAGTCACGCAAGTCATCAGTGTTGTCATTCAGAGAGCGCTGTAATATTTCATGTGCCAGGAGCTATGTCAACCTACGCATTCTCAAACAATGCTCGACGACCAAATTAGGGCTAGAATTCTTGAGCTGGCTGCCTCGTTGGCCGAGTGGTCGCAAGTGCGACTGCCGGGCAAGGGGTCTCGGGTTCGATTCCCGGGTCGGGCAAAGTATTACTGGGTTTTTAAAAAAATTCTCAGTAGTAGCACGGAGTCTGGAAATGTGCCCGGTATATGGCAATAGGCTCACCCCCTATTACATGGGACTCATAACATAAATAGTGAAAAGTGGGTGTTACTTCTATGTGCACCTCTGCCTACCCCTTCGGGGATAAAAGGCGTGATGTTATGTTATGTTATGTGTAATTCTTGAGCTGGATAACTGTATTCCAGAATAGTATTATTATTACTAACTTTGTACTCCTTATTTTGTAATCTTAATTATCTTTACTTAAAAATGAGTCCTTTTTAGAGAACAACGCAATGATCTCAAAAATTAGTCGACCGGTTTTTGTACGGTTTTCCGTAATAGTGTGATTCTTAGGAAAGGTTTAAAAGTACTTTTTTACCATTTACGGGATCACAGGATCCCGATCATTTGGAAGGCGTACGAGGGGCCGAAGCTAAATGCGATGAGGCCCTAAATGTAATGGACACACAAACCGGCGACTATCCCTGTATGCACCCAATGCACCCAAAAACAGTCCCCGATTAGTGTAAAACTATATAAAACTACTTATATAACTATGTGGTAGGGCTGGGTTGCTGTGGACCGGTAAATTGGAAACTATGGAAGACTACGGCACCTTCCGAAACAATGTAACAAAATACTTATTATTAGGGATTTTTTATTGTAGTTAATTTATTGTACAATAATGCCTTTAGTTAATTAAGCCTAGAGGCTCATAATCATGAGCAGCATTCCGCGACCTGGTACGCGACGACTGTCGCGCTGCTACTCACTTGTAATATGAGTAAGGCTTGAAACTAGTCGTTCCTCGACATACAGTTACGTGAGTAAGCCGAAAATATAATAATTAATTTAGTATATTTCTCAAAAGTTTCTTGTAGTTATTAAAATAAAATGAACTCTACAATATGAGTACGTAAATCGTATGCACCACAATCGTCAAGCTAAATAAATAAAAGTTCAGTTTGATATTTGAAGCAAACAAAGTATTAACGAGCATTTTCATTTTAAAAATTCGTGGTTGCAAATCAGAAATCAGAACCTGGTGTTGTCAATTCTTGTTTAATTCACAACATAACGAGTGGCACAATAAGGTACAATACATGTTACAAATATATCATAAATAGTTGTTGGTGTTGTTGTTTGATTTTCAACCGATTTACAACAAACAATGATACAATTTTTGAATAGGGTTTACACAAAGACTTGTTCTGATGTCCTATACGTCCACTGATGGATTGGTAACAAATTTTAATGGAACTTTTGTGTACCAACCGCCCGTCGGACGCTAAAATGGACGCCATTGAATTTATATTTTATCAATCAAAATAAAGTGACAGGTTAATGTACTGAGTAAAATACAAACAACGAAATCGGTGGTGACTATACAAAATTTATAGAAATTTGATTTGGAACGTGCAATAAAAGTATACTGGAAATCCAATGAGTAGTTAGTACCAAACTGCCTCGTTGGCCGAGTGGTCGGAATAGTGACTGCTGGGCAAGGGGTCTCAGGTTCGATCCCCGGGTCGTGCAAAGTATTACTGGGGTTTTAAAAAATCTTAGTAGTAGCACGGAGTCTAAAAATGTGCCCGGTATATGGCAATAGGCTCGCCCCCTACCTCTATTACATGGGACTCATAACATAAATAGTGAAAAGTGGATATTACATTATACAGTGGCCACCCCTTCGGAGATAAAACGGCGTGATGTTATGTTTATGTAGTTAGTACCAAAAATATTAAATTATAGATTTATAGAGTTGCTTTTGTTATAGATGGTGTTTTATTTGAGACTAAACCTTTGTCTATTCCTTCAGAGTAAAAGGCAAACTGTTACGTTATGTCATATTTTCTAAAAAGTATGTCAGATAATCACGTTGGTTTTGAAGATGTATCAACAACTTATAACAATGAAATGTAATAAAGAAAATACACGATGTGGAAATTTAACCCCATCACAAAATGGCAATGGTTCGTGTCGGGGACCATAATTATATTTGATAGATATTATATTGACTCATTTTGCACGGAACTTACGTCAAATCTAAATCTTCTGCAGTCAGACCTAAACAGGGTATTGAAACTCTGATTAATCCCCAAGCGGTCACTGGTGTCCTCTCTCCACTAACTCTATTATAGACCTTATATCCGATGTTTAAAGTCTCCTTTTGTATGAACAATCGTTATATAGTATTTTAATACTCATATTTACTTTACAAATGAAAATGAACAAACTTTAGTACAAAAGAACGGTCAGTGTTGAATAACAATTAAAACTGTACGAAAAGGGATCTGAATCAAATTTTACTAATTAACAATTGGGTATGTGTGGACGGAAATATTTGACAACTTTCATATAACTTCAAAAACAATTACAATAACTTTTGTTACTGTGTCAATAGGTATTGAATTAATGGTGTGACGTACCATGACTCACTGATATTAGTAGAGTAATATACATTTGACAGCTCCGTGTCCTCTAGCCATGGGTATCGTAATGTGTGGGAGAGCCAGCTCGACCGGAGTTATATCCTCACAGAAAACCGACGTGAAACAACGTTGTGTTTCGTCGTGTGAGTGAGTTTACCGGAGGCCCAGTTACCCAACAATCTCCCCAATCCCTGAACTACCAATAATCCTCTATTCCTAATCCCCAAAAGGCCGGCACCGCACTTGTAACGCCTTGGTGTTCCAGATGTTCATGGGCGATGCCGATTGCTTACCACCAGATGATCCGTCTGCTCGTTTACTGGTAAGCTGATAAACGAGTTTTTTTATGGGATAAGACCCATAAAAAAGACGAGCCGACTCGAGCCGAGCACTGATCTTTAATAATCATGAACCTTGTAAACTGCATTTTCTAACCAAGAAGGTCAGAAGTAAATCGTGGGCATAATCATAAACAATTTTATGAAAGCTCACACATACACACACTAGTTAGCTTTGTTAATCTTTAATGTTATTTCAAAATAGCTGCTACTGTTAAAAATCTAATTTCCACTTTTTGACGAAGTTAAGTTCGATATAAAATAGGGACAAAAAGTATGCATGATGTGATTACTCCGAAAATCTATGACAATTTAATTACTCGAATTTTCTCTCTCAGCTCATTTCAAAAACATTTCACGCCGTACTACAAACCTTAAAACATTTATAACAAGGTTTAAAATTGCGTTATATCACACTCCTATTCTTGTTTTACATGTCATAACACACAAGGATCCTTGAGATTCACATCTTGCTATATAGGGCGTTCAAATATTTGTATAGACAGTTTCCTTGCGTACTATGAGACCAGAAGATGAGAACAGCTTTCCTTTTCATTATAGTTTGTAATATCGTTTTTGATAAGGCTTTATAGACTATTAGTGGGGGTATCTAAACGTAGAATCAGTTGCAAGCATCTACCTCTACATATAAGCTATATTTAAGTATGTAATCTGATGTTACTATTAAGCTGTAGTAAATTTTTACTATCATAGCTTCCATATACTAACATAGCATACAATTTATATTTTTATGTAATTCATTTTTCTTATTACCAGTCATTATCAGATAACTACAAACTGGTTACACCCTGCTAAACCTTCAAAAACTATATTGATTATTGACCCATCTTTTTTTGACGCCTCCTTCTGAGAAATCATCATAGAGCCCTGGGGAGGACGAAAGGGACTATCAAACTCTTACTGACTAAAACATTCCTACCAGTATTGAGTTCAATTATTAATTTATACATTAACGTTTAGTTGACCAATAAAAGGCGAGAATAACAAAAAGTAATTGTAATGAAAATAGCCTAATATTTTTCAAGCTTCATAAAGATTTAATGATTCATGATACTAGGCAAGCATAAGTGATAAGAGACCAACGGAATCCTAAAGAACAATGTCGATGTCTCATTTAAAGAGAAGCCATTAATTGCCTGGATATTACATTCCATTAGTACTTTTATGTCTTCGGTTTTAATTGGTCTAACAGGTATCAAGTTGGGGATTAAGGTGAATCTGTCATTCAAAAGGTTGTCTACAAAAAACACCTGTAACAATATTTACTCCAAATGGGAATTTTTGTCATTGAACATTGAAATTCAGATTTGGAAGACTTAAGATATATTTATAATAGAAAAATCAGGCCTAAGAAAAGGTTCGATGAACGTATAAAACCTCCAACTTCTTTTACAAAGTTTAATAAAAGTATAAATATTCTTAAATTGAAATACCCACAAATATATGTAATCCGATAATGTCCAACTATCCAGCTTATGTCTTGAAAACTAATCTGTCTCTTTTCTTTATAAACCAAAAATAAGTATAAATAGTGAAACCTCGTCCAAAGGCCAATATAAATAACGTGGAGCTTCAAATGCACGGTAGATACTCGAACCAGATATGCATGAACGATTGGCAACTGTTTTACTTCCCCGTACTACATTGCGATCGTGTCTCTTAGTGACTGCAAGTTTTCAAACTAGGTTTCGATGTCAGTTTACCGATGAACAAGTTGATAAAATCAGTTAGCAGTTTCTTCCGAAACAATAGATAAACACATTAACCTCACATCAACCTTTGATCGTTGAGCCGGGTAAAAATATTAAAAATAAAAATAGAGAAGATTATGTCTGACTTCATCCTCATTCATCAACAAGAACAACAAAAACACTAAAATACATTTCAGTCAAAAAATTTAAGCCACATTTCTATTTTTCCAACTGTACCGGCTAATGGATCAACTAAGTTGTATTTAGGGCGACACCAGAAGTAGTGCCTAAATAACTATTAACGTCAACATCAACTCAGAAATATTTGACCTTTAACCTCTGTCACTTCATCTTAAATTTCCGCCAAACGTGGGCAGTGACAGAGCTAAAATAAATGGCAAACTGCATCCTGTGCCCACTACTTCATTATCGTGCGGGCATTGGAACTCAGGTTATTACTCCATATATTACTTACGCGTGTTCATTAAAATGTATTGTAAGCTGGCTCGTTCGCTCAAAGAGTTGTTCGATCGCTGATACAGGAATAGACAAAAATGTATCGGTATCTAAGCAAAGATAGAACTAAAAATATCAGTCTGGTAAAGCTGTATATTGTGTCATGTTTACTCCTATCCATATTCATCGTAGATTTCAGCCAAATAGTACTCACATTATTGATCCAATAATCAGATCTCCTTAGAAAATAAGCAACAAATCTTTCAGAATTAACAAACAGTCTAGATGTGTATAAGTTTCACACTAAGAGCGAAATGCCATCACTTCAAATACACACAAATGCAACTAAATGTAGAACGAACCTCTTGCAGAAGACACCAATGACGCGAGCGTTGCGCATATTAAGCGGACAGAATTGAAAATAAATATATTCTCATGTACACTCAACCAGTTCATAAAGGTAGCAAATGAGGTTGTAATTAATAATGATAACTAATTTGATAATTTGATAACTAATTTCCTAGAATTTGTGCGTACTTTATTTGATTCTATTTTTTATTGGGTATGTTGATATGGAAAATATATTTGTTTTGTTTCTCTAAGTTATTTTACATACGTTGTTATGGGATATGTGTAAGGATTGATGATGAACATTGTAGTAGTTCTCTTAGTTTTTACTTGTATGTGTAATTGACTTATTGTACTAGGTATGCCTGTGATGATAATTGTCACGTTAAAAAAACAGTCACCAATTAGTCTCCATCTTGTTAAGCCAGGCTAGATTTTAGTACCCGTAAACTGTCAAATCCCCATTGTTGTTCTTGGTATATTTTCGTTTATTTTAAAGAGCTTTATGCACAAGCACAAGCCAACAAAGACATAGACTATATAGGCGTATCAGTAAATTAGGATGAACAAATAGAGAGAACAGAATGGCATCTTTTAATTGTAATTTCATTGCAAGTCATATGCTATTTTGTAAATATTTACTGAACAAATGATCATGATTTGACCCGTAAAAATATACCAGTGCCAACATTGATTACAATATTTCGTTTTAGTGATCGGGTAAATCAGTCGTTAAATGAGTTATTTTTGACGTGAATAAAATGACTGCCTCGTTGGCCGAGTGGTCGCAAGTGCGACTACCGGGCTCTCGGGTTCGATTCCAGGGTCGGGCAAAGTATAACTGGGTTTTTAAAAATATCTCAGTAGTAGCACGGAGTCTGGAATTGTGCCCGGTACATATCAGTAGGCTCACCCCCTATCATATTGGACTCGACGAGATAAAAAGTGAAAAAGGGTGTTACAGTGTATAGTGGCACTAAGTGCCGTAATGTGCACCTCTGCCTGTTATCCCCTTCGGGGATAACAGGCGTGATGTTATGTGTGTGTGAATAAGATCCGTAAAATAATGTGCCTAGTTATGTGTTAACTAACAAGATAAAACCTAATAAAACTCAGCTAAATCTTGAAAAACATAAAATTGTTCACGCCTGTTTCCTTAAAAGTAGTTCGTAGTTTACATCAAAAGATGGATTACCTACGCAAATTCTATCAAACACAATACAAATCTTTTTGTCTAACCACACTATTTAGAAAGGCGATTTTTTCTTCAAAACTAAGCACAACTCCAGATTACATCATCCTCATCATTATCAACAGCCTATAAATGCCCACTGCTGAGCAAAACCTCTTCTCACACGGAGAAGGTTTGAACATTAATCACGACGCTTGCTCACTGCGTGTTCATAATTTCAAACTTATATTTAGAAATTATAATTCTACGTTTCTTCACAATGTTTTCCTTCACCGTTTGTCAATGGTGTCTAAGTAATCTTAGAAAGTACATATAACTCGTAAAAAGTCACATTGGTACTTGCCGTTGGTAGGTTTTGAACCCGCACCCTCATGCATAAGAAGCGGGCGTCGTAAACCTCCGGGCCACCACGACCGGTGCAGTTATAAATCATAATATTATTATCATACCCGGAAAACTACTATAAGATTTGGCAGAACATCAATGACGTAAGAGATCAAAGACATATTAGATGAAGAAGATTATACCAGCATAAATAATAAGGAACATAATAATTATGTAAGTAACGTTATTAGAGCGTAATTACAATAGATGGTTAGATGTAAGGTTTGAGGTACACCGAGAGCATTTCACTTCACTAAGCTAAGATCAAGAATCGGCCAGAACGAGCCAGTAGAATTACTTATATAATAAATCCAGGGATCTTAATGTGTCTCGGTCCTTAAGCTGGAGATTACTGATTCCGTTTTCAGGTTGCCTCCACCGTTTTAGTTTTCACGTTTAATTTCGTCTGTATTGTTTAAAATGTTCCGTGTAATTTTTGACAGGAATTTTCTTATAGTAACGTGGAAATTATTTTTTAAGAAAGATTTTGAAGTATAATTAATTAAGGAAAATGGTTTTTTGTGTTTATTAATAGTACTCACTCCAAATGGGTTACGTAATCTTCGCAACAACACAAATTAGTTATTGTTTCATAATAATAATAATAAAAAGTATCTTTCATAATTTCTGTTAATTTAAAGTTACTGTTACTGGCCTTAAAACCTTCGCGCTTAATACTTCTAAACTTTTTTTGCTACAAATGAAACTCTACTTATTAAAATACCATAAAAAAATACTCACCTCAAAAACAACCCAGAAAAATTCGTCCATAAACAAAACTACCACTTATAACAAAAGCGTTCGATTTTTAAATTTCGTAACACCGATAGGCGAAGGAAACTTCACATGGAGCCGAAACGAGGCGCGTACCTCCCCCACGACGGCACAGAGAACACTGAATTTGACGCTCTCGGGAAAATTATCTGTTGCACTATGTTCTATACATGCGCAAAGCTTACTTGACCAAATCGACTCACTTGTTTAACATTGCCGCACGACTAACAAACCAAACTTAGAAAACTCGAACAAACACCGCAATGTATCAAGCTAAAGCAATATACCCGGCAATGTTATGACATTTGGGAAAATAATTTTTCGCTTTGTTTAACAATATTCGACATGAATTTTGAGTCAAACGATTTTCTTTGTCAGCGACCGTTTGAGTTATTGGGAGAAATATTTTTTGTTGAAGATGTTTTATACGTCTTCAAACGAGAACAAAAGACGTGTACATACTCGCTGTAATAAATAATGTATCGTTATGTAAGTTTGCAACAAACTTTTAAAGGTTATATCGAAAGTCTTATAAATTGGCATTTTTAATTAAACTTTGGAAAATTTTCAAGTACCTATCCAAAAAGGGTTACGATGCTTCGGAGTCCCATTAGAGGCTGGTAGGGCTGTGAGGATAATTTGGGACCGCGCTTGTTTGCTTACATATTTTAAAATTTGTACAATACACATGGAGTTTCTACACAAATTAGCAGATATTGACTTGAAACTGTGATATACCAATAGCATCTCTTCAACAAAAACTTTTTTACTTAATTTAACAAAACTTATTTAGAAGTGTAGAGTCCATAATTGTTAAACATAAAACCTGTCATAGTTTATAAGGTTTTCTTATTCTAATTTTTATTTTATTTAAGGACTATTCTAATTTGTTTTGTTTTTTTTTTCTTTTATATATATTTGAAATTTATAACGCCTTGGTTTTATGACTGTAATATTTAATTGAAATAAATAAATAAGAAAGCATTTTCGACAAAGAATTAATTCTATGCTAATGAAATAATTAGTAAAATTATCCATGCCATACGAAAAGTACCTACTATATTATACTTTCTGGTCCCAAAATCCTGTATTATTAACATTGGGGGTGGCATTTAATCCCCTAAATACGGTAATTTTGAAAGTCGAAGCGAATGGGGCCAACTGTTTAATTATGTTTATTCTAATTTAATTTCCGACACTCTGTACACAGGGAATTAGTTACGACAATGGTATGTGGATACTGGAAGTGATTTCGTGACATATGGCGGAGTATCAGAATATTATACTCCGAAAAATAAAAAAATATTTTACGTTTTCAAACGGCTTAGACTACGAATAAATGCATATAAGGAAGCTCAAACGCAATAATATCTGTAGAATCATTTATAAGGCGTGTCCAAGATTAAGGTGTTCCATTTTAATACAAAACCCATTACAGTTTTCTGCTTTTTAATGATTTTGCAACACCAAACAAGTGTTGGTAAATGTTTACTGTATTCAAGTAAAATCAGATTACTGAGCACAAACATTAAACTCCATTAGCTATGCTAATTAGGTCTCAGCGTAGGATCTAGCGCTTCTAGTGTATCCTCCAATGAGTGAGCTTTGCAGCTCAAATTTATCCTAAGTCGCGTAAGACATACTAAACAGCTTCAAGTAGAAATGACAGTAAGATTTAATTTACATTTAAAAATACAACAGTCTGATAAAAACTCGATTTTTAAATTAGATTATTTAAATACGGTTTTCGCTTCTAGTCAATCATATAGATCTATGTAAATTTTTAAGGGTGCACAGTACGGTTAAAAAAAGTATAAAATACTTTAAAAAAAAAGAATAGCAAGCATGCCGTACTATGAAGGTGAGTTTATTTTAATTTTGCAGATGTACTCTTGTGAAAGAAAAAATAATTATGTGAGAAAACGTAGTGGGGCAAAGCGTTTTGTGCTCGCCTGTACCTGCGTTTAAAAGTACATTCTATGGCAACAGGTTTTAAAAATTTGTACGTAATTAAATTTTAAACTGTAATGTTAATTAAATTAGGAAGGAACTTCCTTACCACTTAGGGGATGATTTTTTTATAATTATAAGATAATTACAAGCAAAATTTTGGGGTAATGGCTAATAATAGGCACCAAAATTGTGTTTTTGTTTAGACGTTTTATTATATTTGGAATTTTAAGAAATTGGACACCTAATAATTATAATGTACTGAAATACGTATACCGAGTGGGGAGATGGTGGCGAACTTTCTTTTGAAGAGGATCCGAGGCCCTAAGTTCGGCAGTAAGCAAGCAGGGGCTGTTCGGTTTGTTGATGATAATGATGATAGCACACACACCCACAAAGAAAGAGATGCTTACGGAATAAGCCGGTAAACGAGTAGACGGTTCACCTGATGGTAAGCAATTGGCGCCACCCATGGACACCCGAAACGCCAAAAGCGTTACAAGTGCATTGCCAACCTCTTTAGAATTAGGAATTTAAGGATTCGATGATTGGGGAAATTGAAGATGGGGTAATTGGGCCTCCGGTAACCTCACTCACATGACGAAACACAATGCAAGCGCTGTTTCACGTCGGTTTTCTGTAAGGCCGTGGTACCATTCCGATCGAGCTCGATAATTTGTGCCGAAGCATGTTTCTCCTACATTTTGTTTAAAAGTGAACTATACCTTATATTTATTTACTAGCACAAAAATATTATATTAAAATGATTAAATAGTAAGGCTTTAAGACTAAGTATTCTAAAAACAAAGTTTCGAAACAATATTTCGCTTTGGGTAAAATTTCCAAAAATACACCATTTTGAATCTACAGAGCAGAGTAACTAAAATGTGAATAATTTCAACAGTTATATAATATAATCGTTGAAAAATAACATTTTCTAATTCGAGAACTCGTATTAAATTGGTCTGATTCCACTAATGCAAGAACCGTGTCACTCGAATAATTAATTTTAAATATTTATTCGTTTTAAATATAAGATTTTTACATTTTAATCTGGTTTCACGTTGGTAGCTATTTTTATTAATATGCCTATCTAAGTTAAGGATAGATGAAAATATTGATTTAGAATTAAAACAATGTAGCAAACTGCCGCACGCAGGTTTGTATGAATTTTCTTTATGTCCCATTTTCCATATTATATTTTCGCGTAAACACTACCGATAAACAAACTCACTTTTTTACTGCTATTCTATTTTAAAGTATATTATAAATAACTAGCTTTTACCCGCGGCTTCGCTCGCGTCACAAAAGGATAAAAGTAGCCCATGTGACATATACCAATACACACAGCGCCATCTATACCAATTCTTTTGTTTTCCCTCGGGAGTATCAAAATTTTCCGGGATAAAAAGTACCCTATTATTTATTCTGGACTTCTAACTTTACGCCTGCAAAAATTCAAAGCAATCGGTAATAGTTACGGCGTGAAAGTGGAACAAACAAACTCACTTTCCCATTTATAATAGTAAGGATAAATCTACAAAGACAAGTAAACAAAGCCAAGTTAAAATATTTACAATCACAAAAATAATACACATTTTTTCTACCAACTACCAACGTCCAGTTATAAATATCGACATTCAAAATTAAACCAGATTTAGATTCAAGTTATGAAATGGCACTAAATCGATCATTTGTCAGTTTTTAATCAAGACTCACGATTGAATCGAAGCGAGTATTTTAGTATACGGGCTTACATAATTAATTCAATTTAATGTAATGGATACTATTTGCAGGCCCGTTTCACCGTATATGATTTTTTATTTAACATAACATAACATCACGCCTTTTATCCCCGAAGACCCCTTCGGCAGGTGTACATTACGGCCCTTAATGCCACTGTACAGTGTAACACCCACTTTTCACTATTTATGTTATGAGTCCAATGTAATAAAGGGTGAGCCTTTTGCCATATACCGGGCACGATTCCAGACTCCGTGCTACTACTGAGACTTTTTGAAAAAGCCCAGTAATACTCCTCTTTCCCAGTCTCCCCAATCCCCGAATCCCCCACAATCCTCATACTCCTAATCCCCAAAAGGCCGGTAACGCATTTGTAACGCCTTTGGTGTTTCAGGTGTCCATGGGCGACGCTGATTGCTTACCATCAGGTGATCCGTCTGCCCGTTTACCGGCTTATCCCATAAAAAAAACCTTATTACAGGATGAACAGATATTCAAATCACATACAGCTGAAAGAATTAAATCCAAATTCATAGAAATATTTCTTACAAACGTCGCCTTAACACAATTACTGGAGTAAAGTCATCTGTCTGTTTGTATATCGCGATGCATTAGCATAGAAATGCGGCACAGAGGTTTGACTTTAACAATTACTTAATCAGACACTCAAGTGATAATTCGAAAGAACATCGCTGCCTGTCTAGTTCGCTGAAGACTAATTAATTTTATACGGTTACATTCATTCAACTTTATAAATTTATTAATCCAACCGCTTTTGTAGTATGATGGTCTTTCTAGATAAAAAAAACTTGTGACTGGTTTTTCATCATCATGATCATCTTGGTATCAGCCCAAAAACGTCCAATGCTGAACATAGGCAACCTCTATGACTTCCAGTTCAGTCAATCAACGGATTCTTAACTCCATACCACCTTTATTAGGTCCTTAAGAACTACTACACTATAAGACATAGATGATAGTGTTGTGAGTTGCATTATTGCCCAAAATGTATCTTGTATAAACTATGTGGTTAGTAAGACTTTACAATGCAACTGTTTGCTGTTCTTCTCAATAAAAATGTTGCAATGTTATATCATATTTTACCCCCTATAACAATAGTTTCAACTAAAATAACAAACAAGAATATTATCGAGACCACTTCATAAAATATTTACAGGCCTTTCGCTTTCTTAAAACCAAAATAAACAACTAAATCCTTGTTAGTCACCGTGAACTAACAAATGTTAAGTCCATTGAACGATTATAGAAATCACAGACACTAAAGTCCAGACGTTTAACAAACAATACCATTCAAATATTTGTTTAAAACGGGAATCGAACTAACGACCTTCGGAGCGCCACAATACTATTTATTTTTCAATTGTCTAACTACAAATTATTTGGAGAATGAACGAAAATTTTCAATTAAGTAGAAACAATGGGTATTTCCATTTGATTGAATGACGAGGTACCTGGGAGGGTGGAATTTTATTAAAGAATGCTCGTGCGATGTCTGCGGGGCAAGTCAGCGATACACAAAAGCGATCTTGTGTGGTTGTTTTAAAGAGACACAGCTTCCTGTCTGGTAGAGTGAAAATGCATTGCAATTCACAGTCGGTAGCGATTTCTGTAACATGCAAATTCTGCGTTTCATGTATGGAGCCATGTTATTCTTGAAATCGGTTGGGATTACAGTTTATTGAAAATAAAAACAGTTCTTATTTTAGGCTTAATAAGTTACAAAAACATTTAACTGTCGCTGATCCACAAACAA
Organism: Spodoptera picta; assembly: GCA_038387885.1. Classification (NCBI taxonomy): domain Eukaryota; kingdom Metazoa; phylum Arthropoda; class Insecta; order Lepidoptera; family Noctuidae; genus Spodoptera; species Spodoptera picta. Next base: position 588,534 of record JAZHFQ010000452.1, read on the forward strand.
AGACAATTCGTAGCAAACATTTTTAGTTGTATTGGTTGCAAATAATGTTAGAAAAGACATTTCTGAGCTATCTATGGCATGGCAGCATGGAACATGCACGAAGTATTTATAAAGTACTTATTCATTAACGCGATAATAACATCAAACAATTTAGGCATCGCTTCATATATAATGTGACACTCCCTAAATCAGAAGATTATACAGATTGTGCAAACATATCATTACGAAATAAATACACGGTAATGCAAAACAAATACGACACTTAACCCAGAACTCTCGTCGCTTGTAACGTATACCACTTGCAAAAGAAACATCACTGGCAGGGTCATAGAACAAAGGGCGGTCTCGTAACTGAAGGGTCCACCACTCCACTTGCTTTGTCCCCTATGTCACATTGTTTAACTTTCAGACACACCTACGTTCACACATCACATAGATCGTGTTTGTGATATTACACACAATCTGATACTTTTACAGCAATCCTTATTATCAATTAAGACAATGTACTACTGAGAATAAAAGGCTTAGTACTACGCCGTAGCCGATTGCTACGGTTACTACAAGACTACGCGTTCGTAGCAATTAGACGGATCAATTACTTTGTTGTGCGCAGTTGTTTTCTAATTCTAATTTAGTTGCAGTTCTTATGTTTGCTGTTTGTTCAATAGTCAACAAATGCAACTGATGCAGCAAGATATATCTGATGAGATATCATAGAGTGATTGCAATTTTGAGTAACAAATCATAAGAAGCATTGCTGTTTTGAAGAACAAAATAAGTGAAGAAATGTATTACATTAATGGACTTACAAACAGTTTAATCTACCTCCAAAATAAAAATACGTTCAAAGTCAAATAGTTAATGTAGAGTTCAACAGCCTGGGTTTTAAATAAGAGAAAAAATAGCCTCATCTGTAAAAGTGTTTTAGTGATGTCTGATATAAATGTTTAAACATTTTTTACATCAACACGTTAGCCAATCTAATTTTAAATCCCCAATTTAAAAGAAAGCTCACTAAATGGGATCAGGTTCGATGTTTAATGCACCAATTTTAGCCACACAGTTATCCAGTTGAATTTCCAATCATATAAAAAGCTAGTTCACACAAAATGGTCCTTAATTGGAGCATACTCTTGGTCACTTTCGTAGCGGACCGACCGACATAATCCCAAAATCAGAACTCATATCGAAGCGAACTATTTTATACCAAATACTGCACTATTATAGATATTCGGTTTTATATGTCGTAAATAGTTATCGTAAAAACATTCGCACGATGTTTTATTACAATAAACTACTCTGTTGCCTCCAGGAATCGAAATCAAGACTCTTCAATTCACATTTCGACACTCATAAAACACATAAATAAATTGGATATTTTGAGGAAAAAGTGATCCGCGAGCGATTTTTATTGTTTTCCCAAGTGTTGGTCGTAACCATGCAATTTTAATAGATGGGTTGAGGGAAAATGATCTCTTAGTGGTCGGTTTAAGGTTTGTTCGTATGTAATAGAAGTTTTGTAGCGCGGGTGGGATGCCTGTGACATCCTTTTGTGGAGAACTGCCGTGCTTTTGTTTAATAGCACCTTTGTTTGTTTGCTTGTTAACAACGTCGGAACTCTTATTACCTTGATGACATACAAGTTGGTTATAATTAAAAAGAAAATGATTTTTGCATTTTGCAACGAGGATCGTTCTGTGTTTGACGTGTGTACACAGGATTTAATCATGACCCCTTTCAGAAAAATATGTGTCTGGCGGTACGGTGAGATTGGATTTGAAAATATCCTTTGTTTGCTCTTTACCTTATGATTTTAAGGTAAACAACGTGTACCGTTTTTCAGTCTGACACAATACGTATTAAAAATTAAAATACTATGTTTTGTTAGTTTTTGAATTCATTACAAAAAACATGATACTTCATTTATGCATATAAAGGTTAAAATGAAAGATATATGACATAACATCATGCCTTTTTATCCCCGAAGGGGTAGGCAGAGGTGCACATTACGGCACTTAATGCCACTGTACAATGTAACACCCACTTTTCACTATTTATGTTACGAGTCCCATGTAATAGGGGGTGAGCCTATTGCCATATACCGGGCACATTTCCAGACTCCGTGCTACTACTGAGAATGTTTTAAAAACCCAGTAATACTTTGCCCGACCCGGGAATCGAACCCGAGACCCCTTGCCCGGCAGTCGCACTTGCGACCACTCGGCCAACGAGGCAGGCAGAAAGATATATTAAATTTAATTTATAATAAACAAAGTTATAATACGATTCATTTTGTTAAATTAAATGCAAACACAAACTTATTACGAAGTTCCCATTACAAATATTGCGAATAGCTGTAACCATTCATGCGTACGTAACATTAGACTTGCTCGTAGATTTGATCGCTTATTAGTCTTTTAGTTCACGACTGTACACCGCAAATATTAATTAAATATACATTGATAGTTGAGTACAGATTGCACACATATAATCTAATACAAAACCAGCAATGGTTTGTAGACAGTAAGTAACGTTCTTTGCATACCAAATAGGTGGTTTATTTAGTACAAGGGTACGGTGTTTCGGAATAACGGGCATATTAACTGGAATTCCTTTCAGATTGGCCCTGGCTCGACCCTCATCAGATTGGACACTGTCATTACACATTAGATAATTTTGGATAGACTCATATTATGTACAGACGTGTTAATAAGTGTATACCGAATTGATATTATAAAGATAACGATTCTAATTTAGATTGACTTTTTATTTAAAAGAAAATTAACTTTTTTAATAGCAAATCTCATAAAATGTTTACTTTTTTTTCTCAAGTTTAGTCAAATTCGCTTTTCGTATGAGACAGTTATTTTGTTTAAAAAGAAGACCTTATTGAATGTATATTTTAAAAACTTTTTAAATGTCCACAAACTTTATAACTATATTTTTCATAAATTGTCCTATCCAAAAGTACCAATAACTTTTGAACTAAATTCTTTTAGTTTTACAAAGAATTTTTAATGGGATGGGCTTAAAAATTTCAGGCCAAAATTCTGCACGGCTGCCCCAATTAGTATGCTAAAAGCATTCGTTAAGACTTAGTTAACTAACTTGAATTTTAAGTAGATTGATTACTGAATTTTGAATAATGTCTTGAACGCCATCATTTAGTTTGCATACATAGTTACGACTATTTAAATTCAAGTATCGTGGTGACGCAGAGGGTGAAGACGTCCACTTCTAATGCATAGGTTTGAAACCTACCAACACCACTACAAGAACCATTGACATTTTTTCCAAGTTACATGTACTTTCTAAGATTATTTAGACATTACTAACAAACGAGTAAACGAAAACATCGTGAGGAAATTGTGGCCTATAATTTCTAATTATAAGTTTGAAATTCTCAATTCTTAGTGTGGTGATTAATGCTCAAACCTTTTCCGTGCGAGAACAGGCCTTTGGTCAGCAATAGCTAGTTATAGGATGTTTGTGATGAAATCAAAGTACAATTTCTTGGAGTCTGTTATAGTGATAAACGTTTTGTGTTCGTCAGTACATACCAACTTAAATTACGCTATTACGTGAAACACCGCTGTAATACCTAACAATGGATCGCATTACACTGGTACCCGATGAACCGGCTGCCACAGCTTGGAAAACTTGATTTCCCCGAAGGCTCCTGAGATCTGTCCAAATCTTACCCTTCTCTTGTTATATACGATTTGGATAACAAATTGCTTTTGAAATTACTATTAAGTTGTAGCCAATAATTTATTCAGAGAGTCATTATTGAACCTTTGAAACCCTTCAATCAAAATCTAATGGTTTTGGAACATGGTCTCCATGTGATGAACGTAGTGTGAGTTTAACTCGTCGAGTACCGACATTATAGACACAATTATAGAACAATAGGTTGCGGTCACCGGTAACCGCTTAGTGTTTGACAGTTTAATAGACTAGTCCAATCAGTTATTGGATCGGCCTGGCTTAAAGAAAATGTGTTTGAAGTGAGGAAAAGTAACCATTAAACGGCACAGCTTATTTGCATAATTAGCTTTGGTTATGATAATGAGGATTCAACTTAGCCCCTTCTGAATATGATCGAAATGAAAGTAAGTTATGTCTACAAATTAAATTTGTTATCTAGAGGTATGAGCAGGTTATATTGAATGCTACATGTTGCCAGGCAGCCAATTGTCGAGTCATCGCGCCAATTGTGCAGTCGATCATGCAGATTAGTTATTTCGGACTTTATAGGTAGATAATTTACTATGTAACCATAGCTATTAAATAAATATTTCTTATCTAAGACTACAAAGTTATTTTAAACCTAAAATACAAAAGCTAAAGGTCTCTAAAACATACAAGATTGCGAATTTTTCATTTTATCATTTTTAAACATTTATTCAAATTTTGTCATCTGTGTAATGGTTTTTTATTTACAATGTATTTGAATTAAGTTATAAACGACCACATTTTGCTCTGTTAACCTTTAAAATATTGTATTTAATTTCGTGTAATTTAGCAGACTCTCTGACGCTTTTTGTCTAGTTTTTTCATAAAATAAATTAGTTTCGAAGTGGCTTTAAAACGTTAATGAGAAACATATTAATCTGTGTTTACTTTATTTAATTCTCAAATCCTTTTAACTTCTTTTACGAATTGGGTTCCATGACATCTGAGATAAATAACTTCTTAAATCAAACACAAAAACAATTTTCTCAAAGTATTCGACTTTCAGCAAAATATACGAGAATTAGAATTACAACGCAAATTCTGTAACCTTTTAGGCTTACGCGGCAAAGTATAGCACATAATCCACAACAACAAATTCGTTGTACTCTCGAAGCGAGGCGGCATCCACCAAAAATATGTAAACAGAAAATTCCGTACATCAAAAACGAACAACGAACGAACAATTTTATGAAAACCTTTTAGGTACAGTTCTCGTGTTAGTGTTGGGATAATTGGTACTGTCTGGGATCTACAAGGACAGTGGTGCAATTACCCCGAGACCATTTCAATGCTCCACTGGCTAGTTCTTTTCTGTTTGGGTACAAAAAACCCCGGGCCGAACTGACACTTTTTTACGCAGTTCGAGCCATTTTGCTTCGCCCCTGTGTTCGCGACCTATTGTGACGTCCGCCTGTTTTTGTGGAAAATAATTGGTGTTAGTTTTGGCTGTGATTGCCTCGTTATGTCTCTGCCGAGAATGAAGTTCTATATTCGCGTTTTGTAAAGAATGTTTTGTTTATTGTAACTATCTTATTAGTTCCTTGATGTATGTAGTCTACTTCTGTCTAGAACTAACTAAGGTATAGTAATCATATGTTTTTGTTTCCTTTTACGAAGAATAGAACCTAATTAGCAGAATGTGTATAATATTGTGCATCGAAACATAAAATTAAACTGTCAAACACCACGAGGACACTTTTTATTGTTCTTTAATTATGTCTCAAAGGGTTAAACAAGTTTTTTTTTTCTAAATTTGACGTACTTCTAAATTCGTATAAAAGGACCACGACCATATTTTTTCAGTCACAAACATTATTATTTAAATCATCCGCATTACCAATTCTTTCGGAGCTTAATAATACGGCATAACTCACTCCAGGAGAGGTCAGGGCTGCCCCACAAATGGGTACGTAATGCGAAGTGACCAGCCCTTATTGTTTTATTATAAACAATCCAGGGTCACACCTAAATATAACTTAAATAAGGTAATATAATAATTTGTTTTAACCCTCATTATGGCATTGTTTTGTTTATCTGAATATGAGCTGTAAAAATAGTTTTTGTGAATTGACGTATTTTGTTTATTTGGTATTTTGTATGCCAGATGGTTTGAAAAGGCCTTCTGTTAATTGGGTGGTTAACTAACTCTCTTAACCACTTGAATGGCAATATAGAAAATACATTGTGTTTCGCGTAGATCTGCGTGGTCACACGACGGGTTAAGAAACAACATTAAAAGAAAGTTACTCTGGTGAAAAAATAAAATCAATAAGTGCTACTTTATATGTATGTACCTCGCGCCAACTGCTTTTTTCATTTCTACAAACAAACCGACAATCAAATTATATACGTCCACTTAAATGTATCTGAGCAGAAAACAAATCTAATATGAAAATGCATTCGTTTGCATAATGTGTACGTAATTCAATTTCAGAGTTCACCTTTCAAATTCAAACAAAATAACAATGTTGATATACCTACTTCTGACTTTTATTCCATTCGTATAGCCGAAAAAAAGTTAATTTTCTTTTTCCTCAACTTTTCCGGTGTTCCCTATCGCCTTTTGGAGAAAACCATATAGCCGTAGAAACGAATATCAAACTTTTGTTCGTAAATATTGTATCCGCATAACATCAATTTTGTTTACTATTATATTTCTCTAATAAAAGAAAATAACACAATTCCTATCTCAAATAATCAGAAAGCAGAAAACCTTTTATAAACCCTAATAAATGTAAGGGAAGCCTCCCGCGCCGTTACAGGTGACTTCGGCTTGCCTTAATACTACATAATGTAAAATCCTTGTAGAGGAATTAGAGAAAGAAAAAGTAAAAAAAAAACAATAAGTCTTTACCAATTCGAAAAGAGGTCAAAAGTAAAAGTAAGTAATTAAGATAAAAGACGTCATTACATTTTGATCTTATAAATTGTCCACGGCCAACCGTGTAAAATCTTTTATTGTTTTTTATTTTTCTTCTTAATTTTTATTCACGAAGTGATGTAATTGGGTTCCTGGGCCGAGAGCTGGAATAAAGTTAATTGGGTACAATTAAAAAATGTTGTGGGCTCTAAAAATATATTACACGTTATAAATCATGTCTGGACGTGACATTATGTGTGAGATGAGTGAGCCGTTTCAAGCTATCGCAATTAAGACATCCCTTATGCTCAGAGTGATATGTGACGTTATAACACATAGTAAATTAAAAAATAATGAACTTTTAGCACTTTAACATTTGCGTAATGTTTTGAATCTAATTATTCATTAGATTATACATGTATCATCTCTTTGCAATCTCATATTAATTAGGAACAGTCACAAATATGTATAACATTGCTGAAAATGAAACATTAATTTCGGTACTCTATTGACCTGATTTATGTACATTATTATACACCGACAACATCGCCAGTGTTGCTGGGAGCCAGTGGATGCAAGTGGCGAGTTGTCGTTTAACATGGAGGACCAAGGGGGAGGTCTTTGTCCAGCTACGGACGTCTTTCGGCTGTTGATGATGATAATGATGCTGACGATGTACGTTACTAGTCCAAAACAACATAAATAGCAAAAGTTATAGAACTAACTTTTTGATCGACTTCAAAAAAGGGGTTGTTCAGTTTGAAATGTATATAAGTATGTTTATGCGCCATTATCTCGGGATTGACTGAACTGATTTTGATGCGATTTTCGGAAAGTATTTGTTACACTTACACCTCGGAGAAGGTTTTAGTATATTTATTACTCGACTTCAAAGAACGAGTGACTTGAAGTCGGTTTTTTAAACGTACGTAAACTATTTACATTTTTTTCTTTTATTTTCAAATCATGCTCTAGACAGCCTACTTAAGTACATTTATCTGCTGTTCAAGACAAATAATAAATTGATTAAATAAATCTCATCCAGTAAAACTAAATCAACAATTCCCATTTCCTATTTAATGCACATTCACTTGGTATGCTCCGGCTCACTAATTTACCTTTCCACGGTCTACACAAACTATATCGGCTAATTAGCTGAGCCAAACTTTGAACAAAAACATTTAATATTAATATTTCATATTTAGGCAAACTTTATTAGTGAAACATCAACAAAGGGTTGTTCATTGAATGATCAAAGCCGAACCAGTCGACAATTTCCTTTGTTTTAGGAAACAATAATGTACCTCTATTGGTACTCCACGAAATATGATTTCGACTTTGAAAGCGTCATTATCTTAGTGGTATTCTCATTATAAAAGTTAATAAGAAGACTCTTATTTGATTTACAAACGTATTTTGTTTAACAAGTCATTTGGAAGCATTTGATTACTTGCTTTGGCTTCGTTTAATTATACTTTTTATTTTTATTTTTTCCGCTTTTGATCTTGAGTATATTTATAGAGGTATTATGTGAGACTTTGTGTTTAAGTTAATTAATATTTATTTTTAGCACAATCAAGCAGCTGAGGATGTTACATACATATATTTATAAATCATGGAGTCACTTAAGTGTGACCGATTATTTAAGTGTGGGAGAGCCATGCTTCGGCACGAATGGGCTGGCTCGACATACACGTACGACTCGTGATACCACGGCTTCACAGAAAACTGACGTGAAACAATGCTTGCGTTGTGTTTCGTCGTGTGAGTGAGGTTACCGGAAACCCATTTACCCCTAGTCTACCGAATCCCCGAATTCACCACAATCTTCAAATTCCCAATTCCCAAAAGGCCGGTAACGCACTTGAAACGCCTTGGTGTTTCGGGTGTCCACGGGCGGCGCCGATTGCTTACCATCAGGTGATCTGTCTACTCGTTTACCGGCTTATGCTATAAAAAAAACATTGGAGCCCAAACCGCTCATCGGATAAATCTGAACATTTGAGGGTGTGTATAACGTTCATCACTCTTAAACACAAAATCGTTCGCCTCATTTCAAGAAATTCTCTCTGTTATATTCGCCTGAACACGAACCGAAATCATTAGTCACATAAATTTATATGAGTATTAATTAACAAATAACCTAGTTCACCAAAACTTTGCTCAAGAAATTTCAAAAATATCCGAACAAAATACGTTGTTTGGCTTCCCGCTAATATAACGGAGCGAGCTATACGCTGTACCAAGTTGTCAGCCACTAACACACTCCAAAATAAGGTTGGCAGTTATTCATATACAGTAAAAGGAGAATATGCGGACGGTAAAAATACCGCACGCTTTGAATGAAGTATAAAATTTCGCATCGTCAACACAAAGGACGCGGGTGCCACCACAAAAGTTTGAAATGAAAGCTTTTTCCTTCCATGTAAGGTTGACAGCCCTGCAAACGCCTGCAGAGAACAATGTAATTTTTGCTTTTTTAATAGAAACCGCAGCTTGACAAGCGAAACGTGGATACACAGACAGTTGCGGGCGCAACTTTAAATAAGGTACCGGTTATAGCCAACCCTAATTTGTTACGGAAAAGCTTAGCTTTATATTTATGGAAATTGTTAAATTTAAAGTGTGTTTTTCTGTTTAACGAAGATTTTTATTCAAGCCCCCGGGAGTATTTTGGTCTATTCATGTTTAAACTTCGTTACTTTTAATACAAAAATCGGATTTTAGAAACTATTTTTTTATTAAAGTTACGAACTTTTTTTCTTGGAACTACATAGTGAGAAATAAGAAATCCTTAAGACAGTCAGGTTGTTTCATTTTTTTTATCATTGTAGTTTCTTTTTATTTTTTATAAGGCAACCAAAACTTATTTATTTATTTATTTATTTATCTATTTATGCACAACACACAGACAGTACACAGGAGAACACATATATAAATATTTTGGAGGTACATAGGTACTACATATTCCCGAAGGAATCTCTTCCTGCAGTCCTTCGACAGGAAAAACGGTAAAAACAGAGACACTGTGCGTAACATGACATGAAATGTATTAAATAAATAGATCACAATAAAATACATAAACCTATACATACATATGATAGATACACATCAAATAATACACATATTAGAGTATATTACAAATAAACATATTATGCATACCTATATATATATATATATATATATATATATATATATATATGACACTAATTTGAACAAGATGAGGAAAGGTAGTGCTCCCTTACGAGTCTTTTAAAGATTGGGATGGATTTAGAATCACGGATATTAGGTGGTAGGGAATTCCAAAGTCGCACTGCATGAACAGTGAAGGAATATGTGTAAAAATCAGTATTGTGTGAGACAACAGAAAGATTAGATTTAAGATGAGATCGGGAAAGAGCCTCAGGAGGGCGGGCAAAGGAAAAACGTTCACGAAGGTAAGAGGGATAATCAGGATTAAAAAGTATATTGAAAAGAAGACATAAGATGCGAGTGTTCCTGTGAAGTCGGATTGGGAGCCACTTGAGCCTTTTGCGAAATTCAGAGATATGATCGTACTTTTTTAAACCAAAGGCAAAGCGTATACAGACATTTTGCAAGCGCTCAAGTTTATTTAGAACTTTGTTAATCTTCTGTAGTTAATTTTGGAACAAATTGAACAATATCACAGATGTCTTTATTTAACTAATACCTTAGAATCATATAATATATAACATAATATCACGCCTTTTACTCCCGAAGAGGTAGGTAGAAATGCACATTACGGCACTTATTGTACTGTACAATTTAACACCCAGTTTTCACTATTTATGTTATGAGTCCCATGTAATAGGGGGTGAGCCCATTGCCATATACCGGGCACAATTCCAGACTCCGTGCTACTACTGCTAATTTTTAAAACCCAGTAATATTTTGGCCGACCCGGGAATCTAACCCGAGACCCCTTACCCAGCAGTCGCGCTTCCGACCATTCGGCCAAAAGGAATGCCTTAAAATCATCTTTTCATAATTAAAACTTTAATAAACATGGCTAATAAAACATATAGCTATGTTTTATTAGCCATGTTTATTAATTAAATAAATATATTAAATAAATAATAGCAAGAAATATTTTATCCAATATATTAAAATATTTTTCCGAGTTATATGTAGGTACTTTCTAAGATTATCTAAACACCACTCACAAACAGTGAAGGACAACATCGTGAGGAAACCTGGGCTTATGATTTCTAATTATAAGTTTGTAATCGCCAACCCGCATTGAGCAATCGTAGTGATTAATGCTCAAACCTTCTCCGTGCGAGAAGAGGCCATTGGTCAGCAGTGGCTGATGATGTTGGTGATGATCTTGCATCATTTTGTTTGTGTTGAATTGTTCTTGTATTAAAGAAATCCGTATTTCGTGGCTTGATCATAAAATAATAGTAAAATGAAAACATCAACCTAAACGTAGTTAGCAGTAAGCGAATTTTTTATACATTCATGCCTTTGTATGTAATTTTATTACAATCAAATAATATCATATTCTGTGGGAGAGCCATGCTCGACCGGAGTGATACCACGGCCTCACAGAAAACCGACGTGAAGCAACGCTTGCGTTGTGTTTTGTCGTGTGAGTGAGGTTACCGGACGCCCAATTACCCTCCCTTTCCCCAATCTTCCCAATCCCTGAATCCCCAACGATTCTCAAACTCCTAATCCCCAAAAAGCCGATAACGCACTTGTAACGCCTCTGGTGTTCCAGGTGTCCATGGGCGACGCTGATTGCTTACCATCAGGTGATCCGTCTGTTCGTTTACCGGCTTATGCCATAAAAAATAATTAAACTGTCTTGAATTAAAATCTAAAATAGTTTGACCTGTATGTTGTTTGTGCATGATTATCTCGCAATTTGCTGAACCGATTTTGATGCGGTTTTCAGAAAAGTAGTTTGTCACACTTAAGAGAAAGTCCTAATCTATTAATTAACCGACTTCAAAAATAGGGGCTTGAAGTCGGTTTTTTTAAACATAGGTTAAAAGAATTATTGCAATTAAATAACTTCATATTAACCTGTCTTGCTTCTTTATAGAAATTGTGAATTGGATTGAAATCTAAAACCTTTTTTAATGTTAGTCTCATTATACAGGGTGTGAACGGGACGCTCCGAAAGGCTGACAATTTTTTTTTAAATTTAAATCGTTGTTTTTTACGTTATTCGTTGTTGATTATAATCGACAATGTTCAACGTATACTACGTTGAATATTGTTGATTACAACTATTATTACACGAAAGTAATATTTAATTCCTTACTTTTATTAAAATAACTATTGTTTATGATTATCATCTGTCGGCATTTTTCGGGAGTGGAAGTTTATTGTAACTTTATGATTACACTACATGTAGTAGTGTAATCATAGGGTAGTTATGCTTCAGCACCACTAGTCCGGCTTGAGCAGAGTCATATTATTACATCACGCCCTCACAGAAAACCAGCGTGAAACAACACTCGGACTATGTTCCACCGTATGAGTAACTTTATGAATTTCTTGGATTCACATAATTGGGATGATAACAGAGTATAAAAATTAAAAATCTAATTAGTCCGTAATTATGGTAACTAAAAAATATTATAGAGGAAAGTGACCAAATATGGAATACCATTTTGTATCTTACGCATAATTTTCACAAACGTTGCAAATAATAAAACTTTTTGTGGTAATTATAACAATTATATATTTTCGCTTTATTTTGTAACAAGAATTGCATACGTTTCTTTCTTTTGAGTTAAAAATTAAAAAAAAACTAAACGACAATTATGGTACCTAAATTTGGAATAGGTACCCCAAATATGGAATAAGTGCTATTAATACGATCAAAACTAAACCGGAACTTAAATAAAGCTCTTTAGTAAGGTTGGTACAACATAGAAAAAAACACAACGTATTTGCAAAAGTCACAAATCCACATATGAGGCACTTGACCCATGTTACTCTATGAGTATCATTTGAAAACAGAATACCACAGAAAATACACTCCGAATCTTCAGAGTCTGGAGTTGTATTTCCTATCAAAGCATCAGCTCACTGTCTGTATCAAACAAAACAATGGACCATTCCATAATTGGATTTTGCAACGACTTTAAACTGACATTAATATTTTTATATTTAAGAAATAAATATAATTAAATACCACCGAAATCGACAAAAGAACATCTAAACTGTCTCTAAAAGTTATTAAAACAATACGATGTGTACTTTTTAAACGAAAAATGCGCATCTTTCACATACGTCTGAAAGTTGTGCAGAAGCGGCAAAACAAATCACTGCAATATTGACGAAAGGGCTCACTCGACTGATGTGTCACAGCCTGTACCCGCAGATGGGGATAGAAACAAAGAGACAAACAGTGTTTCTTGCGTGTGTGAATTATAGTTTCTTAGTATTGCCGGTATTCCATGTTAGGGATACTATTCCATATTTGGTCACTTTCCTCTACACGTATATTTTTATTTTGTCGTATAATAAAACAATACTTAAATAAAACGAATCAAACTTTAGGAGTGGGACTAAAACGTCATTTCTACGTAAAAATGTATATAGAAGTGAGGTCACGCGACATTTCAAATCAATATATCGTCGAAAGTATTCGTTTTAGTACGGACATTGAAATAAAAAAAATTAGGCATCTACCCTATTATTTAGACTGTATGTAGTTATGTTTCAGTTACATTTTCCGTGATTTTTCCTACTTTTTTTATACATATAAAATATGCATTACATGGTGATAAGAAGAGGTGCTCTAAGACATCCAGTATTCTACATATTATACCAGTACGCATGCAAAGTTACGTCAAAGCTAGGTAGTTGTGTATAATTTAATATTAAAAGCATCTTTAAGTAGTCCAGGTGTTGCTTCATTGAATAATTAGCTAGAAAGGAGATGGCTTCAGGGCGTTATGTGTCAAGTTGTATGCTGTTCCTCTACTACTTACTTACTCATTTATATACGTTTAAAGAACACTCTAAAAGAAAGTTTTTACAAAGAAATTTAATTAACGCTTGTAGTGAAGTTTTGTTAGTACCTGTTTATGTATATTTTGTTTAATAAAAGTAGTTTGTATTCTTATTGTAAATATCACATTGTACAGTGGTATAATGTGCACCTCTGCCTACCCCTTCGAGGATAAAAGGATTGATGTTATGTGTATGTGTTTGTATTCATGTAATTAAAAACAACGTCCAACAAAACTATACATATTATATTGACATTTGTCATGTGGGAAGGCAGTCATTGTTACGAGGAATTATGTTTTTTAAGCTCAGATATAGCAATGGCATAATTACCTCTAAATTTCTGTTTACCCATTACAAATAAAAACACCCTATAAAAACTTTGTTCATCCACCAACCGATATTAAAAATCGAAATGAAGAGACAGCATTTAAACCCAGGCAACGAATGGTGATGAATTAATGTTATATTATGTTAATGAGTTTACGAATCGACGCATTTCAATTATGGCCGCCCATACACTTCATACAGCAAAACAATGAAATGTCGCCGACATTTTGCATCAGAACAAAATGCAGTTACTCAACGAATATTCATAATTTATAGCTTAACTTTGAACGTTCATGTTGCTTACTTTTCTCATTATCATATTTAACTTTGTCATGTACCTAAACTTTTCGCAGGCCTTCTTCAAAGACTTTATTATTTCGTTTCATAGCTAAGCAAGATAATTCAGAAGTCCCACGAGAATTGATTTAGTGGTAATTTCTTTGTTTCTCTGTTTTTATTATAGATCTGACTGGGTCTTCTTACGTAATAGTTTTTGAAAATAATAATTGAATTTAACTCTCAGACCGGTTTGCAGTACAATTTAGACAGTAGGTTAGCAGGTTAGCATACGAGAGGCTTAATTATTCGAATGTACTTATGCAGGAATTCGATCCCCAACAATAACAGTTTATCCTATATTCTATATTTTTACACCATTATCAGAAACCGACTTTAAAATACCTAATACAAATATATAGCTTGAATACACTATTTATATAAAAATCTAATACACCATGACACAAGTATGTACGACTTTAAGATCTGAAGATGATCTTAAAGTCGTACTTGTGTCATACCAGCGCTTGTTTAGCGTAGATGTTCGATAAATGCCTATACTGGACAAACGCTATGAAGGCGCTCTTAATATGAGCTACGAAACATATTTTATGTTATAAAACAATAAAGTTCAAAATCTAATGAAGAGACTGAAAGTACCCAAACCCCTGCAGCAGTTATTTTGTTGATCTGAATACGAAGGCTGTTTTCATTTGATTGACATGCATGAGTGACGACTGAAGGTAAAATGATAGGTGAATATGACCATATACATATTTTTAATACCACAGTTACTGTTTGCGGTATTTTATACGATTACAGAATTTACTTTTTAATAATTCTTTAAAAAACCGACTTTAATAACCTCCTCTTTTTTTGAAGTCGGTTAATCAATATATGTAAATCTTCTCCGAAATGCTACAAACACTTTTCTGAATCCCGCATCTAAATTGGTTCAGTCAATCATAAGATATTCACGCTCAAACATACATTTACAGAAACTCGGTACATTTTTTCTTTTTGAAGTCGGTTAAAGATATTGAAAAATGTACTTTATTGTTCATGTGTTAAAACATATTAAAGAATGAAATAATGTTACCTTTCATTTTTATTTTTAATGTTAGCATCAATTTTTATCCACTTCTGTATTAAAAACAGTTATTTTCTTTCAAGAAGAAATTGGTCCTGAGTAACAATAAAGTTCAAAATTATTTGCTTCAGTATCGTTATCATTGATTGTCGTGTAGGAACTTGAAATAGCACATAACCTTATCGGGTTTCACGCAAAAAAGAACTTAAAGAACAGTGTTGCAGCGTTGCAGTCAGTGGGTAGTATGTTTGCACGTGGGTTTGATCCACGTGTACGGAAACAGTAAAAATGTGAAACCTTTTAGTAATTGTTTTTAAAAATATAAACGTCGGTGTAATCCTTTTCATATCATATCGACTTTAAAACCTAGCACGTTTCATATCTATACTATGTTTTTTTCTTTTCCTCTATTAATATGTAATTCGTGTCTGTTGGGTTATGTGTGTGGAGACAAATGATACGCTCGAGAGTCTAATGCCAACCGTGTTTTAATTCATACCTTAAACGCTAGGTTACATACTGACGCTAAGCTCCTAAAACGCTAACTGTGCATATTAATGTATGTCTGTGTGTCCCCACAAATATCTTCTAATTTATTTCATTGCGGGAACCAAAATAGTTATTCATGTATCTAGGATGCGCCAGACTCCAGTATTCCGTCGTTTTCATGATTGTATCTGCTGTAGATCCTGGCTTACAGGAGTTTCAGCGGTTTTGGCGAGCTTGTCCCATTAAAAAAATGGCTATACTGAAAAAAATATAGAAGAAAAGGGTTTTTCCCAACATTTATATTTTTATAAGGAAAAAGTTTCAGATTCGATGCCTTGGTCGAGCAAAGAATCATTGGAACTTCTCATCACCAAACTCCGGTTTCAAATCAAATTCCATCCACGGCTATTAAAAAACTTAATTATAACCACATTCATAGCTTTTTGAAACGATTTCATAAAAGTGGACTTCCTGTAATGCGATAAAGAGGTAGCGAGAATATTTTTTCAGTTGTTTTTTTAGGCTTCAATGTCAAAGCCCTCACAATAAATCTTTGAGTACGACGGTTGACGAGTCCTTTCGGCGTTATTCGAGATTAAAACGGAGCGAGTGAGTTACGTCAAATATTTTTACGATTAGGGACCATCTAGGGGTGTCCATTTGCTGTATTTTTAGTACTGACCAGGGGTGCCAAATGGCTTTCCGTATTTGCGATCGTGTTATACTGCTAATCACATAGAACAGATAAAAAAATGATATTATTAAAGACGTCGATCAAAAGCGAGAGTAATATTATATGATTTCTATAATAACTATCGTGAGACATACTAAATTAACTAAAAATCGCGGATTACTCATAATATACGGCCTACCAGGCTACGCGACCGCGCACGCTGCTTATGAGGAAGAACCCCTCTGTGGTTCGAAACTAGTAGAGCTTTATTCAGTATATTCACGTGAGTAACCCGCGATTTTTAATTAATTTAGTAGTATTATATGAGTTGATGAGTCAGCACAGAGTTGAACAGGTTGCTCATAAGTAAGCGTGTTCTATCGTCTGTCGGGCATATCATCGCTTACCACCAGACGAGATGATAGCCAAAGGACATCTCTTTAAATATAAAAAAAAACTAAGGAACCCAGTAATGTACACAAAAATATACTTATATTATTTTAAACTCATAATAAAATCAAACGAAAATTTCTTAGAAAGAATAATTCATCAACTTTTTTCTGTAGGCAGCATTTAAAGCAGTCAGGTATGCTGTGGGTCCGCTCTGAGACCATAAATGTCTAGAGACAACCTTTAAATTTCTGAGTTTCAATAACCTTTAGAATTAGCTACAACAAATACAAAATGGTTGAATGACACCCCGTGGGCAGTTTAAAGTCAGTGTAAAGGAAATTACAAAATTATTACCTATCAAAGAAATGGCTTGGCGACATACAATCACTGCGCCAATAGTTTGAGATTCTTGTCTCCATGTTTAAAAATTAAATAAAATTTAATAATTATAACACTCTAGTTATCTGAATTGCAGCTTCTCACTTCCTAGAATACTGCAAACTATATTTTTCTAATAGATGTCGCTCATAAGTTGGTGAACTTTGATTTTTAAAGGTCATAAAATTACATTTGTGTTGGTGGACGGCATTCTAAAGCCTGGAAAGCTATAAACAGATTTGCTATTTCGAAATATCTTTCTGTTAATCGTATGATGAATAAATAACATTTTCTTTGTAGCATTACATAAAATCAACTGACAAATCCTATGTTAAATGTAGCACCCACTATATACCACCTACGTTATGAACTACACGTACCTATTAGAGATCAGGTCTATCGCCATATAATAGACTCAATTTTTGACTTGGAGCTATTTACAAAGATATTAAAAAAATCAATAAATAACATGTCTCACTATAGTTATTATAAAAAAAAGCATGATTTCCCTATAGAACCGATTTAAGGAAAATAAAATACAAAATTCATGATTCGACACTTCGAAAACGAGAACACATTTATAACTATCGTATCGAAAGAGTATTGACTCGTATTAAATTTGTAAAGGGTTCGAAAAACGGCAACGATTTTATTTTTAGATGCTCTTTCGAATTTTAAATGCCAGCAAACGGTTGACCTATAAGTTTACACGCCGATGCTTTTCCGTAACACTGAGAGAACACGTTAACTGTCGCCGAAACCAACCGTGATGAGTACAGAGATAGTCTTCACGACCAGTTGGATTTAAAAACAAAACAACAAATCTGTTTTTCATGGAAAAAGGAGCAGACAAATGTCTGATGGTGAGCAATATACATACAACGCCCGATCAGAACCAGTTCTGTGCGTATGGTGCGTCGTGTTCTGCACGCACCTCAAAGACCACCACAGATGGGCCTCATCAGTAGGGCTGATGCCCGACACGCAGACGCGAAAGGCCTAACGAGTAGCTGACGGGTTGCAGAAGCTTCAGTTTGAAGAGCAGGAGTAGGAACGAGGTGGTTTTTAGTCAATAAGAGTCTTACACTCCCTCTCGGGTAACCCAATGCAGAAGAAGTCATTGGATAATTTTCCCTCTTCTAAAAAAGGCGGTAGGAGGTAGGAATATACCGCCCATTGTACGCATATTTACTTGAATTGTTTAAGCTACATAAATGTGTACAATAAAGCATATATAAATAAATAAATAAATATCTCTATCTAAATCTCTATCTACCCAATAAAGTGATAAGTTACTGTCCCAATATTGATTTTGATTCCTGTTTATATCTACCTCCTGGAAGTGACCTTTTGATGTAATCAACAAATAAACTTCTTCTACATACAATTTTAAACTAAAAACACTTTTCCTGTATCCGTTACTAGGAGAGCTGTGGAATGTGTTCAAATGCTCATGTTTTTGGACACTTTATAAATTGTAGACTTTGACTGCCTCGTTGGCCGAGGGGTCCCAAGTGTCACTGCAGGACAAGGGATCTTGGGTTCGATTCTGTGTGTCCGTACTCGGGTAAATAAAAGGCGTGATTCTTAAGCAGGCGTAAATGCAAACTGGCTCGATACATACAGTGACATCTTAAAATAGGGTTCTAGTATGATAATGAATCAATGTGAGTACTAATACATAACAGATTCATTACTGGGTTTTTAAAAAAATATCAGTAGTAGCACGGAGTCTGGAATTGTGCCCGGTATATGGCAATAGGCTCACCCACTATTACATGGGACTCATAACATACAAAACATAATATAACATCACGGCTTTTATCCCCGAAGGGGTAGAAGTAACACCCACTTTTCACTATTTATGCTATGAATCATAACATAAAATAGTGAAAAGTGGGTGTTACATGGTATAGTGGCATTGAGTGCCGTAACGTTAACGTTCACGTTCACGTGATGTTATGTTATATTATAAATTGTAGTTAATGGAATAAATAAAACTTCCCACATTTCGCACTTATAAATATAGTGAACTAAGTACAGTTGACCTATATAGTGATAACTACCTCTATATACTTATAAATATAGTGAACTAAGTACAGTTGACCTATATAGTGACAACTACCTCTATATACTTATAAATATAGTGAACTAAGTACAGTTGACCTATATAGTGACAACTACCTCTATATACTTATAAATATAGTGAACTAAGTACAGTTGACCTATATAGTGACAACTACCTCTATATACTTATAAATATAGTGAACTAAGTACAGTTGACCTATATAGTGATAACTACCTCTATATACTTATAAATAGGGTAGGTACGTAGGTGGTTCGCAGACGGTCTTGTTGTTTATTTACGACGACTTAACCTCAACATCTTATTCATAAAGTGTAGCCGCGAGCAACAGATTTCGGTATTATGTAGGTACATTAAAAGAAAATATTTTGGGGTTCTGTAGACGTTGCGAAGTATTATAACGCAAGTAAGGTTGTTTTATTTAGATTAAGTGATTTTATATTGAGTATAATAATAATAATTCTTACTTCTCATTTAAAAATGTTACCCCACACTAGGATTTTCGCCTGTGTCGTGAGTGCGTTTACAAACATACAATATGACATACACATGACACCCAGACCCAGAACAATAATCTGTGGATCACACAAAGAGTTGCACTGGCAGTTGCCCAGCCACCGCACCAACCGTGTCGAAATAATAATTGGACACATAACATAACATCACGCCTTTAACCCCGAAGCGGTAGGCAAAGGTGTACATTAATTCTCTCAATGCCACTGTACAATGTAACACCCACTTTTTACTATTTATGTTATGAATCCCATGCAATAGGGGGTGGGCCTATTGTCATTTACCGGATTCCAGACTCAGTGCTACTACTGAGTTTTTTTTTAAAAAACCCAGTAATTCTTTGCCCGACCCGGAAATCGAACCCGAGACCCCTTGCTCGGCAGTCGCACTTGCGACCATTCCGCCAATGAGGCAGTCGATTCACTAACGTGCACCTCTGCCTACCCCTTCGGGGATAAAAGGCTAGATATTATGTTATGTTATATTATGTGTGTATAGATTATGGAATAAAACGAAACTAGCAATCTTACAAATAAGTATTAGCAATAGCACTTCTTCACTTTTGATGTGATAAATAGACATAAATAGCATTTTAATTAATATTCAAGACGTTTCACTAAAGGCTCCGTTCAACCAATGGCCTTAACGTCATTCATCTAAACAATCAACAGGCTAGAGTAGACTAATCTTAGAACACTATTTCTTTGATAAATTGGTCCAAGAACGATTCATGATTGAATATTATAAAACTAGATTTATAAAAAAGATTATGGAGATACGTCGTGATAAAAAAAGTTGTCTTATGAAGATACTAGTGACCCACCCCGGTTTCGCACGGGTGTAATATGCATATATTATACATGTAAACTTTTCTTAAGAATCACTCTATCTATTTAAAAAAATCGCATCAAAATCCGTTGCGTAGTTTTAAAGATCTAAGCATACTTCTATCGTTAGTAATTAGAGAAGTTGTGGTAATTTGCCTAACGGCTGACATTAAAAATAATTGATCTCAATCGGAAACATTTAGAGGTAGATGAAAATCGATTTTTTACATTATTTGTATAGAGTTTTTATTAAAAAATGAAAGGTTAATCCCGAGATTTTGGATTAAGGTCAAGGACGTTGAAAAAAGGCTGAATACATAGTTTGTATACGTAGGTATACAAACTGTTGTGTTGACTTAGACGTGGATTGGTTTTACTTGTATTTATTTTAATACTAGCAGTCCGTCCCGGCTTCGCACGGGGTAGAAAAATTTTTTTTTTTTTTCAAAATGAAATGTAGCCTATGTTATTCGGGGATAATGTAGCTTTCCAGAGGTGAAAGAATTTTTGAAATCGGTCCAGTAGTTTCGGAGCCTATTCATTACAAACAAACAAACAAACAAATCTTTCCTCTTTATAATATTATAGTATAGATAAAGTACGTACAGAGCATACGATGGCGACGCACCAAAGTTTGACAGATCGACCGCGCGCTCCGTGCCGTCTGTTGATCTTATATAGTACAATATATTGACGGGGCCATACTTACTAAAATAGTGATGTTAATACACAAACTATGAAGTTATATATACATATTACTATGTAGCATTACGTAACCAAAGTTAATTCAGAAATAAAAAAGTAAACCCTACCATATAAACCGCGTCCATTTTTTTATGACCTTAAAACTCATTTACTTCATTAAGCCGCCAGTTATTTATAATTTGAAGTTAAGCGTAACCTTGTTTTGGACAGATAAACAATTAAATGACAAAAGGTCTCTAATTGTCCAATTTAGATACGGAACCACGGCTTGGCTTTTGTGTTCGCCTTCAAAAGGGTGATTGTTGTGGCTTCAGACTTGCGATACATTTTAAAGCATTGGGTGCTTTTGAAAATCGTGGAGATGCCTTTGTGATTCAAGAACTCCTTTAGCGTCTTAATTTTGTCAACCTATTTCTTTGTTTGACGTTACCATTACATTTTTAACACGCAAATAGTTGAACATAAGATTACATTGAAACGCTGTTTTTTTTAAATATTTACAATAGAATGATCTATGCCGGAATACTGAAACGTTACTCAATTTTAAGTCGTGCTCGAATATCGTGCCATCTCTGTCATTTTACAAAGAATTTGTGGAGACAGAACTATACTTAAGCACGACTTAAAATTGAGTAGCGTTTGAGTATTCCGACACTAGTCTCACATTCGGTTAATTATGCATATCATAAGAAACATGCTTTTTGCTATTCAGTGCGAATGGGGTAGATGACTATTTTTTAATTTAATGTCGTCTGATATTTTAAAACATTAAACATGTATGTATTTTTTATTTTCTTACGGAAACATACTTTCAACGATATATTGATTTGAAATACCGCGTGACGTCACTTCTATGTACATTTTATATGTTGAAATGACGTTTTAACTGCCACTCCTAAACTTCGTTTTATCTAAGTATTATTTCCTTTAACGGCAAATTAAAAAAAAGCGTGTCTAATATTTTTCATAATCTAACTGGCGGACTAAATAGATTTTTAATTTTCACACCCCGCCATCGTCCCTATTATAACACGGCCTGAGATTGTTTCATTAGTTCAATTAACAAAATAATTTTGTAGACATTGAAAAGTTCAAAATCGAAATACTTTACAAAGTTAATAAAGCCATTATATACAACAATATCTACATCTCAGGTAATCTGTACATCTATAGCCAATTGGAGCGATTCCTAAGATACATAAGTGCGTATCGTCTTATCCTTTGAAGCGTTCTGCTTAGTTTCATATGGCGGCGCAAATATCCATTTATTTCTATAGGGTAAAGATGAATACGTAATCCTTTCCGCTGGGTCGAATGAATACGGGAAGCGTTAGGACCCCTATAACGCTCCCACCTTCATATTTTGTACCTTAATTCAAACTCTAGACAAGAACTGCATGATTAGAGAAGTTTGTATCTTGCTAAGAAGTAAATCTTATATATATATTATATATTGGTATAAAGCTGAAGAGTTTCAGTGTTGGTCTGTTTGTTCGAACGTGCTAATTTCAGGAAATACTGGTCTGATTTAGCTAAGGAGGAGGCGGGGCACGTGAGGCAGCGAAGCGCTGCCTCCTCACATCCCAGCCGTCGTGAAGGGTACTCCGGGCGGAACGATCTCCGGTCACCGTAAGCACGGCTACGGTGTGGACAACGAGCATGGGTGGCTCGGCGCCCGACCAGAACCAGACCCGAGCGTACGGCGCGTCGCGTCCCGCGTGCGTCTCAAAGAGTCATCAGACCACCACGGATAGAGCCCAATAAGGCTGATGTCAATACGGAGTCGCGGAGGACCTAACGGTAACAGGTGGTAACGGTAATCCCTTTATAAAAAAACTAATCCGATTTGAAAAAATGTTTCTGTGTTGGATAGTTGTTTTATCGAGGAAGGCTATAGCCTTCTAGCCTATAGGCTATGAAACATTACGCTACAATCAAAGGCGCGCAGCAGAGCGGGTAAAACCGCGCGGAAGCAGCTAGTAGAGTATAATTAAGATAGCGATAAGTTTTTCGTCAAATGTTACGAAATACTTTCATGGCTATTACAATGTGCAACGATCAACTTATTGGTCGTTTAATCAGTCTACTACTTGGTCAAAAGGAATTTCAGCCATGATCGTCCCACTACAGGGCAAAGGTCAAAAGGAATATGCATTGATAAAGGAAATTATTTTAACAATTACAAAATACTAGGCACAATAAATGTTGTATATTTTCGAAATAACTATCCAATAGGAAATGATTTAAGTAAACCAAATCGCTGACCCGTACCAAGCTTGAAAGCTCAGTGCTCGAGTACTTACACAAAATTTCTTGGCAAAACACTGTAAGTTATGACCAAAAATTATCAAACAATTTACTTAAAGGTAGACAAATAACCAATATCTACACAAAGCCTTTGTTTAAGATCTTCTCATTACACTCCCACAAAGGTTAAATAGAAGTCGTTACTTAATTTATGATTTAAGCGTTGTTAATATTTCATATTGCCGTTAAGAACAGTCCGAAATGTACTTTAGAACGAACACTGAGTGATGTCTTGACATTTATTTCCTAAATACATCACTCCACCATTGTTGGCTTCCTTTATGAAGAAAGATAAAATATTTCCTCAAGCGAGGAGGGCGTTGTCGGGGAAATGTCGCGGGGTGGGGGCGGGGGAGTTTGTTATACTCTGTAGGACGAGAGATAAGTGGTAGCGGTTGTATTAGATCCAAATAATGTAGCAAATGTATGCATTCAAATAAATGAATGTCTTTTAATTCTGGCTCTATACATTATATATATGATGATGATGATGAATGTAATTTTATGTGACTATTGTTTTGACTGGGATATACCTAAAAAGCTAGAGGTATATTTGTCGGAAAACCCAGATTCCGGCAAAGAATTCTATTTCTTAGCGGTTCGCACAAGGAAGCTTGACACGAAACGCTTCGTGCGAATGGGTGGAATGTCCATCATATATGTGTTGCGCCCTGCTGTTCGTCTGGTAGTACTATGGTGAAATTGACTAGATGGGAATAAGGTTGTGCAAATCCCACACACACTTATGAAAATGTATCCGATAGAAGACCCCGAGCCTCCACAAGCGAATTGTCATTGATGAGCATTTTGGCTTTTATTTCCTATAAGCTATTATAAAAGTTGGTATTTAGCCGAGCCATCCCAAAGATAAGAGCCTGCTGTACTCGGTACCTCTCAACACAGTTACGGCAAAACCTCTATGCTCATTGCTTATAACTTGCACCGAATCAAAGTTTCTACCGTAAACCCCCCCAACAAAGGCAGACGCCGAACGTCACTGAATTGACGAATATTTATGTTGTAAATTTTACTATATTCCTATACATATCGACAGGTGTTACACATCGGGGCGTCTTTTCACGAGCACCGCTAATGTTACCCATTGTTACATGGGATATAAATAAGCCAAGTTTTTGTTTGTTCAACATTATGGACTTAATAGATTTATTTTTATACCCTGACCCAGATAGCTTGAAAGGGTTATTGTAACAAGACGTTGTTTGTATTTTTTACTACCGCTCTTTGTACTGAGAATGACGTGAGATATTTATATTTAAAGAAACATTCCTTTACTTAACTTGAAAGCAAACAACGAATTATATAATAAAATTAAAATATTTCACAAGATCAAATATTTACACAAAACAAAAACTATAACCCTTATAAAATTTAGACTTGCCGCAACATTGCCGCGAATAAAATTATCTTTTACACTAGTTATAACAATAAATACATTTTATAAACTTTAGCTACGAGAGAATATTTTTAATTAAATATTTTACAAGCACTACAACTCATTTAAGTTTAAAAAATCCGCTAAAGTTACTACATAAGTTCCCGAATCAAATTAGATTTCATTTAAGTCAAAAGAAATAAGCTTTTCATCCGTAAAAGGAAAAAGGTAAGGTCTTTCTATAAAGGAATACCTAAGTTAAAACAGGCCTTTGAACTGACCCATTTAGGGCTATATTGTACAATGCTTGTACTGGCTAACAATGGACGATTGAGGACTTTTATTTTTAAACGGCATTTTTACAACACAGATGATATATTTTAAATGTGGACAATTATTAGGCAATTATTACTTATAATCTTGATAAAAGATCTCAATTACAGGTTTTTAACAAATGGTTTCTTAACAATATAGTTTTTTACATAGGAAAACACGCGTAAAACACAAATGGATGCTCAACTAGAGAAATATCACGACCACACAAAAACAACGCTTGCGTTCTGTTGTGTTCATTATCATCATCAACGCTGCTGACCAACGGTGGCTTCTCGCACGGAGAAGGTTTAAGCATTAATCACCACGCTTGCTCAATGCTGGTTGCCGATTTCAAACTTATAATTAGAAATTATAAGCCCAGGTTTCTTTACGATATTTTCCTTCACCGTTAGTCAGTGGTGTCTAGATAATCTTAGAAAGTACATATAACTCGGAAAAAGTTACATTGGTAAGTCCCTCACGCCCTCTCAAGCATGAGAAGCGGGCGTCTAAACCCAACGCGCCACAAATGTGTTGTGATGTTTTAAAAAAAATGTGTAAACGGAACTCCCAACCTAAGAACATTGCTTTTAAAGAAATCAGTTCTGAAATAGACAATAAAGAAAATAAAAGTTGAAAATAATAAAGCACAATATCTCGTTTGTCCGCAAAGCATCGAGCCGAACTCCCGAACACTCCCGATCGAGTTCCGGGGCGCTTGAAATTTTGACAAAACTTTGCGATTAGATAAGAAACGGAGTTAAATCCGATTGAAAAGTTTTCATTCGACACTCCCGAGAAAAGATTAGAGCATCACGTAGGGTGTGTCTCTTTCTAACGACATTTTTCAGGACATATTTTTGTAATATAGTTATTCTTCCTGGAATATTTTCCAAGAGTCTTAAAAATCGGTAATTTTGTTAATTCTGATGTGGTCTTTTTGATTTTCATTTTGCACCTTTGTACATGCGCCGCTCAAGCTACTATCTTGAAAAAATGGCGGCCAAAAACAGTTTTTTTTTATTATATCTCTTTTCAGTTCAGTTTTTTCAGACATAAGCTGTCTAGACATACTTAAGTATAGGAAATTGTAAGTAGTTTAATTTTGTAGTTAACGGTTTTTTCGTAAAATGTACAGGAACAGAAATGTTCCAAAAATAAAAAATGGCGGCATGCGTACGAACATGCAAACTTTCCAGGCAACCCTAATATTTACTACTTAATTATCGAAGTATGCCTTAATAGATTGTTAAGATTTTATATCCGTGGTCAATTCTTAATAATAATTACCATTTCTAATTCAATAATCTATTTACGTCATATCTTTAACCTATCATTTAATAAAAATCTGGGGTGCCATTGCGTAGGTATACTAGACATAAATAAAAATTAAGATATAAAACTAAAACTTGACTACAAAAACACGCTCTAAAACCTATCAAACAAGATTTTTTTCTTAGAGGACAGCCGTCATCGTATGCCATCATTCCATATGTACTGTAGAACAATGTGGCGACCCATTTATCAAATAATGATAAGTAGTTTAGGAGTCAGGAGGGAATAGATGAATTTACATGCACATATATGTTAAAATTTAAAATCAAATTCATAACTCTCCTTTTGGCTTCGCTGTAGTCGGGTAAAAATAATAAAAATAACGAAACATTTTCAAAAGAAACCGAAGCTCATTCATTCATTTACGAAGAAAGTCGCAAACGGTCTGGTCTTGAAGGTGACACGAAATATTTGCTTATTAACTAGTATATATATATAGTTAGCTATAAAATATATCCTAGACTTGATTGTGGGTGTTGTGGGTAACCAATTACTACTTAAAAGCAAGTGTAAATGACAGTCTACGACAAAATATTGGAATCTTATACTATTATTTAAGCTGAGATGTTTGTTTGCTTAAACGCGCTAATCTCAGAAACTACTAGTCAAAAAATTATTGTGTTGTGTTGGATAGTCCATTTATCGAGGAAGGCTATAGACTATGAATAATCACGCTACGACCATTAGGAGCCGAGCAAAGCGGGTGAAATCGCGCTGAAATAGCTATTTTAACAGCATAAATCTAAGTTATGGTCATTCTGACTAATCACCCCTTAACTGTCACTTAGCTAAAAGTTACTTAGAGTGTCGAAGCATCTAAATTTACCCCTTATTTGTACTGTTAAGTGTCACTTACAGATTGGTGGAAACAAAGATGTTAAATGTCACCTGTTTTA
Source organism: Spodoptera picta (assembly GCA_038387885.1). Classification (NCBI taxonomy): domain Eukaryota; kingdom Metazoa; phylum Arthropoda; class Insecta; order Lepidoptera; family Noctuidae; genus Spodoptera; species Spodoptera picta. Next base: position 616,128 of record JAZHFQ010000452.1, read on the forward strand.
GCTTTGGGGGTTCCTTTAAAGGTTGGCGAAAACGGTCCAACACTAAGTGTATACTGTAGGAGTAGAACTAAATTAAATATATTATTCTAATTAAAGTATATTTATTTCTATCATGGTGGTTACACATATAAAGAAAGATGTATTTTGATAAAACAACTGAAATTATATTTCATTAACTTTGTAAAGTCGTTTGATGTGTGCAGACATGTTCATTTAGACTTATCATAGTCAAAATATCTCATCGAAGAATTGTTTCAAAAGAAAATATACTTTATTTGATATCTTTTAAAAACCACAATCACTTCACAAGACATCGGTGATACGCTCAATGAAAAGAAATTGAATAATAGAGTTAATATTTTTTATTTTATCATTCACAAAGGACCTTCGATCAATACCACCCACACTGACCTTAAAGGAAAAAGCGAACGACTGTTATTGGTCAAAAATGAATTTGTTTGATACAAATTTAAGACAGCTGTGTACTGCAATTGCCCGCAACTTTGTTTTAGATCTCGCACAAAGACAAAATGTTTGTTTAATTTGACCATAAATACAATTTTTGGAAGTCACCCAATCAAAATGAAAATCTCTATCGACCAGCAAATGCCATTTAGCGCTTGTCTACTTGTAGAATAGAAAACTAAATTATATGGGATTGACGTACATTTTGACACTTAGCAGTGTCATCCCCATACATTTAGTTTTCTACTCTATCGGTAGACAAGTTCCTCGTCCTTCGTTCCAAAACATATGTTCGTGATTCTTCAAGTAATAATCAAGAAGCTCCACAGTTATGAACTGCTTTCTAATCAGTTTCAAAAATTATTGTGTGTTACTTTTTTATGGTATAAGCGAGTAAACGAGCAGACGGATCACCTGATGGTAAGCAATCGGCGTCGCCCATGGACACCTGGAACACTAGAGACGTTACAAGTGCGTTACCGGCCTTTTGGGGATTAGGAGTTTGAGGATCGTTGGGGATTCAGGAATTGGGGAGATTGGGGAAGGGGAGGGATAATTGGGCCTAACCTAACTTAATTAAACGAGTCTAATATAAAATGAATAAAATATAGCATCTATGCCTGAGTTGGACTTAATGGGTCGAAGTAGGAACAGGGTGGTTTTTAGTCAGTAAGCGTTTGAGACTCCCTCTCGTCTCATCCGGGCTGGAAAAGTCATTCGATGATTTTCCCCCCTTAAAAAAAATGCCTGAGTTAAATTTCATTAAAATCAAATTAACAGTTTCATCGTGAGCTAAATTATTATGGCATACAAGGGTTTACTAATTCAAGTCCGCATTGACACCAGTAGTAACAAATTAAAAACGTGATCTGATTGGCCATTGTCCATGTTAACATCAATGACCCATTATTTTCTAACGCAAGTGGAATAGCTAATTTGAAATAGAGTGATATTTCCAATGTGTATTGTACCTCTAATATGTCCGTGATAGAGCTGAAAATCGGGTGCCACACTATTTGTTGAAGAGTTCAATGAATACATGTACAATGTACATGGATAGTAAGGGAGTAATGATAATGCTTATCTATACGTGTAATGAAATCATAGGGAAGTCAAAACTATACATTGAATATTTTAGAAAGAATAGGAGCCAAAAATTAAGTTTTTAGAACTTTTTTCTGTTTGTCTGTATGTCTGTATGTATGTTTGGGATAAACTCAAAACATATTGCATGGATTTTTGTCAAATTTTGCATGAACTAACAGGTCTGGTCAATATATTGGATACATAATAATATTATTGCGCTATTACCTACGGAGAAGGAGCCGTGAAGAACTATACAAAATCACTATTCCACGCGGACGAAGTCGCGGGCACAGCTACTGTAATACTAAAATTGGAAAATGACATAACAGTTCAATACTATTTTCTCACATTTTTAAAAAAAACTTGCAATTAAACAGTATCCATATTACAGTTAACAAATAGAAAACGTAAACGCAAGCATGCCGCATGCATATTTACAATGCATGAAAAGATTGATGACTGTTATTGAAGCGAAAGAGGTATGTAAGAATCGTAGTAATTGGCGTTCCTTTGTCTCTGCCTACCCCCATGGGAGACAGGCGTGAAGTTATGTATGTATGTATGTATGTTCTGAATTAAATTTTTTTGCTTAAAATACACTCAATATAATAGATTCCCCGCCCGCCTAACATTCAGGACGCTGAGTCTATCTCTATCTTTAAAAAACGAGTGAGAGAACACTACCTTTCCTCCTGATATGTAAATTTCTTCATTTATACATATGTATAGTTTATATTTTGTATGTATTTATTTATATATTGTATGTAGTTGTTTGGTTATTTATCTGTTAGTTTTAAGTCTGTTTCCTATCCCAATTTTCTATTTGTTACTACACACTGTGTCATTATATTATTATTACTTTTCCTGCTCCAGGTCCACAGGAAGAAATTCCAATAGGAATAGGTGGTACCTTTGTACTTTAATTTTATGTATGTGTTGTCCTTTATGTTGTATGTGTGTACATAAATAAATAAATAATAATAATAATAATAGAAAAGTCCGTAATAATTTTAGGCATAGTCACACTATTGCGTTTGTGAGATTCTTTGGAGTTTTTAAGTGAGCGTGGAAGAACGAAGCTAGGATGAAACCGAAGTTATTACAGGTGTTGCTTTACATTGTTATACTTTGTGTGTATCTACCAAAACTTAAGAACTGGCACAATTCAGAACATACCTCGTTAAAAATGTACTAATGTTAGAAAGTTACTTGCTTGTTTCTGCTATTCGGATACTTCTTTTTTTTAACTTTTCCCCACACTAAGATTATCTCCTGTGTCGTGGGTGCGTTTACAAACATACAAGTTCACATACATATACACACACATATAATACAACAGTTGTTGTTCCGTGCGGGAATCGAACCCGCGACATGTTGCACGGCAGCCGGTTGTCCAGTCACCACACCAACCGTGCAGTTCTTTTTTTACTATGTTTCACACACTAGTATTTTCTTAAGTGTCGTGGATACGTTTTCATACATACAATTTCACATGTACCCAGACCCGGAACAACAATTTATGGATTACACAAAACAGTTGCTCCCTGCGGTAATCGAACACGTTACGCGACAGCCTCTCGCGCATTCAAAGGTCATAAGTCCACTGCCATGTTGAGTGATGGTCACACGGCAATGCGTACTTTCATATTAATATGCATAAAACGCGTGCGAACGCACACAGATAAAAATATGTTTGTGCGTGTGTGTATAAGAGCTGCAGCGCAACCGATAGTAGTCTTACGGCGGCACTTTTGACCGTTGACCGTACATTGCCTATTCCATACTCACTCTTATATTCTCACTCCATGCTCCAGATTCCGTGTATGCCGAATAGGCATGGCGACTATTTTTTAATTTTTTGTCCGTCTTTTAGATATTTTAAAAATCTTCGATACGTATTTTTTCTTTTTTCTCGTATCCAAAAAAACATGTAGATATTTTGAGTTAAAATGACGCGTGACGTCACAATTAGGTACGATTTCTCCGTAAGTGTGACGTCAACACCCCCCACTCCCTAACTTTAATGCGGAATAACTACGTATTCTTCTGTTAATTTGATAAAACAAAATATACGCGTCTGATATTTTCGTGCGATCATAATGACGGACTAATTACTTTTTTGATTTTTTTACCCTGTCGACACGCCTATTTCAAGAGGTTGGTATATTTCATACCTCCATACAAAGGAAAAATAAAAACAAAAATTCAGATTATACAAATAACAGAACTTCGATCTGAATCTATCTATATGTAGATAAAAATTAATTTCCGTTCGTTATTCTCGCTAAACTCAAGAACAGCTGAACCGATTTGGATAATTCTAACCTTGAAATTTTCTTGAAAGTACAGAGTAGATTTAAAAAGTGAGAAAAAATGAAAAAATTGAGGTTTGCCGGGGTCAGCAAGTTTATTTAATAAATAAATATTATACTTACTAAGCTTATAACAAACATGTGCCTCGTTGGCCGAATGGTCGCAAGTACGTCTGCCGGGCAAGGGGTCTCGGGCTCGATTCCCGGGTGGGCAAAGTATTACTGGGTTTTTAAAAAAAATCTCAGTAGTAGCACGGAGTCTGGAAATGTGCCCGGTATATGGCAATAGGATCACCCCTATTACATGGGACTCATAACATAAAAAGTGAAAAGTGGGTGTTACTTCTGTGTGCACCTCTGCCTACCCCTTCGGGGATAAAAAGGCGTGATGTTATGTTATGTTATAACAAACATGAGGGAGTGAACCTATTGCCATATACCGGGCACAATTGCAGACGCCGTGCTCGAACTGAGATTTAAAAAAAAAACTTAGTCATACTTTGCTTGACCCGGGAATGGAACCAGAGACCCCTTGCCCGGCCGGCAGTCACACTTGCGGCCACTTGTTTATTTATTTTAATTGCCTGAAGTATTCCTATTAATTATATTGACAGCATTAACTTAGAGCATTCATGTCATTTTAATATTATATAAAGTACTTAAGTAGCTAGTAAGAATAAGAAATGAGCGCTTCTCGCCGTTAAACGATATGTTTGGCGAGGATCTATAATTATAAGAACAACATGTTAATCCTAAAATTGTACTTTTGTTAAATAAATAAATGTGATAATTAATTAAATTATAATTTGATTAATTAATGTATTTATTCATATGTGATTAGAACGAGCACAATTTCATTAGTACCTACGTCTTGAATGAGGTACTTTCCTTAGTTCAAAATAAATGATTTCGACTGTTCAATACAATAAAATATTAAAAAATAATCACACTTTCATTGTTTGATTTTATGACCAACTTAATTTTAGTATTTTCTAGCTAATTTAAAAAAAATAAGTATTCTGTTTGACGCTAATGAAACGTGACGTCACAATACACAATATCATATGAAATTCATAGAAAACTGTCGTTTATGACAGTTCGAAAAAAGTATTGAATTTGACTAGTTTGCAAGTACCCAATTATCATCGTAAACTCATATATTATAACGTCCCTCCTTATATTTCTTTCTTTAATAAGTACTTATATTTTAACACGCGTTTTTTAAAATATAATAAAATACTAATATATCACATTTTAAGAGTGGGAGAGCCTTCCGCCGGCCCTTCGGCACGAATGGGCCGGCTCGACCGCAGTGATACCACGGCTTCACAGAAAACCGACGTGAAACAACGCTTGCGTTGTGTTTCGTCGTGTGAGTGAGGTTACCGGAGGACCATACCCCTTCCCCAATCACTGAATCCCTAACGATCCTCAAACTCCCCCAAAGGCCCGTAAAGCATTTGTAACGCCTCTGTTGTTCCGGCGACGCCGATTGCTTACCATCAGGTGATCCGTCTGCTGGTTTGCCGGCTTATGCCGTGAAAAAATCACCAGTTAAGTTATATTCTCATGGAACAAGGTGTGAGCTTATTGCCATATACCGCTATCCGTATATAGGCCGTAGGTAGGCCGTGCTATCATTGATAAATTATTGTCAAAGTAACGATGGTTAGAAACTCACCTAACCATTTACATATTTAGAGCTAGAAGCTGAAATATTTTACTCGACAGTCACACTTGCGACGACTTGACAGAAGACCTCGTTCATAATTCTAAATATTCAAAACTGACCTATTTTTAATGCGGTTGGTGCGGTGGCTGGGCAACCGGCTGCCGCGTAACGTGTAGCGGGTTCGATTCTCGCACAGAGCAATTTATTTTGGGTAATTTCGGGTCTGAGTGTCACTTGTATGTTTGGAAACGCACCCACGACATAGGAGAAAATATTAGTAAAAAAACAACAAGAAAAAAATTAAGTAAAGTTTTTGTATCAATTATATAAAATTGTATCTACAGATGAATACTTTCTAAAATACCTACTTAGCTAAGAATATTTAAATCCTATTACATTTGAAACTAATAAATATATAAATGCAAAACGTAGCCTATTTTATTTCAGAGATATTATAAACATCTAAACGAGCGTAAAGTTAAAATTGTACTATTCATTTTAATACCACAATCCCTTCTCAGACAACACAAAAATAAATTAATACAATTGAAATTAATTATATAGAGATAGGTATTTAAGTGCTTGAATAATAAATTAAAATCCGACTGTAATATTAAAAAACAATATTATTCAAAGAGATTCATTACATAACATAACATCACGACTTTTATCCCCGTAGTTGTAGGCAGAGGTGCACATTATGCCACTGTACAATGTAACACCCACTTTTCACTATTTATGTTATGAGTCCCATGCAATAGGGGGTGAGCCTATTTCCATATACTGGGCAGAATTCCAGACTCCGTGCTACTACTGAGACTTTTTTTTAAATACCCAGTCATACTTTGCCCGACCCAGGAATCCAACCGGAGACCCCTTGCCCGGCAGTCGCACTTGCGACCACTCGGCCAAAGAGGCAGTCAAAGAGATTCATTATACTGAGTAATTAATTATTTATGAGTTATTGTAGTTCTAAATAAATGTCGCAGTATGTTAAATTAATTTATTACATTGAAATTCAGTTACAAAGTATGACTTCGAGGGTTTTCTGCATGTCTTCATCATCAGTCTGACTTCAACACCTTTTCAAAGGGTTGTCGCAAACTAAAGATAGCCGCGATCAAAAGACACTTTTTAAATAATTTAAAACCAACAACAGTCTGTAAGCGTCTTTTGGCATAAGCAGACGAATCACCTGTTGGTAAGCAATCGACGCCGCCCATGGACACCAGCAACGCCAGAGGAGCCCGTAGTATAGACCGATAGTCACGCCAACGACGTGGTCGCTCCCGTTCAAAACGATTGATTGTTTTTCCCGCTCATTGCAGGCGCAAGATGATGCAGTTCAGGATGGAGCGGGGAATTGGGGCTTCGGTAACCTCACACATACCACAAAATACAATTACTAATTCTCTAATTCACCGAGGGAAGTGGTAACTATCGTGTTTTCTTCTTCTCTTCTTATAATATCTTCTGATTCACTTCGTTGCGGGAACCAAGATAGTTACTCATGTCCCTGGGACGCGCCGGACTTCTGTTCCGGTGTTTTCATGGTTGTATCTACTGTAGATCCTGGCTTACAAGAGTTGCAGCGGTTTTGGGAGGTTGTAGCGGGCTTGTCCCACTAAAAAAAAATGGACTACAGCTATAAAATAGTAGCCATCTTCTAAATGCATGCTTTTGGCAGACGCTTTGAAGATTGCAATTAAAAAGGATTTTTTTTAAGGGGGAAAGTCATCGAATGACTTCTCCCGCGTGGGTGAGGCGGGAGGGAGTGTCAGACTCTTCCTGACGAAAAACCACCCCGCTCCTTCTCCTACACGTCGAGCCGGAGCCCCGGTTACCCTTTAGGTTCTCCGCGACAATTTAAAAGGATAGAATTCTTAGAGAGCCATGCTATCCTGGTCTATGTAAAATATTGTAACAACTTTGTTATGAATGTATTTATACTCATTTTGTTTTTGTTTATTTTGCATGCTCATCAGAAAGTTTGTATTGCAAATTACTTTAAATGAATAAATAAAGTAATTGTATCTGTTTTGTTCGTCGGTTTCAAATAACGAAATCGAACGTAAACTTTTACCATTAACAAAATAATTACATCGCTTTTGTTCGACATTAATACAAAATGAGTTTTGTGGTTTACAAATAATCAGATTTTTGTTTATCAGTAATTAATATTGGTCACCCCTCGCCATACTGAAATTTTGGTTCTATCGGATATTTTTTTCGTATTGACGATTGTCCATTTATTAATTGCCTTCAATAATGAAATGAAATAATGAATTTCTTTTTGTACATAGGCTATATAACAGTATTTTTACATTGATATTTTTTTTAAATCTAAATGAGGCCGCTTCCTAACTGACTACTGTGAGAATATTAATTTTTATAAAGTTTTATTGTAGTATAGTAGCCGTGTGTACAGACCTAAATATTTATATGTAGACTAGCTGACTAGGCAAACTTCGTACCACCTAAGTTTTTCCCGCCTTTAAAGCATCCCTGGACTTCCACGAACATTTTAAGACCAAAATTAGCCAAATCGGTTCAGCCATTATTAAGTTTTAGCGAGACTAACGAATGGAAATTCATTTTTGTTTATAGACTGTTGAGCAACTGGCTGCCGCGCAACGCCTCGTGGGTTCGATTCCCGCACGGAACAACTCTGTGTGATCCACAGATTGTTGTTCCGGGTCTGAGTGTCATGTGTATGTGAACTTGTATGTTTGTAAACGCACCCACGACACAGGAGAAAATCAAATGTGGGGCAACGTTATTTTTAAAGAAGGTATTGATATTATTCTCTTCTAGAGGACCCATTACTTACTTTAAACTACTTTAGTACTTTCGTTAGATCTTAAAACACTACACCGGCGATGGTATTTGAGCCTCTATCTCTCTACTCTGTTAATGTTAGAATTCGGAAAACTTTCTACTTGGAAATTGATGCCCCACTTCGGAGAATTGCGGATTGCAAACTTTACCAGCTTAGGCTTTATTTTAGAAATGTAACGCTCTTTGGTGAAGTTTGAAGTTTATTTTGAATTTTCTTTGTCCATTTTCAGTATCGGATTTATGTTATTGTTGTGTTGAAGATGTAAATAAACTGATAAATCTTCAATAGGTAAAAGGAAAGTTGAACTTTTTTTTTAAATTGTTTCCAAGATCGGTACGTTGATTCGATTTTTGAATACGCTCTTTTCAATAACAGGGCCTTTAGCCAAACGCCACTTTAGCGCTTGTCTATAGAGAGAGTAGAAATCAAAATGTATGGGGATGACACTGACAAGTGTCAAAATTTACGTCAATTCTATATAATTTGGTTATCTATTCTACAAGTAGACAAGCGCTAAATGGCATTTGGCTACAGCTGCAGAATTGGTCAGGAAATGTGCTCGTTGTATGAAACTAGGCTCTGAATATTATTACCGAGTTTTATGTGGCTCATATCATTACCGATTAGCAAAAATGTCATATGTACAAACATATTTTTCCTCTCCTCCATTAATAACAACACTGACTGTATCGATGGCCGAGTGGTCGCAAGTGCGACTGCTAGGCAAGGGGTATCGGGTCCGATTCCCGGGTGGGGCAAAGTATTACTGGGTTTTAAAAAAAATCTCAGTAGTAGCACGGAGTCTGGAAATGTGCCCGGTATATGACAATAGGCTCACCCCCTATTACATGGGGCACATAACATAAATAGTGAAAAGTGGGTGTTACTTCTGTATGCATCTCTGCCTACCCCTTCGGGGATAAAAGGCGTGATGTTATGGTGTTATGATTACATCAAATAAAACAACTTAATATCAATATTTATTAGGTACGATGGTTACAGTATTTGTTCGTTTACATTTCAATGTAGAAGCATGTACGGCGATTGACCCCTAAAATAAATTTCCATCAAACACACATTGGAGACCACATCATTTAATATTTGAATTTGCGTGTCGTAAACAAATATTTGTTCGCGCAAACAAAATTGTTTTCATTATTTACAAGCGACCCCGGCCCGGCTGTGTAAGGCCTCGGCTCTGTCAATTCACACAAAACCTTAATAAATTATGTTACTGTACACTAAAACCTTTTTCGTGAATTTCGGAAATTGATCGAAACTTAAGTATAAAAAATATTGCCATACATACATAACATCGCGCCTTTTATTATTATTATTATTATTATATACCTGGCTCATTTCCAGACTCCGTGCTACTACTGAGGTTTTTTTAACTCGTCGAATACCGGTTTTGTAGACACAATTATAGAACAATAGGTTGCGGTCACCGGTGACCGCTTGGTGTTTGACAGTTTAAAAACGCAGTAATACTTTGCCCGACCCGGGAATCGAACCCGAGATCCCTTGTCCGGAGTCGCACTTGCGACCACGGGCAACGAGCATAATATTGTCAATATGTCCAAATACACCAGGTCATTTCACTGTATCGCTAATTCGCTATTAAGTACTTCAATATCTAATGGTATTTATATCTAGCCTATAGTCAGTCACTCAACAAGGTCAGTGACCTTGTCCAGTGTAAAGCAATGGGCTTGCTTAATTCACTAAAAATCGCGGGTTACTCACGTGAATACTGAGAAAAGCTCTTCGAAGCACAGAAGGGTTCTTTATCATGAGCAGCGTGCTCGGTCGCAGCGATGTCGCGCAGCCTACTCTGTAACCCGCGATTTTTAGTTCATTTAATATGTCTCACGATAGTTATTATCAAAAGTAGGCTTGTCAAAAATTGGGTTCACCAGTTATGACACGGGAATAGGCTAGTTTACTAAATTTTATTTTAATGTCCGTCTGGTAGATAATTTATAACATTAGAAACGTATTTTTTCTATTCTCACAAAATTAAATGCTTTCGACGATATATTGATTTGAAATATCGTGTGACGTCACAGCGTGCAACAAAATGTAGCACGTTGTGACGTAACGACCTCCCACTCCTAAACTTAACTCCATTTTATCTAAGTATTGTAACTTTATACGAGAAAATAAAAATACGTGTCTAATACTTTTTCATGATCTAACTGACGGACTTATTAGATTTTTAATTTTCTTTTCCTGGAAACTACCCAATTAGAATATAATTGGTAAAAAGTGGATGAGATATTGAATATTTTCTTTACCTTACGCATTCAAGACCCAAAATGCGACGTTAGGTGTGTAAGTATATTATATATGTTATATATGTAACAAGTATGCAAGCATACAAAAAAAAAGATTCCGTGAAAAATATTAAACATTAAAATTATTCTTTACGAAGGCTCTCAAGCCCAACCGGGCACAGGCTACAGGCGTGCCCATGAATAATTATTTGACCCTCTCCAATTAAAAAGTGCCGAGTGGGTACAGGTATTTAGCACTTCACAAACCTTGTTATTTGCGAATCATTTAACAAAAATACGAGAAAAAATTTGAATGGGGTCTGCTCGTGTATCAAGTGGCGTCGTGTATAAAGAATACGTTTGTTCTCTGTAACAATGGGAATTTTCATCTATTGATATTCATCTACTCTACACCCACCATGTACACGCCTTTTTGTTCCTATGCTTACCTAAGTGCCTACACACATTATACGTACCTACTTTCTAAATGTCACATTCTTTTTTCGCTTATGTTAAGTATAGGTAACCCCCATATAATTAGGACGAGTCTGCCGTATACAATTCAGACTTTGTTTTACTATTTACTGAATATTTTTTCTAAATTTTTTCAGTTATTATAATATTGCTTTTGCTCGGCTGTCATACGTGCGACCCCCTCGAGCCCGATGAGGTGTTATATGCTTTAAAAAAATATGGTAAAATGTTTATACACATTCATTAATATGCGTAAAAACTATACTGTATAAATTACTACAACACTGAATCCAACATTCCTAAACTGAATGAATTAGTTTCTTGATCTTTTAATAAAAATTTTAAGAAACCACTTTGTTATAAAAAATAATCTCAGTTCATTCATCGCAAGTATTTGGATTTCAAAACGTAATCAGATTTAAGTTTTCATTTAATTTTCTTTCCAAAAATCCTTTTGACGTTATTCGGTAAAACATCTATCGTTTTTCCGAAATGTTCTAAACAAGGGGAAAGAAAATCTATTTATGTTTTGGCCAGTTCATTCCTGACAGGAGTGTTGAGAAGATTTTTAATAGGAATAAGCACATTTATTTTCTTACCTCTATAACCTTTTCTCGGCGGATTGAAGATGGTACCTACTGAAATTTCCCGAACGATTACTTCAATGTCATTTTGTTAGATACTAGAGGTACATTTAAAGAAGAAGACTATAAAACTGAATAGATTTATATAATTTCTATTATAGGTAATTTATTATCCCAAAAATAATTAAAACTACGGAAATTATTCTCAAATTAACCCTGTATTGTTAAAACAAATCGAAATGGACCGTAAGTCAAAGCAATAAGACTTTATAAATCGCAGTTTTATTTGTATTCATACAAATTCTATCATTCCATACAAAATAAAGAAATTAAAATTTAGTGTATGTATTATGATTATAACATAATATTCTAAGTGGGGTGTTTGAGGGTGTGCGTTAATTACGTTACATGTTGTATACAAGAAAAAATAACAATAGAACCAATAATATCTGCCAATGGCGTCGTAGATAAATCCTCGACCAACATTTGAGTAGGCTAGCGTTAGATGGTTGGGTCAAGGGCCTGATGCAGAAAGCGGTACTTCTGGACACGGCGCGATTTGTCCGAGAATTCCTTTCTCTGGAGCCCTGACCGCCTGTAGCTTAGATTTCTCCCGTTACAAGTGGGCTACTGCTTTTATATTTTTAAATGTTTTTTATAAGCAAATATTTAAAAGTATTATAATTTTACATTTATTTATGTCTACGACGTGCTCCCTCGTAGACCGCGTCATCTCTTAGAGATAGTGGCCAAACGTCGGCTCATCAAATATATAAAAAAAATGAAAAATAAAAATATATAACCAGAAATTCTGATGTTACATTTAAAAAAAACGCAAGAAACGCGCGTGTCGTATTTCACTCAGTAGTAACTTACCAAGGAACTAGTCATAAAGACTCAAAGATAAAAACAGTAAACATTCCGTAAACTATTTTGGAGAGACTAGTGTTGATCCAACGAATATCGACTATCCATTTTATCGTCCTCTCGATATACTTAAATATCGAATGCGAAACGAAGAACCAACATAAAATTTATACGCAGTAAAAGCTAGACTATCGTTATGTCCACACTATTTCGTCGACTCAGTTTTATTATAAAGATATGTAAATATATATTTTTTTGTATTCTTAAGTCGATAGTTCGAGCGTCAATAACAGAGATGAATAACTTAGGTACCTATGCTTTTATTGGGCGAATTACCTGAAATGGTAATGAAATGAAATGGATCGAGAGGAACAGAAAGACAGTATTATAAGAAAAAACCGGCCAAGTGCGAATCGGACTCGCGCACCGAGGGTTCCGTACAAACCTGCAAGGTTTACAAAGTTTCTGTTACCTGTGCTGTAAGCTATTGCTTCTTACCAAATTTCGAGATTCTATGTCAACGGGTAGTGGTCTTTAGGTTTTAATTCCCTTGCGTGTAGTTGCGAGTATCAAAATATGCGGTATCAATGGTTGTACTTTTGCGTTTTGCGTTTTTGCGTTGACTTAGAATTTTTTTTTTCACTGGTTAAAGGCAATTATATCTAAGTATTTGATATGAATTTCAACTTGATAGCTCTACGCGTTCATGAGGAAAAAAGTAATAAGTTTATATTTATTAAAAAATATATATTTTGTAATGTAACGAAAAATTTAAGGTTTTCGGAATTTTTCCTTTATGTGTGCTATAAAACGTTGCTTCATGCCAAATTTCAAGATTCTAGATCGACTGGAAGTACCCTTTAGGTTTTGATTCCCTTGCCAGTACTTGCGAGTTTCAAAATATGCAGCTTAAATTGCTGTTTCTTTTGATTGCGTTGACATAGAAGTTTGATTTTGTTACAGCTTAAAGGTATTATAGACCTGAGTATTTGGTATGAATTTCAATTTAATACCTCTACGCGTTTATGAGGAAATTGGTAGTAAGTTTAAAATTATTAAAAATATATATATTTTGTGATGTAACTAAAAATTTATGGTTTTCGTAATTTTTCCTTTATCTATGCTATAAGACGTTGCTTCGTACCAAATTTCAAGATTCTGAGTTCACGGGAAGCACCCTGTAGGTTTTGATTCCCTTGCAAGTGTCGAAAATTTGCGGCATAAACGGCTGTATCTTTTGATTGCGTTGGCTTGGAAGTTTGATTTTTTCACAGCTTCAAGGGACCTAAGTAATTGATATAAATTTCAGCTTCATACCTCCACGCGTTCCTGAGAAAAGGAGTCTTGACAGACGGACGGACGGACGGACGGACGGACAGACGGACAACAAAGTGATCCTTTAAGGGTTCCGTTTTTTCCTTTTGAGGTACGGAACCCTAAAAAAGCACTAATTAAGAAGAAAATGGCTATAATACGTGATAAGATTGCTAGAATAGAATTGTAAACGAGAACTCATATTCAAAAGTTTCACTTACGACGTAAAACAACAACCTAATTTATTTGTAACTAGTTAATTTGATTGCTCTAGATTTATTGATCGTGGTGGCCCGAAGGTTTAAGACGCCCACTTCTCATGCATGAAACCTACCAACGGCAAGTACGAATGTGACTTTTTCAGAGTTATATGTACTTTCTAAGATTATCTAGACACCTCTGACAAACGGTGAAGGAAAACATCGTGAGCGGTATAAGGTCACATTATAAGTTTGTAATCGCCAACCCGCATTGAGCAAGCGTGGTGATTAATGCTCAAACCTTTTCCGTGTGAGAAGAGGCTCAGCTCAGCATTGGGCATTTATAGGCTGTTAATGACATGATGATGATGAATTTTATTGCGGTTGACTTTCGGTTGATACATTACCATTCATCACCTATTTGTATTTCACTTATGAAGGTAGATTGGTTTTGTTTAAGCCACTTATAAGCCAAGCAAAATGAATTTCGAAAGAGATGTCTTATTCATTTTCCGTTTTATTATTCCAAAATGGGCCTGCCATTCAAATATTATGAGTTTTAAAAACTTTTAAATGGGACTCAGCATTATCTGTGTTCGCAATGCGACGAACTGCGCACTGGTACTGGATGACACCTATCTCCATATATTAGGTTAAGCTACCAATCGTTTTAAGAAATATATTTGGCTCTCTCTATCTAAGTGTAATGTCAAGGATCACCGTTGTAAGATAATAATGTAGAGGTACTTGTGTTTTGTGTTTTACTTTATTCCTTCGTTAGGCATGTTGCATTGTTCCAAAGAATTACGGGTTATAATAATGAGTCACAGATCTTTTATTTTTGTTAAATTACTTCACACCATGTGCAACATAACAAACACATATTTTTTTGGTTCTTTTAAAAAAAACGTTGCCTCGCACTAGGGTTTCCTCCTGTGTTGTAGGGACGTTTGCAAACAAACAAGTTCATATACACATAACATCCAGACCCCAAACAACAATTTGTGGATTACACAAAGAGCTGAGGCCTTAGTACGGGTTTGTTTTACGTTTAAAGTAATCGTAACGAGTGCGCGTTCGGCGCTGTGATTGGTTGCTTCATTGGCGCCGGCCAATCAGAGTGCCGAACGCATACTCGTTTCGAATACTTTAAACGTAAATCAAACTCGTACTAAGGCCTCTGCTCGTGTTCCTGCACCCGATACACATTGCGCGGCAGCCAGTTGACCAGTCACTGCGTCAACCGTGCAATCGAAATTAATAAACACAATGACGGTAATAGAACAAGAAAGATAAAATATTTTCTTAGTATTTTTCAATTTTTGAAATGTTTCTCGATGCTATGACAGAAACCGCATTCACGTTCCATTTACAAAAAAATTGCACAACTATTTGAATGTTAGAATTTGAAAGTTTGAACAAAGAACGTTTTGTAGAGAGAAGGATTTATTCCAGATCGTATTCGTGTGATAGTTATTTGAATTTAAAAATAAATACAACTCGATACTAACAAGTTGAGGTTCATTGATATTGGCCAAGCGCTTGGGCAGAGCCATAAACTAACTCCTTAATACCCGGAAGCAAATCAAACTGGCAACTCAGACTTCAAGAAAGTCGTAACATTTGAATTGTAGTTGAACATAAATAAGAATTTTATTACGATTTGAATTTTTATTTATAGATCTGATAGTAAGCCTTTTTGAAAACTTATTCTAGCATTTATAAAATAGTACAAAGGTAGCATACGACCTTTTATAGATAACCTTAGGGCCGTATTTTCCAACACCAGTAAAATATTAACTGAGGAATTACTTTGAATATTTAACATTTCTTCCATACTTACTAAAAACTGACAAATGTCAATATTATTCTTTTTTTATGGCATGAGCCGGTAAACGCGCAGACGGATCACCTGATGGTAAGCAATCGGCGTCGCCCATGGACACCAGGAACACCAAAGGCATTACAAGTGCGTTACTGGCCTTTTGGGGATTAGGAGTTTGAGGATCGTTGGGGATTCAGGAATTGGGGAGATTGGGGAAGGGGAGGGTAATTGGGGCTGCGATAACCTCACATACACGACGCAACACAACGCAAGCGTTGCTTCACGTCGGTTTTCTGTGAGGCCGTGGTATCACTCCGGTCGAGCCGACCCATTCGTGCCGAATGGGTACAATACCCATAACCAACAATTAATTCAGCTGATGATTGAAAAATCGGCCCTTATTGTGATTGTTCTTATTAATCAGACAATCATAAAACATATTCAAACTACACACAAAATCCTGAAGATCCAATTTTCTTCTTATTCAACCCCTACATTACTAAACCAAAACATAAAATAAATAAACCAACATCAGATTAAAACTAAGACGCTTCACAAAACCTATAACCCGACCTCGTAAAAATATAAAAACCTTCTATTTAATCGTAAAAATATTGCGTAAATTTTACTGCGAACCCGCACTTGACGTGTTGCTTTCGAACCAAATTATTCGAAGCTCAGAATTACAGTCCATTCACATTACCCCAGCCTGAAGAGACCGATTTATTGTATTTATTTCAAACGTTAACCAATTAATAATATGGCCTTGGGGCAAGGGCAAGAAGAATTAATCCTAAAATTGTAATCGTAAATCAAGTGGAAATCGATTTGTACGATATATTTTCTGGATAATTATTTTTCAATTTGATGTTCTTACATAACATAACATAATATCACGCCTTTTATCCCCGAAGGGGTGGGCAGAGGTGCACATTATACCACTGTACAATGTAACACCCACTTTTCACTATTTATGTTATGAGTCCCATGTAATAGGGGGTGAGCCTATTGCCATATACCGGGCACATTTTCTTCTTCTTGCTTATATTATAAGTGTGCAAGTTTGTGAGTTTATTTGTTTGTTAATCACGTCAAAACGGCTGAAGAGATCGGGATAACATTTGGAAAAGGGACAGATTATTGGTCTAGAAATCTTAAGTACATTATCTTACGCCACTCGTTTGTGTTTCAAAATTCATAAAATTCGACCACAACACAAACAGGTACTAAACAATGAACTATTTCAAGAAATTTATTTAAAAAATTACTAGTAACTTCTTAAATATATTTGCTCGTTACTTGAGAATTTGACACACTCACAGTATAAAGTACCTTCAATTTTAAATTACTTTTGGGAAACAAAAGCCCGTTCAAAGCTCGCCGAGTTAATTAAGCATGGTTTAAAATCTTTTTACGACAACATCTGTACGTGCCGTTGCAAAAGAGGTTTTAACAAAAAAATGAACAAAAACATTAGCTTGCTATAAAGCCCGATTTTTAAATACTGAACTTATATTCCTTTTTTGTATTTTAAATAGGTTAATATATAATATTTTAAATAATTTATTAAGTTTCTTTATTATATACATCGTAATACGTTACATACGTTTAAGTTTATTCATTATATATAACCTCGGCTTTCTTCTTTAGGGCATAGTTCCAAGTTCCAACATTATTAAAAAAGCTTAGATAGTTTGATTTTTAAGGGCCGATTTTACCTCTACAATCAACCGATAATTTTGATTCGTAGAATCAAGGACGCTGAAAAAATGGTAGACACAGTCTCTTGATATAACGACTGTGGCACTAGCAGCTGTAGCCAACCGCCACTTTAGCGCTTGTCTACAGAGAGAGTAGAAATAAAAATGTATGGGGATGACACTGAAAAGTGTCAAAATTTACGTCAATCCCATATAATTTAGTTTTTTACTCTACAAGTAGACAAGCGCTAAATGGCACTTGGCTACAGCTACTGGTTGCTATAGACAGAACATACACACATTGACACGAGGGACATCTGTCATTTTCATAAGTCTGGTGTAAACACACGCACACATAGGTAAATAACCCACTGACATTTCGGTGCTTCAACCGTTTCTAAGTGGCATCATGACCGCCTTTTTTCAGCGACCTTGCGTAGAATAAAATTGACGTCTGACATTATTTTGAATGAAAGAATTGTCAAAATTATTCCTCCGATAAAGTTATCGGGCAACATATGTTTAGTGTTTACAAACCAAATTGTGTCCAGTCTACCAGCTACTTACATTGCAGACACACTTCGAAGTGAATAAAGTTCAACGGTACTGTATCTACCTGCCGTAACACATGACGCTGGCAGAATAGGCAACTACTAACTAGTGGGGACGCAATTGCCATAAAAGAAAAAAAAATGCTATCTGGAGTTGGAACAATCGGTCCTAAAACTAATAAAGAGGTGCATTTTTTGATTTTTGATACAACTAAAAAGTGTTGTACTCGTCTTAATAAAAACTCCACCTGATATCAACATATTTGTTCCCAATTCAAAACTCCGTATAATACGGAGAATTCGTGAATTGCTAAAAATATAGTGCACATATTTTATTTTCTTTAACTTAAAATATTTATTAAGAAATCGTCGAAACGCTTGGTTCGAACGGGAATGCGTGCCACGTGAACCAGCCCTATTCTCAGTTAAGGTGAAGTTACACTTTACGGCGCATATTTTTTATAAACGCACCTGACTTATTTCATTGGTAAAGTTGAAAAGCTTACCTATAAAACGTTCGAGGTATTAATACTGTACTCTGGTATGAGCCAATAAGTTTACTTTTTTATTACGACACTCGAGTTCACGCCGTATAATTTATTTTAGAACACCGCCATCTGTTGACGCTTACAAAACTGAGTTTAGTTTTTATGAGTTTTAACTTAGTAATTATAAATATCATTATTTTGACGCCTGTTATTGCTCTGAGAAAAGATTGAAGTACTAAAAGTACATTTACTTTTTCCTAGGTAAGTTTTTTATCAGCCACACATCACATAGCCATAACATTACGACTTTTATCCTTGAAGGGGTAGGCAGATGTGCACATTATGGCACTTAATATATAATTATTTATAAAATTTATATATAATAAAAATTTTGAAAAAAAAATATCTATACCTATATATATACATCGTGCAGGTACAGGCAGACTCCTTAATTTTGTTGTTTTTTACTAATAAAATAACACAAAAAGCAAAGTGTGTATAGCAATAATTTAAGAATTAAAAACTGAAGTTAAATACAGAAATCGTGAATAAAAATCATAAAATCTACATTGAAACAAATGCAATAAATCATTACGAAAAATAACTTATTTAATATTGAACATTCTGTTTTTTAAACTAAGGGTTTGTGTAGACGAGCGACTTTTGACCATAGAGGACAGAAATGAACGCGAGATCGTGAACTAGAGATCAAAAATTTTACTCAACCACATCACGAGGTAATTAGACTTCGATTAGATTAGATTCGTTATAACTAATTAAAAGATAATTAGTTATAACGAATAACTGGCAAGGTGGACTAACAGGCTAAATTAATAACCAATCTATTCAAATTCTTAGTGTATCAAAAACCTAAATTGTTCCATATTCAACAATTGTGGGAGAGCCATGCTTCGGCACGAATGGGCCGGCTCGACCGTAGTAATACCACGACCTCACAGAAAACCGACGTGAAGCAACGCTTGCGTTGTGGTTCGTCGTGTAAGTGAGGTTACCGGAGGTCGAATTATCCTCCCTCCCCCGTCTCCCCAATTTCCGAATTCTCCAATATCCTCCATCCTTCTTCTCCACAAGCTTCGGTGTTCCAGGAGTCCATGGGCGACGACGATTGTTTACCATGAGGTGATCCATGCTCGTTTACCGGCCTATGCCATAAAAAATATCAACATTAAGATCGCCTATTAACTTCAATCATAAGAAAAAGTACCCGTAATGTAGTTGTACAAGTTTGCCGGACAAAGATCTCTTGTCTGTGCAGACCCTAACCGTCCCAATGTTTTGTTTCGTAGATTCCCCGAGGGGGAAGCGCGGTGGAAGTTAGTGAATTGAATTTTACGATATTGTACCCAAACTCCCTTCAGTCCTCGTGTGGAATCATTTAAAATTAGTCCCTGTAGCACTGACTTTGTTTCCTAAACAAAAGTTCTTATATTGCGCTAAATATTCGGCACCATATTTAGGTACGATTTTAACACCGTATTTCTCAGTTCTTTCGTTTGAATATTTAACTTAGAAAATAATAAACAAATAACTATTATGGTTACGGTACCTTTTGTTCTCCGAAGGGGTAGACAGAAAGGGACAGTTCGCTAAATAAAATATTTTTTATTGAAGGGGAAAATCATTCTATGACTTCTCCCACCCGGGTAAGCCGAGAGGAAGTGTCAGAGTCTTACTAAAAACCTCCCCACTCCTACTCCTGCACTTCAAACCGGAGCCCCGGTAACCCGTTAAGTCCTCCGCAGTATGGAGGTGAGTTTATTGGTGGACACAGGACACAATCACAATTTTCGTTCTGTTACTTAGAAGTTCAGAAAATAGAATTTTTTTAACATACTTCTCCTAACCCAGAAATTGATCAAAAGAGTCCTTTTTGTCACCAAATGACTTCTTCCGCCCTACCAAAGGAGCGAAAGAGTGCCAGGTTTTTACTGACTAAAACCCATTCTACTTCTAGCCGGACACTCAGTAACCTTAGTAGTTATTCGTAGGTCCCCTACCAATACCACTAAATCTAATAGACCAAATTAAACCATTAAAATACAAAGAAAAACGAAGAAAACAAAAAAGAATTAGTTAGGTAACTTACGGCATTGATAAAATTATCCTCATCGCAGTCGCGAAGAAGGGTGCCGAAAAGACTAGCAGCATTGCCACGTTGGATGACAATGCTGCCAGTCCCTTTGACCAAGGTTTAGCATCTGTAAAGCCTATTCTTTGAATGTCGCATTACAAAAGCTTTTGGTTTAAACTAAATATTTTAAATGTTTAAATACAAAAAAATATTAGCAAATCTACAGGGATATTAATCTCAATAATAATTTAATGATCGCTGGGTGCTTTTTTGCGGGGCGAAAATCATCCAATGACTTCTCCCACCTGGGTGAGGCGGGAGGGAGTCAAACTCTCACTGACTAAAAACCACACCGTTCGTACTCCTGCACTTGAAGCCGGTGCTCTGGTACTACCTACGTCATGTAATATATTTTTTGTATGCCAGAGAGTAGTTACCCTTAAATGCTATGAAATATTCCGCCACATGACAGAGCGGGTCTTTATGAAGTGCCGCCAGTTTATTGTGCCAGTCTTAAACTTTTACGGATATTGAACTACGAGTACATACGACTGCGAAGACAATAAAAATATTTTCCCTGCAATATTCAAATAATTTCAATCCAATGATATGGCTTTGGGACCTTTATTTAAAAAAACTACCTAGTTACTATGTGCCTAGATACTTGCAAATATCGAATTTTAAGAAAGCTTCAAATAAAATGTCTTAATGATGTGAGTTATTAATTTTAGCCTTTAGTAAACTTATAATCTTTGAATGCCAAAGAAGATATTATTGATCACGAAGAGTTAAAACTCAAAACAAAGTTTCTATCGTCAGCTACATATAACTTGAAAAAAATAAAAAGTCAAACTCAAGTGATTTAACACTGGCTCTGTTTATTTTCTGTAACAAACACTTGAAAGAAATAAATAATAAATACTTACTGATAAATGTTAAAAGAAGAATTCTATCTTAAAAAAAAAACAATTCTTTTAATAAGTAACCACTGCGCCAGTCAAGTTATTCAAAAAAGATGAAGTTGTAAGATAGGCAAAATGCCCCTAGTGCAGGAGATATCGCGAGACCACGTGTTCTGAATTAATTACCCACATTGACACTCTCCCTTGATTTATGTCCCGGATACCAACTGATTATTAAATAGGGCAAACGGGTCATATTCAGGTAGACTATCATTGCTACTGAATACTTATTTGTGAAGCATTTCGTTATGACTTTTATTCCACAAATTGGCAACTTTGCACGGTTTAAAGGCTTAGGTTTTTATGGGTCGTAGTGTTATGTTCTATGTCATGACATCTAGCCTTCTTCGATAAATAAACAATTCAGTTCAAAAATACTGAAATTGAAAGATAAAGAATTAAAGAGAGTGTAAAGAGAAAAGGAAGTGCTTCATCGTACACAGCATCATCGCTTATCACCAGCCGCGATATTGGTCAAACGTCGGCCCATCAAATATGAAAAAATGAAGAAAAGATCTGCATCAATGTGGACTAGATAAAACCCAAAACTTTTACAGCTATATTGGGCGGCAAATAGATATACATAAACACACAGTGAGCTGCGCGACGTCGCCGCGACCGCGCACGCTGCTCATGTGGAAGAACCCCTCTGTGGTTCGAAACTAGTAGAGCTTTTTTCAGTATATTCACGCTAGTAACCCGCATGTTTAGTTAATTTATAAATACATACATATACTTTTGAAGGGCAAGCTACACATAATGTATTATTATTTTTTTGTAATAATTAGTCTCAAAACTACTCAAAACTCAAATCAGACAGGTACGTGAAGCCTATTCATCATTGAAAGGCTTGAAACTGCCATTTGCCCTGAGCCTGTAAAGATTTACGACTGCTAATTAAACTGGAGGTACATTCAAAGTAAACTGACCACAGAAATAAATCAAAGGCGACCTATAAAATGTAAATTTTTCGTAAGGTGGCAATCTCTTTGTGGAAGTTTTATTTATTTATTAAACTCTTAAACTGTCAAATACCAAGCGGTCACCGGTGACCGCAACCTATTGTTCTATAATTGTGTCTGCAAAACCGGTACTCGACGAGTTAAGCTGATATTATCCTTAACTTGGTTCTACGGTACAATCATTGAATACGACATAAAAATATGTTTGAAACATTCAAGTTATAAAGAGTTGTTTAATTATGAGCCATGCTTCGGCAAGAATGGGCCGGCTCGAACGGAATGATACCACAGTCACACAGAAAATTGACGTGAAACTTATGTCGTGTGGGTGAGGTTACTGGAGGTCCAATTACCCCCTTCTCCTTCCCCAATCTCCCCGATACCTGAATCGCCAACAATCCTGAATTTCCTAATCCCAAAAAGTCGGTTATGTCGAGGTCACACCTCTGGTGTTCCGGGTGTCCATGGGAGAAGCTGATTGTCAGCTCGTTTACTGGTTTCGTTTTTATTCCATTTAAAAAATAAATATATTCAGAACCTGTAATTTGAGTGATTCTTAGAAATGAAAGATATAACAGGCCACACCTTCAGGAAATATAACCATGACAATGTAATTACATCCAATTTAAATAAATGTAAACAAAATTATCTCTTGCTCAGAAGATAGATATTAAAAACCGCACACGGATTTGTGTCCCGAGGCGCCTAGCGAGTTTTAAGTCACTATAAAGGATTGATCAGATACTGTGGTTTCAGGACCCTTGGTAAAACGTGACCTGTCACACCAAAGACTGCCGGGAGCCATCCAGAGGGCAAAGCTACCCGCAGGAATAGGATATGATCTGGGAAATACCAAAACCAGTAAGTATTAATAAGTCAACGTCTTCTTTCTCGATAAGGTTTTTTAAGGTAGGTGATCTATATATCTATAACTAGATTCAGCTGTATTTAGACTTAGCTAAAATACTCAATAATTAAACAAAATAAAATTGGTAGTTGTAGAAAACACAATGTGTTGATATCTTAGGAAGTATATCTTGTTTCAAAACCGACTTCAAAAAACCAAATACTCATAACAAACAAATAGTCAAAACGAAAAAGCAAAAAATAACTATTATTAGTACTGATAGGTTACCCACCCACTGATAGGTAAGACTGTCGGTGCCATAAGTTCCATACAAAATTATTTATTAAAACCTTAATAGGTATCTAATTCACAATTTTGTGGACATTAAGTTTTATTTATTTATTTATTTATTTACACACATAACATACAAATATCCTTACAGGCTAGACCCAATGCGATATTGCAGCAAATATTAAAATTACAATAATAAACAAAATATACAAACAAGAAATATCTATATACTCTATAGAATATATAATAAGATAAAGAATTTATAATTAGCTTTTACTACATATAGCAAATCCTATGCATGGCTGCTCGTGTAAATTCTCCTAAAGAGCAACAGAATATATCTACGTCATTAGCAACGAGGTTCAGAGTGCGAAGCGCACACGTGAGCGGTGCCTCCCGCAGCAAGTTAGTTCGCGAACGTGGTTCTGCCAGTAACCGCGGCTGGCGACGACGACTCACGTATCCATCGAGCACGACCAGTTCAACCATTCGCAATATATTCGGATTGTGTATCTGCCCCCTAATTATTTTAAAGATATAAGTCACCAATGCGAGTTGCCTCCTGACCTGTAGTTTATTATATCCAACCATAGTTATATCATTATGATATGTGCGTTGCGATGTTATGAGTTTTTGGTTTCTTAATGTCGGTTTTTTAAACGCAGTTGTTATTTTATTATTTTATCATTTTCAGTGTAAAGCTACATATACCCGTTTTGTTACTTATAATCTATATAGGTGCAAAGTTCTAATCAATACAAATTATTCAAGCCCAAACACAAGGTAGTTACAGTATAGTAATTTAATAACTTCTTCATCATCAGACCCTTAATGGCAGCTCCACTCTATCTAGGTGTAAAATCCTCATCAATACAAATTAATCAAGCCCAAAAACAAGGTAGTTTATATAAACCGCTGAGGAGTTCCCTCGACTGTCTGTCAGTTCCATCATCGGGTCGACTCCAGACCCTTATCAAATTGTAGTGTTTAAAAATCGTAATTGACAAACATAATAGACGCATTACTCGCCCATAGAATTTTCTTAAGTTCCCCTCGATTTCCCTAGGATCCCATCATCAGATCCTGACCTCATGGAAATGGAACTATCTCGGGATTATACCCTTTCAAATAAAACAAGAATTTTGGAAATCGGTTCACAAATGACGGAGTACTGTACGAACAAAAAAAAAACAATCAGCCGAACATAGTCCTCCTCCTTTTTTTGAAGTCGGTAAAAATTTAGCAGACTTTCATCCCGTATTCCATAAAAATTCTTTTCACTTCAGAGATTTATCGAAATTTTACTGATGCGTACCACCAGGAAAAAATCTACTAATTTATGAAATTCTTTAGTAAATGAATCAGAACGTACAATAAAACTATTGCTAGTAAAATATTGACTGCCTCGTTGGCCGAGTGGTCATAAGTGCGACTGCCGGGCAAGAGGTCTCGATTTTGATTTCCGGGTCGGGCAAAGTATAAATGGGTTTTTTCAAAAAATCTCAGTAGTAGCACGGAGTCTGGAATTGTGGTAAATGGCAATAGGCTCACCCCCTATTACATGGAACTCATAACATAAATAGTGAAAAATGGGTGTTACATTATACAGTGGCATTAAGTGCCGTAATGTACACCTCTGCTTACCCCTTCGGGGATTAAAGGCGTGATGTTAAGTTATGTAAGTAAAATACGGGTCAATTTCTACTTAGGTACGTATGACTGAAGTTTGTCGAATTCATACTCCCATGTTAGGGACGCACCCAATGTTTCCACTCCTGTTTTATTTAGATGACACCTCGTTTCATTTAGATTCTGATCCAACAAGGAAGAGCTTGTCACCCCACATAAAATGTAACTTAATATTTCAATGTTACCCGTGATTTTTCTTAAATAAAAGTATGAAGTTTGTATGTACCTACTGTTATTTGTGTACAATGTAAAACTCGCATACCTACATACAAAATGTGTTATGCTTTTTTTTGTCCAAACGAGTGAGCACTTTGGCTTTTTTTATGGGACAAGCCCGCCACAACTTCCCAAAACCGCTGCAACTCCTGTAAGCCAGGATCTACAGTAGATACAACCATGATAACACCAGAACACTGAAGTCCGGCGCGTCCCAGGGACATGAGTAACTGTCTTGGTTCCCGCAACGAAGTGAATCAGCACTTTGGCTTACAAACTTAATTTACTTCTACCTCTAAGTTATGTTGCTTATTCGAAAATTAGCAATTATAATTACGTCAGTCATATTAAGAGACTAGCGGCCCCGATAGACGTTGCCCTGCATATAATACCTCTAATAATAGATAAATAACCTAGATACCGACTACAGCACCATCAGCGGGCTGATTTGTGAATCTAAACCATCCAGGGCGCCACTCAAACGCAAACAGAAAAAATCATTTAAATCGGTCAAGCCGTTTAGGAGGAGTTCAATGACATACACACGTACACCAGAATTATATATGTATATAAAGATATATCGAGATTACTATTGTCAGCTCCAAATAAATGTAAACGTTAAAATACTCAAGGCATCCTACTAATACTATAAATACGAAAGTTTATATGTTTATTACTCCTTCACGTCAAAACGGCTGAAGAGATCGGGATTAAATTTGGAACAGAGATAGATTATGATCTGGGATTACGCATAGGCTTTTTACCCCACGAGACTATGAAATAAAAAGTTGAAGAAATTCTTAGATAGTTGATGTAACTTGGTATTTGTGTATTTACACAGTTCTGATTCATTTACCTGCTGTCTTTAGACATTATTGCCTTCAAGCCAACTCGCCATTCTGGAAATGTCTGTTGGGTCGGCCTTATCTCCTGAAACACAGACTTTAATTCTTAGAAAACCTTGACTTTAGGTCTTTTGGGACCCTTGTAGGGCAGGCAAGCGCTTTTAGGCACGTCAAATGATTATGGGAACCAATGAATTTAAAATACGTTCCTTATCTGTTGGGAAGTTCGAAATTTCGAGGTAAATAATATTCTTACATACCCCAGGGATGTTAAAAGGACAAGCCGACGCTTTAAGGTACTCCAAATGATGGTGTAATTTCACGAAATTATATCGAGAAGTAAAATTGTTTTGCAAATTATGTTTTAAGTTTAACAAATGATTTAGCATAGGAATTATATTTATTTATTTATATTTACTGAATGTTAATGAATTACATACAGCCAGTACCTATATGAAGATTGCTGATGTTGCATCCGCATCAACACTTATTATTTTAATTAATTGCTGATACCCCTTTGACGTCAGACGATTTCGCAAGTTGTTGTTTGTTCAATAAATTGTAAGAATGATCATTCTATTACCCTACATCCCATTAGAATCATCATTCATAGGGGTATTTTTTTTTAATTATTCAGTAACTAATTTAATTTAAAATCATTTCGGTTTTTTTTTCGATCCTCCGATTGCAGTAAACGTAATTAATGTTACCTACATTAACATTAAATTAATTTAGATAAAGTTGTATCTATCGTTTTCACACGTCATTATCAACATATAAGAAATTGGTTGTAATCTTTGAAAAAAAGTAAAATTGTGTGGTAAATTAAATAGGAAGAAAGATGGAAAGAAAAGAAAAGAAACATTACCGCTTATTACGCCACAACACACACGCAGACAACAATGCAAGTACACACAAAAAGAAGTTCAAGACTCGAACACGAAAGCTCGAGTCCACAGCGCTGTTTTTCAGCTCCAGCCTATAAAATACAGTTGCATAATGCGGCCTACCGAACTGTAGTTGGATCCTTCACTAAATTGTAAAATGCATAACAGACTCATAAACACAAATGGATACTTATTTATAATTTACAACAATGATTATAAAATAACAAAGTGAAACAATTAATTCGTGAAAGACCAATCAGGAAAATCACTTTAAGTACCTGCTAAACTCTATTAGGTAGGTGGAAAAAATGGCTACATAAATTGCCGCCGTATATCGTTGGTTCAATCTATTAAAACCCGTTAAACGGGTTAGAAACTCGAAAAGTAGTAGTTAGTGTCCATGAGGCTCGTTCAATAGATTCGAATAAGTGGTACGTTACTCGTCCGCCAATATCCGGACTAAAGCGGAAAAAACTCGATTAAAAAAGGTTAACTTAATGGGCGGAGCAGTGAAAAGTGATGCAATTACGTAAAATTGATTCTACCCTTTGTTCCTTCAATCTTGAACCGTTGATTGGCTAAGGATATGCTCGAATGTACTGTTCTTTGTAGTAGATTGTACCTCTATAACATGTTTTAGATGATATAGTTTTTCGAATGTAAACAGTCTTTGTTATGCTTGTCCTCTTATTATTCCCACAAAACATCACTTACGCAACCCATCTCATCATATATCCGAACTACGATTGTTAATTCTTCTTGTAAGATTTTACCAGCCATAGAAATCGAACTATTTACGCCATTTAAATCTACACTTTTTCTTCATTTTATCAAACCCTCTATACTTTATAATAACCCTCGTGAAACATACTAAATTAACTAAAAATTGCGAGTTTATTCACGTGAATATATTGAGAAAAGTTCTACTAGTTCCGAGGCACAGAGGGGCTCTTCCTCATGAGCTGCAGATGCTGCTGTGAAGCAAACGCGCATGCTTTCCGCGACGGACTCGCAACGCAAGTAACAACACCAACGCATACGCCGACGCTAGCCGAAAGCTAATAGGCTGCGCAACATTGCCGCGACCGCGAACGCTGCTCATGACGATAAGCCCCTCTGTGGCTCAAAACTAGTAGTACTTTTCTCAATATATTCACGTGAGTAACCCGCGATTTTTAGTCAAACTCTCCTATAACTTAAAAAAGTGTATTCCCTTTACATCACGGTTTGACAACACGGTTAGTGCGGTGGCTGGGCAACCGGCTGCCACGCAACGTGTCGCGGGTACGATTTCCGCACGGAGCAACTCTTTGTGTGATCCACAAATTATTGTTCCGGGTCTGGGTGTAATGTGTATGTGAACTTGTATGTTTGTAAACGCACCCACGACAATCGAAAATCCTAGTGTGGGGCACCGTGTTTTAATAATAATAAAAAAAACATCAAAATATTCTGTACTGTAGATACACGCGAGATACATTGTGTTTTCTATTGTGCCTCATATGACGGCAGATCAGAGGTTAAAGGTAACTATATTGTCATTTAAACAACTTACGTTACCAATTAATCAAATACTTGAAGGGCAAAATATTCATCAAGAAATGAAAAAGAAAAAAGCCAGTGCCTCTGTTTCCTTACTTCCAAATGTAGAACACCGAGCGCGCGCCTCAAAGAGCCATCAGACCACCACGGTCGGGGCCAAATAGGGCTGATGCCGATTCGGAGTCGCGGAGAAGCTAACGGGCTACCGGGGCTCCGGCTCGAAGTGTAGGAGAAAGAACGGGGTGGTTTTTAGTCAGTAAGAGTCTGACACTCCCTTTCGCCTCACTCAGGCGGGAGAAGTCATTCGATGATTTTGCCCCCTTAAAAAAACAAAAAAGGTGTAGAACACCGACATAGTTTGACAAATTTACAAAAAATAACATTGAAGGGATGATGTGCTTATTGAAAATCAATGCCCGGCTTAAGAGGTAAGGAGTACTGACTTTATCTCCTTAATTTTAAAGTCAAATTCTTAATCCACAAAGTATTCGAAGCACGTCTGCCCGTCGTGGCTACTTTGCGTTGCAAATACCATTGCAGGGTTAAGGGTTTACTAAGGAAAGTTTGTTTATGTAATTTTGGGAGCTAATCATCTATATAACCTTGGTATAAGTACATAGTGAGTTGAGTTTTACCCTTTCCACGTGCCACTCATGAATTTAAGGTTCAATTTTCTTTTAAAGAAACGGTAGTGATAACTAACATAGATTAATATATTTTTTTATTTTTTATAATATAAAATAACTTCACGCCTTTTATCCCCGAAGGGGTAGGCAGAGGTGTACATTACGACACTTAATGCCACTTTACACTATTTATGTCATGAGTCCCATGTAATAGGGGGTGAGCCTATTGCCATGTATATACCAGGCACAACTCCAGACTCCGCGCTACTACTGAGAATTTTAAAAACTCAGTAGTACTTTGCCCGACCCAGGAATTGAACTCAGGTTCAATTCCCGGTTCAATCCCCTTGCCCGGCAGTCACACTTGCGACCATTCGGCTAACGAGGCACTCATTTTTATTTATTGACTTAATTTATTTTTTTAAATCCATTGCCCCACTCTTGGATTTTCTCCTGTGTCGTGGGTGACTTTACAAACATACAATTTCACATGTACATGACACCCAGACCCGAAACAATAATTTGTGGATTCCACAAAGACTAGCTCTATGCGGGGACCGAACCCACTACACGTTTCACGGCAGCCAGTTGCCAGCCACCCCGCTATCCGTGCAATCAGTAATATAGAGTTTAACAGAGACATGTCTTTTATAACTATAAATTTAATAATGCTTCATGCGTTTTATTGGATACGAAACACTGATAAGATCCCTGAAACAATAATTCTTATGTATCTTTTCCTTTTTTAAAGCAGGTCGCTAGTAAACAGCCAGTCTGGAGGTCATTTTAACTTACTTTTATATACAGCACTGGACGCGGCTCATAAAGCGGCTAATGTCATGACATCCCACCGCCTTAGATTTGATGTTTAGGATAGCTTTTCTGATCTCCCCTGGATCAATCGGAGTGAAGTAAAAGCAGTTAATATCAGGCGATAGGTAGAGTGACGTCATAATGTTGTACATAGGTACATTTCGTTCACAAACACTACAGATAATAAAACATTTATTCTAAAATTTCTTTAGTAAAATTAAGAAATACAAACACGTTTCCAGTTAAACAATAGGTTATTGATAAGCGGTTGCATTGTATTGTATTGTAAAGTCAAATCGTCAATTGCAAAATATTCAAAGCTACCGCTGTTCTGACTTGCAAATACTACTCGTATTGGACTTGACTGCTACAACCGGAGACATACATAATTCCTACTTGACTACTATATTAATATATGCAATATAGCGTCACATTTAACCCTAATATCGTTTAAGACGGATTTGTCGTAGCGGCTTCGTTAGAGCACTTCAAAAGGGGCCACCGATTGGTTACCATCAGATAATCCAACTGCTCGTATACAAGCCTATCTCATAAAGAAAAAAAAACATGTAAATAAGGTTTTGCCATTACTATGTGAACTAGGTTAACCGCTCATGTACGGACCAGATCAACACTCTTCGTATCATATTAGAACAGGCATCAGAATGGCAACGTGACATTTATCTCACATTTGTTGACTTCGAAAAAGCTTTTGATACGTTGAAGTGGTCTAGCATCTGGTCTCGTCTACTGGACATCGGAGTGCCGCCGAAGATTGTCCGTTTATTGGAGAGCATTTATAGGAAATATTCCTGTAGGGTAACCCATAACGGGCTGATATCGGATGACATAACAGTGCATGCGGGTGTACGTCAAGGCTGCCTCCTGTCGCCGCTTCTATTCCTGGTCGTACTTGACGGAATTATGCTTCGCATTTCAGAAGATCGGCGCCGCGGGATAGAATGGGGATTATGCAACGTCCTAGAAGACTTGGACTATGCCGACGATCTTTGCCTGCTTAGTCATACCCACGCCGACATGCAAGCAAAGCTAAACGATCTGCGTCAGGAAGCGGCAAAAACAGGCCTCAAGATCAACACACGGAAGACCAAAGATATGAGATCGGGCGTGAAGAATAATTCACCGTTGCTGATTGGCACTGAGGCAGTGGAACGCGTCCACAAGTTTACTTACCTCGGGAGCGTCGTGTCAGAAACTGGAGGGAGTGAGGAGGACATCGCCTCACAGATTGCCAAAGCCCGAGCTACTTACGCGCAGCTGAGACCTGTGTGGCAGTCACGGAAACTGACCCGAAGAATTAAGCTCAGAATCTTCGGGTCCAATGTCAAATCCGTACTGCTCTACGGGTGCGAGACGTGGAAGGTCACGAAAGACATCTCCCGCCAAATCCAAGTTTTCGTCAACCGATGCTTACGTCGCATTCTCGGTATTTTCTGGCCCGAGATCATCTCCAATGTAGACCTATTGTAGAGATGCCGCGAAACTCCGATCGACCATCAGATCAAACGTCGCAAATGGGGATGGATAGGCCATACGCTCCGAAGGGGTCCCGACCATATTTCCAAGCAAGCGCTGGATTGGAATCCCCAGGGAAAAAGGAAGCGTGGCCGCCCTCGGCAAACCTGGCGTCGTACTGTGATAGCAGAGGCGGCGAGCATCGGAATGACGTGGAGCGAGGTGAAGCGAGAAGCTCAAGATCGATCGAGATGGAGAACCTCTGTGGACGCCCTCTGCCCCATCTAGGGGACATAGGACTATAAGTCAAGTAAGTCATGTGAACTAGGTACCTACAAAAGGAATGTACAAGTTTACAAGTGTGGGAGAGCCATGCTTCGGCACGAATGGGCCGGCTCGACCAGAGTAATAGCACGGCCTCACAGAAAACCGACGTGAAACAACGCTTGCGTTGTGTTTCGCCCCTCCCCAGTCTCCCCAATCCCTGAATCCTCCACAATCCTCAAATTCCCAACTCCCAAAAAGCCGGTAACGCACTTGTAACGCCTTGGTGTTTCGAGAGTCCATGGGCGGCGCCGATTGCTTAACATCAGGTGATCCATTTACTCGTTTACCGGCTAATCCCATAAAAAAATATAGTACCAACATTATGTTTCATAAGATACCGCTACAGCGCTTTCAAGTAACTGACAATAACTGGAAGTGAATGGCGTCATAAAGGCAATTTTGGTATATTTTTATTTCATTCTACCTCTAGAACAAAATATTACGAATATATTGTTTATGCGGTCTATAATGTGATGGTATCATATATCTTGTTTCGTTACATGTATTTGATAGGTCAGCGTTTGGCTTCTAAGGGTAACTGTCCACGTTGCGTTATTTGACGAATGCATTTTATACATGCATCGTTCTCAACCAAAAGGTAGTCTACAAATGACGAATGCTTGAATTTTGCTTAGAAACAATGAAACCTGTATACGAAGCAATTCTCATATCGATGTTGATGAATACATGACTATAAACAACCTATTCACTCGAGATTTGAAGACACCCAAGTTTCCTTCAGGGAACATAGACTCTGATATGGAATTCTACTCCTTAGCAGTTCGCATAAGGAAACTCGAAATAAAATGTTTTGTGCAAGTGGAAGTAACATCCACCATATAACGGTGTCATTTTGTCGTTTGTCTAATAGTGCGATGGTGAAATGGACTTGAGGAATGAAGTCCACACTGTAAGAACTCAATCTAAACTCAGGAATAAAACGATGACTACTTTGATATTCTTCGATATCATTTTCACAATAAAAATATCAACGTTCTGTTCAGCGGTTCAAATTCAAGTGCCGACCAAATCATAACTGCCAACCATGACAGTTGAGAGTAAAGTTTTTAACTCTTGATTCATCTACCTTAACAATTGGGATGATGACAGGGTATGAAAATTAAAAATCTAATTAGTCCGTAAGTTAGGTAATGAAAAAATATTAGACACGTATTTTTTTATTTTGTCGTATTATAAAACAATACTTAGATAAAACGAATCAAAGTTTAAGAGTGGGGGCTGAAACGTCATTTCTACGTATAAAATGTACACAGACGTGACGTCACGCGATATTTCAAATCAATATAATATCGTCGAAAGTATTCGTTTCTGAAAGAAAATAAAAAATACGTGTCTATTGGTTTAAAATTATCTACCAGACGGACATTAAAATAAGAATTAGGCATCTACCCTATTATCGCCAGGACATCAGCCTTCTCTAATCTGCTAACACCTACCTTCAATAAACTTTTGACTTTATTATAATACGATAAGGTTGAAAATCTACAATGTGAAACTTCAGAAACAAATTAATTTGCACTTGTGCATAATGA
Source organism: Spodoptera picta (assembly GCA_038387885.1). Lineage (NCBI taxonomy): Eukaryota > Metazoa > Arthropoda > Insecta > Lepidoptera > Noctuidae > Spodoptera > Spodoptera picta. Next base: position 649,909 of record JAZHFQ010000452.1, read on the forward strand.
TTGTATGTAGGTACTAGCTTCTACCAACGGCTTTGCCTGTGTTCTTGTAGGAAAAAGTAACATATATGTTATTCGGGATCATAATTATATTTATTTATTTATTCAGACTTAGTACAGAAACATATTATGTACAGATGTAGAGGTACTTAATGCCTTAGGCATTGTCTAACAGTCGACCTTATTAAGGTGGTGCAGAGATGAAAGTGACAGGTGACTAAGCAAATATTAGTAATAAATAACTACCTATATATAAATACCTACTTAGATAATAATAATACAGTCATACATAATTAACATAATCTACCTCGATTTCAAATGCTACCCCGATCCCTTCAGCCGTTTTGATGTGAAGCTGTAATAAAAAACATACAAACTTTCGCATTTATACCTCTCAGTAAGACGCACACATTGTAACAGTGTTTATAGTTAGTAATTGCTGACATTGTAATTGAAGTTGTGTACACAAGCAATAATTTATACAGTACGCACCGACCTACATAGGTACTCTATGTACCTAATTCTGCACGATAACCTTCCTCATTTCATAATGGTTTTGTACATTTTTTTTATTGTTACTGTTGTAATGATATATCAAAATAATATAATGATACCATCTCTGTTGAAACATAGAGACTTAAATTTGTAATGTTTGTTTATGGTATATAAAAAAATATAATTGTCTATATATATTATTAAAAATGGAATAAAGTTTAGTCTGTTTGCTACATTCACGTATTTTGCTGATAGTTACACCATGACATTTTATCTTTTACGGCTCCTTTTGGTCGTAGCGTGGTGTTAATATACATAGTACACTATTACTAAGCCTGCCTCGTTGGCCGAATGGTCGCAAGTGCGACTGCCGGGTGAGTGGCCTCGGGGTCGATTCCCGGGTCGGGCAAAAAATTACTGGGTTTTTAAAAATTCTCAGTGTTGGAGTCTTTTTTTTTGAGGGGGAAAATCATCGAATGACTTCTCCCGCCCGGGGGAGGCGAGAGCGAGTATCAGACTCTTACTGAACCGCACGACCCCAGCCTACAACCTCCGGGGTAGCCTCATAACATAAATAGTGCAAAGTGGGTGTTACATAGTACAGTGGCATTAGAAGTCGTAATGTGCACGTCTGCGTACCCCTTCGGGGATAAAAAGCGTGATGTTTTGATGTTATACATATACTATAACTGAGGTTAGACTATCTAACACAAAAAGTATTTCAAATTCAAGCCAGTAGTTTCGAGGTTAGCGCTTTCAAACAAATGAACAAACAAACTCTTCAACTATACAATATACAGTTTACACTAATATAATAACGTTGAATAGTTTATTGGTTTGAAATATATTGCAACACCAACACTGGTGAATCGAACAGTCTCAATACCTGATATTTTTTTTGAGAGGTGAAAATGATTCCATTACGTCTCCCACCCGGGTGAGGCGAGAGGGAGTGTCAGACTCTTACTAACTAAAAATCACCCCATTTCTACTCCTGCACTTCGAGCCGAAGCCCCGGCAATCCGATAAGTTTTCCGCGGCTCCGGATCGGCATCAGCCCTGTTAGGCCCCATCTGTGGTGGTCTGATGGTTCCTTGAAGCGCGCGCGGTCAGGTCGGGCGGCGAGTCGCCCGTGCTCGCCATCCGTAGGTCCGAGCTTACAGTGGCCGGAGATCGTCTCGCGATCTCCGACGCCTGGAGTGTCTCTCGTGACGGCTGGGGCGTGAGGAGGTTCGTTCCCTCACTCGCTCCGCCTCCGCCTTAGCTAGCATGACTGCTTCGCAGAAGGAGGAGACGGCATCCCAGTCCCTCTCGCTCCGTACCATGGTCTGAACCGTAGCCAGACGCGAGAGGTCGCCGTCGCCGATCACATCCGTGAGGACACGGCGGTGCTCAGCCCAAGCATGACATACCGCCACCGTATGGTCCACCGTGTCCTCCAACAGTCTCAATACCTGGAAGTTGAATTTGCGATAATTTTGGTCAACAACAAACAAAGCAAATAACTTATCTTGTAAAAAGTTTGTACATCTGCCGGATGTGCGATAATATTATATTAATAACATTAAGTACACTACTACTAACAATATTAATATTTGTTTATCCTTCCGACCTGGCAAAGCAAATTGCCAAGCACGAATAACTTAGCTCGCTGCTCTTTGAGAAGTGGCTTGAGAGACGCTACGGCGTCCTCACCTACCACCTGATGCAGGTCGAGAGGTACCTGTGTCTGATAGAGCGAGAGTAAACGCCCGGGTGTCATCAATGTGAGTACCGCCCTCAGGTCACGGTGGAACTCTCGGTAGGGGCATGCCCTGCGTGGGCTGTGCACCGTCGTGCCCTCAGGGATGTTTGGAGATCTGTTGTTATTAGTGAAACAACTTGTTGTCGTAGACCGAATGAATTTATTAGCCGGAGGTGGTTGTTTTTATACAAAAATTGGTACTAGTGCTACTTACAACTAATTCTGTACATTAACCAATTAAAACTATTAAATTAAAAATAAATAAAATTTAGAAATTTGTACACCAATAACATCGCCTAAATTATAGCCAATAGCGTTACACTATTTAGGACAGAACTTTATTTACAATGTGAACAATGGAAAGAAAAGGATAGCCGATAAAAGAGCGAGATAGTCGATGAGTGTGAGGTCCGTGCAAAGAGGACGCGCCTCCGGAGCTCCGCGCGCTGAGTTTCGCGCCGCTATAAATATTGCGTAACGCGTGCCTCTGTCCTTTCCTCCTGCGACCGTCGAGCCGTGAAGATGCAAACGCCGTGCGCCGTGCCGTGCTGCGATACCTACGCGCGTTGGTCGGCGCGTGATACTCGCAGCGGCGTCGGCGAGTGACTTCGTCTCTTGTAGACAGAGGATCAAAAACGTTCAGCAAAATAGCTCTTTTCAGAGCTTTCTGTGTTAACAGAGCATATCAAAAACGTGAAATAAAATAGCTCTTCTCAGAGCTGTCTGTGTTAACAGAGGTGGTCAAAAACGTTGAATAATATAGCTCTTTTCAGAGCTGTCTGCTTCTTGGTTTCTGTTAAACGATGGTCTAAATCCTTGTAGCTTGTGCTATGGCTAGTGTGGCTACAGTACTCCCTCTCAAGCGAAGCGTACCGGTAGTTTGACGACACGGCCCGAGCGAGTTTTCTTATCGCCGGGATGTGACGTCGCTTTTGGTTGCGGTACATGTGTTTTCCTGGTAATCTTGCTGGTTTCCTCGGTAATAATGGTTGAAGGTAATGGTAATTGCTTGGTAACGCTGGGTTGAGGTAATGTGAAGGTAACTGTACTGGAGGTTGGAGGTAAAGTATCTTGAATGTCTTCGGTGAGTATAAATGCAGGCTTCAATCGGTCGATTGATATATTTGCTTGACGCTCGGGTAATTGTACTGTGTATACCTTCTCAGTACGTTGTAACACTCTGTAGGGTCCTTCGTATGGTGATTGAAGTGGTTTTTTTACTGCATCTGTTCTTATGAATACGTGGCTGCACGTGAGTAGGTCTTGATGCACGAATACGCTTTTATTGCTGCTGTGATGCTTCGTAGGTACTTGCGGTTTGTTTTGTTGAATTATATTACGTAGGTTGTCAACGTAGGTATAATCCAAAGTAGCAGGTGTGCAGGTGGTACTTGTAGTGAAAAATTCGCCAGGTAGACGTAGATTGTAGCCGTAGGTAAGTTCGGCGGCACTCACACCTGTGTCTGAGTGTAGCGCGGCTCGAAGTCCTAGTCGGGGTCACCACTTTGGAGATCTGTTGTTATTAGTGAAACAACTTGTAGTCGTAGAACGAATGAATTTATTAGCCGGAGGTGGTTGTTTTTATACAAAAATTGGTACTAGTGCTACTTACAACTAATTCTGTACATTAACCAATTAAAACTATTAAATTAAAAATAAATAAAATTTAGAAATTTGTACACCAATAACATCGCCTAAATTATAGCCAATAGCGTTACACTATTTAGGACAGAACTTTATTTACAATGTGAACAATGGAAAGAAAAGGATAGCCGATAAAAGAGCGAGATAGTCGATGAGTGTGAGGTCCGTGCAAAGAGGACGCGCCTCCGCAGCGCCGCGCGCTGAGTTTCGCGCCGCTATAAATATTGCGTAACGCGTGCCTCTGTCCTTTCCTCCTGCGACCGTCGAGCCGTGAAGATGCAAACGCCGTGCGCCGTGCCGCGCTGCGATACCTACGCGCGTTGGTCGGCGCGTGATACTCGCAGCGGCGTCGGCAAATTACTTCGTCTCTTGTAGACAGAGGATCAAAAACGTTCAGCAAAATAGCTCTTTTCAGAGCTTTCTGTATTAACAGAGCATATCAAAAACGTGAAATAAAATAGCTCTTCTCAGAGCTGTCTGTGTTAACAGAGGTGGTCAAAAACGTTGAATAATATAGCTCTTTTCAGAGCTGTCTGCTTCTTGGTTTCTGTTAAACGATGGTCTAAATCCTTGTAGCTTGTGCTATGGCTAGTGTGGCTACAGATGTGATCGGCGACTGCGACCTCTAGCGTCCGGCCCTAGTCTGGGTCATGATGCGGAGCGAGGAGGACTGGGATGCTGTCTCCTCCTTTTGCGAAGCAGTCATGCTAGCTAAGTAGGAGGCGGGACGCGTGCGTCGCGAAGGAATAGTACCTACTGTGGTGCGTTCGGTCCTAGGATTGGCTGGTTCACTGGAGCCGGCAAATCAGAAATTACGTTACGAATGCGATAGTTATTCGGTTTGACACTTAGAACGTATTTTTTGCGCGTATACTTAGTTGAATAGTATGAATAATCGCTTTTTAATTATAAACAGAAAAAAATAATAATAAGGTAATAGATATGAACGTTACCCCACACCGAGATTTTCTCCTGTATCGTGGTTGCGTTTGCAAACATTTAATTTCATTTAAAAATATACAATTTGACACCCGGAAACGAAACAACAATGTGAAGGCTACGCAAAGAATTACTCCGTGCAGGAATCGAACTCGCTACATTTTGTGCGGTAGTCGGTTGCTATCCGCGCCCGTCACAGTCAATTTAAAAATAGGAAGTGAATGTTGTTACCTTATAGAGGTACACCATGAAATCTGTTTCGTTTCCGTCCCGCAGCGAAACAACTTGCCATAACTTGCGATGTATGATGTATGTCGGAACGGTCATTAGTACGGGATTTCGATTTACTACAAAACGAAGGAATAACAACAAAATGAATAAAGATGGCGCGCTTCAAGAGTTAATTGTGACGTCATGTCCGCCTAAGAGTGGGGGAGATTGAGTGACTTTCAACATCGCACAACAGCAGGCACTCTTGGCTGGGACTCCGAACGAACAACGACGCACTAAGAATACTGTCGGCCGAATAATGATTGCAATCATTAGAATCAGTGCTGTAAAATTGTCATTGACATTACCTCTATATTGTTTGAGATTATAACGGTGAATATTATTACAATGTAAGTGGACTAAACTTTGATGTATTTTGACCATTTGTAAACTTTGAAAGGGACTGAGACCTCTGAGTTTGTTTCGGCGTTTCTTCTCAGAATAGTCCGTAGGAAATGCCGACTTAATTAAAATGCGAACAAGTAAAGGTGCACTGTCGAAAGTAAACGTTACTTTATTTACGAAGATTTAATTGTTTTATTGCTGCATAAACATACCTCTACCGATATATATGACGAAGAGGGCTCTCGCTTGACATCACCCACACCATCCTCCGACATGTAAAAACAAAAAAATATTAAAGTCGTTTTGTAGTTCAAAAAGAAAAATGAAAACTAGACGTGACGACAAAATTTGTACGCACTATATTCCCATCGCACGGGCCACCCGACGACAAATATCTCTTCGAGAATTACACATGAGTTCGTATGCGCTTTTGAAGTTTGCTTTTTTCACCGGATATTTATTGGCATAGCAATAGTTTCATAAAGAAATAAAATGTTTAAAACATTTTATTCCTTTGTAAAACTATTGGATTACCAAGGCAGAATCATTTTACTTCGGGACGAGAACGAAATAGATTTCACGGTGTACCTAACTAGGTACACCGTGAAATCTATTTCGTAGGTAGTTACCTACCATGTTCAAAATCGATCGGGAGACTTAATTTTGATATAGGTATTTCTTCGTTCAACTTCTGTATTCTAAAAGTGCTATATTACGTTGAAGTTTTAAAATATTACTTTTTAGCATGGCAGGCAAAACCGTGGGCAAAAACTAATAAAAATGAACAATACCAGTTGTCAGCAATAAATAAAGTCCTATATACTATCTTTGCAGACTCAAACCTTTGACATCCGTCACCCGGCGATAAAAATGTAGATTACTTACAGCATGTTTAAATTTACAAGTGCATATTATATTTTTATGGAATAAGGCAACAGATCACCTGATGGTAAGCAATTGGCGCCGCCCACACTAACAAATAAGTAACAAGTGTGTTGTCGGCCTTTTGGATTTGAAGATTGGGATATTTGGGGATTGGTGATGGGCCAAGGCAAGATTGAATCTCCGGTAGCCTCACTCATATGGCGAAACACAACACAAGAGGTACCGGTTAGCCGTAGCTTCACTCCTGTTGAGCCAACCCATTCGAGCTGAAATTGGGATGATGACGGGGTATGAAAATTAAAAATCTAGTTAGTCCGTAAGTTAGGTGATGAAATAATATTAGACACGTATTTTTTTTATTTTGTTGTATAATAAAATAATACTTTGATAAAACGAATCAAAGTTTAGGAGTAGGGGCTAAAACGTCATTTCTACGTATAAAATGTACATAGAAGTGACGTCACGAGACATTTCAAATCAATATATCGTCGAAAGTATTCGTTTCTGTAAGAAAATAAAAAATACGTGTCTAATGATTAAAAATTATCTACCAGACGGACATTAAAATAAAAATTAGGTATCTACCCTATTCTCTAAATGTGGCATAACCATGCTTCGGCACGAATGGGCCGGCTCGACTGGAGTGATCCACGGCTTCAAAGAAAACCGACGTGAAATAACAATTGCGTTATGTTTCGTCGTGTGAGTGAGGTTATCGGAGGCCCAATTACCCCCTCCCCAATCTTCCCAACAATCCTCAAAATCTTAATCCCTTAAAGGCCGGTAACGCAAATGTAGCGCCTCCGGTGTTTCAGGTGTCCATGGGCGGCCCCGACTGCTTAACATCAGGTGATTCGTAGTTCGTTTACCGGCTTATACAATAAAAAAGACATGGCTCTGCCTCAATGACAATCGCGGTTACTTCGAAATTAAAGTAATCAAAACTCAAAACAATAATTGTTTCAAATAGATGTAATTTAAATAGATGTGATGGTGTACTGTCGCCTGCACGTATGATATAAGCTACCTACACAGATTATATGATGTATTAAAAATAAAGCACATCTGTGATTGAAACAACCTGTATAACAAAAATGTCTGCCTATGTTTTATACGAAGCAGGGTCTTACCCGACCATAAACAAGAATATAATTTTTATTCGTGAGTATATAAATGTAATGTTCCTTGTGTCCTAGTTTAATACTGTGTAGTATCTATAACTAGCAGCGATGAAGTCGATTGTCATATTGATTTCTTTAATTGGTAAGTTTTTTAAATATTCTAAGAACTTATTTCAAAAATCGTAATAGTTCAGCATTAGTATTAGTAAATCACCTGTCACAAATAAACTTCTTAGCGATAAGTTTGTTTTAGACACAAGCCTGATAACAGTCGAAACCGTGGGTAAAGGTAGCTTTAGTACTCTTACATTAATTTTTTTACAGGCATAACACTCCCTTCGGCGTACTCCCGCCGTGTACTGTTCTATAGAAAAGACTACACGTACATTGAGGAGTTTGATGCTTTCTATAAACTCCACTGGGACTTGAGTGGAACAAATTGGAACTTGGCTTTCATGACCTGCGATGATGAAGGCGCCACACTGTTCTATCCGAAAATCAAAGGAGAATGGGCTTTGGTGAAGAATTTGACTGATAAAATGACCGAAGTGCCAAATGTGACAGAAATATTTGTTGGATTCCACAACGAATTTGACTTAGGAGAGTTTATTACCGTTGATGGTAAGTGCGCTATTTATTAGTATCTACTTTATTATTGCATTATCATTTGATGCCTTCTGAAGCACACTATTAACACGCATATAAAAATAAAGTAAAACTTTGACATCAACGCTTATATATTATTCCAGTAAAACAAAATATAGGTGTAATGTCCAATTAGTGGAAGATATACCAGTAATTAGGTAATGAGAAACAAAGATATTTTTTTCAGGTCATTCGACACCATATCCACTAGATGTTAACAGTCCTCAGAGTGATCTAAGGGACAACTGCGTGACGATGAACATAGACAACGGCATGTTTCATGAGGATCTTTGTATTCGCACAGACAGTACACCCTTACCTTTCGTTTGCAAGAAAACCGACGACGAATCATGTCCAACTATTGATCGCGGTAATATTTACAGCTTTTCTTACATTCAATTTCAATATCACAAAAGTGTCCAGCAGTAAATCTCAAATTCGATTTTTATGCCATGTCCCGATTATTCGGGTTTTCATTTTAAATTATAATTATATTATAATTATGTACTTTACCTAAAATGTACGAAATCAAAGTTGAGCAATAATTTTGTTATGACAAAAGTGCTATATTAAAATAATGTCCTTACTAATATTATAAATGTAAAAATGCGTTTATTTCTTTTTGTCTCATCACAACGCAGAGCAGAAATCTAGTTTATAAAATACTATCATGGTTTCAGGTTACAAATATGTGAAATCTTCGCGGAAATGTTATAAGATAAACAAGAAACCGCACATGTGGCAGGATGCTATGAAGACATGTTTCATGGAAGGTGGAATACTGGCAGTCATAGAGAACAGTGCACAAGCAAAGGATGTTTATGATATAATCGATAACAGTAATTACTTTGTAGGAGTCCGAAGACTTTTCTCTCAAAGCGATTACTATACAGTGAAAGGTACGTGTACAAATTCTATATTTTTGCCTAATGATATTGAACCTAACCCTTAAAAATTTAGGTCGTCATAGTCGGTCAGTTTTCCCGAGTTTCTATTAATTTAGAAATTCTAGTCCAGTCAAATGTAAATACGATGCATACGGATATTTTTATTGAATAAGTCGGTAAACGAGCAGTCGAATCACTTGACGAAATATACTATAAGTATTTGGCCATCCAAAACGCTTTTTTAAGGGGGCTAAATCATCGAATGGCTTCTCCCGCCTGGGTGAGGCGGGTGGGAGTGTCAGACTCTTACTGACTAACCATCCCGTTCCTACTCCTGCGCTTCGAGCCGGAGCTCCGGTAACCCGTTAGGTTCTCCGCGACTCCGAATCGCCATCAGTCCTATTGGGCTCCATCCGTGGTGGTCTGATGGCTCATAGAGGCGCGCGCGGAACGCGACGCGCCGTACGTTCGGGTCTGGCTCTGGTCGGGCGGCGAGCCACTCATGCTCGCCGTCCGCAGGCCCGCGCTTACGGTGGCCGGAGATCGTTTCGCGATCCCCGACGCCCCGAGTGTCCTTCGCAATGGCTTAGTTACGAGGAGGCAGCGCTTCGCTGCCTCACGCGTCTCGCCTCCTTCTTAACTAGCATGACTGCTTCGCAAAGAAGATGAAGATGATAAGCAAATTTATAACACTGAGCGACGACATTGCCGTGTAGTCGACAAAATATCGTTTGTTTCTACGCAAAACAGAGGTATTCGCCTAACAATCGTCAATTGACGAATGTGTGAGCATAAAGTACTGTTAACGAGAACAGTAGTCCTTACTTTTTGTACTTGATAAACTTGGAAAGTAATAATTATCACATGCATTGCATTATACATAAATATATTTAAGTGTGGGAGAGCCATGCTTCAGCACGATTTGCACGGCTCCACCGAAGTTATACAACGGCCTCACAGAAAACAGACACCCAATCAATGTCGTCACTCAGTTACAATTTTGCTTATCATCATGAACAGCCTAAGGATTCACTAAATTATAAAATTACTTACAGGTCAAAAATTCAGCGACATGTACATCCACTCATACAACAATCCGAATGCTGATTGTGGAACTATAACAAATAATGGTGGTAATGGATATATTTACACTTCTACTGAAGATTGTGGCCAAAGGCTACCGTTTATTTGCGAGATGGAAGCACAAAAATAAACATTTAATTTCAATCTTTCTTGTGCCAGTGAGTTTTAGGAACTTAAACAACGAAAAATAATATTTTATGTCTAGGGAACATTGTCTATATTAGTTTTGTGTTTTAGTTTCGGATGTTTTTATGTCTACTTAAATGTCAAACGCTTTTAAGACGTTAGGTACCTATACTTATTAAAAATATAATTAAGTATTACCTAATATATTACATATACTACGATATTTTTATTCAATATCATAATTCTACGTAATGACATTAATGTCAAAGGAAAATTTTAGTTCACCTTATCTGCCATTATTTAATCAAATTGTACACGTAAAGACTAAATAAATAAATATTACAATTTATTGATCATTCTTTAGTTATTTTTGTCATCAATAAGTAGGTACCGACGTAGAAAAATCTAAATGTTTTGGAGTCGAAGGATTAATAATTGTAACTTCTAGTTATATACAATAAAACAATTTTATAAGTATATCACCGTCGTTGTTTTATTTCTTAGGTGCCTATGCCTATGTGTATAAACATTAGTTGCAATTGCAATATTAAAACGTAAGTAACGTTTATGATTTTCTGGTAAAAAATGTTCGTACCTATACCCCTAAAAAGCGATTAGTTTACCACGGTAGAACCGTAGATCTGAAACTTAGGCACGAAGTTTACCAACTAAGAATGTTTCTACTACCTAAATAAATAAAATAAATAATAAATAAAATAGCCCTTTATTCAGATCCAACTAATAACTGTTATATATTTTTAAATTGCCTAAGATTTGCATTACTTAGGTCTAGTATCTATAAAATACCTAGGTAGGTAGTGAAGGCAGTAGACAGACAAAATCTTACAGAACCTGTCTACTGCCTACGCAGTTTAATTGGTAACCCACTGAGATGATCTAAATTTTCCCGGGCAAGTGAGGCATGTTTTGGTCGTAACAGTATTTATTATACGACCACACTCCATTACAGGGGTCTCACGCAAGCCTACATCACGGTCGGGAAATTGAAAACCATCGAATCATATTAGGGATTTGAGTGAACATCATAAAAATATGAGTAAACGCCCCAAGGATTGCCTAGAATAAAGTATTCCGATACATTTTATATAAATACATAGGCATCCAAAGATATAAGTAAGTATATATCTTATGTATTTTATTTATTTTACAAATTTAGGCTACAACCACTTTACAACTATATGGATTCCAGGTTCGGGGAATAATATATAGACCATGGCACTATTACAAAGTATATAAGTCTATACTTTTTTTTAAGGGGGGAAAATCATCGAATGACTACTCCCTTACGCCTGTGTGAGGCGGAAGGGAGTGTCAGACTCTTACTGACTAAAAACCACCCCGTCCCTTCTCCTGCACTTCGAGCCGGAGCCCCGGTAACCCGTTAATCTAAATATAAGTCTATACTTACGGTATTGTTGTCTACTGCATCTTCAACCACAAAAGCATGCTTCAATAGAGCACTTGTCAGTTCAGAATCACAATGTTGCTCAAAATTAGCATGCTCATTCTAGGCATGTTTGCAAATCCACAAACTTTCTATTTTTGAACATAATTTGAACTAAATTTGAACTAAAGGCATTCGCCTTTTATCATGTGTAACAGTACCATTATCCGTATTACACAAGATCTTGATTAACGTGAGTAGATACCTAGTAAACGTCCAACACAATTTGTTGACTTTATATTTTTGTTTATGCTTTTAATTCTCAGTTCATTCCGAGACATTCGGAGGGTTTAATTGAATAAAGAAAACGTTTGTCCGTCAAAATGTAATTGCCTAGAAAGAGACGGAGAGAAACTAAATTATAAATGAATGAAATTAATTTATTTAATCCGAGTGGATATTTACCTATTTATATTTGTGAAATAATAATTATCCACCTACTATTTAATCAATAGACATTGTCTTTCAATACGAGAGACAAGGTAGGTAACATTAAATAAATACAAAAAATTATGCATTAGATGCCATGAGATGGAAAAAAGAAATAAAGGTAGACTAAAAAGAAGATGGGAAGATAATTTTGTTGAGATTTGTGGATAACTGAATTTCCATCGGTAAGAAAATTTGCAAATGTCTCCATCTATACATTATTAAAGCAAACTTTTCGAACTTACCGTCATAGCATAGTATTCTTATTTGTGTTCCTACAAAATCCTAATTTCACAAAAACAATAGATGGCAATAATAAATATTGTTTATCTTTTATTACTTTCATTAACATAAATCGAAAACGTACTTAATACAAATCTATGTACTTAGAGTAAAGTACAATGTTAGAATACGTTATATATTAAATAAAAATTAGAAGTTAAAAATTTATAAGTTATTTTAACAATTTTTTGTAATAACAATAACAATAATGATTATATAGTAGGAATCATTTACTTTATGCCACTTTCTTCCGGCTAGCCATTTGAAAAAGAATCTTAGCGCCATCTTCTGCCATTATAGTACAAACATATAAGCGCCATCTATGAAAACAGGCATGTAAGATGTATTTGACATCGCTCCAATTTTAGTACTACGAGAACTGGTCTAGATGGCAGTACTTACATGCTACAAATTTAAATAAAGTTAAATTAATTCATTATCGGTAAAAACTTTTATCCCCAAAGGGGTAGGCAGAGGTGCACACTATGCCACTACAATTTAACACCAACTTATTATGTGTACAATGTAACTATTTATGTTATGAGTCCCATGTAATAGGGGGTGAGCCTGTTGCCATATACCGGGCACAATTTAAGACTCTGTGCTACTAGGTACTGAGATTTTTTTAAAACCCAGTAATTCTTGCCCGATCTGGGAATCGAACCCGAGACCCCTTGCCCGGCAGTCGCACTTGCGACCACACGGCCAACGAGGCAGTCATAGTTTATGATTACTTCGGTTTAACTATGACAAGTGCATCGTAGACGGCATCATCGCTTACCACCAGGCGAGATAGTGGTCAAACGTCGCCCCATCAAATGTAAAAAAAACATTTGAGGAATAAAAATTGTCAATAAAGGTAAGCAAAATGATTACGTATTATTGCAGTGATTGTTGATACTTAGGTAGTTGAGTACCCACTAATGGAGTTCAGAAGAAGGAAAACTTCTTCAGTTAGTATGTACTACGTACCTAATTGTTCCTCAATTTATCGAGACTATGTATAACCATAATGATTATATAGATATCTATTGATGAAATATTTATAGACTATTGATCAGCGAGAGTATAGATTATTTTACCCGAGTTTCGAACACAGGACATCATTTAGGTCGACTCCAGTTATCGTGGTTCAGCATATACTTCATGTAAGTGTCATTTAGTCATGATAAGGAAATAAAACAATTTGAATCTTAAAATTATTTATTTTAATGACTGTGAGATAATAACATTATCGGCTAAACAACTATTGTATTATTTAGTGATTTAATAAAAGTACAGTCTAAAGCATAATATCATTGTTACTAAAGCCACACTATTCACATTACTGCTTGCACTACTGTCGGCCCTCTTAGGCGAGGATTGTATATCGTCTTGAATGCTCTTGCGAGTGTGCTCCTTAACTTTCTCTGGTCGTGCTTCGTCCGAAGCCATGTCATGGTCATAATTATGCTCAAGGGGTTTAGCAGAAACAGTAACAAGACGAACAGTTGTAAATGATTCTTTATTTTTCGTTTCGTTTTCTTTATTTGGTTTCAATATTCCATCTTCTTTGGATTTCTTAGTTTCAACTACATCTTCAGTGTCTTCAGGTGTCGTTACAGATGATGACATTTCGTATTCTGTTGTGGACATCGGTGTAGTTACTGGACTAGCTTTTGCTTTGGTAGATAACTTGGCATCTGCTTCCACAGTTGTTGCTGGTTTCTTTCCAGCAACTGCCGCGTTTAGTACTCGACGACTAGTGTTAGTGCAGTTTGCCAAATCCCTTACATCTATGTAAAATAGTTTTCCATTGAGTTGTGTCTCGTCATAGTATTCGTAGTCCGTATTTTGTACTTGAGATTCCTCTTCTTCAGCAAGGACTTGACCCGTATTCTTTTCAAGTTCTTCAGTTTTGGCCCACAGTTCCCTTAAATTGTTGTCAGGATTACATTTAAGGTTCTCAATAGCGCGTTTGAAATGAATGTTCTGCGTCTTATTCATCAGTGATATGAACCAATCTAAACGGCAGTCGCAAGGGAAGTTGTTTTCTGTAAATTAAAAATTACAGTGTGAATTAAAGAAAGAAAGAAAGAAAAAACATTTATTCAGCACCAGGCACGATGCAGCATAAATAAAATATAAAAAGACAATAAAGGTGTGACAGTGGAAGTAATAAAAACATAAGAGTTAAAAATTAAAACAGAAGAATTAGAAGAGAGACGCTGACGACATGTCTATGCTAAAAGGGTCACCCACTCAGTGTAAGCCAGGCATACAAGTCACCCAGCACTGATTTTCAGTGGGCAATTATTGCTTGCGATTTGTGATTTTTTTTATTTCTAGTGGCTGATTATATTTAATCATAATCTTTTTTCAGACTCTTATAACATTACTGATGTAGAGAATACTATACTTTTAGAGGTATAACAGATTAGAATAACGGATAACAGAACCAATATTTCAAGATAAGTATTTTATAGAAAAAAAAACAGACATCAAATCTCACCTTCCACATCCAAGCTACTGGTATTGCCGTAGAAGTTTTTCAATATTGGTGACATCACTTGAGGCTTCAGTTCATTAAGCAGATTGCTTTTTAAATTTAACATTGTTAGCGATTCCAGTCCTTCAAATGTTTTGACATTTTCAATAGTTGTGAGCTTATTATGTGCCAAGTTCAAAATATTTAGTCGTGCCAAACCGTTGAATGCTTTCTCGTCCAGCATTTGAATTTTATTCTCTTCCAAATTCAATGTTCTAAGGTTGACCAGAGGCAAAAATGTATTGTCTCCGATCACTTCAAGGTTGTTACTACTGAGATCCAGTTTTTGCAAATTTCTAAGCCCTGAAAACGTCTCGCTATTCAAACTAAAAAGACCGTTTCGGTCGATTTCGAGTTCTTTTAAGTTGATTAAATGTACAAACGCTTTATCATGTATTGTAGTTATTTTGTTGTTTGTGAGATATAGTGTTTCTAGTGACGGTAATTCAATAAATACATCTCTATTAATCTCGATTATGTTGTTGGAGTCCAACCCAAGAACTGTTAAGTCTCTGTGATGGGCAAAAGCATGTTTTTTCAGTATTTTTATTTGATTATCACTTAACATAATTTCTTCAATTAGGCTCAAATTGGCAAAAGCGAAAGCATCGATTCTTTCAATATTCCCATACTTTACGTCAACTTTCAATAACTTATTCGTATGTTTTAGAGCATTCGTGGGTATGTAAGGAATTGCGATGCCTCTGGTGTTGGAGATAGTGAGTTTAGTGATTTCTTTTAAAATTTCAAAATTGTCCCAAGTTTTGTCATCTGTCGGAACGTCTTTTTTAACCATGTGACAACTTGCACTTCTTATCAAGTTTCCAGTCTGGATACAGTAACATTGTACGGCATTTGTATTGTTGTATATAGGGTCACATATGTTTGCTGATGTTTCACGCTTCTGATAATGGTACGACTTTGCTTCGGCGAACATCGATGTAGCGAAGGCAACTGTTAATATTCTCCAGAACGCCATTTTTGCTCTTGATATTCTGCACCTGGAAATTAAAATTATATCATTTTATAAAAAAAATATATGTCAAATTATTGTGTCGATTTTTGTTGGGTATTAAAGATTTTTAAGTTTTCTATTCGATGTCGTTTCTCGCGTACTTATAATCGATTTTAATTTCTGTCATTCAAATTCTGCACATTCATGAGTGACTATCATAATTTTTTTCAATCAACTTACATACCTACATATGTTTTGCATTAAAGAATTTAAAATAAAAAGTGTAATGTAAACAATTTAACGAAATATTTAAGTTATCGAGCTAACTTATAAAAATAAGATGTAAAACATTCAAGTGATTTAGAAAAAGCGTTATTGGCAGTGGGCTTAAGTAAAGTCCCGGCACTCTGGCAAAGATCGACAGCCATTTCTCAAATGGGATTTAGTTAACTTCGTAACTTTGTACCAGGTGGCGGCCGGAGCCTTGCCACATTTCGTGTTATTTTAAACAAATTGAAACCGTATCCATATTGTTTTATGAAAAATATGTTTTGTCATGACTACAATAAAACTTATTCATTAAATTAAGTTTAAAAATCAACCTTCTTTTTTTTAAAGGTGGGTACCAATACAGCATTCTATGCGTAACAAATAGTCGCGGAAAACCTAACGGGTTACCGGGGCTCCGGCTCGACGTGCAGGAGAAGGAACGGGGTGGTTTTTAGTCAGTAAGAGTCTGACACTCCCTCCCGCCTCACCCAGGCGGGAGCAGTCATTCGATGATCATTCCCTCTTAAAAAAATGTGTAACAAACACTTTTATGAAAATAACGGTTTGGTCAATTATGACTGTGACACAATCGCGGACTAACATATGTATATACATGCATACAGGTCGAACTAAGAATCTCCTTCTTTCTATAGAAACCGATAAAAAAGAATTGTGCCATTGCACTTGTTTGTCCCCCCTATTTGCCTGATTCTAAATTACTCGCTACACGACTAAAACATAGCGTAGTGCAAACTAAGCATTATGTATGTATAAAACAGTAGTTTATTAAGTCAAAACGAATAATAAGTATTCATGTGTAGTTCTGAAACTTATTATTATGGATACCCATACCCAAGTTATGTCAAATACTTGCCACTTCATCTATCTATAGTTGGTACGTATGTACATAAATCTGTAATACCACACACGTTGCGTTTGATTGTAAAAAAGCCAATTAATGATTAAAAACTATTTAGCTTGATTTCGGCCAAAGAGTAAAAAAGGGTTTTTAAGTCCCCGCGACAAGTAACATGGTTAGATTTTGTCTTTTTGTTTTTAAGTATTTGTAAATTCGTAGATTGTATACGTTTCCACAACCTACTTACACATTTAACCCCAAAAAGCAAAGTGTAAACAAAACATCTGCTACAAATGAACTAGAGTAATAATATTTTTGAGATTAACACAAAATTAGGTCGTTAACGCCACCTGTGCTCATGACTAACACCGACTAAAACTGCCATCAGGGTAATTACATTATATTAACCCTTCTTATAATGTTTTAGTGACGGAAAGTTTGCTTTGAGACCCTTTTCGGAGCTTCGTCTTACTTCAAACCGTGTGATAATTTTTTACTACAGTAAATTTTTAAGCGTGGAATAGAACTATTTTTAATTGAATAATATATTATTATATTGATAAATCAATAACATTAATTCAGCATATATTGTAATGTAAAATTTAATAAATTAAACAATTAAACCACTGACCTACATCAACTAAACGTGCGTAAAAAAACTATTGTATATTTTAAAATAAAAAAAACAACCATCGACTTTCACATCAGCGATGCAAATAGTAGACTCCAAATCTGGACTACATTTACTAATCAAAGTTCAGTTGGCAAACAGTTAGACGCTAAAAATTGCACTAACAACGAACAAACACAAATTCAACCTGAGTCATCAATTATGGAACATTAAAATGTTAAATAAGGTTGTTCAAACATTTATCAGCTTGTATTCTGCCGGCAACAGTTAACTGTAGAACGGAACAGTGATTGATGGTGGGACTTTAATAGCCCAGTGTGTGTTAGATATGATAATAAATGAAACTACCGCAAACGGAGGGTTGAATAGGTTATGAGTTTATGAGAAACATACGGTGCTGAATTTGATGACAAGTTTGTAATGATGCGGTTTTTAATAAAATACATTCGACATTGAATCAAAGGCGGACATGGACTCTTGAAACAACGACTGTGGGACCTGACTACTATAGACTTACACGCAGAATACACACACATTTACTCGAAGGACATCTGTCGCGGGTCTTGGCCCGTCATTTCACTTCATAGAGGTACATTAGTACATTACGGAGTTGCAAGTACACACACACACATAAATACACCACAGACATTATGGTGCTTCAAATATTTTCGACACTCTTATAAATTTTCTTGCGAAATATTTACATTGGTTCAACTCCTGGACTACTTTTCCATGAAAGAGAGGGTTGTCATCTCCACCCGATTTCGAGATCGAACTTAAAAGATCAGATCATATATATCAGTGAAGCACATTGAGACTTGTTTACATTAGTTATATAGAGATTTATTCAGTCATAAACTTAGATTGATCAAAAGATTTTTGATTGTAAAACCACGTGTATGAACTACCTCTAAATCGCAGGCTGCACCGCTCAACACATTTAACACCTACACTGGTTTAGTAATTCAGACTAGTTTGGTTTAATTTGCAATTTGCTTATCTAACTTGAACCATAAGACCATAATCTATTTTGTGGTTTGTACCGTTACACAGTTACCGTTGCATTGGACATATTCCAACTAAGATTTGCTAATGACTTTTTGTTCACTGCATTGCAAATCAAACAGAAGCTAAAGCTTTCGTTCTGGCAGATGCAGTAATGTACCCTTCTTCCAACAGAATCCTTAAGAATATGCATCATCATCATCACCAACACCACTTGATAATAAAATAGACAATGAGACTTTTTTTAGGTACATAAGAAGGTTTATCATATTTTTAATGTCATGGTCTTGTAGTAGGATTGTCTCTTATATTGTGGATACAAATATACTAATTCACATACACAGACCCGGAATAACAATCTGTGAAACACATCAAAGTTATTCCTACGACACCTTAGTAATCTGTTGTCCAGTCACTATACCAACACGGTGCAGGCGAATATAATCATTCATCATAATCTTCAAGCTAGGCAGACGGGCTGGAGATTGCAGTTCAAAAGGCTCAAGTACAGAAATGTGTACCTAGTTCAAGGGACTCACGCCCGAATACTGAAAGGCTACTGATTTTTAAGTTGTAGCTCTGTCATTTTACAAAGAATTTGTAGTAACAGAACTATATTATTAACTAATATTGAGTGGCGTTTGAGTATTTCGACAACATAATCCTAGTCAGAAGTGGGTGTAACATATTAAATGTGTGTATGTCCACACATTTCACTATTTATCTGCGCTTAAAACATCGGATCGTAACTTTAGACAGGAATGACATGTAAAGGGTTGACGTTAATTCATAAGTCTTGTTACATTAGAGATAAGAGGCACATTTAACTGGTAGGGTAGTAGAGTAATAATTAATTATATTTAGGCATATTACATAATTATTCAATAGTGACATGACGGGACTACTGTTAAGCGGGAATAAATTATTGTGATGCTAGAAGTAAAAACGTTTATTTTGTAATTCATTTACAGTACTGAACATAAAAAACATCCACCTACATGTTAGGAAGCGCAAATATACCTAGTTCATCAGCCTCCATATTAAAAACAAATGATTAACGACATGACAAAAATATCGATCGGAGTAAACAGTGTTTATGGATCCGCCATTCGATAATATTTCCGTAAGCGTAGGCATAATATACACAAATATATGTTAGACACAGTTTTATGGTGTTGCCTGTTAAGGATTTGCGATATTTACTCGAAAATACAGTTATTAAAACTCTTTATTTAGGATTATATACCTTGTATTTGATAGCCTTCAATGTAAATCTAATTTTATCCCCGAAGGGGTACGCAGAGGTGTACATAATGCCACAGTACCATGTAACACCCACTTTTCACTATTTATGTTATGAGTCCCATGTAATAGGGGGTGAGCCTATTGCCATATACCGGCTCAATTCAAGACTCCGTGCGACAGTAGTAACTGTGAATTTTTTGAAAAACCCAGTAATATGCATGTTTCTGCATACCGATTGCAACTGAAGTGGTTGCCCATACGTCAACGCAGGGAACAACGGGCACTAACCACTTTATACTCCCTGCTTAATTCCCCCAATTCTCCAAGTTATTTAGCCTCCTACTTTCAATATGTGAGCACCAACCACAATAAGTATCTCCGTTCCACAAACAATCTCCTCCTCCAAGGTTCCACACACCGAACCGACTTTCTCCACTCGTCATTTCTCATTCAGTCAGTCTTACTGTGGAATGCGCTGCCCACGGATATCAGGACGGCCTCCAGTCGGCTATCCTTTAAATTTAAAGTCAAAGAACATCTTCAGAACAAACCTGTACAATCAAGTCTCAATTAACACCCTCCTCAGAAACTTTATATATATAATTATATAAAATATATAAACCCATTATATATTTATTTTTATATTATATTATATTTTATATTACATATATATATATAATTATTATTAGTTATTATTATTAGTATGTAGTATTGGTATGTAGTTTATGTACTAGGATACCTTTATACATATGTACGTACATTTATCACCCTCGTTTTTAATTTTTTTCGATAGATGCAAACTTCTTGGTGTTTGACAGTTTAAACTGTCAAACACCAAGCGGTCACCGGTGACCGCAAGCTATTGTTCTATAATTGTGTCTACAAAACCGGTACTCGACGAGTTAAAACCTACTGTAACACTTCTCTGCATCACCCTATGGTTGGCTGGTAGAGAATGCCATTCGGCATTAAGTCCGCCATTGTATACAGTTGTACATAAAGTGTTAAATAAATAAATAAATAATACTTTACCCGACCCGGGAATAGAACCCGAGACCCCTTGCCCGGCAGTCGCACTTGCGACCACTCGGCCAATGAGGCAGCTATCATTAATTGCTGTTATCAGACTTAATATAGTGCTACAGTATTTGACGCCAATGCCAGGAAACCTTAAGCTCTAGAAACAATTACTTTACAAAATTACTGTAGAAACACGGGAAAAAAAGATGCACAAGAATTCACATGGACTCGGCCCCAGTGTCGAAAATAACAAAACGAAATTCCGCGCTCACAAAGTTTGTTCGTTACTTAGAATAGTTGCGAAATAACCCAAGTCGACATGCTTATGATGTCATAATAAAAGTAGCACTTCTACACGGTTCCTCCATTTTCAGTGTACACTTACGTGCATATTTAAGTGTACACTCTGTTATATACTTAATTAGATTTACTTCTCAATTTGGTGTAGCCTGACAGACAATCGAATAACGTAAATCCAATCTGTGTTCATATTAATTCATGATGTGTAGTTACTATCTACTACCTACTCAAGTGTACGAACTGTCAGTAATTAATTAAAGTTCCTTGGAGTATTGAGTTTTGATCGTGTGTTGTATTGACTGTTTTAGTAAATCAATCAGATCTTAGCTTTGTTAAATGGAAAGCTTAGCCTAATTAAACTGTCAAACACCAAGCGGTCACCGGTGACTGCAACCTATTGTTCTATAATTGTGTCTACAAAACCGGTACTCGACGAGTTAAATTCGCGCTAGGATTTCACCAGTATCGACGCAAATTTCTTCACCATGCAAATGGGTAGTTGTGTTGTTTTAGATGATTTGGACGTCGTCATTTCAAAGTCAAAGTCAAAGTCAAAGCATTTATTTCAATTAAACCATAGTTTGGTACTTTTGAAACGTCAACAAATACAAAATAAATAATAGTCTGTCAGTCAGTCCGTCAGTGAAGCTAGGTGAAGCTAGGCTAGCTAGCTACATTTATATAGAAAACATATTAATACTTCCAGTCGAACCGATATTGCGATCTTGTTTTTATGGAATAGGAGGTAAATGAGCAGTATCACTTAAAAGTAAGCGATTCGTGCCGCCTACGGACACCCGTAACACCAGAAGAGTCACAGGTACGTTGCGGGCTATTTAAAAAAAACGCTCTTTTCTTGAAAGTTTGAAGGTCGTATCGGTTCGAAAATACCGTTGACGACAGAGATCTAGTGAGTTTTGAAACCATGTCTGGATAGATCATACATTTTCTTTGCCACTGATATTATAGATAGTATATGTACCTATGTAAATTCAAAGATTTATTCACGACATTCCTACATAGGACAATTACATGAACTTGGCAAACATTTGAAACTAAAACAAACGTACAGTAATTAATTTCGTCACTAAAAAATATTATTAAATAGGAAAGATTTGATTATTACTTTGTTTTCATTAATGAGGATAATGCTGAGTAAGAAAAACTTCAGTATTGAAAAGTAATTTTAATTTGTGTACTTATTATTTTGGCTGCCTCGTTGGCCGAGTAGTCGCAAGTGCGACTGCCGGGCAAGGGGTCTCGGGTTCGATTCCCGGGTCGGGCAAAGTATTACTGGGTTTTTAAAATTCTCAGTAGTAGCACGGAGTCTGGAAATGTGCCCGGTATATGGCAATAGGCTCACCCCCTATTACATGGGACTCATAACAACTAGTGAAAAGTGGGTGTTACATTGTACTGTGGTAGAATGTGCACCTCTGCCTACCCCTTCGGGGATAAAAGGCGTGATGTTATGTATGTATGTTATTATTTTGATTTCGAGATAAATTCACCTAAAATCGTGTAGATTTTGCATCTACTCTCTCTTGTACCAGTAAATTTTTCAATAGGATTACTATGTATATTGGTTAACTTGATAGGCATATAATAATATGATTATGTAGATGAAGATCATAGATTAGAATTTCATTGGATGCATGCAATTTGCAATATCGATCAATGAATTGCTTTTGAGCTTGAATAATGAATTCATTTGAATATATTTAGAAAGCGTATATCTATGTCTATTATGTTCAACAGATCTAGTTAATGGACATACCTACACATCTTATCAAATTTTAATGGAATAAGTGGCAAACGAGTAGACGGGTGATATGATGGTAAGCGATCAGGGCCACTTATGAACAGCACAAGTGTGTTGTAAGTGTGGGAGAGCCATGCTTCGGCACAAATGGGCCGGCTCGACCGGAGTGATACCACGGTCTCACAGAAAACCGACGTGAAGCAACGCTTGCGTTGTATTTCATCGTGTGTGTGAGTAAGGTTACCGGAGGCCCAATTACCCTCCCCTTCCTCAATCTCCCCAATTCCTGAATCCCCAACGATCCTCAAATCCCTAAAAGGCCAGTAACGCACTTGTAACGCCTCTGGTGTTCCAGGTGTCCATGGGCGACGCCGATTCCTTACCATCAGGTGATCCTTCTGCTCGTTTACCGACTTATACCATAAAAAAGTAATAGGAGTATGAAAAAAAAATAAATATTGTTTTGCTATTATTAGCTACTTGGTACCTTATCAACATCCTGATAGCACTGTTGCACTGGACTCATCCACTAGGTACCATAATCTCAAATTTCGGCAGACTAGTTGAAGATGGACTCAGTTTATTTATTAGGTACTATTGCGGTGCCCAAAAAGGACCTATAATTGGAACACATTATATCAACATATTGTAAACCACCCTGTACATACTATAGATGCATAAAAGTGATAAAAAAGTTCAAGTTTATCAAAGAGTAGTTTTGCTTGCCGCCAAAATTAATATCTAATTTCAACCTACTAAATTGATCAAAATTTTTCACTGTAACTCTATAGAACAACTCAAAGTTTTTGAAAAACTTACTTTTGCTATTCTGATAGACAAATATTGTATTTCAAAAACATTATACATTTTATAAACCTAGGCACCTATCCTGACCAGTGTTATTATAAATAAAAAATTTAATATTTTATTATTTCAAGACGTACGATTTCTTTTTGGTTTCATTTGTTTTCTACTTAAGTTTTTTTGTATTTAGATTTTTTTTATTAAAAGTATCTAACGTCTTGATTTATTTGTACGAAAACACCAAATGCTATATTCTCCAATAAAAAAGTATAATAACATGTAAAATATTGTTCCCTGACAACATAAGATAGTACTTCAAATAATGATATTTATAGAATATATAGAATGATCTAACAACTAATTTTCACTAAATAACTTCAATTTCCACAGCCTTACCTTTTCAATTATTAAAAAATAAACACACAGAACAAACGCTTTGAACACACAATACAGTTTAGGCCATAAAAACAGGCAAGATTAACATTTGAAAAAAATAAAAACAAAAATCACAGTTTCTTGCATTATTTGACTAACACGTGTTTATTGCGCACCAGTCGAGTATGAACTAAACCGTGGAACGTGTTCACCAACATGTTCTAATTGGGAGCACAATAGATGTTTACATATTTTTGTAAATATTATGTGTCTGGAGACATTAAGCGGACAATAAACGTTGCAACAATCTATTGAATTAATCGATGTTAGGGGGCACAATATAATAAATAAACAAGGCCCATTGACTGATTGTAATGCGAATTGGGCTTCTTGCAAATTAAAATATCCGAGTTGTTCGATGGCGGAGATGATGAAGACAAAACTAGAGGTACAATTTGGTCGATGTTTGATAATTAGTTAAATTATCTTTTAATAAAACATAGATCATAACAGAATTCAAGATCATAAAATAATAGACACGTATTTTTAATTTTCTTAAAGAAACGAATTCTTTCGGTGATGTATTGATTTGTAATGTCGCGTGACATCATTTCTATGCACATTATAAACGTAGAAATTACGTTTTAGCCCCCACTCCTAAACTGGTTCGTTTTATCTATTATTTTATTATACTGCCTCGTTGGCCGAGTGGTTGCAAGTGCGACTGCCAAGGGGCAAGGGGTCTCGGGTTCGATTCCCGGGTCAGGCAAATTACTAAAATTCTTAGTGGTAGCACGGAGTCTGGAATTGTACCCGGTATATGGCAATAGGCTCACCCCCTATTACATGGGACTCATAACATAAATAGTGAAAAGTGGGTGTTACATAATACAGTGGCATTAAGCGCCGTAATGTGCACCTCTGCCTACCCCTTCGAGGATAAAAAGCGTGATGTTATGTTATGTTTATGTTCATAACAGAATTTAGATAGTGATTTATAAGCTTTGTTATCACTAAAAATAAGACTTCAATGTCTCTCTAAGTAAGCGGATTTGTCTGTAAAACAGTTAGGAAGCGACGCGGACGTGAAAATTACAAACTTACAAATTGTATAATCTACTTTACGTAGCAGATGCGTCCTTAAATAAGTACTGACTGAACTAAGCCTTTTTGATGGGATGTAGAGCGTAATAAGATAGTGACAGAACTGGACCTTATTTCTTATTGAGTAAATACTAAATTGTAATGAAATTTATTGAAGGAAACTGTAGATCTTTAGAGATATGAATGATAAATATCTCATTAATAAGGTTTTGTTTGATACTAGGAAGTCAAACACGCGGTAGGGTGATATGGAACCATATACCTCTAAAAATGTATGTGTGGTGAAACATCGACAAATACATATAGGCGATCAACGAATGACTTCATAAAAATCCTAAATCGCACATGTAAAGTTTACATGCAAATAAACATGGACAAAAAATCCTAACGAACAACTGTCAGCCAAAATTCCCGCCAGGCAGGATCATCTCGCCGGTCGGACGATCCTTGTCCGATCTTAGGGAACTTTACTCACTGATTCCTTGATATGTGTTGCAATTTATTTAGCTTTTATGCTTAACATATTTTATATCTTCAAAACATCAGAAATTAGATGAAATTACGTATTATCTATATTCAATAGTAGTATATAAAAGTAATACTTAAGAAATACGTGTTCGAATCCCAATCTCATAATACATCTTCACGCGTCTACGAGTTAATTTAGGTGAGGAATTCCCTAGACAGGTAATACTTATCTCAATTTGAATTTTCCATTAGCCAACAAATACTTTGTATTTAGAGGTAGTATGGCCAGAGAATGGTTTCTTCAGAACCAGTCCGATAGAACTCGTAAAAATGAATTCACTGCACTTCGATGATCGATAATGGCAATAGGGTAGATGACTAATTTTTATTTTAATGTCCGTCTGGTAGATTGTTTAAAAACATGAAAATAAAAAATACTTGTCTAAGGTTTTTTTTTATTTTCTTACGGAACGGAATAGTTTCGAAGTAATATTGATTTGAAACATCGCATGACGTCACTTTTGAGTACGATTTATACTCTAAAATGACGTAGCTACCTCCCACTCCTAAACTTTGATTCGTTTTATCTAAGTAGATATTGTTTTCTTATGTGACAAATTAAAAAAATACGTGTCTAATATTTTTTCATTGCCTAACTGAGGGACTGATCAGATTTTCAATTTTCATGCCCCGTCATCATCTCTATTCTACTGTTATTGGAGTTAGTGTTATTATCAACTTTGGACCGAAGGAAAATATGTTCCAACACAACTTATTCCTTTAAAAAAAACTAAGAATACTAAGAATAATAGAATATAAATAAATGATTAACATTTTTTGATTTAACTCGTCGAGTACCGGTTTTGTAGACACAATTATAGAACAATAGGTTGCGGTCACCGGTGACCGCTTGGTGTTTGACAGTTTAAAGTGTTATAGTTTCGCGTGGTTGGTTGTCTATATGTATTTATTTATTTATTAAGGAAAATAAACAGTAACATGTTATCGTTTAAAGTACTTCTGAGGTATTGTTATGTTGCAGTTTAAGAAGAATACTTTTTCTGGTTATAATAAATTTGAAACATAGATAATCTTAAATTAGCCATGAAGATTTTTATACCTAGAAGTATTAGAATGATCGAAGAGATCGAATGGTTTGCTAATGCGAAAACTTGTGGGAAAAAAATGAAGTTATTCAAAATGAAGGATTAAATAATAAAAAAATATATATTTCTTTTGCTCATTAATATTGTCAACATTACATGTGCAGAATAAGTAATAAAAAATATTTTACATGTTAAACACTTTAAATTCCCATTATATTTTGAGACAATAGTCCAAAAACATATCTCTACACTTAATTGTGCAAATATTTATAAGTAACACGAGTTCCTATACGCTACATGGCAATCCCTACCTAATGGAGAATATCATAATAATAATAATATAAATAATAATAATATAGCCTTTTATTCAGATCTTTAACTTACAACTTACATTAAATTACATTTATTCAAGCAACTTAAAGTTAAAATTAGAATTAGAATTAACCTATAATTTGTTGTTTGGTGATCTTTTGCAGATCTGTTTGCCAATCGGCAAAGGCCTCCTCCAACCTTTTCCACTCTGTCCTTACTTGAGCTACTCTGTTCCACGTCACCCCTGCCACCTCTTTGATGTCATCGTCCCATCGTTTCTGCGGTCTCCCTCTCTTCCTTTTTCCTTCCCTTGGGTGCCACACTGTTACTTTCTTACACCATTTGTCATGACCTCTTATCATGTGGCCTGCCCATCTCCATTTCAGTCGTTTGATTTTTAGTGTAACATCTGTGGTTTTAGTTTTATTTCTAATGATATTATTTCTCACTCTGTCTGACCTCTTGATACTCAGCATACTCCTCTCCATAGCGTGTTGGCAGGTTGTAAGTTGGCTTGTCAATTGTTGGGTCATAGTCCATGATTGGCAGCCATACATAAGAACAGGTAGTATACAAGAATTGAATAGTTCAATTTTGGTGTTGATATGAAGTGTTTTGTCTTTCATAACTTCTTTTAAGCTCCAGTATCTTCTCCATCCATTTGAAATTCTTCTTTTTACTTCCGCGCGCATCGGTTCCTTTTGTGTTATGACCTGTCCAAGATAGATGTATTCATCAGAGTAGTTAATTTCTAAGTTTTCCAACGTTACTGGGGTTTTCTTTCCATTTGTCATCAGTCTCGTTTTTTCTGGGTTGAGTTTTAGTCCTACCTTTTCGCTTTCGAGCGCAAGCTCTACTATCATTCTATTAATTTCTTCAGGTGTTCTGGCAAATAGGACTAATGGAGAATATCATAATGACTAAAATCGTATATAACAATCGTCACACTGTTATTCGCCCACAGTTCTCTATTTCAAGCTAGTTTGAGTCTAGTCTTGAGTAAACTACAATCACGTACATTTATAACATCGCACCCTCTATTTCTATAAGGGAAAGAGCAAAGGTATTTTAAAACATTATTATCGCTTTTCGTCCTTAATATTTATTTGTACTTAGAATGTCGTCAGTGTCAGTCAGTGTCGTGGTGGCCCGGAGGTTTAAGACTTCTCATGCATGAGGGTGCAGGTTCGAAACCTACCAACAGCAAGTACCAATGTGACTTTTCCGAGTTATATGTACTTTCTAAGATTATTCAGACACCACTGACAAACGGTGAAGGAAAACATCGTGAGGAAACCTAGGCTTATAATTTCTAATTATAAGTTTGAAATCACCAACCCGCATTGAGCAAGCGTGGTAATTAATGCTCAAACCTTCGCCGTGTGAGAAGAGGCTTTGCTCAGCAGTGGGCATTTATAGGCTGTTGATGATGATGAACTTAAAATGACGTAGTCGAAAATGTTCAAGTTGCACTATGAGATAGAAGCGTTTTAATTGCGATTCCTAATTTCTATAGTTGCGATTCCTAATACCACTTCTAAGTAACACCTCCCTCTTTAAGCAGAGATATACTATGATACCCACATTAGACAGTCGACTTAAGGGGGCCATTGATCACAGAAAGTTAAGAACATTTTGTTGTATTCAAAGAATTCGAACGAACGTTTGATATTTAAACATTTGAATTCGGAATAGTAAAGCCGAAATAACGGAAAACATCTGTTTTCAATGTGCAGATCCCTGGATTGAACTATGATTTATCTCGGCTTTGCGATTGTTGAAGAAAAACATTGCAATTGATGCTGTTGAAAACTAGATAACATACAGACATACATACATGTATTAATCTCGTTTAGTTTTGTTTGCGGTTTTAATAATCCTACACAATTGCTGCTAAAAATAAACTTTACATGAACTCTTATTCTATCAATCGAGTCCTTTCGTTTGATACCCATAGAGGAGGTGGTTGTGGAATAAATTACATTATAATATAGTATGGTCATTGGTCACCAAGATTAGAAATATGTATCAAAATCAGATAGATCGGACGCTAAGAAGGTGTAATGTCAATTACTGACAAACAAACAATCGAACAGGTCAAACTTAACAGAACCGTTTAATAAGATGCCATGTGGTGATGACAGAAGAGGATTATTTTTTTTCACTACCTCTGCAATATATAATAAAATCTGGTAATATATAATAAAATACCAAGCTGTTGGAAGGAATATAATGTGTCATTATTTAAAAAAAGACTGAGGAATTTTTTACTTGACAAAGTTTATTATAGTATTGCAGATTTTTTATTGGAGAAAGAAATTGTTTGATTGTATTACTGGGTTTTTAAATAATTCTCAGTAGTAGCACGGAGTTTGGAAATGTGCCCAGTATATGGCAATAAGCTTACCCCCTATTACATGGGACTCATAACATAAATAGTGAAAAGTAGGTGTTACTTCTGTTTGCACCTCTGCCTACCCCTTCGGGGATAAAAGGCGTGATGTTATGTTATGTAAATTGTTTGACTATTTTATATTTTGTTTTTTTTAATAATTATTAGAAATTGTGACATTAATTATATTATTGACTGATAAATTATTAGAATTATTTATAAATTGAATGATATTATTTAGAATTATTGTCTTGAATTGTAAAATGTGTAAAACTTTTGCATGCCTTATAATTGGCAAAATATGGCTGTTTCTGTATTTTTTATTATGCACTACCATGATATATTACCCATATTTGCGAAATAAAATATCTTTATCTTTGTCTTCATCTTTATCTTTGCTCTTGCCGTGGTTGTCGTAAGAGCCGACTAAGGATTTATTGAAGTAGTTCCCAACCCAGCAGATCTTCAACAGTAACAAAAGTCGTTCTGTTACAAAATACCTATAACAGTTTAAACTTCAATTCTCAATGGTGTAAAAAGCTAAGTTAAAAGAAAAATACCAAAGATATTCGATTCCCAAATGCGTACTGAAAATTAACGTGTGAAAGTTTGAAGTGCAAAAATTGTTCTGGAATTTTCGAGAGACCCGATTATTAGTATTCGGGACGTCGAAGTTTTCATATAAAAATTAAAAGACGCGACAATATTGCGTTGTGTGTCGGTAGGCGAATTCTTTATGTTCACAAATATGTATGTGTTGGAAAAAACAAGATATTAAAAAATGAGGCGAGATGGTAACAGGGAAAGAATTCCCTAAGCATTTACATTTATTGCGTTCCTAATATAAAAGAAAGATTTCCAGTAATGTAATGGGAATATAATCATCGCATCTACCATTCCATATTCATAGGTGTAGGTAGAGACTAGAGATGTGTGTAAAGTAAAACTAAACGAAGTATTACTTTTAAACTTTTTAAATTAACTATTCATGAACAGTTTTAAAACACGTTTCATAAAATTCAACCCCAATTCTAATTGTCGATTTTTATACCTCATTGTTATTTAAATTCCTTTGGTTTTCTGTTAATTTATGTAAATGTAGATTTTTAAAATGATGATTCTAGATATTATTTTATGGACTAG
Source organism: Spodoptera picta (assembly GCA_038387885.1). NCBI lineage: Eukaryota > Metazoa > Arthropoda > Insecta > Lepidoptera > Noctuidae > Spodoptera > Spodoptera picta. The sequence goes on from JAZHFQ010000452.1 coordinate 680,544, forward strand.
GAGGCAAAGGAGCCGACGGGTCACCTGGTGGTAAGCGATTCCGCCTATGGACACCCGGAACACCAGAGGAGTCACCGATGCGTTACCAGCCTTTATAAAACCCATTAGCAAAAACATGTACGAGTATTTAATAAAAGTGCACTTTGTAATGTAAAATGAGTTAACATATTTTTATTATGTAAAGTCTATTCTAGGCTCACAATGATACCATCCATGAAGGCACTGATCTCTGTGATACAGGTATTTCCCTAGTACAGAGGTCAGAGTTTTAATTTTGTACTACGACACTATGACTTGTATCAAATTAATGTATACTTGTGTACTTTTTACGTAATAAAGATTATTATTATTATTATTTCGGTCAAACATTTGTTTGTCTCGACATTATAATAATGTCGGTAGTTTAATGAAACCACGGGCCTAAGCCAAGTGAGTTCCATTTATGGGATTCAGTTCAATGTTCGCGTCTTCTTGTAAGAATTTTCGAACTATTCTGCACGTATTTAAGATGGTGGCTTTTTGCATGGTCATATATGTATTTTTAGGCAGTTGAATTTGTTGTAAATAATGATGAAGGTGTGTCGGTACTATACCGGTGCTGGAGAGCACCAGAGGCACAATATATACTTTTTCCATCTTCCAGATTCTGATTATTTCCTCTTTTAAATCTGTATATTTATGTATTTTTCGGTTATTGTTTTTTGTAGGTTGTGTGTGTTAGGGACTGCTATATCAATAATGTATGTATGTTTTTTCTGTTTATCTATCATGGTTATATCGGGTCTATTATTATGAATTGTCTTGTCTGTTAAAATTGCTCTATCGTAGTATATCTTGTGACTCGGATTCTCCAGCACCGGTTTGGGATTATATTGGTAGTATGGTTCGATTTTAGGCGGTAAAAGATTACATTTTATGGCTAACTTTTGGTGGATAATACGGGCAACTTGATTGTGTCTATGGGTGTAATCAGTTTGGGCTAAATTAGGACATGCACTGGTGATATGTTGGATGGTCTCAGCTGCACGGTGACACTTTCTGCATTTGTCGTTTTGAACAGTGGGATCTTTGAGTATATGTTTTTTATAATTCCTTGTATTAATGACTTGGTCTTGTATGGCTATCATAAAACCTTCTGTCTCTGGGAAAAGTGAACCTAGTTTTAACCATTTGTTAGAGGCGTCTATATCTATGTGCGGTTGTTCCAAATCATGCAGGTGTCGTCCATGTAGTTCCTTAGAGCGCCATCTATTAATCTTCTCAGTGATATGGATTTCCGGAGTTTTGAAACTGATGTTATTGTTAGATAAATTAAGCGGGGTACAATTTCTGTCGAGATCAACTATTGCTGAATGGATGTTACTAACGTTGATTTTAGAAAAGAAGAAATTACGAAGATTTTGTATTTGACCTTCCCATAATACGTTCAAATCTATGAGACCTCTTCCTCCCTTTTCTCTCTTTATTGAAATTCTCTCGATTGCTGACTTCGGGTGTAGGTAATTATGCTTTGTTAATGTGGTCCTAATTTTGATTTCTAAACTACGAATATCTGTTCGTGTCCATTTTACTATACCAAATGAGAATGTTAAAATGGGATTTGCAAAAGTATTAATAGCCTTGAAAAGATGTTTTGAATGGAGTTGTTTTTTACATAATAAATTCAATCGATGGGTGAACTGCGCAGATAAATCTTTTTTTATTTTACAGTGATCTATAATGTTAGACTGGTGAATACCTAGGTATTTATAAGTATCAGTAGGCCCCATAGATTCAAACGCATCAGGTTCGTCTGCATCATTAATAGTACTTATTATTTTACCTTTTTGAATGTGTAGTGTGCGGCATTTATCCAGACCAAATGACATATTTATGTCTCTACTATACCAGGCTGTTATTTCTATTAGGGATTCTACACAATTTTGAGATTTTGCAAATAATTTAATGTCATCCATATACATGAGGTGACTTATGGCCGTATCTGAATTTAAGTTGTAACCGTTATCTGTATTATTGAGTAGGTGAGACAAAGGATTTAAGGCAAGGCAGAACCATAGAGGGCTGAGGGAGTCTCCCTGAAAAATACCATTCCTGATATGAATTTCGTCTGTGGTGATAGAGTCTGTAGCACTACTAAGGTTTAAAGTTGTTCTCCAATCAGACATAGCATTCTTCAGGAAATTAATTACAGTAGGATTTATTTTATATATCTCTAAAATTTTAAGTAGCCAAGAATGTGGGACACTATCAAATGCTTTGCTGTAGTCTATGTATGATATCGATAGGTTTTTCCTTTGCGTGTGAACACATTTTAAAATGGTGGAGTCTATAATGAGCTGTTCTTTACATCCTCTATGGTTTGCTCTACATCCTTTCTGCTCTTCTGACAGTATATTATTACGGTGAAGATGGCTATTGGTTATTCGTGTGATGAGTGAAGTAATAAGTTTGTAGATAGTTGGAAGGCACGTAATAGGACGGTACTGAGAAGGATTTGATGTATCACTGCTTTTAGGTAGCATATAAGTAATTCCTTTGGTGATGAATTTGGGTATCGGTTGTTCATCCCTAATGAGTTCTGTGATGTTTTTAGCTAATATGTGATGAAGTGTGAAAAACTTTTTATACCAAAAATTATGGATGTTATCTATGCCAGCGGCCTTCCAGTTTTTCATTCTTGACGTCACTATTGCTATATCTTCTGGTGTGATATCAATGAATTCCATCTCTTCTACGTCAATCATCCTATTTCGTTCTTCATCAATCCATTCTGCATTATCATTATGATCATTCTGGTTTTCCCATAAGTTGGCCCAATAGTTTTTGAGTTCATTTGGCTCAGGGATTATATTGTTATCACTATGTATTCTATTGCCTCTACATGATCTATAAAAGTTATTCTCATTAGTTAAAAATAGTTTATTATCTTCTTTCCTTCTAAGTGCTTTTAAATATCTTGCTAATCTTTGTGACTTTAAAATTAATTTTTGTTTTAACGTATCTAAATATTCTTCCGGCCTTACATTATTTGGTTCATGTATAGTGTGTACTTTGGTTTTTCTAAATATTCTTTCTACTGTTTTCATTACTTTTCTAGATCTATTGTTATTTATATACTGTGTTAATCTCCCTATATCTATTCTTAAATTTTTGATATCTAATTCAAGTCTTATTTGCCAAGTAGGTTTAAGGTTTTTGTGGAATTTTGATGATGTTTTGTGTTTTCTTAATTTATATCCTAGGTTTTGACATATAACATATGCACTACAATATACAAGTGTATGAATATGTATTAAATCAGAGTCTATGGAATAAAATCGGTTTAATACTTGTTTGTTAAATATATCAACTAAACTGTAGAGCTTTTTATTTCCTCTTAGTTTTGGTAGTTTAGGATGTGATGTTGGATCTGTACCTGTATATAGAACCAGAGCGGTTTCTACTTGGTTAATTAATTCTTGTGTAGTTGTGTCGATGTCTGTGATTTCACTGGGTTGTGTAGATAGTATGTGCTGTGATAGAGATTCTGGAGAGAAGTTTGTTTGAGTGGATGCGTGTTGAGTGAATGTTAGGAGTTGTGTGCATGATACATTTGTGTCTGAAGATTGTGTGTTTGGGTTGGAGCTAGATGTAATTGGGGATTCTATGTTTAATGGTTGTTCCATTGGTTGGGATAGAATGAATGATTGATGAGTGATATTATTAGTGACTTCTGATACGTTTACGACATCGAAATTCTCTTTTGCTTTTTCTTCTTCTAAAGTGTTACGGACTTCTTCCTTTAGTTGATCTAAAGTTTCTTGGGAAAGGCGCTTGTTTCTTATTATTGTTCGCATTTGGTCTGATACACGTTGTTCGGAAACTGTAACCTGCGGGTATTGACGTGAGAATAGTTCGTGCAATCGTTTCCTATATGTTGTCATATCTGTCTCTAACTTTGTGATATAATAATAAGTGCGCATGATGAATATATTCACATCTTTGCTCCAAGACATGCGCACTCTTGGTTTACCGGCCTTGGTGGACGCAGGTAAAAAGGTATTATCCTCCCGCGCAACATCCAAGACTGGAATGGGTAGGTCTCTAACTCTGACTGTAGGTGGTGTTGAATTAGGTGACGAAGGTAACGATTGCAATGAAGGGGTATATGAAATGGTACTAGGGCTAAATGGCTCTATTGGGGGATTTGTGACGTCATCATTAAGACTATCAGAATATTCTTGTTCGGCTGTGACCTGTTTGTTGATGGGAGCCCGCCTGCTCAACTCCACACCACTGACGGATCGCATGCTGAAACACCCAGCGTCAGCTCCAGGTGTGCCCCGGCGATCTCCCCCGGGAAGCGGCCCTCTCAATTTTCTCTTTAAACGTGTCTCCATGATATATGGGTTTCCATTGCCATGTTGGCCGCGCCAGTAATTTATCAATCGCGTGTCCGCCCCCCACGTGAATCTGATGGTCGATTCGGACGTATGGTTGGATTTGAGGGGCTTATTATTATTATTATTATTATGTATGTCTTTACCATTCACGGGACCACAGGGTCCCGGTCATTTGGGAGGCGTACGAGGGGCCGAAGCCAACTGCGCAGAGGCCCTTTAGACAACTTTAATCTAAATGTAATGGAGACATAAACCGGCGACTATCCCTGTATGCACTATGGAAATGCACCCAAGGACAGTCCCCGGTTAGTGTAGGACTATTGTGAATAATGGAAAAAAAAAGGTAGGGCTATGGATGGGTTGCTGTGGATTTGTAAATTGGAAACTATGGATGACTATGGCACCTGCCGAAACAATGTAATTTTTACACGTAAAAATGGCAGGCGGAGACTCGCCAACTCACCAACCGGGCCCCGGGAATGGTTGCTAGATATAGCAACATAGGGGCAACGAGAATGTGAGTGGCTGAAGGGTTAAGAAACTACCACCGCTTTCTACTCAGATCATCTGCTCCAGCCGAAGCCTCCTGCATCCCTGGCCCACTCGCGACTTACGAATAGTTTCTTACCCTCCGAGCAGGATCACTGCTCTAGCGACTCCACTCTGGACAGCCAATGAAGGCAAGCCAGAGGCGGGAGACCTGTTCCTTGTCATCGTTCACTCCAGCCAGCCAATTAAGGCAAGCCGGAGAAGAGGGAACGGTGACTTCTCCCTGGAGCACTCGGGATGATGGTAGCCCGCGGGATCGCTAATGCCCGTCACCTCGCCTCAAGGTGCCCTGCGGGCTTATTATTATTATTATTATATGATGAGTTTTGTAATTCACGAACATATTATTATAAAATTATACGTCAGCGTATGTATGTATTTATGTAAAAAACGTTGTTACGTGTCAGAGCTTTTAGCTAAATTGTAGCTCTTGTTGAATGTTAGATGAAACTATGTACCTAGCTTACATTTTAAGCAGGCTGTATAATATAATACAGGTTGTTTTCTTGCGGAAAAACAAAATGCATTTATTTGGTGGTTGATTTTTGATTTGATATTGTTATTTTTTATTTTAGGTTACCGGCTACTTCTAGCGACTTTGTAAGGGCAATCCCGTTTTTTCCTGCACTTTAAATTTTTCTATGATCTCTACAATAATGTCTGCATAATTATATTTTCATATTCCAAGTATACACATACATACATAACGTCACATCTGTCTATCATAGGGATAGGCAGAGACGGAACGAACGCCAGTTGCAACAATTCTTCTTCTTCTTTAATATATCGCCAATCTGGTCGATATTATGTTCGTCTAGGGCGACCTCAACCGACGGCCCCATTCATATTTCCAAGTAATAACAATAATAGGTCATATAACTGCAATTAATTTCTTAACGCAATGAAGTAACAATAAAAATATTTCTATTTGCTAGATAAGTGAACAATAAAGCATTTTTAATGCATTTAAAGAAGGAGTTTATCAGTAATGAGAACTTATTATAAGACCATTGACCCCTAGTGATAATAATAGACGTAACTTTCAACCTTTTTTATCATTAAATTTTATGGGAATGGGCATTCGTATAGATAAACACACTGCACATCAAGCTACCCTATTATTTTAATGTACTTTTAACTTTATTACGAAATGGTATGGTTGAAAATGTATGAATGGCTTATCAGAGTAGTTTAGTGTAGTGATGAATTTGTGAAATGAATGAATGGTGAAATATTTTTATATATGATGAAGTTTTTGCAGCTACATAGACAGCTAATAATAAAAAATCATAACAATATGTACCGCAGATTTAAAAGTAAAAATAAATTGCTTCTATATCCGACGCATTTCCTAAAGGTTGAATCAAAAGAAAATGTATTGTGACTTAAACTTAACCTAAGTTTTGTATGTAATAGAAGTAAAAAATGGTCACTAACTTTACAATGAAAAACGTAGGTTTCTAACGTTATGAAAGGTAATTTGAAAATTGGATTGAATTTAACTACTTAGTTTCAAACACCTATCAAAAATATATAACCAAATTGGTCCCTAGAATATAACAAAAAAAACAGTATCAACGATCAAATTACAACTGTTATTTATTACAAAAGAGTGCCGAATGAAAAAAATATCGGGATCAAAAAGGATATTCGAAAATTCACATCAAACATGTTCGACAAATCCAGGGACACACGTTTTTCTTCCATTTCCTGTCGAATAGAGGCCCATTAACAAGAAAAGGAAATAGAAAAACTATCACACATATAAAATAAATCGTACCCCTTCTAAAATTCAGATGTTACAGTAAAAATATATAGGCCGTTATAGAAAAAGAAAGCCACAGTAAGTGATATTTATTCTGGAAATGTTATGTATGTAATAAGTAGTGTCATAAAGTGTCGAAATAATGTTGTGTTCGTGACAATATGGGCCACTGGCTCACGAACAAATCCCAACTGTTTCTAATTTTAAGCGCCATGACATCATATTCCGATGCATTCAATCATTGAGTCACTCGCATTGCTTATTTATGATTTTTTTCATATTTCCAGGGTTAAGCATGGTTCTGAATTATATTAGCCATTCAGGTTACAATACAATAGAATTGTTTGTGCAACAAATGTGTTGTTTCCTTCCGCAATTAAGTGTTCATAATGTTCTTACAAATTTATTCGGTGATAGATTTATACTTTGTCAATTCAGACCTTCAATCTAACAATAATAAAGCAATGATATTATTTTGGAAATCTTTTCAGGAGGGGTCTTATACAAACTACTCTCATAAAATACACCCTAGACCCAAATAAAAAGCATTAGTAGATTCATATCGGCATAGCAGACGATTTCTCAGGCACTGCAGTTATTATTACACTACTACTGTCGGAATACCGAAACGCTACTCAATTTTAAGTCGTGCCTAAGTATAGTTCTATCTCTACAAATTCTTTGTAAAATGACAGAGATGGCACGATATTTGAGCACGACTTAAAATTGAGTAACGTTTCAGTATTCTGGGATAATTTTTCCCTATTTAGGTGTCCTTTCTCTATTAGCTTGCCCTACTAATCTTCCTACGAGTATATCCCTAAGTTTTTTACGAATTTGTGAAAATTGTTAGGCTCGTCTCGTCATCTTTTTCTAGGCCTACCGCAACTTCTGTCGACATTGGCCATAAAGCCACAAGTTCGAAGTGGAACACATCTTTACAAAACAAATAAATACTTAAAATAGATTAATACCGATACTAAGTATTTCTCACGTTACCTTCACCCAAATCTAGTTTATCTTAGTCACCGTATGTAAACGTCCATTCCCCTATTTTTAAACTAGTTAATCACACAACTTCTATTTTCTCACGCACAGCTTCAAACTGGTGTTTGTTTATCAATTGTGAACATAAAGTCAATGAATTCATCAAGTGAACAGCTGATATCTAAATCTGTCGCGGGCATGAGATCATCGAGATTATCCGAATGGTGAGCCGTAAACCATGCTTTCGACCACAGTTTTAAAATCTTAGGAGGATTTGGATGCGGTGGCATTAAGACGTTTCTGATTCAAATATGTAGGAACATAGAATAGATTTTAAAAGTTAAAATCATGAAAAATGTAATGACTTCGATTAGCGCAGCAATGGAAGGGATCATTGTGTAATCAAGTAATCAAGTAATCAAATATTGCATCCATTCCATAATGTACACATACAGGTGGTTAGAAAAATTGTTCATTACTATTGTTGTTTAAATGTTAAATATTATATTAGTACTAATATCATTTAAATGGACGTATCGTCTCAGTACTTTAAGGAAAAAAAAATATGTATATATATACTAATTTTTTTAAGTTCTTTTTTATGTACTAATTTCTACATACATAACATCACGCCTTCCATCCCCGAAGGGGTAGGCAGAGGTGCACACAGAAGTGACACCCACTTTTCACTATTTATGTTATGAGTCCCATGTAATAGGGGGTGAGCCTATTGCCATATACCGGGTACATTTCCAGACTCCGTGCTACTACTGAGAATTTTTTTTAAAAACCCAGTAATACTTTGCCCGACCCGGGAATCGAACCTGAGACCCCTTGCCCAGCAGCCGCACTTGCGACCACTCGGCCAACGAGGCAGTCTACTAATTTCTATCATAAGAATTTAAATTAAATAAATATATACAACTTAACATATAACTCACTAAAAACTAAAATGTATTATTATTATGTATTACTAATTCTCTGTAACTAATTTCACGTTTTTCGTATTATTTCTATACAAAAATATCCCTAACACCGACCTTCGATAGTCGACGTTCTAATTTAATAGCCTGCAAATAATGTTCAATAGGTACCGTTTTATTTGGCACTCATGACTTCCTCGATAAAATCGACATCAGAACAATTCTATCGTTCCTTAGGGTTCAGTGATCAATATCAGCATCTAATGTAATTGGGCGTCTCCAGTGTATTGGTATTAGTTCCGAGTTAAAATGGTACCCACGGGGTATTGTATATTGTATCCGAAACTTAAGATAACCCTTAGTTTTCTTTTATAGGAGGCAAACGAGCTGACTGATCACCTGATGGTAAGTGATCAGCACCGCCCATGGACACCCGCAATACCAGAGGAGTCACAGGTGCGTTGCCGGCCTTTTAAAAAGGAATATGCTCAATCTCTTCCCTTTCTTGAAGGTCGTATCAGTTCGGAAATACGGCCGATGACAGATCATTCCACAGTTTTGCCGTGCGAAGCAGAAAGCTACGCGAGAAGCGCAATTGTGGCCTGTAGTTTCTAATAAGTATTTCTAAAATACTTCCTACATAACATTGTTAGAAGGTGTGAGTATAATAACACGGAGATACAGGACAACGTTGATTGGGTGATTACAAATGCAACTACCAAGCAACGGATGTCGGCTCCAATTCCCATCTAGTACGCAATATCATCTGCATATCTTTGGATATGTGGAGCTAGAGCAACATGTCCAGAATTCAAGATTAGGGGCATATTTTACGTAGCAGTATTTTAGCCACGAGTCAGGTTCATTATCAGCTCTCTCTCCCGTGAGTCATTTTAGCTCTCAATAATAAGTGGCATTGGACAAAGCTTGGATTGGATTGTCAGAAATACGACATTTGGCCTAAATCCAATTACTAATCAATGATCACACGTGTTTGTGCTTCGTTCATCCAAGTGTTGTGTACACAATTACGGACGAGGTTGCTCTGGTCAGGCAGAAAATGTTTCTAAAGGTGTTTTAATAAAGTAACTACAAAAATCAAATCAATGTTTGGAAATTCACTAACATATGCATGGGGATACTGTTGTAAACAAAAACATACGAGTATATACTTATATTATGCTCAGTTGATTTGATCATAAAACCTAATGAATCGCGGAGGACATAATAATGTAAACTTTTCAAATAAATTATTATTTGATCTATTTATTCGTGAACAAGTTCCTCTATAAATGAATATCAATAAACAAGCATATAAAAACTGTAATAATGATTATGTACAAATAAGATAAGTAAGGATACATAGTGGTCCTTATCAAGAAAACTATTCTGAATTTTGTATAGAAGCCAGAAATGAAATAAACTGCTTTTGAGCAGGGTATCGGTATCGACCTTTATAGAGAATATTTAGAAATTCATCGGGAAAAACAGGAGTTTTATGTGCGTACAAAGTTGTGGATAGACTCTAGTTTCATTATAAAGGTTCAATTCGTAGGTATAGAACAGCTAGACGCTTATATTGAAATTCTTGTACCGTATCGCAGAGCTTAGTCTCAGCTGAACGTGATTGCTTCTGTTGATTGATCTATGTTTACTGAACTGCTCACATAGATTGAAAATAGTACAGTTGAAATAGTCCCACTATTAAAATAGATATTTATAGTCCGAGCAATTATATGGGATTAGAAAAAGTGAGGGTTCTGTTTGGATATTGACAGCTCTTCTTCGGTTGAGTCTCTGTGGAAATAAAGACTTCATTTATATTGTGTTATTTTTTTATACTGTTGTGATATTCGTATTGGTTTCTATTTTCTATGATGCATTCTTATTTCTTATTTATCGGAGTCTAAAAAGTTCTGGTTTATCAGAATGCGAGCAATAGGCTCGCCTGTCACCGCCGCGCACCGCGCCTTCATACAAGATTCGTAGTTTTTTTAAATATTACTAATGTTTGTAAGTTCGTATAAATGTAGTATGTATGTTTGTATCACAGATACCTTAAGTATACAGCCCTAACCTATTTCTATACAATATTGGATTATCTCAACAAAGGAAAAGTTTTCGTTTATCACTATCTTGTTCAGACTGTCCTTGTAATTAAACATTGAGACGCCTCATCCTATTTTGTACAGTCTAGTAAGTTTTCCGGGTATTTGACTAAATAAACTAGAATAGAAATTAGTTTGTTAAACCTTGGTTTCTTCAGGTCGCATATCTTGATATGCGACCTGTTATAAAAATATCGACGTTATATCTCTTTAAAGATTAAATAATAATATAACAATAATAATCCTGAGGGTATTTTTTTTTTTTTTTTTAGGGGGGAAAATCATCGAATGACTGCCCCCGCCTGGGTGAGGCGGGAGGGAGTGTCAGACTCTTACTGACTAAAAACCACCCCGTTCCTTCTCCTGCACGTCGAGCCGGAGCCCCGGTTACCCGTTAGGTTCTCCGAGACTCCGAATCGGCATCGGCCGTATTGGGCCCCATCTGTGGTGGTCTGATGGCTCTTTGAGGCGCGCGCGGAACGCGACGCGCCGTACGCTCGGGTCTGTTTCTGGTCGGACGGGGAGCCACCCATGCTCGCCGTCCGCAGGCCCGCGCTTACGGTGGCCGGAGATCGTCTCGCGATCCCCGACACCCGGTGTGTCCTTCGCGATGGCTGGGTTGCGAGGAGGCAGCGCTTCGCTGCCTCACGCGTCCCGCCTCCTCCTTAGCTAGCATCACTGCTTCGCAAAAGGAGGAGACGGCATCCCAGTCCCCCTCGCTCCGCATCATGGCCTGCACTAGGCCCGGACGCGAGAGGTCGCCATCGCCGATCACTTCCCTGAGGACACGGCAGTGCTCAGCCCACGAAGGGCATTCTCCCACCGTGTGTTCCACCGTGTCCTCAGGGCGGTCCTCGCAGTGATGACACCCGGGCGTTTCCTCCCGCCCCATCAGACACAGGTACCTCCCGAAACTTCCATGTCCGGTGAGGACCTGCGTCAGGCGGTAGGTGAGGACGCCGTAGCGTCTCTCAAGCCACTCCTCAAAGAGGGGACTTACCGCTGCGATGGCAGCGAGCCCAGCCCTCGGTTGCGACAATCGTTGCTGCCATTCCGCCATGAGATCGCGCCGGAGCTCATCCCGCCACGCACCTATTTGGCGCGGCAGCGGGGTTTCGCCCCGGCGACGTGCCTCCGCGCGCATGCCGTACACGCGCGCGAGCACCTTCGCCTCCAGATCCCACGGCGGTAATCCGGCAAGGAGGTTCGCCGACTCCCCAGAGATCGTGCGGTATCCGCGGATCATTCGGATCGCCATGACCCTCTGTGCCATGAGCAGCGTCCGAGCGGGACGCCGCAACAGGTTTGGCGCCCAAACAGGGGCGCCGTAGAGGGCCATGGACCGCACGACCCCGGCGTATAACCTCCGGCAGGAGGCGTTTGGCCCCCCGAGGTTGGGGAGGATGCGTTTAAACGCAGCCCCCGTCCTCTCCAACTTTGGGGCCAAACGTCGGAAGTGTATCCTGAGGGTATAACCTGGGTGTCTTGAAGGCCCGAGTAAATAGGTTGCTTATGGGCCAACGTGCTCCATCGTAGGCGCATCATCGCTTACCACCAGGCAAGATAGAGGCCAAATGTCAACCCATCAAATATATAAAAATAAAAATAAGTCCATCCTTCAGTTTCGAAGTTGACTCAAAAAAATGCAACAAAACTCTTCATAAAAATACAAACATATTTTCACTGACTTCCAAATGACATTTGCTGTTAATGATAGAAAATAAATCATGACATCTTTAAACATATTTTCCTAGACGACATGACTCCGTATGACATGACTGACTGCACTAAAACATAATAAGGCAGACGAAATGACATCACCATGCATTTCAAAATCTATTGAACTTGACCAAAACTGTCCAACAATTGGACAATGGCCAGCTTTCGAATACTCTACAGCAATTAGGTTAAACACAGAGACATTAATAAATAAATGGTACTGAGTAACTATTGTTTTTAAGGAACTGTTTTAAATTCTTTTGACTTTCTCTTTGCAAATATGTAAATGTCTGCTTTACATACGCCTAAAATCGCAGAAAGTTAGATTAGGAAACACCATAGTGAATTCACTTTTTGACAGTAACTGCAATAAGTCTGCGAATACGACTTGGCTAAAAAATATAGGTACCTAATATTAAAACTGAGAATTTTGAAAACGAACAACTGAATAGACTAGATTGGACAGACATTGAACTTATTCTCCTTAGATATTTATTTTACATACACAACGCTATAGGATACGATAACAATTTATAGTAATTTTATCCTCTATTACTATTAAATTTAAGGCCAAATATTCATTACAATAGTGCTTTATAATTTTATAACCCTTACGTTTTAACACTGAGTCTGTATAAGGAAGACAAAGCTTCTTTATTGTAGTCACAAGTTATTACTGTCACCTATCACTGACGTCGTCGAACATATTTCCACGCACACTCACTTGCATTTTATAGAATAACGCCTACGTTTGTTAGCTTTACCTCCTTTCGAGTTTCATCACAGTTTATATATGCATATATATATAGGTAGGTACGCATATCATTTTTAACCAGTTCTTTTCATCGTAGAATATGATATAGTGCATTTTGAATCTATTCTTACCTCAATCTGATTTTGACTTCGCAATTTAGATCATGATTTTACAGATAAAGATGGATAGATTTAATATAAATATTTGGATTTGAAATTCGATTTAGCAATGTATTAATATTGTGGGAATTGGTCAGGTTTGTCATCTTTTTTATATTAAAACGTTGCCCCACCAGACCACTAGGATTTTCTCATGTGTCGTGGGTGCGTTTACAAACATATAAGTTCATACATGCATCACACCCAGAACCGAAATAACAAATTGTTGATCGCACAAAGAGCTGCTCCGTACAGGAATCGAACCCGATACACGTTGCGCGGCAGCTAGTTCAATCAGTTGTAAATAAATAAATGTTAGCCATAGTTTTGTCTCTAAATAGGTATCTTCTTATGTTTTACCAGTTTTGTTCTTCACTTGCTTCTCTAGCATTGCTCTAGCATCTCTAGCTTGGCTCCACTAGCATTCCCGTGGGATAAAAATCCTTTGTGTTTTAACAGACTATAATCTACCCCTCTAAATTCCATCTTGATTCCTTCATCCATTTTAACGTGAAAAAGTAACAAAAATACACCCGAATTCACTAACTTTCGCATTAATAATATTAATAAGAGGTAAGATTGCAAAGTCACTGAATGATACCTTACTCGAGTCAAATGACACAACATGAATATTTTTAGATACACTTCATCAGATCATCATTACGATAACATGATTCAATTTAAGGTGACAGATGATAAAATGAGATAGGACAAGGAATTAATTTGACAGTAGTTCGAGTTACTCAAGAATATTACGTGAAGATCACAGACGTAGACAGATTTTCTTATAGCTTAGGATTAGCTTAAGGTACATGTATTGGGTCGTGGTGGCCCGAAGGTTTAAGACGTTCGCCTCTCATGCACGAGGGTGCGGGTTTGAAACCTACGAACGGCAAGTACCAATGTGACATTTTCCGAGTTGTATGTGCTTTCTAAGATTATTTAGACACCACTGACTAACGGTGAAGGAAAACATCGTGAGGAAAGCTGAGCTTATAACTTCTAATTATAAATTTGAAATCGCCAACCCGCATTGAGCAGGCATAGTGATTAATGCTCAAACCTTCTCCTTGTGAGAAGAGGCTTTGCTCGGCAGTGGACATTTATAGGCTGTTTATAGATAGACATGTATTGAGTAGATTTTTGTTAAACAAATTCAAATTCATAATGTGCTAATCATTTCTAGTTTGAAAATCTAAAATAGTGCTGAAGAAGCAATTAATTAGATCTATTCTATGAGTAAAATATTGTACAAGCAATGATATACTACTGCAACTGGGAAGTAGACTAACTGAAATAATATGTATGTACTTGTACCTAGTCAATCTAATGTTTGTCTAACTAATAGTTAAGCAAACGAAAACTCTTTGAACAGTCGATGAACGTTAAACAAATAGATCAATGCAAAACTTTATAGCACGCTCCATACAACAGATATTAGTTAAATGTATTCCTATTGAATTACTGTTCAAATGTATGTTAACCTGGTTCAGTGTACATTTCTTGAGCGTGACTTCGAGTTCCATTGATACATTTGTATTGAAGCTGTTCCACACAATGGAAGGATAAAGCATTGTGTTGCCTTGAGAAATAAGGCGAGAACTGAGTTACCGTAGTACTGAAATTTTTAACCATTGAGAAGGGATAAAATAGCTTAAAGGACGTTCCTTGTTGAAAAGTATAGATTTTGTTCAAACTTTCAACAACGGAGTTCTATAGACAAATATTTTTTTTGGACGATTAAGGGGGGAAAATCGTCGAATGACTTCTCCCGCCTGGGTGAGGCGTGAGGAAGTGTCAGACTCTTGCTGACTAAAAACCACACCGTTCCTACTCTTGCACTTCGCGTCGGAGCCCCAGTAACCCGTTACCTAGGTTCTCCGCGGCTCCAAATCGGCATCGACCCTATTGGGCCCCATCCGTGGTGGTCTGAAGGCTCTTTGAGCCACGCTCGGGTGCGCTCGGGTCTGGTCCTGGTCTTCTCATAAACTCAGTCAATGTGCTGGTAAGGACGAAATAATACATAGATAATATAATATTTGTCCCAAGATACTGATTAAAAGAGACAGGCATTAGACAGTCCATTTTGTAATAATGTAAGAAGAAAAAGATTAAAGTTATCTCATAAATAACTTTTGAACAAAGAGAGTCTCTAGACATGATCTAAATGTTTACAAAGGTAGCTATCCTGGGACTTTCTTAGCTCAAGAAATTGAAACTGTCTCAATCCAAGGTAGAAATTGATGGATTAGTTAGTAAAGAAATGAAGAAAATGTGATATATTACTGTCTCCTGGGAATATGGCTGAGAGTACTCAATTGAGTACTCTCGTTTACACAAACGCTTTTAGGAAATTATATATTATGTTTAGTATACAAAGTTTTATAAAGAAGTATTTTAGAAAGTGAGGAAAAAACAATTCGCCTCCTGTACGAAATCATAATGTTTTCCATCTGACCATTCTGCTACTTCAACTATCTATTACTGGCTTCATCCGCGTCCCCATGGGACAAAAAGTGGCCTTAGTCTTACTGCAGCTCATAATCTACCACTGCTCCAAATTTCACTCTTCGTTTTGACGTAAAGGAGTAATAAACATACAAAATTTCACATTTATAAAATCATCTTTTTTCAGAAAAATCCGAGGGAAAACAATAGCAACTATGGGTATTATAATGTCTCTCTAGTAATCTGGTAAATTGATTCCTAATCATAACATTACCATAATATCATGCCTTTTATCCCCGAAGGGGTAAGCATAGGAGCATATTACGGCACTTAATGCCACTGTAATTGTACAGTATGTATACATTGGTAACACCCATTTTTCACTATTTATGTTATGAGTCCCATGTATTAGGGGGTGAGTCTATTGCCATATACTGGGCAAAATTCCATACGCACGAATATCCAACCCGGGAATCGACCCCGAGACCACAGTTGCGACTACTCGGTTAACGAGGCAGTCGATTCCTAATCATACAAATACCAAGTATTATGGTAACAATATGAATCGAAATTTTCGAGAACACGATTAAAATATCACACAGTTTAACGGTATTTATTATTCTATCCCTTCTGACCTCGGATATGTAAATAGGGCCAATATAAACAAACCTTACATATGTGTATGTATGACGTATGTGTAACGAGATGGGCTCCAAACGTAACTCCTCATGCATATTGTTTGGACAACATTAAATACCTACTGACTACGGATGTGTGATGTTCATGTATACTGAACGAATTATTTCAACTGGTTTCACCTTTTACATATGTTTTTGTTTTCAAGTTTCCAGACCTTAGGTTTTTCTCCTGTATCGTGGGTGCTTTTACAAATATACAATTTCACATACACCACACCCGGAACAACAATTTGTGGATCACACAAAGAGTCGCTCCGAGCGGGAATCGAAGCCAATACACGTTACGGCCGGCTCAGCCACCAACCATGCAGTAAAAATAATAACTTCTGATAGTTAATAATCATAACAGCCATAATAATGATTTAATCAAATTTTTAGAACCCAGAGACTGACATAAATAATTTCAAAGTAAGTTCAGCTCGGCTGTACTGTAAGATGTCAATTCAAACTCTAAGTTAGAATAATCTCGAGCAATGACAGGCGAGAATGCGATCAAACCTACCTCAAGAGTTCGTATTGACATCTTACACAGTAGCCCAGCAGTTTATTAGTGAAGGAGTGAATTCACACCTCAAGCATGTCTACTAAGTAAAAATACTCCTGATGTTTATACTTGTTATTATTGAGACAATGAACTTAATCTCCTTCGGCCTCTGCAGCTACTTAGCATGGTCGCCCACGGAGCAATTTTTCTTACAATTGTTAACCATTTCTGTACACCTAATCGTAATGAAAAAAATATTACCAGTAAAAATGGGTCTAGAAATACTGGCTCTGTGTTAATAGACTCGTCTCCTGCTTCGTGATATTATTGACCTATGTTAATTAATCTTCCTAAAATGGCAACACAAAAAAGCATTACAATATAACCCATTTTCTTCAAACACAAATTACTGATATATTAATTAAAAGTAGCTGATCAGATAAGGCTTTAATGTAACGACAATTTATTAACAAGATACGACAGCACAGCTTGATATATCAACTTTATTGCTTCGAATGGTCCATTAATGAAATAAATGTCACTTTAATTGACACACTAAAGAACTATTACATTTACGAACTACCAAAAAATGTGGAATTGTGTGAAACATAGATAGACATTACTCGGTTTAGTATTAGGTAATTTTTGAGTTCCATCTCAGTCAAAATGTATTCTTTAGGTCTAATGCGATTGATTAATTACTCAATTCCGATTAGAGGTCATGTTATTGATCCAGAAGTCCGAAAAATGTTATTTTTTATTAACATTTTGGCTATACTGACGTTCGTATAAGTACCGTAGTGATTGTAGTTAATTATATCTACCACATCAAAAAGAAAAAGTCACTCAATATATCCACATACGAAACAAAATTGAAAGTCAAAGAGAGTAAGGACAGCTATATCTAATACAAATACATTAAACATATATAGAAAGGGTTAAGCACTCTGTGAGCAAAGATTTTTATAAATAGGATATTCATAAAGTACTCATACAATATCCTAAGCTAATCTAATCCCACGTCCTTCCATCGTGTGCTTGAGTGATCTTTGAAACAATATTAGAATATCAAAAGGCGAGCTATTAAGCCTGATTGATGGCGCCAAAACCCTCACTGAGTATGGTGGGTGAGCATTTCTTTTGTAATGGATTTTATGTCAACTTGATCCTTTCTGTTGTCATAGCAACGGGTATTTGATAAGGTACTTTCGCTTTCATCATTAGAAATTTTAGAATCATCGTTGTTCTAATGAATTGAGGGAGATAATATTGTTTTCTTCTCTGAGTAGAGTTTATTCTGGAAAATTAATTGTTAAAATGTATTTTAGTGAGTACGGTACTAAAATACATTTTGACAAAAAAAATGGAATAAGGCGACAAACGAGTACTTAATGCAACGATGGTAAGTAATAGTTTCACATTTCTTTCATCTTGGTTCTTCATCATAAGAAGTTGGTTCTTCTTCACTTTAAAACATGCAAACAACTAGGGGACTAATGGACAGATTGATAATTTGATCATTAGATTTTGTTCGACTATTCAATATATTTATTGATCTAACTGACACAAATTATTCGTTTTCACCTTTGTAACATTTACACATGAAATAAATCAGGAAACCACAAGAGTATTTTTAATAAATAAATAAATAAAATAAATGTTTATTAACCATAATTTGTACAGATTTTTTTTTAAGGGGGGAAAATTATCGAATGACTGCTCCCGCCTGGGTGAGGCGGGAGGGAGTGTCAGACTCTTACTGACTAAAAACCACCCCGTTCCTTCTCCTGCACGTCGAGCCGGAGCCCCGGTTACCCGTTAGGTCGAGTAATCGAGTAACAAACATAAAAAAAATCTGTCGAATTGAGAACATCTTCCTTTTTTTGAAGTCGGTTGAAAATGAAATACAACCTCGTACATTACAATAATTTGTACAGTAACACTTATATATAACATTAATCGTTACAACAATACAATTTTATATTGAAACATAAACATAACATAACATCACGCCTTTTATCCCCGAAGGGGTAGGCAGAGGTGTACATTATGCCACTGTACAATGTAACACCCACTTTTCACTATTTATGTTATGAGTCCCATGTAATAGGGGGTGAGCCTATAGCCTATAATATATTGAAACATCAGCCATTAAATATGTTATGAGGTGTTAGACAAGCGTAGCAATGTAGGTATAGCTTTTCTGTCACGTCCAACAGTAGCCTTTGATTTTCGAAATGATATTAGCATATCAAAAGGCTGGTCGATTATTTGGGCGGATTGATGGTACTAAAACCCGTGTGCTGCATAGGAAGTGGCTACCTTATCAAAATGTAGATGCATTTGCTATGTATTATCTATGCAATTAATGTTTTACAAAGAGGGATTGAAGAATAGATTGATATGGATAGTTCCAAAATGATAACTTAAATATATATAGCTTCGTGTTCATATGCGTAGTTAACTATAAATAAAAACAAAATGTTTTTCTTACAACTGAAAGGTGTGTCACATTTTCGAGCAATCAAAAGGTTCTTCAGTTTTATACTTTATTTGTTACCGTTATAGATTTAACTCGTCGAGTACCGTCATTATAGACACAATTATAGAACAATAGGTTGCGGTCACCGGTGACCTCGCGGTGTATGACAGTTTAATTTAAGTAACCTAAACTAAATACCTAGACCGTTAATCCCTGTCGCGGAGAACCTAACGGGTAACCGGGGCTCCGGCTCGACGTGCAGGAGAAGGAACGGGGTGGTTTTTAGTCAGTAAGAGTCTGACACTCCCTCCCGCCTCACCCAGGCGGGAGAAGTCGTTCGATGATTTTCACCCCTTAAAAAAAAAAAAAAAAAAAGACCGTTAATCCCAATGATATTATAACACATAACGCCTTTTATCCCCGAAGGGGTAGGCAGAGGTGCACACAGAAGTAACACCCACTTTTAACTATTTATGTAATACTTTGCCCGACCCGGGAATCGAACCCGAGACCCCTTGCCCGGCATTCGCACTTGCGAGTTGCGACCACTCGGCCAACGAGGCAGTCAGATATTATAAGTTACTATAAAACCAACCAATCCATAAGTGATTCATGTGATTATAATTCGGTACTTAATCACGAAGCCTAATATCATTGACCACAACTTTGAACATGGTGGTCGCATTTACCCAAACTTTTATTAATAACATTATTTCGGAGATAAATTATTGCTCTTACTGTGTGTCAACGCTGAAACCACATGAGTCAATGAATGACATAATACATTACTGTTAATAGTACAATAAATTATTAATTTAATATGCAATGAGCTGACTCACTGACTGAATACCATCAAACCGCTTGTTCACAAACAACGTATTCATTTAATTTTATGCGAATTTGTATGATCCGAATAGGGAGAAGGAAACGCAGTATTATCACTTGAAAGAAATGTACGTACAGACCAAAGTACACAAAAAATCTAATTCATGTATTGTTTAAGAGAAAAAGTAGAACTGAGATTAGTACCAATGTCACTTCTAAAAAAGGAAATTCTTATCTTCAAAAGATGCTTTAGAAAAAAATAATTTTAGCCAAATATTACATAAAATATACCGTTAGAGACGAATAAAATATGCCATTAAGTTAAGCTTCCATTATAAACCAATAAGAAATTGTGTATGTGTAGAAATTTTCAATAAAATCATTTATGTAAGTAGGTACTTTTTATAAAGGCTGATATTACTGATATTACTTAACCCACTTTCGTTATCATGGATAATCTCATCCCATGCGTGTCCTAAGCATTTTTTGATGTCAAACAGGCGTAAAGAAATTTCTCCTAGCAAATCATTCGGTATAGGTAAATGGGATGAAAAGGAAAATTCACGAAATAACAAGTTTCAATTTAGAGAAAAGCCTTTGGAATGTAATATAATACAGTTTCCATATGAAACAATGTACAAAAACGAGGTTAACGACCTTGAATCCCAAGTTTCAGATCAAAAGACAGGATCAGTTTATACGTTATAACGTTTGAAAGGATTTTGGTTATTATTTGATATAGAAAAAAGCCAGACGGCCTCGTCGGACGAATATAGTTTGGTACGAAGTAGTTTGATCAAGAATGTCCAATTATCAAATTTGATATTATATGATATTCGTTGCTGTCCAAAACATACGACAAATTATTTATTTTATTGTAGATACATACCTATTCCTTTTCAATTCAATTCGACTCGCGTTGATTCCTAAATTTTAATTACCTATATATGAATGCACGAACAGTATCAAGCATAAATATTATAGTCGGGGTGTGGTAATAAGTTTACCCCCTATTACACGGAACTTAATAAACTTAGGTAGGTACGTTATATGATAAACGTAGACTAGCATTACGAATAACAACGAATGTACTTAGTTACCAGTGCCATAGAAATAGACAAAATAAATATAGGTATACACCAAAACGCCCACGATTCCCCGACGACCTTAAATGTAGTCGGCTTTAAAAATCAAATAAGTATGTTTGACATTTGCTAGCGTGGGTTCCGCGTGTAACAGAATCGCTTATCTAGTAATTTGTTCATAACAAACAACTTGCCATAGATGGGACTTCTGCATACAATTTGCGTTTTGACATTCATTTTGTATTGCGAACATTATTTTGTGCTGTTGTGGTCTTACTATTATTGGAGTACCTAATGAGTAACACAACCGCGTGTTATAATGGTTGTTTTAATAAAATGCAACTGAGTTTTATTATTTAATATTACAATCGTAACTATTATTAGAAGCTTTGTAATCCACCTTCTTGGTCCATGATCTAAACGAAAAGTCACCAACCTACTACGTCTTAATTCATGTTCCTCGCTAATCATTTCCTATAGCACAAAAACAAACTTTAATAACGTTTTAATAACTTTTATTTTAGAAACTCAATCTGCTTAACTATCTTCTAGTTTTACATAGAATATGTCGCTATAAGTCAAAACGATTTTTAGTTCCTTTTGATATCGACAAAAGGAACTTCAAATCTACAGCTCATTTCGTCATAGCCGTTAACGTCGTATAAAAATTATTTGTTTCCGTTCAAAACAAAATAAAGCAGTCACCACACATGGAGATCTGATAATAAATGACTTACTGAATATAAGAACAAGACAATGGTTCGCCGTCACGCCCCCGCAACTGATAACTTTATTATAAATTAGTATAATAGTATCTAAAATGGACACAGCCTTGACCATTAAAGCCTATGTATACGACAGCATATCAAGCTACTTAAAAATGACAGTTTTCGTTGATACATTGTCAACATTATTACAACAGTATAAAGTTCAAAATAGTTTATACTAGTCTGTAGAAACAAACTGCTCTTGCCCTTATTGGACTTTGATGCAATTGTACCTATGGTACAGTAACGAATGCAGTCTTAATTTTAATTATCGACTGAAAGTCTGTTTGATTTCGTAGGTTTTGGAATATTGGAAAACGAAGCATATTTTTGAAATAATGCTCAATTAGGTCACATCATTAACAAAGTTAATGAATAGGCATCCATAGTCAAATTATTTTATTTTATTATTTAAACGTTGAAACTTAACGAGCCAATACTCAGTGTTGTCACCATCTTAAATATAATATTATGACAATAATGTTCTCCTAACCGAATTACAAGACAGCCAATCACAGAAGCCGGTGTGCGCGAGCCGTAGCCCACATGTGTGCGCAAACAGATGCATACAAGTTACCCTAATTCTTTTTTACCCAAAATGAAGGTAAATTTATAGAACTTGCTACTGCTGACAGATCAAACACAGATCTTATAGTACAGATTAGGTAAGTGCTAAATGAGGTATTATAGTGAAAGGTGAAAGATTACCTATCTTGTAAGTTTGGAATATGGTAATCATGATCATCATTATAAAGTCAATTCTTCAAGAATTTACTTTTTTGTACATAAGAGGCATAAGTTCAGGCTGCCAAATATCACCAGTACCTATATCTAACCAGGTAAAAATAAAAAACTTCGTTTAAAAAAAACCGACTTCAAAAACTAAAAACAAACGAAAAGTATAAACTAAAAAGCAAAAATAACTATTATTGGTCATATGTATCTACTTATAGCTTACACACCCACTGATAGGTGAGAAGTTTTACAAATAAATATTCATTAAAACCTTAATAGATACCCTAACATTATTATGGCCAATACCTAATATATATTTTGTTATGGGTCCTCCTTTTTTTTGAAGTCGGTTGAAAATTAATATTGTATTCAAACTTCGCAATAGGTAAGTACATATACTATGGAGGTCAGACCACACAGGCATTGAAGAGAGAGCAGGTGGTACATACTTCATTTCAAAATCAATACAGACACAAAAGCGAAAAATCGAAATAAATGTTACGACTCAATTCACTGAACAACAATGCCTGAAGACATCATCTAGATTGTTTTCAATTACCAACCAAAATTGAGTGGGAGAAATCCGATATCCTCGACATGGAATACGGTAAAGGAACCTTGACCAATATTTATTTAGACTCTCGTTAGGCGCATAGGTTTCTTGGCAATAACGCCTAACACCCATTAGATTCTGGAAAACACACGGAATAATTTAAAGCACGCGCCCGTTTGTTTATTCGGCTTTGAAATCCCAATGCACAAAGCTACGTAAATCCTCGCACTATAAAAATCTCATTCGTAATCTGTGAGATTTATGAAACCCAACTTGCAGCGGCCTCGGGTAAAGCGCTTTATATTTTTTGTTCGGTTTTTTAATGAGGTCATCTCTTGAATTTTATGTAGCTTACTCCAAATCTAATAGATAAAAATCATTTAAAACAAACTTCTGAAAAATAATTATATGTACAAATAGGTACATATAGTGATTATTAAATGATTTCAACCTCGGTTTAGGAATATCAGAACCAACAAAGTGTCAGAAATGTGTTGCCAAGCATAATAAATGGATCGTCAATTTTAAACCGGTGGACTGTAATGTGAGGTACATGACACATAAATATTTATTACATTCATGTATCATTCATAGCAAATCCCGACAACCAAATGCAAAGTTTTATAGCTTTACATTGATGTAGTAGAATAAAAATGAATGAGCAATCGAGTGCGACACCGTTAATGCAGCCGGCTTTGGCGATCGGTGCCATACTGTCTCGCTATTCATAACCGCGAAGCGACCGCGCCAAACGCAGCGACGAATATATTTACAAATATTAAACGCTGAGATCATCCACTAAGAACTTCGCCGACATATTCTCAGAATGGCATATAAACTTTAATACACCAGCACATTCATGATAAAATTAAGACTACAGAGGAACGTTAATTTATATTGCTGTAATCATTGAGTACATGGAAAATAGCACTCACGTATACGAAATCAGGTCATGTGTAGTTCTATGAAAATAATTTCAGAATGCAGAATATTTGTTTCAGTTACGAAAATGGCTCATGATGCTTAAGTCTATTTGTAATGTAAACATAGTAAAATAGAGGAGTTCTCAATACATTATAAGTAACATTTTCTTTTTCTTGTGAGGCAATCCTATTTTTTCTTTAATGTCATATTATACACCTGCAAACATGACAATTTCCTGTATTAAATACGTACCACAGCATAAGTCAATATTCTTTTTATGACATATGCCGTAAACGAGCAGACGGATCACCTGATGGTAAGCAATCAAATCGTCGCCCATGGACACCTGGAACACCAGAAGCGTTACAAGTGCGTTACCGGCCTTTTGGGGATTAGGAGTTTGAGGATTGTTGAGGATTCGGGGATTGGGGAGATTGGGAAAGGGGGGAGAGAGCTGGGCCTCCGGTAACTTCACTCACACGACGAAACACAACGCAAGCGTTGCTTCACGTCGGTTTTCTGTGAGGCTGTGATATCAGTCCGACTCCGGTCGAGCCGGCCCATTCGTGCCGAAGCATGGCACGCCCACACTTGATATATATTTTTGATCTAACTTCTCAATTCGAGTAAGTCTATTTAATATTTCGAACTGGTTTGCCTACACGAATGACTTTATTCTCAAATAGTATATATTACCAAAGGCCTTGGCGACACATAAGTCATGACAGTTTCTTATTTCTGCTAATGTTTATTGTTCAAAGTTCCGTCAGAATATCAATAGTTCCATTTTTAGAACCTATTATGCCATTTAGGTACTTATTTTCTTAGTATTAACAATGATAATGGTATGGTTATGACATCATTCGTGGTGTGTGGTTATTTTTCTCAAGAATTTGTGTACGCACATGGAAATATAGGGTACTTAGGTACTATATATATATGTATGTTGCTTTGATCATCAAATAATAATGTTAAGTAAAAAATAAATAAATAAAGATGCAGAAATGTTTCAATCAATCAATCATTCATTCTCAAAGAAAACTTTTAAAAATATATCATAGGATTTTATTTGTTTGTAATAATTATAATCAATTTATAATTCACGTTATACCAACGAATTAATTATTTTGAGATTAAATTATTTATAGACTAGCTTTTACCCGCGGTTTCGCTTGCGTCACAAAAGGATAAAAAGTAGCTTATGTGACATATACCAATACACACAGCGCCATCTATACCAATACTTTTGTTTTCCCTCGCGAATTTCAAATTTTCCGGGATAAAAAGTACCCTATTATTTAATCCAGACTTCTAACTTTACGTCTGCAAAAATTCAAAGCAATCGGTTTAGTAGTTACGGCGTGAAAGCGGAACAAACAAACAAACAAACTCACTTTCCAATTTATAATATTATAAGTAAGGAAGTAAGGATAGCAAGGAAGGAAATATGGATATAAGTATGCAAATACCTATTACGTATTGTAGGTATCTATTTATCCGATTATATTAAATTATTATTATTAAATAGCATAAACACTATTAAATATATTTAGAAGTTGATCAAATTCAAAACAAATGAGACCAATTTTCCTTATGAAATAATATCATTATACCTCTAAATCAATGTTGTTTTTAAAATGATAATCCAATTTAAAACGGACCTTCATAATGCAAATATTTTAACTGGGAAATCAACTTAAACATCAAGTAAATAAAGTATAATTTAGTTTTCGTAAATAAAAGCTTTACAGTAATGCGTACAAAGATAAGTTTGATAGTTTTTGTCTCCAATTTGCACCAAATTAAGCTGGGGTCCCGTACACAGGGTTAATTATATATCGTAACAAATAAGGTCAACTAGGTCAGCATAATTATGTTACACCTAGGATAAAAGGGTTCATTCGTCCTCAAACAACATGTAAACAGCAATTAGAAAGTGTAAATAAAAACCCACATGGTTAAGTTTCAGGTTCCCTAAAGTCTGTGCGCAAACGAAGGTTTATCTTGTTTTGACAATGATTACAGATTCTTATTTTATTTATATTGTAATTTTCGTAAGACGTACATAATTAAATATTGTGTTTTTCGGCTCACTCACGTATTTATTTGACGAGGAACTCGACTAGTTTCAACCATATAACTCTACATACCTCTATATTATGTATATGAGCAGCATTCCGCGACTCACGTCACAGAACAGGCAGAATATCGCGTCAAATAAATACGTGAGTAAGTCGAAAAACATAATCATTAATTTATAGATTTTCTATACACTATATCAATATTAATTTCTTGTCAGTACATCATCATCATATCAACCACAAGACGCCTAGACTGCTGAACACAGGCTTCGCTCAATGACTTCCAGGTAGGCTGGTTGGAAGCTGCCTGCATACATCTCATTTCATAGTATAAGAAGTAACTTTCCGATGCCTGACCCTATGTTATATATGATTTAAAACTACGCGATATAATTTGAAACTCTTTTTTAATAGAATGTGTGATTAAAGAAGATGGTTATAGAGGTATATTAAGTTTTTTGTTCAACATCAAGCCACGGGCGGAAAACTAGTAAATCACACAGAATAACTTACAAAGAGAACTAAAAGTGACTGCATAATGCGTTTTACTGAAGTTATTAGTTCATTATTATATATTAAGCGCGAATTATGTAATCAAGCTTACTACACACTGACAGATTATCTTAAAGATAAGAATGCATGGCAGCATGTTGGTTCAGCTCCACTGGACAATACTCAAATGTAGTCAGTAGTTAAATTCCAATAGTAGGTAATATAATACATAATTTAATACTTTAATTCTAATGTAGACAATCTAGTTTCCTTATGGCATCGAGCATTTCTTTCTTTATTGAAACAAAGAGTTTCCTTTTTCTTGTATAGAAGCACTATTTCTATGGATTGTCAGTATGCATATGTGAGTACCATGTTAGACTTAAGATCTTTATTATTTTTATTCTTATTTTAGTAAGTTATTAGTATAATGCGTCAAGCGTGTCTTTGCATTGTTCTTACATATGCGTACAGTATTGAAATATGTATCAGAGACATTGTAGAACATACTTTTTTAAAAGAGTAACGAATGGAGTTTGTTGCTCGTTCTTCTCCATTCGGATCTACGTTTTGGAATGAGCACCTAGCTTCACTGACGGACTGACTGACAGACTATTATTTATTTTGTATTTGTTGACGTTTCAAAAGTACCAAACTATGGTTTAATTGAAATAAATGCTTTGACTTTTTTTTGACATTGTTTCAAAATTTGGATGTATTATTGTCTTCATCGAACGAAAGTTGTTCGTCTACACAGACTCTTAGAAAGAGATTTATTCAAATCCTGTGAAGTAAGTTTTTGGGTATGCAAACCCTGTTTTGAGTTATTCGTCTTGTAAAAGGGTTTTTACCTTTTGTGTATATATACATAACATATTTATGATACTCAGATACGTCTAAATTACCTTGGAATACAGTTATAGACAATGGATGTACACACACAAGTTCGCAATACGTAAGATGCTTTTAAATGGAACCTACGTATGAAAGGTATGTACTTGACAAATTCATGTCTACTTTAATTTTAAATTGACTCATAATTTAAGTATTCGACATTTTAAAGATCTTGAAATTAAAAAGTTAAGGATAGAGAGTGTACTGTAGAATAAGTACTAATAGTCATTTCATACAACCAATAACAAAGTTGAGGTAAATACAATTCAATATATAAGTTCTTGGCACTAGAAATTTTCTCCTATATTTCTTTCAGACTCAAAGTGTAAAGTGGGAAACCACAAAAATAAGGAACAGATATAAATAACAGCAAACAGCCTGAAAAGCTCAGTGAAGCTTTGTTCTTTTGATTCTGCAATGAAACATAAATAAATCAAGAGTCCTTTCAGCCTGCCTTTGACCCAACTGAGTCAAAAAATTGAATCTCTGAATAAATAATTTGTTCTTTGCTCCCGAATTTAGGCTATGAAAAGGAGCCACTGGCCCATTGTGGCCTAAACAAGGCCCAAGAAAACTCTTTCATATTTTGTAAATTATGCAAAATAAGTTGACCCGAAAACTACAAACGCTTTGACGAAATGTCCTTTTTCAGAAATTTGGCTGGGTAAGTATAAATTACATTGTTTCTTGAGCCTTTGTTTATGTACTGTTTTAATATGGTAAGTTAGCTACTGTTGGCTTTGTAGACAAAAAACTTTGTAGTATTTTTTTTTGTTGATGAGATGTAATACATGAAATTTTAAAGTGAGAAAGTAATAACAGAAGCATCTTTTATTATTGATGTTTGATGATATTTTTAGAAAACATCAGACGGTATTCTGGTATATACGGCCCTCTGATTTTTTTATTCAAGAAGCAGAGACACTGCACACTGACAAAGGTATGGGAAAAAGTCATAGCAAAACTATTGATGAAAGACTGAAAGTTTGATCAATGTTTTAGATTGAATAAAGATGAAATTTCTCCATCTTTGGAACTGAGGCAACACTAGTAACTGCTGTTGACATCCCGCAGGTGGCTCCTCAATACAATAAGCTGGCATTCTGCGCTTCCCCCGAGAACATTGTACACGAATCTAATTTAAAACTTTCACATTTTTACACAACTTCAACACAGTATATTGGATAAACTTGTTGAAGTATTACTAGACACCTTATACAGGTAACAAAACAGGTTTTGTTATAACTAGAAGAAAATATTTCAAAACAAATCTCTGTAGAAAGTTACGCTGTTATTGTGACTTCGTTCTTGAAGGAAAAACGACGGAAACTACGACGTCCCTATTTACTCACATATTTTACAAGGATTCTTGACGGGGACAACAAAAAACAGCTCAAGTGCGACTGTAACTCGTTTGGTGTGGGTTCACTTGTACCTAGTTTTATAAGTTTTTCTAAAGTATATATATTTCGAATGTATTTATAGTTATGTTTAATAGTAGATCGAACTATAAGGCCCGGCGCCCACTATCGGCAACAGCAAGGAAAAGGTTCCTTCGGCATCTTACATGCAAGCGCACACTGTCGGAAACTACGCTTTAGCATGCTGGAACGTTCTTAAGGATGATGAAGCGTCCTTAAGCATGGCGGACTGTCCTGAAGCATGCCGAAGCGTCTCGATATCGTATTTCTCGTCATAGCATAGTTGTTACAAGCTAGTTGTCTGAGTTGTGTTTATGGTGGACTGGGATCTACTGTTCATAGCAGCTCTTGCTGAAGAAGAGAAATCTAATCTAGGTCAGAGGATGCCGAAGCATCCCGAGGTGTCCCGAAGGATGCTCAAGGCTGCATGCACATATACATTAAGCAGCATGTACATTATTACACAAAGTGTAAACAGAATGCTCCCGAAAACTACTGACAGGTGATGGTAAAAAACAAGATTATTTTTAATAAAGCAACGAATCTAATGTTTCTTTTATGTAATAATAGTTGTAATAATGGCTGATGTTGCATGAATAACACGCAAAGAAATCGACCAAAATTGTAAAAATTATCTAGGTATCTACTTCATTTTGTAGAAACAAACAATAATTATTGAAAATACTCCAATGATATTCAAAAACTCTAATAACGATCGAACGAGTAACCCTTGCATGCGTAACCCTAAAAATGAACGCGTCAGGAAGCCATCTTGCTCCCGCCTTTTCAGTACCCACCACCTTCCTATTAAATGTTTTATTTCGAGTTCGTCACATATATATTTTATTGAAGCGATCACTGTTACGAGTTTGTTTGGCGATGTTAAAATATTGAGGGCATTAAAACAAATTGGGATGTTCAATAAACTTTTCTCAGGCTTGAATAAAATAACAATACGTAATGTTTTATTGCGGACGCCATATTTCAGAACGAAAATTGGTTATTACGTAGTTTTTTGTAACATTTGCCAAGATTTCTCAATGTATACGTTCTGTAGAATTTCTTTTAAAAATTTTAATGAATAAGTACACAATATTCCTAGCATTGTTTCAAGTCCGGGCACTATAATATTCAGACTATTACCAAGACGAATTGTATCCAAATTCATTCAGCTGTTTAGGTCTTAAGAAATAACAAGCATCTAAACACAAACACCACTTATATATCGTGAGCTAAATATAACAATGTAATCACAAAAAATCTTGTAAGTTAACTGTACTTATAAGATCACGTAGTATCGAAATGAATAGCAGTACCGTATCCATATTCAGAACCATTTGTTGTCTCAAGAAGGCAACTGGACCTGCTATGATTTATTATGGGTACGTCACACGAGATTAACTACGGGATAGGAAATGATCAATATTTATTGCTTAGCACATCCTTGATATTCTAGCCGTGAGTAGATAAGGTTGCGACCGTTACATATCTTTGTACTTTCTTACCTATTTTACGGACGATTTAGCGGTGATCTTGGGTATCTAGACTGATGTAAGTATTTATGAGTAGTTGAATTCGTGATATGATAGATATACCAGCTTTATGATAACAAAACTATAGATGAAGGATGTGTCTCTAAAGTGAAGATAAATTGACTAGCATATTACAATAATTTTAATGTATTTGTATTATAACTTTCATGAGACATACTAAATAAATTACTATGTAGTAGCAGAGCGACAGTCGCCGCGTCGCGGGTCGCGGAATGCTGCTCATGAATATGAGCCTCTAGCATAGCTTGAAACTAGTCGAGTTCCTCGTCAAATGATTACGTAAGTAAGCCAAAAACATAATAAATTAATTTTAATGTATTATCTCGATGACGAGTATTTTAAAAAACTACGCACAAATAACTGTATTACAGAGCTATGTAACATAACTATGTATACTTTTTATAATTGTTCTAGCATATTGCATTAATTACAATGTAACGGTCTGGTAGCTTGGGCAAGTTTTTAGTGTTAAATTCTGCGTGACTGTAAAGGGTATCTAATGTGCGATAAATGTCTGGCACAGCTATTGAAATAACGGTTAAACCAACGCCGGGAGTACTTTCCAGGGTATTTAATAAAGCTTTAAAATTAAAACAATAGAGTGCTGTACTGAAAATTGTGTATTTTTAAAACTTTAAATCCCTATTTTTTTGCTTTTAGTACCCTTAAGGGTTTAGAACAGCGGTATTTTTCCATTTCAAAACAAAAATTAACACGCTTTAATTCGTCTCCTGAGGTCCACATGTTTGTGTAATGAAGGTTCTGTCCACTCTGAATACTCGTCCCTTTTAATTTTCTTTTTAGATGGAAATAGTTAAGGGGTCATAAAACAGAATGTAGTAGGTAATTCTAATAATTTCACAAGTTTATTTACTACCTATTTGTCAATATTGAAAGACTTTTTTCTTAGGTAGTTGTGTACTACGCCTATGTTAGAAAATAGAACTATGATAGGTACTATATTGAGGATCTTGTTGGAATAGTGATCAAAGAAGTTTAGTCCGTTCCACGACTCATTAATACAGATATAGGTATATATACTACACTCGTGGATCTACACATTATATAGTACGTATAAAGTATTATTAAGTATTCCAATGTTAAACTTCTCGTCTATCTTCGCCTTCAAGAAAGAATGACATATTCATACACTAAGAAACAAAATTACAGAATAATTTAATTTTACGCATATCGTAAAATACAAATTCATTCAGGTCGACATTTATAATGTTGGCAACGACATTCGTAAATAGTGTTCGGTCTACTATTCGTACAGTTTACGACTACGATCGGTTACAAACGGCACATTATATCCGAGACCCTAGCATCAAATATATGAAACCTAGTTTCATATACAGGGTGGAATGTTGTAATGCCACCTGAAGGGGAAGTACTCTTAATACTTTAGATAGATAATATTACTTCAAGAAAACATTCCTTTATTTTTGAAAAGAAACAAAACTGAACACAAAGATTTTAAAAAATTAAAGATTAAGAAAGAAAACTGCATTAAAAGATTTTTTTAAATTAGCTTTTCTCACACGGTAGTCGAACTGACTAAAATCTGTAAAAGTTGCACCATGTACATACATTTGTTGCGTCGATTGTTAGGGTCAATAAGGGAAAAAAATAAAAAAAAGGGTCAATAAGGATGAAATCTCTCTAACAAACTTCATAAATTTACATACATACATAACACCACGCCTTTTATCCCCGAAGGGGTAGGCAGAGGTGCACACAGAAGTAACACCCACTTTTCACTATTTATGTTATGAGTCCCATGTAATAGGGGGTGAGCCTATTGCCATATACCGGGCACATTTCCAGACTCCGTGCTACTACTGAGAATTTTTTTTTTTAAAAACCCAGTAATACTTTGCCCGACCCGGGAATCGAACCCGAGACCCCTTGCCCGGCAGTCGCACTCGCGACCACTCGGCCAACGAGGCAGTCATAAATTTAATGAAAGGAAAACAGTGAACGATTGATGCAATAAATGTACAGGGTGCAAACTTTGACATATTTTAGTCGGTTCGATTACCGTGTGAGGAAAGCTAATTTAAAAAATCTATGAATGCAGTTTTCTTGCTATTTAAAAATAAAGAAATGTTTTCTTTGAGTAAAATTGCCTATCTTAAGTATTAAGAGTATTACCACCCCTTCAGGTGGCATTATAACATTCCACCTGTATACACACTAGTTCCAAAATTATAACTTTTAGTAATGTTTGTGAAAACGACGGTCCTAGTACCGCGTGCTCGGAATAGAATCACATAATGTATTTACGTCATTTAGAAACATAACTTCAGCCTCTCATATATCTTGAAACAATCTATTTTCTAGCTCGAGGGAAACAATTCTTGTAAGAATTTTGAAGGGTGGGGAGACGTCACCCCCTCTTCTAGTAAACTTGGGTAATCATACCTAGAAGGTGTCGGGCCTTAATATCTTGAGTTCAAGATGAAAATTCGTAGGTCGACGTCGAAAGTACGCTAGGGAAATTCTTACTTTACAAATTCTTCGGTACAGCATAGAAATAGTGTATTGCAAAGTCTTGTTTACGGTTTACGGACCAATATTTTTAACCTTACCTACTGTTTTTAATACAGCAAGTAAATAAGTCATGCAAAAACTTGAACGAATAGCTCATTAATTAAGAATAACTTGTTTAAAGTTTGATCTCCAAGGACTGTGAAACTTCATCTTGACAAAGCTCTCTCCTATAGAACTTGCTTTCATTAAACTAATAAAACCTTTCTTTAATACAAAGGTAAAATAAAAATATAAAACAACGTTGATTATAAAGCAAACTTTTAGCATTTAGTTACTCTCTCTAACTTTAAAGTAATTCAATATTCTGTCTTCGTCTCGCATTTCCGTATCTCAACGAATTTAATTAAAATGGCCGAATTTTTCGGCGCGTCAGTGAAACTCGAAAAATAAACGTAAGAAGAATGTTTAATTGTTTCTGTTTTTTATTTGTATTGTTTCTAACTGAAATTATGCTTTATTTACAGTCATTTATCAATATCGGGAGCAATAATAGAGAATTTCGTCTTCATTATTGAAGACGGAAAAGTTAAATAAAGGAGCGATAAATCAAGTTTTCGAGGTTCATTAATCTAAAATTCTTACTTAACAGTAAGTACAAAAAATAAAATTCACAAATAACGAATAAAAGGAACCGCTTTCGATTGTTCAGGACACATTTAGTACGAGTGTTTGTGTTGGAAAGACATGAAGCGCTTCAAGCGCACTAAAGCAGTGGAATCGATTTGGAAGCAATTTAGCGCGAACGTCGCTTTTAGCTGACATAGGGTGCTGGCTGGACAGTTATGCTAGAAAAGTAGTGTGAAAATGAAGGCAAAAAATCTCCAACGAACATTGTGGCTGGGATACTGTTCTGTTCTTAGAAATTCAATATAGGTTGGTACCAAGAAATATTTGACACATTGTGGTATAGAACATATTCAAATTCTGTACCTATACATACATATTTGAAAGGATTTTTTTTTGTTTGCGAAAAGAAATAGGAAAGCGCTTGAATAGAAAAAGTTGACGAATTGTGAGAGGACCGGATATTTTTTCAGGATTGCGTAGTGGAACCTGGCAAGGTGCATGTTTGAGGTATACAAAAATACATATAAAAAAGTTTACATTCTTTTCTGTTGTGTTGTGAAAGGAGTTCCTCTATGACCCAACGAGACATTAACTAGTTTTGTTGTATCTGAAAATGGACCTGTCTGTTGTGACGAAACTGTCGAACGGACTGATTAAAACTTTTAATATGAAACAATGCCATTCTTTATAAGGTTTTGCTATTACGTCATGATTTACGAATCGTCAGACATATAAATTACATAATCAAGTTCCCTTACAAGCAATGCACCCAAAATAAAAAGTTTAATAAAATTCTGGCTGATAAGTTTATTAATATTAATGGACTTTTTCCGTTTAATATTGCGGTGCACAAGGTTTTATTTTTTATTGAGATTAATTTTAAATGCATGGTGATATAAGAATTTATAAAGCTTTATTAATACTTAACTGCTGATGAAAATTACAATGAATCTGTACGATAAAAACACATTCAAAACGAATTATAATAAAAATACGATATAATGATGTTTTTTGCATCAGGTGTCACCTACAACAGACACCAGTCTCAGGTTTAGATGTAAAACGTTTGCTGTATTTTATTATGTAAATGATGATGAGAGAAATAAATAAATTATTATTATAAAAAAAACTCTGATATTTCTCAAACTTAAAAGAATATATTTTTAAAGTTTACAATGTGGGTTAATACCAAAAGTACTGAATATGTGTCTTGTTTTAAGTATCCTTATATGTCGCGGAGAACCAAACGGGTTACCGGGGATACTCATTGCGTTAAGAAATTAATTGCAGTTATATGACCTATTATTGTTATTACTTGGAAATATGAATGGGGCCGTCGGTTGAGGTCGCCCTAGACGGACATAATATCGACCAGATTGGCGATATATTAAAGAAGAAGAATCGTTGCAACTGGCGTTCGTTCCAGTCTCTGCCTACCCCTACGGCTCGACGTGCAGTAGAAGGAACGGGGTGGTTTTTAGCCAGTAAGAGTCTGACACTCTCTCCCGCCTCAACCATGCGGGAGCAGTCATTCGAAGATAATTCCCCGCTTAAAAAAAAACAAAAAGAAGTATCCTTATAAATATATCCTAGAGGTATATATATACATCTCTGTATATATATACCTCTATACATCTATTTTCTTTGTTACAAAACACAGCATGTCGTTGTGTCTATGCATATTCTTTACAAGCAACATGACCATCAATCCTTCGGCGTATGCAGCCCAACGTTCCTATATCTATTGTTTTAACTGCTGCATTAGTCACAAAGACGGATCCGTCGTAAATTCCTATAAATTAAGACTAGAATGTAATGTATTGCCGAACGAATCTCCTCCATGCGTAGTATATCTGCCTGTGTTTTGCGTTTGGAAGACGATTTGTTTGGAAAAACGTGATGGGTTTTGAGTTTAATGTTTGACAAAGTTTTTAGTTGTTTTAGATGTTACTTTTTTAGTTTTATAAATGAGGAACATACTCAGTCACACTTTTGTAGTAAAATGGAAACAAAGAGAAAGACATATTAACAGTTTGACTGCCGACAGAAAATTGTTGAAGGTAAATGCTCCGCTATCGTGGCCCATACCTTGTCCCCCATGGCGTTCAAGGTGTTAAACGTAACTCTTTAGTCAGTTATATTATAAGTCTCATTTTTTTTTATAACTGCCTCGTTGGCCGAGTGCTACTGCCGGGCAAGGGGTCCCGGGTTCGATTCTCGGGTCGGGCTAAATATTACTGGGTTTTAAAAAAAATGTCAGTCGTAGCACGGAGTCTGGAATTGTGCCTCACCCCCTTTCGTGCCGAAGTATGGCTCTCCCACACATAAAACATGTAACAGGTTCCAGTTAGGAATCACAATAATACTTTGCCTTTCCCAGACATCAAAACCAATCAACAAATGTCTTATTTGGCAGGCGTGCTTGCAACCATTCGACACAGTGTAAATATAAACAAAATTGAGATCTTTTCTTGTAGAGGAAAACTTCTTAGTTTAATAATAGAAAGATACTTCTGAATAATTTTTCTTTCAAAGATAAAAATAATTACAAACCATTTGAAAACTATTGGAATGCACTTACCTACTTACAATCGGTACAAGAGATAAATAACCTAGGCCTTCAGACAGATCTAGATACACTAGAAGTTATTTTAAAAATCAATTGGTGTGTGTTAAGACTATTCATCGGTTTCCTTGAAAATGTATTTCTGTTCAATGTTTGTGAATATTTCTCGGGTTGTTTACTTATTTCAAATCGTTTATAAATAATGCTGTTCAGGTAGGTACTTAGGTGAAGTCAAGGTCCTTTGTAAGGACAATTAAATAGCTAATTTTAACAACGGTATAGTCTATTGTTTATATTTCCATATAAAAGTAACTGCCTCGTTGGCCGAGGGTCGCAATTGGCAAGGGGTCTCGGGTTCTATTCCCGGGTAGTATAGTAAGTATTATAAGCTCGGAGTCTGGAACTGTGCCTGGTATATGGCAATAGGCTAACCTTCTATTACATGGGACTCATAACATAAATAGTGAAAAGTGGTAATTACATTGTAGGTATAGTGGTATAATGTGTACCTGTGCCTACCCCTTCGAGGATTAAAGGCGTGATGTTACGCTATGTTATGTTATAAGAGTAACTAATCACATGTCTTTTAAATCCATCCTGATCATTGCATTTCAAATAATTATTCAAAGAAAACGAAGCTTAATTTTTGACAATAAACTATAGCCCTTTATATTGTCTAATAACATTTGCCATTCTCTCTACTCCATCAAAACTATGTTAATAACTACATCATTGCATAATAAAACAGATACTAAATTATCCACCATAATAACGATCCCAATACATATAAAACGATACTGATGCATTTCTAACGATACGCTACTGCAGACATCGGCATCGTTCATCATAGCTGAATAGCCGTGCAACCATTTAACCGTT
Source organism: Spodoptera picta (assembly GCA_038387885.1). Taxonomy (NCBI): domain Eukaryota; kingdom Metazoa; phylum Arthropoda; class Insecta; order Lepidoptera; family Noctuidae; genus Spodoptera; species Spodoptera picta. The sequence continues at coordinate 717,896 of JAZHFQ010000452.1, forward strand.
TTCACGGGTCGTTACCCTCGTGAAAATATTTTTGCAAGGCTGAAAATGCGCTCTATAGAGTACAGAAGGAAAATGACCGTCTACACGAGGAAAGGCAACGACGAAAGAACGCTTTAACTGGAAAATTCTAGGAGGTTATAGTTTAAAAATATTATTAGAAAGTTTCAATTATATTCTTTCTTCTTTGGGTTTACTATTTTATCTTTTTAGATTTGCCTTAAAAGACAATATTATGCTTAACAAATGGGGTATTTTTAGGATTAACAATGGTTTACCTTTGTTAAACTTTTTAAATCGTTTTGATAGAATTGTTACTTATTAGTACTTACTTATCTACTCTATTCATGTTTCAAGCAAAAAATATCGATGAATTCATAAAAATAAACAATTACATTTTCATAAATCATCAGCAGTATTCATTCGCTATTCATCACGAGTAGTTCACACAACTGAAAACTTCAGTAGCAAACATTTATAAAAACAATCTGTCCGAATTCGATTGATGATGCAAAGTTAAATGCAAAATTCGTTCGAAAGGAAATAACGTCGAATCAATTTGGGATGGAAAGTGAAAAATAAATCACAGGTACAGCTGCCCCACATAGACGTAACTCGATATCAGCGCCCCGAGCTGTGCTCTGACCGAAATGTTCACATTACAGGAGCATTCGTAGAGATACGTGCATCGAACATTTATTGGTCATCTTTTATTGCACTGGTCACAATTAAGACATATTGACTTGATTTCCTTATTAAACTGTCAAACACCAAGCGGTCACCGGTGACCGCGACCTATTGTTCTACCTCTATAATTGTGTCTATAATGACGGTACTCGACGAGTTAAGTTAATGCCGATTTATTAACCAATTTGAAAAAAGAAAATATATCAATAAACACTGTCTTATTGTTCGAGAATCTTACTAAGTCATTGAGTGTGAGTATTTTTTTTTAAACTTTGCCCCACACTAGGAATTTCTCCTGTGTCGTGGGTGCGTTTACAAACATACAATATCACATACACATGACACCCAGACCTGAAACAACAATTTGTAGATCACACAAAGAATTGCTCCATACGGGAATCGAACCCGCTATATGTTGCGCGGCAGCCGGTTGCCCAACCACCGCGCCAACATGCATTTCGTATAACTAAATTAATTAATATGGCGCACGATAGTTCTAACACAGACAATAATTATTATTCTTTATAATAATAGGTGTATTAATATATTCTCAAAATACACTTAGACAGACATTATCTTTCAATGGTTTCTTGATACAATGGCTGTGCGAGTAACCGTTCAATATGTGAGAAGTCGTACATCAACTCCATTCATTTGAACTGTGTCCGCGCCATATTTCCGGAACATGATAAAACTCAACCCTTTGTCGGGACCAAGGGTTGAGTTTGGCACCGTACAATGTCATATTGAGTGTTCAGATTTGGAAAAAATACAGTGTCATAGAGTTGACTATTGTGTGGCAAAAACTCAATGTATGTTACATGGAACTTATAATTGAAACTAGCGACCCGCCCTGGCTTCGCACGGATGCAATAGGCATGTAATATTACATGTAAACGGTCCTTAAGAATCACTCTATTTATTAAAAAAAACGCATCAAAATCCATTGCGTAGTTGTAAAGATCTAAGCATACATAGAGACAGACAGACGACGTATTTTGTTATATACTATGTAGTGGTAATAGGTTTGTATTAGATGTATGTTAGTCATAACCAAGTACCAACAATTTATTGTTAGGAAACTATCATGCGTTGAGTTGGCTCATATTATTTATTATGAAAAGAATGACTATTGTTAAGTGTGATACCGGTGGTTCACCACGAAAAAACAACTTTTTACAATACAATTGGGACGGAAAACCTATTGCTGTACTCTTACTCAGCTTACTAATTCTAACGCATTACTAATGTTTTATAACATAAACAATAAAAATCTATTTTGACATACACACTCAGCCATAAATTCATTAAACGCGTTTACGATTTTATTCAACTATAAATAAAGTGGGTCAACTCTATCCGTCGTTTTTTAAGAAAACAATTCGAAGACAAGCGAACAAATATAAATTGGGACAGCATCGAATGATTCATCAAACGTAGAAATAATAGAAGCTTGCGTGCGCGCGTCTCTAGAAGTAACGAAAATTGACGAATTCACACATTTTTCTCTCATAGCGTTGAACTCTATGGAGGTTGTACAAGCATTGATGATACTATGACTCATGTAACTGCACTAGACGATAAATAGCTTCACGTTCCCTCGGACAATGATCTGAAAGCGAGATAAATTCCAGGAACCGTTTCTTCAAACCCAGTTTCATTTGGAAAATGGCACTTTCAAACAGATAGGGTTACTTCTACAGAAGATACGGTAGAACGCTTGAAGATTATTGGATTTGTGTTGCAAACGATCTTGAAACGAAGGATTATTGTGACCACTTATTTATCGTTTGTTAGGTTACACGAGATAGTCAAATAGCTGTCTGATATTTTTTCGTATTACATAGTTTTTGTTTAGAAATATTTGGTAAAGTAGGTTTGTTCTGAAGTAAAGCTCACACAGCGAGGATCCCCATAACTGGTTATTCAACTACCTTTCCTACATCGAGGTACAGTGGCAATAGGTACACATACCAGCTTTGGTGAGTACCTAAATAGGATTGGGCGAGAGGCCACGACAAATTGCCACCACTGCGGGGATGACCTGGATTCCGCACAGCACACGCTCGAAGAATGCTCAGCATGGGCCTCTGAGCGGCGCGTCCTGGTTGCCAAGATCGGGCGAGACCTGCCTCTGCCAGCGGTAGTTAAGGCTATGCTGGCAGATACAGAAAATTGGAGGGAAGTGGCCTCCTTTTGTGAGACAGTAATGTCCCAAAAGAAAGCTGGTGAGCGGGGTCGCGAGAGGGCCGATCCTGCTCGTAGAAGGCGTCGAGGAGGTAACCACCTTGACGCCTAACACGCCGAAATCCCGCCTGCATAAACTTCAGGCGGACCTTTGGGGCCACGGGTACGTAGAGTGGGGACTCTAGGTGCCCACCCTGTGGTCTCAGGGAAGACGGTGGCACAGTGGTCACGTGCCGCCGTACACAGCAAGGCTTAAAGGAGACACCCGTCTCCCTAGGGATGTGTCGTAACAGGCGTTGCACAGTGGAGGCGCCGGAGCAGGTCTCTTTTAGAGGACCCGGTGCCTCCATTCAGGTGTTGAGCGTGGCTACCGGAGTGGTTTTAGTGAGGTAAAAATCCCACACTCCCTAGTCTTTTATCCCCAAAAAGACTGGGCACCTTTCAAAAAAAAAAAAAAAGTTCACATATCAAGCAAGTCTCAATCATGTCCCATCTACGACTTGAAAGTTTTTGAAATTAATTGCTTCCTTTAAATATTCGCATTATACATACGTATGTACAGCTCCACCCTCACCTTTGAGTAATAATAAAAGTATTGTTACGCTATTCAGAATGTTATTCTACGAACGAGGATTAAAACAGCCAGTCCAAACTCAGGCTCACTCGACCGTACAAACGAGCATACACTAGCTTAAAATAATATAGTACAATATCAAAACTTTATCCCAACTTACTACACGCTAAATTTAATCTTCAGTAACTTAAAGTTCTGTCACATGTTACGTATCACGTACATATACAAAATTGTTTAGGCATAGCTTGTGTAAAACCGTTAATAATTCTGTACCATATCTTCAAGAAACCGTAAAACAAACAGAGGATATTAAACTCACGCGCGGTATAACACTCAGGGGCAGTCAGGGGTTACAAAGTTAAGATGGCGGGAACATTACGTATGGGTACTTGATACTTTTGTGGCTCCCGTGGGCCCCGTATGGGAATCTCGAACCCTGGAGGGCCTAAACCAAACTGACCGTGAAACGATTTGTGTAAATTAAACAAACACAAAACAATCAGTCTGTCTGACACACTGATTAATAGCAGTTGAGGAAAAAAAAACACTTGTTTTTTTTTCTATTAAATTAAATAATAAAATTTAGGCATCTACCCTATAGTAGATGCATAATTTTTATTTTAATGTCCGTCTGGTAGATTATTTTAAAACATTAGACACGTATTTTTTATTTTCTAACAGAAACGAATACTTTTGACGATATGTCGAATGTCGCGTGACGTCACTTCTATGTACATTTTATAAGTAGAAATGACGTTTTAGCCGCCACTCCTAAACTTTGAATAATTTATCTAAGTATTGTTTTATTATACGATAAAATAAAAAAAATAAGTGTCTAATATTTTTTCATTACCGAACTGAAGGAGTAATAGATTTTTAATTTTCATACCCCGTCATCATCCCTATTCTTTAGGTGTAAATTGTAAGTAGATATCTTATAATTACAATATACTTAAGTCATATAAGACGGCATATACGTACCTACGTATTGACTTTATAATGTGGTATACCGCGACCAACTTTTGTCGGAACAATAGTCTATGAAAAATAGTAATAAACTGTTGTGTATTTAGCTTTACAGATGCGGTTTGGCTGTATACCTACATTAATAAAATAAAATCTCTCATTATCTTTAGCTTCTTCAAACAAAAATATTTAAATATAAGATTTTAAGTACTCAAAGTAGGTACACACGAAATCTTTACGATAATGTTGAAGATGAAGTACTCAATGTTAATGGATATAACACAGACACTGAATATAATTAACTTTTTACGATCCACAGTAATCATATATTATTCTATACTCCCTAATCTAGTGTCCTTGCACACACACGAGTTACACACAAATGGGTTCTAACCAGCTACCAAATACTAAGTACTAACTAAAATATAAATAATAGACCAGCATGCCAATAAAATAACGTGGGATGACTTAATGCGACTGACCGCTAATCTAAATATTGATATGGGAATTCTCGAATTTTGTAAGAACGTATCTTTTTCATCTGTCAAAACTTAATTGTGAATAATATACATAAGCGTTTATATTTATGATTCTATTGTATTTGTTTCATTTATTTGTTCTTCTTCTTAAACGACCAGTAATTTAATTATTATGACGTAGCAGCGTGACAGTTGCCGCGTCGTAGGTCGCGGAATGCTGCTCGTAAATGCGCAGCCTCTAGCATGACTTGAAACCAGTCGAGTTCCTCGTGAAACAGTTACGTGAGTAAGTCGAAAACATAATAATTAATTTAGTATGTGCCATGAAAGTTTTAATACAAAACTAGTACTTGCTTCCACGTTAAAATTCATTGTAAATGTAGATTTTAAATGGACCAAAGTAATTCGTTCTCACACTAGTTTTTAAAGTCAATGGGGGTCAACAGTTTATATGGTGCTGATTTAATCACACGGACAATTAAGAATTGAGAAATAGTCTTTTGCTTGTACCAAGAAAATGAGACTGCTTCCAACATAGATACGTTCGTTTTAAGCCTCTTTGCCATCCAAAATCCCGTTTCTAGTTAGAGAAACAATTAAATGCAGGAACAAATAAACAGAATGCGGAAACATTAGGGAACATTATTAAGAAGGTTCTTGTGGACCTGCTTTAGGTATTACGAGGACAAACCGAGAAAATTCTGAAAGATCACGTACTTCAATACTACAGACAATTCAATGCTGTTCTTCAAATAACAAAGATAAACAGAACGTTACAAATCGAGGGCTATGAAGAAATAAAACTAGTTTATACTACTAAAATTGTATAAGCAAATATTATTTTCAACCAAGTCTTAAAAATACCAGCAAAGAGAAATGTTTTAAAAATTAATATTTTCATCATAAGTCGTATTTGGCCCCGCGACGCCGCAAATAACGTAGAATCCTAGTAAAATTATGGCTAAGCCAAGATTCAGAGAATACTTTAAGTAAATAAAGTAAAAAGCTTCTCAACTTTCTTTCATACCTACTTAATATTGAATTTAAATATTTTTAAATGGTTTGTGACGAAGAAAATACAGGCAAAGCCTAATTCATGCGTTCTAAGTATGTTTTGAATTAGAATAATATTATTTTAGACTACATTTAAACATACAAAGGATTCCGAAATTATATGTAGTTAGGTGTAGTAAATCATAATGAATGAAATAACTTGAGCACATCGGAAGACTAATGAACAAAAGTCTTCCATGAAACGAGGATGGTCACAATTCTCAAAATCGATAGTTGCCCGACCCGAAAATTGATAGTTGCCCGATCCGGGAATTGAACCGGGAAGCGACCGTGACGTGGGCAAAGGCCTAGCAGTCGCACTTGCGACCATGCGGCCAACGAGGCACACTAAATTGTTGAAAATCATCCCCTAAATTTGTTCATACAAAAACAGTCTAAACATTTGAAATAAGGTCTATAATTTAGTTAGCGGAGAGCGGTCACCGGTGACCGCTTGGGGGGGGATATATGGGTATTAATAATAATGTTGGTACGTATGTCCATACGAATTCTCAATACTAGCGCACATATCGTATTCTTCAGCAATTATTAACGTTTCAGTCCTCATAATAATAACAACGTTGCGCTAGGCCTAATTTTCGCACGAAGAAATATTTGCCATGTCAACAACACATAAATTGTTGTTGACTCTGTGTATGGGGAAGATGAGGTTAGAAGAACCGCTTTCAGTAAATATGTTAAAGAATCTTGTACATTATTTACTTCAAAAGTATAGCGACTGCACGGTCGGCGCGGTGCCGCGTAATGTGTTCGATTCCCGCACGGAACAACTCTTTGTGTGATGTGAATGAAGTGATCCACACATTGTTGTTCCGGATCTGAGTGTTATGTGTATGTGAACTTGTATGTTTGTAAATGTATGACAGAGGAGAAAATTCCAGTGAGGAACAACGTTTTTTAAAAATAATAGGTTACAGAATTATAGATATGTGCAGGATTTTACGGGAAGGGAGCCTGAGGTGATCCTACAGACACCTATATTATGAATTCTTTATGAATATCCTAAGTAATATGCTATTAGAGAATCTCTTATCCAAGATCGGTCTGTAACTATACGTAGAAATAGGCTGACAATGATGATGAATTGCATAAAGAAAATGCTACCTTCTGATTATAGCAAAATCAACAACTGTGAAATATTTTATCAATAGCAATTTATATAAATAAAAATGAATTTCCGTTTGTTAATCTCGCTAAAACTCGAGAAAGACTAACCCGATTTGGTTAATTTCTATCTCCAAATGTTCGTGGAAGTCCAAGGAAGGCTTAAAGGTGAGAGATATACTTTTAGGCGGTACGAAGTTGACCCGATGGTCAGTTAATAATAGGGTAGATGCCTAATTTTTATTTTAATGTCCGTCTGGTATATATTTTTAAATCATTAGACATGTATTTTTTATTTTCTTACAGAAACGAATTCTTCCGACGTTATATTGATTTGAAATGTCGTGTGACGTCACTTCTATGTACATTTTATACGTAGAAATGACGTTTTAGCCCCCTAACCTAAACTTTGGTTCGTTTTATATCTAAGTATTGTTTTAGTATACGACAAAATAAAAAAATACGTGTCTAATATTTTTTCATTACCTGACATTACGGACTAATTAGGTTATTAATTTTCATACCCTGTCATCATCCCAATTAATGTAAATTGTTCTATTTCACGATGATAATAATAAGTAGTATTTCTGTATGTTCTTTCTTATAGTGGCAATGTGTCAACGTTTGCTATGAACATTAAATTAGTTATCATACGTGCGCTTGTGTTTAGCAGTACTTTGTTAATAAACAGTCTTTTGTAATTAGTGCTGAATGTATTTGAACTGCGTGTTTGATTAATGACTAATTTACCTAGACTTGCGTGTTAGTAACCTAATTTTGGGCCTTCATCTGATTAATTTTCTATGCAATTCTACGCTATAAGATGAAATAATAATTGAACCTAATGGAGACATAATTAATTATGTATCGAGTTATAAATACAGCATAATACAAAGAAATGGCAATCGGACACGATCGAAAAGATAGACAGACCACGGATAGAAAAAGCAAAGTATCTTTTCAAGTTTACAAAAGAGATACCTACCTACCTATAATTACCTAATATTAGGAAAGTACAACATCATTTGTAATTTGAAAAATAGGAGACTGTTTTTTCGGTATAAGATACGAAGAAACTGAAAAATAAAGTAGTAGCTCTACTTTCAACCAAGTCAGGCTAATATCAAGCTAAAAACTTTGGAAGTTAATCCAGTAGTAATTTACATTAAAACTTCGTGCTCAAGAGTTAGATGACACCTGTGCAGGTCAAGCTATCATTTCATCAGGTGGCCGCACTTTCGCGAAGTTATAGCAAACTACTCTATTAAAACTCGTTCAAACTTTACCTGAAGTTCTTACGTCAGCAAGAGGACTAACAGCGAAATAAACTGGATAATCCCTTAAGACTTACCTATGATGTCATACGAATGGAAGTTATCATAAGCTTCTAGAGCAGGAAAACAAATGTGTTTCTTATTCACTTTTGCACCACAAATGTGCCCATACAATCCCTTCCCAGTGAATCCTGGCTAATGATTACCCAACGCCATTAAATCCCGGTGGGCGTCGTAAAAGATGACTAAGAGCTTATAACGCGGGAAGGGGATTAGTAAATCCATTTCGTTTTTTTTCTGCCATTAACATAAAACAAACACTTACTTTTCTTTCTTTAATATTAGTAAATGATTTATTGTTACAGAGACCCTACTGAAGCAACTGACGGTTGGTTAATATCTTTAATCTAACAATACATACCAAGTATATACCTACATGTCATTTGACATAATGCTCTTATTAAGAACAATCAGTTCGTTGACCCTAACGCATCTTAAATTCCGATCTATAGTACCAGCGCCCCATGTGTACTTTAAAATCATGATACCCTATGAACCGAGAGATTTCGTCTACCGACCCATTTATCGCGTTAAATGGTGTAACAGAGCAGAGACTGTGTAATTGTCCAAATTGATATCACAAAGCATCGTTCACTTTTCATTAGGATTAAATTGGGCGAATATATTTGCACGGTCAGTCTCCTGATTGAGAATGGACGTAAAGTGGACAATGGATTATGTTCATTTGGGGATAATTAATAGGCTCTTTACTTTGGGCACAGATTCTGGTACTGCTAAAAGGATATGATTACATTACTTTAATGATATGATAATGATATAAAACGTGGTATTTTTGTTTCAAGAAACCAACTGATTGAGATATCGGGCCTTGTGTTTGAAAATATTGAGTAAATTACATTGTTATTAAGGATTTTACAAAGAGCCATAATTTATGTTCAGTTTTTTAATAAAACCGACCCATGGTCTTTGCCTCAGTTTCCATAAGATACAAAGCACAATGTTACGAAGTCTTTAACACAGTTGGAATGTTATATTTTGCTGTGACATAACAATAAACGTTAAGAAATAATGTTCTTTGTCCATTAGTCGTAATTAGATTGTAGCGTATAGTATCAAATTACTCCGTCACTGTATCTCTGTTCAAGACGAGACTTGTACTTACATCTTCAGTAAGTTGCGACGAAGTTTTCTTGTATAGCTAGTTATAAGTCTTATTAATTGTGTCAAGCAAGACTTTTGTATGTTCTATTTGTGTTTTCGCATTGACTACGAAATTACTTGCTTCGACGGACTGAATTCAAAATTAGGTACCTACACACATAATTCATCTTCTGGTTTGCCTGTTTACATTTAATTCGTTGAGTACCGTCATTATAGACACAATTAAAGTACAATAGGTTGCGGTCACCGGTGACCGCTTGGTGTTTGGCAGTTTAAGTAAGATATTTGTAATTAGGACTATTTGGTGTTATTATATTCATTGTTTACATTTCGCTATTTTCTGTTCTTTAAAATTAATATGGTTTTACAACTATTTGATACTTATGTACGTGAAGTATAGAACTCATGAACAGCATCCTTCATTCTTCGTTCATTCACAAATCCTTGAGGAAGAGGCGACTAGTACTGATTGTAGTGAAACAAAAACCTGGAATACTCATCATTCATTTATGGAATAGAATTACCAATCAATTAGACTGGATGTGACCTTAACTCTATATTTCAAGGAGAATGTTAATCGCCTACGTGAATCATAATAGATATAGCCTTTAATTTAACTGTTAATAAAACTGATATAAACTATTGCTATAGCGCATTAGTAATAGTGTCACGCGTCAATTAAACACATTAGTTCAATTGCTAGGGACCAGGGACCATTGAAGGACACAGTCTGTATTAAATAGTCTTTCGAGGAAGACAAGGGCTTTAACTCTGTATGTAAGGCATTTTCGTGCTTACTGGCATTTGCTTTAAGGTCCTTATTGTAATGTAGCTAAGTCCCTACATGGCTTTATGATAATAATATACCTACTTATCTTCTAAACACAAGAAAACGAAATTAAACAAACTTTTTGTTTGAGTCTAAATTCAGCCTGTATTTTTTAGTCAGATATTTGTTAGAGTTTCATTAAAATTTATAGTGAACACCTGATTCACTTTTTGAGTAGAAAAATAAGCTTCAATTCATCTTTCTTTGCATTAACTTCACTATAAATCATTACATAAGCCGTGCCTCTACCGAATCCTTGCAAGATCATGTTATCTGCAAACCATTTTTCATCTGCCCACCTGAGCATTAATCAATCTATTCTTATAATGGCCAAATGTAAACAGGCCCACCCTTTTAGCAGGTATTTATAAGGAGTTATTTGCCAACAGCCTTCGTTCCCACGCCAAACGCCTAAGACGATCGCTTAAATCTGTGATTGACACAAAATGGTTTAAGTACCGTGATGTCAGAACTTTTAAACATCAGACATGGAAGGAAGAAGCTTTACTTCTAAAGAGAGTCGAAGATGGATGTGTCAGAAATATCATTGAAGGTCAAACAAATACAACGTTACACCAACAATTTGTGCAAACCATAACACACTAGTGATGTAACGATAATACGCAATCATAAAAATATATCACAATAGCTATAAGTGTCAATCTGTCAGCAAACGATGACAAGATCATCAAATATCAAAACTAAATGTTTTGCTTACAGCACTACCACCTACAAAGGGACCTATTTTTGTATTATAATCTCATTCAGTATGGAACGGCCCGTTGTAAAATCGCTCATTATAATTTTATGGTCATAAAGATTTTTTACGTTTTCAACATAAAACAAGAACGTAATCTCAGGAAATGTGTTAAAATATTCAAACGATAATATTTTCGGGTACGCCATTTTTCCATTTACTAAAAATTAATGGTTAGATGGATGTAATAATGAAAATCTTGTGACAATGTTTAATGGTCCTGCTAAGGCGATGGGGTAACGTCGGGCAGAAAGCTTGGATGAACAATTTGAGTTCTAAAGCAACATATTTGAATGACATTGTTCCCCGAAGCTCCATCCCAAGCAGTACAAAATACGACGGTTTATAATATAATCTTGAACAAGTTTCAATGCGTGTGTGGTAAGCACGATTTCAACTACTAAAATTATTTAGTGTGTCATAAAGTCTTTCGCAAAATTAGGTGGCTTATATTCCCTTAAAATATTCTAACTTTTACGTCCCCAAAATTTTAGCATACGCTACTGAAGTGCAGAGAACGCGAGATAGACACTTTATGGTGTACGTTAAATAAAGCTTTCTCGGGCTTACACTGACGGATAAAAGCAGGCGGTAGAGAGAAAGTTGTTTGTGTATCCCAGGATAAAATCAATTGCTTGAATATTATTTTAGAAATACTAAAGTTTAACTCCATATTCTGTTTTTAAATGTCGTAGCTATACGAGCAAATATGAAAGCAATTAAAATGAACTCAAAATAGTTTCCAAGATAAACGCTTTTAACCAAACAAAACATCAAACACCTCAGCTTTATTACGTAAATATGGCCAAGTATACAAATAAGGAATTTATGACATCCACAAATAGATCGAAAGTCATCGAATTTAAAATGCAAACTTAATTACTGAACTAAGCTTGAACTCTCTCGTTTGATTGGCCAGCTGTCAATTTTACGAGGGATTCCGAACTAATTCGAATGAAGTGATTACGTCCACAAAGTGGCCAAAAAAGCCGAGCGCTATAACTCAAACACAACAGTCGTAAAACGACAATGACGTAATCCAGGCCAGTATACCCTGCAGGGCTTTATGGGTGTTTAGTAAAACAGGTCACCGGGATGGAGGTCGTAAAGAGAAGTTTCCTAGATTGGTACAAGCTGGGAGATTTTGCGGTTACACGATTATGAGGTGTAAAAGGAAACTAGAATGGGTTTTGGTTACTTAGTTACGAAGAGGCATGTTATGTAGTAACATGATGCTGATGGGAAACAGACCTTAGAAAACACATTATGCAGTTGGGTAGTGAACTTAAGCAATTGGCTTAGCCTGTAAAGTGTCGGAAGGCAGATCTACGCGAGACACAATGTGTTTTCTATTGTGTCTCATATATCGACAGACAAGAGGTAAAGGTAATGTAAAATTTTGTAGCATGATGAACTGAAGCCATTCTTTTTTAAATAAATAACAGATTCTCATTTGTGAAACAGAATAATAAAACGGAAGAGATGGATATACAAAGGTGCAAGCAATTTGATTATTATCATAGTCCGTATGCGATCTACAATCAAATAACTCAATATCTAGTAGTTGCTATGGCATAGTCGAAAGAGTTTTCAGAAACATCGTTAATTTTCAAAACAAAGAGGAGGCAACTTTTGCACTTCTTTGGACCAAGCACGATGCCCGCCGGTGAAGTTTTTTGGTTAGTTTTTACAAACTCTTTGCTTTATTTGGTGCTTTCTACTCCATAAGCACCGACGGAGCTATTAATTTGGTGTGGTCCAGAATTCTGTTGTGGTACTGCGAACGAGCGTTTATTACTCGGTAGGTAAGGTACAATAATAACTTTGTTGTTTCTGATGAAGTAGCGACCTAAAACTGTTTTCTTAGTACATACATAACATAAAAGTTGATTTTACAATGAAAAAGTTTTGTTTTTCCGGATTTTATTTCAGAAGTAAGATTGACTTTTACTGTTGTTGAGTAGTTTCAAACCTATTTGTTGAAGCAATAACTCGAAAATAAGTCCATCAACGTGATTTTACCGTGAACCTCACCTGTCTTGAAAGCACTGAAAGTACTTAATAACGTAAAGTGACCCCACTTGGAAGTACTTGGTACATACATAAGGAGTACCGTAACCATTTCTTCCATTTGACTCAATTGCCACTTTGATCAGGTCCTCAACCTTTGACTCACCTCAAACCGAATCACTAGAAGGTCCTTCGACAACTAGATCAAACAAGCTTGATACAATCAGGTGGAACTCTCCAGGTAAGAAGCTTTTCACTTCAGAGGTAAACTAATACTAGATAATAATAATAATAATAAATAATTTATTAAAAAAAATATATAACAGAAATTTCGTATGTCTTAATTCTATATTCTTATTGCTATGTTATTCCATGTGCCTGAACTAGGTTTGAAACCTGTACCTCAGGCAATAAAAACCGCTTAGCATAGAGAACTTAAGGTCTAATTAACAATAATTATATAATCATTCTAATTTTAAATTATTTGATTACTCAAATTTTACCTATATATAGAAATGTATACCTAATCACTTAATAAATTAACTTGTTTCTAATTTTATTTACATACAGTCAGCAAAAATTCGGTCTGGTCATAAGTCAGTTGTTGCAAATATGTGCTGACACGTTTTTTGCATTGATAGCAATTCAAGTTGTAAATACAAAGTTGCTTATTTAGCCTATTATATAAGTAGGGTCCTAGAAAACTATAGAATTTATTACTGTACATAAATTTTGAGGTCGAGTGCGAACTGCAAACTATATCATTTCGTCTCTTCTTTACAGTGTTGGTATCATAAGGGATCTGCGTGTGTTGCTTCAATATTACTTGCGTTATGTATAGTTGCCTTACAGTTAGTACCTTACAGGATTTGTATAGTTGTTCTGTGGGGAAAAGGAAAGGATAGGAGTGTGCTACTTTTAATATTGCTCTCTGTGCTCGTTCCAAAGACAGCATAGAGGTTTTAGATACACCACCCCATGAGGTAATATAATAAGTGATAATGGACTGACATAGTGCCATGTTCACTTGAGTTATTAATTTAGTATCGGCAATTTTTCGCAATATTTTAAATACAAACATAAGTTTGCGTACTCTGGATACCAGACTCTCAATATGGGGCCGGAAAAAAGTGTGTCATCAATAATGATGCCTAGATATTTTATGTGACGAGTTTTGAGGATTTTAGGACATTCACAGGAGTATGTCGAGAGGGCATTATATTTATGCACTGTAAGTTCAGTGTTAGTAGTGTTAGTTTGATTTTTACGCATGGAAAAGAGCAAGTACTTTGTTTTGTCAACATTTAGTGTTAGTAAATTGTAGTTTAGCCAGTTATTTACAGAATTAAATTCCCTCTGAGCGTTCTCATAGAGTTCTGTGATTGTTTTTGCGGTAAAAATAAGCGCTGTGTCGTCTGCATAAGATATTATTTTTCCGTTTCGTATGTTTATATTACAGAGATCATTAATATAGATAAGGAAAAGGGTCGGGGCGAGAATACTACCTTGTGGTAATCCAAAACCATGGTTCCCTCGGTCTTCACTTGTGGTCGTATCAATTCGAACACATTGAGAGCGATCATTTAGATAGTTTGTTAGTAGTGTTAGTTGTGTACCCCTTATGCCTATTGCTTCCAATTTATGTAAAAGAAGAGGAATAGAAACAGTATCAAATGCTTTGGCTAGGTCTATAAAAATTGCTAAGCAGTGATTGCCTTTACCAAGTTCTTCAGATACGAAATTAGTTAGGCTATGAACAGCGTCCGCTGTAGACAGTTTTGATCTGAAGCCGAATTGCCTGGGTGAAATCAGGCCATTTTTCTCCAGATAATTTACTAAACGGGTGTTTATAATTTTTTCTAATATTTTGGATAACGAGGGCAGAATGGATATTGGTCTGTAGTTGCTTACAAGCTTTTTGTTTCCTGATTTAAAGATAGGTATTACTAAAGCTTTTTTTAGGGATGTAGGAAAGGTTCCTTTGGATAGACATAAGCGGAATATGTAGGTTAGAAGGGACACTAGTATACAAACTTTTATTATTCTGTTACTTATATTATCACAGCCGACCGCACAGTCATCTTTTAGTCCAGAGATTATTCTAGCTACTTCATTTTCATCTGTATCAAGCAACACAAAGGATTTTTTCTGGTTTGTAATTGTAAATTGCACAGGCGACTGTGTGATTGGCGAATTACTCACTATCTGGTCTGCAAGATTTTTACCTACGTTAACAAAGTAGTTGTTTACATTGTTAGCTGATATCAGTGGTGTGTTATCACTACACAAAAGGCCTGAATTTGATCCACGCTGTTTGGCTAAGTAAGTTCCAGACTTTATGTGATTCCACAGTGATTTGGTATTGTTTCCGGCTTTTTGCAACTCGCTTCTATCGTATTCGGTTTTAATCTTTTTTAAGAGATTATTGCAGAAGTTTCTGTATCTTTTATATGTTAGTTGGAGTATGGCGTTATCTGGAAGTTGTCTAGTTTTTTTATGAAGTTTGTCTCTATGTCTTATACAACGAAGGAGGCCGGGTGTAATCCACGGTTTTAAATTGTGATTATTTTTGCTAATTCTCGATGTGGTGGTATTTCGTAAAATAGCTTGCTGTACAATATTTATTAAGTAGGATAAAGACAGAGTTGCATCAGCGGTACTACAAACTGGGTTAAAATCTGTGTTGCGCAAATCATTTTCAAGACGGTTCATATTCAATTTGGACTTTGTCTGAATTCTTTTTTGCTTATGAGACGTTAAATTTATTGTTAGTATTACAGCATGATGATCGGTAATTGTTGAGTTAGTGACAAAGGTTATATAGGCTAATTTAGACTTAATCATCACATGATCCAGACAAGAACCACTTTGATGTGTGGGCAGGGTATGTGCAGGCTGGAGCCCATGAAAGGAGCAGAGATCTAAATAGTTGTTGGTCCCTGTGTCAAGAATGTCAGAACCAATGTTTAGATTTATGTCACCAGTTAATATTATGTTCGGGAAGGGTGTTAGGGCTGTAAGGGTCTGATTTAGGGAAAGCATAAACCTATCAGTGTTTCTAAAGGAAGGGGATCTATACATAGCTAATAGTGCAACATTCTTTCCTATTTTTACCGTGACACAGTTGCAGTCGTGTACGGTTGTTTCTTCAACTGCGGCTTCGAATGTTTCTTTGATATATACTACGACGCCATCATTTTGATTATATGTTGATTTACTACAGAAAGTCTGATATCCCGGTATTTGAGGTATATTTTCGTTTCTATTTGACAACCAACACTCTGTTAAAACCATAGCGTCAAAATTTAGGTTAGCTCTGTGCAAAAAAGTGTGAAAACTATCAATATTTTTGTAGATGCTGCGAATGTTTTGAGTGACTATTT
Source organism: Spodoptera picta (assembly GCA_038387885.1). Lineage (NCBI taxonomy): Eukaryota > Metazoa > Arthropoda > Insecta > Lepidoptera > Noctuidae > Spodoptera > Spodoptera picta. The sequence goes on from JAZHFQ010000452.1 coordinate 734,399, forward strand.
TAAAAGAGTTTTTAAAATCCGAAAGATACTGTTCGCAGTCCTCCACATCGCATGCTTTCGTGATTGTTGCAAAACTATGTTCTACTTCATTAATTAGATTTTGATGCATCTAGTATCGATTTTAAAATTTTAATTTAGTGCTAATAATAATGTTGCAATGGCGCTCTTAGGCGCCTTCAAAATCGATCGAATTTATATACCTGAATTCGGCCGCCTTCTTTGCTGGGCAATCTTGTTCTCCTGTCTTGTGATTAGATGGTTTGTTGAATCGCAGGCACGAGGCACATTTCGGTGGGTCTAATTTTCAATCCTTGATTGAATGGCCCTCAGCAGCGCAATGTTCACAGGTTACAACTGGATTTCTGCAGAATTTAGCTGCGTGGCCGTATTGATGACAATTGAAACATTTAGTCACCAGTGTGAAGTCTCTTACCGGGCAGGAGGTCCAGTTTATGAAAACTCGGTCTTGGGTGATGAGTGCTTTCCGTATAGCAGCTGAGACTTCGATAATCAGGTTGTGATGATCAGTATCTTTTCTGCCGGATTTATGGCTTGTTTTTATTGAAGACATAAATGACTCCCTGGTCATGGATGGAATTTTGTCGGCCACGTTCTGCTCAAATATGCAGTTGTAGACTTCGGATTCTGGTATAGATGTCGGTACTCCTATAATGATTATGCGGGGTTTTCTTTTTTGCGGTTCGTTGATTGTTAGGTCTGAGTTTGATGACTGCACAGTTTTCATCAGTTTTTCGAGGTCGTCCTTTGAATTCGTGCTGATGATAACACCTCCATTCCGAGCCCTTCGTACTCCACGAACTTTTATTTTCATTTCCTCGGGGCACACGATTTTTTGAACCAAGCTTTTGATGTCATCACTTGATTTCGAGTTATCCTTGGGATAAATTGCTACGGAATTGACATTTATTGGGCGCACAAAATCATTGGCTCCTTTTTTCACCATGTCTGCAAAAGTAGTGGTTTCCATGGTGGTTTTCCCACAAGATTCTTGTATGGTCCGCTTAATTTCTGCAGTCAGACTTTCTTCTTGGGCTTGATGTTCTTTAAGGACTTGGAGGGAATAGTGCGTCTGAGTGGCTTTTTGTTTGAGCGATTGATATTTGCAGGCTAGTTGGCCAACATTATGCCCAATTTTGCGACATAGGGAGCTCACCTTTAACTTTTGATCCGAGTTTAGCTTGCCTTCGCCAGTTATATGACATATCTCGTTTAGTTGGGTCTCAATGCATCCCATCCAGTGCTTTGAGATCACTTCCATCCTCTCGTCTTGGCTGTGGCTCGGAGTTTGGGTTGGTGTCGGCGGTGGTGAGCGGTGCGTTAGTCCGCTTCTATTGAAGGGGCTGCTTTCCATAGATTTTAAAGTTCAAGCATTTACTTATACATTTCTTTATAATTTATAGATAGTAAAACATTTGAGTTTGCTTAGTGTTATAAAACACGTACCGGAAGACAAGTAGGTCACTGAATAAAAATTGTCAATTTATTTTAAAATTATTGTATGTATTATATTAATTATAACGTAATGCCCATTTTTAGCTTCTGCCATTTAGAAAAGGGTGAACCGAATAATATTTTAATGATTCTCTAACTTCATAAAATATATCTTTATTTCTAGAATATGCGTATTTTACTTTTAATCAATTCTACTCCATATCTCTGCATATATTCAAATATTCGCAATTATTGCCTAATGCCTATGTCATTTTCTACACTATCTAACACTCTAAAATTAAACAATTGAAATTAATGGTTATTTTGCATTTATAGTGCAATGATAAGTATCATTCTTTTTGAAAAGAACATTTAGAAAAAGTATTTTACTTGCAAAATTAATGAAAAATGAGTCAAATATTCTGTTCTGGACTCCAGTAACAATCCAAGCGTCGTTGACCTAAGTTGCTTCTCGACCTACTCTCCTTTTGTTTTTAGCCTAAGACTTTTCTCTAAAGTTATAATTAGGTCCAGTTACCATTGTTTAGTAGATCTTTATAAATGTTATTAATTTAGCCGGTAGTCACTGTTGAATTGTAATGTTAATTAGGTTGAAATTTGATCTTTCGTTTATCAATCTCATATTAGTTTCAGTTCAAAATGAGAATGTTTCTTGCAGTGGTTAGTATTGTGATTATTATTGACATAAGTCTAAAGAACATATAACACTGGATAAAAACTGAAACTCATAGATAAACGTAAAATAAAAAGGAATATCCAATCCGGTATTTGATCCCTAATCCGTGTTGGTCTCGGAGAATCTAACTGGTTACCGGGGCTACGGCTAAACAGCAGGTGGCGCTAGTGAGTTTTAAGATCCCCGAATTCTTAAGCCTTAAGCCATAAGTCCTATTATTGTGAGCCGCGGAGAACTTAACGGGTTACCGGTGCTCCGGCTTTTTCTTCTTTAGTCAGTAAGAGTCTGACACTCTCTCCCGCCTTACCCGGGCGGGAAGCGGAAGCCATTCGATGATCCCCCCCCCCATAAAAAATCCTTGGTGCTACATAAGACACAACGGCATCGAGTCAATTCATTTGCTCATTCATATCTAACCATTTTACCACATAATTACACCCGCATCTATTACATTTCTCACTTAATTTAGTTTAAGTTAGACATCCAAACACCCTTGAAACTCATTTGTTTAAACTTCCCAAGTTCCTTTATACTTGTAACTACGTAACAGACGTTGCGTAACGTTTAATTTTAACCAGATTATGTTCGAATTCTCGGTAACTGCACGTTACGGATATTTATTAATGATAGTTAACCCGGTATACCGTTTCCACGTGTTGTCTAACCGTTGCGTTACTATTTATTTATGTTTTGTATATTTTGTTTATAGTACGGTGCACGTAGTATGTGCTACATAACCTACAATATAGGACACATGCTATTGTCGTGTTTTCAACAGATCCTGTTTATATTTTATTTTTTATAGAATAGATGACATGACAGTTGGTAACGTTTATAACTTTTATATTCTCGAATTCAAAAAGAAGACTCGGTAATCAGAAACCGAACTGACCGAACTGACCAAACCGGCGGCGTATGAAACTGTTTTCCCGAGTGCAGTTTTAATATAAACTAAAACTAACAGGAACAAGGAAGCCAACAGTTTGCTTATGATTCAATAATAAATCAATATCCGAATGATAGTATACGGATGTCAAAAAACTATATAAATTTAAAAATTATAGTCTAGTATTCCAATGCGTTTATAGGTATGTAAATAACTCAAAAACAGCTGAACGGATATCCGTAAGGCTGTTTTCATGTGTGACTTTAATCACTTTTGTGATTTAGTAGAAGAAAAAATAAGCCTTTATTTGTATTACCTATTCCATCGAATCTTTATCATTATATCTTGTCGAGAACAGGATATGCCGATGTAAATTCTAGCTGAAAGTTAATATTTCAAAGTACTTAATGGCTGTCTGCCCTCTTTAACTAATTGCGCTTCGAGTTACCAGTTTCTGACTACTAGTAATAACTGTTAAGAAACTTCGATATCATCGGAGTTCTGAGAACGATAGTTCTAAGTACGAGGTCAAACATCAAAAATTACCGTTTACATTTGTAAAGGAGTATCAACCATAACATCATGCCATAAATTTCTAATTCACCAGTCATGCCCCTGCACAGAGAAACCGCACTATAAAAAAATAATTTCGAAAAACGAAACATCTTAGTAAGATATCGTCCGATCAAAAGCAACGCACAAGAAACATCTCACTTTAAACAATTGATTACGATTCAAACGATGTACGCCCTAAAGGGCATAAAAAGCTTGACGTTATACGCATACCCATATAGATAGTACAAATTGTATTCAATAATAGAAATGTAATAAAAACTTAGAACTGCATTTTATAAATAAAGTCAGGAACATCTGTGAAACTTTAATTTCTGACACGCTTGTCTTTATTCGTCCATAATCTAAACAAAATTCTAATAACGAATGTTTATCTGTCAGTTACCAGAACTTGTTGAACTGTTATCTGAATACAAAAGAGACATTGTCGGTGGTTACAGTAAAAAGTTCTTATCGTTTTACGAGCATGTTATCATGAACCAACTTTTTACTCTATTCTAACAAATAAACGGTAGCGCTGATAGTCGTGTACTTAATCAGTTAATTGTAGGCGCGATAGAAGTTGGTACCTATAGTTAGTCGAATTCTGAAGTTTCTATTATAACCCTTTTTCATTAGGATACCAGATCATATGGCTAGGTCACGGAACATTTATGTAGTTGTACGCATGGAGGTTGAATTGGAGTGTCTTTCACCTGGTGTCGACTTGGAAACCCAACCATCCCTTTCCTTTCATGTCTCATTTCTAGTTCCTGTATCGCAGAATATGTAGCGGACGGAACCTTAAAATCCAAAAAGTTGAATAATAAAGTCAAAACAGAAGTGATAAAAAGTTTAAAAAAGGAATAACGTTGCATCCGCCATTTTAGAGTCCACTTTACCTATCATTATCTCCTGCTAGTACTCTGGGAAGCACTTTAGGACCGGAACGGCATAGAAGAATAAATCATTTTTACAATTTACGGTCGACTGTAGAATCGTTTTAGTATTTTGCTTTTAACTAGGTCAATGGTCGTTTTCTGTTAGAAAAACGTATCATTTTTGGAAATGTAATATACGCTAATCATTTTAAAATCAAATAAAGCTTCACGAAAGAACTGATTTATGCATAACGCAATACTCAACTTATCACTACACCAACTGTGCCCACATACTTAATAATTAAAGCAGAATCAAAACAAGAGAATTAATTGTAACAAGTGGCACGCGAAATAAGAGATTTAGCCTGATGCGCTTGGGCACGCGATGTCAAGCTTCATTACATTCTTGATAAGGAACCCTGATCAAGGAGCGTTACGTAACGGTTGCGGTAAAGCACAAAGATATCAGTAAACAGGTCAACATTTGGTTTTTAGTTTCGTTTCTGTCTGTACCAAAAGACCAAACAAATCTTGTAACCAAAACAAGGCGTAACAACCATTATATAAAATGAAAATTGAATCTGACATTTCTGCCTAAAATATTTACCCTATTACCTCAGGCAATTTTTGTGGATAATTGCATTGCTAGTAATTCTAAAATTCCTTTACCGGTCAAGAAAATTAATCACAGCTAAGCAAGGGAAGCCTTCAAATTTTTCGTCATAAACAAATTTATTTTGGTGCCTCGCTCATTTCTGACCTTAATCATTCCCAAAGCAATTTATTTCTAAAAGTTGATAAATTTATTTCATACAAATCAGGTCACGAATTCCTCGAAAATAAGTCACAAAATAAGCTAACAAGTTCACTAAATGGCGTCTTTAATTCTAACCGCGAATTGCTTTGAAGTGCAAGCGAGCGCGAAAAAAAATGTTTCCACACAAGTACTTCATTCAAAACTTATTTAAACGCCGCGCAGTGAAAGAACTTCCTGTATTTACCCAAGCGTTTACTTTCAGTAAAAATATACTGACGAAGGAAGGCTCGGAGTTGTAAGACAAACTGGGGCAATGCATGTAGGTCACTCCGTGTGGTCGCAGGTTAAATTATGCATATAACTGCAGCGGCTGTCGATAACTCGCTGCCAGCTGGGATAAATTGAATGAAGCTCCTCTATCAAGCAAAAAGGGGAATTCATTTCGGAGAAAATGTTGCTTTAAATAAAAATATTTTTTCTTTTAAATATTAATTGCCTATAAAATTTATAGAATTTCTTTCTTAAATGTTTTTAGATCGGGTTGTGGAAACTTTGAAATACGTTAAAGCTCAACTTAAGACCTTAATTGTAGCAATTCTCAAGTTGATAGAGTGCACAACACAAAGCACTTTCCTCCAATCAAGTTTCTCCATTTGCGGGAAATTAAAAAGGACTGAAGACGTGACGTCTATTGTTCAGTGCGAACTCCCAAATCATTTGGAAAAGAATTTAATTCATGAGTCGCATATTAAAATAATCCATTATTCTCTAATTTGGAGGAGGGTTTCGTGCAGACGAGAGATATTAAAGACCAAGATGGCGATGATAACCAAATAGACCATAAATTAGAAGTACGATTTAACTTGACTATTGATGGCCTAACAATTAATTTAGTCTTTAACTTACCATCCGTCTATGCCCAAACTCAGCACTATCAAAAAGATAGATAGCCTTAGTTTGCAAAATTCCTGACTTGGGGCAATTTATGAGCTATCGATATTCCGGATCTATTTGAAAAGAGAAATTTTATACAATAATGGTAACAAAAATGTTAGGAAGCAGCTATACCTCTATTAAGCCGAAGCAGATTGTATTATACCAACACTGGCTGAGGTCTATATATTTCATATCATAATAATTTAAAAAAAATGAAATGAAAAAATGGTATTTAGCAGTCATACTTGCAAAGAATAACGAAGTGTCTACATTTGTTATTAGACATGTCCTTATGTACGAGTAGATACATATACAAACAAGACTACTGTAATGACACAGTTCCTTTGTGAGATATTTCCAGCGGTTTCAGTGTTCACTGAAACTCCACACACTTTTTAGGAGTTCCGTAGCTTTGGTCTGTTATTTAAATGAAAGAAACATTTGTTAAGGAACTTTGTAATGAGCTAGTACGTTGTTACGTGACATTTTCTGCGCAATCGAAAGTTTTCGAGACACTTTTGTTTTTGTCGTCAAATGTTGTTTTTGAGAATATGTCGTACCGTCACTAATTAAAATGGTAACAACTGTTTAATATTAAAATGATATTCTTCGGTCCTAAATATAGAAATATTTCGCTGAAAATGCCTTTTCAATACTAGAGGTATAGTTTAGTCCATGTCTTCACAGAACTTGGTCCATTACTATTTCTACTGTGACAATAAACAAAAAAGAAGTTTTCACTATAGAAATCGATCCTACAATTTATGGTCAGATTGGCCGATGAGACTAAAAGACATCCATTACCATCGTGCACCGTCAGGTTCGAATAACCAAGGTTAATATATCCTTCTTTGGTAGGTACCGATCTAATTGGAACCTTGAAAAAATGTATTATGGATAAAAACATATTCTGACTTATAAATTTTCTTAATACTCTTACTAACTTATCATTTTAAACACTACTTAGTCGTTTATAAGCTAGTTATATAATTCAAAAGTCTCATAATAATTTGATAAAGTAAAAAGTCTTTGTTCGGTCTTTGTAAATGTCGCTCATTACCACAATAAATGTGAACTCCGCTAGAAAATAAGACTCTGCAACTGCAGAACTAAGACGCACAACGGAAATTAAAGAATAAAGAAAATCTTACTCATATCATTTCATTTATTTCGCTAGCTTTTACGAACTCGTGAAAACTTTCTATTGGAACAGAAGAATTTTCTTCTATTTTACTTTCGTGTGTGAAACTAGCGTTCGGGTAACTTGCCTACCTACAGCATTTTGGGCTTCCATTACTCTTAGTAAACTATTGTATTTCTTTGGATCACGTAACAGATGCCGAATCGGTCTAGAAAACGAAAAACTTATTAATAGATGTTTTATAAGAAAGCACTAACAATTAAGTGTATTATTTATCTTCGGATAGAATTGATAAGAAAGTGGTCTTGCTGATGGTGACGGCTGATGAAGTTTACTGGGTTTTAAAAAAAATTCTCAGTAGTAGCACGGAGTCTGGAAATGAACCCGGTATATGGCAATAGGCTCACCCCCTATTACATGGGACTCATAACATAAATAGTGAAAAGTGGGTGTTACTTCTGTGTGCACCTCGGGGATAAAAGGCGTGATGTTATGGTCTTGCTGATAAAGTCAAAAATGTTGTACTCTCAAAATCACTCCACGACTTATGTCTACTAATTATCTTACAACTGTCCATTATCATTAAACTGAATCTATGAATGACCAATAAGCTTCTTCAGTCCACAACTCCAGACAGTAATACACCTTTGTTACAAACCAAAAATAACCATACGCTACATACAGTTCATTAAATGGATTGTAGGCAAGGTGCCCGAACAATCACTTGAAACACTTGAACTGTCTACTACACGGAGTGCCGCGTGGGAGACGAGCTATTCGACACATAAGTAGTTCAAGTATTCACTATTACTACAAATAGGTACAGATACAGAATAACTATCGTTCAGTATTGATTTATCATCAATAGCCCGTAAGTTCACTGCTAAACTTTGTGCCTAAATTACGGAAAAGGGGTTTTGTATAATGCCCACAACACACAGATTGGACATGTGGTTCGTCGACAGACTGACATTTAAGAGCAGATGATGATCATTGGAAAGATAGAGGGGAAAAGAGCACGAGCGTCACTGTCAAACATGCCGCAGACAAACACTCATAGAGGGCTAAGCTAAAGATCTTAGAGAAGGATTTCCTATGCAGTCCTTTTGAAGAAACAAAGAAGGCAATAATTTCCACGCTTGGCAGGCGAGTTCTTTTTTTACTGGGGAAAATTATTGAATGACTGCTCCCGCCTGGGAGAGGCGGGAGGGAGTGTCAGACTCTTACTGACTAAGAACCACCTCGCCGAATACGGCCCTTCGAGCCGGAGCCCCAGCAACCCGTTAAGTCTTCCGTGGTTCCGTATCGGCATCAGCTTTATTGGGCCCCAACCGTGGTTGTCTGAAGGCTCTTTGAGGCGCGCGCAGAACGCGACGCGTCGTACACTTGGGTCTGGTTCTGGTCGGGTGGCGAACCACACATGCTCGCCGTCCGTAGGCCCGCGCTTACAGCGGCAGGCGAGTTGGAGATGGTAATTTATAAAGTTGAGATATATCTCTACAGTGTTTCAAATATAAGCAGTGCATTTTGATATATCATAGTGCACTGTTGTTTAGTCTCTGTCATAATTATGATTATGATTACGACACCCAGAGGGAGAGAAGTGGTGTTGACAAATATATTCTATTTTGCCGTCATCCCACAGCAAATTGATTTATAGTATGGATTGGTAACAAAGTTATCTCCGGTCGGTGATACACTGCTTTTAACACCGATCGCTGGCGATTTAGCTGATTTCGATGAGTTGATTCGATTGCTCGATGATGCGAGGTTGGAGCGATATCGTCAGTGATACGCATTACTGATCCTGTTATCATATCACCCGCCACCGGGAATTAGCCTTGATGCTCTGGTAGATATGATCTACCCCTTTGAACTGCATTAAAATTTTACAGCCATGGATAACTTAATGTAGATATATCTAATGCACCTTACGTATTTGGCTTGCTTACTTACATCCACTTAGATTTTTAAAACTTTGATTACACATTTCTTGTCGATGTAAAAAGATATCCGACTAAAGGAAGATATAAGTACATTTTTATTCTGATTCATAATTTCTTTATTCGTCAATTTTTCTCGAAGAATTATCATTCGTGATCAATTAAATCAATTAAATCAAACGTGATGGTACATTCCATTACCAAATATAAAATTAAGACTGATCTTACTGAATCTCATCATTTGCATTATCGTCTATTTATTCTCACAGTAAATACTCTTTGAAACATATTATCAGTAACATGTCGAGTATAGAAAGGAACCTTTTACATAATACTAGTACTTTTGACACCCTATTTCCTAGATCTGTTCTTTAGACGTGAAAAAGTTGAGCGAATGGGAATCCACCGGAAATTGTGGTTACGAACTAGTTCTTCGAAGCAAAAGATGTATTTGATTATATTATTCTTTTGAGATACGCTCAAAGTTTTAATAGAAACATCAGGTAGGATCTAAAAAAAGAAATTAGTGTTATCTAAATATACATAGATAGCCACGCGGTAAAGTGAGTATGTTACATACTCGATTAAAACCTACATGTCTTGTTCATAATATGGGTACGAGACGTAAGCAAAAACTACTAACAAAGGACCCTAAATTAAGCACAGATTACTTTGACCTTTACTTCTATTGAAATCATCCCAAAACTTATACAATTACCCAATGGGTATCCAGTTAGTTACAAGTTGAGATCTTCCAAAATAATCCTATTGTTCTTAAGTAAACACAAAGGAATGTTTATATAACATTATCGTCGTTTCTAGTATGCAACTATGTGCGAGAGTTATTTGACGTAGTCGACGTAGATGGTACGCGAACCGCGCCACACACAATGATGTTGACCTATCTAATCTAACTTGAGAAGTTAAACTGTTCCTCAAGCATGAATCGTATTAGCGATATCGTCTTCCGTAGCGTATTTCAGATAATTTAGACAGTAATTGTGTGCATACGAGTACGTAGGTGAACGAAATTATGACGTAAGCACTCACTTATAAGTCCCTTTTCCATGGTTGTGATTGGTTTGCTTTAGTATTGGCTTGATTTAAAAACTATGGATTTGCAAAAAAACCTAATGCTTATCCAAATAACACCCAATCTGCTTATACACTAGCGAAAAATAAAACAAACGACCTCGTACAATTCAACAGTTATTGAATGCTGCTAGCTCTACAAACAATCGTTTTGATGTTTTTATTTTTGTAAGCCTGATTGCACATGCAGCGTTGGAAAATGCCTTCTTTGTTTGAACAAAAGGTATGTTTTGATTCAGCTGCACGTTGCACCCGATAGTACACAATATTGCAAAATTTATTACCTGAGTTAACATTCGGATCGCTCACATTTAGCATGCAGCACCGGTGGCTGGTTTTAGTGGTGGATTAGCTCGAGCTAATATTGCTAGCGGTCCTAGGAGACAGCTGAGATAATATCAACATGGGCAACGGCATCTGCCTCGGTACTAATAACATTATGCTGCGGTCAACAATCCAATCAACTGGGGGGATTATGCCAGTGTCTTTCCGAGATCGTTTGTTAGTATAACAGCGGTCCGGAGACCTGCTATCATTTAATATGGCACGATCGTAATAAAGCTAACCTCGATACCAAGAAGTGTAAACACCCTACAACAAAATCTTAAGCTTTTATCTTTTACAAGCAATTTTCTCAGAAATTATATGATTCGGATCATTTCAATGAAAAAAAGTAATATTACAATCCCATTAACAGAACGTTTTCTCAGAAGTAGGCCTAGCCAATAAAGAAAAGATTTAGTTCCAAATAAAATGGATATTTTGTTGGAGGTAATTACTTGTCTATCAGAGGCTATCGAGGAAGACAGTGAGAGCTTAACCTCATTACTTCCTTGCGTGACAACTGGCCATTGTTGTTGAAAAGTGGGTAATCAACCTATTTTAGTTATTTCATCTTTCTATCCATTAAGGGAAATGGCATATGAATGGAGCAGTCATTTGCGAAATCACTGAATCCAATTAATTTATTGCCGAATGTTAGAGCACGAACATATTTTGGTGTCGAACTGAACTGACGGAATTTGGTACACTTTTCGTGGTTGTTTCATATTTTCGGAACTTTTCTGTACATCGAGCACACATTCATAACTGTCCTAAAGCGATATTCAGAACTGTTATAAATCCTGGCGAAAGTTTTTCCGGTAAATTTTTACCCATTGTTACGTGTTTCATTTGTTCGAATCTAAAAACTTTTCGGTTGTCTAAAAATTCGTAAATGTTTTAGGTTTTATATTCTAACATCTTGTTTAGGTGCTATAGACCTCATCTATCACATACTTACAAAAAGAGACTAAGAGCTAGGCATGGATTCATTTTGCTACGAATTTCCGAAAACATAATATTAATTTATTTATATTATTATTTTCACTAATCGACTGATATGCTTTTGGATCATTTAAATTTGATCTACCACTAAAATTTTTAATACGCTTCAAGCTTGCAAATGTATGAATACACTTTTTGGCTTCTTTTGTGCCTAATGCTTTGCCTGATCTAAACAATAGCTGTTCTTACTTAATCGTATTCGCGTTTGTGCCCATTAGACCAACAAGCACTAACGTTTGGTAACGCCATCGATATCTCATTAATATTCAAGTTCACGTAGCGACGATTTCTGGTTTATTTCCAAAAATTTCGAAGCTTTAGGGAATAATGCGTGACTAATATTTGTACTCCTATTATTTCCCAAAGGACATAAAGAGGGATCGAATAAAAGCGTGAATATGTTATGGAGGTAATAATTACTAAGTATATCAGATGATTAATTGAAGTATTTGAAAAAAAATCTATATTTTTTTGCCACCTGATTCGAAAGAGAGTTGTTCGATACTTCCAGCATACCAGGCATCATAAATTGTAATGGACACAAGAAATTGCAATAAAGTAGCATTCTTTACTTTTTAACGCATCGAAGAGACCAATAGTTTTACGGCCACGAATTTTACGATCATGGCTTTAGTATCCATTAGATACACTGCTGTAGGTATAATGGTATAATCGTATAACTCAATCTACTAGAGGTTATGGAAAGGGTTTATACACCCACAATATCATATCAAGAGATGATGGTCGAATAATTATCGGCTGATAGGTATACTTAATCTTGATTTTATAGTGTCATCATGATTTTGTGGTTATGTCAGCAACTTTAAAAAGGTTTCTAACGGTATATTTTACTAAAATGAGGTCCCAGTGTGCCAGCAAGAGAAAAGACAAAACTTTTAAGTGAGTCTCTATGCCAATTATCTCATCAGTTTGGGTCCTCCAGTCACGCCATGACACAAATTCGCTTGAGTCAATTTATTGACACAACACCGCAAACATCCGAAATTGAGCGACCGCACAAACTGTGGAACTAGCTTGAAAGAGAAATGAAAACCGTGAAAACCTCCAACTACTACAAATAAATTCAACTTGAAATTAGATTAAGTGTGGCGGGAAAAATTGTTAAAATAAATCTCCTCTCGCATCGTGGCAGACATTTTTTAATTAAAATTCTGCTCCCGCGATGCACTGAATGGTCCCATTTTTAAATTAATTTCTTTCACCATCTTATCGCTGGTCAGCCACTCTTTACACAAGTTAAATGAATGAACAAACTGTTTACTGTACTTTACTTAATCAGGGGATCTCTTTCAACGAGACAAGTGCTCGTAAACTGCCTAAATTAAAATTATGTGTTTTTTTTTCTAACTAACGAGCTATTCATTAAATGGAATAGTTGAAATAAGACGAAGATGACTGAGACAATTCCAGTATGAGAGATAGAATATTTATGGCAGACCTTCATACTGTTTGGCCCTAAATTGAACTCACAGCATTTGGCAAACCAGAAAAGTCTCGGGTCACAATCACTTTTTATAGTTAGTAGGTACATACCTTAAATTCCAATCCAATAACATTTGGAGTTGCTACGAAAGACTTATAAAATGTAAACGGATACCTAGATGAAAGTTACGCTGTTGAACATAAAAAGTTAGGCCTCAAAGCAACGCTAGGCGTCGTAATTTCATATGCCTTATTCATCTTCATTCTAGCATTCCATAAATTTCAGCATAGATGCTTCTTTGGCTTCATATACCTAGGTAATAATGTAATGCTGACGCAAGGGCGTCAGCTGATATTACAATAGGTATTTTTATTTTATTTTTAAAGTGTCCCCCTCACTAGACGTTTTTTCTGCGACAACCAATTTTTTTTACTTTTTATAGTTACTAGATATACATACCTAGGTGTTTTTAAGGAGTTAAGGCATGGCATTGCAGTTCGATGTCAAATCTAAATTACATAGGTACTAAAAATCATACAGGTATCCCTTCTAATATGTCGCGGAGAACCTAACGGGTAACCGGGGCTCCGGCTCGACGTCCAGGAGAAGAAACAAGGTGGTTTTTAGTCAGTAAGAGTCTGACACTCCCTCACGCCTCACCCAGGCGGGAGCAGTCATTCGATGATTTTCCCCCTTAAAAAAAAATCCCTTCTACCTCTAATATCGCGAGGCACAGTGCAAGAGTAGAGAAATGCAATATTTTCAGCAGCAGCTGCCAACTTTGCCTTAAATACCTACGTACCTATGTACTTATTTCATAAATGTAAAATAACTACTTAAATTAAGAAAATCCCAATGCATAGCTAGTAGCTAGTACTGATCCTAGCTTTTTTATTAGGACCATTACTTACAAGATCTCTTGCATTGATGAAACTGATTCAAAGTAAAAAATCAGACATGTTAACCAATCGTAGGTACCTACTTACCTAGCTCATAGACGTAACTAAAATTTTCAAGAAATAAAATTTGTGTAGGAGGTAAATATATAGGTACTTACCTACCTAATGCAACAACTTTTCTAAAGTTAATCTAAATAATAACCTACTACTTACACTTACTAAACTTGGTATCCCTTCTATTATTTAAAATCGAAAAAAAAAATTACCTACTCGACTAACGTTTATAGATTTTTTAAATATCATGCAATAGTATGTTATTTTAAAAAAATATGAATAAATATTTACTAATATAAATAAAATTACCGAGTAGGTATACTTACTATATTCAAGAGAAATCCCTCGGGATATTGCACTTCTTTTTTCTCACATCAATCCACTTTTAGATGAAGCAGTCTGTCTCATAATTTAAATAAAATTAAACACTAACAAATAATTTCGTAATAATTATATTCGAACACCCGATAGTCCTGACCACCTGTTCAATAAATTTTACTTTCGATGCCAGAAGAGAAGACACGGCCACACGCAAGCTGCGTCTAGCTAGCCGGCGTTTTTCAAATGCTCACTACAAACAATCTCGCGATATCCATTTTCCCGCCAAATTAATGGATATAATACCTCCAGGAACAAAAGTGCTCGTTTTGCATAAAAGTGGTCCAAGAAAATAGCATCCTAATTTATCCGCATAGCAATTGTTTCATTCATATTTTGGTATTATCCTACCGAATTTAATATTACACAATTCGTGAGATAGTTCTTTAACTGCCGGTTGTTTATAATTTGGTCACATAGCGAATGTCTCCAACGCCATCTACAAGTTTGGTCTTAAAACTTATTCAACAGCGCCATCAACGAAATATCTCGGTTCATTTAAAATTTAAACAATCGACTCATAATAAGTCTCAAAAAATAAAATTATAGAACATTAATTTTAGCTGACTACATTATTTTATATTTTCATCACACAATCAAGGTCGCAAAACAAAATTATAATTTTTTTAATGGCAGGTTTTTCTGGTTGATCAAAAACTAAACTCTATGTCAAAACCAGGGTTGCCAATCTGTGGGGAATTCCCCAAACTGCGGGGAATTTCAAGTTGGTTGGGGATTTATTGGGGATTGGCATTATGTGGGGAAAATGTGGAGATTTTGACTTCATATTCTCATCGGAAAATGTTTCATCGTTTATTATCGATGACAACATTTTTTGAATCATAAAGTATGAAGGTCCTTAAGTTGAAAGTATGGAAGATTTGAAAAAAGATGAAATTGTACCTCGTGCGGCTATTGTTTTGCATGAAAAACGCTGCGGGAGAATACCTGTTCTCAAACATAAAAATTGTTATTTCATTATTGGGAGAATACCTGTTCTCAAACATAAAAATTGTTATTTCATTATTGCTGGTGTTGCCTTTATCAAATGCATCGAGTCGTTGAGAAGTCGAGCGCAAATTTAGTCTTCTTAAAAATTTAAAAACTGAAAATCGCAATAGATTGCAAGGGATTAAAAAACTGGACGACAGTGTCAAGTTTAACCCTTCGAACTAATATATGGAAAAAAATATAAAAGAGAAAAACTAAATATTATTTAATTCATTGATTATAGTATCATTTTATAAAAAAAACTTTTGAGGGGAATTTGTGGGGAATCAGCGGATTTTTATCCCCAAATTTGGGGAATTCGATCAGGATTTTTGGGGATTTTGATGAATGCTTTGGCAACCCTGGTCAAAACTCATGCTATTTCATTGTCATTTGATTTTGACAAATGCTTTTTTAATTTTTAATTTTCAATGAGTAAAATGAAGAGCTTCAATTTCATTTCATCATATTTTGTCAATTTTTGATTAGGATTGGATTAGAAATTCTGATGAAATATTTTAACTGTATTGAGCCTTAAATACTTGATCATATAAAAAATTGTTAACTAAAATATATCAAAACTACAACTCCAAAATCCAAATACACTATGTTCCGACCAGTGTGCACGATCGGCCAAAGAATCTCATTTGAGAGGAAAAGTAGAGAATTTATCAGGAATAAAGTTGTTCGTCCCGCTTCGTTCTTGAATGCTGCTGAAAAATTAAAACTATTTAACAAGGAGAATAAGGAATTGTTCGGGCCCTTATTAGAGACAAGCAAACAGAAGAAACAGCGGACACGGAAGACGGGTGAGTGGAGATTTGTTATTAAATTTGTTTGTAAGGTTTCTGCAACCTTGTGAATGACTAGATTATCTACTTTCTAAAAGGTATCTGAGAGCCTGCATGAGGAAGCCATTATTGCGCTAGTGGTAATGGGAACCGCATATCTCGTTGCTTCGGGTCGATAATAATAAAACTGTTTACGCGCGTGTTGACTTTCGATCTCAATTTATGCGTACATACTACGTATCATAATAGTGTCCGCGTAGCGAATCTTGCCAATTAACATCATATGACATTTCAGTTTTGGCGCCGCGAGATACACACGCGCACGCATAACGCTCGCTTTTATCTGTGTGTTACAGCTAAAAATAGGACATCACATCAAAACAACGACACGACTGCTTCAAACGAAAATAAATTGAAATTCTTAGAAAGTACAGAGAGAAATGGTAGACAGAGTCAGACATTGTCTGGTTATGTGAAGTATAATCCTGTGCTGGCAGTGAATGTGTTGAAAACGAAAATGTGGCAGAATACTAGGCACTGTGTGAACTTTGTTGGTGTAGTCTTGAATAATACTGTGAGAGGTATAGCTACCTCTGCATCATGTAATGCAACCCGTAGCTCCCCAGCCCAGCCTGGCTATGCAAGTGAGGACAAAATCCTTCAAATAAAACCACACAAGAATGATTATGCTCAGCAGTATCCTTCTGTGACCCTGATATTGAACAAGACTATGACAGACGAGTCTAGGTCTGCATTAGAAAAATGGAAACAAGAACGAATTGCTGAGATAGGATTGGAGGAATTCACTAAATTCTATGCAGGTTAGTGACTTATTTTTCTGTTAATTTAAGTAATGGGTTAATTTTTATTCTCCTTGTCAATCAATTATTATTATCCTTTATTTGTTGTAGTTTATAAAAACTAGGTAAAATCAAAGTATAACCTACATTTGGATAATTTTAAAAAAAATTATCAAATTCTAATTACTTAAATATTTTCCTCAAAAACTCAAAGCATCCTTGTACACACTGACTTCTCTTAAACTGATATTTTGCTATAAAACCTGAACTGGTCTATAAAAAGTTAAATAAATTCTCCCGTTGATATCCATCCCCAAAATTTGGTCATACAAAAGTATTCTCTAAACATTAGAAATAAGGTCTATAATGTAATGTAATATTAGTGGAAAGCGATCACCGGTGACCGCTTGGTGATTTATGGGTTAATAAATCTTCAAATTGCATCATGATGTCATTCTTAGATCATTGTGATGTCAATAGAAAACAAAAAGCAAAACTCAAAACATTGTGTTGTGTAGAGTGAAAGAAATAGTTAGGTAATAGAAATGGGTAGATCATGATAATTATGAGTAAAAGTTATAATTGAAACATAAAAGCCATTTATATAACATAAGATAAATTTTATTGGGGGAAAAGACTTGAATATTTGGCAATCTGCGGAGAACCTAACGAGTCGCGGAGAACCTAATGGGTTGCCGGGGCTCTGGCTCGACGTGCAGGAGAAGGAACGAGGTGGTTTTTAGTCAGTAAGAGTGACACTCCCTCCCGCCTCACTCAGGCGGGTGCAGTCATTCTATGATTTTACCCCATTAAAAAAAATCCATACTAAAAACTGTCAAGTTTCAATTTGATTCTCCAGTTAAACATTTTCTGTTTATTAAAAAATCAGCCCTCAACAGTAAAAAATTAAAAATCCTTCAGGTTAGCATAGCTAGGGTCCATAATTAATATTTAATAGTCAAAATATCAAATACACTGGAAGTTGATTTACTGGCATCCAAAAACCAAGTACAAAATTAGTAAAATGAATCATATTATCACCACAAAAGTAATAAAATTATCTCTAAAACTGTCTGTCTTCAATACCATACCTATAAAAATAAAAACACATTCATTGATATCTTATAAATGCAGTTGTTTAAATATAAACCATACATTGTAAATGAGAATGTTGTTGCTAGCTCAGAAGTAAAATGTCAATAACAACTACAATATTTAAAGTAATGGTGATTGCTTAGGGTGCCATGTATTCTATACAGTCTCAAATTTCTGATTTTTACATACACTTGTAAGTTTATATTCAAATTTTTCTTGACTCTATAAGTTGTATGAGTATTTCTTTTTAAAAGGCCGGCAACGCAGCTGTGAGTCCTCTGGTGTTGTGGGTGTCCATGGGCAGTGCTGATCGCTTACCATCAGATGATATGCCTGTGATCTGTTGTTTGCCTCCTATTCCATAAAAAAAAATGATTAATATGGAGTTTGTTTCCAATACATCTTCCATGATCTTTCTGATAATGTCAATGTTTTTAACTTGACAATGGTTAACCAATGATGTTATTGACTCAGTTTTGGATAGGCTGTTATGTTTTTCTATTCATGTAACACTACCAAGCTACATAGCTATGAAAAGCAATTGAGAGAAAGATTTTTGATATTTGATATCAAACAGCCTAGTGTTACTGCCAAGACATGTGACTATTAATTAGAAAGTATGTGAAGCTTACGAAGGAACTATATTTGGATGGCGCTTGAAGTAGCGACACACGGAGAGCATTCGATAATTCATTGTATAGCAACCATTCCATATTTGTTTTAAGTGAATGATGTGTCCTTATTCGTAGAGCAAGCATTGTATCATTCATCGTTTAGTGCTACTTTACTCTCTCTCAATGGTGTGGTCACAATGATTTAGAATAGACATTAGATTGATATAACAGAATACACTAAAAACATAATTATAGAAAGTTTTGCAGGTACATAAATATTTACATAAGTAGGTACCTAAATGGCATTGAAGACACTAAAAATGCTAAAACATGTCCCCTACTAACCTTAATGTAATTTGAGTCTTAAAATAATATTCATGCATGCTTCTTTTTCTCCACAGCGCAAATGGCAGTTGGTACCAAATTCCACAGTACCTTGAAGAACTACTTCACGCAGCCACAAACTCAGCTTCGCATTGAAAAGGAGGTCGAAGGTGTTTGGGTGTCAGTAGCTGATGTTTTGAAACACATTTCGTCACCAAAAGCGATAGAATCAAATGTCATACACCCTGTATTGAAGTACAGGGGGATTTTTGATGCAATTGCTGATTATGAGTGAGTCGAAACTTATTTGTATACTTTTGATAACATCATATTGTGTGACTTCATTCTGAGGCATAGTGATGTGTTAGTTAAGCACATCTATTATTGGTTACGCCAGATTACCTACTTCCAATTCACCCACTCTTACACGAGCCCTTAGTTCATTATGATAAGTAACTAGATAGTAGCCTATCCACTATCTGATTTACATGGAATTCCAATCTTACTAAACCAGCTAGCTATCAGCTTAGCAAGTCTATTTACCTCCATATTAATCTTAAGCCCCAGACACATTGCACAAATTCAAGTGGGTGTGTTGCGACTGGTTTGTTACCGAAGCATACAATCGAGTTTGCGAAGCCCTCTGGCTAGGCCACCGCAAGGCCGACCACTGCGTCACAGATTTGCAGAGAAAGTAACAATCATTACATACATAATTACATAGCATTTTATTTACGATATTCACACACATTCATAGAATTGAAAAATCAGTCATATGAAGAATCGGTCATTTGTAGAATCAGTCATTTAAAGAATTGAACATTTCAAGAATTGGTCAATTATAGACCATGTAGTCATTTCGCGAATCAGTCATTCTTAGACTAAACTTTTGAGACTAATGTGATTGGATTTTTGTAAGCCCGATCTATTGATTTGAGGTCGTTGGAACTTGTGAATTGTAGTGAACGAAATTGAGCCTTATTTGTTTTTTCGTTTGATACCTATTCATATTGATGGTCCAAAATACACAGGGAGCAAACACAATGATAGAGATAATAATATTTGGTTGCATTGTAATATTGGCTTCACCTATTCAATTCTATTGAGTTGTTTATAAAGATGTTTTTGATATTCTATGCTGATTATGTTATTATTTTCTAAGCTGGTGAATAAATTCAGCATTTTCTTTGTTGGTCATGAATTATGATCAAGGTAATACAAAGCATGAAACTGTTGTCTAAAACATTTTCTGACAGTGGAATATAGATGTCCAATGTATAATACAGTAGAATTAGACATCCTTCGCGCCCCCTGGAAGCCTCAAGACAAACAAACAACTAAAAATAACATTAGAATACAAAAAGAAATCTTACAACGTCACTTATTATTATCAAAGTTTATCATTATCAAGAAATGCCTTCGCGATAAAGGAGTCACTGACACCCACGATTTGGAATAACAGATTGCTAATGTCAAGGGAAGTTTCAAGGTTATCGGCGCTTAATATAATCTTGTGGGCAGACGGACACGTGCCAAACTCCTCGGATAATTCACGTAACAGTAATTTAATTTATTATTGAACATATTAGAGTGTTGATATCAGAGAGTACAGGCGCCAGCACTACTAAAGTACCTTTATCTTTTAATAAAGAATAGTATGGTTGATGTTCTATTGTACAGTTACGCTCTATGGAAAAGGTAAAACTGGAAGTAGGTATATAATAAACAGTAAACACTTTCCAAATCTTTAAGAAATCGCTGACAAAACGTTACTAGGTAGTTGATTTCAGGTTTTGTCTCAATCTTGTCTGAGCCTTAAGAATTCTGAATGTATTTCGACTTAGCTAAAAAAGTGATGAGTTTGTTGTTGAATTGAGTTTGAATGCAGGAAATAACCTAAGGAACACGTTGTACATAAGAACTGAATTAGAACGAATCAGAGATAACAATGACAATACTAAATGATATAGCTATTCGTCAGTAGCAGACAAGCAGACACGTAGTTTTAAACAAGAATATTTACTGATAGTCCGAGTGACGTTCGTTAGAAAATATGAGTTGCGGCGCAATTTGATTGTTTTTCTTCCTCATGTTTTTAATGTTTTCTTCGCAATTAGAATTCTGAGTGGGCTAAAAGAATATTTAGCAGCAACTGTTTACCACAGATGTTTTATTTCAATAATAATGTAATTCATCATGACTGTCGAATGTAGGATCTTTGTTGAAAGTGACATATGTTTTTAATTTTTTTTAAACAGTTGAGTTTCATATTGAAATGAAATGAAATGAAATGAAACATTTATTTGTGATACATAGGTACATTTGGTTGGTCATTTTTAGATTTAAGTGCGCTATGATCAGCCTATTTTAGGCATACAAATACTCGTATAAGAGTTTAAATCAGTAAGTCCATTAATTAGTTAGATAAGTAAATATAAATTTGTCGTGTTTTAATAAATTACATGTCAATAGTGTCCGTCAAAAAGTCAGACGAGGAAGACTACTTAATGCTTAATAAATTATAATAAATTGATGTCAATAAGTAGGTAATTAATAGATTATTGTAGTCAATACGTTATAGCTATACATAAGTCAACAAATAAGCAAAATCATTTATCCATTAAAAAATCTGAGACACTATAATAACATTTTTGACACAGTAATTGTTTTAAAGATTTTTTAAAAGAATTAACATTAGCTTGTTTTAGCTCTTTTGGTAATTTATTATAGATAGCTGGAGCCATACGAAAGATACTTTTATGCATTAATGCGGTATTCGTTCTGGGTATACATAGACGACTTTCATCCCTTTGTGGCCGATTATAAGCTTCAGATAATAAAATAAAGCGTTGAGGATTTTGCCTTACAAACACCGCGGTTTCATAAATGTATAGTGATGGTAAGGTCATAAGATTGTGTCTTTTGAAGAAAGGTACACAGCTGTCAGTTGCCTTCAAACCAAACATAGCCAGGACGCACCTTTTCTGTGCCCTAAAGACAAGAATTTTGTTGGTGGAATTCCCCCAAAATATTATGCCATACCTAAGAACAGATGCTACCAGCCCATGATAAGCGATTATTAGTGTATTGCAATTAATTTTATGTGCGATTTCATGTAGGACATAAGCTGATTTACTCATACGTTTGCATAGTTGTTCAGTATGCTGTTTCCAAGAAATTTTATCATCAATATGCAAACCGAGAAATTTTGTACTTTTTGTTTCATTAATGGCTTGTGCGTTATAATTTACATTCAAATTGTTCGGTGAAGGTAAGCGTTGCTTGAAATGCATTAATTGCGTTTTAGTTAAGTTTGCTTTTAGATTATTGACATTAAGCCAGTTCATGATAGAACTCAAGGTGTTATTTATATCATGTTCATAGTTGATTTTATTTGTGCATTTTACTGTAACTGTACTATCATCCGCAAACAGAGCTATAGGATTGTCAGTGGCATTAGGCAAGTCATTAATGTACAGTATAAATAGTGTTGGACCCAGAACGCTACCTTGGGGGACACCGCATTTCAGTTTTCGTTTGCATTATCGAAACGTTTCTTCTTTTTTGTCAAAATATTAATTGTAGTCAATTCAGTGTATTGATTGCGTCCTTTAAGATACGATTCGATTAAGTTCAAAATATTACCTCTTATTCCGTAATTATAAAGTTTCCCGACTAATATATCATGGTCAACGTAGTCAAAAGCCTGCGTCATATCCATAAAGATTGAGCATACAGGTATTCTATTGTCGACATCAGCCATAACTATTTTCAGAAAATCATATATTGCCATGTTAATAGTTTTATTGTGTCTAAATCCCTTTTGTTCATTTGCTAAAATATTTTTACGTTCCAAATAATTGTTGAGTTCTTTACATATGTGTTTCTCAAATATCTTTGATATAACTGAAATTAAAGCAATGGGTCTATAGTTTTCTAGATATTCTCTATTATCTTTTTTGAAAATTGGTTTAATAATAGAAGTTTTTAATTTGTCAGGGTATATCCCTGCTTCAATACATAAATTTATGAGGTGCTGGAATGCGGAGAAATATTCGTGGCTATATATTTCAGAACTTTAGTACAAATACCATCGTTACCTACACTATTTGTTGTTTTTAAGTTTCTAATAATTCGTAAGACATCATTTGGTAGACATGGTTTCATAAACATAGAATTTTGTCTAGTGGTCATGTATGATTTATATTGCATTTTGAGTGATTCATTTTGAGGCACTATTTTATCGATAAAATAATTATTGAAGGCATTGGATATGTCATAAGGCTCAGTTATCATTTTGTTATTTACTTTAATACTACTTATTGTATTTTGTGGTAAGTTTAGTTTTGTTTTATTTATAATGTTCCAAGCCGATTTGCTCTTATTATCTGAATTGTTAATTAAATTATTGTTTTGAGCGCGTTGTGTTAATTTTATTACTCTTTTATACCTTTTTGAGAATTCTTTTAATTTTGTTTTATTCGCGTGTGTAGGCAATTTTCTGTATTGCCACAAGAGAATGCGCTTTTTGACACTACAGACTTTTAAGCCTCGTGTTATCCAGTTGGCTTTACGGTGCGTGTGTATCGTGATACGTCTGAACGGGAAGCAAATATCATAGAATAGTTTAAATAAGTCAATGAAGTTATTATAAGCCACATTTGGATCAACAGCCGCATACATCTCTGAGAAAGACAGTTTATCTATACAAGCATCAAACTTTTTGAGGTTTTCCTCACTATAATCTCTACGCTTAATTTTCCAGCTATTAATCAGGCACACTTTTTGGACTTGGCACTTCAATATTTGAGCTGTGTGATCTGATAGACCGAAGTCAATTACTTCCGCTTTACACTTGTTGCGATAGTTGTGAGCAAAATTGTCAATACATGTATTGCTAATTATTCTGGTTGGCTCAGCTATTGCAAGTTTTAAATTATAAGATAAAAGTAAACATTTAAATTCCGATGTAATGTTGTTTTCTTTTAAAACATTTATGTTAAAATCTCCAGCTAATACTACATTATACTTGTTATAAGTTTTGTTAACATATTGGAGCAACTTTTCTAATCTTGTTAGGAAATTATTTAGGTTACTAGCAGAAGGAACTCTATACAGACATATAATAATAATTTTATGGTCTAACATTTCTACCGCAGAACATTCAAAAGTTAAGCACTCTGTGTGAGACTCCAATTTCGGAACAACTTTCCAACGGTAACCAAAAATACACGATCCTCCTCTGCAAGAATTACTTCTGCCAAAGAAGGCAGCCAACGAGTAATTAGGAATCATGCAGATATCCTCGTGGCCTGACAATAAAATGTTCAGTAAGACAGATAACATCTACATCAGTTTTGTTATCCAAAATTTCTTGTAAGCAGATTGTTAGTGCATCTGACTTGCTCCTTAAGCCTGCAATATTTTGATGGAAAATGGTAATATATTTATGTACGAAAAAGCTTCTGAGAGACAGATTTAATTTCAGATGCTACTATACTATCATTGTTATAATATTTATGTTCCAGATTTATGTACATTTTTATATTTTTGAATATATTTGTCATGCCATTATTATTGAGAGAACCATTAATCTTTGAAAACATTCTATAGTCATAAGTTAAATCCAAATTAGAGTCAATTACTTTTACATAGTCATAGTTATATGTACACATGTCTAGATAAAGGAGATTACAGAAAGTTTCTATCCTGCCATTATTTTTCTATTATATTTCTGCTATTATTTTTCTTTCCTAATTATTAATAGAATATTTAAGCCTCCAAATCTGTAGTCTTTTGTCTGATGTAAATAATACTACATAAATATTTAGAAAACAACTTTGATAAAATGAGTAGGACTTAAGTCGCTTGTGGCGCCATCTAATAATGATCGCTCAATTTAATCTGTGTTTGCATTGCCACCAATTTAATTCAATAGGTTTTCGATTTTTCTACATAATAATAGAGTTAAAAATGCTTTCCATATTGTTACTGTCTGTGTGTGCATATCTAGGTAATATAAAAAATATTGATATATTTGAATATTATTTTATCGCAATAAAAATATTATAATTTGTCAAGCTCGACTGTCGAAGTGTTACAATGCCTTACAATTTTATTTATCAACAATAACAAATATTATTATGACTTTATGACAGATTATTGCACAAGTATGAGAAATAGATATTAATTGAGCTTCACTGACAGACATTTCTTTTAATTTATGAAAACCTTAATTAAAATTAAAATTTTGACATTAACTGACCTATCTACTTCTTAATTCCAGGGAGAAGCCAACTCTGATCGAATGGAAGAAATCGGACAGGCCTCGTAAATCGATAGCGAATACTTACGACAATCCTGTCCAACTAGCTGCTTACTATGGCGCAGTATGCCACGACTTGAACTACAAACATTTGAACGTGCGAGACGCCTTATTAGTCATAGCATACACAGATGGATCTAAAGCTGATGTTTATCACCTCTCTTCGGATAAACTAAGGGAGCACTGGGCACAATGGCTCATCAGATTAGAGGAATACACAAAAAAGTTCGGTAATGACTCTGAGAAACTGTTAAAAGGCGGGAAAAGATTATTTGAGGAAGATATCGGGAATCTCCAGTAAGTTACGGTAGGTAAAGATGTTTTAATATTGTTACTGAAACAATATCTCTCTCTATCTGAGCGCATAGTACGAGTAGTTAGTTCATTGGAGCCAGCCAATCAGAGGCCTTAGTACGAGTTTCTTTTTCGTTTAAAGTAATCTTAACCCGTACGCGTTCGGCGCTGTGATTGGGCGGCTCTAATGTACCAACCAATCAGAGCACAGAACGCCGTCTCGTTTCGATTACTTCAAACGTAAAACAAACTCGTACTAATACCTCTGTTGTCTTAATAATTCTAAAATGTTTTGAAACACAAACAAAACATTTGGCTTTTAATACTTACAAATTTGTCCTTACATAATAAAGGCTTCAATAAAGGTTTTTTACCACCAGATGGCATTTGTATAACGTGTAATAGAAAAGTAGCTAGTGTCAAACTAAAAGAACTAGTTATTAGCTACACAAACTTCAAGCCAAATTATTTTCATCTGATGAACAGAATAAAACCGACATCCCTTTTAAGAAAATGTAATTTAATGACAAGGGCACGGTCAAGAGTCTGTGGACACTAAGAAAACTATTAAAAAAAACCGATCTTATTGAGAACCGCTCCTATTTTTGAAAATAAAAACACTACACAAAAACATAACATAACATCACGCCTTTTATCCCCGAAGGGGTAGGCAGAGGTGCAATTTATGCCACTGTACAATGTAACACCCACATTTCACGATTTATGATACGAGTCCCATGTAATAGTAATACTACACAAAAAGTAGTCATCAAACCCAACACAGTTATGTAAGTTTGAGCTGTTAATACTGTTTTTAGCACCATGTTCCGTGCTTTGGCGATAAATATGATTGATAGCATCATCAGCCCATCACTGGCTCGAACCTCTGATCATTATTTTCCAATAAAATTATATTTACTAGCTAACACCTCATAAAATCATGTTTTATGACACACTTAAAGTGGTATCACCTTCATAGTTTCTTTGCAAATAAATATCATGGCGCTAAGGCATTGAAGTCTAGAGGTATAGCTTAGGTTTAAAAAATAAGTACCAAAGGATTGCTCAAACTTCAAACCTCTCTTCATCCAGTCAACCTGACCCAGATTAAGTTTAATCTAACTAGGTTTCTATTTAAATGCCTCGTTGGCCGATTGGTCGTAAGTGCGACTGCCGGGCAAGGGGTCTCGGCGTCGATTCCCGGGTTCGGGCAAAAGTATTACTGAGTTTTTAAATATTCTCAGTAATAGCACGGAGTCTGGAATTGTGCCCGGTATATGGCAATAGGCTCACCCCCTATTACATGGGACTTATAACATAAATAGTGAAAAGTGGGTGTTACACACCTCTGCCTACCCCTTCGGGGATAAAAGGCGTGATGTTATGTTTTATGTTATGTTTCTATTTAAACATTTTGTTCGAACTATTAAAATTAGTGTCATCCAAATCTGTCTAGTACTTTAATGTGTAAAATTAACAAAAAATCCGTACTTTTCACCTTTTGCTCATATAGTTATACTTTCGACTCTTTGTTCTTACAGTTTAATTTTTTAAATAGCTATCCCATGATCAAATCTATCTTTTTAACAAAATTACGAATAAGTAAACGTTTAACATACTCAATTTTATTTATAATCATAATAACAATAATTACTTAGACTGCCTCGTTGGTCAAGTGGTCGCTAGTGCGACTGCCGGGCAAGGGGTCTCGGGTTCGATTCTCGGGACGGGCAAAGTATTACTGGGTTTTTAAAAAATCTCAGTAGTAGCAAGTGGAAAGTGGATGGTACTTCTGTGTGCACCTCTGCCTACCCCTTCGGGGATAATAGGCGTGATATTATGTATGATGTTATGTATATTTACTTACTTGAAAATTACTGAGTAGATAAAGCTCTAATGTATTAATTTTTTCTTTTCCAGTGGAGCCAGATAAGAGACAAGACAATTGAAAATGGATAACATAAAATGTTAAGTTTTGGTAATTACTACACCCGCCTTATTCACGTGTTGTTTCCTACACATTATTATAAAGGCATTAGTTAAGAAACCAAGTGCAAAGTGGCTTCAATTCACGTTACCATACACTTGGAAGTATCGGAAAATACAATTTTAAGTATGTATGTATTTGGTGAGAAGGCTTTGTATAGAAACTGATTTCAAACTTTTGATACCTTTTTTACACACTAGGAAGTGACCAATAGGAAAATTCTGTTCATATCATAATACAATGAACATCGAAATATACTAATGGACATGCCTTAGAGATGAGAATTGTGGCAATCCGAAAGAAAGAGAGGAAACGAAGTTTCGGTCTATCTTTATCTCTCTCAAAATAGTACCGTAGTTTTTTAACTATTTTATGAGCGAAAAAGAGATAGCGGTAGACCGAAAGCATAGACTATCACTCTCTCTTTTCAAACCAAAAAATTACTGCAGATTATACGCGTACGGCATGTCCATTAGTATATGTCGATGACAATACACAGGTGGCTTTAAATGGACGATGTAGGTCTTCTCTGCAAATAAATCAACAACAACAGCTTGCTAACAATACGCCAATAATTTGATTTGCTTTAATCAATATCGATTGTTGGTTCCTATATAGTAACTCCCACCTTTATTCCTCAATAATAAGGTTTCATTTGCAACTGATGTCACTTAGCTCTATGTCAAAGAATTTTCAGAACAAAAAGGTAACTTAAAATAGAGCAATGTACGGAGATGTTACAAATACTTTGGCCCATTTGATTTGTTCATGTGACATAGTTGGCGAAATGCCTATTTCTATTGAAGCTGTGAAGAATGATCGGTCAAGGATTCATGACTTCGAGTGTAATATATTATTATTTTGTGGAATATTTCATTAATTTGTATGTAGTATGGAAATATACGAATTTGTTGATTGGGAGATCCATTCGTAGACACGAATGGACCGGCTCAACCGGAGAGATACCACGACATCCCAAAAACAACCGTGAAACAACGCATATAGGGTTTATTTCGCTGTGTGAATGAGGCCCAACCCGTGTTTGTAACTACTCTAGTTTTACGGTCCATCAGCGGCTCCGATTGCTTGCAATCAGACTATCAGAGGCCTTATTAGTACGAGTTTGTTCTACGTTTGAAGTATTCGAAACGAGTTCGCGTTCGGCATTCTGATTGGCCGGCGCCAATAACCCAACCAATCACAGCGCCGAACGAGTATTCGTTACGATTACTTTAAACGTAAAACAAACTCGTACTAAGGCCTCAGGTGAAGCGTCTGCTCCTTTGCGACTATATTCTATAAAAAATGTACAGAATATTTATTGAAGAAACTTATAGTTTGAAATCAGTACGATGAGAGTATCTGTGTATAATAAAAGACTGGATAAATGTTGAATGATCATCAAAATTGTCAATCGGCTATTCTTAGTAGCCTTTAAAGATTGATTGTCGATTTTAAGTTAGCAATTAAACATGGGGGTTATTTTCTTTATAAAAGTTGCCAATATGGGTACACTATACTATTCAACAACAAGTTAATGTTGGAAAGTAGCTTCTGTATGTTCATTGCTATTATTTAGTCACTATTTATCTCATAACGAAAACCATTTTAATGTAACTTGCACTATTTAATTAGTATACAAGCTAAAATTATATTAATTTCATTTTTCATACTGTCTATGTACCATCAAGTATGTAAGAGGTCATTAACTTCATTTATTCACGCCAACATGTTATGTATAGGTAATTATCTTACATTATCCTATTATATTTTAAAGAATAAAATGAAATAAGCATATGTTAATTGATTTTGGAACTAATTGATAACAACTGGATCGAATGCGAGTTATTGTCATGTTTTCGCAATTTATTCCTGCCGCTTGTATAGATACGACGATTTGATAAAAAGCTACCATAATAATCTGAAATTAATATTAATTAAGTTCGGAGTACCTATTAGTAGCAAAAAAAAACTAGAAAATTGTATTCGGATTAGTCTAAATCACATTATAACTTATGTAACTGTATACTTATAAACTATTTAAACTAATTTGCATGAATTATTTCTATATCATAATATAATGTTTATTGTAGAATTTCTACAAAAATCTGTGAATGTAGAATGTTATTCTTAGTTGCCAAAAATTGAGTTACTACTAGTCCAATACTGGTACAAATTGTGTTCAATTTACTAAAGATATCCTTCCAAAGTATCAAGAGGTTTTGTTTCACCTTAAATGCTTATTTTCCTAACTTGGACCCTGCAATGTATCTTTGATTATATGCAGAAGAGTATTGTAAAATCTTTAGAAGTATTTTACAGAGGTTTTTGAGTTTATTTACTTTCGTTTTTGTTAGGGATTGCACTCGCCGTGTGTATTCATGATGTTACATTTTCTCAGAGCTAGTTTTGGGATTAATGTCGATTAATGTCCAATGGTGACCTGCTGCCAACCTAGTCTATCAAGTTTCATTGTAATTTAGACTTTATATTCAAAACGCAAAATTTTAAAATGTAATAAAGGAATCTGACAGAAAAGTACAGGTTGACTTGCTGGCCACTACTCATTTTGTGACGTGAATACTAATGCCGAGTCAACTCCCTAAGCGGGGCTGAAGTATTAATAGCGATACCAGAATATGTTCAAGACTAAGTTTTCTTAACATAAGATTTAAACAGCATTTATTACTTTTATGCCCTTCCGAAAAGGTTATTTGTTTAGTTTTTATTGTGTTTATAAGAAGGATTTTCGCAATTTCTTTTGTGCCTAACAATTTGTATCACATGTAAAATATTTTGTTGAAATAATTAATAAAGACTTGATTATTTTAACAAATGATTTGCTGTAATATTTACCTACGTTTTTCACTCTATGTTTAACCTTTTGAACTGTATAGATAATATGTATGTGTATGTATTTTTTGTTAGGTAGGCATATTTTAATAATTTGTATAATTTTACGCGTTCTTAATACTTTGACTGCTCACTGTCCTCAGCCGTCTAAAGTAAGGTCTGAATTAAGTTTATATCACTGTATTTCTCTGATATTAAATAATATAGCATTATTTTTATATTTTATTTGTCCATTTGCCTAAATTAATAAAACGCGGTAGTCTATATATCCATATTATCTATTTTACAGATGATAATATAAAGAAATTATCACAACTTGACTGCATTAATAGTCGAAACTAAATATAATGGGCCTTGATGGGTTTCTGACTGGGGCAGAATTTGAAGTTACGTTTTGAAAAGACTCAATGATGGAGTGGCGAATAAGAGATCTGTGTATTCTATTCAGGCATTGGAGCCAAGTACCTATCATCATTTACTAATTAAAAACAAATATACCGCTTATACTCGGGTCGACCACAGCCGGCCGCGCTTGTTATTGTTTTGTTTGATGACGTACCTACATACATAAAATCGTAATATATTTTGATTTCGAAATCAATCTTGATGAAACATATAAATGACACATCTAGGGAAAAAATTTATTTTTGTAAGTTTAATTGGCTTAATCGATAGCTGATGAAATACTTCACAAAAACTACGCGAGATGGCAGTGTAACGAAAATTTGGCAGAATAAAAAAGGAACAATCTTGCGCATTTTTCAAATTTCATGTATATCTTGTGTAAGTATGGTTGTACGACGAAGGGGATACAATATTAAGTTGCCTACCCTGTCTCGGAAACCTGTGCACGCCACTGCTATCATAATATACTGGTTCTGTGTAGGTAGGTACACAAAAGCACGGAGTGCCGTGCATCAGTGTTGGACATTAATTAATTAATTTATCAATTATCTTGTTAATTGACTAAAAAAGTAATTGCAATTAAATTAATCACAAATAAATTAATCGCAATTAAACTTTTAATTGCACCTTTCAATTAAATTAATTTAAATAACGTATGTCAATTGTAACTCACAATTAAAGTAATTGCAATTAACTTTTTTAGTTGTTTCATGAAACAATTAAAACTAACAATCAACTTATAATAATAAATAAAATATCCATATTCAGCCGTATCCAGTGAGACTGGAAGCCAAACATAGACCAAAAATATTTAAGAAAAGGCTATGAGGATGATGATGTGTTTGTATTTATGTATAACAATGTTGCATTGATAATTATTTCTACAGCGTTCTTAGGTAGGTACAACAAAAATATCAAGTCGTAACGTGTTTATTTTGTAGGCCTCTCGCCTCTCACTCGCGCACACGACACGTAGGTATACATCTTCGTCTCCACCACTCTAGCGCCGGGCGCGGAGTGTCGTTCGTTCAGTGCTCTTCGCTCGCTCGCCGCGTGAACTAGTCTATACTCGTGTCGTTTAAGCTTATTGCATACGTAAATGTTTATGTTTTAGTTAAAAATACATGGTTTTAGCCTAAACTTGTAACATGAAATGGCGTCGATAAACGAAGTGGACGAAGATAGTAACATTTCAGTGACTCTTTCAGTTTCGAGCGTTAATGATTCATTAGAAACGGTTTCACTGTGCCACCAACCGACACCGCCGAGAGTTCATCATCATCGCAAGCGCGGCTTCTTTTACTTGATGGAACTTTTTTCAAATACGTGCCTGAAGAGTGTTCGGGTAATAAAATCACAGCGCTTTGTATGAAATGTCCAAGAGATGTATCAACTAAAGTTAAAGGATTTCATAATTGTACGTCGAACTTTTTGAGCCACCTGAAGCGAAAACATGGGAAAGATTGCATTGAAGAGTACAAAACCTATGTAAAAAAAAAGAAAAGTGAGGTACAGAAAAAAGATGATGCTATTGTCAAAATCACAACTAGTAAAACTAAGAAGTCAAATGAGAATAAAATTACACAAGAACAATTCGATGAAGATATTTTGAAATATGTTATACATTCCATGATCCCATTGCATGCAGTGGAAGATCCATATTTTACAAAAATTTTCACCGACTTACAGATATCTGAAATGGGGCTAACTTTAATGAGTCGACGTACACTAGGACGTCGTATAGAAAAATACTACGAAACGCAAGTAGCTAAGATTAAGTCAGAAATAGAAGAAGTTCCTTACGTGTGCACAACAATAGATATCTGGTCCAGTAAAAAGAGAAGCTTCATCGGAGTTACAGCGCACTGGATCACAAATAATCTACGCAGAGTTTCAGTGGCGTTAGCTTGTCGACGGTTCAGAGGCGTCCACAGCTATGATCGACTATCCGATATGATTAAAGAAATTAATGGTGAATTCGACCTTAATACGAATAAAATTGTTGCATCGGTGACGGATAATGGCAGCAATTTCGTAAAAGCTTTTAAAAGATTTGGTGTTAACTCGTCGAGTACCGGTTTTGTAGACACAATTATAGAACAATAGGTTGCGGTCACCGGTGACCGCTTGGTGTTTGACAGTTTAAATTGACCAATATAAATATTGAACATGAAGTTATGCCCGATTCTCAGCCAACAGAAGTTTCTTCAGAGTCAGATGATGAAGAAGTTGAGTCATGGAATTTTGATGATCCTGTTCCTGAGCATATTAATTTCCTTCCTGCTCATTTACGATGTTCTGCGCATACTTTAAGCCTTTTAACCGAGCAAGACACGAACAAACTTTTAACCGAGCAAGACACGCCTCTGTCGCAAATGCATGCTGCAATAATGAAGAAATGTAATGTTTTGTGGAAGGCTGCAGGACGACCAAAGAGTACCGAAATAATACAGGATGTGTTAGGGCACACGTTAAGCCGGCCTGGTGAGACCAGGTGGAATAGCTTGTTTGATGCCCTCCAGCAAATTTTTAACATAAAAGAAAAAAGCTTACTTTTACATAGATCATTAAACATAAAAAATACTATCAAAGAAAATGAATTTGATTACATTCAAGAATATTTGATGTGTACTTCGCCGGTAGCAGAAGCTCTTGACATAATGCAAAGTGAGAGTAACACATATTATGGGATAACTCTGCCGTGCCTACTTGCGCTGAGAAAAAAATTGCAAAAAATTGAAAAGAAAAACAACTTTTCCTTTTGTAACCCGTTGATCAAGGTATACAGAGTGAATGTTGAGAAAAGATTTGAAAAAATGTTTGACTCCTGAAGCGGAAAATGCGGCTATTGCGGCATTATCTTACCCAAGATTCAAAAATAAATGGTTGACTTGTTTTGAGCCCAAGGATCGTACTAAGCTTCTAAAACTATTCAAGATCTGCATTTCCAAACAAATGAGTGAAAATATTGTAGCTACTGTTGCAACAACTAAAAGTACTCAAGAAAACATTTTTTTCAATTTTGACTCTGACTCAGACTCGGATATTTCAATCTCAGATAAAAACGGATGCTCCTCCGATGCACCAATGACTAAAGCAGAACTTTTGATGCTGCATTTTTTTGCCGAGGAAAGCCAAGATTTGCAACTCCTCAATAGATATCCTGAGATTAAAAGTGTTTTCATTAAATACAATACACCATTACCATCATCAGCTGCAGTTGAACGCCTTTTTTCTTTTGCCACAATGACAAATTTGCCAAAAAGTCACAAACTGTGCCGTCTGACAGTGTTCGAGAAGAGAGTGATATTAAAATGTAATTTAAATTATTACAAGAGATTTTAAATTGTCATTGTCTGTCTAATCATGTTCAATTAAAGGTATTGATGATTATTTGAATAGGTCTTTTATTTGTTGCCAACATATGAATAGGTGGGGGGCACTATTCTACTACCCGGAGCCATACGGGTATATTAAATATTTATATATACCGGCTGTATATTATACAGCAGAATTTTTGTAATTGTTAGTTTTAATTAAAATTCACTAAACAATTGAAAATTAATTAATTGTTGATTGTAGTAAATCACAACTAACAATTAATTAATTGTTAATTGTTACTACTACAGTTAACAATTACATAATTGTTAATTGTAGTTTTCCAAAATTAAAATTGATTAATTGTTAGTTGTTGTGGTTACCTATATTTAGCAATTAATCAATTGTTAATCTTTAATTGTTATTGCAATTACAATTTGCCCAACACTGCCGTGCATGCATCACATGTACGATGATAGGCTTACCACAGAATTGTTATTAATCCAAGACTAAGCGTAAGTGCTAAAATATGTAGGTATACCTACCTAAATGTGTAACAGTCCCTAACTGCACATTGGTTAATGAAAACACAACTCTGAATTGTACCTACTACACACCTACACAAATAATGCATATAAATTGGCTACTAATCTGACTAACTACAGCCACTACAGGTTGTAATTCACCGAGTTAAATAAAATTTGCAAGAGCACCCACGCTCTGCTCTGCTGGCCCTATTGCAATGATGCTGCAAAATAATGACAAAATTCACCATTTACATCTTATGACATACATAAATTAGCAAAACATTTTGTTTTATTTACGTAATATAACTTTTGTGTCCTTTTATTGCAATACATTTTTTTATGTAAATTACTTAATTTCATGACAAACTTGCGTAGATTGAAGCGACAACCAGCTGTTACAGTATACTACTACCAATTTATATACAACAGCGGAGTAACTCTGAAATAATCTGACCTCTCTTTCGTACTCATACAATCGGGCTAAATACTAGCGCTTGATTTTTTTCGTGTTTACGTAGTTGTAATTTGTATAGGTTAACTTCGAAAACAAAGTGAATGTCCGGTTGTAGTTTTAATGTCTTGTAGTTTCAAAGTCCAAGGACACAAAGATTGAGAAGTAAACTGAGTTTGCTATTATCAAATATAATAATAAATGTGTGTATGTGTTGGAAGTGAATAGTACTACAAATAATTAGTACTGCAATTTGCTTTTCTCAGTTGCCTACGAAGGCTCGGGTGTAATAGCTGTGTGAGACGATACGTGTGGAGCGCCGTAAATATTTTATTTGATTACTTTCCACCTAACGTAAACAATTTTACTTTTCTTTTTTTGTTTTCTTTATACAAGCATTTATTAACTGAATTACTCTAGTGCCTTACATACGACAAGTTACTTCAAAAATTACTTACTTATAAAAATTGAACGTGATTTCTTCAAGAAAATCAGGTTTCTTGCTAAGAATATTATTACCTATGTTGTTTTGAATAAATTAAATTCCTACACACCCATACGGCATCCGCATCAGGCGAAATCTTATGTTTTCACTTGTTTTAAAATTATTAAAGTACGTGCGAAATTTTAAAAACAAATAATAGGTAGGAAAATTATTGTTTTAATTATTATGTTCTTTATTTGAATGCAGACAAGTAACTATCTTAATTTCAATTCGCAACACGATTAGAATTATTTATTTAAAATAAGAACGTACTTGTGATAAAAACTAATGTTTGCGTGTGATGTGCTAAAAAATTGCTATCATTTGCAGTTGAATCTAAAGTCCAAACATGGCCAGTGTTGTAAGGAGCAAAGTGCTAAAGGTTCTAAACAAACAGAAGACTGGTTTTGTGTCTATTGCGACTAGACCAAAGAGTTCTAAAGCTCCAGAAAAAAAAATACTGACTTCCTCATTCAACGATATTCCGGTGACCAGTTACACAGCAAATGACTTTGTTTGGCAGAACTTGGATAGATGGCCTGACAAAACTGCTACTGTAAGTTGCTTTGTAACACTTATGTCGGAATACTGAAACGCTACTCAATTTTAAGTCGTGCTTAAGTGTAGTTCTATCTCTACAAATTCTTTGTAAATTGACAGAGATGGCACGATATTTGAGCACGACTTAAAATTGAGTAACGTTTCAGTATTCCGGCATTAGATAATAACAATTATTTTATTTAGACTTCTTTATAATGTGTGGTTGAGTGGCTTTACTAACATTTATCTTTTTAAACTGTCAAGCATCAAGCAGTCACCGGCGACCGCAACCTATTGTTCTATAATTGTGTCTATAATGACAGTACTGAACAAGTTAATTGTAGTTGGAGAAGACAAAACCTATAAAACCTAATATTTACCTTATAATACCTACTTACTTTGCAAAGAAATTAAAAAAATAAATGTTTCTGGCATAAAATTATACATACCATTAGTATATTGTCATTGTCATCTAATGATAATTAACTACTAAATTAATAAATTAGATAGATATTGATAATGTGATAATAATTTGATTAACTAACTATACCGATGTCTGGTACACCAATGTAATTTTTACAAAAAATATAATTTGGTACATTTGGGTACTTACCAATTTATTTATTTATTAATAAGCAACATAATATATATAAAAATAATATACCTACAGCTATTTATTAAGTACTATTCCATAGTACCTAATGCCAGTGTTATATTATTTTTATAACATAACATAACATCACGCCTTTTATCCTCGAAGGGGTAGGCAGAGGAGCACACAGATTTTATTTTTTGTAATAAGCCATATGGCTTATGCTACTACTATACACCTAACTATACTACTAAACATTATCCTACCTATGTAGGTATGATAATGTTTTTATTACTTAGTTATGCTAAGCATATTAGCTTATATCAAAGCGCTATCATAATGTTTATTTATTACTTACTTACGTTTAGCATTTTAACTTGTAGCGCTGTAATACCTAATTAATCAAGTAATCAAGTACCTATTTATTGCATCCATAATGTATATACACATACAGGTGGTTAGAAAATACAATAGTAACAATTACAGACTCTGTCGGGCACAGCAACATTTAAAATTGGTAGGAGATGTCATGTTATAATAATATTAAATATTGTAAGTACTATTTGAATACCTACATTCGTAAATACCTTTTTTGCTATAATAATTTAGCATTAAATTATCTTAATTTGTGATTAAAACTTATTTATTTATTTATTTATTTATAATATGGACAACCAGTAGTTGCTACATTAGGTCTCATATCTAAGCACTTACATTGTAATAAATTTTAAATGCACAACATTTTAAAGATAGAATAACTACAGATTTATAATATCCTAATTAAACAAACACCGCGCGGCCACTGGTGTCACAACATGCACAGTAGCCTAATGATGACACTTTTATCAGTATTTGTGATAATTGGAAAGAAAAATAAAAACTAAGAAATACTTAAAATTAAAACATTAAATAAAAAACTGAAATAAAAAATCTAAGTACGTATTAAAAATCTACGTATTATGGTCATTCAATAATCTCACTCAATTATCTCTTTAACTGACGATAAATACTGTTAAAGGCTAATCCTCCACTAGCATAGTTCATCATTGTCCGACACGGCATCCAATAAAGATTTGTACAAATTATTATGTTTTCGGCTTACTCACGTAATTATTTGACGAAGAACTCGACTAGTTTCAAGCCATGCTAGAGGCTCATATTCATGAGCAGCATTTTGCGACCCGCGACGCGGCGACTGTCGCGTTGCTACTGGTAGCTTCTAGCATGGCTTAAAACTAGTCGAGTTCCTCGTCAAAAAATTACGTGAGTAAGCCGAAAACATAATAATTTAGTATGTCTCACGAAAGATATAATAAATACAAAGATTAGCATATTTGCCAATATTAAATTATGAAGACATCTTTAAAATTTCTACATTATATTAAACCTAATACACTGAAATGTCTTATAAGAAGGACATACGTAATAACTGTTTCCTTAATATAAAAATACTTGAAAATCTTTAATTACTACCCAGTCCTCAAGCGGCCACTGTTGACCGTTCTCCACTTACTCCTTTATAGATCTTATTTCCGATGATTAGAGACTACTTTTGTATGAACAAATGTTGTGGATTTTATATAATCGGGGATAAATAAAATACGGTTTGCAAACCCTTGCGTGTATATTCAGGACTTAACATAGAAGTGTGAAGTAAGATAACATTTTAACCTTCCTTAGGAATTAGGCTATCAAAAGCAAATTTATCTAAGAAGCGAACTAAACAAACAAACATGACTACTTACTTATAGATGTACCTAATTAATTAAAACTATTCTTTAGAAATTGGTTAATAGAGATGTTACCTAAGTATTTTTTTTTTAAGGGGTTCCCCCCTCATCATCGAATGACTGCTCCCGCCTGGGTGAGGCGGAAGGGAGTGTCAGACTCTTACTGACTAAAAACCACCCCGTTCCTTCTCCTGCACGTCGAGCCGGAGCCCCGGTTACCCGTTAGGTTCTCCGCGACTCCGAATCGGCATCGGCCCTATTGGGCCCCATCTGTGGTGGTCTGATGGCTCTTTGAGGCGCGCGCGGAACGCGACGCGCCGTACGCTCGGGTCTGTTTCTGGTCGGACGGGGAGCCACCCATGCTCGCCGTCCGCAGGCCCGCGCTTACGGTGGCCGGAGATCGTCTCGCGATCCCCGACACCCGGTGTGTCCTTCGCGATGGCTGGGTTGCGAGGAGGCAGCGCTTCGCTGCCTCACGCGTCCCGCCTCCTCCTTAGCTAGCATGACTGCTTCGCAAAAGGAGGAGACGGCATCCCAATCCCCCTCGCTCCGCATCATGGCCTGCACTAGGCCCGGACGCGAGAGGTCGCCATCACCGATCGCTTCCCTGAGGGCACGGCGGTGCTCAGCTCAGCCCACGCAGGGCATTCTCCCACTGTGTGTTCCACCGTGTCCTCAGGGCGGTAGCTAAGTATAGGCGCCGGCGATATCTTTATCAATATAGTTATTTTATTTTCGGAGACTACTTCTTTTTATTCAAATTAATTAAATGATACACACATAACATTACGCCTTTTATCCCCATAGGGATAGGCAGAGGTGCACATTACGGCACTTAATGCCACTGTAACATCCACTTTTCACTATTTATTTTATGAGTTCCATGTAATAGGACGTGAGCCTATTGCCATATACCGGGCACAATTCCAGACTTTGTGCTACTACTGAGATTTTTTTTAAACCCAATACCTAGTACTTTGTCCGACCCGGGAATCGAAGCCGAGACCACATGGTACTCGGCCAACGAGGTAGTATAGAGATACTTATAGAAAACTAACTAATAATTTATTTTTCTTTTGTTATTTTAACCTAACTTCTTAGGAGTAACCGGAACAACTAATCTTTACTGCCATTACAATATTATCCATTTTAAATTCTTACAGATAAAGTAAAAAATAAGATAATAGGAGTTACTGGCGGGCGATAAAAGTACCTAACAATAACCTGTTTGTTTTCTTCACAAAAAGACAAAGAAAATACTTTGCCCTTTGATAAAATGTGTACCTAAAGGTATCTCGACCTCTTTGGAAATATAGATTAAACTGTCAAACACCAAGCGGTCACCGGTGACCGCAACCTATTGTTCTATAATTGTGTCTATAATGACGGTACTCGGCGAGTTAAACTGTCAAACACCGCGAGGTCACCGGTGACCGCAACCTATTGTTCTTTAATTGTGTCTATAATGACGGTACTCAACGAGTTAAATTCGAAGTCATCATATTTTTATAATTTTTCTATGTGATATCAATTTGATGGGATGCCTAATCAGCATGCCAAGTTATTAAATTCCAATTAGTAGATATAAAAATGGGCCTGTTATTGTACGATTACGAAAAATCCACCAAATTTATTCATAACAAGTTACCTCTAAACATAGGAAATCCTACCGCCTAACGGAAGTGCTTACCGGACACGAACGAAAGTTTCGGTAGGTTTCTGTTCGGATTGGGCGGGAGGAAACGCCCGCGCGTTTTCACTGCGACTGCGAGGACCGCCCAGAGGACACGGTGGCGGTGTACTCTGCGTGGGCTGAGCATCGCCGTGTCCTCATCCTCGGATGTAGTCGGCGACGGCTATCTCTCGTGTCCGGCTTTGGTGCAGGCCAGGGTACTGAGCTAGGGGAGTTGGGATGCTGTCTCCTTCTGCAAAGCAGTCATGCTAGCCAAGGAGGCGGGCCGCGTAAGGGGACGAACCTTCTCACGCCCCAGCCGTCGCGGGAGATTCTCCGAGCGTCGGAGATCGCGCGACGATCTCCGGCCACCGTAAGTGCGGGTCTGCTGGAGTCTCCTGGACGGCGAGCAAGAGTAGCTTGCCGCCCGACCAGAACCAGACCCGTGCGTGCGGTGCGTCGCGTTCCGCGCGCGCCTCAAAGAGCCATCAGACCACTACAGATGGGGCCCAATAGGGCCGATGCCCGATACGGAGCCGTCGAAAACCTAACGGGTTGCCGGGGCTCCGCCTCGAAAAGCAGGAGTAGGAGCGGGGTGGTTTTTAGTCAGTAAGAGTCTGACACTCCTTCTCGTCTAACCTAAGGCGGGACAAGTCTATATATGATTTTGCCCCGCAAAAAAAAACAGGAAATGAGGTCTATAATGGAGCGAGTGGAGTGAGGATACCGGTGACCGCTCGGGGATTTAGAAGTTCATGAAAATGCTAGTGTACACTTTATTTTGTCAAATTACATGAAATCTGTATACTTCAAGAAACAATAAAAATCCTATATTTTTTCTGTAGTAATTAATTAATGTACCTACCTGTAAAACGATAAATCAAGTTTTTCAACTTTTCAGATACTAAGTTGTTTTTTAAAGTGAATATCACTTTAAAAAACAAACAACAGGTATTATTTATAATTACTTACCAATTTCTGAATCGCAAAGCATCTTTAGATAAAAACACGCCTTTGTTACAGGTTTGCGCAGTGACAGGTCGCGGTTACACATATGCGCAAACGCACAAGATGTCCATAGCTTTTGCCGCCTCCTTGCGGACAAAATTAAAACTGCAGAATGATGACAAGATAGCCATAGTGTTGCCAAATACCCCGGAGTATCCTGTGACAGTATTGGGCGTCCTACAGGCTGGCTGCATTGCTAGTACGATGAACCCTGTTTATACTGCTGGTAAGTACCTAATAAAAAATGAGAGAAAAAGTGTGGGAGAGCCATGCTTCGGCACGAATGGACCGGCTCGACCGGAGTGACCCCACGGCCTCACAGAAAACCGACTTGAAGAACGCTTGCGTTATATTTCGTCGTGTGAGTGAGGTTCCCGGAGGCCCAATGAGGGGAGGGGGGTACACCCTTTCCCCAATCTCCCCAATCCCAACGATTGTCAAACTCCTAATCCTCAAAAGGCCGATAACGCACTTGTAACGCCTCTGGTGTTCCAGGTGGCGGCGCAGATTTCTTACTATCAGGTGATCCGTCTGCTCATTTACCGGCTTCTGCCATAAAAAAAAAACACATTCCTAAGAGACAAGTTAAAAAACTAAGCAATCAGCTCTAACACAATCAAGTGGATGCACCAATGTCATTAAGACTGGAATTTGAATTTACATTCATTAACGCCCGAATACCGAAAGGCTAATCAATTTTAAGTTGTAAGTACTTAAATATCTCTGTCATTTTACAAAGAATTTG
This sequence comes from Spodoptera picta, assembly GCA_038387885.1. Lineage (NCBI taxonomy): Eukaryota > Metazoa > Arthropoda > Insecta > Lepidoptera > Noctuidae > Spodoptera > Spodoptera picta. The sequence goes on from JAZHFQ010000452.1 coordinate 776,382, forward strand.
TAGTGACAGAACTAACTATAGGTACTTAAGAGTGACTTAAAATTTACTGGTTTTTCAGCATACGGGCGTTAGTTTCATTGATTTTACACTAGACCTATACTGCTACCTAACGGGTTACCGGGGCTCCGTCTCGAAGTGCAGGAGTAGGAACGGGGTGGTTTTTAGTCAGTAAGAGTCTGACACTCCCTCCCACCTCACCCAGGCGGGAGCAGTCATTCGATGATCCCCCCCCCCCTTAAAAAACCTATACTGCTGTTGAAGACACAGCAACATCAATAATTATATGACTTTTCATAATACCTTATCTTAACTAAGAATCTTCCTTAAACCCATCTTCTTTTACAGCGGAACTAAAACGTCAAATCGAATTGGTAAAATGCAAAGCAGTGATTACATCGAAGATATCTTACGCAAACATCAAACAGGCGTTAGCAGAACTGAAACTGAACATACCAGTAATTTTAATAGACAACGACGACTTACCTGAAGGCACTATCAAGTTTGCCGAATTTGCTCAAGATTTTAGCCTCGACACAAATTGTTTAAAGGCTGTGAAAAGAGGTCCCAAAGATTTGGCTATATTACCTTTTTCGAGTGGTACTACAGGGTTCCCTAAAGGTGTTGCGTTGACTCATGGAAGTGTAGTCGCTATGAACCAACAGATTGCGGACCCAGATATCATTGCTATTAAAGAAACTACTGGTAAGTTTTCTAAAGATTATTTTTTTCTGTCTGACTGCCTCGTTGGCCGAGTGGTCGCAAGTGCGACTACCGAGTAAGGGGTCTCTGGTTCGATTCCCGAGTCGGGCAAAGTATTACTGGGTTTTTAATTCTCAGTAGTAGCACGGAGTCTGGAATTGTGCCCGGTATATGGCAATAGGCTCACTTCCTAATAAGTGTGTGTTACATTGTACAGTGGCATAATGTGAACCTCTTCCTACCCCTTCGGGGACAAAAGGCGTGATGTTATGTTATGTTATATTTTTAGTAGAAACTTAATTGTGTATATTTTAAGATACCAGGTGTTAATAAAGAACTAAAGTCCGAGTTTTCAATCGTCAGGTACCTAATTTTTAACTGTAGACTAAAATTGACATTTGAATGTTTTTAGTAGGTCAAATATTAAGTTATTCCTCAGTTAAAAATTATTTGGCGTTGGAAAAATTGGCTCTTGTAGGTAATTCCGCTTAATACTGTTTGAAGGTGAATTTATTACATTTTTGGATAGTTAAGAATCTGCTATCTACATAATAGGAAAATCCTTTTTAACTTTAACTATAATTTATTTTGTTTTAGCAACCAACCAAGCAGTGTTACCAGGAGTTCTTCCATTTTTCCACATATTCGGTTTCAACGTTCTGATGATGAATCAGTTGGCGCTGGGGTGCAAATTGGTCACCTTGCCGTACTTCAAACCTGAACTATTTCTACAGACGCTCGTTCAACATAGGGCTGAAGTTTTGTTCTTAGTTCCACCTATGGGTAAGGCAATATATTTATTTTTTATTACAAAATGCACCTAATAAATAAAATTGCAAGATGTCGATTATTTAAAATGTAATAATGTTAATGTTAAGAAATCTTCTCGTTTACTGTGCAATTTAATATATTGAATAATAGTGTAGCTTACGTAACTTAATTTTAACTACTTTTTGAGACTTTTAAATACTAAAAATTTGAAAAGGTAATAAAAAATGCTCAAATCATCAATAGAAACAGAACTCTTTCCGTAGTGGGCCGTATGGTCACACAAAAATGATAAGAAAACCGCAATAAAGAACATGTTTTCTCTAAAATTTTCTAGTTTAAATTTAAATTATTTCCATAAACATTGCAGTGGTATTCCTGGGCAAGCATCCAGCTGTTACTTCTAAACACTTGGAGTCAGTGTACGGCATTGTAAGCGGTGCTGCGCCCATCTCTAAGGGAGACGCCGAAGCTGTTATGAAGAAAAATGTAAGTTCCAATTTACTTTATCGAAGACCCAATCCCGTACACCTTCCACAAATCCCTAATCTTCCATCCAACCTCCAATCCCCAATCCCCCAACCCCCCCAATCTCCCAATCCCCAAAACCCCAATCCCCCAATTCTCAAACCTCAAATGTCTGGCCTCCAAAAAAGTCGTTTGGGTGTATTTGTGTGTTTTGGGTGCCATGGGCGGCACCGATTTTAATTACTATCAGGTGATGTCTGCTAACTTAACTTAACTCCGATTCTATAAAAAAGTATTACATTTATTTTATAGTCTTTATTTTACAGTTTTCATTTTATAGTCAAAACAAAATCTATTCTGTTGATTCAGACTTAAATATCATATTACAGTGTTTATTTACAAGTAGGTAGACATAGGAAGCAATACCTCGCCTTTACCCCAAATTGTAAGTGCAAAGACTGCAGTCTGACTTGCTTTATTAATGTGAATTTTATTGACGTAGACATATAGCTTAAATTACAATAGCTTGTATCAAAAGTAGAAAGTGCGTCATAAGAGCTTAAAAAAATAAGTATATTCTAAATAAAATATGAGTGCGGTTTACATGCATCGACCTTTAGCCTCTGCAACATTAATGAAAAATACAGATAATAACAGTCATTAAAAAAATTAAAATCAAATGCCTTATCTTACTAATTCCACGAAGTATGACAAAAATAAATTAACAAGTAGAATTATGTAAGTAATACTAGATTTTTTCTCACGACTTTGTACACAAACACAAGTATATAATAAAAAGTAAAAAAACTGAAACCCAACTACGACAAAAAACGACGCTGAAAAAGTATAAAACAAGAATTTCAGAATACAGGTAGGCAATCGGCGTCGCTAAAGACACCCAAAACACCAAAGATGTTCCAAGTGCGTTTAACCATAGCACTTATGGATTGTTGGAGATTCGAGGAATGGGGAGATTGGGGAGGGGGCAATTGGAAAATATTTTATTTATTTATTTATTTATATTTAAACATTACATTTATCATCACAGGCATACTTAATACAATAAATACAGTTACATTATAAGTAAACTTATTACACAATATCCCCTAATAACCGTAAAATAATTTAGACAAAGAAAAACAAAAGAACATAAGCTCATAGAACATTAATTAAACTTACAGGCTAATACGTTTTCACAAAACTATCCCTAATAAACGTAAATAACTTTAATAATAACAAATACTTATATTTTTAAAATCTATGTACCTAGGTACTAACAACATAAATTATATAAATAGAATCAAATAAGTACAAATCCTAGGAACTTAGTTTTTATTCACAACAGCCTCATATGCTACCTTTGTATATATTCTTATATATGCTGATTATATAGCCACATAAGTACTTAACTAGTACCAATTATATTATTCAAGTATTCACAACTTTTTGCAACCAACAATATTCAACAATGGCGTCAGGTTAAGCCGATTTGTGATAAAAAACCTTCCTTTCACAAATAAGCCAGACAATGATAGGTAGGTATTATTAGTAATTTTGGCACTTATCTACAAGCCTTAAAGCCTGGTTTAAAGTATTTTTAGTACCTGTTTATTGGTAATATAAACAAAATGTGTATGTTTTATTATTGAATTTGAAACAATAAGCTACAAAAATGATGATTGAAATACATCACTAAAAAATGATGTAGTGACAAGGATTGAAAGAATGTTACGCTGGTTTGGACATGTAGAAGTGATTGATGAAAGTAGAGTTACGAAAGAAGTATACAGAGCGGATATTAATGGGGCCGTCGGTAGAGGGCGTCCTAGACGGACATATAGTGACGAGATTGGCGATATATTAAAGAAGGGCCAAATTAAAAGTACCCTTAACCAACAAGCATGCATGAAAAGATTGATGACTGTTGATGAAGCGAACGAGGTATGTAGGAATCGTATATAGTAATTGGCGTTCCATAGTCCCTGCCTACCCCCATGGGAGACAGGTGTGAAGTTATTTATGTATGTACAATAAGCTACTAAAATAAATGTAATACAATGTATATATGGGTACTATAGTTAGAGCTGTAGATCCCTAAGAGAAACTAAGCCAGAACCTTGGGCGCCAGGAATCAGGTGGGCGCCACAAGACGCGCATACCTAACTGCCAATAGAGTAGCGGCGGGGCCAATATTATTAGGACCGCCTATGAGGTGCTTGGGCTTGTCTAGGGCGCTCTCTAGGTTTAATACGCATCTGACAATAAGGTACTATCCGAGTGTGATGTATATCAGTGTTAAATTTTGGATATGTAGGTGAACACAACATCACACATTAAAAGAGACGGACCTCTGAGTTTGTTTCGGCATTTCTTCTCAGAGTAGTCAGTTAGGAAATGTCGACACTCGACCTCATCGTTCGCTTGATAAAATTGACATGTAAAAGTGCTGTCTTGTAGCCCATTTGCAGAAATAAATTCACTTGTTTCACTTGTATCGACACAGGAGATTATCTTGGAGTGCATTGGAAGATTTAGTAAAAATAAATTCACTTGTTTCACTTGTATCGACACAGGAGATTATCTTGGAGTGCATTGGAAGATTTAGTAAAAATCATGGTTAGACTACACTAACAGACATACTTCTTTTTTCTTCTTCTTATAACTTGTATAATTTTTTTTTTTTTTAAAAAAAAACGTTGCCCCACATTTGGATTTTCTCCTGTGTCGTGGGTGCGTTTACAAACATACAAGTTCACATACACAATGACACCCAGACCCGAAACAACAATTTGTGGATCACACAAAGTGTTGTCCCGTGCGGGAATCGAACCCGCGACACGTTGCACGGCAGCCGGTTGCCCAGCCACCGCACCAACCGTGCAGTCGAATAATATAATATAACTTCATTTTTACATTATACCGTAGTAATATCGCGAAGAGAAATCATTTACATGTATAATTAAGTAGCTAATTAGCTACATATACTTTTTTTTTAATGGGGGAAAATCATCGAAAATCATCGCCTGGGTGAGGCGTGTCAGACTCTTACTAACTAAAAACCAGCCGAGCCGGAGCCACGGTATCCTTTTGCGTTCTCCGCGGCTCCCAATGGGGATCAGCCCTATTCGGCTCCATCCGTGGTGGTCTGATGGCTCTTTAAGTCGCGTCGCGCGGGTCTGGTTCTGGTCGAACAGCGAGCTACCCATGCTCGCCGTCCGCAGGCCCGTACTTACATACTTATCTAACAACGCATTGTACCAGAGTTCATTGTGCACTAGTATCTGGGTCTTGATAAATATACCGATCGTTAGATAATATAAGATATTAATATGTGTAGCCAAGGGTACATCTGTATAGGATCTGATAACACAACGTGTGCTTAGGTACAATCATGAAATGTATGATTATGATTCTGATTAGTGACTTGTAGTTACCTCTATTATGCTTAGGTATGTTTATTTTATATGCCCTGGGAACTTTGGCTGGCCTTGAAAATTTGTCTGTGCATTTTGTTATATTTTTCTTACATTCTCCTAACAATAGTAAACGCAACAAAAGAATAAGCGAAATCGGTAGGTACCTACAGCTGTTCTCGGGATTTGCGCTTAGTAACACATTCAGCGATTCATTTTTATTAGATTTTGGAATCTAAATTCAAGTGACTGTATGGTCGATGCAATGGCTGGACAAGCAGCTACCCTCTTGTCTGTTGAAAGTTGCGGGTATAATGTGTTTGATACCGGGAGCCGGTGTTTCAACGGATAAGAGGCTACTACATAATGTTTGGCGGAATGGCGGGGTCGATTCCCACACGGGACAATAATACTTTGTGTAATACAAAAATATTGTGTAATGTCAAACTTATGTGTTGGTAAACTTACCCAGGACAAAAAATATCATAAGGAGCACTGTGAAATAAGTTCCACATTACATAATTTAATAAACTTTGCTCCTGAGGGGGATTATTTAGATAAGGCTAGATTTAAAGTACTTAGTTTAATTTGAATAATTAAATAAACAACACATAGCATAACATCATGCCTTTTATCCCCGAAGGGGTAGGTAGAGGTGTACATTACGGCACTGAATGCCACTGTACAATTTAACACCCACTTTTCATTATTAATATTATGAGTCGTATAGAGGGTGAGGCTATTGTCATATATACAGGGCACAATTCCAGACTCCGTGCTACTACAGAATTTTTTTTTAAAACCTGAGGCCCTTGCCCTGCAGTTGCACTTGCGACCACTCTGTCAACGAGGCAGTCAGTCAGTCAATAAATAAATTATCATAATTAATGTAACACTATCACGTTTCAGAAAAACATCGTGTTCCGCCAAGGTTATGGTTTAACGGAGACCAACGGAGCTATTTCCGTGGGTAAGAATGATGACTCGAACCACGCTTCAGTTGGACACATATTGGGTAATAGCGAGGTCAAGATTATTGACTTGAATACAAAAGAGGCTTTGGGACCGGGAGAGGCAAGTATCGACTTATTTGTTTACTAATTAAAGTTTATTTTACAGAATCAAACAATTCAATTTTAATCCATTCGAGGAACAATATCATTCAATTTTATTCCTAAAATGGATGGTCTAAGTGCCAACTATTTATCTACATATTTTTAACTACACAACAAATTCTGTGTACTCCTAAATTTCAGGTAGGTAACATGTATTATATGTAGGGTACATTTATAAAGGTACATGCATTTTTTGAATAGATGGCGCTTATCTCAAGTTTGTTTTTTATTTTAAACATGCAGTATTGTTGGATACTTATAGTGGGTTAATTTTATTTTGAGATACTGGAACACAAGATGGAAAATAAGTTATAATTATTAACTAGCAAGTATGTCATTTTTTTACTTTTACAATGCCAGATAATTTCATAATTATAATTTACATTGCCGCGCGGTTTTACCCGCTCTGCTCGGCGACTATTAATCGCAGCGTGATGTTTTTCACCTTATATCCTTTATCAATAAATGCACTACCAAACACAAAAAAAATGAAATCGCGTTCAAACACACAAACACTTCAGGTTTTTCTTCATTGAGTAAGTAGGTACTTTCTTTAATCAAGAATCATTTATTTCGACTGTTTAATACAATAAAATATTGAATGATTTTATGACCAACTTAATTTTAGTTTTTTCTAGCAATTTTTTAATAAAATAAGCATACTTACTGTTTGGCGTTAAAAAACGTGACGTCACAATACACAATCTCGTACAAAATTCATACTAACATAATACTGTCATTTTTGACAGTTCGAAAAAAGTATTGAACTTGATTAGTTGGCTAATACCCAATTCTTTGCTTTTAAATTCCAGGAAGGTGAAATCTGGTACCGTGGTCCAAATCTAATGACGAGTTACTATGAAAATGAGGAAGCGACCAAAGAGGTGTTGACGGAAGATGGCTGGTACAAAACTGGGGACATCGGACGATACGACGAGAACAAGTATTTATATGTCACCGACAGACTAAAAGAGCTTATAAAGGTGTTTTTTTTTAATATAACGCAATTTAAATAAGACATATTAAAAGAAAAGAACATAACATCACGCCTTTTATCCCCGAAGGGGTAGGTAGAGGTGCACATTATACTACTGTACAATGTAACCCCCACTTTTCACTATTTATGTTATGAGTCCCATGTAATAGTGGGTGAGCTTATTGCCATATACCGGGCACAATTACGGATTAAGATTTAAGACTAAAATGAAGAATAAAAATAAGAACGTTTATTTGCACAATGTATGATAATTGCAGGTTGTGATACTTATATAAAAAATAGTCCCACATACATCGCCTACTGTTTTCGGCATCCAAAATTAAATGTTACAATAGGGTAGATGCCAGAATGAAAATTAAAAATCTAATTAGTCAGTCGGTTAGATAATGAAAAAATATTAGGCTCATATTTTGTATTTTCTCGTATAAAGTTACAATACTTAGATAAAATGGAGTTTTTAGGAGTGGGAGCCTGGGAGGTCTTTACTATGCGCTACATTTTGTAGCGACGTCACGCGATATTTCAGATTAATATATCGTTAAAAATATTTAATATTGTGAAAAAAAAAATACGTGTCTAATGTTTTAAAATAATCTACCAGACGGACTTTAAATTAAAATTTAGGAAACTGCCCTATTAATAAAGTTAAAATGTTACAATAGGCATGGCGACTATTTTTTTATTTTTTGTCCGTCTTTTAGATATTTTAAAAATCTTCGATACGTATTTTTTCTTTTTTCTCGTATCCAAAAAAACATGTAGATATTTTGAGTTAAAATGACGCGTGACGTCACAATTAGGTACGATTTCTCCGTAAGTGTGACGTCAACACCCCCCACTCCCTAACTTTAAATGCGGAATAACTACGTATTCTTCTGTTAATTTGATAAAACAAAAAATACGTGTCTGATATTTTCGTGCGATCTTAATGACGGACTAATTACTTTTTTGATTTTTTTACCCTGTCGACACGGCTATTACAAAATTCTTACAAGTAGGATAACATATTTTTCTTTGAGATGATAATTATAAGTTTTAAAGTCCAAGTTTAACAGCAATTTACTTCTAGTCGCGGATAACCTAACGGGTTACTGGGGCTCCGACTCGACGTGCAGGAGAAGGAACGGGGTGGTTTTTAGTCAGTAAGAGTCTGACACTGAAGGCGGGAGCAGTCATTCGATGATTTTCCCCCCTTAAAAAAAAGGCGGGAGGTATATAGATACCCTTATGTAGTATGGATGAACTACACACTGTTTTATCTCCAATCAACATCAATATAGTTCTAAACACTTTCTAAACACCATATCGTTCTAACAAAACATAATTAAATTATTACAGGTAAAAGGCTTCCAAGTACCACCTGCAGAATTAGAAATGGTACTACGAACACATCCGAAGATTCTTGACTGTGCGGTCTTGGGTATACCAGACCCGATCTCAGGCGAAGTCCCCAAAGCCTTCATTGTACCACAACCGGGACAAACATTAAAAGAAGAAGAAATATTGGAACATGTTAATAACAAAGTCACGATCTACAAGAAGATTAAACAAGTACAGTTTGTTAACGAAATCCCTAAGAATCCTGCCGGTAAGATCCTTAGGAAACAGTTGAAGGAAATGTATTGTTAGTCCTCAAATGACTAAAGGTGTAGGTTAGTAATTTAGAATGGTTGTGAAGACATAATGTAAGTATGATTATCAATATTGCATTTAAACATTCATTCACCATTTTCAATAATTGCGAAGTGTGACTGTTTCGTTAGCATGTGCCAAACTTGTTCAGACATTGTTGCCCGAGTAGTTCCGCGTCGTACCGATAGATGCCACTATGCCGTGACGTCATTTTCTGAATCGCGGTGTTAAGATTCTCCGCGAAAGAATGACCCTCGCCGGTTGTCGACATTTCGGCATCGCTTCTCGGCCTTTTGGCTAAGATCAAAGTGTAGTATCTGTTCTTTTCAGCTTAATATCTGAAAGTTCCCTCACTGAGGGACCAGTATATTAAACTGATTTTTGTAAACTGACGGGATGTTCGGGGCTCGCTCCACTCCCGTCACGGGTCGGCCCGGCATTGCAGTGCCGCCGGGATCGGCCCACAGATATACTTGAAAATCGTTCATTACAAATTCTATAGTAACTTCATTAGACCCATTTATATTCCGTATGGCATTCTGTTTACATCTCCACTCTCGAAACTAGATTTTGTTCTTATGATTTGCTTGACTTCCGGTTTATGAGACATTCAACAATCATTGAAATAATGTAGAGATATAAAATCAATTTCAGTATTATAAAATTTGTAGTAAGTTTAACAAGTAAAAGATGTTGTGAAAATTTTAGCCAATTTCGAAAATATCTGAAAGTCTACGGAATTCATCTCTCCTTTGCATATGAAACCGTCATCAACGGGAGCCATATTGAAAAAAATCTTTTGCTAAATGTATAAACTATTAAATGCATTTTTCTACCTCTATACATATTATATGAATAATGTATACTTTATTCTTATACATAAAAGGTACACTATGCAATTTGTCTTTGGGATCAAGGAAAATCAACAATTTAATATAATTATGTAATAACTACATTATTGTTTTTGTAAAAAAAATACGTTTTAGTACCTATTGTAAAAAATACCATTATGTATTTTATATTAAACCGTTTAATGGTTTAATAACCGTGTAAGATTCGACTAATGCGATTTTTTTTATGTCTAAGTACGTATTTTATATTATAATTAGTTATATTTAATTACTGTATTAAGTATTTACGGTGAATGTTTTTGTAATTATAAGTTTAATTATAATTTGTAAGTCTTATTAAGTTAATAAGTAATATATAAATAAAATACTTGTAAAACAAAATCAGTCAATCAACTATTTTGCTAATAATATAATATTAAACAATTTGCAATACAAACTAGTCTATGTTTCTGTAAATACAATTTCAGTTTTGTTGATTTTATTCAATGTTTAAAAATCAATTGTATTATTTTACAAAATAATATTGTATTAAGTCCATTTCATTTTAATGTAAAGAAGTAATAAAACCAGAAAGTAATGTATAAAAATTATAATGGCTACACATCAATCTATACAAAACCAGTTTATCCTGGTATCGCGTCGCATCATCTTTCCGCACATTTAACGTTCAGTTTATACTGGTTATGTAAAGCTCGATGTGTAGCCGTGTGTACAAACTAAATTGTATTTTATTTTACCTACAGTTCTTTATACACCAGGGTCAAAGCCTACAAAAATGGTAAAAAGTGAAAAAAAATTACAGTAGGATGAAACCCATTAGAAAAGGAGGGGAATATGATCAAAATGAAAGGAAAAATAAATTACGGTCGATCCGAGTTCGGGAAGTGGGGGGGGGGGGTTAAGGGTAAAAAGTGGTTTATCTTGATTTCCGGCAAAACTACAAGTCCTATGGAAAAAAGTTAAATGGCAAAGTTGTAGGCAATAAAAAGATCTACAACTTTTGTCTTTGCAGATTTTTCACATAACCTCAAAATTTTGGTGAAAAATTCAAAAAGCCAAGATTTTGGTTTTTTATTTATATCTTTTTCAAATAAATTTTATTTTCTACGAAATTTGGTGAAAACTTACCTTATTATGTCCCAAATACACTGTAATTTATTTGATTAAAAATATTTATTTTTTCGCTTCATTTTAATTTAATATCAAAAAAGCACCCTAATTTTCAATCGAAAATTCTGACGTCAAAATATCACCTTTTTTCAAAAAGTTTGGGGGGTTTTTGTTCGTTGAAATATCTACTTTCTGATGGTGTAAAGAAAAATATACATTACTATAGGAAATATTCTTAGAAAATGCAAAAATATGAAAAAACCTCAAATTCGAAAATTTGTTTTTAATCATTAATTAATTTAACAGGTACGATCCTTTTCCACAGTCTGATAACATTATGTCCATTTTTTCTGGAATTATTGGCAATGATTCTGTAAATTGCCACGAAGCGTATGAAGAAGGAAAAAAATCTTTGCAAGCTATTGTTGGAATGAATTTTGGCAGTGTAAAATTTAAAAGGAAAAACAAAGTCTTGTCTCTCAAAACAGTTCAATCTTCCGTTAAAGTAAACGAAGATATTATAGCCATCGATCCATTATTGCTATTTCAAAGGATATCGTTAACGATCGACAGTAAAAAAGATATGGAAACTTACTTACAATACGAGCTTGCACCTTTTCCACTGTCACTTTTTACAGAAAATGTAAAATCCTCAGGAAAAATGTAAAATCTCAACTCTACGAATTATTTGTGAGTGTCAATCAATCAATGCATTCTGAAAGCATAATGCATGTCGTCGACGGTGGATTTTTAGTGCACAAAGTTATTTGGCAGAAAAATGAAACGGTGGAAGAGATCATTAATAAATATTTGCGCTACGTACAAAAACATTACGCAGCAAGCAGTTATATTGTGTTTGATGGGTACCCCGAGATTAAGAAATCAGGTACTGTCACAACAGTACCAGCAGCTACTTCAACTAAAAGAGGAGAACGTAATCGTAGAAATACCTCAGACAATATTCCAGAGTTCAATTATCAAAACCATACAAAAATACCATTTTCGCAAGAAAATTTTTTATCTAACGAGAAAAACAAGGACAAAATAATTAAAAGTTTAATGAAAACATTACAGTCACAAGGATTTTCCTGTAAACAAGTTGAAGAAGATGCTGATGCCGACATAATTAAGACCTCGATAGAAGTTGCGAGAGATACCAATAAAACTGTTATAGTTGTGGGTCAAGATATTGATCTTTTGGTTCTTTTAAATCAATTAAATTCAAATAATCATGACATTTATTTTATTTTCTCAAACCAGGCTCTGGAAATGGAAAGGATCTATTTTTCACGTCTAATAGTTTCAAACACGAATCCTTCAAAAATTTTGTTGCATTTCTGCATTGTTTTTCTGGTTGCGATACAACATCTGGATTTGCCGGAAAAGGAAAGAAAAGTAAGTATCGTTAATTCTATATTAGACGCGAAAAATTTGTCAAATTTGGCCAATGTTTTTTACAAAAAAGATGAAAGTAAAGAAAATATAAAAAAAATGGATTACAATTAATCAAATCTATTTATAAATGTAAAAAAGAAAAAATAACACTAAATCAATTAAGGTTTCAAAAATATCAATTGGCAAAAATTAAATCGTTTTGGCAAACCCACAGAAGGAGCAGCAGAACAACATTGTTACAGAGCATATTATCAGCTTCAAACTTGGTTGGGTAACGAATTGACAGCAACAGATTGGGGATGGAAGCAACATCAGCATGGCATTATGCCCAAATTTACAGAAAAGGATTTAATTCCGGAAGTATTGCTCAAAACTATTTGCTGCAGCTGTGAAACTGGATGCAACAGTTTAAAATGTGGCTGCCGAAAACATGGTTTAAAATGTACAAATTTATGCACTATTTGTCATGGTTCTGAAAATTGCTCCAATATGGAAGAAAAAATCTACGAGGAAGTAAATGATTCAGATGAAATTATGGATGAAGAACCAATGCAGACTGGAAATAACATTGAAGACGAAGATGATGGTCTTGAAGATTTCGACGATCAACTAGAGTTGGAAAGATTTGTCGAATCTAACGATGAAGAAATGCCTCCAAAGAGACAAAATCGAATGAGTAACTAATTAGAATTCCAAATAATTAATAATAATTTTAACTAATTAGAATGTCACTCAGGTATATAAATTACCTTAAAACAGCAATAAATAGGCAAATATTATTTAAAGAAGGTTCTACAACTTTTAAAAAATATTGTAGATGTCTTATTAAATATTAACTTTATTAACTTACTTGTTTGTTAATTATAGAAGGATATTTTAATTTGTATTTTTTTCGTTTATTAATAAAACATTAAATTTTACGTTTTTTGAGTACCTAATTAAAATGTAAATTTTAATAAATACCTCAAAATTGTACATGATGATTAAAAACAAATTATCGAATTTGTGGTTTTTTCATATTTTTGCATTTTCTGAGAATATTTCCTATAGTAAAGTATATTTTTCTTTACACCATCAGAAAGTAGATATTTCAACGAACAAAAACCCCCCAAACTTTTTTAAAAAAGCTGATACTTTGATGTCAGAATTTTCGATTGAAAATTAGGGTGCTTTTTTGATATTAAATTAAAATGAAGCGAAAAAATAAATATTTTTAATCAAATAAATTACAGTGTATTTGGGACATAATAAGGTAAGTTTTCACCAAATTTCGTAGAAAATAAAATTTATTTGAAAAAGATATAAATAAAAAACCAAAAACTTCGTTTTTTGAATATTTCACCAAAATTTTGAGGTTATGTGAAAAATCTGCAAATATAAAAGTTGTAGATGTTTTTATTGCCTACAACTTTGCCATTTAACTTTTTTCCATAGGACTTGTAGTTTTGCCGGAAATCAAGATAAACCATTTTTTACCCTTAAACCCCCCCCCCCCCCACTTCCCGAACTCGGATCGACCGTAATTTATTTTTCCTTTCATTTTGATCATATTCCCCTCCTTTTCTAATGGGTTTCATCCTACTGTAATTTTTTTTTGTTTCAAAAATTATCTACTCTGGTCTATTAGTCAATACAGTTGGTATTTCCTTGAAACAAATATTACTCAACTAGAATCAAACGGTTGTGCCGTTATTTGCCAAAATCACTATGTTCATTATGTGCCTTAAAAGTTATTTGTTACTGAAGAGAAGTATGTATATATTATGTATATATTTTAAGATAGGTATTGAAATACCTAATATACGTTAAATAAAAATAATTCTACTTTATATTTTGTCATTTATTTTAGTGTATGGTATTTTCTAGTATCTACAATTTTTTTTCTTCTCTTACAATATCTTCTGATTCTCTTCGTCGCGGGAACCAAGACAATTACTCATGTCCCTGAGACGCGCCGGACTTCAGTGTTCCGGTGTTATCATGGTTGTATCTACTGTAGATCCAGGCTTACTGGAGTTGCAGCGGTTTTGGGAGGTTGTGGCTGGCTTGTCCCTTAAAAAAAGCATCTATAAAGAAGAATATTAAAATGATATTGCCTCCAAAATGAAGTCACAATGAAAACAACTAGTTGTCAATCATTAAATAATGTCATTGAAGAAAAATATAAACAAACGTCTGGAAGACACGCTCTGCAACTTTTGGCTGTTTATACAAAACCTTGAGTCTAAAAATAATTTTGTATCTGTGGTTGACTAGACACACCCATAAAGACCGTCAAACGCTCGACCTTGATATCCGCTAAACACTACGTCATCATCAAGCCCACGTAGAACTAGACGACAGCAGATCAACCAACCCTTTTTTACCTAATAGATCTTCAACTCTATGCTGTTGGAATAAAGTCTGAAATGTATTGAAGGAATTTTGACAAATTGTAGGATGATGTGCGTCCAACTAACTATGTTTATTCGGTGGTAATGATGGAAAGTACAGTCTGTATTTGCTGGTAAATGCCTGTCTATTATTTCAGGCAAAGAAATATACCCAATTTTTCCATCAGTATGACGTTAACCTATATTTAGTTTTGTCCAGTTTTTCTATTAGAAAATATTTATTTAGAGAAGTGCAACTATCTGGAGACACGGAAGACTTAACGGGTTACCGAGCCTCGAAGAGCAGGAGTAGGAACGGGGTGGTTTTAAGTCAGTACTTAAGTAAGAGTCTGAAACTCGCTCTCGCCTCACCTAAGTCAATGGATGATTTTCGACCCTCAGAAAAAAATAAAAAATAAAAAAAAGGACAAGTGCAACTATTACCAGTGAATAAGTCCTACGACAATGGTACTAATTACCAATATCAATCGATTCGATCAACAAGACGACCAACAACCACCCATCCAGCTGTCCACGAAAATGTAAAAAAAAAATACGCGACTTCTAAGACATAATATAACATAACATCACGCCTTTTATCCCCGAAGGGATAGGCAGAGGTGCACATTATGCCACTGTACAATGTAACACCCACTTTTCACTATTTTTACTTCTACAAGAATTACTGGTTATCTTAGTTATTCAGTTCAGTCCTATAACCAGTATGTACCTACTGTGTAAGGAGGTAGGTACTTAGTTACCTGCTTTATCACAAAATGTCTACTTTTACCGATTCGCGGCCTTGTACAAATTCTATATCGCAGCCCCGAAGTGCATTGAATTTTGCGCTTAATCGCGAACTATTTCGATTCTGCTCTTGTTTTAGTAACGGCTCTGGTACTGGCACATTCGTTGGTGGGTGTGTCATGGGTAAATGCGTTTTTATAAATATATGTCTTTATGAGAACGTATCTACCTACTTACCTATTTAAATTGGTGTGTCGCCCCGTCTCCCTCGGGTGCTACTCAATGCTTACTCTAGTACTAGCTTTTACCCGCGGCTCCGCTCGCGTCACAAAAGGATAAAAAGTAGCCTATGTAACATAATATACCAATACACACAGCGCCATCTATACCAATAATTTCGTTTTCCCTCGAGAATATCAAATTTTTCCGGGATAAAAAGTACTCTATTATTTAATCCAGACTTCTAACTTTACGTCTGTAAAATTTCAAAGCAATCGGTTTAGTAGTTACCTACTGCGTGAAAGCGGAACAAGCAAACAAACTCACTTTCCGATTTATAATATTAGTAAGGATCTTTATGAGTAGGTACGTATCTACCTACCTATTTCAATTGGTGTATCGCCCTGTCTCCTTCGGGCTTCGGGTGCTATTCATTGCTTATTCTAGTATCAACAGATATCTGTTGATTTTACCTTTCTTACAAACCTCGACAGCAGGAAACATGACAAAACTTAGTATAGATATGAACGAGGATTTTAAAGCTATAGACAAAAGCTTCAAAGATTTTGAAACCAGTAGAAGACAAATCGCAGGAAATAATAAATAAATAAATATTATGCTGCCCTCTGTCACAAATGGCACATAAAATACTATTTCAGCCAACTGCGATCCCCAAAAACTAATTGGGAAAACCCAGGAAGAAGAAGAAAGACATTCTATACATTTAAATAACTATATATATGTACCTATATACTCCAATAATTCGGGCCAATTCACTTTTTAATAACACTACAGACATAAAAGATTTATTATTGCACTTTCTAAGGGCAACGTCTGCAGAGAGTTGGGAGAAACGAAACCGGTTTGGTCACAAGGTGTAGTGCAACTGCAAGCAATCTGTAAGTAATTCCTAATCATTCATATCGATATAGGTAAGCACTTCTCGATAAAATTATCGATTGTTCATTTGATGGTGCATAGTAAGCCAATCGTTTTTATTTGTTTGTGCCAAATAAGTCCATAAAATTATTGGCAACAAAAAATATTACGTTTATTAGGTATTAAATTTCATTTACCTACTTCTCAACGAGTAGGACGTGACTTAGAACATTTTTTTCTTTTTATAATTAATTTTAATCTATTATCTGTGAGACATATCAAGCACTACTATCAAGCACACATATAATCTATACATATAAAAGAAAGTCGTGTTAGTTACACTATTTATAATTCAAGAACGCCTCAATCGATTTAGATGAAAATTGGTAGGTAGGTAGCCTAGAACCAGGAGACGGACATAGGATACTTTTTATAGAATACTCTTTATACTTTTTACCGAAAATCACGAACAGGAACGGGGGAAAATGTGATTGCGCGTACAAAGTCGCGGGCAGAAGCTAGTTAAGTTTAAAAAGGTACTCCGTACTCGAATAAAAAAAATATTCCTGACCTACCTACAATCATCAACGTTTTTATGTTTTAAATATATTTTGAATTCTGCATTAGGTACCTACAAGCCTACAATAGATAATAAGGATAATTAAGTTAATAATTACTTCTTTGGTTATATACATATATGTTGCATTTTTTTTAAGCGGGGAATATCATCGAATGACTGCTCCCGCCTGGGTGAGGCGGGAGGGAGTGTCAGACTCTTACTGACTAAAAACCACCCCGTTCCTGCACGTCGAGCCGGAGCCCCGGTTACCCGTTAGGTTCTCCGCGACTCCGAATCGGCATCGGCCCTATTGGGCCCCATCTGTGGTGGTCTGATGGCTCTTTGAGGCGCGCGCGGAACGCGACGCGCCGTACGCTCGGGTCTGTTTCTGGTCGGACGGGGAGCCACCCATGCTCGCCGTCCGCAGGCCCGCGCTTACGGTGGCCGGAGATCGTCTCGCGATCCCCGACGCCCGGTGTGTCCTTCGCGAATATATGTTGCATAGATGCTAAGAAAGCCAGATGGGTTGTTCCTACCTACCTATACATACTTATCTAAGTAGGTATCAATGTTGTACGAGTACAAAGTCTAAGTTCAAAGTAAGGATAACTAAATAATAACTATACAACTTGCAATCATTCAATGACGACCTCAAGAATATCTCAGTTTATTACTATTAATATTATCTATTTATTTAATATCTCTACTTATTTATCAGGAGTATTCCTGTCTTATTATTTTAACCTTTGTACTTATAATGTTTGCACTTTGTACCGCGAGCGATTAGTGTAGAAATAGTGATTTCTAAAATGAAAACACCATTCAAAGTCCATTTTGTCTTCAATTTACTTTTGATTGGATACTTATGTTAAAGAGTTTGTTTAAATAAATTACTTGTCCTAGAATTGATGATATTGTTAGTGCGCCTCTCACCTGTGACAGGATATTCTTCATAGTCACCACATAGTATAAAACAAAGTCACTATCCGCTGTCTGTCTGTCCCTATGTATGCTTAGATTTTTAAAAGTACGCAACGGATTTTGATGCGGCTTTTTTAATAGATAGAGCGATTCTTAAGGAAGTTTTACATTATTATAATACATGTATATTGCACCCGTGCGAAGCCGAGGCGGGTCGCTAGTAGATACAGAAGAATATCCTATGTGAGCTACGACCTACATACAGGCATTCAAACTTAGTGAGATATCTGATTTTAAATTAAAATGTTTGTCTGTATGATGACTAAGGATAAAGATTTTTATATTAAAGGAAAAATTATTACAATAATTTATAACTAAGCAATAATTTTAGGAATAAACGACGATAAAAATATTGACGAATTTGCCTGTTTGCAGTAAAATAAAATGAATTTTAAAATAAACAAACATCAATATATTTATCTACTAAAATAAATTCACTACAAAAAGACGACTCGCGGATCTAACAATGTATTGTTTAAATAAATTGTTATCAGCTATCTACTTTTGCAAACTGTGCATTCAGTGCAAATTAGCAATATTATCAAGTTCAAAGTATTCGTGTGGTACGTTTAGTTTCGTTGATTCTGTCAGTCGCGTCCACCCGCGACAGTCGTTCACTCGCCTCCGTCAATCGCGCGCGAACATGCAAAATATGGCGCGAAAACTCCTCTTACGCGAAATTAAAAACTTAAAATGGCAAAGGAAACTTTCAACTAGTGCTGTGTTCAGGAATGAAGATTTTATTATAAGGTCTACTATTCCTGATATTGTTGTACCAAAGACAAGGTTTATTGATCGTTTGTGGGCTGAATCGGCGGGATATAAAAATCTTGTTGCACTGGTAAGTACTTAACCAGTTTGTTTTAATATTTGTGAAGGGTATTTAGTAAATTTTTGACCTTATGTCATTTTGAAACAAAGTTTAAAATCGATATAAAAAATGTTAAGTGCGGATACCTAGCTTATTATGCAAGCACTAGGAATTCGAATTCAAAACGTAATTCGTTTAAGTAATTAAGTAGGTAACAAGTAAGTAGATTGTAGGTCGTACACCTATTTATGCGTGAAATTGAAGTCTTATCAAAACGAAGCGTGGAACGAAGTATTATCAAAGCTATATGGGGCCGCGAATAAAAAACAAATAAAAATAGTATTGTAAACTAGAAAATTGGACTGTAGGTACAAATTCTGTTACAATATTTAAAGCAACTAGATGTTTTATGGAGCAACAAAAGATCTTACTCATCAATTACTAGTCAATTGGGTTAAACAATTTGCTCCGCATTGGAATTTGAACCAGTTACGTTACATGATTGTTTTATTATTTAACCGCCATGCTACCTAATTGTTCGTAAGAATCGCAAGTCAACGGATGCTATCAATAGGTACAATAGAATAATAAAGACTTTCGGCAAAGAACGTGTAGGTAGGTACCTATCGTATAAATAATCGGTATAGGTAAGTACTTAAATATATTTGTTTGTACAAAATATAGGTTTAAAATTTATTACCTACGTATAGGTACTTACTACTTAGAACTAATGAAAATAAAACCGGCATTTTCTATTTGAATGAAACTCTATAAAGAAAACCTAACAGTATATATAGGTACAAGTAAGGGATTAGATTACATGCCGGTGCAAGGGTAGGTACGCTAAGTAATTTTTAGGTAAGAGATGGTTTAGTGATAGTTGGTAAAAACGAGCACTATTCTACTTAAATAATCTACATAATGTAATTAATACTTACGTTGCTAAAAATATCGGAATTTTCGACAATACATATAAAAGGACCGTATCTTTTATGACTGCTGCAAGGCTATAATTTCGGAAAAGAATAATCTGTTTGTAAATAAGTATTTTCATTGAAAAAATATTTAGTAGACCTTGATTATTTTGTGTGTATTTTATCATTGTATGATAAATACAGAGTGCTAATAAAATTTACACGAATTGATCACGTAAGAACCTGTATGAAAATAGCTCTGTTTATGTGTCGCGGAGAACCTGACGGGTTACCGGGGGCTTCGGCTCGACGTGCAGGAGAAGGAACGGGGTGGTTTTTAGTCAGTAAGAGTCTGACACTCCCTCCCGCTTCACCCAGGCGGGAGCAGTCATTCGATGATTTTCCGCCAATGTATAAAAATAAATCGTAGCTCTGTTTATGTCATAATATTACAAGTAGGTAAAGGAAGCGACACTATTTAAATTTTTTAGCATACGTGTATGTATAATTTATTTGATCTAATAAACATAGCATTAGGTCAATTCATAATACGTTAAACTTGAAATTAATGATTAGTTTTATATTAAGGTTATCGTAAACATAAATATGTATAACAATTATCTCTGTATTGTTCGGCAATATATAAGGCTAATGTATAACATAAATACATAGGTACATACGTAACCTTACGCCTGTCTCCCATGGGGGTAGGCAGACACTATGGAGAACACCAATTGCTACGATTCTTACATACGTATCTTTAGCTTTCTCAACAGTTATAAGTTTTTCAAAAAAAGGTAAAAGGTAAAGATAAATAAAAAAAGGTATTTTTACGATAATGATTTTCTTTATACTAGGTATTTATCTTTTAATAAAAAGAAAGTAAAAGAAAACAACAAAAATTATACCCTTAATTTAGGCGTCAAAGTATTCGTCCGCATCACTATCACAGGGGAAAGTTCCCAGAAGACTGGCAGCATTGCCACGTTGAATGGCAATGCTTAATATATAATATATAGAGGTAAATTGCTTGCTGTGGTTAGTTGTTGCGATGAAGATCACTAAACGAAACTATACCAAACATTGATTCTCTAATCGTGTATTTGTATAGGAAAAATCTATTTCCTAATAAAGTCGTATTAGCCACATAATATTATAACCGCATTAGGAACCACGGGTCATCTTTATTGTTTTTTACTCATTAGAAGTTCAACTGGCTGCAATGACCCTGACCTTGCTTGCTTATATATTTAAATTGAAGATAACATACTCTTAATTTTTTCATAGTCAAGTTATATATATTTTTGCAAAAAAACGACTGGTCTTTATTTATTTATGGCATAAGCCGGTATACGAGCAGACGGATCACCTGATGGTAAGCAATCGGCGTCGCCCTTGGACACCTGGAACATCAGAGGCGTTACCTACAGGTGCGTTAACGGCCTTTTGGGGATTAGGAGTTTGAGGATCGTTGGGGAATCAGGAATTGGGGAGATTGGGGAAGGGGAGGGTAATTGGGCCTCCGGTAACCTCACTCACACGACGAAACACAACGCAACGCAAGCGTTGCTTCACGTCGGTTTTCTGTGAGGCCGTGGTATCACTCCGGTCGAGCCGGCCCATTCGTGCCGAAGCATGGCTCTCCCACACTTATGATGCTTATTTCATTTGTGCAATATTTCAGCGCAATCGGTGCAACAGATTTACCAAAAAAAAAAACAATAATTATGACTTAATGAAGATGACACACCTTCAGTGCATTAAGTAATATTTTCCCGTTATTCAGCTTCAGTTTTGTTTACATGGACTTTGACTTTTAGAGATTACAAAATTGTCCATAAACTTTGAACGCGGGAATCCCATTCTTACCGAAGTTGTTATTTCCCTCTCATATGACACTCACTTAAAATTATAATACACTAATGACTTATGGATGCACAATGAACTGAATATTAAATATAGGTATACTTTTTTTTTAAGGGGGGAAAATCATCGAATGACAGCTCCCGCCTGGGTGAGGCGGGAGGGAGTGTCAGACTCTTACTGACTAAAAACCACCCCGTTCTTTCTCCTGCACGTCGAGCCGGAGCCCCGGTTACCCGTTAGGTTCTCCGCGACTAAATAAATACCTCTAACTAAATATACTACTTACGCCTAGAAGAATTAAAAGATAATTATAATTATTTTGTAGCCTATACTTTTACGGCGACGGCAACCTCTCGCGTCTGACTCTGGTTCAATAAATATGAAGTAACCTGTGGTTCAGGCTATAGTGCGGAACGGGGGGATTGGGATGCCGTCTCCTCTTTCTAAGAATCAGTATCTCCTCTTTCTCTCAGTCATGTTTGCCGAGGAGGAGGCGGGGCGCGTAATGGTACGAACCACAGATATACGTAGATATACGTACGTTGTACGATGGCGGGTGAAAACAGACTAACTCGCGGTGGCGGCCATATTTTCCTACATTGAGCGGAGCGCTCAATTGCGTGCATGACCGACACGCCACTTCTTGCCACTTCTCCTTTTTTAATATTTCTGTGGTACGAACTTTCTCACGCCCCAGCCGTCGCGGGAGACACTCCGGGCGTCAGAGATCAGAGATAGCGCGACGATTTTTTTGATATTTGATGGTAGACGTTTGGTTACTATCTCGCCTGGTGATAAGCGATAATGCGACCTACGATGGCGCACGGCTGCCCATAAGCAACCTATTCAGTCGGGCCTTGAAGACACGCAGGATATACCCTTCAGAAAACAAACTTTCGGATTTATGACGTTAGTTAGCAATCTATAAGAAGGTGAAAACAATGTAGGTTCTAAGTAGGTTCTCCTAAGTACTAGATATCCCCAAGGTCTATGTCCACGTTGGCCTAGATATGATTTGTTATGACTATCTCTTTAGAGTGTAGCATTTCATTTATCTCTTTACGTTTTATCGTTCACTTCAAGTCATAATAAATAATACGTACCTAAGTATCATCACAGAAATCTATAGGCTGGTTGGAAGAAAAAGTAAAAAAAAACTTAGTTAGCAATCGAAACACGTTAACCGAACTATTTAAACAGCTATTCATGTCGCCTAGTAACAAACTAAATTCTACACTAGTCTTGACGCGAAATCTTAATACTAAAATACATTCTAGACTTTGAACCTCACAGGAATAGAGTTGAAAATACAATCAACAGCTGTTCTGATCTGTTACCGATTTTATAACAATGTCAAATTCAAATTCAAATTCAAATTCATTTATTGTTTGTTACATGTTGACAATAGATGTTATATATATTATAATAGTAGCATAGTAACATACCTATAAGGTGTACAATAGTTTATGTTATTTGGATTATTCTACTAGTCTCAAAATATTACGAATTTTTTTGTTGCATCAGTTAAATCATTACAATAAAAATATGACAAGTCATTACCTTACATTATAGAATATAACTGAATTATTACATTAATTTATTAAACCTTGGTCAAATTATTATATTAAATTTATGAAACATTTCGTCAACTTTAATTTGATAGACAATATTAATCGGGTAATTAGTCAGTGGTCAGGTTGTACCACATTGGTCCAAATATTAACATTTGTCAAATGCCTAATGATGAAGTCCTTAAATAAAAAAATTAAAAATTAAAATTCGTGAATATAAGTCAAAATTATACATAAAATTGTTGTACGTTGAATATTGAATATACATTTACTGTCAGTTTGTCAGAATGCAGCTATCCCAGTGTCTTGTCATTTAAATAGTCCTTTATTGTGTAATATGCTTTATTTATCAAGAACTGCTTTAGTTTAAGTTTAAAGAGATTGATAGCTGAAATATTCTTAATACTATTTGGTATCTTATTATAAATTTTCACTCCAATTCCAAATATACTAGATTTAAATTTAATTGTCCTACATCTAATTTCTGATAATTCATTTTTATGTCGTGTACTTCTAAGCATTTCATATTTGTTGATATCACTTTTTACCATTATTGCGGCTTCATAGATAAATAATGAAGGCAGAGTTAAAATTTTTAATGTCCTGAACATGTCTTTGCATGACTCAGTCTGTTTAAGTCCCGTCATACTTCTCAGACACTTTTTTTGTGCTTTAAAAGCTTTTTCTTTATCAGTAGAATTTCCCCAGAATAGTATACCATATTTTAGTATGGAACCCACATATGCATGATAAGCGTTTAACAGTGCATTCTCGTTTACCACTTTCTTGAGCATGTAAAGGGCATAGGAATGTTGATTTATTTTTACACAAATTTGATCAACATGGAGTTTCCAGTTAAGTTCATTGTCTATATGCATACCTAAAAATTTTGTAGCGGTGACTTCGTTCATAGTTTCGCCATTA
Organism: Spodoptera picta; assembly: GCA_038387885.1. NCBI lineage: Eukaryota > Metazoa > Arthropoda > Insecta > Lepidoptera > Noctuidae > Spodoptera > Spodoptera picta. Next base: position 800,673 of record JAZHFQ010000452.1, read on the forward strand.
TAGCTTATCTGCAACGTTTTTGGTTTTGTATTTTTGTTTGTAAATGTCATGTAGTTTGTTTTATGAAGATTTATTTTTAGATTATTTCGGTTAAGCCAATTAATAATATTTCCTAATGATTTGTTTATATTTTCCTCATACGCATCTTTTCCATCGTCAGTAAAAATGGCAGTGCTATCATCCGCGAATAATATAATTTGCTGATTAATTACTTTTGGGAGATCATTTATATAAATAATAAACAAAAGAGGTCCTAGGATACTTCCCTGGGGCACTCCGAATTGGACTGTTTTTGGTTTTGACATATAAGTCTGCTCAAAACTTGTATTAATTTTCATTCGAGTTATTTCTGTTATTTGGAATCTGTTACTTAGGTATGATCTGATGAGATTTAGTGCATTTCCTCTTACTCCATATCTCTCTAATTTAGTCATTAATATCTGATGATCCACATGATCAAAAGCTTTGGACATGTCCATAAAAATTGCGGTCAAATGTTGTTTACCGTCCAGTCCTGTCAGAATTGTCTTAAGAAAATTCATTAATGCGTCACCAGTCGATCTACCTTTCCTAAACCCAAATTGTTGGTTAGCAAAAATGTTATTGACCTCAAAGTATTTGTATAAGTTATTATAAATAACCCTTTCAAAAATTTTGGCAACAACTGGTATTAACTGGTATTAACGGTATTAATTTTGGCAACAATTATTAGTTATGGAACATCTTGTTCATAAGCAGCTTACTTCCTACTTATCTTCTAATAATCTAATTTCTCCTTTTCAGTCTGGTTTCCGCCCTGGTCACAGTACCGTTACGGCTCTGCTCAAAGTGACTGACGACATTCGTTGGGCCATGGACAACAAGTCACTAACTATTCTTGTGTTACTGGACTTCAGTTTGGCCTTCAACTCCGTGGATTTTGATATCCTCTTGGGTGTTCTGAAGGCCAACAACTTCTCTTCCTCTTCTTTGAACTGGTTTGAATCATATCTTCGGGGTCGTCGACAGCGCGTACGCTTGGAGGAAGTTTTTTCCGATTGGTGTGACCTCGTTGCTGGCGTGCCTCAGGGTGGCGTCCTTTCTCCTGTTCTTTTCTCCATGTTTATAAATACCGTTGCCAAGGTAATCTCCTCTAATTTTCACCTCTACGCAGACGACCCGCAGCTTTATCGTCACTTCAAACTATCGGAAGTTGGTCGCGCTATCGATGCTGTAAACCGCGACTTGGACGGGATTGATAAGTGGGCCAAGTCCTTTGGTCTCCAAGTCAATCCTCTTAAGTCTCAGGCCATGATCATCGGTAGTCGATACTTCCGCAGCGCTCTGGACATCTCTACTCTTGAGCCCGTGCGCCTAAATGGCACAGTGATCCCTTTCACTGACACTGCCAAGAATTTGGGGGTAATCTTCGATTCCAATCTTCTATGGGGTGCACAAGTGAGTGAGGTCAGTCGAAGAGTCCATTTCTCCTTTCACTCGCTGAAGCGTCTCCGGTCCTTCTTGCCATTTAAAACTAAAATTCTCCTCGTACAATCCTTAATTCAGCCTTTACTCGACTACGCAGATGCTTGCTATTTGGACGTCACTGAGGAGCTACTAAACAAGCTTGAGCGGCTGCAAAACGTTTGTATTCGCTTTGTCTTCGATCTAAAGAAGTACGATCATGTCTCAGTATATCGCAGTAAGCTCAAGTGGCTCCCAATCCGACTTCGCCGGAACACTCGCATTTTATGTCTCCTTTATAATGTCCTTAACAACCCAGCCTATCCTATATATCTCCGTGACCGTTTTTCCTTGGCTCGTCCTCCTGAAGCCCTATCTAGATCCCACCTTTGGGCTCGCTGCCATCGCAGCGGTAAGTCCCCTCTTTGAGGAGTGGCTTGAGAGACGCTACGGCGTCCTCACCTACCGCCTGACGCAGGTCCTCACCGGACATGGAAGTTTCGGGAGGTACCTGTGTCTGATGGGGCGGGAGGAAACGCCCGGGTGTCATCACTGCGAGGACCGCCCTGAGGACACGGTGGAACACACGGTGGGAGAATGCCCTTCGTGGGCTGAGCACCGCCGTGTCCTCAGGGAAGTGATCGGCGATGGCGACCTCTCGCGTCCGGGCCTAGTGCAGGCCATGATGCGGAGCGAGGGGGATTGGGATGCCGTCTCCTCCTTTTGCGAAGCAGTCATGCTAGCTAAGGAGGAGGCGGGACGCGTGAGGCAGCGAAGCGCTGCCTCCTCGCAACCCAGCCATCGCGAAGGACACACCGGGCGTCGGGGATCGCGGGACGATCTCCGGCCACCGTAAGCGCGGGCCTGCGGACGGCGAGCATGGGTGGCTCCCCGTCCGACCAGAAACAGACCCGAGCGTACGGCGCGTCGCGTTCCGCGCGCGCCTCAAAGAGCCATCAGACCACCACAGATGGGGCCCAATAGGGCCGATGCCGATTCGGAGTCGCGGAGAACCTAACGGGTAACCGGGGCTCCGGCTCGACGTGCAGGAGAAGGAACGGGGTGGTTTTTAGTCAGTAAGAGTCTGACACTCCCTCCCGCCTCACCCAGGCGGGGGCAGTCATTCGATGATTTTCCCCCCTTAAAAAAAAAAAAAAAAATCTAGATCCCACCTTAAGTCCCTTCTCGAAATCGTTCAACATAAAACCGATTTCTACTCCTACTCCTTCACGGTTCATGCGGTGAGATTGTGGAATTCGCTGCCGCCTAGCATACGCGACTCTAAGTCCATCTCCATTTTTAAACGACTTGTCAGGGATTATTATCTTTCGTCCTGAAGTACAGCTTTATTTATATATATATTTTCCTATATATACATACAATATACATATATATTTATATGTAATCATATTTAAATATTTCTTATTATTTTATTTATTATGTTTGTTATAATTTGCTTAAGTTTTATCATTATATTACCGTCATTCTAGTTTTATAGTTCTTTCAGTAATTTTATTTTGTTCTGTATTCATTGCATGTATCATCTATCTACACTGTGTCTTATGTCTTATGTTTAATTTCCTTTTCCTGTCGCAGGTCTGCAGGAAGAAATCCCTTAAGGGATATGCAGTACCTATGTACCTCATGTATATAATGTGTTGTCCTGTGTAATATTGTCTGTGTGGTGTAGGTACATAAAATGATAAATAAATAAATAAATAAACGCGATCGGTCTGTAATATTTCATCTCATCTCTTTTTTCTTTTTTAAATATTGGATTTATAACTGTAATTTTGAGCTTGGAGGGGAACACTCCCTGTTCAAGACAAAGATTTATAATATGGCTAAGTACAGGAGCAATTAGATGTGATACTCTTTTAATTATTTTTGTGTTGATATCGTCATAGCCTGTACTGTTACTGTTTTTTAGCATTTTTATTATTTGATTTACTTCGTGTGGGTTTGTCGGTTTTAAAAATATTGATTTGCAATTGTTATATGTCAGTGTGTTTAGAAGACTATTTCTATCCCTTTGAGTCGGCTTAATATCGTCAATGAAATAATTATTAAAAGCTTGTACTATTTCTTCCGGCGTTGTTACTATTCTATTATTTACTTTTATTTGGCTGATGTACTCTTTTGGGGTCACGGTCTTATAATTGTTTATAACTTTCCATATCGCTTTGCTCTTGTTAGTGGATGTGGTTATATAGTTATTGTTTTGTGCCGTTTGGGTTTGTTTAATAATTTTTCTTAGTCTCTTTGTATATTCTTTAAAGTACTTTTTATCTTTCGGATTTGAACTTAGTCGATACTTCCACAATAGTTGCCTCTTTCGCTTAGAGCATGTCCTGATACCTTTACTTATCCATTTTAGTTTCTTAGAGATGGGTATTCTAATTCTAATGCTAGGAAGACACAAATCGTAGATCAATTTGAATAAATCGTGGAACAATGTGTCGTATACATTGACGTTTTAGTAGGACTATTGATTGACACTCTTATTTAAGTGCTAATAAAGTTGGTAATGGATCTGAAATATTGTTATATCAAGCGATAATGTCTGTAATTGGAGTATATTTTCAGGATATATGGTTATTGTAGTTGGAATTAGCTACCCACAAGTCTAATTAATATGACACGACAAATGTGGTACTTAGATATTCAATTATGTGAACAGTAATATCTTTTAATGAAATCTGAAATACATACATACATAGAGGTACATAAATCATAATAGGTACTTATGTCTGCTTTGATATCGTGGTGGCCCGAAAGTTTAAGACGCCCGCTTTTCATGCATGAGAGTGAGATGCGTCCCAACAGCAAGGACCAATGTGACTTTTTCCGAATGATATGTACTATCTAAGATTATTTATACACCACTGACAAACGGTGAAGGAAAACATCGTAACGAAATCTGGGCTTATAATGTCTAATTATAAGTTTGAAAACGCCAACCCGCACTGATCAAGCGTGGTGATTAACGCTCAAACCTTCTCCGTGTGAGAAGAGGCCTATGGTCAGCAGTGACGACTTATGGGTTGTTGCCTATAAGGCCAACAGATGGGGCCAACAAAGGGCAATAGATGATGATGACGATGACGTCTGTTCCAGATGTATGTACTATCGGCAAGTTTGTGAATAGGTTCTAACGCGTTTTTCAAAGTCGAAGTTCGAGTCTATCTCATCTATCTGGACCTAAAAGTTGTCGATACTAATAAATACTTTTATAATAAACACTTTTTAATGCGTCTAAATATTAGTCCAATAAAGAGAACTAGGAGTTACTTACAGCTATTTCTGATAGGAAAGCTATAGCATCACGAGACGGTAGTACTAAATATTCTGTTAGCGTGCACTGCTTACAGTTCATTGAACCGTTTGTGCTAAATACACGTTCAATTACGAGATCACAGCCGGCAATGAAGAGTGAAGTTTTTGATTTATGGAAATGTGTATAATTGCTTTATTTGTCTTGAAGGGAAACTATTTGAGATTCTGTATTATATGAGTCGTGTGATTTAGAGATGGTAATTTAGACTTATTTTATCACCATTCCTTGCCTATTCTTTCTGTGGAGGTTGTCTTAAGAACAAACTAAGAGAACTATACACGTCTTATGAAGATCAGGCCCATAGCGTACCCATAGGCCTATACTAAACTGTTATGTTAAAATTATAGTTAGGTACTTTCGCGCGGTTTCAATCGCTCCGCTCGCCTTCTATTGGTCATAGCGTGATGTTTTATAGCCTATAGCCTTCATGAATAAATGGACTGTCCAACACAAAACGAATTTTTCAAATCGGCCCAGTAGTTCCTGAGATTGAGAGATGGGTTCAAACAAACAAACAAACAAACAAACAGGCAAACAAACAAAGTCTTTAGCTTCATATAAGAAGACTCATAACACTATCGGAGAAATTAGGTGAACAAGTAAATAGGAAATGATAATTTTGCCAATCGGCTTGCAGAGTACCTATCTTTAATTTATTTATGTTAACTTGTATTTCGTTTTTGATCTTGAATATAATATCCTGTTTTTTACTATTTTGACCTCGAACTAGACTTTTATGTAGGTAAACAGTAGAACGTAATATATGGTAATAACTACATAATATCAGTACTAGGTACTAATGCAAAACGGCAATAGTAAAATATTCTTCCAATACTTAAATATTCGTGTTATTTTGTATCTATTTATAAATCAATGTTATTTTGTATTGTATTTACGTATAAATCAGTGACAGAATGTATTTGTACTCAAATGTGTAATGTAAATAAATATGTATTTTTTTACTTTTTATGGTTTGTAAAGGGACAGGTTTCGTTATTTGTTGAAGGTCAGGGACAAGGACTGTGTCTGTTTACTAGTAACAGTTATTTTACAATAAACAAGTTCCAACAAGAAGCAAGATGGCAATGTTCTAATATTAATAAAGCCCTTTATTCTGAATTATTTTCATATTAAAACATGTTATTATTGACAGTTTGTCAAACACCGCGCGGTCACCGGTGACCGCAACCTATTATTCTATAATTGTGTCTATAATGACGGTACTCGACGAGTTAAATGGTTACAATAAATCTGTTAATTCAGTATTCCTTTTGGCAAAGGCCTCCTCTAGCTGGGTCCATTGAATTCTGTCGTGGGGCCCCTCTTCTCTACTGGAGAAGAGATGAAACACAATTATTCCTTCTTTGTTATCCTGTATTTCGAATTGCAATGGGTTTCACACTGGGGTTAATTTTTAAATCACTTTTTTATGGGATAAGCCGGTTAACAAGCAGATGTATCACCTGATGGTAAGCAAATGGGAGGCGCTCATTAAAACTTGAAACACCAGAGGCAGTACAAGTGTATTACCGGCTGTTTAGGTATTTGAGGTTTGTTAGGGATTCGGGGATTGGGGATATTAGGGAGAGGGATAATTGTTACACCGGTAACCCCACTCACACGACGAAACACAACGCGTCGATTTTCTGTGGTATCACTCGAGTCGAGCCGGCCCATTCGCGCAGAAGCATGGTTCTCCCACACTTGCATGTGGCATTTAATGTAACGCAGCACTTTGTTGCACATTCAATACACCAACCCATTGATATTATTTAGCTTTAAATTAGTACTACAACTAAATGGATTTAGTTGTTCTGAAGAACATCCTAGCCATTGAAAGTAATGTTACCGGCCTTAGCACTTATTATTAACATTGACAAGACCGGTTAATCGCCATTTGCCGAACAGCCGGTGATCTCAATGTCCTCCTTTTTAAAAACTAAGATAAGGTCAAATACGTAAGGAGATTCACAATAAAAGTATGCAAAACCAAGGTCGTTTTGGCGACAACAATTAGCGTCTAATTTGCAAACAAATTTGACCTATAACATGTTATTTCAAAGTCAAATTTTAAATGTAGGTTGACACAGTTGTTGTTTATTGAAAAAGTTTAGTAGGTATTTTAAAATATGTATAGATTTCGATAATTAGGTGAAAGAAATTGCTATTTATTAGCACCTAATTCATTTTGTATTCATTACTGTGGTATGTTGAGCCATTGATTCCTCAGTTTCCCTTTTTATCACTGTGTGACGTGAACATTTATTATTTGACTCGAAGCGTTTGTTCGTAGATTTAGATTCAGTCAGGCATCTGGTAGCTAGAACCTATAGATCCTGTATACCTACACAAATTTTGTGCGCACAACCAAAAAGTAAACTCTTGTTTTTTTGACTTAACTTCGTCAAAAATTATTGAGTTCTGTAACCCAAACATTTTTATACATATGAGGTCCCCTTATTTTAGCTTTTCCCGTATTTTTTCAAAAACAGGACAACAGGACTTCACGGCACGGTTGGCGTGGTGGCTTGGCAACTGGCTATCGCGCATCGTGTCGCGGGTTCGATTCCCGCACGGAACAACTCTTTGTGTGATCCAGATTGTTGTTCCAGGTCTAGGTGTCATGTATATGTGAAGTGAACTTGTATGTTTGTAAACATTTGAACTTGTATGTTTGTCGTGTGAGTGAGGTTACCGGAGGCCCAATTACCCTCCCCTTCCTCAAACTCCCCAAACCCTGAATTCCCGACGATCCACAAACTCCTAATCCCCAAAAGGCCGGTAACGCACTTGAAACGCCTCTGGTGTTCCAGGGTTCCATGGGCGACGCCGATTGCTTACCATCAGGTGATCCGTCTGCTCGTTTACCGGCTTATGCCATAAAAAACACACCCCCACGACACAGGAGGAAATCGTAGCGTGGGGCTTCAAATGGACAGTCTCTTTCAAAATGGGACATTTCCTCATGAGCAGCGTGAAACTAGTAGAGCTGTTCTTAGTATTTTCACGTAAGTAACCCGCGATTTTTAGTTAATTTAGTACCTATGTCTCGCGATAGTTATTATAGAAACATCGTCACAAACTTTCGCAATAATACATAATATTCGTAAGAAGTAAGATTAAAGATTAGTAAGAATTTGGTCTTGAAGAAATTAACACTAACCGATTACGGAATTAATCATTGTCACTTTGATACTTGATGAGACGATAGAATAGATAGATAGATAGATAAAATTATAATTCGACATTAAGAATTTCATTTTTTTGCATCGTAATACCTATTTAGATAGCTCGCTTTATCTTTAGTGCCTAAGTACCTATTAGGTAGTAAATTATTTATTAGATAATCAGTTATCAAGGTCGATTAGAAAATACTTAGTAATATTTCGTCATATTATTAAATAAATCCTTCTTAGAATGTTTTAGATTAGTTATGAGTTAATTATTATTTATGGTTAATTTATAGACCGACATAGGAGAACTTGAAGCTTCACTAAACCTGTGGTGTGCCAGAACGCGAAACACTATTTTCTATTGAGTCTCATATACCAGTACCCAATATGTTCAACAAAATAAATTAATCAAGCTCTCGATTACTTCGGTTAATTTTTGGTTCTTTTAATTTTTTGGCAATTAGACAATAGGTACTTGTTAATAATTTTTTTTTTAATGTCGGACTGGTAGATTGTTTTAAATCATTAGACACGTTTTTTTTATTCTTTTACAGAAACAAATACTTTGGACGATATATTGATTTGAGATGTCGCGTGACGTCACTTTTATGTACATTACAATGACCATTTAGCTCCTAAACTTTGATTCGTTTTATCTTAGTATTGTTTAATTATACGACAAAATAAAAAAATATGTATCAAATATTTTTTGATTACGTAACTTATGGACTAATTATGTTTTTAATTTTCATACCCTGTCATCATACCAATTATGAAGGTTTACATTGTACCACGAACTCCATTGGTAGTTGCCAGTGGCGTCACTGAGTGACTGTACCGTTCGGGGTCCGTGGCAAATTCATCGGATGGACCCCCGTCCCCATAACCAAAACAGAGAAGATTAGATGAAAACCTCTGAAACCTCTTCCAGCTGGAGGCCCATGGTATTCTGCCGATTTCCTACCCTGTAGTTACGCTATTGGTAGTTACTTCTTTCACCTCCAATCCGTCTTCCAAGCGTCTAGTCATAACAGCCGCTTTAATAATGGAACACATTTTAAAATAACGTAACGCGCCTGACTTTGGACTCGCTTGAAAAGCCAGACTAGCAAAAAAACCAATCGTTATCACATTATTAAATAATAGCCTAAAAGTCATTTTTCGTTGTTATTTTTGTTATGCAAATTGGAGCCGCGTGTCACCAGGCATGATAGATCATGTTGACAGACTCAATTCTTTGCGGACTTTGGCCAGGTCAAGAGCACTTGTGTAAACAGTATAATAGAATATAATATCGTTTGTTGTATTGTACCCCACAAACCTATCAAACGTTGAGTATGGTCAACATTGAACTATTTCGGTGGTTGAGTACATAGGAGATTCGGTTCGATATTTGGATAACGTGTGAAATTGTCTTTAGTCGTGTTCTTCATTATCTGGAGTTTTGAATATTACCAAAGCCATGTTTGCTGGCAAGCGCTGCTCCAAAGCACAATATTCAATTTTGTACTCTGAAAGAAACACAATAGGAGCGTTAGTCTTAGAACACAATTAAAAATGTATCAGACAATCAGTAAGTATTTAATGACTGTACTCTTAGTGCAATCGAGGAGCAATCAACCAGTATAACGAGTTGCGTTTTCCAGAACACGTGAGAAAATACTCCACAATTTTCTAGACTATGTCTATAAATATTCCACGGAGCAACTGAATCATCTGTGGGGCCAATTAATGGTGTCTTATCAATCATTTTGTTTATCTAGGTTACACACTCTAGACGACTAATTGCCACACAGACTTACACGGTACTCTAAACTCACAGGTCTGATAACGTGACGAGGTGATAGCATTGAGATGATCTGGTTGGTAACTCGTGTACTGATACTGTTATTCAGATATTATTAAGGTCGGAAGTATTTTTTTTTCTATAAGGCCAGGGTCAGATTTATTTTTATAAAAATAGTAGACAATTAAGACACATGGTATGGCATGAATAAAACATGAATAATGAATTGTTGTTTTTTTTTTCAATAATTCTTTTTTTCATATCTAAATACATGAAACTTTGTTTACTTAGGCTCAGACGAAGTACCTTCCCGTTACATTTCTGGTACAATAGTGGCACAGAACAGAAGGCTTAATAACAATTACAGTAACATTATAAGTAAAGATAAAGGAATATAAATAAAGTTTGTGTCTGCCATTCCAAATAGAGGTTACCGAACAACAACACACTGAATGGCTGCTGTATGGATACTAGAGAAAGAGTATGGAAAAAAATGTAGCAAAAATGCAATGAAGAACGTTTGATTGAGGAGAATGGAAGAAGCGAACCATTAGGGAGAATAGAAGAAGCTAATAGGGGATAACGCTAGGACGATAATGACGATGATGAAAAAATGAAAGTAAAACCCATATATTAAATCAACCCACAATAATAGGGATTTTTTTTTAAGGGGGGTAAATCATCGAATGACTGCTCCCTAAATATTTAGTAGTAAGATAATGATTTGACATTATCAACTACTTAAGCCTACTACTAACTACATTGGTATTTTAGTTAAATAATCGACTTTGTTATAATATCAATGTTGCGACTACCCAAGTTAAGTAAGTTAAAATGATAATTTGGGGTTAAACTGACTTTTTAATCGCACCAAAGTCATAGTTTTTAATTCTACGAGTGCTTGTTCAATGAAAAAGTCGTATGACATGATTGTTTACGTCAGCTCAGGCTCAGTAATAATTGGTTGCCGGTTCATTGTGCTATGCAATCAGAGCCAGTGGAGTGTATTGTTTAACAGAGGCCTTAGTATGAGTTTCATTTACGTTTAAAGTATTCGTAACGAGTTCGCGTTCGGCACTCTGATTGGCCGGCGCCAATGAAGCAACCAATCGGAGCGCCGAACGCGAACTCGTTACGATTACTTTAAACGTAAAACAAACTCGTACTAATGCCTCTGATTACGTATTGTTTCATACTTTGATCCACGCTGCGTATGACATAAGCGGTATTTTGCGCTGTATTTAGCAAATTGAAAATGTTATAAAACGATTAAATTTATTAAGGACGAAATGCATTATACATAATTGAATGAGTATGTTATAGTATTCAACTAGCGACCCGCCCCGGCTTCGCACGGGTGCAATATGCATGTATTATACATACAAACCTTCCTTAAGAATCACTCTATCTATTAAAAAAAACCGCATCAAAATCCGTTGCGTAGTTTTAAAGATCTAAGCAGACATACGGACATACAGCGAAAGCGACTTTGTTTTATACTATGTATATATTTATTATATTGATGATACTCATTATTTTTTTGTTCAATTTGTGTGTGGAATTATACCCAGTTTTTGGGACTGTCAGATCGGTACTCGTGGTGTCAGAGCTCGGAAGTTCAATAATCACGTCATCAATGCGATTGTTATCCTCGTGTATATACTTAGGGTTGACACAGCATGTTATGACGTTATGGCACTGTCAATATATAATATCTGAGCAAAATTATTTAAATGTAAGGTTATGCTGGTTCTTATGTCTCCTAATCATACACTTAATCTGATCACTATGTTAATGACCTTCGCAACAGTATAATTGTTATTGTACCTTGATGAAAATCTTCATGTAGGTACTATTACTATTCCACGTCAATTGGCTTATCTAGCACGTTGATAAAATTTAAGCTTAGTACATACATTCATGTTGGCTTATCACAAACTACAACGGACTTTGATCTTTTTCAAGGAAATACTGCAACATTATGTCATTCTGCTCTAGGCTTTTATTTGTCATTGGTAAAACATCTAATTGTCTGTCAACAATTCAGGGTTATCCTCAAATCGATCTTAGTGCTATAGAATTAAAGTTGAAATTACAATAACCGCAAAGATTTGTAAGGAAATGTCTAAAACGCGTTTAAAAATGTGTCATATTTGTTGGTCCGGAAATAAAGTATAATATATTTTCGTGTTATTTCTTTACAGGAAAGCGCCGAAACTAAGAAGACCTACACTTACGCTCAGGTGGAAAAGAATACGTCAGTCTTCGCAACTTCATTGTTAAAGAAGTTCGGTTTGAAGCCGGGAGATGTCGTGGCTGTTATGTTGCCAAATTGTCCCGAATTCCCCGTGGTGGCGTTCGGGAGCTTCCTAGCGGGATGCGTGTTAACAACTGTCAACCCTATTTATAAAGAGTGTGAGTATATTTTTGTTCGTTAGTTTATTTTAGGAGGGTCACCGAACTAAAGCCGACATTTTGATTATGCTCAGTCAGTATTATTATTTATTTCCTAGACAGCAAAAGAAAGATAACCATCCATTGCTTTGTAAATTGTAGGTACATGAAAATAATAAAATGAATGCGTCATCAAAATAGAACATAAATTTGTTTGTGTAAATAAATTATGTGTGTAGGTAGAAACTGAAGAAATACAAGAACGGTCACCCCACGGTAGATAAAATTACATTAAAGAAATAAAATAAATAAACCAACAATCTCAACATGATCGTCGAAATTCGACGACAAATAATATATTAAAATACAGCAATACTATGTAAATTACATTTATAATTTGATAAAGGAAGTATGTGCAAGACAAAGGGCGATAGGTAAGCAATTTTTAGGACTTCTTAGGCCAATTACGGCCATTCAAAAATTGCCATAGCGGACGGTATTTCACGTCCACACGGCGGGGTATTGGTAAAGTTTTCAACTAGCAATAATCGCACCTCGGATTAACCTCATTGGTTACGATATTGCCTCTGCGCAAAGTTAACTCACTCAAAATTCCGGGCGGACCCAACCAAACCGATGTAACGAAACCATAGCGCGATCTATCTCGATCCCATCGCCATCTATCGAGCTATCGTGTAGTTTTTTTTCCGCGCGCCAGCTACCCATATTTATTAAATGTTAATACTAATTAATTACACATTGACATTGTGTTGAAAAGAAATATTGCATGATTTAGAAGTCATATATATGAATAATATATTTGTTTTACAGCTATTGTTGAAGATCAATGTAGATTTGTATAATAATTTAAAAATTTTAGAGTGGCCTTAGTACCGTGATCTCATCGCACTGATGTGCGAATATTTATTTTTTGACGCTAATATAATCTCAGGGCTTGATATTAAAGATAAATGTGTAGATAACGACACGGAAATGTTAAGATAATTGAAAGAGAAAAATATGCATAAGTTCACTGAAAATTACTACCTATTTGTTTTTTTTGAAGTATAAGATAACGTTGATGGAAATATTGCACGAAATTCAGACAACAATTAAACTAATACAAATATCAAGATGGATCACTTAAATATGTATTATTAGAAAGTTATTATTAAAATAATTCATAATAAGAAATGAATGGAAACTAAAAACAAAATGATAGCGGGATCAGAAAATTAAGAAAATGGTTGTGACCTTGAAACATACCTCTATACTAATGGAAAGAGCTTCAAATAAATAAAACGATTTTGGTATTATAGGCTTAGGGAGGTAAAATTTTATCAACATCTTTATCTTGAGAACTAAAATCCTATTGCCAGATATTGTATAGGCCTACCTCGAAGTGAAGTAGGTGGAATTGATTGTGTTATAAAGCATTCAATATTACCTACTTAATACAATATTTTATGTATGGCATAAGCCGGTAAACGAACAAACGAATCACCTGATGGTAAGAAATCGGCGCCGCCCATGGACACTTGAAACACCAAGGCGTTACAAGTGCGTTACCGGCCTTTTGGGAATTGGGAATTTGAGGATTGTAGAGGTTTCGAGGATTGGGGAGACTAGGGAGGGGGTAATTGGGCCTCCAGTAACCTCACTAACACGACGAAACACTACGCAAGCGTGTGTTTCACGTCGGTTTTCTGTGAGGCCGTGGAATCACTCCGGTCGAGCCGACCCATTCGTGCCGAAGTATGACTCTCCCACACTTCATTGTCATTGATTGTAAGAATAATCGACTCACTTCGAGAGTTCGAATTGACCTATTAAAGAATAGCGTACCTGTTCCATAATTTTACTATTATCTCGTCGTGCTTTTTTACCGACACCCTGATGATACAAATACTACAAAGAATATATAACTATTCCTATTGAGATTCCTCAACCATTACAATATTTAATTCGTTCGTCGATCCAGAACACTATATGTAACAATATTTACTTTAACTATTTGCCGTTTTGAAAATATTTTACGATGACGTATAAAGAGATTATTATTCTGGTGCCTTTAATATGGGTATTTTATATTAGTGCTATAGATGTTGTAAACTCAATAGTATTTTTATTACCTCCTTCGATAACAAACTTTATTGCACAATGAATGTTTTCAGAATTTCGTTTATCACTGCCTGCGTTACATTACATGCTAAAACTAACACCTCAATTGTTTCGTCTTTTATCTTCCATTTTTAGTTCATAATGATGATTTGAGTATTTTTTTAACATATTGTCAACTTGTATCGTAACTTTTAGTTCTGTTTATGTCAGGATTTTCATTGCCATATTATATGATTTTTTCCGCGTCTTCTCATTCCTTTCAAAATTGTTTTCAGTCATCTATCTATTTCAAATGACCTTAATTTCAATACCCTATAATTTTAGAGTAAAGTATAATAGTAAACCCACTTAGCACTATTTTGCATGTTTTATGATTGCACGGTTGGCGAGGTGGCTGGGCAACTGGCTGCCGCCCAACGTGGCACGGGTTCGATTTCCGCACGGAACAATTCTTTGTGTGATCCACAGGTTGTTGTTCCGGGTCTGGGTGTCATGTGTATGTAAACTTGTATGTTTGTAAACGCACCCAAGATACAGGAGAAAATCCTAATGTGGGGCAATGGTTAAAAATTAAACTCCACATTATTTGGAAGGTCAAATGCAAAAGTATTATCAGAAATAAGACAGACATTATTCTAATGGGATTAACAGGAGCCAATGGTTTTTTAAAACATAAACATGTCAAATATTCGGCGACAATAAATTTTTGCTTCGTCATCATTCACACTATCTAAGAAAAAGTTACTACCTATAAAGAGAGCAAAGAGCATTAGTTATCGAATAATATCGATCATGTTCTAACGTCGTGCCCCCTAAGATTAGATACCGTCCTCACAATCGGACATTTATTGCACATTACGATAAAATTTACCAAAGATCGACTCCAGCGAAGCGATATCAATTTTACAACTGTAACAATAGGATATGATAAGTCATCAAAATGTTAATCCATTGTAAAACAGCTGTGGTCATTGATAATAAGGCATAACTTTGGCTGGTTTAGGTACCTATATTTAATAATTGTACATTAGTGCTTCCTGTAATTTGTAGGTGGGTAACAGCTTCGATTAATGAGTCTGAAGTAGGTAGACTATTAAAAAAAGACGCAAATGCAACACAAAGACGTTTAATAAATGAAATCTGTGATAGATTTTTATCGCTAAACCGAAAATAAAATCCTAATAAAGGTGTATTTCTTCAACAGTAGACGTATTCCGATCTAACTGACGATGATATTGTTGAATATTTTGACTCGCAATTTATTTTTGTGTTAAAATGTTTTTTTTTAAAAACGTTGCCCCACCGTAGGGTTTTCTCCTGTGTCGTGTACATAAAAGTTCACATACACAATGACACCCATACCCAAAACCACAATTTGTGGATCACACAAAGTGTTGTTCTGTGCGGGAATCGAACCCGCGACCCATTGCACGGCAGCCGGTGCCTAGCCACCGCACCAACTGTGCAGTTTAATCTTTGGGTATATCCGCACCAGCTAAGCTATAGCAAATAAAGATTCGGAAATATCTTTATTTGCAAAAGGTTTAACAAAATGGGTGTGCCAAA
Source organism: Spodoptera picta (assembly GCA_038387885.1). Classification (NCBI taxonomy): domain Eukaryota; kingdom Metazoa; phylum Arthropoda; class Insecta; order Lepidoptera; family Noctuidae; genus Spodoptera; species Spodoptera picta. The sequence continues at coordinate 816,493 of JAZHFQ010000452.1, forward strand.
GCTGATGACAGCTGAAATACTTAGGCAATATCATAAAAAGGGACTGAATTGGATATACATGATAAAAATAATTCTGAATAATGTAATGACTTTCAACACACACCTAGTAGGTACTTACGCGCTCAATAAACTGATAAATAATGATGATTTTGGAAAATTTTATCCTCACGCAATCATATCAAGCAATTGCTAATTATACCAAGGATAACATACATATTTTTAGTTATAATTTGCTGTCTTATTTTTATCAGTAGTCGTGCCTATAGTGCATTTTTTAGCTTAAGTTATCAAGAAATAAGTATTATAGATATTGTGTTATTGTAGGATATAAAGAATCTGGTATTAAAGGGTGTGGTGTAAAGAAAAACAAAATTATCAGTCGACGTTGCATATAGAACGCAATGCATTTATTCAAACATTGCTTCACATGTGTACACACTGCTACACATCGAGCTTTACATAACCAGTATAAACTGAACGTTAAATGTGCGGAAAGATGATGCGACGCGACACCAGGATAAACTGGTTTTGTGTAGATTGATGTGTGGCCGTGTGTACATTCATCTACTTTTTAATACTTACGTTATAAGGTCTCTTGTAATAAAGGAGATTTGGATCTATTGTTGAGAATTTAATTGGATAATCTTGATTTCGAGACTTCCATAGGTTCTTTAACGGTTTTTTTTCTATACCATTGACACTTTATACATTTGTGTTAATTCTGTATTTTTCTTTCTTTACAGTCGAACTCAAACATCAAATAACAATCACAGAGCCAAAACTGTTCATAACAATACCAGAATGCCACGACATCGTTTCAAAGTCTTTGAAGGCAGCTAACATACAAGCAAAAATAGTTCTTGTTGACAATCCTAGCAAACCTGTTCCTGATGGTGTTGTAAGATATTCAGAAGTAGCAGAATCGGGTGAAGCTGATTTTGGGCTTTTAGACAAAGTGGAAAGGAAAGGAGATGATGTGGCTTGTATTCCATTTTCTAGTGGAACTACTGGATTACCCAAAGGAGTGGAGATAACCTTTGACAATATACTAGCTGGTATGGAAGTTATGCATCAAAAAGAAAACTGTTTTCCTCACGTAGCAAACAGTAAGTTTTACAATTATTTTATGCCGTTAATATAGTTTTATTTTCAGTTTGGATAATATTTCTTGGTTTATTTTAGACCTGGTAAATTAGTTTGGCAATTTATTGTTGATACTGGTTTTTTCGTAAATTGAGCTTACCTGAAATAAGTTTGAATCTGTCTAGTGCCAGTTTAAAAGAGTTTTTATAAATATTTTTACTTTTTCTTGCTTCCAGATTTTTCATAATGATATCTTTAAAATCTATTCGGTACCCACATAAATTCTTTTAAATACATTGTTTTAATTCTGTACAAAATTATTTTATAAATTAACATAATGCCTTTATTTGTCTAATAATAATTATCAAATTAACTAAAAATCGCGGGTTACTCACGTGAATAGAAGAAATGTTCTATTAGTTAGATCGTGCACTCTGCTTATGAGAAAGAGCCCCTCTGTGGCTCGTACCTAGTAGAGCTATTCTCAGTATATTCACGTGTGTAACCCGCGAGTTTTAGTTAATTTAGCACACTAAATGAGACATATCTCATGATAGTTACTTTAAAAAAATAATAATTACCGTCTGATAAAATAGCACAATAGACAACAATATCTCTCTCAGGGATTCGCATTATTATGACTGGTTCAGAGGGAATTTGGATCAAAATAGGTAGGTATTTTTCTGTAGCTATCGAAGACTAAAATCACACCTTTTAAATGAAGAGTATATAAGTATTTTTGACTACACCAGTATACCGGGAACAATCGTCGGTTTAAAAATCTAGTAATATCTTTACCGAATTCCGAACCCTTGTCATCATTATGGAGTTATTCTAATACCATATTTATTTCTATCTTCAGGTGATTTCCAAGATATTCTTCCTGCATTCCTGCCATTCTTCCACATTTATGGGTTAGTGATTGGTCTCATGGGCCATCTGTCCAAGGGCTGCAAACTGGTCACTATGGCCAAATTCTCCGCTAGCATGTATTTGGACATTTTGAAGACTCAACAAACAACGCTGCTTTATATCGTTCCTCCTGTTGGTAAGTAAAATGCTTCACATATTCTTTAGCAACATAAATAACATAAACTCCTTTATTGCTGGATTATTTTTGTGGATTATGAATTTCTTTTACATTCGCGATTAGATTCTTACGTTTGGATTGGGGTTCACAGTTTAAAAAGTACAGCGTGTATCAAACGGCACCACTGCCCGGTCTCTGTTAATGGAGCAGCTCTTTAGTCGTGTGTCATGCGGAAACAGTGTATCTTTCATGATGTTTTACAATATTTCAGATTTATTGATTCGCCATCATAAATTTCTTTACAGCGATACTCCTGGGCAAGCACCCAGATGTGAATGAAACACACTATCGTTCCGTCCGACATATCATTTGCGGTGCTGCACCGCTAGCTGGATCTGATGTTGAAGCTATTTTACAGAAGAGTAAAGTAAGTCTCTTGCCTGATTCGTTTAATCATAACTATTAATTTCATTTTACATTTAATTATATAGTTTATTAAAATCAGGTCTAATTCAATTCGACAGTAAACCATTAAATACACGGAAGAATATCACACCTATGTGTAAATTCATATGGACCGTGAGCAAGGATACTTACATCAAATTATAATGAACAGATATTTGACAATACTCAGCCTAACTCTTTAACCCACACCAAGCATCTTATGCAGCTCTATGTATAAGTACTCATATCGTTAGTACTATCAATATAAAAAAATCTCAGTAGTAGTACGGAGTCTGGAAATGTGCCCCGTATATGGCAATAGGCTAACCCCCTATTACATGGGACTCAACATAAATAGTGAAAGGTGGACGTTACATTGCACAGTTACATTAAGTGCCGTAATGAACACCTCTGCCTACCCCTTCGGGGATAAAAGGAGTGATGTCATGTTTTGTTACTTTCACTATTGACATTTGAGCTATTGTTCTGTGATCCTCTCCTTAGTGCATTGATCCATTGTCCTTTCTATTCTCGCATTATTTTTATATCTTATCTTTTACTCTTAAACCATTGTATTGTTGTCGATATCGTGTCGTTCAAGCCATTTAATTCTACTTAATTCAATTATTACTTAAATACATTATTTTTGGACAAAAACAGGCTTGTATCGACATTTGTTAATGACTTTCACGCTATCTTGTAGACTTTTGACTTTGACTAGACTTTGATCTTTAGATTTACAGTGCATTCTAAGTTATAAATATTAATTTAATCAATCAGTGTTACTTTTTGATAACTTCTGTGCATAGAAATGTTCTCAGTTCAAAATAGTCATGTTCAACCTTTGTCCTCATTGATGATTGGATAGAGGAACCAATGTTTTAAATACCAATGTTCGTTGTTGTCCTAGTTATTTAAATCACGATCCATTAACTTTAACTAAGGAGACGTGCCTACTACCGTAATGAGATAGGGCAAATAGATTCGACCTTGTCCTAAGGGCCGTGATTTGTCGTATTACTAAATAACATAACATAACATTACATAACATCACGCCTTTTATCCCTGAAGGTGTTGCCAGAGGTGCACATTATGCCACTGTACAATGTAACACCCACTTTTCACTATTTATGTTATGAGTCCCATGTAATAGGGGGTGAGCCTATTGCCATACACCGGGCACAATTCCAGACTCCGTACTACTACTGAGAATTTTGTAAAAACCCAGTAATACTTTGCCCGATCCAGGAATCGAACCCGAGACCCCTTGCCCGGCAGTCGCACTTGCGACCACTCGGCCAACGAGGCAGTCTTACAAAATACTAAATAAAAATTGTGACTGTATTCCTTTATGAAATGTTAGAATCCATATGAATGACTGAACAATAAATGTTTCAATGAACTAATATAGACAGGGTCTTTCCCATCGTGGTAGACCACAATTTTTACATTCATGTGTGCTAATTATAAGGAACGTTGTGGTTATTTGTTTATAGGAATTATAGGATATTTATCAGGTCTAACCAGTTTGTCCTGTTAAACCTTGAAGGCTTTTGTAAACTTTATATCCATGTTTGTCTGATTAGACAACCATCTTCTTGACAATTACAATGATACAAAAGAGTGCAATTTATTTATAGACTTCCAAAGGTTGTAAAATCTTGGCCTACTGCACATGTACATTATCTATCCTTGTCCTTTTCTCGTCTCTTATAAACATTATTGACTTACGACATCTTTGGAATTCCAGCGACCAATTGAATTCAACCAAGGCTTCGGTATGACGGAGACCACGTCGTTGGGTACATCGACCTTTAAGGGCACTAAGAATGTGGACTTCAACGCTTGTGGTGTACCCATGGCGAGCGTGCAGCTCATGTTCGCTGATCCTTTTACTGGAAAACCGGTTCCTGTTGGACAAGTAAGTACCAGAAACACAATTGTGTAGTTTCAGGATAAGAAAATTAAAAATCTAATTAGTCCGTCAGTTAGATAATGAAAAAATATTAGACACAATTTTTTTTTATTTTCTCGTATAAAGTTACAACACTTAGATAGGAGTGTGTTTGTGTTACAACGTTACAACGTGCTACATTTTTTGTGGCGTCACACGACATTTCAAATCAATATATCGTCGAAAGCATTAATTCAATATTGTGAGAAAAGAAAAAATACGTGTGTAATGTTTTAAAATAAACTACCAGACGGACATTAAAATAAAATTTAGGAAACTACCTCTACAATATTATGCATACATTGTTATTGAAACCATCTGTAACAATATGTTAAATATTGCATCGTACAAACGTTGTAACCCTTTTTAAACTGGGTATGAATTTATGATTGATATTGTCACCACGAAATCTCACAATATTGCTCAGATCGGCATTTTTAGGGAAAAAGATTAGTTTGTTGTTGTCGATATCATTTACTGAAGCTGAACAAAATTTTGCCTTCTGTATGCTGTTATTTGTTAATGTTTCTCTTTTAATTTTAATTTTCTTTTAGTCTGGTGAAATGTACATCAAGAGTCCTACAGTGATGAAGGGATACCACAAAAACCCTAAAGCAACAGAAGAAACGATGACCAAGGACGGTTTCTTCAAGACTGGAGACATGGGGTATTTCAAACCTGGCGCCGGATTATTTATTACTGATAGGATAAAGGAATTGATTAAGGTAAGGCAAGAAAATAATAATATTACAAATTCTGTGTTATCTTGACTTTATCCGGTTTCAATTTATTACGTTAAGAATAATAAATTGAAGCTGATAGCAAATAATATCTGTAGTAGTAATGTTAATAATATATTATTGCCATCAGTCAGACATATACGTAAAGCTATATACAATCCCGAAATTGAAAATCACTTGCACACTGATTGACAGTGACTATTTTTCTCAGTAAACTAATAACACAGTCATGAAATGATGTCATGTCATGTCAGTCATGAAATCACAACAATTCCTTCAATTTCCAGGTCAAAGGCATGCAAGTTGCACCAGCTGAACTAGAAAGTCTATTACGGACACACCCAGCAGTGCAAGACGCAGCTGTCATCGGCGTACCTCATGAATTCTACGGAGAAGCACCAAAAGCTTTCATCATCAGAAAGAATGGTCTAAAGATCACAGAAGAAGAGCTACAAGATTTTGTGGCGAGTAAAGTAGCAGTGTACAAAAAGATTGAAGAAGTCATGTTTGTTGACGAAATCCCTAAAACGGCGTCTGGTAAGATCTTGAGGAAAGAATTGAAGAAGATGTACGCGTAGTAGTGGAAGACATGCTAACTTAGATGCTTCTGGATCGAGGACTGAACCAGATCTAAAATCACTTTATAGATAAGACAAAGAACATGGTTGTCTCGTTAAAAATGAGCTGCTTAGTAAGAAATGCTTAATAACCTCTTGTCTGTAGATACGTGAGACACAATAGAAAACATATTGTGTTCCTCGTAAATCTGCGTTCAGACAGACAAGAGGTTAAATAAAGATTGTCAGAAAATAAATCTGTTTACTGAGAAAAATTTGGGACTTGCGGGATTTCTTTTATACGAAAAACAAATCACAAGCAAGTAAAAGGATTTTGTCAAGAAAGTTAAAGAGATTTTAGGTTTTGGTCTAATCCACCAGTAGAAAAGTTAGCAATAGATCAAGTGCCTTATCGTATGTTTTAGAGAATGGGACGTTTTCTGGTTACTATGTAATTGTTCAGTAATTTTTGTACAGCTACAAGTTAGGTTGAGGTTATTCAAATACCGGCCATATTCGATTGTAAATAATTACCAATGTTCTTTATCTTAATCATTGTTATAGAGGTAGTAACAGTGGTTGCTTAGCAAAAGTGACTTCTATTGTCTTTATCATTACGGTGGGTATTTGAATAGTCTTTTGTTGTAAATACTTTTATTATGATGAAGTTTGGATGCTAGGAGCTTATTAATATTATTTGTTGGTTAGGTAATGGAGTGCCTTTGAATTTTTATCAATTGAACTTTGTATGGTGCTAATTCTGTTAAAGGTATCTTGACTATTACTATGTGCGACATAAGATCTACGTTCAATACCAAAGGTTAAGTCAAATTTAAAACCACATAAAGTGAGAACAGTTCCTTTTCCTATCTTCCAATGATTGTCTTTTGATTGATGGGATGGCTGAATGTGAAAGTCATGTGTTGGTAGGAACACGCTGGCTTGACTGTCACAATGGCCTCCCAGAAAACCAGTCGCATTCACCTCCCTTTAAAAGCCAGCAATAGCTTACCTAATTGTAACTTCTGTCGAGTTACGGGACTTACGGGTGTTCCTCTGCGGTACATTACTTAATATCAGGTAATTCGTCTGCTTATATTCCCAAATCGCTTGCGAAATCTATGACAGTTTTTATGTCCCTGAGACGCATAGGATTTCATTGTCCCTATTGTTTTGTTTGTTGGTCGATTACTTCAATTCTGTATGTCATGAGCTCTTTTAATTTTGTTTATCTATTTGTTTTCATCATTTCGGTGTTACAATAGATTTAAATTTGTTCTTACACCAGAATTAGCATCATTAAGTTCTCTATCCACTATCACATTGTTATCGCATTTACTTTGTTAAAGTTTTGGAGGATTTAGTTTATACAGGATAATTATAATGAGCGGTGATTTACTTTGGGAGATAAACCTCGAATAACGAAAGGTTGATATTAAAGCAATTTTCTGGATTTTGGATTATCTGGTTACTATATATTAAGTTGAATAAAATTGTGCATGTTTTTGAAAAATCGTAGGAGTTTTTTGGTTAGAACCTTCTAGAACCTTAATAACTATGATTTTGGCAGAAATATTTGTATAGAATTTAAAGAAAAAGTTTCGTTATGTAATCAAATCCAGATTATCTTTAATTTTTTTTTGTTATATTGATCTCTTTATGGAAAAGATAGAGCCAAAATATGTCTGCGTGTCATGTCCATGAAAATGTTATTTACTTACATTTTTGTCAAAAATATTCACGTACACAATTACAAATATGCGCCATATAAATGAGTGCATAAAATACCTAAATAAGAGAATCGTTTTTATATTTTAGCTTATAAGAAATAAACTAATTTTATATAACAAACGTGATTTCATTTTTTAACATAACATAACATCACGCCTTTTATCCCCGAAGGGGTAGGCAGAGGTGCACACAGAAGTAACACCCACTTTTCACTATTTATGTTATGAGTCCCATGTAATAGGGGGTGAGCCTATTGCCATATACCGGGCACATTTCCAGACTCCGTGCTACTACTGAGAATTTTTTAAAAACCCAGTAATAATTTGCCCGACCCGGGAATCGAACCCGACACCCCTTGCCCGGCAGTCGCACTTGCGACCACTCGGCCAACGAGGCAGTCAAATTTCGGATAGTCATCCTTCGAATTCACAATTCTTGGCCAATTGATGACTTAATTTTTTAATCCTGTTTTAATTTTAATATTCTGTTTTCATAAACAGCAGGTGGCGCTAGTGAGTTTTAAGATCCCCTAATAGTTAAGCGTTAATCATTTGATACATCGTACCTAAAATGCCCAAAATTTGTTCATGCAAAAGTAATCTCTAAACATCGGAAATAAGGTCTATAATGAAGTCAGTGGATAGCGATCACCAATCACCAGTAACCGCTTGGGGTTTGAAGGCCAACACGCATTGTTCAAGGGTGGTGATTAATGCTCAAACATTCTCCGTTTTAGAAGAGGATTTGCTGAGCAGTGGGCATTTATAGGCTGTTGATGAACAATAATATCTATGACTAAAATAATAATAAAAAGTAAGATTAAATATTTACCTACAAGTTTTTAAGATTAACTAACATAAATAGTAATCTTACAGGTATTTTATTAACATAGATTTTATAATTATCACTGTCAAAGAGGTATCGAACAGCCTTGTTGTTGACTCGAATAAATTTACGATAAAATAACCGGAGGTTCAATCTTTGTTTACGCTATAATAATAATTTTATTAGTACACTGAACTGTAATACTTACGTCATAGAGATTAAATTACTTTAGGCAGTATTTGGATTGATAAAACTTTGTAAACAACTTCACCGGTGTTTATGATAACAATATTTATGTCTCTCTATGAAGATAGGTATATTTTACACTTTATTACAAGTAATTAAGACACAATTGTTACGATTCTGAGTCATTTTTGCTAATTTTTTTCTTCTAGACTATTTTATAGCTCGCTTTAATGTTTTTATTGTTCCTTCCTTCACTTTGTTAGAAATAGAGAACAAACAAGCGTGATGTTAATATATTAATTTTTTAAAAGTAGTGCCATCTAGCATTGCTTAGTAAAAAACAATTTCTTGTTATATTCTGGAAACGAATACTAGATGTCACTAGCATAACTATGAAAGTGTATTGTTTACAATGATGTAAGCAAAATATTTGTCGTGTACTTTTAATGAGATATTATTTATTTATATTGTACGTTTATGTGCCAACTGACTTTTCTTTACATCGTTTAAGTTTTTTCTGGTGTTATAGTCGCTCTAAAATACTTTTCTAGACTAGAAACTAATCGTGAGAGTGGCAAAGCACAAAATGACAACGGCTAGAGATGTTTTATATCTACTTATTATGAATATTTAAGTATCTATATCTACTTACTTATCTACTTTACGTAACGATTGTTTAATTATGTAATACTTAGATATCTATTATTTGTTTAACGAAGTAGATGCCTACTAAAACTGACGTTCTTTTCCATCCATTCCATCATTTTTGTTAAATATATTAATTAAGATACCTAAGCGATAAAATAATTTCCATGATTTTATGAATACAACCTTGTTGGTGGCGCGCTGGTGGGGCAATGGCAGTGGTAACATAGCTGACTTCGTACACGCACGCATTTGTCTCAAATGCGGTGTAAACTAAAACTGAGTATAGAGTATAGAGACAACACTACAACGTTTTCCAAATAACGATGTCAAATGGATCTTGTACTATTTACTTAGGTACTTAAAGAAGCCGAATGTAGAAAGTGACATAAACACCTTAGCAGTTTTAAAGGTGGTTTTAAAGTGCATGTCTTAGTAAACAAGTGATATTGTATTAAATAACTCGTTATTTTTCTATTTACTTATTTAATACATTTTTAAATTTATTAAAAAATCGTAACTGTCAAACACCGCGAGGACACCGGTGAACGCAACCTATCTTTCTTTAATTGTGTCTATAATGACGGTACTCAAAGAGTTAAAGAAGATTTTTTTTTTTTTAAGGGGGGAAAATCATCGAATGGCCCGCCTGGGTGAGGCGGGAGGGAGTGTCAGACTCTTACTGACTAAAAACCACCCCGTTCCTTCTCCTGCACGTCGAGCCGGAGCCCCGGTTACCCGTTAGGTTCTCCGCGACAAAGAGTTAAAGAAGATTGGCGATATATTAAAGAAGGGCCTAATTAAAAGTACCCTTAACCGACGAGCATGCATGAAAACATTGATGACTGTTGATCAAGCGAAAGAGGTATGTAGGAATCGTAGTAATTGGCGTTCCCTAGTCTCTGCCTACCCCCATGGGAGATAGGCGTGAAGTTATGTATGTATGTAAAAAGTTGTAGCCTACCGGTAACGGTAGAAATCCATGCTGCTGCGGTCAGGGCTCCAGAGAAAGGAAAGCAGCCTACGATGGAGCACGCCTAAAAATACTTATCTAATACAGATACAGAGGTTTGCTGTAATCAAAATATACAGAATACTCGGTTGCCAAAGGTAGAAAAAAAATATAGGTACAGAATGTAAACAGAACGCTCTCGAGAACGCTGACAAAAAACAGTTTTTACAACTTTCATCGTTTTTGTTTTTTGTATTATTTCATGCAACATCAGCTCTTTAAGCGGTTGATTATAACTATCACTACATCACTACATAGTATAAAACAAAGTCGCTATCCGCCGTCTGTCTGTCCCTATGTATGCTCAGATCTTTAACTAGGCAACGGATTTAAATCCGTTGCCTAGTTTAAATACGATAATCGTATAATACATGCATATTGCACCTGCGCGATGCTGGGCATGTCGCTTGTTATTTTTTTTTATATAAAAAACATTTGATTCCTTTTTTTATGGCTTAACTCGTCGAGTACCGGTTTTGTAGATACAATTATAGAACAATAGGTTGCGGTCACCGGTGACCGCTTGATGTTTGACAGTTTAAGCCGATAAACGAGCAGATGGATCACCTGATGGTAAGCAATCGGCGTCACCCATGGAACACCAGGGGCTTTACAAGTGCGTTACCGGCCTCTTGGGGATTAGGAGTTTGAGGATCGTTGGGGATTCAGGAATTGGGGAGATTGGGGAAGGGGAGGATAATTGGGCTTCCATTAACCTTACTCACACGACGAAACACAACGCAAGCGTTGCTGCATGTCGGTTTTCGGTATATTATTTTGTTCATGTCTCTTTCTTGTGTGTCCTACTCCGAGTTATGTGTACTTTCTTAGATTATCTAGACAACACCGACAAACGGTGAAGAAAAACATCGTAAGGAAACCTGCACTTTCATATAATTTCTAATTATAAATTTGGAATCGCCAACCCGCATTGAGCAAGCGTGGTGATTAATGCTCAAGACTTCTCCGTGTGGGTAGTGGCTTTGCTTAGCAGTGAGCATTTATAGGCTGTTGATGACGTTCATGTTTCTTGAATTACGCCTGAATTGATGTTTTTCTTTATTTCTTTAATAACCTTAATTAAAACTTGTTCAGACAAGCAGGCTTAATTCTTTAACACAGATGTCCATGTTCAACTACAAGGTCCAAATTAACGAACTGTAAAAATAATATTATTTGTTAACATTTTTAACAAATGGTCTGTCCATGTATTATTTAAGTGTGATATTTTTCCTAATTTACCACATGAAATCATGGACATTCGGATGAATACTGAAAACACTTAATACGTCAAATGTGTATTTATAGATGATGCTGAGATAAAGGCAACTTGGTGATGTTTTCGATCTTAATCCTGCTTCGTCATGCTGATTTTATATTGCATACGTTTTGGGGAACAAAATGCATGTAGCATGAAGTTTATGTTATTTATCTTCCTTATCTAGACAATAAACATTACCACTTATTGCCACTTGATGACAGACGGCAGATGTTGGACATGCTCCTTCTTTATGATATCCTGCGGGGTGGGATAGACAGCAGTGATCTCTTGTCATGCGTTGAATTCTGCACGCACAGGTGTCGAACAAGACATACTCACTTGCTTAGTATACCCTCACATCGTACGAATTATGGGAAAAATGCTGTTATGACTCGACTACCTCGCATTTACACAGAGAAGTTTGAGAGTGTGGATATATTTAATTTGTCAAAGGTATCCTTTCGTAAGTCGCTTATACAAATACTCACTAGTGCGTGACTCTTATAACATTATTATTCTTCTTAATTATTGCTTTATAAAAAAATGTCCTTGATTGTTTAATTTTATTTTATATTGCTCACTCTCCTACTTTTACCTAACGCATGCTGAAAAACTCTGTTATTGGCTTAAGTTTCCATACCTTGTCATTATTATAGATGTAGCATTTACTAAATAAGCTGTTGAGTTTTCTGTAATAAAAATAAATAAATAAATAAAAGAACAGTCTAAAAAAGTAATCTTATTATGAACAGGAACACCTATTTTTTCAGCTGTTTCCACTGATCAAGATCTAAGCCACGATATATCTCTGTTATTTTTTTGCAGCGGAGGACTTCTCGGGTTGCCGGGGCCGAGCCGGGCTCGAAGTGCAGCAGTAGGAACGGGGTGGTTTTTAGTTAGTAAGAGTCTGACACTCCCTCCCGCCTCACTCAGGCGGGAGAAGTCATACGATGATTTCCCCCCTTACAAAAAAAACAGCGGTCACCGATGACCGCTCTCAACTTACACCATTATAGACCTTATATCCGATGTTTAGAGATTACTTTTGTATGAACAAATGTTGTGGATTTTTCATAATTGGACATTAACAAGTTAACGTAGTGTATTTGTATGTCAAATTATATACTAACATGAAAGTAAACGTTTCCATCGTCAGTCGATAACACCTTTATCAACATCATTAAATTTTCCGGTTATACCTAAGTACATCGAAATTCAGAAAAACTGCACTATATTTGGCCTTGCAACTATAACAGACTCCAATGTATTGTTTGTGTAACATCCACCTTGTTAGATAGACCAATAACTAACTGTTTTTGATTAAAACCTCGATACTCGATAACTCTTTGTTAGCGGGTATAACTACATAACATCTAGAATTATTTTGAAGTCAGTTGCCCGCGCGATTCCATCGCGACCGGTCGTATCACCGTGTTCCCTTCTGTCATATTTGTTTACAACAATCTTGTGCGTGATTGTGATTATTTGAATAGTGATTACATGTTTTAATTAGACACCTTTTACGTAAGTAGTTTTGTTTTAAAATTGAAACGATTCTTGTTTCAACTTTTGACCGCTGTGCTGAGTGACTTAGGTTCACCTAGTAACCTACCTAGATATAATAGTCTAAACATAGGGTTATATCGTCATATGTCATTGCAAATGAATGACAAATTGATAAGTCCATGATGTTTTGCATCCGTGCTGAATGCAAAGGTTTTGAACTTTGACTGTAGTCATTGATTATAATAATTTTCCCTATTGTTTATAATAGCAAATGATAGAAACAAGATTATGATCAAGTTACAAAAAGATGAAGGATTATAGTTGACGGGTAGTTTCATCTATCTTTAACAATAAAAATGAATCCGTTCGTTAGTCCCGCTAAAACTAGGGAACGGCTGAACCGAGGTGCCTAATATTGGTCTTGAAATTTTCATGGAAGTCCAGGAAATGTTTAAAGGGTGAGATAAATTTTAGGCGGTATGAAGTTGAACCGGCACAGCTAGTAAAGAACTAATTCTAGTTAAAGTTATTAAAACCACTGCTAAGTTGCATAATATAGAGGCAAACCCACACTTAGGCCTGTAAATAGGAACCCTGACATAGACTTAGGTAGTACCTACAACCTTCGATTGGTCAGTAACAAAGGTCTATAAAAGATATTGATTTTATTGTGGGTAGTCTGGATAATGTGGTACGTGCCTTTGTATGAATTGTTTAACGAAAATAGTTTATTTTCCACTAGCTTTTACCCGCGGCTTCGCTCGCGTCACAAAAGGATAAAAAGTAGCCTATGTGACATATACCAATACACACAGCGCCATCTATACCAATAATTTCGTTTTCCCTCGAAAATATACATTTTTTCCGGGATAAAAAGTACCCTATTATTTAATCCAGACTTCTAACTTTACGTCTGCAAAATTTCAAAGCAATCGGTTTAGTAAGTAGTTACGGCGTGAAAGTGGAACAAACAAACAAACTCACTTTCCCATTTATAATATTAGTAAGGATTATTGATCTATATGCCTTACTTAGCCCACAAACAGGAAAAATAAATAAAAATATATGAGTGTGATAAGAAGTCATACCAAGTGATAGAATCTATAATTAATACAGTGTGAGGGTACTTGTATAATATGTTATGTTTCGAATGATATTGTAAGTAAAAATACCAGTGTGTTTTTTCAACGAACTAACCGAATACTTTAAATACATATATATGTATTTAAAGTATTCGGTATATATTTCAATCAATAGTTCTTAAATTATTATGTTTTCGGCTTACTCACGTAATGATTTGACGAGGAACTCGACTAGTTTCAAGCCATGCTAGAGGCTCATATTCATGAGCAGCATTACGCGACCCGCGACGCGGCTACTGTCGCGCTGCTACTCAATAATTCTTTAAAAAATACGTTTATAAAACCGACTTCAAATCCCTCTCTTTTCATAAGTCGGTTAAAAACTTTGATTCAAAATTCCAAGTCAGAGTCGTAAATTCACAACGTTTAATAACTCATTGGAGTTCTTATTTCATTTCAATAAGAACGATAAATGCAGTTATACGATTATTTTGTACCTACCTGCATTAATAAATAGTAAAGTTACTGTTCAGCGTAATGGAAGTACAAATTATTCAGGTTAAACTGCAGTCTAAGATAAATAAAGTCAAGTCATTATAATTACACTGGGTCTTGTAAAAATTCTCAGATAGTATAGCACGGAGTCTGGAATTGTGCCCGGTATATGGCAATAGGCTCACCCCCTATTACATAGGACTCATAACATAAATAGTGAAAAGTGGGTGTTTTTGACATTGTACAGTTGCATTAAGTCCCGTAATGAGCCCTTGCCTACCCCTTTGGGGTTAAAGGTGTGATGTTATGTTATTATGTATCATAGTAATTATTTTATTTGAATACTAACTGCCGCGTTCTTAATGGCCTTAAGTAGGTACTTTTAAGTAAATTAGAGATTTCGCCTTGAACATTCGAATTTGAAAAAAAAACTTATTATAATTTTTAAGGCTCCAGTCAAAGAGACATCTTTTTCACTTGCTACTAACAGTCATCCTTATCAGTAGACCTAAAGTCACCAAAATCGATTCAGCTATTTAGAAGTTAAAGCAAAAAAAAACAAACAAATTCACTTTCACATTACAAAAATAACAAAAATACATTTATCATTTTACACTTAGTTATCTATGCACGATCGTCAGTCGGTGTCGTATACATACGTGTTCTGAAGTAGCATAACAAACACTGCATTGTGAGGTCAATGGCCTACAAATGGCGTTCCATGGTTGTCTGTGAAATATTTTTAATCTGTGTAATTGAGCTAGCCTATGATTAGTCCAAGTGCTTGTGTTTATTTTTAACCGACTTCAAAAACTACGAGTGTCTTTTATTAACGCTTAAAGTAATCGTAACGAGTTAATGCGTTCGATGCTCTGATTGGTTGCTTCATTGATGCCGGCCAATCAGATTGCCGAACGCGTACTCGTTTCGAATATTTTAAACGTAAATCAAACTCGTACTAAGGCCTCTGTACGTATGTATTATACGTATGTTCGTGTGCGATTATCTCGTGATTGGCTGAACCAATTTTAATGCGGTTTTCAGAAAAGTGTTTCTTGTTTGCACTTAAAAGGTTTTAGTATATTAATTAACCGACTTCAAATAAAGAGGGGGTTGAAGTCGGTTTTTTAACGTAGTTATATGATTGTAAGGTTAAAAATTTGTTTAGGCGCACTGTCTGTTGCATCCTGTGACGACTGCATGCAACCTTCACAAACAATTGGCGGCCGACAAATGACAATGCATCTTGCTTAAATGAAATGTTTTAATATTTCTGTGGAAGGATGCATGCATTCGTCAAATGACGCAACGTGGACAGTGAAAAAAAACTGTCTCTGAAACCGAAAATGAAAACAAATAATTCTCTAAAATCGCGGGTTACTCACGTGAATATACTGAGAAAAGCTCTACTAGTTTCGAACTACAGAGGGGTTCTTCTTCATGAGCAGCGTCGGCGACGTCGCAACCGCGCACGCTGCTGTTATTATTATAAAAACAAACACGATAGTTAGAGGTATTATAAAAACAAATAATTCTCTGCGATAAACAAAAACCTTTCAATTAAAAAGTTGACTATAAAGGAAAGATAATTGTTTTACTCTTAACCTTGAATTGAAACTGTTTATTTTGGTTTAGTATGGGTTCTTAGAATATCAATACTTTAGTAAAATGGAGCAATTATTTTATTACTCCACTAGCTTTTACCCGCGGCTTCGCTTGCGTCACAAAAGGATAAAAAGTAACCTATGTGACTATCCATCCCTTCAACTACCTTCAGTTTAAAAATCACGTAATAGGTACTTCCGTTCTGCCATTTAAGACAGGCAAACAAACAAATAGCTTTCCGCTCGCATGGAATTCGGTTATATCGCGCTATTTAGATTTTTCCAATAAGTAGGTAATTCATTACTGGTTTTAAATAAAACACAGCGCTATCTATATCAATACACACAGCGCCATCTATACCATTTTTTTCCCTCGGAAATATCATTTTTTTCGGGATAAAAAGTAAATATCAATTTTTTCGGGATAACTTTACGTCTGCAAAATTTCAAAGCAATCGGTTTAGTAGTTACGGCGTGAAAGCGTAGCAAACAAACCAACAAACAAACAAACTCAATTTCCGATTTATAATATAAGTAAGGATATATCATCCAGGATATAATATATAATATTTTGGCAATAAAGAAAGACTAAGATGACTCACTGACCAAATTCTATCGCTGTTATTTAATACCGTTGTACAAATATAATGCCGATTGCAATTAAAGTGGTTGCCCATACGACAGCGCAGGGAACTAAGGGCGCTAACCACTCTTTTCTCTGTTCTTGACTCGCCTCATTCGCCTCATTATCTGTCCTTACACTTCCAATATACATGCGCAAACCACAGCAAATATCTTCGCTCTTCTAATAATCGCCTCCTCCAATGTCCAACACATCGTACTAAATTTCTTCATTCCTCCTTTTTTGTTCAGTCTATTCTTCTGTGGAATGCGCTCTCTCCCGATATCAGGATGGTGCCCAGTCGTTTGTCATTCAAGCGGAAGGTGCGGGAGCTACTTTTGAGGAGGTTGGCAGAATCGTAACTATCAATATACTGCCGGATTACCGCCGTGGGATCTGGAGGCGAAGGTGCTCGCGCGCGTGTATAACATGCGCGCGGAGGCACGTCGCCGGGGCGAAACTCCGCTGCCGCGCCAAATAAGTGCGTGGCGGGATGAGCTCCGGCGCGATCTCATGGCGGAATGGCAGCAGCGACTGTTGCAACCGGGGGCTGGGCTCGCTGCCATTGCAGCGGTAAGTCCCCTCTTTGAGGAGTGGCTTGAGAGACGCTACGGCGTCCTCACCTACCGCCTGACGCAGGTCCTCACCGGACATGGAAGTTTCGGGAGGTACCTGTGTCTGATGGGGCGGGAGGAAACGCCCGGGTGTCATCACTGCGAGGACCGCCCTGAGGACACGGTGGAACACACAGTGGGAGAATGCCCTGCGTGGGCTGAGCACCGCCGTGCCCTCAGGGAAGTGATCGGCGATGGCGACCTCTCGCGTCCGGGCCTAGTGCAGGCCATGATGCGGAGCGAGAGGGATTGGGATGCCGTCTCCTCCTTTTGCGAAGCAGTCATGCTAGCTAAGGAGGAGGCGGGACGCGTGAGGCAGCGAAGCGCTGCCTCCTCGCAACCCAGCCATCGCGAAGGACACACCGGGCGTCGGGGATCGCGAGACGATCTCCGGCCACCGTAAGCGCGGGCCTGCGGACGGCGAGCATGGGTGGCTCCCCGTCCGACCAGAAACAGACCCGAGCGTACGGCGCGTCGCGTTCCGCGCGCGCCTCAAAGAGCCATCAGACCACCACAGATGGGGCCCAATAGGGCCGATGCCGATTCGGAGTCGCGGAGAACCTAACGGGTAACCGGGGCTCCGGCTCGACGTGCAGGAGAAGGAACGGGGTGGTTTTTAGTCAGTAAGAGTCTGACACTCCCTTCCGCCTCACCCAGGCGGGAGCAGTCATTCGATGATTTTCCCCCCTTAAAAAAAAAAAAAAAACTATCAATATACTATGTATAATTATGTTACGTCTAAGTAGTATATGTAATATAATTGTGTAAGTTTATTGTTATGACATATACATGTAAGTTTATATAGGGATTTATTTTATATAAGTCTATACTATCCTTTTTTATGTATTTCTGTCGATTCCTAAATACTCTTGCTTCTTGCATCGACCATTGTTTTTGTCTCTGCATCACCCAAAGGTCTGGCTGGAGGAGAATGCCCTAGGCATTAAGCCTACCTTGTACATTAGTGTGTGCATGAAGTCTTTTAAAATTAAAATAAAAATAAAATAATGCCAACGAAGTTCGATTAACTTACATACACAATGAAATATATTTTAAAAACAACGGTTATATTGTTAGGTATCAGAATGTTTTACAAAATTTATGGGTAAACATAATTGTTACATGACAAGAGAGAGGTAAGAATGGTTTAAAAATATTATGATTCATCAAATTGTATCAGGAAAATACGTCAAAATATTGTTTCACAACCATAGGGTAGTTTCCTAAATTTAATTTTAACTCGTCGAGTACCGGTTTTGCAGACACAATTATAGAACAATAGGTTGCGGTCACCGGTGACCGCTTGGTATTTGACAGTTTGTCCGTCTGGTACTTTAACTCGTCGAGTACCGTCATTATAGACACAATTATAGAACAATAGGTTGCGGTCACCGGTGACCGCTTGGTGTATGACAGTTTAATTTAAAACTTTAGGCACATATTTTTTCTTTTCACACAAAATAAAATACTTTCGACGATATAATAATAATGTCGTGGTGGCCCGGAGGTTTAAGACGCCCACTTCTCATGCATGAAGGTGCGGGTTCGAAACCTACCAACGGCAAGTACCAATGTGACTTTTTCCGAGTTATATGTACATTCTAAGATTATTTAGACACCACTGACAAACGGTGAAGGAAAAACATCGTGAGGAAACCTGAACTTGTAATTTCTAATTATAAGTTTGAAATCGCCAACCCGCATTGAGCAAGCGTGGCGATTAATGCTCTAACCTTCTCCGTGTGAGAAGAGGCTTTGCTCAGCAGTGGGCATTTATAGGCTGTTGATGATGATGATGATGACGATATAATTAATTTGAAATATCGTGTGACATCACAGCGTGTGTTGTTAATTTTGTGAAAATAAAACATGTTATTTACCACCACAATCATCAAGTCGGCGTTTTTCGGCATCATTCCGTTTACACCCTGTATATTCTTCTCACATATACGTACAGTATTGGAATATGGATCAGAGATGGAATTTTTAAATTGGAATGATTAAAAAAAAAAAAAGAGAGAGACTTTGTAGAACATATTTGTTTAAAAAGAGTCACGAATGTCTCTTACTCGTTCTTCTCCATTCGAATCTACATTTTAGAATGAGCACTTAGCTTCACCTAGGTTCACTGACGGACTGACTGACAGACTATTATTTATATTGTATTTGTTAACGTTTCAAAAGTACCAAATTATGGTTTAAACTGTTAAATACCAAGCGGTCACCGGTGACCCTAACCTATTTTTCTATAATTGTGTCTATAATGACAGTACTTGACCAGTTCATTGAAATAAATACTCTAACTTTGACTTTAATAATTATAACAATTTTTGTCCAATTAATGATTAGCCCAACGCAGGTTCTGAATTCAAACAATTCAATTGGCATAAAACTGCCGAATTTAAAATTTTACAAAAGCATTACTTCTGTCTGTTCGTTCGAAAACAAAAGATGTTTCTGTTAATAAATTACTTTCAAAGTTATTTGTAATCGTCCTTGTGCGTGAATGTTCTTACTTTATGTTCTTTGTCCAGTCAATGTACATATACTTAGACTTGCATCTGTATATGATAACAACAATATTACTCATTTTGTTTTGTGTGGTAAATATGAAATGAATATGTCTTATTTTTAATTTTCATTGTCTATTTTATTTTAACTGATGTATTGAAATACACCTACATCGTATGTAAATTGTAGACAATGCGTATCAATAGTGAATTAAAAGTAAAATGGATAGATAAAGATAATAATATAAAAGAGAAGATAGTATGCGATAGGATAATCTAAGAGGAGAATAGAAACTGTGATAACTGGCAAGAAGAAGGAGAATAAAGGAAATGAAACTAAATATGCATAGAGCTAAGTAAGAAATAATAATACAATAGGGATGATGACAGGGTATGAAAATTTAAAATGTAATTAGTCCGTCAGTTAGGTAATGAAAAAAGATTATACACGTACTTTTTTATTTTGTTGTATAACAAAACGATACTTAGATATAACGAATCAAAGTTTAGGAGTCCCGCTAAAACGTCATTTCTACGTATAAAATGTACATAGGTACACACAAGACTGCCTCGTTGGCCGAGTAGTCGCAAGTGCGACTGCCGGGTAAGGGGTCTCGGGTTCGATACCCGGGTCGGGCAAAGTATTACTGGGTTTTTAAAAAAAATCTCAGTAGTAGCACGGAGTCTGGAAATGTGCCCGGTATATGGCAATAGGCTCACCCCCTATTACATGGGACTCGTAACATAAATAGTGAAAAGTGGGTGTTACATTGTACAGTGGCATTAAGTGCCTTAATGTGCACCTCTGCCTACCCCTTCGGGGATAAAAAGGCGTGATGTTATGTTTTTTTTTTTTTTTTTTTTTAAGGGGGGAAAATCATCGAATGACTGCCCCCGCCTGGGTGAGGCGGGAGGGAGTGTCAGACTCTTACTGACTAAAAACCACCCCGTTCCTTCTCCTGCACGTCGAGCCGGAGCCCCGGTTACCCGTTAGGTTCTCCGCGACTCCGAATCGGCATCGGCCCTATTGGGCCCCATCTGTGGTGGTCTGATGGCTCTTTGAGGCGCGCGCGGAACGCGACGCGCCGTACGCTCGGGTCTGTTTCTGGTCGGACGGGGAGCCACCCATGCTCGCCGTCCGCAGGCCCGCGCTTACGGTGGCCGGAGATCGTGTGATGTTATGTTATGTTATGTAAAATGTACATAGAAGTGACGTTACGAGACATTTCAAATCAATATATCGTCGAAAGTATTCGTTTCTGTAAGAAAAAAAAATACGTGTCTAATGATTTAAAATAATCTACCAGACGGACATTAAAATAAAAATTAGTCATCTACCTTTTTCTTTATCAAATACGTAATACTAGTACTATAAGTATTAGAAAACCCGCAGCTTCGCTCGCATCACAAAAGGATAAAAAGTAGCCTATGTGACGTATACCAATACACACAGCGCCACCTATACCAATACTTTTGTTTTCCCCCGTGCATATCAAATTTTTCCGGGATAAAAAGTACCCTATTATTTAATCCGGACTTCTAACTTTACGTCTGCAAAAATTCAAAGCAATCGGTTTAGTAGTTATGGCGTGAAAGCGGAACAAACAAACAAACTCACTTTCCGATTTATAATATTATAGTAAGGATTTGATGAACCGAACCACTATCTCGCCTATGGTAAGCGATGATGCGGTTTACGATGGAGCACGTTGTCCCATAAGCAACCTATTCACTCGGACCTTGAAGACACCCAGGTTATGCCCTTCAGGAAATACAGACTCTGACAA
The DNA here is from genome assembly GCA_038387885.1 of Spodoptera picta. Lineage (NCBI taxonomy): Eukaryota > Metazoa > Arthropoda > Insecta > Lepidoptera > Noctuidae > Spodoptera > Spodoptera picta. The sequence goes on from JAZHFQ010000452.1 coordinate 838,181, forward strand.
AGAAGAATAATTGAAATGCATTAAACGAAGACTGTAAACTTGAACCTACAAACACGTTCGGATACGACAATCTATTTATAGAAACAACTGGTCATACCCATCTGGTAAATGAACACACTGTAGTGCACTGTGCATGCAAAAATGTAGTTTATGTCCTGCAGTTTACGACTTGAATTAATGTAGCTTTATATAGAGACTTCTATTTATCATGAACAATGATGACGATTCAACATAACATAACATCACGCCTTTTATCCCCGAAGGGGTAGGCAGAGGTGCACATTATACCACTGTACAATGTAACACCCACTTTTCTTTATTTATGTTATGAGTCCCATGTAATAGGGGGTGAGCCTATTGCCATATACCGGGCACAATTCCAGACTCCGTGCTACTACTGAGATTTTTTTTAAAACCCAGTGATACTTTGTTGAATCGCACCCGAGACCCCCTGCCCGGCAGTCGCACTTGCGACCACTCGGCCAGCGAGGCAGTCATGATGATGACGATTCAATCATGATGATTTTAGGCTTGCTTGAACAATGATGATGATTGTATTATAATCACTTTGATTTGCTTGAAGACGAATTCATAATAGTTTCATCTCTCGATTGTCGAATGTCGAATTTCCTGATGTCGATCTTATTTTTTCATTTCGTTTTCTTTCCCATAAATACTCGTAGGACTTTCGGGTTTTTTTCCTTATCTTGGTGGTGCTTACTCTACTATAACTATTATCTTACGATCTTGCTCAAAAATTTCTGCATCTAGGCTGAATATTTTAGCAATAGTAACTCCATACATAAAGGTAAAGGCCAATTATTTAACTTTGAATATATTTCTCACTAAAAACTTTAAATTATTCTATAGTTAAGAATTATCTGTTAATTGAAACATCGGCCCTAAGAGAGGTAGGTAAATGCTAAGATTCAGTTTCGTAAGACCAGTTATTTAGACAAAAGTAGCCACTTTAGATAATGTTTTATGTCATTACCGATTTATCTTCAGATATTATCAAAAAATTACATTGTATCAGTTTCATTAAAATTACATTAACTAGGCACATTCATCGTGGCTTACAAATTGCAATTACTTATGTCAGAATACTGAAAGGCTACTCAATTTTAATGTGTATATAATATCGTGACATCTCTGTCATTTTACAAAGAATTTGTAGTGACAAAACTATATTTTTTTTTAAGGGGGGAAAATCATCGAATGACTGCTCCCGCCTGAGTGAGGCAGGAGGGAGTGTCAGACTCTTACTGACTGAACCACCCCGTTCCTACTCCTGTAATTCGAGCCGGAGCCCCGGTAACCAGTTAGGTTCTCCGCGGCTCCATCCGTGGTGGCCGGAGATAGTGACAGAACTATATTTAAGCATGACTTATAGTTGAGTAGCGTTTGAGTATTTCATCGTCAGAAACGTTTTTGACAACTTGAAATCAGTAGTTTCATAATGATTACTATCTTTTTTTAATACTAAAATTACAGTGCTGACATTAAATCATTTACATAACATAACATCACGCCTTTTTATCCCCGAAGGGGTAGGCAGAGGTGCATATTACGGCACTTAATGCCACTGTACAATGTAACACCCACTTTTCACTATTTATGTTACGAGTCCCATGTAATAGGGGGTGAGCCTATTGCCATATACCGGGCACAATTCCAGACTCCGTGCTATTACTAAGAATTTTTAAAAACCCAGTAATACTTTGCCCGACCCGGGATTCGAACCCGAGACCCCTTGCCCGGCAGTCGCACTTGCGACCACTCGGCCAACGAGGCAGTCATTTACATTGTAGTATTATGCAGTAGGTATAAGTATTTGTTTAGTAGTATGTATTATATGGTATGTATATGTGTATACTGATTTATAAAATATTGTATTAATATATTTATTCTATAGGTTATTTATGTGTGTAGTATACATATTACATAACTTTTTTTTTATTTTTTCAATTGTGTTCTGGCTTCGCATCAACCACTTCATTTCTCTGCACTTCCCTATGGTTGACTGTAAGAGAATGCCTTAAGGCATTAAGTCCGCCATTCACTGATGTATTTTGTGAAGAAGAAATAAATAATAATAATAATAATAATCGACTTCCTGAAGCAGAAAGTTTATGCATGGGCAAACCGTATTAGAAGGTACAAAAAAAGAGTGGAGCGCTATACTCAGAATCGCATGTTCCAAAGAGATCAGAGGTGGGTATACAGAGATTGGGAACGATCCAACCAAGATGTGGCTGACGGGCGGCGACCGGATGATGATGCCACTAACACATTTTGGCGCAACATCTGGTCGGTGCCTGTTAGCCACACAGAAGGTGACTGGATGTTTGATGTTAAGCGAAGGTGTGAGCCTATACCAGAGATGGAGGAGGTAGTAATTACTTCCTCTGATGTAGCCAGTGCAGCCTTTTCGGTCCCGAATTGGAAATCACCGGGGCCGGACGGACTGCACAATTTCTGGATTAAATGGCTCAAAAGTTCACACGTTCGCTTAGCATTACACTTCCAGGCAGCTTTGGAAACTGGGTCGTTACCACAATTTTTAACAACAGGAGTTACCCACCTGCTCCATAATTCAGGTAGTTCCACTGAGCCCAAAAATTATAGACCAATCACATGTTTACCAACGGTCTATAAACTTCTTACATCCATTTTGAGGACAAAAATAACAAAACATATTGAAAAAAATTCCATCATGTCTGTATCTCAAAATGGATGTAGGGAGGGGTCTCGTGGAACTAAGGAGCTACTCCTCATTGATATGGTTGTTAGCCAACAGGTTCGTCGGTCCCGAAAAGATTTGTCTACATGCTGGATAGACTACAAAAAAGCATATGATTCTGTACCACATACATGGCTCCTGAAGGTGCTGGAGTTGTATAAAATAGATGCAACTTTACGCGCCTTCTTGGAGTCATGTATGGGGCAGTGGAGCACCGTGCTTTGCTATCCAGGTTGTAGACAAATCCAAGGGAATGAAGAACCTGTAAGGATAGTACGAGGAATATTTCAGGGTGACAGTCTGAGCCCACTATGGTTCTGCTTGGCCTTGAACCCTCTAAGTACCCTACTGGAGGAGTCAGTCACTTACTTTACATGGATGACCTCAAGTTGTTTGCGCCAAACAAGAAACAACTGATGGACCTACTGAATATAACTGAAAAATTTAGTAGTTCCATCAGAATGGAGTTTGGAGTAGACAAGTGTGCGGTCATGCATGTAAAGCGAGGAGGGATTGTGGAATCTGAGGGTCTAGAACTCTCAGATTTCACAAAGCTGAGATCACTCTCTGCAAACGATACATACAAGTACCTGGGTATGTCAGAAGGATTAGGCATTAATGGACCGGACATGAAGCAATCGTTACAGGAGCGCTTCTTTTGTCGCCTGCATAAGGTACTGAAAAGTTCCTTATCAGGCGGAAACAAGGTGCGAGCCTTTAACGGTTGGGTCATGCCAGTCCTAATGTATTCTTTTGGTATACTCAAGTGGACTCAGACTGAACTTGACACCCTGGATAGGCGAGTCCGGACCCTGCTGACTGCAAATCGCATGCATCACCCTCGTTCGTCGGTCATGAGGTTGTACATCCCGCGGAAGTGTGGTGGTCGAGGCTTATTAAATGCTAAGACCCTTCACAACCGTGAGGTGTGCAGCCTCAGGGAATATTTCCTGAAAGTCAACGAGGGTATGCATCGAGAAGTAGCAGCGGTGGACAATGGATTCACTCCGCTATCCTTGGCAAAAGAGAACTGGCGCAGACCTGTGGTACTAAGCGTCAATGATCGCAAGGAGGTATGGCATAGCAAGGAGCTCCATGGACGCTTCTTCCGGGCCCTTCATGGGCCCAGTGTAGATTTTCTAGCGTCCGTGTCTTGGCTACGATTCAGTAATCTCTTTGGAGAAACTGAAGGATTTGTCTGTGCAATAATGGACGAAGTTATCCTTACGAACAACTATCGGAAATATATAATTAAGGATGGGACGGTTGACATATGTCGGGCATGTCTTAGTCCTGGTGAATCCATTAGACATATAATTTCTGGTTGTGGTCGTTTGGCTAACAGTGAATATTTGCATAAGCATAATCAAGTAGCCAAGATTATCCATCAGCACCTTGCTTTACACTATCGACTTGTTGAATCTGAGGTACCGTACTACAAGTATGTGCCCGACCCAGTTCTGGAAAATGACCATATCACATTGTACTGGGACCGGTCTATCATTACTGACAGGACTATTGTAGCCAATAAACCTGACATAGTGGTGATAGACCGACAAGTACGCCGCACGATGATAATCGATGTCACCATTCCCCATGACGAGAACCTCGTGAAAGCTGAGAAAGATAAACAAATAAAATATCTAGACTTAGCTCACGAGGTTGTCGACATGTGGAGTGTGGATTCGGCTATCATTGTGCCGATAGTCGTGTCGGCCAATGGGTTAATCCCTAAAAGCCTCGACATCCATCTTAGGAGGCTGGCGTTAGGTGGATGGATCAAGGGCCTGATACAGAAGGCAGTTCTCCTAGAAACGGCACGTATCGTGAGGAGGTTTCTGTCTCTGGAGCCCTTACCACCGGTAGCTTGGACCATGCTCTCGCTACTGGTCGGCTCCTATTTTTTATATTTTTAAATATTATTTTTTATTTTACAAGTAGTATTTAGAAATGTAATTTATAGAGAATTTTAAATAAATATATGTAAATAATAATAAATCTTATGAACCTACTCTTTTTCAAAACGTCTACACTTCTGATGTTATTTTTAATTAATTTGAGTTTCTTGTTCATTTTTATTCTAGGTTCATTATTATTAGGTAGCTATTGAGCTACACTAGAGCTAGAGACTGACCAATAGACTGATATTTTTAATATTTTTTTTAGTTTTGACGTTGGTCTAATTGAAACAAATTACTTTGACTTTGAATCTGCAGTAGCTCTTAGTTCTCATGACCTAGATTTACCATTAACTAATTTTATGTATGGTTGGTGCGCAACGTGTCGCTGGTTCGATTCCTTCGCGGAGCAAGTCCTCGTGTGATCCACAGATTGTTGTTCCGGATCTGGGTGTCATGTGTATGTTTGTAAACGCACCTCCGACACAGGAGACAATGCTAGTGTGGGGCAACGTTTTTTTTTAAAGAAAAGGTTATATCACTTTGATTAATTGCTCTCATACCAATACACCGTGTTGCAGTAACTATCAGATCTCTCACACACGACTCCTGAACTTTATACCTAAAAGATTGTTCATCCACCATACATCTATATGTAGATAAATGATATACTAAACGTACGCAATCGCACAACATATCAACATACTATCACCTACTTATTATCAAAATAAATTTTATTATTTTCTTTCAGTCTGCAACCAGTATCCACCAAAACCACAATGGTAGCCAGAAATTTGTTCACCGTAAATAGGACTTTAACAACAGTGAAACAGAGTTCAAAATATGCAAGTGTTGTGATAAGGAAACATAGTGTTTGGACTCAGGATAGAGTGATCAAGTCCCCTTTCAAAGATGTTCATATACCTAATTGTACGTTGTATGAGTACATTTGGCAGAATCTCGATAAATGGCCCGAGAGGACTGTGTCCGTAAGTATCTGTTAATTATTCTCTTCATTTGATAAACTAAAATATTATTGCACACTGTGCTATTACCTATATCATTATTAGTTTTCCTGCTACAGGTCCACAAGAAGAAATTCCAATAGGAATAGGTGGTACATTTTAACTTAAATTTATGTATACCTCTATGTTGTCCTTTATGTAATGTGTGTCATCATCATCATCAACAGCTTATAAATGCCCACTGCTGAGCAAAGCTGCTTCTCACATGGAGAAGGTTTGAGCATTAATCACCACGCTTGCTCAATGTGGGTTGGCGATTTCAAACTTATAATTAGAAATTATAAGCCCAAGTTTCCTCACGATGTTTTCTTTCACCGTTGTCGGTGTCGAAATAATCTTATAAAGTACATATAACTCAGAAAAAGTCACATTGGTACTTGCCGTTGGTAGGTTTCGAACCTGCACCCTCGTGCATGAGAAGCAGGCGTCGAACCTCCGGGCCACCACTATACAATAACATAATATGTGTGTACATAAATAAATAAATTAATAAATATGTTTCTTGAAGTAAACACGCAGAAGTTCACTTAGGCGCTAACGAACTAAGGTATGACATGAACACAAATCATTTAATGAATGATCTAGATCGACAATTATGAATGAGTAGAAAATTATTTCGTCCAAAATGTACTAACCCCTACTAAAACACATTAACTCGTCGAGTACCGGTTTTGTAGACACAATTATAGAACAATAGGTTGCCGTCACCGGTGACCGCTTGGTGTTTGACAGTTTAATACGAAGATATCGTAGGACGTGCACAACAACAAAACAAGCATTACATAATTTGACACAAAAAAAGCTATACTAAAATTACAATCAGCAAGAGGCAGTTAGATAGTAGAATTTGTTGACGTATATCAGAATAACAATAAAAGCCGCTACTTTTCCACTTGATGCCCATAATCCCCTGAACGACAAGTGTCACTGTATTCTGGTGTTTTAACCTAATGACTATAAGCTATAAGTTTGGAGTTTTTAAATTTATTTATTTATTATTTATTTATTATATATTTTTACACAGGAGAACACATATATAAATAAATTGGAGGTACATAGGTACTACATATTCCCGAAGGAATCTCTTCCGGCAGTCCTTCGACAGGAAAAACGGTAAAAACAGAGACACTGTGCGTAACATGACATGAAATGTATTAAATAAATAGATCACAATAAAATACATAAACCTATACATACATATGATAGATACACATCAAATAATACACATATTAGAGTATATTACAAATAAACATATTATACATATTATGACACTAATTTGAACAAGATAAGGAAAGGTAGTGCTCCCTTACGAGTTCTTTAAAGATTGGGATGGATTTAGAGTCACGGATATTAGGTGTTAGGGAATTCCAAAGTCGCACTGCATGAACAGTGAAGGAATAGGTGTAAAAATCAGTATGTATTGTTTAGTACTTTTACTATAGAGGTATATTTTATTTTATGTGTATGGTAGGTATGCTATGTCGTATGATCTAAAACAAAAATAATGATCGTGGACTGCGTCAAAGACAACTCGCCAGAAGTTGCACATATTGCGAATTGCGACGTGGTTCAATCCTTTATATCTTGGAGCCTTCATATCCAACAGGGATGGTTGCGTGGATGAAGTTAAGCGCCGCATGGCTATGGCCAGAACTGCGGTGCAGAAGCATCAGAAGCAAGACATCCTCAACTAGATATAATTAGGCCACAATATTACAATTTTATCATTTTTTTAAATACAATATTTCCAGGTTTGTGCAGCGACTGGCAGAGGGTATACCTACGAGCAAGCATTCAAGTTGTCAAACAGATTTGCTGCAAACCTTAGGACGAAATTCAAGATCCAAGATGGAGACGCTGTGGCAGTGATGTTACCCAATGTTCCAGACTATCCCCTGGTGTCTCTGGGAATATTGGAGGCAGGTGGAGTGATTACCAGCATCAATCCCATTTACACTGCTCGTAAGTAGATCTTTTATTGTAGTCTGCAGTGTACTATTGCGAATAAGAATTAGAATTAGAGATTTCATATTTATACGTCAGTCTAAATTTGTAAATACCCTATCAATTTCTCACGATCGCTTCAATTTTATACCCTCATTTTAATGTGTTACAATAAAAACCTTAAATAGACGTACTAAAAAAATAGTTCTAGAATCTTTATAAAAACATATTTATATTATCATCACGCCTTTTATCTCCGTAGGCAGAGGTGCACATTACGGCACTTAATGCCACTGTACAATATAACACCCTCTTTTCTCTGTTTATGTTATGAGTCCTATGAAATAGGGAGTGAGCCTATTGCCATATACCGGGCTGAACTCCAGAATCCGTGTACTTATCAGATTTTTTTAAAACCCAGTAATTCTTGGTCCGACTTCGGAATCGAACCCGAGACCCCTAGCCTTGAAGTAGTCTTTTATAAGTGTAACCATAACAAGTGTTTGCCTGCATAATAAAACAACCGTAATTGCAAAAGGAAGTTGTTTAGAATTTAAATAATGCAAAATGTCTTAAAACTGGTCTAGACAATACTATAGAAAACAATGTTGCTTCATTCTCCCACGTTAATGCAAATAAATGAAGAGACGTCAATGTTAATAGTCACTGTGACGTCATAATTTTATTATATGACAATAATGATAAGTGAGGGTTATTCATTGCTCCATAAATTCGTAATAATGATACTTGAAAAAGTTTCACTTAATAATAAAAATAAAATATACGTTTCGATGAATAATATCAAGTAATTTGAAAAGGTTTATATGGTCATAAGCACGGCTGTTAAGGAAGAAAGACGTAACGACTACACAAGGTTACAATTATAATCCCATTATAGTATTAAATAAGTAGACAAGACAAGCAATTTGGATCCAAGAGATAAAATGGATAAAGTACAAACTAACTCAACAGTTTCTTCCAATAACGTTTCAGATGAAGTTCAACGCCAGCTAAAACTGTCTGCAGCAAAGATGATTGTCACATTACCAGAGATCGTACCAACTATAAAGGAAGCTTTGAAGCTTGCCCAACTAGACATTCCAATAGTTGTAGTAAAAACTAATGATAGTCCAGTTCCTGAAGGGACTGCACTTTTCAACGAACTGAGTGAAGATATTCATGCTAATAAATCTATATTAAAACAAGTAAGAAGGACTGCCAACGACGTTTGTTTCCTACCATACTCTAGTGGGACTACAGGACTGCCAAAGGGTGTGGAACTCACCCATAGAAACATCATAGCTAACTGCGAACAGATTAATGAACCAATTATTGCTTTGCACAAAGAAACAACAGGTGGGTTTACATTAGATTCCATAGCAAAATTAAGTTTCTTACTAAATGAGAGAAAATAGGAAGAATACATATAAAAAGTAATTGATCCTAGACTAGTAATTCATAATGTTTCCTAAACTCCCCTCAAAATTTTCGATTTTATCATAGAGTAGCTTAGAACATAACATAACATCACGCCTTTTATCTGAGAGAGGTGCACATTACGGCACTTAATGCCACTGTACAATGTTACACCCACTTTTCACTATTTATCTTATGAGCTCCATGTAATAGGGGGTGAGCCTATTGCCATGTACTGGGCACAATTTCAGACTCCGTACTACCACTGTATTTTTTTTAAAAACCCAATATCTTTGAATAATCCATTATTTGGGTGCCATCATGGAACATCTGATGAGTATATAAGTAGGTATTTAACAATTTTCATTTATCCTTTTTCCAGCCACTCATCAAGATGTTGTGATGGGTGCGTTGCCATTCTTCCACATCTACGCAGCGACAGTCCTTATGTTTCACAAGATGTCCGTCGGTGCGAAACTAGTTGCTTTAGCCAAATTCCAACCTGAAGCATTCCTGAGTTGCATTGAGAAGCAAAAGACTAACGTATTGATGGTGGCGCCGCCTTTGAGTAAGTATTTAACCATTGGGTTCTATAGGGCAGATTAAATACAGTAAAATATATTGCAATGAATATTGAATGAAATAAAGATAATGCAGCGATAAAGATTACAGATCGGTGCACTATCGAACAGGAGCTGCACTCAGATATTTGATAGATTGGACGATGTTTATTTCAATAGTTGAATATAACAGCCATGTGACTTCTGTACTTGAATTCAAAGAGATGGTTATGTCAACAGTCTTTAGCGTTGGTTAGCGATTACTCTGTGTAAATAAAATGTTTATCTAATAATTGCTATGTCCATGTCCATAGATGTTTACATTTACACATACACCCACCTACCTCTAAATAACGTACGCACATACAACAATTATTTATTTACATTGCTTTGTTTGCGATATCTTTTGCACAAGGTCGTTCGTTGACTATACTAGTTTTGATTCCGGATTCTGTAAAATTTGTACTATTAGTTCAGTTCACTGGACCGTATGTTAGTGAGAGTAAGTTCTATTTTTGTTTGCCATTTTTCGTGTAAATTCAAGGCTAAGTTATAATACGGGGCAGTATGCAATGAGCCCAGTGGGGTAACAAAACAGACGCCAGATGTAATTTATAGTGAAAATGACAGCTTAAGGTAAATTAATGTACTAAGTATGATTTGTTACTAGCCAATTGTATTTATTGAGATAACTGATCGGATATAATTTTAGCTGTATCTATTATTGTTCTTATTTGACGTCATCGATTTGAAAAATACGTACTTTGTTTAATTTATATAGATAAATTCGAGTGGTTATTACGATCATCAGTTTAAGTATTTCTTTGGCAAGAAATTATGTTTATTTTCATAAATTATCTACTACCATATATTGTTAGATTAATAAAATCGTTTCCGTGTAACAAGGATAAAAGAATGATGGTGCCCAAACAGTATGACAGCACAGTTGTAAAAAAACAGGAAATAGTTTTTTGTCTAACTCAAGGTCATTACTTTGTATTTCTATTGGATGTTGTATAAAATGAAATTAAAAAAACATCTTCAGAATAATTCGCATTTTATGGAACATAACATAATATCACGCCTTTTATCCCCGAAGGAGTAAGCAGGAGTGCACATTACGGCATGTAATGCTACAGTGCTACTTTTCATTGTTTTTATTATGAGTTCCATGTAATAAGGGGTGTGCCTATTATGGCAATAGGTCTGGAAATGTGCCCGATATCCATATATCTGGCACATTTCCAGACTGTAGACTCCGTGATACTACTAATATTTTTTTCAAAAATCCAGTTATACTTTGTCCGACCTGGAAATCGAACCCGAGACCCCTTGCCCGGCAGTCGCACTTGCAAGCACTCGGCCAACGAGGCAGACTATTGATTTACGAAACTTTTTATTGAAATTGGCTTAGATTGCTGCATTGCCTCATCGGTCACAAGACTTACACTAATCAAAGAATGCATTTTTAAAAGAGAATTTGGCATAATCCTGTTGAAATTTTGATTTCAGTTCTCCTGATGGCATCTCACCCAGCAGCCACTGCGAAGACCCTGGAACCTATAGACGTCATATGTAACGGAGCAGCTCCTTTAGCTGGTAGTGACGTGGAACGATTGTTGAGACGGATGCAGGTATGAATATTTTTTTTATACTAAAATATTGATTTAACTCGTCGAGTACCGGTTTTGTAGACACAATTATAGAACAATAGGTTGCGGTCACCGGTGACCGCTTGGTGTTTGACAGTTTAAAGATTAATATCCCTATAAACCCCCTTCTATACAAATATTATTGTCTATGTAAATAAAATATTGAATATTTTCAATTGTAAGCCTTCATTTGGCTCTGACTTTGATCTCGATTTTAAATTTTGTGATGGACTTACGGGTCTTTTTTTTGTTGTTGACGGGGGGATACATTACGGTGTTGCAAGTACACGCACACATATACATACACACCTCATCACATTCACCTTTTTTGTAACGTCTTTGGGAAAAATCTTTCTTTTTCAGCGCGATGTAGACTTCAGACAAGGTTATGGGCTGACTGAGACGTCTCCAACATTAACAGTTACTCCTAAAGGGTTGATCCGGTATGAAGCAACTGGACCACCTGTAGCGAATACCGAGATGAGGATCGTGGACTCGGATCTCAAGAACATGGGACCTAATGAGGTTTGTAATTTTGAGGCTGTAATTTTTTGGTCCTTAGAAAAACGACAAGACCTGTTGGTTTATTTTAAGTGTTTACTCTAATAGTCCATTTCTTATACTTCACTTGTTTACATTGATAAACTCGTTGCTTCTAGTTTTTTAACAGGAGCTTCATTACAAGAAATTTTTTCCTTAACCAGGCCCCATAGCATTTTTAACATATTTCGATAGAATAAAAGAAGAATAGAAGAAGAGTATCAAGTCTATGTGATTTGTAGATGATGCCTACCAAGTTACAAGAAAATAGCGTTGTGATTTGTAATGTAACCTATTCAAAATTATAAAGGAAATATTATAATTTTTGCAGACCGGTGAGATCCTTGTTCGAGGTCCTCAAGTGATGCGAGGCTACAAGGACAACCCCGAAGCTAATAAGGAAACTCTCGTAGAAGGCAACTGGTTCAGGACTGGTGACTTGGGCGTCGCTGATGAAGATGGTATTCTTGTTATTGCTGATAGGCTCAAGGAGCTAATTAAGGTAAGAGCAATCGATAGGATGTGTAAAGGAAAGATATGGTGAAGTGAATAAATAAGTAGTTGTTTTTAGTATGACAAGGTGTTGGTTCGAAGTTGTTAGACTGTGACAGTCTAAAGTTATGTCAGAAATTACAAACTCTTACCACTGATATCATGACTAATGAAGTATGCATCATCATCTTCATCATAGCCTATGAGTGCCCACTGCTGAGCAAAGTCTCACACGGACAACGTTTGAGCATTAATCACCACACTTGTTCATTGCATTTCAAATTAATTATTAGAAATTATATGTGCACCTCTGCCTACCCCTTCGGGGATAAAAAGGTGTGATGTTATGTTATGTTAAATTATATGTCCAGGTTCCCTCACGATGTTTTAATTTTTTTCACCGTTTGGGCAACCGCGACACTAAGATGTATATAAGAAAAATATAGTGAAGTGAATAATTAAGTGGTTGTTATTATTATGGCTCACCACTGATAACTACGATAGTGATAACATGACTGACTAATGAACTGTAGGGACCTTTTTGAATTAATACAGGGAATCATGAGAAGACAGTACGTTATGTTGAAATCGTCTAAATTTAATTCTCTACATTTTACAGGTCAAAGGCTTCCAAGTGCCACCAGCAGAACTGGAATCCGTTTTACGAGAACATCCCTCAGTCAACGACGCAGCTGTCATTGGAGTTCCTCATCAAACTAAAGGAGAATCACCAAAAGCCTTCGTAGTACTTAAGAATGGTCACAAATGTACTCCTCAGCAACTCAGCGAGTTTGTCAACGAGAAAGTAGCAGCTTACAAACATGTGGATGATATTACATTTATAGAGAGTGTCCCGAAAAGTGCAGCTGGAAAGATTTTAAGACGAGTTCTAAGGGACCAGTACTGTTAGCATAGGAATAATGAAGCAGGTTGTATTTTCAAAGCATTTCACAGTTGTGTGGAAAAGAGATGTTATTATATCCCATCTTCTTTCCGCCAGTGGTTTTAAAATGACTTGAAACTCCTGCAGGGTAATAAGATTTATAAACAGTCAATTTTATATGTTGTAAATAGTTGTAAGGACGATTTTTTCTGTTTAAATGAAAAATATATTTTTTTATGAATCATGGTGCAATAATTGCTGTAGTGAACCGCATGTCGATATATGTGACCTATTTTTGTTAACCTGTTTTCTTTGACCAAATTATCTAAGAATGATTTTTTAAATTTTCCTCTTTCTTACTGAACTTTTTCAGTGATCATCATTTATCATCGTGTTTTTAGTAACTGTTGGAAAGAGAAAAATTAAGTATCTACCTCTATTATACTCTTGTCCTGAGATCTGGACTCGAATCATTTTGAAGCATCATCTAAGGAACACACATTATAGTTCGATCGTTAAAGAGGAAATATTGGGGTTACCTGGAATATTTTCTGGGAGTTTTGTAAATTGACAATTTTGATGTGCTATCAAATTATACAAAATTGCCATTTTTAAGATTCCCATTTGCACCCTCGTACGTGCGCCGCTCGCGCCGCCAGTTTTTCCAAGATGGCGGCGCGAACTGACTGATGTGATGACTGAACTACATATCATTATTAAGTTTCTATCAACTTGCTAGTTTTGACTAACTTCACAAATTTTAATTTTAATGGTTACTTGGATGATTTCAAATTCAAGATTTTCATATGCCTATTTTTTAAAACTATCGTGATAGGTGGTGGATCACAGGAAATTTTGTATAATACAGTTAAACTTAAGGTGATTTTGGTCAAATGAATTATAAGATTTATAACTATGGACATACGGTTTACTGTTGCATTTTTATATTTATTAATACTGTCATTACGAGCTTAAATACGTAAGATATACTATAAATAATTGTGATGAAAATTTAAAAAATCAATATACATTTGTAAACTACAATGGACCGAGGTAGGTAACGTAAAGTAATAATTGGACTAAAGATTTACAAAAAGCTTTAATATCTTGTAACACATAAATAAACATTACATTAGTTATATACTTCAATCAGTCATCATCATCATCAACAGCCTATAAATGCCCACTGCTGAGTAAAGCCTCTTCTCACACGGAGGAGGTTTGAGCATTAATCACCACTCTTGCTCAATGCTGGTTGGCGATTACAGCTCAGTTTTCCTCACGATGTTTTCCTTCACCGTTGGTCAGTGGTGTCTAGATAATCTTAGAAAGTACATATAACTCGGAAAAATCAGTAAATAGTTGAAATCATAGATACGTAAATGAAAGAAGAGGTAGATGAAAGAGAGTGATAGAAAACCTTTTTGTAATATTTTTAATTATTATTTTGAACTGTACTATTGTTATTGATAAAAGAATAAAATTCATATCATTTTTTAATATTTACTTATTGTTTGACTTTACCTAACCTAATACTACATAGTTTATTTTCTTTGAGGTTATTGTAGATTATTTATTTCACCTAACACTCGTGTGTCGAGGATAATGATTACAGACAGAGAATATATGTATATATGTGCCTGTCATCATCAAGATCTCGTAACAGCCCATTGCTGGACTTTCTCTATTTGATTAGTACTGCTATTTTGAATACCCACGCATAGCAAGCAGTATGCAGATTGTAGTCAGGGTTAATGAAAAGGGCGCTGCCGAATTAATTAATTATTTAAACTTAAATGTATACAAACAACTGCCTCGTTGGCCGGGTGGGCGCAAGTGCGACAAGGGCCAAGGGGTCTTGGGTTCGATTCTCGGGTCGGGCAAAGTAATACTGGGTTTAAAAAAAATCTCAGTAGTAGCACAGAGTCTGGAATTATGCCCGGTATATGACAATAGGCTCACCCCCTATTACATAGGACTCATAACATAAATAGTGAAAAGTGGGTATTGCATGTTTCATTATTTTATCCAAGTCTTCGAAGATATTATTCATTAATATTCATAATAGCTAGTCGATGGGATTAATTTTGCTGAATTTATCACTTTGACAAAATTCTGTAGATATTATGTAGCCATTATGAATAATGTCAAATTAAATCACATATACGTATACTATATAAATAATTAATATAACAAATAATAAAACAATGTTTTTATAGCATTGTCTTTTAATTTACATTGCTGATTGTACCTCAGTACCTGTTCACCAAACTCGAAGTAATGGTAATAGAGAATAAAATAGCAATACTTTGGAGAACAATAGACTTTCAAGCTCAACATAACGGGAATAGACATAAAGGGAATAAATATCTGGAACAATACCTCTAATACATAACCTTAACATTCAAAAGTCTATGCAAATAGCTCGTTAACAATGAATAATATTAATTTATTTGTATTAAGATAAGTGTATGATAAACGTAATCTTTATTTACAATCCGAGTATAATAAAATGATTATGCCACAATACAGGCAAAAGGACAGCAGTTACAAACTACAAGTATTAAACTCCCCAATCACCTCAATCCCTTAATCCCCAACGATCCTCAAACTCCTAATCCCCAAAAGGCCGATAACGTACTTGTAACGCCTCTGGTGTTCCAGGTGGCCATGGGCGACGACACGATTGCTTACCATCTACGATTGATATGACGACAATTGTACCTCTATTGTGAACCTGATTGGAAAGAGTAACCTTTGGAGTTCCTTGCTCGTTCTTATCCATAGGAAGCTACACCTTGAAATGAGTAAATAGCTTCACTTTTACATCTTGACGTTCAAAAGTGCCTTCCTGGTCTAATTGAAATAAGTGATTTTGACTTTGACTTTGACCATCAGGTGATCCGTCTGTTCACTTACCGGCTTATACCATAAAAAATGTTTGTCTATAATATACAACATGTCGCGTAGAACCTAACGGGTAACCGGGGCTCCGGCTCGACGTGCAGGAGTAGGAACGGGGTGGTTTTTAATCAGTAAGAGTCTAACACTCCCTCCCGCCTCACCCAGGCGGGAGCAGTCATTCGATGATTTTCCCCCCTTAAAAAAAAATACTATACAACATCGCGCTATGGTCAAAACAAACCGAACAGAGCGGGTAAAATCGGGCGGAAGTAGGTAGTTTAAAATAAGTTATACAAATTATACAATACATATTTCGGCAAATGTAATTTATAAAAAACATTGTTAGTGCGATATTTATAACTAAGTATATGAACCGGTTGTATCGAGACGAGGTCAAACTCTATTGATAAAGGACCTTGCGGATCTACGCGTATAAATATGTATATACAATGATATTGAAACACTGATTAGTAGTACAGTATCACATAACATTATAATATCTATTAATAACATTTGCCTAGCCAAATATAGTCAGAACAGCTGTTTATCATGCAGGTAAAAAATAAATAGGCCCAATCTCGCCAATCACAACCATTCTTAAATTCCTAATCTCCAAAAGACTAGCAACGCACTCGTTATGCCTCTGGTGTTTCAGGTGTCGATGTGCGGCGCTGATTGCTTTGTTTCTTTTTTTTATGGGACAAGCCCGCCACAGCCTCCCAAAACGTCTGCAACTCCTGTAAGCCAGGATCTACAATAGATACAACCATGAAAACACCGGAACATTGAAGTCCGGCGCGTCCCAGGGACATGAGTAACTGTCTTGGTTCCCGCAACGAAGTGAATCAGAAGATATTATAAGAGGTGAAGAAGAAAAAACTATGCGCTGATTGCTTATCATCAGGTAATCCGTCTGCTCGTTTACCGGCTTATCCCACAAAAATGTTTTTTAAGGGGGGGGGGGGAATCATCGAATCCCTCCCGCCTGCCTGGGTGAGGCGGGAGTGTCAGACTTTTACTGACTAAAAACCACCCCGTTCCTTCTCCTGCACGTCGAGCCGGAGCCCCGGTTATCCATTAGGTTTTCTGCGACATCCCACAAAAATGATAGCTTCAGTACAGTTACAGTAACCATTTGTTGGCTACTGAACTGATCAATGATTATAGATTTGCCTTGGTTTAGAACTATTTAGCATTCTAATAGCTGTCTCTGTACTGAGTTAATTTTTATTTTCTTAGCTGTGATGCGACTGTACCTGAAACAATGAATATAACACATAACGAAAAATATTTTGACACGTCCTCTTCGCCTCATTTTTAGTAGAACAAATGAGGCGAAAATTGGCGGGAAAAGTAGGTATAGTTACCAATTTAGGACTTGTATTCTGCCATCACTGGTCGTAAAATAACGTAGCGTAAGCAAATTGTCACATGATATTAAAAAGTGCTTTGGATGAGAGTAAAACCAACACGTCCTTGTCGTCCTTGATCAATGATTCCAAATTCTAGTGTGAAACATTTATGATTGTGAATTGTAATGTCAATTAAGTAAAAACGCGGGTTACTCATGTGAATGAGAAAAGCTCGCTAGTTTTTAACTACAGAGGTCTTCCTCATGCTGCATAAATGTTACTTACGATAGTTATTATAAAAACAATTGTAATTTCGTTAATTGTTAAGTTTTCAGCTTACTCACGTAACTGTTTGACGAGGAACTCGACTTGTTTCAAGCCATGCTAGAGGCTCATAATTATTCATGAGCGATTACACAATGCGGTGACTGTCGCCCTACTATTGATACACACAAGCAAATATTAATTAATTCAGTATCTCTCGCGAAAGTTATAATGAAGTGCTTTAATTCTTAGTTTTTATTTGAAGTGATACTTCTGTTATTTTACTGCCAAACATTTGCGAAATATAACTCATGAACCGTCTGCTTCCAGTACTCAGAAGACGTTGAACGTTGTCAACGTGCGGACTACTCGAATTATCAGTTTGTTTGTAAATAATATAATTTTAAAATTAACTTTTTATCTATATTAAACAATAACTACTGATATTATTGTTTTACTATTGCCGTCATGTCTACATTAATATTTCGTTTTAGACCGAAATTTTGCCGTTTTTGTCTTAGTGCGTGTGTTAGAGAAAAAAGTGTTTGGACCAGTGAGAAGACTTTAACTTCGGCTTCTAAAGAAGTTGACATACCGAACTTGACAGTGGATCAGTACCTGTTTAGCAATTTAGAAAAATGGGCAACTAAGACTGCTGTGGTAAGTACGTATAATTGTATAAGTGAAGCAAGTCTGCTTGTTCCTGTCTTAAATTAATGGATTTAATGTCTTGTTGTCTAAGGCGCTTTTGCCATACCTATTATTGGAAGCAAGTATAACAGCTCCCACATTGGACCCACTTAGTTTTGTGCTTGGCGACTGTGTTTCACCCAGCTGTACAGTCTCTTTTTTTGTGCCTTCAAGCTTAATTCATTCTGTCTTCTGCAGTAATTCACCGAGGGAAGCGGAAACTATGTTTTTTTTCTTCTTCTCTTATAATATCTTCTGACTCACTTCGTTGCGGGAACCAAGACAGTTATTCATGTCCCGGTGTTTTCATGGTTGTATCTACTGTGGATCCTGGCTTACAAGAGTTGCAGCGGTTTTGGTAGATTGTGCGGGCTTGTCCCATAAAAAATGCCTTGTTGTCTTTTCTTTATCATATTCCGTTTTTCAAACCAGTTTCTGCTGTTTAATTTTCGCCATTATCAGTATTATTGTACTTCGCTACTCTCGATGACTATAAGTTTATAATATCTTAATTACATACTTATAAGTATTGCCTAATAACTATTATCGCATTATCGACAAACATTTTGACTATTCGAGGTTTTAAGGTCTGCCGAAAATTTTAGACTGCTGTTAGTAACGTTAGTAACTTTTTGCAAATCAAATAACCAATATGAGGTGCACAGAACAAATGTCTTTATTAGAAATAGACCTTTAAATATTTAAAAACCAGAATCGAGGAATTGTTCAGAATAAAATCAGTGTTTTATTACAAATTTCGCTTTTTAATGTAAGTATATGTTAGATTATTCCAACACATAGATCAGATTAGCCGTCTGTCAATAAACAAATTACTGATAAATATTTTTGCACTGAGTTTATGCACGATTAATTCAAAGGCCAATCAACTGTGGACGAGTTTGTGTACGTAAGTCGTGTTAGTAATATTGATAACAGACTTTTTAAACTGTGAACCTACCTATAGAAGCATTTTTTGGCTTTCCTTCTTCAGATAGGAGGAGAAGGCAAAATATGTACAATTGTACCTACAGTCAGTGTATCTATTTGCTATGGTACAGGTAAGAATATAAACAACAAAGATTATCAGCACAGAGACAGCCACCATTGGCAACTGAACCGATCAATAGTTACAGAAGTAGTATAGTATAGTATGTAGTAGAGGTATAGTAGCAACTATACTACTTCTGTAACTATTGATCGGCTTGGCTGAAAACATTTTTTGTTTTGTTAATAAAAACGTTGCCTCACACTAGGATTTTCTCCTGGGTCGTGGGTGCGTTTACAAACATACAAGTTAATATACACATGACACCTAGACCCGGAACAACAATCTGTGAATTACTCAAAGAGTTGCTCCGTACGGGAACCGAACCCACGACATATTGCGCGGCAGCCAGTTGTTCAGTCACCGCACCGTGCAGTCACTAGCAGCTATTAGCTAAATAACTTATTAATTAGCTGCTGTCTCTAAACTAGGTCTATCTTTATTTCCTCACATGCATAGTGAATAGATGTACTGAATGTATTTATGTACCTATGTGTAGCACTTTAAGGTTTCCTTTTGACTGTCTCGGCTAAGTAGGTCTGTCAAATCAAATAACACAGGCCTTCCCAAATAATTTTGATTTAGCAATTGCTTCCTTAAACACATTTGGTACGTTATTTGAGTCATGATTGTTTAACCAAATACATATTATATGAAGTAGGTAGTATCTATGTTTGTTGATATCAAAGGTCGACATTGTAAAAACATCGCAACAAGTGGGTATAAAGACAGTAAGTAGGTACAACGTTTTACGATTTTTGACCTCACTTGACGAGGTCCTATAATATTAAAAGTATTAGAGGTGGAAGCAAGGATAATTATAGTCAGTTCTGTAATACAAAAATACGTATAATATACTTTGTAATATTACACTTCAGATTATACTTTGATCTCACTTGATTTTACTTTGGGTCTAAATAAAATTTAATGGTGTTGTTAAGTACAAAAAATCTAAGTTTAAATCCAGCTACAGTTAAGCATTCGTTTAAGTATGAAAATGAACATCATAAAGATATAAAATTGGGAAAGCCAAATAAATAATTTGAGATACAGAAAAGTATCTACTACCTATTGTGTCAACTACGGACGGCGAGCATGGGTGGCTCCGGTCCGACCAGAAACAGACCCGAGCGGACGGCGCGTCGCGTGATCGCGTCCCGTGCGCGTCTAAAAGAGCCATCAGACCGCAATGGATGCGGCCAGTGTTGCCAACCCCAGCATAGAGTAAAACTGTAGATTTGCTTGAAAAAAACTGTAGAAAACTGTAAATATAAAATTAAAAAACAGTAAATCTACAGTTTTATCTTATATTATATTTTGTATAATTGTATGAATGGAATACATTATATGGAGGGTATTA
The DNA here is from genome assembly GCA_038387885.1 of Spodoptera picta. Classification (NCBI taxonomy): domain Eukaryota; kingdom Metazoa; phylum Arthropoda; class Insecta; order Lepidoptera; family Noctuidae; genus Spodoptera; species Spodoptera picta. The sequence goes on from JAZHFQ010000452.1 coordinate 858,949, forward strand.
AAAATAAGAAATATCGTATAATTATCAAAATTTTAATCAAATTAAATGTCGTAACATTTCAAGTATTACTAGCTACTATGTTATTTTCAATTTCTAAGTCTTCCTGATTTTCCGTTTCATTTTTATTTTTATTGAATTCGTACATATTTTTATTGAATTTTTTAAAATGGTCATTTGTCACATTGAACTCGAAACAATTATTAATTTCTGACTTTGTGTGCAATGCATATTCGTTAATATTTGCTCAACTCACAACGTCACACAATAAAAAAGAATCTAATCTGGCCTTTAGCCAAACGCCACTTTAGCGCTTGTCTACAGAGAGAGTAGAAATCAAAATGTATGGGGATGACACTGACAAGTGTCAAAATGTACGTCAATTCCATATAATTTCGTTTTCTATTCTACATGTAGACAAGCGCTCAATGGCATTTGGCTACAGCTGCAGATAAGTAATGAACTATAGATAATGACGTATAAATTATTGTTTTATATCGACAAAGCAGTTACGAGGATTCCCCAGTAAAAATAAAAAAAGCAAACCATAGAGAATGTCGGTAAAATATTGCCGGAACGACCTACCACTAACGCCATTTATTAAAATATCATCTGACCATTACTTTCGGTGCGATAGTAGCAGGTTTACCTGAAGCTGACTTAGTGTACAGACAAATAAAATAGATGACGCTAGCATCTTGCATAAAAACTGTAGAAAACTGTAGATTTCGAGGCTTAAACTAAAAACTGAGAGAATCTCCTAAAAACTGTAGATCTACAGTTAAAACTGTAGGGTTGGCATCACTCGATGCGGCGCAACAGGGCTGATGCCAATTCGGAGTCGCGGAGAACCTAACGGGTTACCGAGGCTCCGGCTCGACGTGCAGGAGAAGTAAATGTGGTGGTTTTTAGTCAGTAAGAGTCTGACACTCCCTCCCGCCTCACCTAGGCGGGAGCAGTCATTCGATAATTTTTCCCCTTAAAAAATATGTCCACTACCTAATAGTTATACCTACTTATTTACAGATCTGTGGCCACACAAATCGGCAGTACACATACGAGGAGGTGTACAAGAAATCAAGAATCTTTGCCGCCAATTTGAGAAGAAAGTTCAAAATCAAAGATGGAGACGCCGTTACTGTTTTGCTGCCAAATGCGCCTGAGTTTCCTATCATCACATTCGGAATTCTCGCCGCCGGTGGTGTGGTTACCACTATGAACCCTGTTTATACTGCTTGTAAGTTAATTTTTGATTGTGCATTGAAGCACTTACTGCAGTTCTTTTTTACTTCTTTATTATTATTATTTAGTCTCCATGAATCTGTCCAGTTGCATGTAGAATTGGGTTGTTTACATAATATATATTTATTGACGTCAATATTTACTTCTCAGGTAGTATTTTTAATCTTATTACATTAATTATTTCTTGAGTACACGAATCACGAGATGCATGAAGATAAATATTATAAAAACAACATAATTTTACAGAATCTGTGACTTCTAGACGACTTATAATAAAAACTGTAGATAATATAACAAAACAAAATCTGTCTCAATTACAGACGAAATCCAGAGGCAGATTCTTCTATCAGAGACAACACTCATTATAACTAATGACGATTTAGTTCCAACAGTGAAAGAAGCTTTGAAACTAGCAGAGAAAGACTTTCCGATAATCTCCTTAAATCTTAAAAATAAACCAGAAGGAACAGCTTCGTTCAAAGAATTGGTTGATGACGACCATGTTGATATAAGTATCTTAAAAGAAGTTAATAGAAAACATGATGATGTAGCGTTTTTGCCATACTCTAGTGGCACTACTGGGCTGCCTAAAGGCGTACAGCTGATTAACAGAAATATTGTAGCAAACTGTGAACAACAGAACACTGATTTTAGACAGTATGAATATACTACTGGTAAGAGATTATATATAAGTAGTGGAGCTGCCGTATTTTTGATCACCATTTGGTGCCAGAAAATGTAGAAAGTAACTTTTAGTCACAGTAGTTATCAAATATAGAACGTCCAATGGGGTGATACTAGCTAATATCCTATTGGACGAAGAACGACAGGGTCTCACTGGTGCCATCTGTTGAGCAAAAATAAGGTAGACTAATTGAGAATTAAGTTTGGTATCTGAGAAAGAAAACGTGAGAAAATGACAACACAATGTTTTGTGTACTGTATACACGTATATCTATCAACTTTTGTAGTAGATAAATTAATGCTACATTATATCTGCATTTAAACTGTGATGATAATTAATTGACAACAGCACGCTGCACGATATCACATTTTTAATCAGCGTGTACCCATCTCGTTTTGTTGTTCATAGAATTAAACTGTCCTTGGTTTCCTGGTCCAATCTCAATATTTTTTCTTCGTTTTAATAGATTCTGTTTTTGCTTCTAATGTACTCGTAATCGTGGTCGACAATTGCTACCAATGATCTGGAAAGTAAGTCATCAGTAGGCACAGATAGGTTTTGCCCACTCCTGAGATTGTAGTTATGCGAATATGAATCTTAAGAATATTTGAATTAACTTACAATTGGTCATTTCAGAATCACATCAAGACAGTACTTTGGCAGTGCTGCCATTGTTTCATGTATACGGATTGAGTATCTGCATGTTACATAAAATGTCTGTTGGTAACTCTACCAAAATTCCAACCAGATATGTTCCTGAACACGATGCTAGCAAATAGAATCGACTTGATGTATTTGGCTCCACCAATGGGTAAGGAACTTGCTTGCTTATGCAGCTTTCGCTAAATTGCCTACTAAACCGTTTCGTCGAGGTCGAGGTTATCGGAGGTCCAATTACCCCCCCTCCCGATTTCCCTGAATCCAATCCTCAAATTCATAATCCCCAGAAGGCCAGTAACGCACTTGCAATACCTCTGGTGTTTCGGGTGTCCATGGACGGCGCCGATTGCTTAGCATCAGGTAATCTGGCGTTTACCGGCTTATCCCATAAAAAAATGACTATTAAGAAATTGTAAAAGCTAAAACTGCTTAGGCGTAAATTGTGTACCTTGGAAATAATCTTCTGTGGGACTTATGACAACAGTCCGTAACGGTCGACAGCTGGATTATAGGCTTCTTCTATATAAAAAGGGTTTGCTGTGATCTCTACACCTGGTAGGTTGGTTGGATATCAATCAAAATTGAATATTGTTTTCTTTTTTCCAGTTATGTTTCTTGGTGCATATCGTCAAGTGACTGCAAAACATCTAGAACATGTGAGGGCAATGACGTCAGGAGCTGCACCTTTACCATCTGCGGATATTCAGAGACTCTTTGAAAAGGCTGAGGTCTGTACCTCATTTTAACGTTTGTTACCATTGAACTCAAAGCAAAGCAAAGGTCGTCTATTCTATTTTATACTCACATACTCTTTTGGAGTACGCTTTAGGGATACAGCAAAATTAGGACTATGAAATTAGGTACTATCCTATAAAACTTTGTTCAACAATAGTGATTATATCCATAATTTTTCAGAGAGAAATCCAGTTCTGCCAAGGTTATGGTTTGACAGAAACGTCTCCTCTGATCAGTCTGGCTCCCTTTGGTGAGAAGACTTATGAAGACGTCGGATATTTACTACCAAACATGTATTGCAGAATCGTCGATAAAAAGATGAACAATTTGGAACCTGGTGCGGTACGTATTAATAAATGAAGGCTCTTAGATTGCTTGACAATACGAAGGATTTGAAATCCTACTAATAAATGTAAATATGGAAATTGGTTACTTTTATAATAAAATTCTATGCAGACGTGGATTATAATCTGAAAATAATAAATGGGGTTATTTCGGAAACGCGGGCGAGGCCACTGGCAGAAACTAGTCATGGACCTATATTATAAAAAAAACATGAGTCCATACTTTATATCATAACTGCACGGTTGGTGCGGTGGCTGGGCAACCGGCTGCCGTGCAACGTGTCGCGGGTTCGATTCCCGCACGGAACAACACTTTGTGTGATCCACAAATTGTTGTTTCGGGTCTGGGTGTCATGTGTATGTGAACTTGTATGTTTGTAAACGCACCCACGACACAGGAGATAATCCTAGTGTGGGGCAACGTTTTTTTTTTAAAAAAAAAAAAAAAAACTGTTGTTACAGGTTGGAGAACTTATAGTTAAAGGGCCCAACGTGATGAAAGGGTATTTGAAGAATCCACAAGCTAATAGTGAAGTATTTGTCGATGGAGACTGGTTTAGAACTGGGGACCTGGCGAAAATTAATGAAACTGGATTGATTACCATTGCTGATAGGCTTAAGGAACTGATTAAGGTAGGTTAATAAGTCTAGAAAGCAAGAAAATGCGACTTACGAACAAATATTGGAAGGCTACTTAAGTTTGAGTTTAACTTAATAAATAAATATAATAATATATCCTAACTAATATGATAAATGCGAAAGTAACTCTGTCTGTCTGTCTACTCTGTTGCACGCCAAAACTACTGAACGGATTTGAATGAAATTTGGTATACAGATATTCTAGACCCCGAGATAAAACATAGGCTACTTTTTATCGCGAAAAAGGGGTTAAAAGGGGGGAGGAGTTGTATGGGATTTCATAATTTTTAAAGATAAAACCATGAAACTTTATATTTAAGGACTTGATAAAAAATAATAAAACATTTGTTCTAGCGTTTTTAAAATTTCGACCTGTGAGTGTGATGTGACCATGAAATAGGGGTTGAAAGTTTGTATGAAGTTCGTCATTCTTGAAGATACCTTACAGTTTATATTTAGGCACTAAATAATAAACAAATTTTTCACATCCTAAGAGACCTATGTACCAAGTTACCTACATGGTTTTATCTCCAAAAATGACGAACACCCACATGCAACCCCTATTTCACCCCCACGCTGGTGTAAATTTTAAAATGCTAGAACAAACGATTTTTTGTTTATTATTTAGTGCCTAAATATAAAATGTAAGGTATTTCACCAACGAGTGACAACGCCACAAAAAACCACTTTGACCGCATTTTTCGACATTTGCAGATCAGATGAATTTGCAAAAACACTTTTGTATGTAGTAGTATGTAGAAAGTGTTGGAAACGCCGAATTCAAGGAACTGCTGTTCCGAATTGGCCTGGCGTTAAATCTGGAGATGCATTGGGACGAGTCTATACAGTCCACGTTAGCAACATTGAATGCTTTTGTTTGAGACTACTGCTACACCACGTGCGTGGGCCAACTTCGTTCAATGATCTCAAAACTTACAATGGTCAAACTTTTGTTACGTTCCGGAAAACCTGTGAAAGTAGAGGATTGTTAGAGAATGATAATCATTGGGACTCGACATTAGAAGAGGCTGCACAGTGTAGATCAGCAGCTAAGGTGAGAGATCTTTTTGCCATTATCATAGCGACGTGTGGTCTTTCAAATCCTCAGATATTATGGGAAAAGTACCAAATCATAATAATAATAATAATAAATAAGCTTTATTGTACACCAAGCAAGTAATTACACATATTCGGAAATTATAATGAATAAGGAGGGTACAAGGGCGGCCTTATCGCTAAAAGCGATATCTACCAGGCAACCTTTGGGTGTATGGATGTACCAAAATGATATGTCTGACGATATTTTACACAGACTACAACAAAATAATCCCAATGCTACGTATAATGATTTAGTATATAACGAGGCGCTTACTAAGATTGAAGACCAAGTGATGGCTATATCTGGGAAAACATTATCAGATTTTGGAATGAACCGACCACAAAGAATCGGAGAAATTAGCAGTGATTTATTAAGAGAACTGGACTCCAATATCGATTCTTTACAGCAACAAATATCAGAGTGTTCCTCGATTGAACACGGAACAAAAAGTAGTCATTGATTTTGTTGTGCAAAGAATTATTTATTTATTTATTTATTTAAAATGCTTCATGCACAAAATGTACAAAAAGGTGGACTTAATGCCGCAGGCATTTTCTACCAGTCTGACCTTTGGGTGATGCAGAGAAGAGTAAATGGTAGGTGCAAGAGGCAAGCAGTGATTTTATTTAACAATGAAATGAATTAATAATGGTGAGGGCGGATTGTTTTTCTTAGATGCGCCAGGAGGCACCGGAAAAACTTTTCTTCTAAATTTACTTTTAGCCCAAATCCGCAAAGACAAAGGAATAGCTGTTGCCGTAGCTTCCTCTGGAATTGCGGCGACGCTGCTCGAGGGAGGCCGTACGGCACATTCAGTTCTTAAACTCCCATTAAATTTATCTCATGAGGAAATTCCAGTGTGTAACATCACAAAAACAGCGATCGTGGCCGAATGCTACAGCAATGAAAGCTATTAGTGTGGGATGAATGTACAATGTCGCATAAAAAAGCGATCGAGACGCTCAATCGAACTCTGAAAGATATCAGAAACAACCAGAGTTTAATGGGTGGGATGGTAGTGCTGCTTGCTGTGGATTTTCGACAGACACTACCTGTCATTACCAGAGGCACTCCAGCAGATGAGGTAAATGCATGTTTGAAAGCGTCTATATTATGGGTGCATGTAAAAAAGTTTTGTCTAACTAAAAACATGCGAGTACAACTACATAATGATACGCAATCGGGGCAATATGCAGCTGCTCTATTGAAAATTGGTGAAGGTCGAATGACTACGGACGCTAACGGCATGATCACGTTAAATCAAGAATTTTGTAATGCTGTCCACAACTTGGAAGATCTTAAAAACAACGTATATCCCGGTTTGGAATATAACATGAGGAATAGAGAGTGGTTGTGTGAAAGGGCTATATTAGCACCGACCAATGAAATCGTGGGACAGATAAATGAACGAATGATGTCACATGTGCAAGGCGATGTTGTCGAATATTTATCAGTAGATATTATCATGGACAGTGAGCAGGTGGCATCTTATCCTACAGAGTTTCTTAACTCTTTAGAGCTATCAAGAGTGCCGTCTCATAAGCTGAGACTGAAAGTTGGGGTTCTAGTTTTGTTAATGAGAAACCTCGAAGCACCGAGACTATGCAACGGAACTCGATTGCAAATTACGCAGCTAGGACGCAATATTATTAGAGCAATTATAATGACAGGAATAGCTAAAGATGAAGAAGTTTTGATTCCTCGCATACCCATGATCCCTACAGATTTACCTTTTCAGTTCAAAAGAATCCAGTTTCCCCTCAAACCAGCCTTCGCAATGACCATTAACAAAGCGCAAGGCCAAACACTGAAAGTGGCGGGTGTAAATTTAGAAAAGAACTGTTTTTCGCATGGGCAACTCTACGTGGCCTGCTTACGTGTATCAAATCCCAAAAATCTCCACATTTTATCTAACAACAATAAAACAGCAAACGTTGTGTATAAAAATGTTTTAAATTAGGTTTTTTATAAATATTTTTGTACACAATGTGACGCTGGCCCCAGTAAGTGTCTCTTGGACATTTATAAGAGAACAATAAATTTTAATTTTTTAAATATACCTACTAATGATTCAAAAATACACCCAAAGATACTATTCCACGCGGACGAAGTCACGGGTAACAGCTAGTATATATATATATATAACTTTAATAAATATCATGCCATTATAAAGAATTTGTAGTGACACAACTACATAAATACTTAAGCGCGGCTTAAAATTTAGATTCAGTATTCTGGCATTAGTCTCTTTGTACGAACTATGGATGGATACAAGCGAAGTGTGTAAACACATTCTTAAGACTTTATTACAGATTTTATACAAGTTTTGATTACCTGTTTAAAGTATCTGTAATGTGCAGTTAAAAAGCGCCTAGTGAAAATAAAATAGCCAATGAGTATTTATGAGAATTAAAGTATTTGGCAGTTTTGTTTGTAGGCGCTTATAAAATTTTAGAAAATAATGACAACAATACATCCAATACTACCTTTAAACGAGCAATTCTTGTACATAGGCATATGCCTATGTACAAGAATTGCTGAGATCGTAGATATACATATATCTACGATCTCAGAAACGGTGCCAATGATTTTCAGGACATTTTGTATAATAGGACAAATAGGTTTCATTTTCAGAAAATATTTATTACTTAAGAAAAGATAAGCGAGCCTACATTTACACAGTAATTTACTCTATTCTATATTGCAGGTAAAAGGCTATCAAGTACCACCAGCAGAGTTGGAGAACGTGCTAAAAGAACATCCAGCAATTCTGGACGCGGCTGTTGTTGGAGTACCAGACACAGTCACGGGAGAAAGACCACGAGGCTTCGTAGTCTTAAAGCCAGAAGCCAAAGCGAATGACAAAGATATAATGGAATTTGTTAGCAAAAGAGTAGCACCATATAAGAAAATTAATGAAATAACATTCCTAAAAGAAATTCCAAAAAATCCATCAGGGAAAATCCTTAGGAAATCTTTGAAAGAACAGTATTGTAAATAAATGATTGGTGGTGTTGTTGTTTTTGACATTCATTTATTTTGAGGGCAATATTATTATATTAACTAGCTGTTGCCCGCGACTTCGTCCGCGTAGATTAATGACTTCTGACAGAATTCATCAGAATCAATTCAGTGCCCAATTAAGATTTACCTATTGTGAAATGATTTATCGTAATTTTTATAAATTAAAAATCCCGCAGGGTTCTTACCAGTCCCGGCCCGATCACGTAAGTTTTGAGTAATAAATACTTCGACTATTGTTGTACAGAATCTCTATGAAATAAGTTCAGTGGTTAAAAGATAGAGAGTCCTGGAGCATTGACGCATAGTTCCCGTTCCCGAGGGACTTCTGAGATAAAAACTATCATACGTTACTCAGGTCCCAAATCATTGTTTTACCGAATGTAATTCAAAAAGATTCAATGATTCTAGATTCAATTTTCATTCCCAATTTCACACCAACTATCATTACCTATTTTATCGCCTTAGGGGTAGAATTAATCAAAGTCCTTTCTAAGGAGATACCTATGTCATGGTAACTTTAGTCTCAGCCCGATCGGTTTAAAACTGGCAAAGTATCACACAAACTTTCACCCCCTATTTTATCCCCTTGGGGGTGGAAATTATCAAAATCCTATCACAGCGGATGCTTACGTCATGACATCTATCTGCATGCCAAATTTCAACCCGATCAGTTAAAAAATGGAAAAATTTCATACAAACTTTCATCCCCTTTTTTACCCCCTTGGGGGTGGAAATTATCAAAATCCTTTCTTAGCGGATGCTTAAGTCATAACATCTATCTGTATGCCAAATTTTAGCCCAATCTGTCCAGCGGTTTGGGCTGTGTGTTGATAGATACTTCAAAAGTCGATTTTTTTATTGATACAAAACAAAAGTTACAATTTCTGGAATTCCTTTGGTACCTACTTATATAAAAACTATGCACATCCTAAGAGACCTATGTATGTACCAAGCTACATGGTTTTATCTCCAAATGCCACATGCAACCCCTATTTCACCCCCACGCTGGTGTAAATTTTAAAATGCTAGAACAAACGATTTTTTGTTTATTATTTAGTGCCTAAATATAAAATGTAAGGTATCTTCAAGAATGACGAACTTCATACAAACTTTCAACCCCTATTTCATACCCTCACAGGTCGAAATTTCAAAAACGCTAGAACAAATGTTTTATTATTTTTTATCAAGTGCTTAAATATAAAGTTTCATGGTTTTATCTTTAAAAATTATGAAATCCCATACAACTCCCCCCCCCCCTTTTAACCCCTTACAACCCCTTTTTCGCGATAAAAAGTAGCCTATGTTTTATCTCGGGGTTTAGAATATCTGTATACCAAATTTCATTCAAATCCGTTCAGTAGTTTTGGCGTGAAAGAGTAGCAGACAGACAGACAGACAGAGTTACTTTCGCATTTATAATATTAGTTAGGATTAAAAGAAATTTGTGAGTGTTTCATTTGTTTGCAAGAACTGTCATTTTGATAGTAGGTGTCGTGGTGGCCTAGGGGTATTATAAGACGCCCGCATCTCATACACGAAAGTGCGACTGTTTATCAATGTGACTTTTTCCGAGTTACATGTACTATCTAATCTATCTATCTAAGATATTTAGACACCACTGACAAACGGTGAAGAAAAACATCGTGGAGAAACCTGGCCACATAATTTCTAAATAAGTATAAGTTTGAAATCAACTAATGCTCAAACCTTCTCCGTGTGAGAAGAGGCAGCAGTGGCCACTTATAGATCTTGATGATAATGATGATAATAGGTAAGTAGAGGTAATAAAGAACGAGCTAAAGAAAAATCAATGTAAGTGGCGTGGTGAAATTAGGTATGTATAAATTAAAAGGGTAAAAATTAAAAAAAAATGACCTTCCTTGTCAATGTTAAGTTTCACTGATATAATATTAGTATTACAACGGTTTTGATAGGTTGTTAAAAACAAAATGTACCGTTGAACTAATATTTTCAATCTAATATTAGAAAAATTCTTAGATAGAGATTAAAAATTAGAAAAATAGATTCTGACACTCCCTCTCACCACCACCACCACTTCTCACCCAGGTGGGAGAAGTCATTCGATGATTATCCCCTTAAAAAAAATATTAGAAAAATTCCAAGTGAATGCGAGCTATTAAAATGAGTAGAGGTAGGTACATATTAGAATTTAATCATAAATATCATTCGGTGTGTTTCGGATGACTCAGTTGGGTTCACACTGTTGGTTATATCCATTTTTGTGAGGAAGCAAAATGCCCGACTCTTACTGATTTTTTGTATCAGTCGAACCTTTAGATGATGCAGAAAAAACGATGGGTGAAAGGACAAGCAAATGAATTTATCAATATGTATCATGAGGGTACTTATTTCAAGTTCGAAAAGGTTCCTGATAACTTACGGGACTGACAGATAGATGGCGATAAACGAAAAAAAAAAATACGCAGTTATTCATTAAAATTCACAATATATTATTATAACAGCTACAATAATTATCATATTTATTGTTAAGTTATTAAGCAAGTAGCTTCCATTTTGGAATATTTTCCATCACGCTTGCTATTGACGATTACTTGGTGGGTCATGTGTGAGGTCAATATTAAAGGCCGCTAGACTACTGCTAATTTTAGATGTATTTACTAAATGTAGCAGAGTTAGTTTTAAGATATTTCCTATCTAATATTAGTTAACTCGTCGGGTACCGTCATTATAGACACAATTATAGAACAATTTTTTTTTTTAAGGGTGGAAAATCATCGAATGACTGCTCCCGCCTGTGTGAGGCGGGAGGGAGTGTCAGACTCTTACTGACTAAAAACCACCCCGTTCCTGCTCCTGCACGTCGAGTCGGAGCCCCGGTTACCCGTTAGGTTCTCCGCGACAATTATAGAACAATAGGTTGCGGTCACCGGTGACCGCTTGGTGTTTGACAGTTTAAATCAAAACATGTTCATTAAAACAAACTGATTGTAACTGAATCAATACGCAATTATATTGAGTATAATAGGGTAGTTTCCTAAATTTAACTTCAATGTCCGTCTGGTAATTAATTTAAAACTTTAAACATGTAGTTTTTCTTTTCTTACAAATATAAAGTACTTTCAAAAAATAAAATAAAATCAAATAACGTGTGACGTCACAACGTGTACATTTTGTAGCCTGTTATGAGGTAATGACCTCTCACTCCTAAACTTAGCGCCATTTTATCTAAGTATTGCAACTTAACCGTTTGAGTACCGTCATTATAGACACAATTAAAGAACACTGGGTTGCGGTCACCGGTGACCTCGCGGTGTATGACAGTTTAATACGAGTAAATAAAAAAATACGTGTCTAATATAGATTAATCTAACTGACGGACTAATTAGATTTTAATTTTGATACCCTGGAAACTACCCAATTGTTGAGTACAATCCTCAAATTCCTAATCCCAAAAAGGCCGGTAACGCACTTGTGACGCCTATGGTGTTCCAGGTGTCCATGGGCGGCGCCGATTGGGATCAGCTGATCTGTATGCTCATTTAGCGGCTTATCCAATAAAAAAACAAAAATATATTATTCCTTCAGAGAAATACCTAGGTAAAATTATACGGGTCGTTAAAAATATACTGTGTATAATTGAGGCAATGAAATCAACGACGATAACCACCCAATTACCTACTATATACCTATGTATACTAATTATGCAATTTTATGCACATAATAAGAAATACAATTTGTAAAGACCAAGAATTTATGTTTTTTTTCTTTGTTCATGCCATGTTACACACAGTGTCTTAGTTTTTACAGTTTTTCCTGTCGAAGGACTGCAGGAAGAGATTCCTACAGGAATATGTAGTACCTATGTACCTCCAATTTATTTATATATGTATTCTCCTGTGTACTGTCTCTGTGTTGTGCATAAATAGATAGATAAATAAATAAAAAACTGCTATTTTTAGGGAATACATAAAACACAATGGGACCAATAGTATATTATTATACCAATAGTATATACCTCACTCACCCCCTATTACATAGGATTTGTAACATAACTAGTGAAAAGTGGGTGTTAGATTGCACAGTGGTATTAAGTGCCGTAAAGTGCACCTCTGCCTACCCCTTCGGGAATAAAAGGCGTGATGTTATTATTATGCGAGACATGGTTGCCCGGAGGTTTAAGACGCCTGCTTTTCGTGCATAAGAGTGCGGGTCCGAACCTACCAATGTGACTATTTGCGAGTTATATGTACTTTCTAAGATTATTTAGACACCACTGACAAAGGGCGAAGGAAAACATCGGTGGGCTTATAATTTCTAATTGTAAGTTTGAAATCGCCAATCAGCATTGAACAAGCATGGTTGTATAATGCTCAAACCTCCGTACATGTCAGTAGTGGCCACTTATAGTTTGTTGATATTGTTGATGTTATTATTATTACAATCAAAAATATAAATTCGCGACACATTATTCTCGAGCGACGTAAAAAAACAAAAAAGGCAACAAATAGAAACATTTAAAAGAGTTTCATCTAAATTAAAATAATTTGGCGAAATGACAATTTTTATAAACCAATTGGTATGCAGGCGCCACAATTCTGTCTTCGATTTTATATATGAAATTATACAACAGACGATTTATTAAATATAATATATTCAATAGGTAGTTAAATAGCCATCAAAACAACACTGGATTCCGGCTCAAAACATAATTTACATACAATTATTATTAAATATATTGTAAAAGTCTTCTTTTTGTTGAATACTTTTACACCGCAAATCTGCGTTGGCGCCATGCTATATTCTTACTGTTTTGTTTTTTTATGTTACAATATAATATCAATAAAATTGTATTAACTTTATCTTTTCTTGATAAATAATACCTACGATTTGAATTATTCATAGTATAGGATAATGTTATTAAAATGAATTCGTTCTAAGTTTATATGTAGCTGTGTTTGGTTGTTTTTTTTTTAATGAATTTTTGGTTCAATTTTATTAGATACCTATTAGGGATTGTACTTAGGGATTATGCTTATATTAAGGATACTTTGTTCTTGCCAATAAATTAATTGAAATATCAGATATATATAATATACATATGGCAATAATGAAATAAATATCGGTATATGGCAATAGGCTCACCCCTTATTAATTGGGACTCATAACATAAATAATGAAAAGTGGGTGTTACATTGTACAGTAGCATTAAGTACCGTAATGCACCCTTCGGAGATGAAAAGGTGTGATGTTATATTATGTTTTTAGGCTAGGGCTAGGGCTTTGGGGCTAGGAATTTGAGGATTGTTGGGGATTCAGGGATTGGGGAGATTGGGGAAGGGAGGGGGGGGTTAATTGGGCCTATGGTAACCTCACTTACACGACGAAACACAACGCAAGCATTGTTTTACGACGTTTTTCTGTGAGGCCGTGGTATGACTCCGGTCGAGCCGGCCCATTTGTGCTGAAGCATGGCTCTAACACTTCTACAGAACAATCTCGAATTGGAATTGTTTAGCAGCCGCACTGGCGACCTATTAAACTTAGGAACCTCTTTTTTTTTATACCACGACGGTGGCAAAAAAGCACACGGCCCACCTGATGGTAAGCGGTTACCGTGGCCTATGTACGCTTACAACATTATGGGGCATTACATACATGGGCCTTGCTGACCCTTAAAAACCTATCCACTATTCTATTCCTTCTTTTATTTTTATAATTATGTAACTTCAATAGTCATCAATCATCATCAACTGCCTTTAAATGCCCACTGCTGAGCAAAGCCTCTCACACGGAGAAGGTTTGAGCATTAATCACCACGCTTGCTCAATGCTGATTGGCGATGTCAAACTAATAAATAGAAATTATAAGCCCAGGTTTCCTCACGATGTTTTCCTTCACCGTTTGTCAGTGGTATCTAGGTAATCTTAGAAAGTACATATAACTCGGAAAAAGTCACATTGGTACTTGGCGTTGGTAGGTTTCGAACCCGCATACTCATGCATGAGAAGCGGACGTTTTAAACCTCTGGGCCACCACGACTTCAGTAATATTTACCTTCAATATTTCTAAGTTCTAAAAGGAATATACTTATAAAAAACTGCTATTTACGTTTAAGAATTAATTTTTCAAACTTGATATTTAACTTATTAACTAGAAAAATCACTTCGAAATAAATGTCGCGGGTTGACAGTAAGTATGCTATAATTTTGTAACATTTAAGAGTATTCAATTAGTCGGGCATAGAAATAAATGATGCTAGCTAAGTACACATTATAAATTATAACGTCTACATAAGTCTAGGTATCTTAAAAATAAGTTTCGTGTTCGAAAAAAGAGGTTGCATAACATAAATTGATACAAAAAGTATCGTATTACTTACTTTTTGTATCAATAACAGTTTTTGTGTTGTATCTATCTATAGGTAATTATATTAATAATATTCAAATTATTACCATAATGATTGACAATTATTACATTATAAAACAGCGGGAGGTAGGTTTTCTCATCTTAATACAATATGAAGTTGTGAAACTTTATAATAAATGTGACATATTTTGATTTTTAAAACAGAAATTTATAAATTATTATCTAGTAAAATAAAATAATATCAGTGTGTCGCGACGGTGTTTTGTTATTTATGTAAAACAGCTCATTAATTTTTGATTGCATTCTTCGATAAGATTTATTAATTGGTGGCATTAAACTTAGACATTTGTATTTAAATTAACATAACATCACGCCTTTTATCCACGAAGAGGTAGGCAGAGGTGCACATTACGATACTTTGTGCCACTGTAGAATGTAACACCCACTTTTCACTTTTTATGTTATTAGTCCCATGTAATAAGGGGTGAGCCTATTGCCATATACCGGGCACATTTCCAGACTCTGTGGTACTACCTACTGAGATTTTTAGAAAACCCAGTAATACTTTGCCCGACCCGGGAATCGAACCCGAGACCCATTGCCCGGCAGTCGCACTTGTAACCACTCGACTAATAAGGCAGTTATTTGTATTTAAATTAGGTATCCTTAATATAATAATATGAATAGAACTGTAAAAAAAACAATTACACTACTCAATGCACAGATTAAAGTAAATACAATTGAAAGAAAAGAATAATAGATTTGGTCAGCTATAAAATAAAATAGAAATCATTGATTAATAGGTATTATTTCTACATCTGTTATTTTCAATAGTTAGGTTACAATAGTCTAGAAGTAGTGTCGTTAATTTATGACCGTATCTCTCCGACTGAAAATCAATTGCTACAATTAATATATTTTTTTTAAACCTGCATAAACATATCGAAATTTCGATTTTTGAAAAATGTCGGTATCGAATCTTCACTCGAACTCCGAAAATTATGTAATTTGAGCCGAAAGAGTATACAGATTTTTTATTTTAATGGAGAAGGAAAATTGGTGATTGTTACATTTTGTTTTTCTCATGTCCATTTCGGCAAATACCTAGTTATCCTTGTTACTAACAAAATAAGTGGCTGAAGTAAAAATAAAATCGACAAATAAAAAGTTGTAAAAACATGGAAACATAACGATACAACAATAACATAATTACAGGAATTTAGAATGTTAGTTCTGTAGTACCTAGTTATGTAGTTAGTCTAAGTTAGTTGGTATTTATAAAATTTGCCAAACACTTATAAGTATTTTGGTCTTTTTCTTAGAGACGTCACATTTTACGTGTGTGATTTTATTGAATTATTATTAATTTTCATATTACAAAATATTAGAAGATACATAAAAAAAAATCTTGGCTACTTACTATTAAGCCATGGTATGCTGGGAGCGTAGATATATGCGAGACACAATATGCTTTCTATTGTTTCTCATATGCCGCCGCAGATAAGAGGTTAAGGGCTTCTAAGCAGCAATTGGTTTTACAAATTATGCTTAGACCTAGAGGGTCCAACAAGGGCCGATGCCGATTCGGTGTCGCGGAGAACCTAACGGGTAACCGGGACTCCGGCTCGACGTGCAGGAGAAGGAACGGGATGGTTTTTAGTCAGGAAGAGTTTGACACTCCCACCTCACCCAGGCGGGAGCAGTCATTTGATGATTTTCCCCCCTTAAAAAAAAGACCTAGATAATTTAAAGTTTTATTTTGTTACCAACTTTACTAAATTCTTTATCGAACCAGCATCTATTGCAACACTAAATACTAACATAAAAAAGAATACATTTTATCTCCACATTAGAAACTATAAAAACCGCGACCCGTTGATTGATGATCGAAAAATTGCTATCGATCAATTTCATTGGATAGTTGCATGTTCTTGTCAACTTTTAGCAAGGTCGTGGTTTACGGAAACTAGTTTCTTTGGAATGTCTACATTTAGATGATAAATCAGATGGTCTGCCATCTTTACCTGATCGTGTTTAAAAGCATCAAAGATATTTACGATACGATCATTAGATAATAAAAAAACTAGCTTCGTCAGTGAATTTTGCGTTGATTTATTGCCAATTATTTATATTATTGAAGTTTTTTTTTTCATAGTTTAGGATTATAAACAGAGATAGAACATTTATTGGCACAATAAAGCGAATATCGATACATTTTAATGAGACCTATAATCATAAATGTCTGAGAATTTTAAGTGGACAAAAGTTTCGGAGGTATGTGTCTTTTTGTGTATCTATTTTTGGATAATTATGTTGCTGAGTAAGTTAGTAAAATTGTACGTAATTTTTTTTTTATCTTTATTTATTTAAAGGCTTTTTTCCCTTACAAAGGTATGTCAGTCTCATCATACCCTAATCTAACTTAAATAACATAACATAACATAACATCACGCCTTTTATCCCCGAAGGGGTAGACAGAGGTGCACATTACCGCACTGTACAATGTAACACCCACTTTTCACTATTTATGTTATGAGTCCCATATAATAGGGGGGAGCCTATTGCCATATACCGGGCACAATTCCAGACTCTGTGCTACTACTGGGGTTTTTACAAACCCAGTAATACTTTACCCGACCCGGGAATCGAACCCGAGACCACTTGCCCGGCAGTCGCACTTGTAACCACTCGGCCAACGAGGCAGTCACGTAACTTAAATAACTATATTTAATTATAATTATACTATACTTATTACGAAACTTATCTTACTTATCCTTGTGTAAGCGAAGGAGATAGTGCTGCACCAACAATTTCATAAATAAGTTCCGCTTCTTTTCAACTTGGTAACTAAAGATAATATTTTAACCAAAGCCCCGACATCATATCTTCTAACCATTAGTTCTCGCATCACTATCTCTCTCTCTCTTTGCTGTTCTTTTGTCATTCCACCAGCAAATACGTAATTATGAAATGAGCTTTTGTTTTAAGGGGGAAAATCATCGAATGACTGCTCCCGCCTGGGTGAGGCGGGAGGGAGTGTCAGACTCTTACTGACTAAAAACCACCGCGTTCCTTCTCCTACACTTCGAGCTGGAGCCCCAGTTACCCGTTAGGTTCTCCACGGCATGAAATAAGCATAGTTGCAGTTTTACTTTACGAAGAGAAGATTTATTTATGGGAATTTCTGATGGATTATAGAAATTTCGAAAAGTTATTTTATTATGTCGCTCAAAACCTTGTTCTTTGCTGCTATTACAGAAATGCATCCTAAATCATATTTCTTTCGCTAAGCAAATCATAAATTAAACATTCTTTAAGATGTTCGTCTAGGTCGTAAGTCGAGTTCCTCGTGAATTTTTTTTTATATAGGTATATTTGATGGGTCGACGTTTGACCACTATCTCGCCTGATGGTAAGCGATGCGGTCTACGATGGAGCACATGGTCCCATAAGCGACGTATTCACTCGGGCCTTGAAGACTCGCAGATACCATATACCCTTCAGGAAATACAGAATCTGGCAAAGAATTCCACTAAATTAACTAAAATCTCACGTGAATATACTCTAGCTGTACTAGTTTCTTCGACGTCGCGCAGCTCACTCGTCGCCGCGACCGTGCACGCTGCTCATGAGGAAGAACCCCTCTGTGGTTCGAAACTAGTAGAGCTTTTCTCAGTATATTCACGTGAGTAGCCCGCGATTTTAGTCAATTTAGTATGTCTCACGATAGTTATTACAGAAACAAGAATTCCACTCTTTAGCAGTACGCACAAGGAAGCTTGAAGCGAAGCGCTTCGTGCGTGTGGGTGGGACATGTACCATGAATTGGTGACGCTTCGCCGATTGTCTTGTGGCACGATGATGGAAAGTACTAGGGGGAATCAAATTAATATAATTAAACTGTCAAACACCAAGCAGTCACCGGTGACCGCAACCTATTGTTCTATAATTGTGTCTATAATGACGGTACTCGACGAGTTAATAATAATTCTTAAGCTGAAGTGATTAAGCTGAAAAGATAAAAAATATTTAGTTTAGTACGTCTCACGAAAGTTATAATATACTTCTAAATTCTACAAGTTTTTTTATACTTATGAATTTCAGACATTGTTATTCTTCTGTAAACAATCTTTATCATATATTATAGTAATGCGAGACATCCTAATAGATCAGGTCCTCAAAGTGCAACACGTGACCAATAAAAACTACTTAATTATAGTACTCAATTTTAAACCTTATCACCTAAGCAATAAAGATTGAGAACACATCGTCATATCAAAATGATGTCCAACTTAGCTTCGGCGCCGGTTGACCTCATGACCTCCGTTTACGAGTCAGAATAACCTTCTATATTTATAATTTTACGAATAAATATATATACTTTATCAATGACATACACATATTTTTAAAGCGGATTAAGCCAGATATCAGAGAAATATTTGGGGTTTTTTTTTCTTTGTGATGACATAATGCATGAACATGCGAAAGTAAGTTTGCACATAGGAGCTGTAAGCGTAAGATTTCTACAACTTACCCGTGCTGTCGCTTACATTATTGTGTAGGTAGGTACTTTCTCACTACTGTACATGTATTCTACATGTATAACAGAAACTGCACTTCTCTAGCAATTGATGGTGATGATGACTGTGCAACAGCTTCGTTTAAATTCCCTCAGTGCCTAATCCCTAAATACCCACGTAGGCCCAATCATCACCCTATAATCCAAAATCCCTAAATAACACAAAATATTTTTACTTCATGTGTTCATGTCTAGGAACTGCATGATCTGCAGTTCGGCTAGGGTTTGTCCTAAAACTGGGACTGCAACCAGCCACTAAAGCATGGGTACTTTGAACTGTCGATGACCTAACTGTGATCTCCGAAATGTTTGGGAAGACTAGAGTGCCTCAAGTAGATCTGCCCTTTGTTTATTAAACATCGTCTTTCAAACCTAGGATTCGTGCCGGACCATATAATGCTCCTGTATTATTCACCATTTATAAACCACTTCTTGTACGGAACGCCCTTTAAGAAATCCCGAAAATACGTATCTATCCATTTAACCTTGTCGCGGAGAACCTAACGGGTAACCGGGGCTCCGACTCGACGTGCAGGAGAAGGAACGGGGTGGTTTTAGTCAGTAAGAGTCTGACACTCCCTCCCGCCTCACCCAGACGGGAGCATTCATTCGATGATTTTCCCCCCTTCAAAAAAAAAAAAATCCATTTAACCTTTTCACGTTTTAACCCTTCGGGGATAAAAAGACGTTATTTTCTTAGCAGTCCTAAATAGGTACCATTATTTTTGAAAATTATCCTAGATCATAATTTATGTTAATTTTAAAGTTATGTTACAAAAAGAGACCTGACAACATTTTTAACGTAAATTCGAATCGAAATCAAAATCAAAATCGAAGACAAAAATTACACAAATCTGGTTTGAAGGGTGATGAGGTCGGGTTAAACCATACAATAAATATTGAAGGGTAAGTTCACCTGTTCGCGTCATCCACCCTATTAAAACACGCCTGTCCGCGTCCACCCACCATTTCCCGTCGAATTTATGAATGTTAGATGTTAGTGTCCATGAATGTTAGATACTATTTATGTTATAAGTCCCATCTAATAGGGGGTGAGCGTATTGCCATATACCGGACACAATTCCGGGCTCCGTGTTATTATTGAGATTTTTTAAAAACGCAATCGTACTTTTCCCGTCCCGGGAATCGAGACCCCTTGCCCGGCAGTCGCACTTACGACTACACTGCGAACGAGGCAGTCTTGGTTTAGCTTGGAATTATTTAACACCACATTGTATTTTATTTAATAAGCAGTAGGTTCAACACATCATCAACATCATATCGGCTATAAAACCTCCCCAAAGACTTCCAAATCGGCAAACAAGCAACAGAGCAAGATTGAACTTTGAAAAATTGGTACATAGTTTGATCTAAAGTTTTCATCATCAACTCCATCTGGCGAGTTGCCCGAGAGAGCGTGGCTTGCACTCACACTTAGTTCGAACAAAATATACATTATCAAACATTGCGACGCGACACCACAAATGAGCATGACAAATGACTTCACCATTTCAATAAAATCATAAAAAAAATGCTAACCTAACTCACTTTTACATCTAAGATATATTTTGTAGGAATAACCCAAAGAAATTCCAATACACCTTTCCAATTTCTTGTCGAGAATTCGCGCACATACTTTCGCAGAATGTTATGTCATGTTGCCAGCTTAAAATGTTGACGTAGAGGTCACAACCAAGAATGTGGTAATATATGGTCAATAAAAATAACAAAAAATTACGTCTTCGCGAAAGAGTAAAATAAAAATAAGTAGATAATAGCGTCTCCTTTTGGCAAAAATACTTCACGGATCTATGATAATATTTTTGGAAGTAAAAAAGTTTGTTTACATTTAAATTGATGAATCATGTGTAAATCCCAGGCAAGCATTCCGATAGCGCTCGCGACCTTCGTAAGGCTGTCTACACACCTTGCGACTAAGAATTTTATACTCAAAAGCGTATAGATTTATTCCTTAACCTGTCGTGTGTCTAAGACGTGGATCCACGCGAGTCAATATGTATTTTCTATTGTGTCTCATATCGGTACAATCAAAAGGTTAAATATTTGTTGTTCGTAATTTGCTTTGTTTTTTTTGAAAGTTTGTTTTCTTCTTTTTTCGCCAATGTCGTTTCTTAGCATGTACCTCTAATTAAGATATCTAAATTTGTAGGCATTCATTGGAGGAAAGATCTTGAACTAAAATTATTACAGAAGACCACATACTAGAAGTAATGTTCACTGATGTTACATAAAATAACAATGTCAGTTAGATTATTACAGTAGTTAAATGGGTTACTTGGTTATCTCGAAGACAAAACGAACGAATTGCGTGAAACATCTGGAGTCGCAAGTGTGTAATCAGTTGTTTTGGAACAAAAACAAGATCACGGCCGGCGGGTGGTCATTCGGATTCTCGGACAGCTTGAAACTACACTTAAATAGCGGTGCGATATTCTTACAAAACACGTGAAGTTAATATTTAAAAATACCTTATTTTTTATTTAAATAACTTCAAAGTTCCATTTGAGTGGAGTATTTTGATCGTAGTTACTGTTGGACTATAAAATGGTGTCGAAGATTTTTATTATTGCCTTAATTGTTGGGACCGCTAGTGCAGCGACGTGGATGGGCATGCCTCCTAGGAAACCTGCAGGACTCGGTGAGTTATTTTTGCGTGTTTTTGTGTCAGAAGACTCTTTTGCAGAAGACCTTCTTTTATAATCTTGAAGTGTTTACTCAATATTTGTTATAACCTAGTCCTAACCTTCAGTTTAAATTTGAAATTTCAACTGTTATTTTTTGACAAAAACCTTAAATTAATGTTGAGTTGTTAATATTTTCTATGACCCTGTATAATATAGGATCTTAGAAGAACATACTTAAAGTCTTAAAGAATAAACTTCAATTTTGTATACAATCTGTTGTGGTTTAGTCAAGTATAACTAATTTTAAATGTAAACTAACTGAAGTAAACGTTGCAATTGCAATAAGATAAGTTATTCTAGTACCTACTAGATTTTTTTTGTCTAGATTAGTATTTTAGTATGCTATCAAATGTTTGTACCTGACGAACACTTCAGTTTCCCTTTCTTTGGTAACTTTTATGTTATGTATATAATCAACTGGCAGTTAATTAGCTGTTCAACTAATAACTTCACCTGATATAAAATTGAATTGTTTAACAATTGGGTAGTTCCAGGAATCAACATTAAAAAATCTAATTAGTCTGTTAGTAAGATAATGAAAAAATATTAGACACGGATTTTTTATTTTCTCGTATTAAGTTGCAATACTTAGATAAAATGGCGCTAAGTTTAGGAATGGCTCGCTGTGACGTCACACGATATTTCAAATGAATATATCGTCGAAAGTATTTAATTTTGTGAGAAAAGACAAACTACGTGTTTAAAGTTTTAAATTAATGTAGGTACCAGACGGACATTAAAATAACATTTAGGAAACTACCCTTGTAACTCGAGATCTTTTGGAGTTTCAGGTAGATTCTAACTAAACCTACAATTACAATCCCTTAAATCTTCAAGTACCGGAATAAAATATTTAGCCATTCAACCAAACAGCTAGGTTTAAGCCGGTGTAGTCGTTCAGGCTACTAGTTGAACTGTTATTTAAATTGCCTGCTACATATACTATTACTATACATATAATATTAACAACATAGTTTAAACAATCGTCAACTTTAAATACAGATGTTTAGAGATTACTTTCATTTAACAAACATGATATTCTTAAATACAGTTTGATACATATTTTTTATTTGTTTCAGCTCATAAAAGTGGTTGTTATGTAGAAGAAATCAATGACGTTATTCCTTTTGGTGACACAGTGTCTCCTATTGGCGTATGTTACAGCATTTCTTGTGGAAGCGTGATGGACTATGCATCGTAAGTACTCCATACTCATCTATAATAATTCCTCTTATACCTATCTTATTGCTGTATTTTACACAAGGGTAATGTAATCATTATTCATTAATTTGAATTTCAATAGTGGGAGCTTAGAACTAAAACTATCTAATTGATTCTTTGAGCTACAATTAGGCATAAACAATGAACTAATGTATGGTAGCGAGCGCAGGTCAACCTATCATTTTCTGTTTTTCTCTATTACGTTTTCAACTATATAACATTGATATAAAGTCGAAAATCCATCGAATAAATTTGACAAATATGAAGTTGTTCATCTCCAGGCCACTGTACTGTGTTGTATTTCATATAACCTTTGCAACTATTAGCTGTTATCTTCTAAAAACATTTTTTTTTCTTTCAGATGCGGTGTAGTTTCAACTGATGATCCCAAATGCCATGTGACAGACGAAGACTTAAGTAAACCCTACCCGCACTGCTGTCCAGACATCAAGTGCGATATTGACAACAATTTATTTTAGACTTAATCGTTTCTAAGTTTAGGTTTAGTTTCCAACCGTGTTAGAATCTTGGCGTTACCAGTTTGTGAACGGTGAATAAAGGAAGGTTGTGAATTGATGAAATTGTTATGTGCCATATTTTTAATTTATCAATTATAAAGCCAAAGGTACACTTAGGGACAAATGCCCGGCACAAGTCGCCAGTGACGTTGGGTGAAGGAGTGCGACGTTCCTAGACTTTGTTCGACATGTCTGGCAACAACAACGTCGACGTGGACCTAAGTGCGTCAATACCGGTTGGCTATATATACATATTTTGGGAGATTTGCCCCCTAGTGTATCCTTGGCTTTATATATTTAATGGTAATGTTTGAAGTAGATTTAAGGTAAGCGTTTGACGATGCATAGAATTTTTTTTTCAAATAAGTGACGTACCTATATGAATAATTCTAAAAAACGCCATGATTTTAACAGGGATATATCTAGAGTCATTGTACTGTGACGAATAGATGGAGTTCCTTTTCAAAGAGTTTTAAACTCTAGAAGCTATCTTGCCACCAAATTGTTAATTTAATTTGTTTTTTATTGAATTAGAAATTAATATAAAACTTGTTTGAGTTTTATTTTGAATCTTTCCTTTGTTTTATTATTAACTAGGTGGTGCTCGAGACTTTATCCGCGTAGAATATTAATTTTAGAACATAACTTATTTTTGTTTTAATTTTTCAAAATAAGAACAGCTTATATTACTCCTTAGTGCATCAGCTACCTGCTGATAAAAGTCTAGCAAAATCGGTCCAGCCATTCCAGAGATTAGCCAGTACAAACACACAGACCGACGGACAGACAAAAATTGTAAACCATATTTATACATATGCATGTAATAAAAAGCTGTTATTTTAATATTACTAACCGACACTCCCAATTTCATTTATCTGTATAGATTCTACCAACTTGCCTTTAAGGTAATTAAAGTTAAAACTGAATGTCACGAAACCGACTGAATATGTGATACTGTAGGCCTATGAATCATGTATTCTGGTGTCATAGCTTGCATAGTATACAGACAGTGGTAGAAAAGGAATTATGTCATTGTAACATTATAAAATATCACGCCTTTTATCCCCGAAAGGGTAGGCAGAGGTGTACATTACGGCACTTAATGCCACTGTACAATGTAACACCCACTTTTCAGTATTTATGTTATGAGTCCCATGTAGTAGGGGGTGAGCCTATTGCCATTGTAATTGTACATCCAAGTAGAATGATATTCTCTGAAATCTGGGGCACCTGCGAACTGTTGTATCATAGATATATGATGCTCAAGTACTCGATTTTTCATAACAATCGACTCTTTGGACAGTTAAAACAAACCTGTTGTTGATCTCGTCCACTGACTTTAGGCACTTATCTTACCGCCGACGAGAAAACGAGCAATCGGCTATTTTCTGACTCAAGAAACAAATAATAGTTTTAATGATCAGAAGTGGCCGTGGTCTTCATTAAAAAAAACAATCTGGGAGGTACTTACATATATAATATCACGCGTTTTATCCCCGAAGGGGTAGGAAGGTGCCTATTACGGCACTTAATGCCACTGTACAATGTAACACCGATTGCCTGCAAGGGGTCTCGGGTTCGATTTTCGGGTCGTGCAAAGTATTGCTGGGTTTTTAAATAAAACTCGGTAGTAGCACAGAGTCTAGAATCGTGTCCGGTATGTGGCAATAGGCCTACCCCCTATTACATGGGACTCATAACATAAATAGTGAAAAGTGTGATGGTGGAGTTTTCGATTCCGAATTTATCCAGGTTCATTTTCAATGACGTGGTTTCTAGGAGATGGAATTGGATACCCAAATTGCCCCATCCTAAGTTCATTATCGTAACTTAATTTATTTTAAGGGGGGAAAATCATCGAATGAATTCTCCAGCCTGGGTGAGGCGGGAGGGAGTGTCTCTGACACTCCTAAGCTAAAAGTCTGCTCTTACTGACTAATAACCACCCCGTTCCGACTCCTGCACTTCGAGCCGGAGCCCCGATAACCCGTTAAGTTCTCCGTGGCGCAGTTTTATATTTGGTTTCGCGTTCAGACACTACTGCCCATCACCTACTATAAGATTTAGCATATTTTTATATCACATTCTGTGTGAGTGTGTGTGAAATCGTAAGTATAAGTTATCCTTATCAGTTGTTTTGTTTTGAAACTTAAATAAGATCACGGTTGTTGGGTCGTCATTCATATCTTTGGGCAGCTGGAAACTGCACTACTGCGGCGTGAAGTTCGAAGTATTTAGAAATATCTTGATATTCAATATTTAGATTATAGTTGGTACTGTTTGTCAGTAAAATGGCGTCGAAGATTTTTATTTTTGCCTTGATTGTTGGGACCGCTAGTGCAGCGACATGGAGGGCCAGGCTTCCTGACAAACCTTCGGACTTGGGTGACTTATTTTCTGTTATGTATTTTGTAGTAGTATTTAATCGAAATTAAGTGACTAGAATTGATGACAGTTTAAGGGTTTCTATTATAAGTTCCTGTGCTATATGTATGTGCTGTTTGTTTAATTTAAATCTTAGGCAATTCCACATATACTGGAGCGACTGCCTCGTTGGCTGAGTGGTCGCTAGTGCGACTGCCAGGCAAGGGGTCTCGGGATTGATTCCCGGGTCGGGCAAAGTTTGACTGGATTAAAAAAAAATCTCAGTAGTAGCACGGAGTCTGGAAATGTGCCCAGTATATGGCAGTCGGCTCACCCCCTATTACATGGGACTCATGATATAAATAGTGAAAAATGGGTGTCACTTCTGTGTGCACCTCTGCCTACCCCTTCGGGAATAAAAGGCGGGATGTTTTGTTATTGTTAGTTTAGTTACCTTTATTTGAGTAACGTAAACTTAAGCGTATCGATTTAATACAAAAGTATCAATGTGTTAAAAGAAATTAAGTCAGTTTTAAATATGAATTCTTTACAGTTCATAAAAAAATGTACCGAAGACTATAATAATACGTTTTTTTACAGCTCACAAAGAAGGTTGTTACATAAGAGAAATAAAAGATGTCATTCCCTTTGGAAAGACAATCTCTGCTCCTGGTGGATGTTACCGCATCTCTTGTGGCACAACGCTGATAAACTATGCATCGTAAGTATTCCACTATCTGTTCATATGATAAAACTGTAGAAGGGTAAATTCTGTACACAGAAAATATTAAAAAAACTAAATAGTAGGATGTCTGTTACTAGACAGACACCGAAGCCAAAAATGTGATTAAAATGTGTGATGTTTGGTCTGTCTATCTGTCTCACGCATCACGCAAAAACTGTTACTCCGATTACGATGAAACTTGATAGGATAGGTATACTTTAACTAGCGACCCGCCCCGGCTTCGCACGGGAGCAATATGCATTTATTGTATTATCCATATAAACCTTCCTTAAGAATCACTCTATCTATTAAAAAAGACCGCACATAAATCTGTTGCGTAGTTTTAAAGATAAGCATACATAGGGACAGACAGACGGCAGATAGCGACTTTGTTTTATACTATGTAGTGATATCCTGAGCATAAGGCTGGGCTTTTTATCCCGAAAAAGTACACAAAGAAACAAACTTAATTGTGCGGCTCAATTCCTAGACATAGTTGCTGTACCAAACGCAAATATAAGTTTGTCGAATGTAGGTTGACCGCAGTGCTCTTTACGCTGAAACTGTATGGTTGAAATTAGCTTGGACCGATGTTATAAATGTGAAAATATGTGAGTTTGTATGTTTGTGTGTATGTTTGATACTCAGTCACATCAAATTACCGGGGTTCTGGCTCGAAGTGCAGGAGAAGGAACGGGGTGGTTTTTACTCAGTAAGAGTATGACACAAGGCGTGAGCAGTCATTCGATGGTTTTCCCCCCTTAATAAAAAAACACCGTACAAAGTCACAAATTGGGTTTCGGGTAACCACGTTCAGGAATGCATATAATCCATCCAGTCTCTTTTCGTTTTGCTCAAACTAATAGAAGCAGATTGTAAGCAGCCTTTCGATCTGCGACGCACTATGGATTTGTCTTTTGTACCTGTAGTCTTGTCTACGTGACTGTCGTGGCTAAATGGTTTTTCTTACTTTCTTTCCAAATTAATTATTCAATACCCGAGTAGACCGGTCACCAGTGACCGCTTTCCATGGTTCATTATAGACCTTATTTCCGATGTTTAGAGACTACTTTTGTCAGAACAAATTATGGGGATTTTCGGTACGATCTAACAACGTGTTTTTTCTTACAGATGCGGCACAGTCGCGACTGATGATCCTAAATGCTACGTGACGGAGACAGACTTGAGTAAACCCTACCCAGACTGCTGTCCCACGATCGAGTGTGATGTTGACAACCACTTAGATTAAACTCAGTCGTTACTAACTGATACTTATAACTGATAACGTATGAATAAAGAAATATTCTGAATTGATAAAATTGTTTTGAGCCTTATTTACCGGAGGCCCAATTACCCTAGTCTCCGTCCCTAGTCCCCATCTCCCGAATCCCCGAATCCTCCACAATCCTCAAATTCTCAATTCCCAAAAGGGCGGTAACACACTTGTAACGCCTTGGTGTTTCGAGTGTCCATGGGCAGCGCCGATTGCTTACCATCAGGTGATCAGTCTGATCGTTTACCGGTTTATGCCTAAAAAAAAAAATCCAATGAAAATTTTGATGATTAATTTAGAAGTTAATTTACTGTAAGAATTCGTTTTTAAATATTGATTTTATAAGCTGCGTTTAAAAAAACCGACTTCGACCCCCTATTTTTTGAAGTCGGTTAATTAATATATAAAAAATTTCTCCTAAGTGTAACTTTTCTGAAAACCGCATTAATATCGATTCAGTCAATTGCAAGATAATCGCGCTCAAATATACATACATACAGACCAGATTGAGAACCTCCTTCTTCGTTTGGAGTCGGTTAAAAACGCCATGACTTTAATCCTTACTATAATATTATAAATCGGAAAGTGAGTTTGTTTGTTCCGCTTTCAAGCCGTAACTATTAAACCGATTGCTTTGAATTTTTGCAGATGTAAAGTTAGAAGTCTGGATTAAATAAAAGGGTACTTTTTATCCCGGAAAAATTTGATATTCTCGAGGGAAAACGAAATTATTGGTATAGATGGCGCTGTGTGTATTGGTATATGTCACGTAGGTTACTTTTTATCCGTTTGTGACGCGAGCGAAGCCGCGGGTAAAAGCTAGTAAATGATAAAATATTAAGTCATTATACTATAAAGAATATTAACAAGATTTTCAAACTCAAATTTTTTTTAACGCAAATTGTTTATTAAAATAGAAGTTATTTTATGAACTTGTATGAGTTTCATTTGAAGTCTCTCTTTCTGTAACATGTTAATAACTCTGCCACTTTCCGTAATGAGGTAAGTAAAGATAGTTATAAGTAAAAAGGTACCTATACAAAAACACATTAACGAACACATGAATACGCTGACAGCGCAACGCAACTCTGAGATAAAATTATTGTTTTTATGCAATTATCCGGTATACGGACAGACATACACCTGATGGTAAGCAATCGGCGCCGCCCATGGACACCCGGTACACCAGAGGTGTTACAAATGCGTTATCGGCCTTTTGTGGCTCAGGAATTTGAGGATTGTTGTGGATTCGGGGATTGGGAAGATTGGAAAGAGGGGAGACACAACGAAACATAACGCAAATGTTGCTTCACGTCGGTTTACTGTGAGGCCGTGGTATCACTGCGGTCGAGCCGGCCCATTCGTGCCGAAGCATGGCTCTCCCACACCTAGGCACATTTCAACGTGCCACTTTCTGAGCGCTTGTAACCTATCTACACGTTTTGACTTGTTTATCATTGGAAGTAAGTGTATATTATTATAGCCTTTTACGTGTGAGGTTGCAGCTACTTGTCTTGTAAGTAAAAATTGACATACACGTTACACGTGTATGTGTCAATTATTGCTTATTGCTTATTTTAAATGCCATTTTTATTTTCAGAAGCCCGGTGGCAAAAAATGCATACAAAATGTAAACCAGTGATGACTGTGAGGTACATAATTATTACTTTAAGTTTGACAAAGTTAAAACAACATGCGACGATAGTTAACGACATGATTTTTCTGAGTCAAAGTCAAAATAATTTATTTCAATTAGACCAGGAAGGCACTTTTGAACGTAAAGATATAGAAATGAAGCTAGTTGCTCATGCCAAGGAATATACAGTTCCTATGGAAAAGAACGAGTAATAAACTCCATAGGTTACTCTTTTTCAATCGGGCTTACAATACAATTCTCTAGTTATATAGTTTTGTTGGTTCGATTGTGTGAGAACAATGCAGCACCTAAATACAGTCAAAGAGAGATTTGTTCACTGACTGTAATAAACTTATAGATTGTATTGCCTCCTGTAGGTTCTCTAGATTCAGTGCAATATTATCGAAACCAAATATAAAAATAACTCTTCCAAAAACAAAACATATGATAATGAGGCTATCGTTATACGTCAATAGTTAATTTTGTGTATTCTTTATCTTATTTTTGTTATTTTTTTAACATTATTTTTATAACTTAAATTAGGAAGGCTGAAATTATCTGTACGTTTCAGGATTGGGCACTGATTGTCGAAATACAGACAATGTTCGACTATAGAAGCTCAAATCAAACAATGAAAAAATTGTAGCCGCAATTATTTTTCATATATTGTATTAAGTGCTTATGTATGTACACATAATTATCATCTATGAAGAATAATTCCAGTTAACCTCTGCTTGACCCTCCAAAGATAAACGCCGTGAAGGTTGCGCATGTATCATTGGTTAAAATGAATGTATGTACAAATTCAAAACGGCATGTCATAATTTAAAGAAATTTCCTCACAGCATCAGGCCGAGAACAAAGTAATTAAAATTCATTAAAGTAGGTACTTGTTGATAGGCACACGAGCGAGTTTCTTATCCTCGATGCAATGGTAACTTACATATGTACATGTGGGATGGCATGTGTGTATCCGAATACTTGGTGAAGTAATGTAAGATGTTGAGTGAATGAATCCGAACGGACGGAATGAATGGGAAGATTGATAGAAGATGGCGGAGAGTTCATGGGCCAAGACGTTGCTCTATTAATGATATTATAAAAGACGGTTATTTTTTTAAATACAAAGTTTATTTTACGTTTAGTTTATTTAACTGAAACTCCTAGACCCTACATACAACATACATACATTCAATGCAATGCTGTCATCGAAGGCGGCTGGGAATGCGACTAGTGCTTTTAGTGCTTTTGCAACGAAAGGTCTCCAAGATCTCAGTTCCCCCGGAGCGAAAGAGAGCTAAAAATAACTCGTAAGAAGGAGCAATGAGCTTTTAGAAAAAAGCACAATAGGACTACAATAAGAGTGATATAACGGCCTCATACAAAACCGACGTGAAACAACGCTTGCGTTGTGTTTCGTCGTATAAGTGAGGTTACCGGAGGTCCAATTACCCCTCCTCCCCAGTCTAAGTCCTAATCCCCAAATCCCCCACAATACTCAAATTCCTAATCCCCAAAAGGCCAGTAATGCACTTGTAACGCCTCTGGTGTTTTAGGTGTTCATGGGCGGCGCCGATTGCTTACCATCAAGTGATCTGTCTGCTCGTTTACTGGCTTATCCCATAAAAAAGTAAAATAATCAGTTTGTAGAAATATTTGAAGTATTAGAAAACATGTGCTAAGTATTAATAATAACGAGTTAACACAAAAAAGTGTTAACATGAAAATATTTTTGCAACAACAATGTGATCTGGGAAAATCCACTTAACACATTTTGAATGCGTCAATTTATTCTATTTTTTAAACCGACAATGTTAAAACTAAAATCGCAATGAAAGTCGTCAGTGTGCTGATGTTTGTGAGTATAACTGTTATAGAAACAAATACTACTCGACGAATTTTAACTAAATTTGGTACAATTATTTTTCATACTCCTGAGCTGGGTATAGTTTACTTTTCATCTCGCTGCAGTTAATAGGAGCAGAGTAGTGAAGGGAAATGTTGGGAAAACGAGAGAAGTTACTCCATGACGCAAAAACTACCGGTCCACATACGATGAAACTTGGTATAAATATACTTTAATATCCTGGGCATCACAAATTTTATACTAAAAACAAAACAAAACTAGAAATATTGAAGTTAATTACTATTGAAGTCGTGGTGGCCCGGAGGTTGAAGACGCCTGCTTGAAACCTATCAACGGCAAGTACCAATGTGACATTTTCCGAGTTATATGTACTTTCTAAGATTATTTAGACACCACTGACCAACGGTGAAGGAAAACATCGTGAGGAAACTTGGGCTTATAATTTCTAATTATAAGTTTGATATCGCCAATCCGCATTGAGTGGTGATTAATGCTCAAACCTTCTCCGTGTGAGAAGAGGCTTTGCTCAGCAGTGGGCATTTATAAGCTGTTAATGATGATGAGTACATTGAGAAATAAACTTAATTGTGCGGCTCGATCCCTAGGCATAGTTACAAACTGTACCAACCACAAATATAAGTTTGTCGAATATTAAGTTGCCCGCTGTGGACCTTAAGCTGCAACTGTAGGGCACGTGGTTGAAAGTTCCTTGAACCACTATTCTAAATGGGAAAAAATTGTGTTTGTGTGTAATTTGTTATCATCATCATCACCATCATCTAAACGGCTGACGGGACCGGTCTGGAGTAATACATAGGCGACTTTTACCCCCAGAAACGCGAGCGAAGCTACTAGCAAAAGCTAGTTTCAGATAAAACATTAACTGTTTTGTTACTTTACGACTTATATAACTGAGTATTTAATTATAATTGTATGTAACATTGATCACAAATAGTTTGCAATATTAAGTACATACTTATAATGAAATGTTCCATTACAAAAGATGTATTTGATAAATTGAACATAATCAAATTAGATAGTTGTATGCACTGTAAATCGAAATATAAATGAAACGTAATTCACTAGTTCCTTATTATTTCAACTTGTTGATTGGCATTAAAACATATACAATGAATTTTAAATTGTTTATTTTTGCATACATTTTAGAAATTGCATCAGCAGCTATCTTTAGGGAAAGCAGAGACCTAGGCCCGGGTAAGATTATTTTTTGCGAAAAAATAAAAATTATAGTACTTTGCCTTGAATCGGGAATCAAACTGAGATGAGATTTTTACTTAGATTAGATTGATACGATTCAAAATCTTAGGCTGGTTTAGTAGGCATGCGCCGGCTTCGGTGTTCCGGTGTTTTCATGTACATATGTATGTACTAGATCCTGGCTTACAGGAGTAGCAGGTTTGGGAGGTTGTGGTGGGCTTGTCCGAAATATATAGTAAATAGCTTCACTAGAGGACTGACCTACAGACTGACATTTTTTCTTATTATTTAATACTAACTTTTACCCGCGGCTATAAAAAGTAGCTTAGGTGACATATACTAACACACACAGTGCCATCTATACCAATGTTTTTGTTTTCCCTCGGGAATATATATTTTTTCCGGGATAAAAAGTACCCTATTAGTTAATCCGGACTTCTAACTTTACGTCTACAAAACTTCAAAGCAATCGGTTTAATAGTTACGGCGTGAAAGCGGAACAAACAAACAAACTCACTTTCAAATTTATAATATTAGTAAGGATTCAAATATTTTGTTTTGACGTTCAAAAGCCTTCCTGGTCTAATTGAAATAAATGATTTTGACTTTGACTTATAATATATCGGCCATCAGCGTGATTTTCCCAGTGGGCTACAACATCGGGTTCTCCAAGAACTCTCCTCTTGAATAGGTTTTTTAACAAGGCGTATGTAATGCCCCAAGTGTTGCGAGCGTACATAGGCCACGGTAACCGCTTGCCATCAGGTTGGCCGTGAGGTTTTATTGCCACCGTTGTAGTATAAAAAAAAAATCGCATGCCGTCAGCGTGAGACTAAAACCAGCCTTAGAATGGATACAGAGAGAATGTTATTAATTTTGATCGTAAGTACAGTCCACTTTAGAATGAAAGTTACAGAATTTAAGTAACAAAACGAGTTATTTTGTTTATACATTTGGGAGCAAAGAATCGTACCCAGCAGATTTTATTTTATAATTCATTTTCTGATATACATAAGTACATGTTTTTTTGATTGATAGCTTATGTCATATAAAAGGTAATTTAGGCTCTTTTAGTATTAGTATTTTGTTGTAAAATGAATACTTTTTTAAAGTCTCCGTTTCGGAATAGCTATAGACGTTCCATAGTCTACCTCTAGTAGACTGGCGTGAACTTATGTATGTATTTCTCCGTTTCTTTGCTCTAAAGCGTAATTCATGTAAAATCCGGGGTTTTTCTAAGGAATGCGATTCCGTTAGTTTGTATCGATGATTTATTTTACGATGTTATTTTGTTAAGTCGAATTTAGATGGATAACTGTCGAAATTAATTTGTTTCTTATGTAAGTTTAAGGAATGTGGCCCAGAATGTGTTGTATACGATATTAGTTTTGTTTTTTGACAGTTTAAACGCTATACTTTTGCGGTCATTGTACTTTTATGGTTGGTTGTAGTTAGATGGGTTAGATAGCTCAATTTTCATGTATCGGAACCTTTTTTCCTAATCTAGCTAAGGTTGTTATTATATTCTCTTACTTCCATTGACTAGATGCTAATTACGTGATAGTCACAGATGGGCCAGTTGTCTGATGTCTTTGCGTAGCTAGGGTTGCCAGTGATCTGGTTTGAAAAGTAGAAGTAGGAACGGCCACCCCGTTTTTAGTCAGTAAAAGTCTGACACTCCCTATTCACTCAAGGCGGAAGAATTTATTGTATGACTTTCCTCCCTCAAAAAAATTCACTTGGTAGGAATTGCATCCTTATTACTTGGCATCTAAAATTTATAATAGATCATCAAATTTTTTTAGTCAAATTTGCATGGTGCTCGGCGATTGGGCTTACTAAGTTGTATATTTTTTTGTGCCTTTAGATTTAATTCATTATGTCACCTGCAGTAATTCACCGAGGGAAGTGAAAATTATCGTTTTGTCTTCTCATTGCGGGAACCAAGACAGTTATTTTTGTCCTTGAGACAGTGTTTTCAAGGTTGTACCTCCTGGCTTACAGGAGTTTCAGTGGTTTTTGGTGGTTGTGACTTGTTGCATTTATAAAAAAACATAGATCATAAATCAAAATCCATTGTTTGAAATCGATTTTTGACATTGCATTTTGTAAATTCTTAATCTATCTCTGTTCCATATACATATTATAATATACGTATTAGTTTATTTAATAAAGTACCTAAGGAACATACCAAATTTTAAAGATAATTAACGTGTCGTTCTATTATTATGTAGAAGGAAAAATAATAAAAAAATCACAATTTATTCAATGCTTTGACTTAAAAACTTGTAGTGTTTTTACATAGCATAATTTTCTTTTACGTCATTTGGAGATTATGCATAAACAATAATACTCGTATAATGTATTTATAACGTTTTAAACCTACAAATTTGCGTAATATATACGACATACGTCATAGATTGTTATGGTTGTACCTGTTTTATGGCATTTTTAGTGAAATTGCATTCTTTTGGTATTTCCCACAGTTCTGTTGATGTTGATCCTAAATTGAAGTCCTACTATTTCATTTTAAAAGTTTATTTATTCAAATTATTTAGTAAATTTGTAGACTTCTTTATGTAAGTAAGTTAGTGATATTTTTATAATAATTATCGTAAAACATACTCAATTAACTAAAAACGTGGGTTACTCACGTGAATATACTGGGAAAAGCTCTACTAGTTTCGAATAGGCTGTCAGTAGTACTGTCACTAACCTGTCAGTAGTACTGTCAGCAGCCTGTCAGTAGTACTGTCAGTAGGCTGTCAGTAAACCGCGATTTTAATGTTCAGATGTTAATGTTCGATCGATACCGATTAATCTATTGAAAATATTTTACCAAGGTTTATCTGGTATTTTAACCGCAATACTTTATTGGCTACTTACGTAACCTATTTTGATATTGATATAGTCAATTACAATACCATAGAAGTTTTATATTGCGGTTTAGGCGTAAAATCGATCGGTTAGCAACATATAAACAACAAATAGCTGGTTTTTGGTAAATACACAGCTACCTGCCCATATTTAGATGCTAAATAACAAAACAGGGATCAACTAGTTTATACCTGTTTTTTATGAATTAAAATTAAATAACTATTTTTAATATTTTTGTTATTTTGCTTAAGTGCTTTTAATTTTGCGTTGTTTGTTAAAACGAATACGAGGTTTTTTGGATATTGTTGTCCTTGTTGGAAGAAGAAACAAAAAAAGAAAATGCGCTATAATGTAACTAGGTAATGATGGAAATAATTATGCTTCATGTTTTGTAACAAAAAAATCTTAATGATTATACCCCTTAATCTGGGTTATCAATCGACGGCATGCTGAGCAGTTGCTTAGCAACCATTTTTTTAAGGGGGGAAAATCATCTTTTTCCTTTTTTTAGATACAAGTGTTTTAATAGTTGGAAACGTATGTCGAATAAAAAATAAAATGGGACCATTTTTTGTAAAAGGAACGTTACTTTTTAAATAAAGTTTATAGGGTTCGATAAAATGAAAAAAAAAAATCGCAAATGGTTTCGCATTTTTGCTCCCGAGTGTACAAGCAAAGGATTTTATAATTTACCGTATCCGAACATAAATTGATACATCAAGTCAAGTTGTAGGGTTCATTATAAATTATTGAGATTCATAAAGAAACATGATAAGTAAGTACGTATACTAATAGTCTTGCAGTTATTTTTGCACTAAGCGTCATTACCGGATTTTCTCGAGGCACTGCAATTAAAGTTCTATTGCTATCTCTTTAGTGTAGTTTTTCTTTTAACCAATGAATGAAACAATTTCGGCATCCCCGTAGACACACATATAACATATACAGATAATTTTTTGTCATTAAGAGTCCTCTAAAGGTCCATTAGGTTTCTCCATTCAAATAAAAGAAAAAAATAGGAATTCCTGCAAAAAAC
This sequence comes from Spodoptera picta, assembly GCA_038387885.1. NCBI lineage: Eukaryota > Metazoa > Arthropoda > Insecta > Lepidoptera > Noctuidae > Spodoptera > Spodoptera picta. The sequence continues at coordinate 895,740 of JAZHFQ010000452.1, forward strand.
AAAACAATTGATACTTTTCGATAAATCTTATATCTAGTCATCTGAGTAAACACTTGACCAATATGACAATCAAAGTTTAAAGTACAAGAGAAATGTCAGACATACAAATAAAAATCAAGTAGGTATTTTATATTGTTATCCGCAAGAGCCTTCTTGATGATGTCAAGGTTCATTCGAGGTCTTCATGTAAGAAAAAACATTGTACGAATAAAAAAGAAAATATTGATAAAAATCCTTCTAAAAATGTTTTATACCAGCTATTTTCTGTACGTCGGGATACCTACAGAGAGACTAATGATCGGCATAGTTTAAATTATAGATCAGTAGCGCTCAATAGCCTCAATAGCCTCATGGAAGCCTACTCCGACTGTGACCTATTCATAGACGAGCTAAAAGCTATTAAAAATGTTTGTCTCAATTTTTGTGAAAGTCTCTAAAGTATGTGTGAAAGTACATAATGAAATGTTTTGTTTGGGTTTCATTTTATAGTGATGCACATTTTTGTTTGTCTTCTAATATTGTAACTGTTTGATTCTTTTTTGTTTTTTGATTGTGATGATCATTTATTTTTATTTATTTACTAGCGAGCCGCCTCGGCTTCGCACGGGTGCAATATGCATATAAATCTTCCTTAAGAATCGCTCTATCAACTAAATCGCATCAAAATCCGTTGTGTAGTTTTACGGCCGATCCCAATATTCTATCTATCCCTTGTTTTGCCCTACTGGAGATAGGAAAATCTATCTATCTTTAAATTTGCCGTCTCAATAAACTTACTGGCGATAGGCAAACTAATCTATGGTTGTCATTACCTGTGGGAGGACGGATAGGTTATCTACAGATTGCTTTTACTATGAAATTGACAGTTCATGCGTCCCAATAATAACAAAAGTGCTATCTGTCAGTGACTTTGGTTATCCCTAGTAGGCTTTAGCTCTATCGCAGAATTTTGAGGGATAGGAGTATAGTTATCAGTGAAGATCAGTATATATATATCTTTTCTATTTCTTAAAAATACATCAGATTTAAACAAAAAATCATTTCGGACTCCAGTTCAAGTAGTAGTTCAAGTGCTATTGATATTTTGAAACAAATAAGGAACTGGGAATCTGACGAGGACGATGTGGTTACCACAACACGACCATATCAAGAGCGTGTTAATTACATGTACAGATATGACGATTACGAGTTTGTGTATAGATTTAGGCTAAGAAGACTAAATTAGAGAATTTTATACTTGTCCGTTATTCATACCTACATCTTTATTTTAATTAAGTGTTCCAGTGGACGAGAAATGAGATAAACATTGAATGTGCAAAATGCACAGTGTAATAAAAAGATGGTTTAGAATAAACTGTTTTATTTTATATAATTATATGAATTATTATTGGGTTGTTTCTCCTTCTCCAGTATATCTAGCTAGAGTTTCCGTTTCTTTAATGCATGTATTTCTTTTCGATCTGTTATTGACTCATATCATCTGCATCAGCTCGTCTTTTCTGTTTTCCTAGAAAAATATTATTTATAATCATAATATTATTTATAGTGTATTATTCCATTTTGCTCCTCACCATATAAAAGTTTTATAACCAAACAGTATTGAAAAGTAAATAGTCATTACCAATACCAAACCCCAAAAATGAAATATACAAGAAACTATCTGTGATACCTAATCCTCCAAGTCGCATCCTTGAGCTGGTTATTGCTGGCATTTGTAACTTTGCTGAACATCAATGGATTTGCCTCCACCAATTGTACCAGCTGCATTACTTCTTCTTTCGTCAATAGCATATTCTTTTGCTACAATGAGTGCACCAAACACGAGTTATTAGTCACATGTATGTTCATGCAAACAACAAAAAATATTCAACAATCCAAGTATAAAAGTTCAGTGAAAGCCATAGAACTAAACTTCAATAGCTTCAATCTAAAGCTAGAAAAGCACAAACTGTAAAACTTACTGAGCTCATTTACAAACAATTCTTTGTTATATTATCATCATAATTTATTTTATACAAAATCAACAAACAACAATGTCAAATGTCAATGTTTTAACAAACACGTTCCGTTACAAGTCGCGCACTCATCCAGTCGCAAACATGAAGTTTTCGTTATATTTAACTTAAAAAAATATTGTTTACTATATAATTTGTGCAAAATATAAGGTTTCGTTAATTAATTCAAAATGTTTGTGATATAAACATGACAAGATGCTTTGAAAACATTATTGTAACTTAGTGGCACTCTGTGGGGCTCTGCATACAATGAAACACATGGGAGGGCTCAGATAGGCACCCTATCTACTGATATCTAGAGATAGCAAAGACACATTTTAGTTATTGGGACGACATCGAAAGATAGATAGCTTTTAACTGACTATCGAGGATAGCTATCTATCTTTACCTATGGATTGAATATTGGGAACGGCCGTTAAAGATCTAAGCATACATAGGGACAGGCAGACGGCGGATAGCGACTTTGTTTTATACTATGTAGTGATTTATTTCTTCTTTACCAAAGATAACAGTGAATGGCGGACTTAATGCCTTAAGGCATTCTCTAACAGTCAACCATAGGGAAGTGCAGAGAAATGAAGCGTTGATGTGAAGCCAGAACACAATAAACAATTTACGTGCTTACCTATATATAATTATTAATTTATGTGCTTTTTCTTCTTTTACTGATATTATAACTGATACTTTTTGTGTGTGTGTTAATGTAATTGGTGTAAAACCGTGATAACATAACAATAATAAATAAATAAAATAAAGTATGTACGGCTACGGTATACAGTAAGATTAGGTTCAACATCCAAAATATGGGATAGCCGTGGATATTTGGATCTTTCTGCATGTTTAATTGTACTGATGTTGTCATTTTCAGTCCGTTTGTCAGTAACGATTAGTGCCGTCCTGTGGTATGTGGTGGATATTTCTGTGAAGAAAAACAAGCAAGATTATATTGTTAAGATTTAACATCATCATAACATAACATTACGCCTTTTATCCCCGAATGGGTAGGCAAAAACGCACATAACGGCACTTAATACCACTGTATAATGTAACACCCACTTTCCACTATTTATGTTAAGAGTCCCATGTAATAGAGGGTGAGCCTATTGCTATATACCAGGCACAATTCTAGACTCCATGCTATTACTGAGAATTTTTAAAACCCAGTAATACTTTGGTGGGAATCAAACCCGAGACCCCTTGCCCGGTAGTCGCATTTGCGACCACTCGGCTAACGAGGCAGTCATAGTCATATTTAGGATATAAGTAACCATAATTAGACAATGACGAAATATTACCTAGAATATCTAGTAAAATGATCTAACAAACTCATCAGACATGAATAATACTCACTTAATAGTTTTCCGATAATTTTATATTTTGTGAAAACCATTCGAGTTTATGACGTTACCGTCAATCAATCATACCTCGGAAATCCACTTCCGTCTAACATAAAATATTGTTTACATTTGATATGTGTATTTAATCATTAGCTTTTGGCAAAATGCTTGAATTATGAATCATTGTTGACCTTACATCATCAGATATCTTTCTACCTTTTTTTACTTTATACCTCTAAGGAGAATCCGCAATCGTGATAATTAAATTGACATTACTGAGCATTCGTTGACGTTGACGTGGTTATTTTTGTGATATGACGTTGACGTTGAATCGAGAACTGGTTTTTTAAGAAATAGTTGTTATTTTCTTAGAATCTTAACAGTTTGACTGCCGACAGAAAACTGTTGAAGGTAAATCCTCCGCTATCGTGGCTCATACCTTGTCCCCCATGGCGTTCAAGGTTTTAATGGATGTGGTCACGTCAAATGGTTTTTTTGAATTACATTGATAACATTATATGTTTTTGTGTTATTTTTTATTGTTTTGAAGACGATATTGATATTGTATTATGGTGCAAGCAGCAATGCCTGGTTCCTGTTTGTTCGAAGGGGCAATGTTGCTTGCTTGCAAAACAAACCGGGGGGTGTAGGATACAATGCAATAATTGAAGGAGTCAGTACATGATGAAAAATGAAAATAATTATTTGTTGATGTCCTTCTTTGCGGAATACGAAACAAAGAAAGTTATGTTAATTTTAATTATGTTTAAGATTTAAGTAACACAATAATTCTCATTATAGAGCAGTGGGTAATTAATTACCTTTTTTTTCGCTAGTCTTGAGAGGGAATTGGTTTTTCTATTTGAAGTTAAACCTGCCTCGTTGGCCAAGTGGTTGCAAGTGCGACTGCCGGGCAAGGGGTCTCGGGTTCGATACCCGGGTCGGGCAAAGTATTACTGAGTTAAAAAAAATCTCAGTGGGAGCACGAAGTCTGGAATTGTGCCCGGTATATGGCAATAGCCTCACCCCCTATTACACTGGGACTCATAATTTAAAATAGTGTAAAGTGGGTGTTACATGGTACAGTGGCATTAAGTGCCGTAATATGCACCTCTGCCTACCCCTTCGGGGATAATAGGCATGATGCTATGTTATGTTATGTTATGTTATGTTAAGTAAAACTTTAAAATGTTGTTTTAATAATTTTGTTTTTACAGGCTATCGAAAAGGTTGCTATGTAGAATCGTTGGGTAGGTACCTTAAGGGTGGTAAGATGGTAGAAGACGTCTTTTGCGGTCGGTATGAATGCTACGATGACGAAATTACTATATCCACGTAAGTCGTTTGTAAATTAGTTCATATTTATATATTTCTCTATTCAAATGCATGCTACACTTTTCATATGTATTTATCAAAAAAACGGACGGTAGGATGACCCCTGTAACACAGGTTCTTCTAGCATGGGGGTCATTGAACATAATTATATAGGAACTAAATGTCTTGTCGCGGAGAACCTAATGGTTTACCGGGGCTCCGGCTCGACGTGCAGGAGAAGGAACGGGGTGTTTTTAGTCAGTAAGAGTCCGACACTATCCCGCCTCAACCAAGCGATGATTTCCCCACCCTTAAATAAAAAAAAACTAAATGTCTTCATGAATTCTAAATAAGTGTCATGATATTGTAACGTGTACTTCTTTGTTTTGAATAAACGATTTAGTATTATTATTATCCTGTTGTTATGCTACACTTGAAGAAATAAGAAATTGTTTTATTTTTTCAGTTGCCCTGTTGTGGACACTGATGATCCGGAATGCAAAATATTCTCACTTGACATAGAAGGCCTAGTGTATCCGTTTTGCTGTCCCCGAATAACTTGTGGAGATGAAAGTAAACAACACGAATATGATTACTTGCGTCAAAGACTTCTCGCATCGGTACTTAGTTAATCATTGCTAAGATCTCGTCATGAAATGTATTAACTGGTTTGGTGATATTATTTGACCTGGAGAATATTTATATTATGTTAATATGTACATACTACATTGTGTTGTGTTTTAATTTTTCAACTCAATGTTTTTATTACTTCCACTGTCCCACGGCACACCTTTATTGTCTTTTTTATATTTTACTAGCTCCTTCCGCGCGGTTTTACACGCTCTGCTCAGCTCCTATTGGTCGTAGCGTGATGTTTTATAGCCTATAGCCATCCTTGATAAATGCGCTATCCAACACAAAAAGAATTATTCAAATCAGACTTGTAGTTACGGAGATTAGCGCGTTCAAACAAGAAACAAACTCTTCCGCTTTATATAATAGTATAAGATTAAAATAACATAACATAACATCACGCCTTTTATCCCCGAAGGGGTAGGCAGAGGTGCACACAGAAGTAACACCCACTTTTTACTATTTATGTTATGAGTCCCATGTAATAGGGGGTGAGCCTATTGCCATATACCGGGCACATTTCCAGACTCCGTGCTACTACTAAGAATTTTTTAAAAACCCAGTAATACTTTGCCCGACCCGGGAATCGAACCCGAGACCCCTTGCCCGACAGTCGCACTCTTTTATATTCTATAACGTATATCTATACTAATATTATAAAGAGGAAAGATTTGTTTGTTTGTTTGTTTGTAATGAATAGACTCCGAAACTACTGGACCGTTTCAAAAATTCTTTCACCTCTGGAAAGCTACATTATCCCCGAGTAACATAGGCTACATTTCATTTTGAAAAAAAAAAAATTTTTCTAACCCGTGCGAAGCCGGGACGGACTGCTAGTATTAAATAATATATTAAGTATATAGAGGTAAATAAATAAAGTTACAACTTGGAAGTCATTACTTCACAACTTTATTTCTTTGAAACTCTACTATCCTTGTAAGAAAGAAGAAAAAAGAAAGAAAATACGTTTATTCAGCACTAGTCACGATGCAGCATAAATCTTATCTTATACTCTTATACTATTATATAAAGCGGAAGAGTTTGTTTTTTGTTTGTTTGTTTGAACGCGCTAATCTCCGTAACCACAAGTCTGATTTGAATAATTCTTTTTGTGTTGGATAGCGCATTTATCGAGTATGGCTATAGGCTATAAAACATCACGCTACGACCAATAGGAGCTGAGCAGAGCGTGTGAAACCGCGTGGAAGTAGCTAGTTACAATATATAGGATGTAAACGGAATGCTCCTGAGAAACGCTAACGTGAAATAAATTGCTTTTTTTTATTTTAAGCGTTTTCGTTTTGGTGTTATTCATGGCCATGTAACTTCAGCCTTAGGCAGTTGATTACAACTGTTATAACATAAAATAAACATTTAATTCCTTACTTTTATGAAAATAAGATTTAGTTTTTTACCGCTATCGTTCACACTGTGTATAAATTTGTAGAGATTTTTCTATAGTGACCAGATTCTTCTTCTCGATCGCTTGCTTCATTTGTGAAGGTCGTACCCCTTAAAGGCTTGCGCGGGCCTGCGGACGGCGACCACGGGTGGCTCCCCGTCCGACCAGAAACAGACCCGAGCGTACGGCGCGTAGCGTTCCGCGCGTGCCTCAAAGAGCCATCAGACCACCACAGATGGGGCCCAATAGGAACCTAAAGGGTAACCGGGGCTCCGACTCGACGTGCAAGAGAAGGAACGGGGTGGTTTTTAGTCAGTAAGAGTCTGACACTCCCTCCCGCTTCACCCAGGCGGGAGCAGTCATTCGATGATTATCCCCCTTTAAAAAAAACCCCTGAAAGGCTTTCATTGCTCTCTGTGTTAATTTCCTCCATCTTGTCCTGTTTTAGGCTTCTCTCAGGGCTTCCGTAAACGACCAGATAACCAGATAATACACCAGCACTGTTAGGCGTTTGTGTTAAAGATGCGTGCAGGTCAATGACCCATATTTCTATATAGATGTTTATATAGAAATTGTGTTTAATAATATAAGGATGCAGTGAACCGGAGGTTGACGTGTTCACTTCGAATAAGAATTCAGGATCAAAACCGAACAAAAAACAATGTGTTTTTTCAAATACGGTTGGTAATCTATACTTATGATTTACTTTAACGAAAAATATATAGTTGTACCTCTACTTATAGACCGCCTCATACCACCAGGCGAGATAGTGGTCAAACGTCGGCCCACCAAATATTTACATATACAAAAAAATATTATAGAAATACAAAACTCTAATAATAAAATGTTATAGGCTACAATCAATTTTAGATATAAATATCTATCGGAAGTTTTGGATACTGAAGATATATTTTGGACATCAGCTTCAGAATATAGACATGAGGAATGTACAAATATATATGCACAGATGTGCATATACATTCATATCATGAGGTCATGATTTTATATCTAGTAGAGTAGAAGAGATTACAATAAAAAAACATTTTATTACACACCATAAAATATACAAAGACAAACATATAGAAAACGATAGTACATATACAACAGTCTCTTACAGACAACCTTTGGTTGTATCCAACCTTTCTTGGGATGCCCATGAATACATGGAAACGGGTAGTAATTGAATATTTGAAAATTAGTAGCAAAAATTGACCCTATATACATGTTTTGCTATTGAGAAACATCTACAACCCATCTGCAATAGTTTTTTATACAAAAGTAGTCTCTACACATTTGAAATAAGGTCTATAATAAATGTGGGCGACAGAGGACACCGTGGTGTCCTCTTGACTTCATCTAGGGGCACCTTATTTATATTTTACTCTTGATACGCCATGAAGATTAAAAAATATTTATAAAAGATGTATTCATCATCAGGCACTTTTAAAACGTAAAAAATTGAATAGTCCGTCGGTCTGTCTAACAGTTAGTGAAGCTAGGCATTTTATGATTACATCTAATATGAAAAGATATTAAGTTAAATGATATTGGTCAAAAGTTACACATATTATTTACTTATTCATGTAAATATACACAATTATTGAATCGGTGGACTTATCCATTTCTATGTTAATAGATAAAACCTGGACTTTTATTGGAAACAATATTATACATTCCATGTTTTTAAATTGTTTAATATTAGATTACATTTACAAGTAAAGCACAAACTTCTTACTACTATATTTTAGTAACAGTAGTGACATCTATCCAGAGAACAAAGCACTAGCGTTCGTGACTATATTTAACACACATATATTTCACTGCACAAAGCATTTGCATTTTCTTCCTCAATAAATAACTAGATTTCATTTTCATCACCAAAGCCATTAAAATTTTCTGCATAACACATCATTGCTCCTTTCCTTCCCTTCAGGTCATCTACATTAGACGTAAACTTCTTTAATTTTCTTTGTGGCTCCACGTCCTTCGCAAACACGTAAGCAGCATTCGGTTCTGTCTCCGTTCTAGAAGATTCTTTAGTGATATAATGGAACATTATGAAGTAATTATCATTTATTATTCTTACGACTGCATGGTCATTGACTTCCTCGTTTCCACACTTGCATCTAATCTCTAACCCTGGCATCACTTCTTCGGGAGTCTCCACAACTCTCATCGGCATGGAATATCGCTCCAACACTTCCCCTTTCTCCGAGGTCATTGACACTTGCACGGAATTAGCTCTCCTTCCATCGGCGTAAGAGCATTTGACGCTCACAGGACTTTTAGCAAACGAGAAACGAATGCAAGTAGGCTGGTGTGAGGCCATTGGATAAAAGGCCACCATTGTCCAGTCTCCATAGATATTACGTATGTTTGCTTGACAGACACTCAAAAATGTGAAAAGGAGAACTATTTTCCACATTTGTGTAATATTTTATACTAGAACTGATGTAAATGCTTGTGCTTTAGAATAAAGAATGTGTACTGACAGTATTGGGATGTGACCTTTGATCGTTCCTGATAATTGTGTATTAAATAGAACGCGTGGGAGTGAGATAGCGATGTTTGTTAGCAGTTATTCGCGTGCGTCCACAATGACGTGATTTTATGTAGAATATTTTAAAAAGCCGGTCATCTATGCCCTGTGTTACTAAAGTCACTAGCTTTTGTTTTATTTTAGGACAAAATCAGATTATAATAATCTTGAGAACAGACAACGTTTAAAAGTTTTGCTTCTTTACATTTGTACAGCAATAGTTAATTTTACTTTAAGTCAAAATATCGAATCGAGTATGTCCTAACCTAACACTACCACCAGCCACTGAAGTGCAACGTAGTTTAGGAATACAACTGAGTGCCTAACAAAGGGTTGATAGTTCAGGTTAATGATCATGGTCAAGCTGGCTAAAGATATTTCTAGTGAACTTATTGGTTTCAAGTAGCCTAAACCTAGATCAAGACTACGGCATTCTATTTTTGTCCCCTCTCATATCAATAAGCACTGTTCCACATGTGTATAGTATGACCATTGTGAATACATCCCTATTAGGCGTGGATAAAGCATTACTTCATAGGATGTACTGAGTGGGTAGATACGTATTATGTTGGATTGGTATTATGAATATATGCATTCATAGAAGAGTTTATTGGAGAACTAATTTTGTACTTTAATGCCTTGATTTAAGAGCCGTTTTAGTTTACTCAGGAAGTCAGGACGTGCCTTTGCATTTTATTGTAAGCGTTACTTGTGTTGATAGTCCAGAAGATCCTAAAGGCTTCTAAGTACCAGTTCTTGCGTTTCAATCCTCAAGATATATAAAAATATTACTCGAAAAGAACAAAATAAGTGGGTAAAACAGTTTAAAGAAATATAATACTAGATTCTTGGCTATGAAATAAAACAACACATTTTGTTACATTTAACAATATTAAAATCATTATTATCGATATCAAACTTTATTAGCAGTACTGAATCCGTGATAATTCTCCTTGACACACATCGTGCCACCTCGCCTTCGTTTCAAGTCTTCGATGGTCATCATAGCTTGAAGTAACTCACTCTCCGACACAACGTTCTTCACAAAAAGGAAAGCAGTATTCTGCTCTACTTCAGCATTAGTGGTCTCTATAAACGGTTCGTTATCGTGGTACATTATGAAGAAGTTATCATTCACCAACCTTATAACCACATGGCCTCGGGTTTCCTGGTCTCCGTACGTGCAAGTCATGTTCAAAGCTGGCATCACTTCAGCAGGAGTCTCCACAATCATCACTGGCAATGGAGAATTTTGAATAATCTGACCCTTATCCGTCATTATCGACATTTGCATTAGTGTAGCATTGTTCCCATCAGCATAAGTACACTGCACATTGTCAGAAGTAGGAGAAAACGAATATTGTATGCAGACGGGAGCGTAAGTCGAGACAGGATAGAAAGCTGCTTGGTACCACGCTCCGTAGAAATTTTCTAATTTAGTCGCATGGACAACTATTACAAAATACAGGCTGATAAATTTCCACATTTTTTCACTTTAGAACTGATATCTTTGAGTCTGACACTTGTACTGGTTGCAAGTTAGGACGCCTGCGTTTATATTTAGATCACACTCGACTGCAGTAATCGCAGTGGACCTCTGATGCGTTGATCTGTTGTAGATTGTAGATATAAGATTTCTTAAGGTCGTGTAATTGGCTTTGTAGTTTATAAGTACAGCGACGATTGTAGAGATCCATGACAAAACTCTGTTGGAATAATGAAATCCTGAATCATACGATTTAGAGACTGATGTTTACAACATTGAATATCTAAACCTGGTAAATACTAAATACACATTTATTTGACTTATACTATGCTTATACTTATGCTTGCAAATTCAGAATTGATCTGAATCTAACGATCACCCACTGGTACCCACTCTTATGATTTGTAATGCATCTACAGAGTAAGAAGTTTTGGAGATAGTTACTGGGATTTTAGTTATATGCTGTAAGATTATACGTTTGGAGGATACGGTGCTTATTTTCTTCTCGAAGAGACATACATACCTACATACGACTGGTCAAAATTAGATGACCCAGTTAGTAATAATGTGGAGTTTTGAATTCCCATTTGAAGAACAACAAACATATTTTACAATAATTACCTAAAAATTGTTCGGGGTAGCGGACAACCGGTAATCCCGGGGCTCCTGCTTTAAGCAGGAGCGTTTATAATCGTTATATAAGGAGTTATATATGGAGAGGGACGGAGTGGTTTATAATCAATAAGAGTCAGAAATTCCCTCTTGCCTCAATCAAAGTGGGAGAAGACATTTTATGATTTTTCCCTCTCAATAAAAAATACCTCAAGGTATTCCAAAAACAACAAACGAAGATTTTATGAAGTTTAGTGCAAAACCTTGCCCAGGTCTGACGGTCAAACCGGTTCAAGGGTTGGTCTTCATTGGAGATTATTATCTTAATATGTTTGTCAACAATATATCGCCTTGTTTTGCATATGACACGACCTCGTCCACCAATAAATAGTATCAAGGCAGACGTTCCTCTATCGTGTGGCCTTAGGTCAAGTTAACGCTAGAACAATTGACTAACTAGCTACTAGCTTGGTTCTGTGTATACCATATTGTTGATGCAGAACTGTATTTTATATAGTACCATGTCTCTTATCTCCAAAGGGATAATTAGGATTGAACGTAGTTAGATTGTTTTTAATAGGACCGACTCGTAGTCCATTAAGGCTGTTGACTATTTCCTGCAATGACCTTGAAATTTAGGCCAACACTACATCTAAACTAAGCAAGTATCATCAAAAACTGTGATTCAGACAGAATTCCTTTAAAATATTGAATTTAAAAACAGATATTTGAATATTCGTAGGTACCTTCCATTGGTCTAAAAATTCCATTCCATCGGCTCCACTGGACAATACTCAAATGTAGTCAGTAGTTAAATTCCAATAGTAGTAGGTAATATAATACATAATTTAATACTTTAATTCTAATGTAGACAATCTAGTTTCCTTATGGCATCGAGCATTTCTTTCTTTATTGAAACAAAGAGTTTCCTTTTTCTTATATAGAAGCACTATTTTCAGTATGCATATGTGAGCGCCATGTTAGACTTAAGATTTTTATTTTTTTTATTAAGTTATTACTATAATGCATCAAGCGTGTCTTTGCATTGTTCTTACATATGCGTACAGTATTGAAATATGTATCAGAGACATTGTAGAACATACTTTTTTAAAAAAGAGTAACGAATGGAGTTTCTTGCTCGTTCTTCTCCATTCGAATCTACGTTTTGGAATGAGCACCTAGCTTCACCTAATTTCACTGACGGACTGACTGACAGACTATTATTTATTTTGTATTTGTTGACGTTTCAAAAGTACCAAACTATGGTTTAATTGAAATAAATGCTTTGACTTTGACTTTGACTTTGAAAAGGACGCCTTCTGGTTAACTGAATGATGTTGATGACACGTGACATATTCTATAAATGATATTCTTGCTTTCCACTTAGTGACAATCAGTCGTAAGGTTATATTCTTCAGATTGGGCCTACCATATTTTTGTTCACCAGATGGCTCGAAGGTGCACCTCTCGTTCTTCGTCCGATAGCAAATTAGCTTGTGTCACATTATTGGACGTTCAATATTTGACAGCTGCAGTGATTGGATAAATATCTTCTATCTACATTTACTTAGTGAGCAAAAAAAACGTTAGCCCCCACTGAGCTAAGGTTATCATGCGCTAAACTCATGACGATGATAAACTGCAATAAGATAAACAAAGTCTAAACAAAATGTTGCTAAAATTTACATAATAAGTTCATTATTATATACACAAGTATGTGATAGTGTCGCGGAGAACCTAACGGATAACCGGGGCTCCGGCTCGACGTGCAGGAGAAGGAACGGGGTGGTTTTTAGTCAGTAAGAGTCTAACACTCCCTCCCGCCTCACCCAGGAGGGAGCAGTCATTCAATGATTTTCCCCCTTCAAAAAAAAGTATGTGATAGTGATTGTATTTGGGTGGTCGTTAACGTGACTCAGGATCTCGCGTTTGATTTTCAGTACAAAAAAGGGAATACAGAGTTGTTGTTGCATAATACCTCTACATGTATGTAGTTAGTCGGATAAAATTAGAGGTATTATATGACTACTAGGTTCGCTTTTCAAGTGCTAATAATAAGGATTCCTTGGTCAGATAAACTACAATTAGATTTTTAACTCAAGGTCACAGTATCTATGTTTGGTTTTGGTGATGTTCGTCAGCTTAGTAGCTAAGAACTGTTTAACCTTTCAAGGATTTTAAAGAGTGGTGCATCGACGTGTCAGGGTATGATGATGGTCTATGATGTGACATGATGTTACATGTAAATATTATTCAAGTCACGTCTGCACAGTGTTATATGTATGTGTGGTGTGTTATTGAAATTTAGATTTATGTATTAAACGAAACGATACAGATATGAAGGAGGGTGATAAGGAATGAGAGATCAAATTAAAACAAAATTATAAAACTACTATTTTAATAAATGAATCCAATTTTTTGATCACCTGATGGTAACCAATCGGTTCAACCTGTGGACACCCGAAACACCAGAGGTGTTACAAATGCGTTACCGGGGTTATCTTTTGGGGATCGAGGAATTTGAAGATCGTTGGGGGTTCGAGGATAGGAGAGATTGGAGACGGGGTTAATTGGGCGCAATAGATTTTTTGTGAAGTTGTGTTCACCACTACAAAGTTTAACTCTATTTACAATAATGCATTCAAAAAATACTTAACAAATATAAATTGTTTAAGCCTTATTCTTTTCGCCTCCATAATTTTCTGTACCGCATATTTGAGCACCTTTTCTTCCTTTTAACTCCTCAATACTGAGCATCACTTTCATCAGCTCATCCGACGACACCACTTTCTTCCCGACGAGATATGCTTGATTTGGTTCCGTCTCCGATTTACTATAACTTATAGAAACTGGGATTGGAGTATATAGTATTAAATAATCCTTGTTTATTATCCTTACGGCGGCAGCGCCTTCATAGTCGATCATCGCCACACTTGCAAGTCAAATTCAAAGCTGACATTATCTCTGCTGGACTGTCTACGACTAGCATTGCTGTCGGTTCCTGACTGATAAGTTCTCCTGCGTCAGATATCATACTAACACTAACTATTGTAGCATTGTTTCCATCAGAGTAGGTGCAGTGAGGTCTATCCGGAATCTCAGCAAAATTGAAATGTATGCAAACAGGAATATAGGCAGCCACTGGGTAGAATGCTGCTGGGATCCAGTTCCCGTAGATGTCCTTAATGTCAGCCGCCTGGGCGACGATAAGAAAGGCCGACATTGTCACAATCTTCCACATGATTAGTACCGCTTTCGACTTCTGTTACACTTACACTGATAGAGATTTATGAACATTGCGTAAGCGCAGGTTCAGTCGAAAGTGATGCAAATATAAGTATTTGCATCACTTTCGACTGAACCCGTTTTTGATAATGTTGTGGCTATAATCGCAGATTTGTTCACTTCTTGAAATGCTTAAGTACTTAATGGAATGGTCGCATTTCATGAAATATTTGACTATCTCTTGGCCACATCATGTGGTTTGGGTAGATCAACGACTAAAAATCATTAATCGATGTGCATTCCTGTAGGGACACACTAGTATGCAATTGTTAGCGTACGACTATGTTATGAGGGCAGGATACCATTGAATGTTGATCATGTCATTTTATTTTATATGTATATATTTGTATCTACATATTTTGTATCTATTTATTTAGATTTTTGGCAGTAATCTTTTCTATTGATTTTATTTTCATTTTATTATTTATATCATGCTGTGCTCCGAACAGTGTTACCGTAGGTGTATAACTAGTACGACTATAATGGGCTGGTGCTGAAAATCAGCGCCGTGGGCTCGAGCCTCTGTGCCCGGTCCACGGTATTAAGCGGAGCTCCAGCCTTTTGCGCTGCGACGCACCATGGGCTTTTTTGTGTGAATTTATTTATTTATTCGAAGGAGTACGGCCCCATCACAAACATATAACATTCAAAATACACAATAGCAACAAAATAAAGGTCTGACGCATGCCACAATAATGGCATACATAGCATTGGCAATTCATAGGCTTAACAATGGTTTAAAAATAAAATCCGTACCGTCTTAAAAACAACAAACCGTCTTAAAAACCCGAGCATTTGAGCTGCCTTTGTGACAGACTTGTCAATGTGTGAGATGAACCTAAGATGTCTGTCAACTATCACGTCAAGATCCCGGATTTCGTTGACCTCCACTAATGCTGTATCACCAAGCATATATTCCGTTGCAGTTGGCTTCCTTTTTCTTGTAAATTTGATATGAAAACATTTACTGGCATTAAGATTCATACCTTTGACGCGAAAGCAGTCCAGAATCGCGTCCAGTGACTCTGGAACTGGGCGCAGCGCCAAAAAAAGGGGACGTTAAAACGTCCCAGGTTGAAGGAGGGCCGGGATCCGTCCTCCAACGAGCAGGAGGCTTCAGCCCCTAAGTCCCTACGGCTGCGCGGGGTAGGGGTCGAAGAAAGGGCTGCGAGAGGTCGATGGCCGCTACTGGGCCTGAGTCAGCTGAAGCTGACTCATCAGAATCTGGCGGCGAGGGCGACCTTGGTGCCATAAATGGCGACCTTTGACGTGTCATGTTCGTGAACGGGCGCCGTCAACTGGGATTGGTCAGCTGCAGACTGTAATATTTATTGTCCTTAAGGTTATTTTCTTTTTCGATCACTTTGACTCTAGTGTTATATTGTTCTCGCATAATCCAAACAGCAAAACTGTGTAACTAGAGAATTGTTTTGTGATTGAAAAAGAGTAACCTACAGAGTTTCTTGCTCGTTCTTCTCCATAGGAATCTACACCTTGGAATGAGCAAATAGCTTCACTTTTAATTTTATTTGTTGACGTCCAAAGGTCCTTCCTGGTCTAATTGAAATAAATGATTTTGACTTTGACTTTGTAGGGTTTGTCCTAGGTAGATATACCTACTCCTGAACAACCACGAGAGTAGACACATTCATGGTGATCGACTCCGGAAGAACATATTCATTGAACATCACCTTCATTTTGTCTAGGTTCATCCGGAGTCCAATGCGAGCAGAAGAATCAGCCAGGCTGTTCAGCATATGCTGTAGGTCTTGCACGGTTTCAGCCACGATGACGATGTCATCTACAAATCTACATACATTATATAACATCACGCCTTTTATCCCCGAAGGGGTAGGCAGAGGTGCACACAGAAGTAACACCCACTTTTCACTATTTATGTTATGAGTCCCATGTAATAGGGGATGAGCCTATTGCCATATACCGGGCACATTTCCAGACTCCGTGCTACTACTGAGAATTTTTTAAAACCCAGTAATACTTTGCCCGACCCGGGAATCGAACCCGAGATAAATCGACGTGTCAGGGTATGATGATGGTCTATGATGTGACACGATGTTACATGTAAATATTATTCAAGTCACGTCTGCAGAGTGTTATATGTATGTGTGGTGTGTAATTTTAATTTAGATTTATGTATTAAACGAAACGATATAGATATGAGGGAGGGTGATAAGGAATGAGAGAACAAATTAAAAACAAAATTATAAAACTACTATTTTAATAAATGATTCCAATTTTTTTATCACCTGATGGTAACCAATCGGTGCAACCTATGGACATATGCGTTACGGGGGTTACCTTTTGGGGATCAGGAATTTGAGGATCGTTGGGAATTCGAGGATAGGAGAGATTGGAGACGGGGTTAATTGGGCGCAACACAACGCAATTGTTGTTGTTTTTTATGAGGTTGTGTTTACTATTACAAAGTTTAAGTCTATTTACGATAATGCATTCAAAAACACTTAACAAATATAAATTGTTCAAGCCTTATTCTTTTCGAATCCTCCATAATTCTCTGTACCGCATATTTGAGCACCTTTTCTCCCTTTTAACTCCTCAATACTGAGCATCACTTTCATCAGCTCATCTGACGACACCACTTTCTTCCCGATGAGATATGCTTGATTTGGTTCCGTCTCCGATTTACTATAACTTATAGAAACTGGGATTGGAGTATATAGTATAAAATAATCCTTGTTTATTATCCTTACGACGGCAGCGCCTTCATAGATGTTGATATCGCCACACTTGCAAGTCAAATTCAAAGCTGACATTATCTCTGCTGGAGTATCTACGACTAGCATTGCTGTCGGTTCCTGACGGATAAGTTCTCCTGCGTCAGATATCATACTAACACTAACTATTGTAGCATTGTTTCCATCAGAGTAGGTGCAGTGAGGTCTATCCGGAATCTCAGCGAAATTGAAATGTATGCAAACAGGAATATAGGCAGCCACTGGGTAGAATGCTGCTGGGATCCAGTTCCCGTAGATGTCCTTAATGTCAGCCGCCTGGGCGATAATGACAAGAAAGGCCGACATTGTCACAATCTTCCACATGATTAGTAGCGCTTTCGGCTTCTGTTACACTTACATTGATAGAGAGTTGTGAACATTGCGCTTATATTTGCATCACTCTCGACTGAACCCGTTTTTGATAAATGTTGTGGCTATAATCGCAGATTTGTTCACTTCTTGAAATGCTTAAGTACTTAATGGAATGGTCGCATTTCATGAAATATTTGACTGCCTCTTGGCCACATCATGTGGTTTGGGTAGATCAACGATTAAAAATCATTAATCGATGTGCATACTTGTAGGGACACACTAGTATACAATTGTAAGCGTACGACTATGTTACGAGGGTAGGATATTATTGAATTTATTTTATTTATTTATTTTTCATTTTATGTACCTACACCACACAGACAATATTAAAAAGGACAACACATTATAAATATGAGGTACATAGGTACTGCATATCCCTTAAGGGATTTCTTCCTGCAGACCTGTGACAGGAAAAGGAAATTAAACATAAGACATAAGACACAGTGTAGATAGATGATACATGCAACGAATACAGAACTAAATAAAATTACTGAAAGAACTTAAAACTAGAATGACGGTAATATAATGATAAAATATAAACTTAAGCAAATTATAACAAACATAATAAATAAAATAATTAGAAATATTTAAATATGATTACATATAAATATATATATATATGTATATTGTATGTATATATAGATAAATATATAAATAAATAAAGCTGTACTTCAGGACGAAAGATAATAATCCCTGACAAGTCGTTTAAAAATGGAGATGGACTTGGAGTCGCGTATGCTAGGCGGCAGCGAATTCCACAATCTCACCGCATGAACCGTGAAGGAGTAGGAGTAGAAATCGGTTTTATGTTGAACGATTTCAAGAAGGGACTTAAGGTGGGATCTAGATAGGGCTTCAATAGGACGAGCCAAGGAAAAACGGTCACGGAGATATATAGGATAGGCTTGTTAAGGACATTATAAAGGAGACATAAAATGCGAGTGTTCCGGCGAAGTCGGATTGGGAGCCACTTGAGCTTACTGCGATATACTGAGACATGATCGTACTTCTTAAGATCGAAGACAAAGCGAATACAAACGTTTTGCAGCCGCTCAAGCTTGTTTAGTAGCTCCTCAGTGACGTCCAAATAGCAAGCATCTGCGTAGTCGAGTAAAGGCTGAATTAAGGATTGTACGAGGAGAATTTTAGTTTTAAATGGCAAGAAGGACCGGAGACGCTTCAGCGAGTGAAAGGAGAAATGGACTCTTCGACTGACCTCACTCACCTGTGCACCCCATAGAAGATTGGAATCGAAGATTACCCCCAAATTCTTGGCAGTGTCAGTGAAAGGGATCACTGTGCCATTTAGGCGCACGGGCACAAGAATAGAGATGTCCAGAGCGCTGCGGAAGTATCGACTACCGATGATCATGGCCTGAGACTTAAGAGGATTGACTTGGAGACCAAAGGACTTGGCCCACTTATCAATCCCGTCCAAGTCGCGGTTTACAGCATCGATAGCGCGACCAACTTCCGATAGTTTGAAGTGACGATAAAGCTGCAGGTCGTCTGCGTAGAGGTGAAAATTAGAGGAGATTACCTTGGCAACGGTATTTATAAACATGGAGAAAAGAACAGGAGAAAGGACGCCACCCTGAGGCACGCCAGCAACGAGGTCACACCAATCGGAAAAAACTTCCTCCAAGCGTACACGCTGTCGACGACCCCGAAGATATGATTCAAACCAGTTCAAAGAAGAGGAAGAGAAGTTGTTGGCCTTCAGAACACCCAAGAGGATATCAAAATCCACGGAGTTGAAGGCCGAACTGAAGTCCAGTAATACAAGAATAGTTAGTGACTTGTTGTCCATGGCCCAACGAATGTCGTCAGTCACTTTGAGCAGAGCCGTAACGGTACTGTGACCAGAGCGGAAACCAGACTGAAATGGAGAAATTAGATTATTAGAAGATAAGTAGGAAGTAAGCTGCTTATGAACAAGATGTTCCATAACTTTGGAGAGGAAAGGAAGTATAGAAATAGGCCTGTATTGGGAAGGTGAGCAAGGGTTGGAAGATTTAGGTAAAGGAATAATATGGGCCATCTTCCAGGCAGAGGGGAAGGAACAAGAGAATAAGGAGAAATTAAAAATGTGAGTAAGGATAGGGATAATGAGATTAAGAATGGGGAGAAACATGCGGGAGCATAGATTGTCATTGCCCACTGCAGATGACTTAACGGCGAGCATTGACCTTTTGACATCTTCTTCGGAAACACTGCGTAACTCAAAAGGAGAAGAAGGGAGAAATGGTAAACAGGAAAGATCGTAGAGAGTCTTAGATTTTGTGGAAATATCGAGAGTAACCGGAGGAAGCGAGAAGTGTAAGTTTAGAGAAGTGAGGTCCAAGCCACTACATGCGGCAGCAGGTGACTTTCCGATGCCCACAGAACGCAGAAACTTCCATGCATCACTAGAAGAACGATTGACCAGGTTTTCATCGAAATAGCACCTTCTAGCATCCCTACACAGACGATTGCATCGATTACGAAAAGCCCTGAATAGTGTGAGGTTTTCATCGCAGGGTCTTCTCTTATATTTTTGTTTGGCCCTATCACGTCGAGCCATAGCTTCCTCAATATCAGGCGTGATCCAGGGAGCCGGTTCATGCTTCACCCTCACCCGTCTCACCGGTGCAAATTTGTCAAAAATATCAATGATAATTTTATTAAGAGAGTTGACCTTGACATCAATCCACTCGGCGTCAGTTATGGGACTCCAATCAATGACACTAACATCACGCTGTAACGCCTCCAAATCCATCTGCTTATAACTTCGCAGATTCAGATAAAGGGGTCTGCGTTTAGGTGTACGAATGCGGTAAGATAGGAAAATTAGGTCGTGATAGGAGAACGAAGAAGTTAATTGACCATAATCATCTACGTGGCTGGGCGACGAGACAATCATAAGATCAAGCAGAGAGGGCGAAGAGTTAGGGGAATTATGAGTAGCGGAGAGAGGAAGTAAGTGTAGGTTAAAAGATGACACAAGCGATTTAAATTTGAGTGCACGGGAATCATTCTTCAGTAAGCATGTGTTGAAGTCACCCATAATTATAATGTGATTATAACCAGGGCATAAATTGTCGAGTTCAATATCGAGGCTTTCAAAGTAATTTATGTGCAGGTTCGGGGAATAAACAACTGCAACCAGAATTTTATTTAATTTAATGGAAATCTCAACAAACATGTACTCTACTGATTCGGAGTAAGGAGATGGGGATGCGCTAATAACCCGATAAGGTAAATCTGACCGAAGATACATGGCAACCCCTCCCCCACCCCTCCCAGTTCTATCGTTACGCACTAAAACAAATCCCGGTAAGGCATAGTGAGTAGATAAGAGAGAAGGTTTAAGGAAAGATTCAGAGATAAGAAGGACATCGAGGTGTGCATTGCTAAAGGTAGCCAGAAGATCAGTATAGTGGCCCGGAACACTCTGAGCATTAATATGAGAGATATTTAAGTTTGTAGGGTAGGACGAAAAAATATTGGTTAAGTTATCATGCAACGTAAGTGGTTGGGAACTATCGCTATCGGCACTAACAAAGCTTGACGAAGGAGAGCGTGTAAAGAAACTGTCATCAAGATTCATTAACCCATCCATACAAGTACAGTAATAAATAAATAAAATAATTCTAGTAATAAAAATAATATAAGTACAAAAACAAAAAAAATAAAAAAATATATAAATAATGTGCAAGCGCCTATTCGGTTGCTATGTAGTTGCATCAACAACCTCCTCCACTTGCCCAACACGTTACTACGTGTATGTTGATTCATGTCATTTTATTTTATTTGTATCTATATATTTATATGAAAGAAAGAAAGAAAGAAAGAAAAACCATTTATTTTGCTACGACACACAACAAGAATTTAGAAACACCGAAAAAAAAAGCCCATGGTGCGTCGCAGCGCAAAAGGCTGGAGCTCAGCTTAATACCGTGGACCGGGCACAGAGGCTCGAGCCCACGGCGCTGATTTTCAGCACCAGCCCGTTATAATACGTACTAGCTTTATTAACGCTGCTCGGAGTACAGCATGATGTATAATATGGTAAATTAATATTAAAGTGACAAAACCAACAGCTACGATTACTGCCAAAAATCTAAATAAATGGATAAAAAATAAATAATAAAAATAATAACAAGAACAACATTACATTACACATACATATTAATAACAATAGCACATATATTGAAAATAAATATAATTACATTCAAAAACAATTATGTTAGAGTTGGACGCATCACCATAGACAGTGAGTATCTTTACTTTGTATCTACATATTTTGTATCTATTTATTTAGATTTTTGGGAGTAATCGTTTCAATTGATTTTATTTTCATTTTTATATTAATTTTATTATTTATATCATGCTGTGCTCCGAACAGTATTACCGTAGGTGTATAACTAGTACGTACTATAATGGGCTGGTGCTGAAAATCAGCGCCGTGGGCTCGAGCCTCTGTGCCCGGTCCACGGTATTAAGCGGAGCTCCAGCCTTTTGTGCTGCGACGCACCATGGGCTTTTTTGTGTTGGTTATTCGAAGGAGTACGGCCCCATCACAAACATACAACATTCAAAATACACAATAGCAACAAAATAAAGGTCTGATGCATGCCACAATAATGGCATACATAGCATTGGCAATTCATAGGCTTAACAATGGTTTATAAATAAAATCCAATTTGAGAATTATGGAGAAGAAAATAACAACAAACCGGGTTAAAAACCCGAGCATTTGAGCTGCCTTTGTGACAGACTTGTCAATGTGTGAGATGAACCTAAGCTGAGTGTCAACTATCACGCCAAGATCCCGGATTTAGTTGACCTCCACTAATACTGTATCACCAAGCATATATTCCGTTGCAATTGGCTTCCTTTTTCTTGTAAATTTGATATGAAAACATTTACTGGCATTAAGATTCATACCATTGACGCGACACCAGTCCAGAATGGCGTCCAGTGACTCTGGAACTGGGCGCAGCGCCAAAAAAAGGGGACGTTAAAACGTCCCAGGTTGAAGGAGGGCCGGGATCCGTCCTCCAACGAGCAGGAGGCTTCAGCCCCTAAGTCCCTACGGCTGCGCGGGGTAGGGGTCGAAGAAAGGGCTGCGAGAGGTCGATGGCCGCTACTCGGCCTGAGTCAGCTGAAGCTGACTCATCAGAATCTGGCGGCGAGGGCGACCTTGGTGCCATAAATGGCGACCTTTGACGTGTCATGTTCGTGAACGGGCGCCGTCAACTGGGACTGGTCAGCTGCAGACTGTAATATTTATTGTCCTTAAGGTTATTTTCTTTTTCGATCACTTTGACCCTAGTGTTATATTGTTCTCGCACAATCCAAACAGCAAAACTATGTAACTAGAGAATTGTTTTGTGATTGAAAAAGAGTAACCTACAGAGTTTCTTGCTCGTTCTTCTCCATAGGAATCTACACCTTGGAATGAGCAAATAGCTTCACTTTTAATTTTATTTGTTGACTTTCAAAAGTGCCTTCCTGGTCTAATTGAAATAAATGATGTTGACTTTGACTTTGTAGGGTTTGTCCTAGGTAGATATACCTACTCCTGAACAACCACGAGAGTAGACACATTCATGGTGATCGACTCCGGAAGAACATTTTCATTGAACATCACCTTCATTTTGTCTAGGTTCATCCGGAGTCCAATGCGAGTAGAAGAATCAGCCAGGCTGTTCAGCATATGCTGTAGGTCTTGCACGGTTTCAGCCACGATTACGATGTCATCTACAAATCTACATACATTACATAACATCACGCCTTTTATCCCCGAAGGGGTAGGCAGAGGTGCACACAGAAGTAACACCCACTTTTCACTATTTATGTTATGAGTCCCATGTAATAGGGGATGAGCCTATTGCCATATACCGGGCACATTTCCAGACTCCGTGCTACTACTGAGAATTTTTTAAAACCCAGTAATACTTTGCCCGACCCGGGAATCGAACCCGAGACCCCTTGCCCGGCAGCCGCACTTGCGACCACTCGGCCAACGAGGCAGTCTACAAATCTCAAGTGTGAGAAATATTTGCCGTTTATATTTATGCCCCGTCCCTTCCAGTGCTTCCTTCCCTTTCCTTCTTGAACATATCCTCCACAGCATTGGTAAATAATTTGGGAGAAATAACATCGCCTTGTCTTACTCCCGATGCAAGTGGACAGGTTTCTTTCATAGAATAATTTTGTTAATTACCGATAGAGGCGCTACAAGCGCTGGAGATACAATTTTGATCCTTACGCGCTACATCATTTAGCCGCCTTCGTTCACCTGAGTGATATCATGCAGGTGTA
This sequence comes from Spodoptera picta, assembly GCA_038387885.1. Classification (NCBI taxonomy): domain Eukaryota; kingdom Metazoa; phylum Arthropoda; class Insecta; order Lepidoptera; family Noctuidae; genus Spodoptera; species Spodoptera picta. The sequence continues at coordinate 919,800 of JAZHFQ010000452.1, forward strand.
CCAAGTGGAATAAAATTATTTTATATAATAAAATAATAGGTATATCAAATTTAATGATACAGTAAAATTGAGAAGTCCTCATCATGAAAGCAACTAATTCAGGAACCTCGGGCAGTTCATGAAAAGAACAAATGTACAATGTGGCTACGACATAAATGTTATCTTGTTGTTCTGTTGACTCACCTAAGTTCGAGGAAACTTTATTATGAAATAAATAAAAAAGCAAAAAAATAACTATTATTAGTGCTGATAGGTTACCCATCCACTGATAGGTAAGAAGTCAGTGTCATAAGTTCCATACAAAATTATTCATTAAAACCTTAATAGATACCTAATTCACAATTTTGTGGACATTAAGTTATATCATTATAATATGAGCTTATGGCACCGACTTTTAACCTATCAGTGGGTGGGTAACCTTGATAGGTTACCCACAAAAATAACTATTATTAGTACTGATGTACTAATAATAGTTATTTTTTGGTTTTTAGTTTGACTTTTTGATTGTTATTAGTTTTTGGTTTTTTGAAGTCGGTTTTTTAAACGCAGTTTTTATTTTATTATTTTATCATTTTTAGTGTAAAGCTATATATACCCGTTTTGTTACTTATAATCTACATAGGTGCAAAGTTCTAATCAATACTAATTATACAAGCCCAAACACAAGGTAGTTACAGTATACCGTTGAGGAGCTCCCTTAACAATTACACTTCTTCATCATTAGACCCTTAATGACAGCCCCACCCTATCTAGGTGTAAAGTCCTGTTCAATACAAATTAATCAAGCCCAAACACAAGGTAGTTACTGTATACCGTTGAGGAGTTCCGTTGACTGTCTGTCGGCTCCATCATCAGGTCGACTCCAGACCCTCATCAAATTGTAGTGTTTAAAAATCCTAATTGAAATACATAATAGACGTATAACTCGTCCATAGAATTTTCGAAAGTTCCCCTCGGTTTCCCTAGGATCCCATCATCAGATCCTGATCTCATGGAAATGGGACCATTTCGGCAGTTTACTTTTCAAGCAAAACAAGAATTTTGGAAATCGGTTCACAAATGGCGGAGTACTGCGCGAACAAACAAAAAAAAAACAATCAGCCAAACATACCTCCTCCTTTTTATGAAGTCGGTAAAAATGAGACTGCTTCGTTGGCCGAGTGGTCGCAAGTGCAACTGCCAGGCAAGGGGTCTCGGGTTCGATTCCCGGGTCTGGCAAAGTATTACTGGGATTTAAAAAATAAATTCTCAGTGGTAGCACGGAGTCTGGAAATGTGTCCGGTATATGGCAATAGGCTCACCCCCTGTTACATGGAACTCATAAAATAAATAGTGAAAAGTGGGTGTTACATCTGTGTGCACCTCTGCCTACCCCTTCGGGGTTAAAAGGCGTGATGTTATGTGTATGTGTGTGGTAAAAATGAGGTTTCATATCGAGTATTTTTGGAACTGTATAGCAAAACAAAATGTTTGTGAGTTGGAATTTTTACTGGTTCTTCTGCATTAGCGTACGGATTTATACTTTGGAATCTACTCAACTACAAAGTCGCACGGTTTTAGTAGTTAGATTTTTTATTTTTAATAGCACAGAATTTGTAAAATTACCTTATGTACCTCTAGTTATAATATAACATAACGTGACGCCTTTTTATCCCCGAAGGGGTAGGCAGAGGTGCACATTACGGCACTTAATGCCACTGTACAATGTACTTGTGTAGTTATGGGTGTGAAAAGTCTTGAATGGTCAGGAATTCAGGAGAAAGTTCAATTGGGAATATAATATACTTAGACCCATAACATTTTAATAGTGAAAAGTGGGTGTTACATAGCACAGTGGTATAATGTGCACTTCTGCCTACCCCTTCGGGGATAAAAGGCTGTGATGTTATGCATATTTACATACATTTTTTTATGAGTATGGTCTGCTGTGTAATTCTGCCAGAATAAGATATGCCCATATCATTTAAGACTTTTAGAACAATCATGCAGTGCCTACATCGTTTGGTAAATACTTAGTTTTTCAAGCATGACCTGTATACTAATCGAGAGTTCATAGAACTTGACACCGTTATCTGGAAGTGTTCCAAAAATCAGTTTTATTTAAATTTATAATGTATTTATTATTCTGTTTAACCTTTCAAGGGTTTTAAAGTGTGGTGCATCGACGTGTCAGGGTATGATGATGGTCTATGATGTGATATGATGTTACATGTAAATATTATTCAAGTCACGTCTGCAGAGTGTTATATGTATGTGTGGTGTGTAATTTTAATTTAGATTTATGTATTAAACGAAACGATATAGACATGAGGGGGGTTATAAAGAATGAGAGATCAAATTAAAAACAAAGTTATAAAACTACTATTTTAATAAATAATTCAATTTTTTTGATCACCTGATGGTAACCAATCGGTGCAACCTATGGACATATGCGTTACGGGGGTTACCTTTTGGGGATCAGGAATTTGAGGATCGTTGGGAATTCGAGGATAGGAGAGATTGGACACGGGGTTAATTGGGCGCAACACAACGCAATTGTTGTTTTACGTCGGTTTTTTATGAGGTTGTGTTTACTATTACAAAGTTTAAGTCTATTTACGATAATGCATTCAAAAATACTCAACAAATATAAATTGTTTAAGCCTTATTCTTTTTGAATCCTCCATAATTCTCTGTACCGCACATTTGAGCACCTCTTCTTCCTTTTAACTCCTCAATACTGAGCATCACTTTCATTAGCTCATCTGACGACACCGCTTTCTTCCCGAAGAGATATGCTTGATTTGGTTCCGTCTCCGATTTGGTATAACTCATAGAAACTGGGATCGGGGTATATAGAATAAAATAATCATTGTTTATTATCCTTACGGCAGCGGCTTCACGGATATTTATATCGCCACACTTGCAAGTCAAATTCAAAGCTGACATTATCTCTGCTGGAGTGTCTACGACTAACAATGCCATCGAATCCTGATGGATAAGTTCTCCTGCGTCAGATATCATACTAACACTAACTATTGTAGCATTGCTTCCGTCAGAGTAGGTGCAATGAGGTCTGTCCGGAATCTCAGCGAAATCAAAATGTATGCAAACAGGAACATAGGTAGCCACTGGGTAGAATGCTGCTTGGATCCACTTCCCGTAGATATCCTTAATGTCACCCGCCTGGGCGATGATGAAAAAGGCCGACAATGTCACAATCTTCCACATGATTAGTACCGCTTTCGACCTCTGTTACACTTACACTGATAGAGAGTTGTGAACATTGTGCTTATATTTGCATCACTCTCGACTGAACCCGTTTTTGATAAATGTTGTAGCTATAATCGCAGATTTGTTCTCTTCTTGAAACGCTTAAGTAATTAATGGAATGGTCGCATTTCATGAAATATTTGACTGTCTCTTGGCCACATCATGTGGCTTGGGTAGATCAACGATTAAAAATCATTAATCGATGTGCGTACCTGTAGGGACACACTAGTATGCAATTGTAAGCGTACGACTATGTTATGAGGGTAGGATACCATTGAATGTTGATCATGTCATTTTATTTTATATGTATGTAAAGAAATAAGATTTCTTTAAGTTATTTGTCTGTGGATAAAAAAGTTCCTGTTTTACCTTCATTGTCATTGGATGGCGTTATTGTCAATACTAGTGTCATGGCGGTATTGTGGATTTTGTAATATGGTGAACATAAAGAATAAATTATTATACTTTGGTGGAAGAGGAATCGACAAGTAAAATAACAAACATTTAATGTCGTTTCTTTGTTTTTTCAGGGATTGTAAACCTTATTTCTACTATTTTAATGGTTAAAAAGATGTCAATTTATGTTAAAATAAAACTTTGTTTTTTCACAGCAACACAATGTTTATTTTTTGAAAATTCCCACTATAATTGTCTTATAAAACGACATTTCTTGTTTAAAACAAAGGAGAATGGAAAAATTAAGATTTACTTTCGCGGCATTAGCCGCAAGTGATGGTAAAACAAATTTGATTCGCATAACGACAATTGAAACACCCGGGATGTGTATACGATGTACCCGATGAATTTAAAAATGCCAATAAGCATACTGGTATAACTAATCTAGAAATTTACGCCAAAATCAAGAATTCGCTTAAAAAATGACACCAGACACGGAAAATATGAAATCGAAAAATATTTATGTCTACATATTTTGTATCTATTTAATTAGATTTTTGGCAGTAATCGTTTCTATTGATTTTGTTTTCACTTTTATATTAATTTTATTATTTATATCATGCTGTGTTCCGAACAGTGTTACCGTAGGTGTATAACTAGTACGTACTATAATGGGCTGGTGCTGAAAATCAGCGCCGTGGGCTCGAGCCTCTGTGCCCGGTCCACGGTATTAAGCTGAGCCCAGCCTTTTGCGCTGCGACGCACCATGGGCTTTTATGTGTGTTCCTAAATTTTTGTTGTGTGTCGTAGCAAAATAAATGGTTCTTCTTTCTTTCTTCTTTCTTTCATAGAATAATTTTGTTAATTACCGATAGAGGCGCTACAAGCGCTGGAGATATAACTTTGTTCTTTACGCGCTACATCATTTAGCCGCCTTCTTTCACCTAAGTGATATCATCCAGGTGTACCAAGTGGAATAATATTATTAGTCCTCATCACGAAAGTGACTAATTCAGGAACCTCGGGCAGTTCACGAAAAGAACAAATGTACAATGTGGCTACGACATAAATGTTATCTTGTTGTTCTGTTGACTCACCTAAGTTCGAGGAAACTTTTGAATGAAATAAACAAAAATGAGGTTTCATATCGAGTATTTTTGGAACTGTATAGCAAAACAAAATGTTTGTGAGTTGGAATTTTCACTGGTTCTTCTCCATTAGCGTACGGATTTATACTTTGGAATCTACTCAACTATAAAGTTCTTCTGTTTTAGGAGCTAGATTTTTTATCCTTAATAACTGTAGTAGCACGGAATTTGCAAACTTACCTTATAATTATGTGTGTGAAAAGTCTTGAATGGTCAGGAATCCAGGAGGGAGTTCAATTGGGGATATAATATACTTAGACCCATAACATAAATTTAATAGTGAAATGTGGGTATTACATAGCACAGTGGTATAATGTGCACCTCTGCCTACCCCTTCGGAGTTAAAAGGCTGTGATGTTATGCATATTTATAGACTTTTATTTATGAATATGGTCTGCTGTGTAATTCTGCCAGAATAAGATATGCTCATATCATTTAAGACTTTTAAAACAATCATGCAGTGCGTACATCGTTTGGTGAATACTTAGTTATTCAAGAATTACTTGTATACTAATCGAGACGTTTGGCTCCAAAGTTGGACGGGGACGGGGGCTGCGTTCAAACGCATCCTCCCCAACCTCGGGGGGCCAAACGCCTCCTGCCGGAGGTTATACGCCGGGGTCGTGCGGTCCATGGCCCTCTATGGCGCCCCTGTTTGGGCGCCAAACCTGTTGCGGCGTCCCGCTCGGACGCTGCTCATGGCACAGAGGGTCATGGCGATCCGAATGATCCGCGGATACCGCACGATCTCTGGGGAGTCGGCGAACCTCCTTGCCGGATTATCGCCGTGGGATCTGGAGGCGAAGGTGCTCGCGCGCGTGTATAGCATGCGCGCGGAGGCACGTCGCCGGGGCGAAACTCCGCTGCCGCGCCAGATAAGTGCGTGGCGGGATGAGCTCCGGCGCGATCTCATGGCGGAATGGCAGCAACGACTGTCGCAACCGAGGGCTGGGCTCGCTGCCATCGCAACGGTAAGTCCCCTCTTGGAGGAGTGGCTTGAGAGACGCTACGGCGTCCTCACCTACCGCCTGACGCAGGTCCTCACCGGACATGGGAGTTTCGGGAGGTACCTGTGTCTGATGGGGCGGGAGGAAACGTCTGGGTGTCATCACTGCGAGGACCGCCCTGAGGACACGGTGGAACACACTGTAGCGGAATGCCCTGCGTGGGCTGAGCACCGCCGTGTCCTCAGGGAAGTTATCGGCGATGGCGACCTCTCGCGTCCGGGCCTAGTGCAGGCCATGATGCGGAGCGAGGGGGATTGGGATGCCGTCTCCTCCTTTTGCGAAGCAGTCATGCTAGCTAAGGAGGAGGCGGGACGCGTGAGGCAGCGAAGCGCTGCCTCCTCGCAACCCAGCCATCGCGAAGGACACACCGGGCGTCGAGGATCGCGGGACGATCTCCGGCCACCGTAAGCGCGGGCCTGCGGACGGCGAGCATGGGTGGCTCCCCGTCCGACCAGAAACAGACCCGAGCGTACGGCGCGTCGCGTTCCGCGCGCGCCTCAAAGAGCCATCAGACCACTACAGATGGGGCCCAATAGGGCCGATGCCGATTCGGAGTCGCGGAGAACCTAACGGGTAACCGGGGCTCTGGCTCGACGTGCAGGAGAAGGAACGGGGTGGTTTTTAGTCAGTAAGTGTCTGACACTCCCTCCCGCCTCACCCAGGCGGGAGCAGTCATTCGATGGTTTTCCCCCCCCTTACAAAAAAAAAAATACTAATCGAGAGTTCATAGAACTTGACACCGTTATCTGAAAGTGTTCCAAAAATCTAGACCATTCAGTTTTATTTAAATCTATTACGTGTAGTTGACAAACAAGAATTGTTAAGAAGACCTAGATACACAAATAAAATTAAATATTTAGGAACTGTTTAAATTAACGTCGAGGAACTCGACTAGTTTCAAGCCATGCATCGCGGGTCGCAGAATGCTTCTTATGGATGATTGCTATGATGCTTGCTTATGAGCCTCTAGCAAACGTGAGTAGGCCGAAAACGTAATAATTAATTAGTATGTCTCACGATTATTTTAATAGAAATGTCGATATTTTATCTTTGTTTTATTCATTGAGACCATTGACAGGAGTTCAAACTCGATACCTTCTCAGTAAGCCGGTGACGAGTTGATACTTAGATTTCCGATTATGCTGCAAAGTCAGGTACAAGGTTACTTTTTGGAGGTAACATTATTAAAGTGACAAGATAATTATGAAATATTAAGCATATTAAACCTGTGGAAGTTATATCCTTTCATCTACTAAAAAGAGATTTCTTTGAGTCAAGGCGATGACAAAACAAAAACAAAACTGGTTAAGGTGTGTTTATTAATCGCCTTTTGGAATATCACGAAGCATAATATTTTGTGTTCGGTGCATGGTACTTAACCAGGATATTTCATTTAAATAAACAACGTGATAACCTTTTCAACATTTAATATTTATTAGGAATCATAACAAAAATAATTAGTTTCCAGAACGAAATTGCTCATATATTTCTTTATTACACAATAAAGATCCGTTTTTACCTTTTAGGGCATCAATCTGAGCGATATCTAGTTCTAGCTGTGCAGCAGTTGACACTTCTCTCGCCAACAGAAATAGGATGGTTCCAAACCTTTTTGTTACTATGTAAGTTACTTCATAATTGTCGTTCACAACCCAAAGAACGCCACGGTCATCGAATTCTTTATCTTCACGTTTGCAGGTAACATTCATATATGCTTCTAAGTCATTGCTGTTCTCCACAACAGATAAAGCTACCGACATTACTTCTGGACTGCCTTTAAACTGCAATTTACTGTGACGTTCGAGGGTCCTAAAAATCACGTTGGTAGCATTATTGCCATCGGTACAACTGGCCTGAAGATCTCTTTGGTCCCTTGATAAAGAAAAAGTCACGCATATAGTCGTCGACATGATATTATTTGGATACATCATAATCAGAGTGTGGTTTCCATAAACGTCATTGACGCTGACCCCTTCCACGATACTCAGAAATGCTGATAATACAATTATTTTCCACATTTTGTTCACAAAACACTTCGTGGTAACGGCTAGTATGGTTTCTCCACAGTATGACACTAACAGAATTATCAAGGCTTGCTATTTAAGTCCACTTGAGTGTTAACCTTTGGCTTATTGTGATAATAATGTAGCGTTAGTCAGTCCAAAAGGTATTGGCGTAAAACTTTTGTTACTTAACTTTATTCTTTGTTAGTTCCTTATAACGAAGATAAAATAATTGCCATACACCATATGTAACTTTCAACCTTTTGTTTTATTACATTACATGATTATGTTGTTCGCATGAATTTTACGCTCAGCACCTACCATCCGACTACTCGCCAAGTACTCGGCGATAAATTATTATTGCATATCGACTTTTGGAAGGAGATCATTTTGTGTGATATTACGATCATTAATTCATTTGTATTTTGTTATTTCTAAATTTTGATGCTTCGATAAGAGTTCTCGATTAGTTATAGCGGCTCATACTGTCTTACCGGGTCGATGTGCAATAATTTAAATGAAACATCAAAAATATGATTTTTGATGTTTCATTTTTTCACCATTTATTATTGTGACCATGACCATGACCATGGTATTTATACACCATGAAATTGTTTTCATGGTGAATAAATACCATGATATTTATTCACCATGAAAACAATTTCGGTTGATCTTCTCTTGACTTTATTCCATTGTACCGTTCAAGGGTTTGGAAATTCACGCTGTACGCATTGATTAGTGATTAGTGGATTGGCTCTTTAAAAGAGTGTAAAACACACGAAAGCATTTTTACTGATGCAATCGTCCTGGGTTACAAATTACTCCTATGGTGATGCCCAGAATAGCTGACAATACAATTACTTTCAACCTTTTTTTCACAGAATACTTCGTGTTAGCTGCTGACAGAGCTTCTCCACAATTGACACCAACAACATATCACGGTTTGCTATTTGAGACGTTTTGAGCATTTGACGTTTTGTATTGATAATTTGCGTGGTTAGGTTCAAATAATATTTGAAAAAAATTGAAAGTCACATTTGGTGATTAGTTTCTTGTAATAAAGGGTAATATTCCATTTTGAGGGCTTAGAGCGCGGTTTACCTTTTAATAATAAAACCCTAAAATAAGTAACAAAATCTGGATAGAATGTAACACACATTAAAAATTAAATATAACATTCATGTTCATTTATAATTTTCGTACAAAATACGATGCGACGATTATTCTAAATTCTAATGAATGTAGAAAAGGTTTTAGCCAATATCAAAGGATTAAGGGAAGAAAATATGTTTCACATTTATAGGATAAGTAAATAGAATCCACAGAAAATAATGGCGCAAATTGTAAACGGGTTGCGTTGGACGAACGCCGAATTTCAAACAACGCAGCAATTTATTTTTCAATCGATCCTTTCTGTTGCAAACCGCGGGGCTGCGGCCAAAAAGGTGAACGTTTCAGCTATTGATAGGAATCTGTTTTTTTGTTTTCGCCTCCGTACACAGCTTTGGTATCAATTTAAAGGGATTTTAGTAAAGAAAAATTGACGTGTGGACTTTATTAATTTAGTGCTTGTAGAACTGTAGTTAGTCGTTTTGCTGATTCAATGACTTTCGTGAATTGTAATTTGAGAGTTGAAATCATTTGTCCTGATTATTGAAATTTGGCACATGATTTTAGGAGTTTATGGTACATTTTGGTTAGGCCCTCTGATCTATATAGAGGCTGTGCTCTGAGGTATGAAATCAACATACGAATTATAAGTTTTTATATAGCTGTCACGTCCTCGTGATTGTAGAATTTAAATTTAATCTACTACACCCTTGGGTCGATTTTTCTTTGAAGCAAAAATTGAGGTAATGCTTAGATACAATAATTTGATTGTAATTAACCTGTCGATCATTTGTAGAATATAATACCTGCTATATAATCATAGCCACAAGGTTACTCATGCAGTCGTAAGTGTCGCTAGTTTCGTCACACAAAACCCTCTCATATAGACATCAATCTTAGTTCCAATTTTATCCACCTACAGATTATTAAGTTGGTTTAAGCAAAGACGTTTAAGTATGACATCACAATACGGGGTCTGCAAGACTTCGCGCTCGTGCATGGACGCGGGGCATAGCCTGTAAAAAAATGTAAGTAATTGGATTTGAGTGCTTCTATGTTTGTGTATGGTTTCAAACTTATTAAAAACATATTAATGCATGTAGCTAAGCATTTATATTTTATGGTGATGCAAACTAAACGTGTACCTTTACATAATTTCAACTCAATCGGATAATATAACATACTTACATATAACATAACATCACATCATTTATCCCCGAAGGAGTAGGCAGAGGTGCACATGATGCCACTGTACAATGTAACACCCACTTTTCATTATTTAAGTTATGAGTCCCATGTAATAGGGGATGAGCCTATTGCCATATACCGGGCACAATTCCTGACTCCGTGCTCCGTGAGAATTTTTTAAAAACCCAGTCATACTTTGCCCGACCCGGGAATCGAACCCGCGACCCGAGACCCGAGAGGTAGTCTGATAATAGAGGTATATTGGCTTCAATATTGAGTTGAAATACTCTACTTCATATATATATACATACATACATTCATTGGAAATAAAATATAAGCTTATAACATACTTCGTAGCAACATTAAAAAACTTAAATCACGAAAATATAATTGGAAGACAAACTTGTCTAATACTAGTTCGATATAATAGGACAAGTGTAGTAATATCATAGTTCAGTGCTGTTTAACTAGTGTGCCAATCAACATGTGTTCTACGTACACCTTGTTGCTTGTATTGTGTATCGCTGTGTCTATACGGACTGTGCTCAGTGCAGTTGCCTTACAATTACCTGAAGAAAAACCTAAGGAAATGGGTCTGTATTTTAAAATTCAACTACCTATATAGGTACTTTGTTTGGATAGGCAAACAGATACTTTTTTTGAAGTATTGTATTGTGCTTCTAGTGAAAAACATAACATTAGGTTCGGGTTTTCCGGTACCTCCGTGCCTCCTACTCCTCCAGGATGGTGGGCACCGGGGACCTCCCTAGAAGGTTCTAGTGAGGTAAAAATCCCACACTCCATAGTTTTATTCCCCAAAATGCTAGCCGCTTTTGAAGGTTTTCCCCGTCAACAAAAAAGATTCGGATTTCCTTAAAGAAGTTAGGCTGTGACAATAGATTCGCCTATTGTGCCTATCCTTTGTGTTGTCTTATTGTACGAACTCATAATACACTGCCTCGATGGCCGAGTGGTCGCAAATACGACTGCCGGGCAATGGGTCTCGCTCGGGTTCGATTCCCGGGTCGGGCAAAATATTACAGGGTATTTAAGAAAAAAAATCTCAGTACTAGCACGGAGTCTGGAAATGTGCCCGATATATGGCAATAGGCTCACCCCTATTACATGGGACTCATAATATAAATAGTGAAAAGTGGGTGTTACTTCTGTGTACACCTCTGCCTACCCCTTCGGGGAGAACATCACGCCTTTCGCGTGATGTTATAGTATGTTATAACACAAATGATGAAAGGTGTAAACACGAACATTACTATGATATGTTTTGATGTATGTATTTAACATAACATCACGCCTTTTACCCCGGAGAGGTAGGCAGAGGTGCATATTACGGCACTTAATGCTTCTGACTGCTGGGCAAGGGGTCTCGGATTTAATTCCCGGGTCGGCTAAAGTACTACTGGGTTTCAAAAACAATCTCAGTAGTAAGACGAATTCTGGACTTGGCAATAGGCTCACGCCTATTAAATGGGACTCATAACACAAATAGTTAAAAGTTGGAGTAATTCATGATGTAAAAATATTGTAACTTCTTACTCAAGTTGACACTGAAACTTGTATTTAGGAACTTAAGGACCAATTTTTCAATCCTTACTTGATATTATACATCGGAAAGTGAGTTTGTTTGTTTGTTCCGCTTTCACGCCGTAACTACTAAACCGATTGCTTTGAAATTTTGCATACATAAAGTTAGAAGTCTGGATTAAATAATAGGGTACTTTTGATTCCGGAATTTTTTTATATTTCTTAGGGAAAACAAAAATATTGGTGTAGATGACGCTGTGTGTCATTTAGAACCAGTCAACAAATTACCTATTATTGAAAAAATCTAAATAGCACTATATAACCGAATTCCACGCAAGCGCAAAGCTATTTGATTGTTTGCCTGTCTTAAACGGCAGAACGGAGGTACTAACTAATTAACGTGATTTTTTAACTGAAGGTAGTTGAAGGGATGGATAGTCACACAGGCTACTTTTTATCCTTTTGTGACGCGAGCGAAACCGCGGGTAAAAGCTAGTGTTCAAATAAATTTTAACTGAGAGATAACTTTGACAATTCTTCCGTACTAAAAACTGTAAACTGTCGTGTAAACTGTAAAGTTTCGTGAGGTCCATAGTACCTATTAATATATTTGTATGAGTTTGAAAGCCTCAAATTCGAATTTTATTCCGTCTAGGAACTTTGCGACACACTTCTTCATTGCTTATTTAACAGAATAAACATTATGACTACCGAGATTTTACACTACTTATAATATGTTTGCTTCCATCTTTTTACAAAATACCAATTTCAATAAAAACTAGTGGTTTTAGATATAATTTTTCCTTATTAAGTTATTTTTATTCCCTTACTAAAACTTATTTATTTGAAGCTGGCGTTGTTTGAGTAAACTCAGAAGTGTTTATCAAAGAAGTTAAAGGTTATCCTTTAACGTACCTACTCGAACATTCCGTAGTGCGTATTATTGCACTAGTGACAACTAACAGTTTCGCACGTCATACAGTACGGTGTTCATAATGTTGAGACTACTAATCCTAACAACCGTTCTAGGTACCATACAAGGAGTTAAAGACTATGGAAACTATACAGCAGTTATGATGTATGCAGGCTTAGCAATCAACCCAGTGTGTGTTACAGTTGCTTTTAATGAATACGAAAACCAACCCAAGTGCATGTGTTCCGATGGAAATGAAAGCATACTCATGGAAATTAAGTTCATAGAACGTCTGGATCCCCATAGACAGATTGGAGATTCCAAAGCAGAGTTCGAACCGATGGTAGTGGTTGAAAATACTGACAATGTGGTTAATCTTATGAACGTTACTTGTGAATGTGCTGGTAGAGAGTTCAATGGTAGAAGCGTTGTGAGAAACGTCAACAATAACTACATGATAGCCTATGTAAGGAAAAATTCTGGAAGATTTGATGTTTCGTTCGTAGTCGCCAAAGTGTTACTGGCAAGGAATCTACCAAGTGCTTTGAAACTGCGACAGGATATTTCACACATTGATGAACTGAGAGACCTAGTTGGAGCAAGATTGTGTACTAAAGAGATCCGTGATGATTTAATTAAAAACAACTGACGAACTTATTCTCCTTCTAGAATTCTAGTCTTAGAAACGACATTGCTTTTCCTTCTTATCAAAAAACTCTCACTGTACTCATATTGTATTAATCTTGAATATAATGTATAATGCAGCATCTTTTGTATTATTATAGATTACCTTTTATTGATATTTAATTACCTAACTACCATCTAGTGAACACTTCATGGAATCAGCTAAGGCTTTTAATTTATTTCTAAAACAGAAATGCATTGTTAACCTATTTTGTTACAAATAATGCATCAGTACATAATAGTAAGCAGATTAAATTTTATACCATTTGAATAAAAATAATTATTTGCTTTCGTAGTCTGTATTTTTTCTTTCACATAGTCTTACTATAAGTTTATTACTACATCTGTCATTGGATAAAAGAATATTTGAGTTGTAGCTTCTAGAACCATTTCAACCATGTTTGCAGTAAGCCACTTTTAAGTGACAATTCAGGTTGACTTTATGTGTTTGCAAGTGTCTGATCATACCTCGTTGGTACCATATTTGAATAAAGAACCTTTGTTATACAGAGCCAATATAACTGGATAAGTTGGATATATTTTTATTAGAATATTGAATTGTTACTACTATCAATAGCTGGAGTTTGTTACTTCTATTGATTCTTATTAATAACGAATAATTTTCTGCGAAGTAACACCTGATTCTATTCTTTATACTTACTCTTGACTACGTTCAAGCCTGGCAGTTTTTTTAACATAGCTTGTTTTTGTTTCCAGCTCATCTTGAAGGATGCTATGTTCCTATCTTGAAGCGTGTCCTGTCCTACAACCAGCCATTTTCACCACAAAACGGAGGGTCTTGTCTTCAATTTCACTGCCGCAAAGACAACATTACGTCAATTTATAGGTATTTTTTATTATTTTACTAATAACTTGCCTTTTTATGTCTGTAAACTGATCTTTTTTGAGTTTGTTTTAACTGATATAATTATGTTTAAACCCATAAACTATACATAACATAAAATAATATCACGCCTTTTTATCCCTGAAGGGCACATAATGCCATTGTACAATGTAACACCCACTTTTCCCTATTTATGTTATGAGTCCCATGTAATAGAGGATAAGCCTATTGCCATATACCGGACACAATTCCAGAGTCTGTCCTACCACTGAGATTATTTTAAACTCAGTAATAATTTGGTTGACCCGAGAATCAAACCCAAGAACCCTTGCCCAGCCCATAAACTATACCTATTATTTATATTCAAACTTTAACTCCAGCCATTAATCTAAATAATAATATATTCCAAAACTGACCACAAATCTGGTATTTTGTCAATACAAAAAAAAATATTGATATCAACGAGCACTCAAAATAATTAAGTTGAGTGAACATTTAGGTTACAATAATAATTTGCATAATTTATATTTTCAATTAAGCCTTTTTTATTTAAAGTTTTGGGAAACTAATGAGTATATAAATATTTGAACAATTTGGATAAATTACTTATTAAAATTAATATTAAAAGTGAAGCAAATAGCTTCACTTTTAATATTAATTTTATTTTGACGTTCAAAAGTGCCATTCTGGCCTAATTGAAATAAATGATTTTGACTTTGACTTTGACTTTATTAATTATTGTATTCGTAATTTGTAACTAGGTACTGTGACAGTACCAAAATTTAATTGTACATAGGTATTCACAACTGGATATCTATTCCTTATTTTTTTTTATGGCATAAGCCGGTAAATCAGCATACGGATCACCTGATGGTAAGCAATCGGCGTCGCCTATGGACGTCTGGAACACCAAAGGCATTACAAGTGCGTTACCGGCCTTTTGGGGATTAGGAGTTTGAGGATCGTTGGGGATTCAGGAATTGGGGAGATTGGGGATCGGGAAGGGGGTAATTGGGCCTCCACTAACCTGAATCACACGACGAAACACAACGCAAGCGTTGCTTCGTCGGTTTTCTGTGAGACCGTGGTATCACTCCGGTCGCGCCGGCCCATTTGTATCGAAGCATGGCTCTGCCACATGTATTTACAATCACTTTTTAACTTCTGTATACTGCTTTCATTCATCCTTTCTTTATCTCCAAACCATCATAACATTACCTTTTCAACGCTTGAAAATTCAGTACTTAATTGTTTTTCCAATAATTTCACTTTATTGTTTTTTTATATATTTTCAGTTGCGGTACCCTTCATGTGGGTGATAGTGGTTGTGCTGTAGTGCCCGGTGATAGATACCTGCCCTACCCAGACTGCTGTGATCGAGGTGTCTGTAATACTATTAACCACAAATCCATTGTTACCTAAAATTAAAATTAAATGATGCTACCAAATATAACCTATAGTAAATTATTTTTTTCTATAATTAACAAATTGTATTCTATTTTGAAGCCATTATTAAGCTGATGATTTGCCTTAGGTATTCTATGTCCGCCATTATTGTCATACGCATCACATAACAACAATATAATATAAATTCATGGCTTTTATTCCCGAAGGGGTACGCTGAGGTGCACATTATGACACTTAATGCCACTGTACAATGTAACACCCACTTTTCACTATTTATGTTATGAGTCCATCAGTGCCGGATTTATATTGTTTATGAGTGTAGGCAACTTTTTTCCGCCGCCCCATGTATCTACTTACCTTTCTAAAAATAATAATTTACCATTAGGTAATTGTAGTATACTGCATGAAACATGAAACAAGACTTTGGTACTTATATTTTTTACGGGACTTTAATAGCAAAATCTAGAGGTACAGACTGATCTATTTCTCTCGGGAGGTAATACAGCTAATTTCCTACAAAATGAGACCTGAGGTCCTTAGTCCGAAAGTGGCTAGTTTCTGAGATATTCAACATTTTTGGTTTTGGTGCAAAAATCCCGAACTAATTGCAATCACAAAAACAGGCACCGACTTCTAACCTATCGATGGGTGGATAACCTATCAGTAGTTTTCGAACTCGGTATTTTAAACACAGTTTTTGTTTTTATTTTCTTGCTTTTTAGTTTAACATAACATAACATAAAATCACGCCTAATTATCCCCGAAGGATTAGGCAGAGGTGCACATTTCGGCACTTTTCACTATCTATGTTATAAGTCCCATGTAATAGGGGGTGAGCCTATTGTCATGTACTGGGCACATTTCCAGACTCCATGCTACTACTGAGATTTTAAAAAACCCAGTAATACTTTTCCCGACCCGGGAATCGAACCCGAGAACCCCTTGCCCGGCAGTCGCACTTGCGACCACTCGGCCAACGAGGCAGTCGCTTGCAGCAAAAAATAGAACAACATCGAAACACAACAAAAGATATGGGTGCATAATGTTCTGTGGGTGCAATCAACCAAAATCTGGAATTTTGATAGAAGTAATACAAAGGCTGATATCTTGAGAACAATTAAGTTGGGGATATGGGGTTCCTGAATCAAATCGGTTAGGAATAATGGATACTACCACCACGTAAATGATTTAGGTCGACTTATCCCGTAACCCTGTGTAGACCCAGTATACTACGTATATCCCACATGGGTGCAAAGTTGTCATCATAACAAATTATTAAAGCCCAAACACCAAGTCGCTACTGTCAGCCGTTGAGGAGTTCCCTTAACTATCATACTCCTTCATCATCCGGCCCCAAATGACAATTATACCTCATTTAGGTGTAAAGTTCTCAGTAATACAAAATAATTAAGCCCAAACATCAGGTAGCTACTGTTAACCGTTGAGGAGTTCCCTTAGCTATCATACTACTTCAACATCAGGCCCTAATGACAATCACATCCCATCTAGATGTAAAGATCTTTTCAGTACAAATAAATTACACAAATCCTCGAGGAGTTCCCTCGACTGTCTCTTGACTCCATCATCATAACAAATCCACACCTTCATCAAATTGTAGTAGTTTTAAATACTATATAAAAAATTTACAAACGCTCTCGCCGCCCATACAATTGGGATGACGATTAAAAATCTAATTAGTCCTTAAGTTAGCTATTTAAAAAACACGTATTTTTTTATTTAGTCGTATAATAAAACAATACTTAGATAAAACGAATCAAAGTTTAGGAGTGGGGGGTAAAACGTCATTTCTACGTATAAAATGTACATAAAAGTGACGTCACACGACATTTCAAATCAATATATCGTTTAAAGTATTCGTTTCCGTAAGAAAATAAAAAATACATGTGTAATGATTTAAAATAATCTACCAGACGGACATTAAAATAATTTGTCGTCTACCCTATTCTGAAAAGTTCCCCTCGGTTTCTATGGGATCCCATCATCAGATCCTGACGTGGTGGAAATTGGACCACCTCGAAAGTATGACCTTTCCAACAAAAAAAAATTATCAAAATCCGTCCACAAACGCAAAAATACAAAAACATACAGCCGAATGATAACTTCCTCCTTTTTAGGAAGTCGGTTAAAAAACTACTGGTTTGATTTAAGTTGTTTACATTTTTGTCAGTTGACCTATGATAATTTTTCACGCGCTCTAGGAAAAACACCTCTTCACAGAACAATTTGTAGCCGGAGTGGAAAGAGCAATGTGTACAGCTATATCCAAGTTGGAATAAACATTGGACAGAGATCAGAGATTGATTTCTCAAAATTGACGAGAGCCGCATTTTTCTCATCTGTCCCTCACTAGGTTTCGATAGGAATGAGTTTATATAGGGATTTCTTTAAGTACCTATGAAAAACATGATAAAATCAGTGAACGTGATTTGCTTTTATAGTCTGAAATCGAGTGACCGTCCTCTAAAATCTGCCGCCCCCTAAGACGCTGCCGCCCCTAGGCCGCGGCCTATACGGCCTATTTATAAATCCAGCACTGAGTCCCATGTAACAGAGGGTGAGCCTTTTGCCATTT
Source organism: Spodoptera picta (assembly GCA_038387885.1). Classification (NCBI taxonomy): domain Eukaryota; kingdom Metazoa; phylum Arthropoda; class Insecta; order Lepidoptera; family Noctuidae; genus Spodoptera; species Spodoptera picta. The sequence goes on from JAZHFQ010000452.1 coordinate 937,887, forward strand.
ACTGGGCAAAATTCTAAACGCCGTGCTGCTACTGAGATAATAAAAACCATTAATGCTTTACCCAATCCCGGAGTCGAACCCAAGACCCCTTGCCCAGCAGCTCATTCGGCCAATGAGGCAGTACATTGACGTAAAATTTCAAGAAGATTCGTTTGTCGAAGTAAATAAAGAAGCTTAAAAAGGTAAAAAAAACTAATAAAATATGAACTTGCCCGTCTTTACAATATTAGTTGAGTTATATTTCATATTAATTTTAAATGCTGTTTAATGAACCATGTAGGTAGTAACCAAACGATTAATAATGTTTTTCTCCAAAAATACAACAGTAGATAAACTTGCTACTGCATAACAATTTGTAGTGCGGACAAAAACGTGTTCAGTACCTACTTACATTATTTTGATTGTATAGGGGTCAAAAAACTAATAAATTTAATTTTAATTTTGTTTTTAACGTCGTTATTATAGTTATAATATTAGTCATAACTGAAAATTCACTATCACCCTATTTTTAATCAAAATTATATTACTTGGCAAAAGCGCCATCCATGTTCCACATACGTAAATGTTAGTTCATAGCAAATCGAACAGATAGCGTTACCGTCGACGTTTAAGGTTGAAATGAAATATTACGCTGATTTTGTCACAAATTATTAATTTGTTTAGTTTACAACGCACGATATTTCTTCTAATCTAATATTATGTTGTGATTTTATTTTTAAACTGTCAAACACCAAGCGGTCACCGGTGACCGCAACCTATTGTTCTTTAATTGTGACTATAATGACGGTGCTCGACGAGTTAAACAAGATAATATTATTTTCCTTAGCATTTGAAGTAAGTGTCTCTATTCGAAACGTTACTATTGCAGAAATTGTTAATAAACTCAAATACAGTTATTAGGGTACTGACAAACATAATATACATACACATAAATATATACAGGACACTAAGTAAATACTTTTTTGCGTTTTTTAGGAGTGCCTGTGCTTATGGACAAAAATATTGGAACGACTGACTGAATGAGAATCAGTTATTATGACTGACCTGGGTAGGAGTTTATATCCAATAGCAACTGGATAAACTAAACTGATGCTGATGATATCAAAAAATATTAAAAAGAATCAACACAGAAAACCATGTACATAATAATTTGTAGCGAAATTAGGATACTTATTCAACTTTATATACGTAGTTCTATGTTGCGAAGTATTAGAGAAAATCTCTCATTACGTACCTCGTTACCATACACCGTAAAGGAAACAATAAAAAGGTTTCTCCTTGGTGCCTAACGTTCAATAAAGTTGGTAACCGCCAGCCGCTACTTTATGATTATTACTTATCCCACAGTGGCCTCTTCTATCCCAAATTATGCTATTCGTTTTAATGTGTACTCCTAGTACCAATTTTTGCTGTTGGCATTTTTTAATCTTCTCTCCTACCGGCTGTTTGGCGTAAAAAACGTTTTACAGATAATAGTAGTGAAGTGAGACGCCGGATCTTCAACATAATATCTTGCATTTGAATTATAAAAATTAATTATAATTCGTTGGAGGTAATTCCGAACCAATGCGACCTTCAAAATTTCAAGCATAGAGTATATTCTTTTTTAAAAGGCTAGCAATTCACCTGACTCCTCTGGTGTTGCGGGTGTCCATGGGTGGCGCTCATAGCTTACCATCAAATGATCCGTCTGCTCGTTTGCCTCCTATTCCATAAAAAATATTGAGTACGTTGCGTCAGGTTTTTTGCAGCCGTGTACAGAATGTTAAAGCGGTAAGTCAAAGTCAAAGTCAAAGTCAAAGCATTTATTTCAATTAAACCATAGTTTGGTACTTTTGAAATGTCAACAAATACAAAATAAATAATAGTCTGTCAGTCAGTCCGTCAGTGAAATTAGGTGAAGCTAGGTGCTCATTCCAAAACGTAGATTCGAATGGAGAAGAACGAGCAAGAAACTCCATTCGTTATTCTTTTTAAAAAAAGTATGTTCTACAATGTCTCTGATACATATTTCAATACTGTACGCATATGTAAGAACAATGCAAAGACACGCTTGACGCATTATACTAATAACTTACTAAAATAAAAAAAAATAAAAATCTTAAGTCTAACATGGTGCTCACATATGCATACTGACAATCCATAGAAATAGTGCTTCTATACAAGAAAAAGGAAACACTTTGTTTCAATAAAGAAAGAAATGCTCGATGCCTCCTCCTCGATGGTAGGTGTTCACATGGCTGTCGTGGTGGCCCGGAGGTTTAAGACGTCCGCTTCTCATGCATGAGGGGACAGGTTTGAAACCTACCAACGGCAAGTACCAATGTGACTTTTTCCGAGTTATATGTACTTTCTAAGATTATCTTGACACCACTGACAAACGGTGAAGGAAAACATCGTGAGGAAACCTGGGCTTATAATTTCTAATTATAAGTTTGTAATCGCCAACCCCCATTGAGCAAGCGTGGTGATTAAAGAGGCTTTGCTCAGCAGTGAGCATTTATAAGCTGTTGATAATGATTGATGATGATGTTCACGAAACTAGACGATCTCTCTTGTCAGGTTACATGAGTAACTGTCATACTCAGAGACATCTGAAGATTGCGTAAATTATCCTTGTTAACGATTTTGATCTAAAAGTCATTGCTAAAGACTTGGTTAAGTGATCAATAAATAACGTCGAGTACGGCCGTATGCCACATAACAGAATTTATTTAATTTCTTTAAAAGTTGTGTACTATTATAATAGATACTTATACCTATAAACTATAGTATTTATTTTTATTTTATTAAACTAATGTGTAATTTGTAATCGAAAACTTAATCCATCAATGTTATTTTCCAATGTATTTAATCAAATCAAATAACTTTTGCAGCAACTTGTATGCCTGAGCCCTATATGATATTTTCATATAGAAGATAAGATTAAGTCCAACGACAAAGGCTGGTATCGCCTTGGGGGCCCTCCGACAATAACCTGTCATTTTTAAAGGACCTTAAATGACAGAGATGGATTGCCGTCATTTCTGCAGTGTAGTGCGTTATATGAAGGCCCTTTAGGCGGTTTAGAGTCAGATAAGAATGTTTTAAAATATGTGTACCTAGAGATGTTATATTTTGTGCTTTTGGTGTCGTCTTGTATTAATAGTGAAGGTATACATAGCAATTATTATTGTGATGCCGTTGGTAAAATGGAATAATTATTTTATTTGTAACGAAATTAGACAGTGATTCAGTTGCTGTATAACACAGCATATTAAGTAATACTTTCATAAGCTGCTTCATTTAAGAAACATAATGCATGGGTCATTGATGACGTAAGTTTCAAATTATCCTTAATAGGTACATCCATTGAATTTTACCAAAACAATGTCATTCACAAACTACGATTTGAAGAAAGAAGAGTATTCCTTTGGTATCGGCGTACGGCGGCTATCTACACTATTTTACAGAACAAATCATGACTTTGCAAATAATTTAAACCGCATCTAACTTTGAATAGGTAACAGTTTTTATCAGAACACTGAAAGATTAAAAAAAGAATCAAATGAATAGTTTCAGAATACAACTGCACCCAGAGGAGGAACGAAAAAAAGAGATGCAAGATAACAATGATTTAATGAACGCGAAAAAGTTTAAGCATCCCAGTTTAAATGCCACCCGTGAGTATACCGAGAGGACTTTGTTCGCGCTTTTTGTTCTCCTTCAAATGTGGGGTCTCAGTGTAGGCGTGCTTATGCTAGGGAGGAGGCGGGGCGAGTGAGGCAGCAAAGCGCTGCCTCCTCACAACCCAGCCGTCGCGAAGGACACTCCGCGATCCGATCGCGGGACGATCTCCGGCCACCGTAAGCGCGGGCCTGCGGTCGGCGAGCATGCGTGGCCGCCGCCGCCTGACCAGAACCAGTCCCGAACGTATGGCGCGTCGCGTTCCGCGCACGCCTTACAAACCATCAGACCATCGCAGGTGGGCTGATACCAATACGGAGCTGCGGAGGACTTAACGGGTTGCCGGGGCTCCGGCTCAAAGTGCAGGAATAAGAACATGGTGGTTTTTAGTCAGTAAGAGTCTGACACTTCCTCTAGCCTCACCTAGGCGGGAGAAGTCGCTCGATGATATTACCCCCTTAAAAAGTGTAAGAGTGCTTAATATGCAGTACGTACGTGCATAAGTACTATCTAATATGCATACGTTTTATAAGAATGTAATTATGGCCCACACCTTATTGATTATTATTATGCCCGGAGATTTAAGACGCCCGCTTCTCATGCATGAGGGTCGGCACCTTCATGCATGAGAAGCGGGTGACGTTTGAACCGGGGCGTTTGAAACCTACCAACGGCAAGTACCAATGTGACTTTTCCGAGTTACATGCCATGTACTTTCTAAGATTATTTGGACACTGATACTGATAAACGGCGAAGGAAAACATTGTGAAGAAACCAGGGCGTATAATTTCTGATTATATGTTTGAAATAAGTGAGAAGAGGCTTTGTTCAGCAGTATAGATGTTGATGATTATCGTCCTAAGAAATGTATATCCAACGAAAATAAGCCACAAAAATTTAATAATATCATTTTATATCATTTATCATAGGAAGATACTGAAACATCGCTTTATTTCTTAATCTAAGACTAATATAACGTTATCTTCTGCGGTAGAAATAGCTTACTCATTTTTTTACTTTTGCTGATTAGACATTATATAAGCGAACCAGTGAAAAAGCAAGGAAAAAATTATTTTACTCTTTTTTCTATGAGCCAAGAAGTTATGGTACTTTTAGTGGAATATTGGGAGATAGCGGGATCCATCTTGTACCATTTCTAGTATATTGCCTTATAACTGATGCTCTCCATAGACCCATAATGTATAAACGTGACGTGATCATAAAATAAAGGTCAGCTTATAAAGTTTTTATCTGCTCCAGTCGTAAAAAGCGATTGCAAGAAATGGTCGTAAGCAACAGGCTACAGACTTCTCATAGCTATTCTAAGCAGCAATATAATTGGCGTTTAGAAAACCTCTTTTATGTTTTTATTTCCCTGGTATTTCAATTAGGTTGAAGTCCATTCACTGACACGTTAGTGAAAAACTTCTCCATTTTCTGTTGAAGTTGAAACTCAATACCAACTAACAATGTAACGCAATGCACAGATAATACTGTGTGGAAAATATAAACATATTAAAACATTTTTGCAGTATTTTCTATCGCTGTTTTAATTGAATAAAATACCTACTCACGTAGTAATTTGACGAGGAACTCGACTAGTTTCAAACCATACTAGAGGCATTTTTTTTTAAGTCGGAAAATCATCGAATGACTGCTCCCGCCTGGGTGAGGCTGGAGGGAGTGTCAGACTCTTACTGACTAAAAACCACCCCATTCCTTCTCACGTCGAGCCGGAGCCCCGGTTACCCGTTAGGTTCTCCGCGACTCCGAATCGGCATCGGCCCTATAATGCTAGAGGCATAGAAGTAGCAGCGCGACAGTCGCCCGCCGCGTCGCGGGTCGCGAATTGCTGCTCATGAATATGAGCCTCTAGCATGGCTTGAAACTAGTCGAGTTCCTCGTCAAATTACTACGTGAGTAAGCCGAAAACATAATAATTTATTTCATATGTCTCACGAAAGTTGCAATACGAATAAAATACCGTTTATATTGTTTATCGCTAACAGTAGAACCAAACGCGTTGTATTTGTACGGTGCGCAACGCAACGTAACAAAATGTATTTTTCTCATTTAAATACCGGTTTACGTTGAAATAAAAATTATTCGCGTCATAGAATTTTTGTGTTTTCTTTTTATTTTGGACATTGCAAAATTTCTACGGACTATTTTATATACCAACACATAAAATAGAAAGTTCTTTGTTTTAGTATTGCACCAACAGTCAATAATGTTTTAATTGTTACACTTAATAGCAATACATATAAATGAATAACGGCGAATAATAATGACAATAAAAAAAATCATAATGACAAAATGAAACCAAGAGTTTTCAATGACACCGTGATCAACTACAGCAGCTGTAGCCAAATGCCATTTAGCACTTGTCTACATGTAGAATAAAAAACCAAAGTATTTGGAATTGACGTAAATTATCCCCATACATTTTGATTTCTACTCTCTCTGTAGACAAGCGCTAAAGTGGCGTTTGGCTAAAGGCCCTGAAGTTACAGATTGGTCATTTCATCATTAGACTCAAAAAAAATATTTCCAAAATCTCCATCAAATTAAAAAATACGGCATCTTTCTTGGACAAAATACTCAAAACAATTGTATGCTATCTAAATAATTACTATGGAACAGATATGAGGGTTCATTACAGTTAGTCCTGGCTGCAGTTGACTAATGCACGTTATTTCCTTGGCCAGGAATTAACTATGGCTCTGTTTTGCTCGTCTGTCTATGGTGTGTAGTTTAATTTATAAGTTGTAGCGGGACTATTGGTTATTTCTTGCCTAGACTTTATTGAGAGATCATACTTGATATTTTCCTATAGACCTGCAAAGTTGTCGTATTGTTGTTAGATAATAAATTCCTTCTCTCTGCTACCTATCGCAGTACCAAGCGAAGGCTTTAACATCCTTAGAAGGAAGATTTGGACTTCTTCTTCAGAAAAGTTGTTAGTATTTTTTTCTTTATTTATCTACACTAGAATTTAGAAACTAGATATGAGACACTAGAATCATGCGTTTGTAAAAGTATCCACACAAATATATGGGATGCTTTAATTTTAGATTTTACGCGTCACATCATTGCGATGCTGGAAGAAAAGAAAAAAGGCAGAAGGAAGGTAATTCTTTAATGCAGATGGTCCTACAACATTGCAGTTATCAGTGGCATTCGCAATTTCTTGTAATTTATACCAAAGTCGTTTTCCGTCCGTCTATCTAACCGCTGCAATTTAAACCCATTGTCTTAATGAAACAGGCCGTTTCTACACATTACGCCCTCCCCGCGTCATTTATAGAACAAACAACGACTTAGTGGAGTCTTGAAGAAAATTTAATTATGTGTAAATTATTAAATTGTTTTATGGAATGTCTATTTTATATAACCTGTTATATGTAGGTATACAATGTAGGAATACTCCGAAAATCCATAAATATCATTTTTCATTTTTAAACAATATACCTCTAATACCTATTATAGAATATTTAAATAGTAAAAACAATAGTTAATAGCTAAACTTATCACTATCGTTACTTCTTTATTAAAGATTAGTAATGACAGTATCGTTAATTTATTCAGATAAAGGAATACCAGATTATCATACCGGAGCATTAAATTTAATAAACAAAGTTGTCCTAAATATCAAACTCTAGAATACGTTTCCATACTGCTGACTGAAGGTCAAAGTACACCACAATCATAGCTTCTTTTAAGGGGAGAAAATCATCGAATGACTTCTCGCGCCTGGGTGAGGCGGGAGGGAGTGTCAGACTCTCACTGATTAAAATCCACTCCGTTCCTACTCCTGCCCTTCGAGCCGGAGTCCCGGTAACCCGTTAAGTCCTCAGCGGCTCCTTATCGGTATCAGCCCTATTGGGCCCCATCCGTGCATGGCTACGGCGCTCTTAAAACCGTTTTGTTTTGTTTCCAAAGCACAAAATATCGTGTGTAGTCATGCTTGTCGTGCGAAGACCTTTATTATTGTCTGTGGAATGAACTTCAATCAAAAAACAATCCATTTTATCATCAAACACAAACCAAGATACACGTGTTCAAACAAACTTCAATGTCATTATTATTATTTTCATTAAAACGTTTTTATGATACAAGTTGAACGGAGGCTTGTAACGCAATTAACTACTTAAACGCATATTAAGGCAGATTTTCCCTTATAACATGAGACCGGCTCTTTAAGAAATTAATAAAATAGTAATTGCTCTCTTATGAAGCGAGCTTCAACCTTTGATTATCTCGTTACAGTTGGGGCCACTGAGAAGGGGAAAGTTTAAAAGTATATGTTATGATTTTTTTAGCATCGTACACAGTTTGAATTAAATTTTGTATATTTTTTAAGTATTTTGACTGTCTCGTTGGCCAAGTGGTCGCAAGTGCAACTGTCGGGCAAGGAGTCTTGGGTTCGATTCCCGGGTCGGGCAAAGTACTATTGGATTTTTAAAAAATTCTCAGTTGTACCACGGAGTCTAGAATTGTGTCCGGTATATGGCAATAGGCTCACCCCCTATTACATAGGACTCATAACATAAATAGAGAAAAGTGGGTGTTACATTGTACAGTGGCATAATGTGCACCTCTGCCTACCCCTTCGGGGATAAAAGGCGTGATGTTATATGTTATGAAGTAGTTTTTATGTTATTTCTACCATTATCTAACTAGTGTTAGACGACGAAAATCAACTAAATGAACGACACTAGTTTAATCTGTGTTATCGACCGAACTAGCTGTCATGTTGACGCTGTCATCTGTCAAATGTGACAGATTAGTAAAGTTTCCTATGCAAAGAGTTGTAATGTCTATTCGGATTGGAAGTTTGAATGACCATTACGCTGTTTCATAAAATAATCTGTTTTAGAAGAACCGTTTCAATGTTTAAGTATTGAGTTTTTACTTAAATGTAGGTAGGTAGTTGTAGGTACAGATTTTATTTAATGGAATACATAAGTATTACGAGCATTTTAAAAAAAATATATGAATATAACAATATACAAATATAGGAATGACCATGATGACTGCACGACAAAAAATTTCTTCTACCTCTATGTCTTCTTAATTCTTCATCGTAGTACATAGACTACTATATGGCTTTAATTTCCTAGTTAAGTTAAGTGATATACAGCCTTAGAATCATATTTAATAATTTACAGGTAACTTTTTAATAATCCTATTTTAATAAACGTAGGTGAGCCAATTATCTTGCACCGAAGTGTAAACAGCGATGAGTGTGGATTTTGTGTAAACTCAAATTTGTAATATTGGAGTTTGAAAACAATTTATAATTTTATTTTGTTTACATGTATAAGTGTTATTCTTAAGATACATTTTAATATAAATAGAATTCTAATATGTATATTACGTTTTTTTAAAAAAAAGAAAAAAAAAGAATATTAATTCTAGCATTCATAACACGTGTGTGATTAACAGGTGTTTGTCAGCGGCACTGTTAAGCTCAATATTCTAAAGTTCAATTTAAACGAGGAACAATATAAAAAAAACGACACGGAAGAAAACCGTAGAGAGGGGCAAAGTTTAAAAACAAAATAAAATTGAATAGTAATTTAAAAAAATGAACTGTAGATAGTTAGAGTAGAAATGTCGTTATCGTGTTTAGACTTTCGACATTTTTGTTCAATTATTGAAAACGGGGTAGAAATTGACACTGTTTATATTAGAAAATACCAAAGATACATACTTAAGTTACGACTTCTGTTTGAAAATCGGGATCTCTATCACTAAACCATTCGGGTACAGGAACTGATCTTCACCAGGACATTAGCATACGAATTAGGAGTGAAAAAAGTGAGCCTGCAGCTTATGTCTTAGTTCAAGTATCTACTTAAAGTCAAATGAGGGTAGCAAGTATGGCTGCCGTAAATGACAGGCCGCTATCTTGCTTTCTTAACGATTTTCCCTTTAACTATGATATAGTCTGATTTTTTCTCTATTTTTCCTAGATTTAGACACTGTTCACAATTGTGGTGAATACATTGTAGAATTAAAAAATATTAAAAAAAAAGCAAGAAGATATTATAGGTTTCGAACCATGCATGGTAATTGATGAAGAAAATGTCTTGTGCCTAGTCACAATAAGACTTATAATTCTTTTATAGAGGTAAATTAAACCGTATTCAAATCTCTCTTTTTTGAAGTCGTTAATTAGTATACTAAAACCTTCTCCTTGGTATAATAAACACTTTTCTGAAAACACCTAATCACCCAAAAATATACATACCTACATATATACAGGTCAAAAATCATTTAAATGTATACATATATTCGAAAATTACCCAAGTAGGTGCTTTGCTCATCTAAAACTTGCCTATTCGATATTGCTTTTAATAAAAAGGTCGTCCTTATATTGCTATTGTGATGAGTCCTATGGATTTTCATAATTCGTACTATTTAAAAATAAAGAAAACGAAAAAAAGGTCACTACCTGTTCCAACTTTAACCTGAAACTCACAGTCAGCCGGCAGTTGTATCGGCAACCACTCGATTAGCGAAGTAGTCTTAATTCTAATGTCTACCTACCGTATCGAGATTTTTAAGAACATAATTATGTACACAAAATAATGTCATCTTCAAAAATCAAAGGAGTGGCTAACTGTACTAATTAAAATCAGACAAAAAACGAACAATGTCTGCTCCAACTGAAATTGAATTGAAAAAGTAGATGTGACATTCGGTCTAGGTACAGCTATAAACCAGGATAGGTTTTTTTGAAATTAGAGTAAGGACCTGGTTACATCAAAAGGTAAAGTCGATATTTTTTTTATACGCATACGATACATTATGGATTCTATCAGGTATGTAATATTAGATAGATATTTAGGCCAATGATTTTAAACAACGTTTTATTTTATATAATCAGGAGTTTTGATAACTTTACTCAATAAGGGTCGAAGTTAGTACGTATATAACTTCCATTATATTTAAGGTAAAATATCTAAAAAAGCGAAGATGTGAATATAGGGCTTTTTTAAGGGGGCAAATCATCGAATGTCTTCTCCCGCCTAGGTGAGGTGTTAGGGAGTGTCAGACTCTTACTGACTAAAAACCACCCTGTTCCTACTCATGCACTTAGAGCCGGAGCCCTGGTAACCCGTTAGGTTTTCCGCGGCTTCATATCGGCCCGCGGCTCCGTATGACATTTCGTTCATTGGTCACAATACCCGTAAGCTACGCGAGCGTAGCCTCGAGGGCATCAGCTAATACGTAATGTACCTCTAGTAGCTATTATGTAATAATAGATTAGTTTAGAACCAAAATATAATCATTGCCATCATCATCATCAACAAACAAAGATCTCACATGTGTAAGTATGACTAAGGCTTCATACTTTGATTCTTGAATATCCAAAGGATTTTTATACCAAAAAAGCATACGGCCCACCTGATGGTAAGTGGTTACCGTGGCCTATGAACGCTGTCAACACTTGGGGAATTACATGCGCCTTGCCGCCCCTTAAAAACTTATTTACTTCTTTAAAGAACCCCATATTGTAGCGTACTGGGAAAGGAGGCCTCAGGATGGAGTTCATTCCTTCCAAGCTACTCGTCACCCTACATAACATCACACTTTTTGTCCCCGAAAGGGTAGGCGGAGGTGCACATTACGGCACTTAATGCCACTGTACAATGTAACACCCAGTTTTCACTATTTATGTTATAAGTCCCAGTAATAGGGGGTGAGCCTATTGCACAACTCCAGACTCCGAGCTACTAGTGATTTTTTTTTAAAAACCCAGTTATACTTTGACGGACCCGGAAATCGAACCCGTCACCCCTTGCCCGGCAGTCACACTTGCGACCACTCGGCCAACGAGGCAGACGCCCTAGTGATCCCTAGTTTCCTAAAATATTTTATCAGCCTTGTTGTGTAACTACAGCTTTATCTAACGAATTTTGTGTGTAAGCGAGACAGCAATAATAGTGACAGGTGCAGTGAAGTACCTAGAACGAGGTTGTAACAAAAATTTTATTGGTCGACAGATTTACGAGCTATTTGGCAGGGATCAGTCGCCCTCGAAAAGTATTATAGATTATCTACGAAAAAGAATTACGATTGAAGCAAAAGCATAAAAATTTTGTTAGATTTATGTTACGACAATGAATAAAATTAGGACTTCAGGAGTGTTTTTTATTATTGATCTCATTGCCTACTCAAGGGTCGAAGGATTGTTTCCTGGAACAGCTAAAGTATACAATTGTTCATAATTTTCGGCATTAACACGAAGGTTGTTTTAGAAGAATTAATTCTTAAGCATTAAGAATAATGAAGCCCGAATTTATAGGTTCGTTGTGTGGTACACACCTAGCTGGAGAATGCCCTATTCCAATTCTATTCTATTCCAATTCTATTCTATTCCAATTCCCCTATTCCAATGTCACTTGAGCTAGCCAAATTTCTTTTCTCTGTCAGCTCAATTACATGAGACTTAACAATATCTATGGCTAATTTACTTTCATTAAACTAGTTCTAACATTTTTATCATTTCATTTATCTTACATTGAAATTCAACTGTAAAATTTCAAATGCGTAATAATTATAATAGTTGCGTCAGGAAAATATGATATAATAGATTTATTTATATTATGTGTGTTAATATAATATTGTGTGATCCAAATTTTCTCGTAACTTGCTTGTTGGTGATCCTTGTATCATGCAAACGCATGGTAACTCCCGTATATACATAATATTATTGTATGAAAATACTGTTTTCTCAAAAAATTCATGTGTACCGAAACTATGTAGGAGAATTATTATTAATTTTAATGATTTTCTGGTTAGGTTAGGTAGGGTTGATTCTCAAAATGATTTTCAAGGAGTTTGTAGTTGTGCCTAATACAAAACTATAGGTTTACACCAACAAAAAGATAATTATATGCACTATATGTTGATAGATTATTTAATTCTAGGCAGATTTTATTACTCAGTGATTTCATCTTAGAAGATTATTTCGTTCTTTAGTCTGTTCATTCACTTACTGGAAAGGATTTTATATTGCAATATACTCACAGAATCTCAATTTGTAGAAATCAATGTCCAGACGTTTATACCGCGCCGTGTAGTCGAGAGCATTTGTTATAAAAACTGGATGCGGCAAAAAATCTGTCGTTGTATCCTCGCGGAGGACCTAACAGGTAATCGGGGCTCCGGCTCGACGTGCAGGAGAAGGAACGGGGTGGTTTTTAGTCAGTAAGTCTGACACTCCCTCCCGCCTTACCCACGCGGGAGCAATCATGCGATGACTTTCCTCCCTTAAAAAAATCCTGTTATGCTACGGACTCACGACGCGATTTTCACCCGCGCCCAGTTCGTTAGCGGGATGAAGATTTATTTTCAAACTCACGACACCGCAGGTTTCTTCAGTCTCACAGCAGCCGCGGTTGCGATTATCGCTTGGAAACTTGATTGTTGTGCGGGTGCAAAGAATCTTAGCCTAGTGTTATAGGTCACGTGATGACCGCAGATTATGTACATGTATAAACCTCATCTCTTTCCTTGTGTGTTTAGCCCCCTATCTCATATGTAGAACTCATAACTACTTGCTCGACGTAACTCTTCAGGGCTGCTGCGGAGAACTTAAAAGGTTACCGGAGCTCTGGCTCGAAGTGCAGGCGTAGGGACGGGGTGGTTCTAGTCAGTAAGAGTCTGACACTCCCTCGCGCCTCACCGAGGCGGGAGAAGTCATTCGATGATCTTCCCCCCTTAAAAAAACCTTTAGGGCTCAAGAGAGGTATGAAAAAATACTTAAAATACCATATCAAAGAAAACTTCATTCAATATACTCCTTTCTTTTCCCAATAGCAATGTAACCTGGAGTCGTTCAACGCTGTAGCATCTGTTCAATTTTCCCGCGCTTACTAGATCTTGTTTCGGCACAGATAGCAAAGTGTTCAGCCTACTGATATTGGAGCAATTTTCATTATGCTAAAAGGTTTAATACAGGATACCTTGCCATTTTTACCCTTCTGTTTCCATGATTTTACTTGTGTAAGTCATGAGGTTCTGTAATGCATTTTGTTATATATGCATGAAAACCCCATGGGGTTTTTGATTAAAAATGTATACAACAATATAAAAAAGGTGAATAAATCTGTTTCAATCAGTGTAATACACATAAAATACCCACAGTTATTATAGGATATATTTACACGAAAATGATAACCACAATATTTTATAAGAAACAATTTATAAGCCTTTATGTTGTTTTAGATTATCATTTGAGCATGAAAATACTTTTGGTTTAGCTGTACGTTGAATTATACTGTTTGGAAAATATCCTTAGAACTTTAGTTTTTTGTGGCTTCAAATCTATACGGAATAAGAGAACACCTTCAAATGTATTCAGAGTTTTCTCAAATACCTTAAATGTTTTTCTTACGTGTAACATTTCTTGTCACTGTCCCCAAGACGCTGAAAATGATAGTCAAATAATATACACACTGTCAACTGAACATTTAATAAAACATTATGCGCAACACTATCACGTTTCACAACAAATTACTCATATTTATTTACAAGTCATTCTACATTCCCCTGGTTATAGTGAGCTATGTCTTTGTATCTACCACACAAACTTTTTCTATCTATCCACGGCCCAAATTGTCTTGGACATTCTTCCAGCAAAATACACTTCGAAGTTTCTTCGCACCAACCACAATTGAATCTTTTATCGAGTGCTTGGCATTCAAAACAAGTGTTTGCCATGTATTGACATCTGTATACTATCATGAGTATCATATTGGAATATGGTTCTACGCCTCCCCACAAGAGTCTCACATAACCCAAAGACACAGTCCGACTAATTTTTAAGTTAGTCATGTCACAGTACAACGTAGTTTGACCGAGGTTTGCCTTAACTCGTATAATCGACTGTTCTATATGTATTTCACACATAATACTTCGTTTGAATATTGTTAAATCATCTATCCTCAAATTTAATTTAATATACTTTTTTACATCGGCAGGAACGAATATGGGATCACTGGACACAATTTCGGTACAGTACCTTTCTATCGAGTTCTTGTGCCATGTGTTGTCAAGAAATACTTTTTGGGGGCAATGAAGACTTGGGTAGTGTGTACAGCCGACATCATGGCACCAGTCACACTGAGCACCTGCTCTCTTACAATCCCAACAACTGCTGAACGATGTGCAGTAACCCTGGATGGAGTCTATTTGGGACAACTGCGCGGTAAATAGTTGAGTGCAATGTATACGTATAAAAATAATCCAGATTGTTTTATAAAAATCTAACATCTTTGTTTTGAATTTAGAGATTTACTCTAGTTTTATAGCATATGGTTTTCCTGAAAATTAAATAGTTACTTCTGAGTTTTTTTTATACACATATTAAATTTTGGTCAGCAAAATTGAAACTGGAATCACTCACTTAAAATTATAAATAAATACAAACACACCGATACGTCTTCCACAAGACGCGTACTGACAATTTTTGATTAGTATTGTTCAGTGTATGAATACGTTATTGTTTACCAACATACTATTAAGATACGAAACAATACATGTGAAAATGATATCATTCGTTATATCGACATATACTGAACTATTGCCCGTAAGAACATTCATCGTTAGGTGTATTTTTTAATTTAAAATAATTATGAGGGTTGATATACTGATGTATATTAATTTAAACATTGGTATCTAGTTGAACATTTATGCAATACATTTCCGTTTACCTTATATATATAAGTGAGATTCCATATTAGTTTCATTAGTTAAGACGTTTTTGTTTATGCTCACGTTTTTGGTATGTGCTTAGACATATAATAAATTCTTACCATAATGTTCACAAGTCAATCTATTTAGAGTCCATTTCATCATATCTTTGGGACACTTGTCACCAATCACACATTTAGCTGTTTGATCACACCATCCACATCCATAAACAGACGGAATAATTTTACAAGATTCGCAATCCGATGCTAATAATTCGCAGTTGTATACAATCAATTCAATTGAGTTCGAGTAAGGTTGAGTTCCGCCCCATAAGAGTGTCAGTGTGCCTCTATCTGTATCACCAAATTGCACTGCGTGTGGCTCCAAAGCAATTGGATAACAGTACACGATGTCATTAAGAATTAGTCCCTTAAGATGAGTTAGACGATTTCGTAGCTTTATTTGGCATATAATTTCTTGTTCATATATGGCAGGGTCAGGTACGTACAGCTTAATTTTCATATTTACTTTTACTCCTCCTGGTACCAATATTGGTCCATCATGCTCCGCTCGTGGACAAGCTCTTATTTCTCCTGTTATGTTTGATTTCTCTGCTTTGGTTTCAGCGCGAGGGCATAGTTTCTGCGGATTTTCTGTACATCCATAGTTGTGACACCAGCCGCATGGAAACCACATACTTTTCACACATTCATGGCAAGTAGTAAATGAATGACAGTAACTACTCGGATCTTTCATTTGAGGTGTTTGATCATCGTTAAAATGATTCATGGTTTGGAGAAAACTTTTGATTCTGGCCATATCTGAGGACTTTAGAATGCTGTCGTGTGCAACTATATCCGAAGACTGCATCTTTTTCGATGTTGATGCTTCTAATGTTTTACTAACAATAAGAATAAGGTGTATGATTCCGACTAGCATTATGACCGTTCGATTTAGAGATTGGACTGCAAATGCTTATAGAGCATATCTATTTCCTTTTTATATAACAATGCTCTTTACTTCCCTTGGAATTTGTTTATGTGCCCTTGGTCCAATGGGCCGTGTGAAGTTTAAGTGATCGTAAATACAATGATTGTTATTGTCACGGGCTATAGATGTCTATTCTTGGTGAGGGATGTGTATGGTATGTTATTACTAAACATGGGATTATACTAGTATGAGTTGGCATGTTTATTTTTATTACTATGCTCATTACCTATGATGGTAGATGTAATATCTTTGAGTCTGCCTGGATCGTTAAAGATTATATTTAGGAAAATATACGACGATAAAATAAGCATGTAACATAATTATTACGTGTATTTATACATAAATGACCAATTCTTATATTATATTATTGTTATGGTATCATCCTATTTATATTATAACTTTCATGAGACATACTAAAGCAATTGTAAGTTAGGTAATGAAAAAATATTAGACACAACAATATTTTATTTTGTCGTATAAAAAACACAATCGTAGATAAAACGAATCAAAGTTTAGGAATGGGGGCTAAACGTCATTTCCATGTATAAAATGTACTTATGTGACGGTACGGGACATTTCAAATCAATATATCGTCGAAAGTATTCGTTTCTGTAAGACAACAAAAAATACAGGTCTAATGATTTAAAATAATCTACCAGACGGACATTAAAATGAAAATGAGGCATCTACGCTATTATTACGTTTTCGGCTTACTCACGAGACTGTTTGTCCAGGAACTTGACTAGTTTCAAGCAATGCTAGAGGCTCATATTCATGACCAGCATTCATTTTTATTCAATGAAAGCACGTATAAAACGACATTTTCTGAGAATGAAAACTAGATCGATTTATCGCCCCCGAAACCCGCTAATTAATCGATCAAGCCGATTCCGAAATCGTTGTAATATACAAGTATTGTTCGGTTAAAGGTATTAGATAAAACCCTCTTTATTACAACAGTTTCTGTGGGTCATCATTGTTGGCTCAAATTGAAAAATTAGCCGGCCGGGAAAATTATTCAACGTGGAAGTTCGTGGTCAAGTCATATCTGGAGTTAGATTACTTATGGGAATGTATCGATCCTGGTACCGATGTCGATCCGAAGAAAGATGTAAAAGCCAAGTCAAAGATAATTTTGTTGGTCGAACCGATAAATTACGTGCATATAGAAAATGCCACGACTTCGAAATGTGTTTGGCAAAACCTTCAAAATGCGTTTGAAGACTCCGGGCTGTCTAGAAAAGTCGGCTTACTGAAGGATTTGATCAATACTTCATTGGATAACTGTCCTAGTATAGAAGAATATATAAATAAAATTATGAGTACAACTCATAAATTGCGGAACATTGGCTTCGAAGTAGGTGAGATTAGATGGGGTAGAGTGATTTAAAGAGAATAATTCTGTCACTAAATGACTCTAAGGCGTCTGGTTACGATGATGTCAGAACCGACATTGTGAAACTATCTGTAGACGTGTTGTTGAAGCCTCTCTTGCATGTCATTAACCTCTCATTAGAACAAGGAGTTTTTCCCAACATGCTAAAGAAGTCAATAGTCAGACCGTTATACAAAAAGGGAAATAAAACCCAAATGGACAATTATAGACCCGTAACACTAATTCCAATTATATCAAAAGTTTTCGAAAAGGTATTTCTTAAGAAATTATTAAATTTTGTTGATAAACACAAAATTATTAGTGATGCTCAAAATGGATTTCGTAAAAATAGGAGCACGTCTGTAGCGGCTTTCCAATTACTTAAATCAATAATAGATGCTATTGCCAACAAAATCCCTGTTACTGTGATCTTTATGGACATGAGCAAGGCGTTCGATTATGTTAGGCATGATCTTTTACTCGCCAAGGTATACCGATATGGAATTAGGGGAAAGGCGTATGACTGGTTAGAATCGTATTTATCAAATCGGGTACAGGCAGTAGAAATCTCCAGTCATAATGAAAAAACAAAAACACTTTAACCTTGTAGGTCTTCATTTTTGCTGAACAGATTTGGAGTACCGCAGGGCAGTATTTTGGGCCCGCTGTTGTTTTTGCTGTATATAAACGACTTGCCAAAAATTTTAAATCATAAATGCATACTATTTGCGGATGATACCACAATAGTAATTAAGAGTAAGGATAAAAATACGCACGAGCAAGAAATAAACAAAGCCCTCCAAACAACAATTGAGTGGCTAGAATCTAACAACTTAAATGTCAACATTAATAAAACAAAATTCGTACAATTCCATACTCACAAGACTAAACCTTTTGACCTCAATATAGCCTATAATGGGGCAGCTCTGACGGAAGCTGACTCGATTAAATTTCTGGGGATTACTTTGGACAAATTTTGTTCTTGGAAGAACAACGTGCATAATATTTGCGCGAGAATGAATAGTTTTATTTATCCCCTTAGACGTATTGGCTGCGAAATATCTAGAAACGCAGCAATTGCTGCGTATTACGGCTACATTTCTTCCATTTTGCGATACGGTGTTATTTTGTGGGGTCGGTGTGTAGAGATTGACCAAGCATTTATAATGCAGAAAAAATGTTTGAGAGCCATATTCGGGTTAAAGCAAACAGATTCTTGTCGCCCATTCTTTAGGAAACATAAAATTGCCATGTTTGTATATTTGGGAATCGTGTATCTTTGTTTGCAAGCATAAAGATTTTTTCCAGTGTGCGACAAACTATTATGCTCCGCGGTCGCATAATATTAATAAGCTACATCGACCAATGACAAGTCTTACGCTCACATCAAACAATAGTTATATTATGTGCATCAAATTATATAATAAAGTTCCTAGTGAAATAAAGGCCCTACCATTTTCAAAATTTAAAAGTTGTCTAAAAAAAGTTCTCCTTGATCGTTGTTTTTATAGCGTACACGAGTTTCTAGATTATAGGTTATAAAGGAGCTAAACATAATGTGAGGGTCTAATGGACTGTTTTTTATTGTTATTTTGTGGATTAACGGCTGGATATTATTACATATTATTGTAATTTTTTTGTTAGTTTTAATTTAATGTTTGAAAATAATGAACCTCCTTTTTTATATAGTAATTTTTATTTTGACGTATACCTTTAATGACATTGTTTTATCACTTAATATGACATATCTTGTTTTATAGTTTTAATGATTATGACTTTCGTGTAAAAGTTTTGCACGCCCGAATTGTGGGCAGAATAAGAGGGACTATAATCATAATGTGACCACTGTATACCTTGTTCGGGAAAAGAAATGAATTTTGATTTGATCTGATTTTGATTTAGGAGATGAATGGCTAGGAATACTCATACTAGCAGGTTTACCGGATAATTATAAACCGATGATCATGGGTATGGGTATGGAATCATTAAAATTTCATCAGATTTCATAAAAACTAACCTTTTACAGGAAGTCACGATATCTGAAACTTCTGCATTCTTTACTAAGCACGAAAATACCTCAAAAAATAATGCAAAGCCAAAAGGAAAGGGCCCCCGTTGTTACAATTGTAACAAATATGGACATCTCAAAAATCAGTGTACATTGCAGAAAGCTAATCAAAATAACTTTTCAGCAATTTTTTCAGTTTACAGTACCTTGAACCAAGATGACTGGTATATTGACTCAGGCGCTACAATGCACATGACAAGACGCTCAGACTGGATGTATGATAAACAACCACCTCCGATTCAGAAAATAATGGTGGCGAACAGTGAAGCAGTCTCCGTGCAAAGTATATATAAGTAAATATACAAACCGAGCTAAATAGAAATGAATGTCAAATCCAGGTGAGAAAAGTTTTTATCATTCCTGAATTGAGTGCAAACCTATTATCGGTCAGTCAGTTAACAAAGAGTGGCTGTAAGGTGGAATTCACTGACACCGGATGTAATATTTACAATGTTAATAAGAATTTAGTAGCAACGGCAAAACTAACCAATAACATGTACAAACTCAATACTGTTACTGGTAATGCATATGCTGTGATAAGCAACTCAGATTTAACTACATGGCATAAAAGAATGGGCCATTTAAAAATGGCTGACGTTAAGAGGTTAGAGTTATGTGCTGAGGGTATTTCAATAAGTAACAAAGAAATTAATACTATTTGTATACCGTGTTGTGAAGCAAAACCAACACGATTACCGTTTCCAAGTTCTGGTTCTAGAGCATTAGCTCTGTGCATTAGCATTATTTGAGATAATTCATACAGATCTATGTGGTCCGATGGAGACTCTGTCCGCTGGTGGTGGAAAGTATTTCATAACCTTCATAGATGACTACTCGCGCAAAGTATATGTATACTTTCTAAAGAATAAATTGGATATTAAATCTGTGTTTGAAAAATTTAAAGTTGAAGTAGAGAATGAATTAGGAAAGAAAATAAAAATTCTTAGAAGCGACAATGGAAAAGAATTTTGTAATAAAGAATTATCTAATTTTCTAGCAGCTTCTGGCATCAAACATCAGACCAGCACTCCGTATACTCCAGAGCAAAATGGGTTAGCGGAGAGGATGAACAGAACGCTGGTGGAGTGTGCTAAGTGCATGCTATTTGAAGCAAAACTGCAGAAATCTTTTTGGGCTGAGGCAGTCGCTACAGCAGCATATGTCATCAACAGATCACCATCACGAGTTCTGGCTGAGGTAACACCATATGAAAAATGGACTGGTAAGAAACCAAACATTTCACATTTAAAGATATTTGGTTCCAAGGCCATGGTACATGTCCCTAAACAAAATAGTTTAAAATGGGATCGTAAATCAAAACCACTGGTGTTTGTTGGCTACTGTGAAAACACAAAGGGATATAGATTCTTTGATCCAGTTTATAGGAAAATTGTGGTTAGTAGAGATGTGACATTTATCGAAAAATGTGATGACACTGATAATATAACTCGGAAACCATCCACAACGGTGCCACAACATTCAACTGTTTCAATTTCTACAGAGAATGATACATCGGTCCCACAGAATGTGTCAGTAGAACCCGAAAATTCTATAATTGTTGATGATAGCTCACCAGATACACAAGATATCACTTCATCGAGTGATACCTCATTTGATAGTTGTGCCATGAATAGGAGAACTCATGATGAAACATATTATCCTGATACAGACTATGACGACGATGATGATGATGATATTCCAAGAAATATCACACTGAGGTCACATACTAGGAAACATAATACACAAGTTGGTAATTTAATGTGTGTTACGCAGGTTCGAGATCCACTGACTGTTTCAGAAGCACTATCAAGTCCAAATGGAATGGTACAATGGAAGGAGGCAATGGATGAAGAGTACAAATCTCTACTGGACAATAATACATGGGAAATTACTACACTGCCAGATGATAAACATTCCATACCATGCAAATAGGTTTTCAAGACGAAGACAGACGAAAATGGAGACATAGTAAAATACAAAACAAGACTCGTAATAAAGGGTTGTTCTCAGAAACCAGGAATTGACTACACTGAGGTTTTTTCACCGGTTGTAAGGCTTGCATCATTGAGATACTTGTTTGCTTTGGCTGTTAAACATGACTTAGATATATGTCAAATGGATGCGGAATCTGCTTTTTTACAAGGTGACATAGAAGAACAGATATACATGAAACAGCCACCCATGTATGAGAATGGTCAAAAAGAAAATGTATGTTTACTAAAGAAATCATTGTATGGTTTAAAACAAGCCAGCAGGCAATGGAATAAAAAGATTGATTTTACAATGGAAATGGGCCTATCACAATCTAAACTAGATCCCTGTATTTACTTCAGAATTGTAAATGAGAATAATATAACTTTCATGGCTGTCTATGTGGACGATCTGTTATTATTTACTAGTAACCAAGAAACAAAAAGTTATATAAAAGAACAGTTACACAAACAGTTTAAAATTAAAGTTTTTGGAGATTTGAGATACTGAATTGGTATTCATATGGAACGAGATAGGAAGAGAGGAGAATTATACTTGGATCAAAGAAAGTACATACTGGATATATTACAAACATATGGTATGTCCAATTGTAAGACTGTCAAAACTCCGATGGATTCAAACAAATTGAATGGAAATGGAAATGGAAATTTAGAGGAAACAAATATCATAAAATTTCCATATCAAGAGATAATTGGGTTCTTATTATACATTTCACAAGTAACCAGGCCTGACATAAATTTTGTTATTAATATGTTAAGCAAATATAATAGCAAGCCTGAGATGCAGCACTGGATTGCTCTTAAGCGCGTCATGCGTTATTTGAAAGGCACTCAAGATTACAGGCTGAGATATAAGCAGAACTCTGAAGAAACTATGGCACATGGCTATTGCGATGCTGACTGGGCTAGTTCAGAGGATGATCGACGGTCCTGCACCGGTTACGCATTCCGTTTTCAGGGAGGAGCGATCAGCTGGAACTCAAGGCAACTCAACCTACAGTCGCTCTGTCTACAACGGAAGCAGAGTACATGTCATTGTCATCCTGTGTGCAAGAAGCTTTGTGGCTGAAGCAATTTCAACAAAATTTTTTGGCCACAAATGAAGAATAAATGTATGATTGTTTACAGTGATAATCAAAGTTGTATAAAACTTGCAGGTACTGATGCTTTTCATTCCAGAACGAAACACATCGACGTGAGACACCACTTTGTCCGTGATAAAGTACTTGGAGGGACAATTGAAGTTCGCTATGTACAGACTGATATGATGGTTGCAGATGCTCTCACAAAAGCAACGACATATTCCAAGCTGTCTTATTGTTTATCCAAGATGGGCTTATGTTTAAGAGAGGATATTGGAAGAATACCGCCCATACCCAAAACACTGTAGTTCAGTTCTATTCCTTTTCTCTGTAATACTTGTTACTCGTGCAAGAAACCGAAGTTTAATTTGTTAACTCTAATAATCGTTTTATTCATTTCCTATAATTTGTGATGCCGAGTTCTCGGAGTATGGATACGTTGGTGAGGAAATCAGTCCACGATACACCAAGCATCTTCCTCCAGTACCACATCTCTAGATCATCTACCTCCCTGCCGCGTCTCTGCCGCGTAGAGGAAAATTGGAAATATGAAAATTGGTTGGAATTTGGTGGTTTTAGTGATGTTGCGATTCTTCCAAACTGTCTTCAGCTTCCTCACCGCAGTGCTGGCCATAGCCATGCGGCGCTTAACTTTATCCACGCAACCACCCCTGTTGGATATGAAAGCTCCAGGATAATATATAGGATTGAACCAAGTCGCTATTCGCAATACGTGTAAAAAATCCTACGAAAATAAATTATTTAACAGTTAGATTTATCAAATTAACAAATTAAAAATTTTAATATTTTTTTAGTTTTGCTCATATCAAGGCTGTAGTGCCTGGAATTTGCACTAAAGGCTTTAAAAATGTTATTTTTGTGTTAATTTGGCAAAAGAGGCTTTGCTCAGCAGTGGGTATTTATAGGCTGTTGATGATGATGATGATGATGATGAATATCTATGATCTGTCGGGTATTCATGGGCGGCGCCGATTACAGCACCATTATGTAATCCGTCTGCTCGTTTACAGGTTTATTCCATAAAAAAATTCATCTTTTCCCAGTTCTCAAACTGTCGTTGTACCGAATTGCACTGAAATGGGTTCAGTGGTTTATGCGATAGAGTCCCGGAATTTTAACGCATAGTTCCTGTCCCGTGGGATTTCCTGGACAGAACAATCACATATATGTCCTTTTCAGTGCAAATGTCTCAAACTCTCGTTGAACCGATTTTCAATCAAATAGGTTCAGTGGTTAATAATATTAGTATTCAGCCTATTTGCATATCTTAATAAAATATCAAGATAACAAAAAAAAAATTGTCAATAATCCATTATAATGAAACTCATTTTTCATTAATATTTCAGATAACTTACATAAGTATAGGTACTTAATATTTGAAAATTGTGTGTGTCTGTTTGTTTTGTTAGAAATTGACTTTTTTATTTATTGTAAACCTGCCCTCGATGTTTTAAAAGAACGCGAGCGATTATATTTTCTCCTTGAAAATAGTCTTCTATCGGCAGTGAAAGGCTTAAGTAATATCAGAAGTGTTTTGGTAGTACTTTCACACATGGGTTACATTATCGAAAGTTGCACACGGTTCCCTTTTTCTCTTTTATTTAATATAGCCTACGTTGATCATCGATAATGTAGAGTTCCAATGGTAAAATAATTTATCAAATTGTTCCGGTAGTATCGGAGCTTATTCAATTTAAACAAACAAACAAAAATTCAAGTCTTTCCTCTTTATTCTATTAGTGTAGATTGATTTTAAGACAATTTTGTTAGTAATGTAAAAACTGTCTAATTTCCTGGTGGTGGGTTAACCGGGTCCGGTTTAGCCGGGTCCGGGTTAGCCGGGTCCGGGGCAGCCGGGTCCGGGTTAGCCGGGTCCGGGGCAGCCGGGTCCGGGGCAGCCGGGTCCGTTTCGTTCCGAGAAGACGGGTCTGATGGCGAAGTTTCATTCTTGCTAGACGAGTCTGTTGTTGTTGTCGGCTCGTTTTTCTCGGTTCCTTTGGTCCTAGCTTTTGGTGGTTGCTTAGGGAATTTCACAGCTCTTGGCTCCTTGTTTTCACAGCCGACATAAATATTGACAGAAACAGGTAGTTTATATGTTGATCTAATGCGCACATTTATATATTTCTTTCCAAGACCTCCACGAACAACTGTAGTGTAAGGTCCTCGACCCATGCCTAGACGGTCGACTACCCTGAAGAAAGTTATCTGAAATTAAAATGACAGTTATTTTATTATTTGTTGACTAGTTTCTGCCTGACTTGAAACTGACAACGGGACCATACTGGTTGAGAGTGATAAGAGACAGAACACATTGGAAAGAATTTGAAGGAGGCCTATGCCATAAGGCACACCGAACTTAGGGACCTCCTGTAACCCTATGTTTAAGAATAAAAGGCTATATTATTATATTATAAGTTTTTCCCAGCGGCTTCGCCCGCGTTTTCAGAGGTTTTAGCAGCCTATGTATTACTTTAGACTATAATAATCTACCTCTCTTCCAAATTTCATACCGGTCCCTTCAGCCGCTTCAATGTGACTCAGTAACAAACTTTTTATAAACGAGCAGACGGATCACCTGATGGTAAGCAATCGGCGTCGCCCATGGACACCTGGAACACCAGAGGCGTTACAAGTGCGTCACCGGCCTTTTGGGGATTAAAAGTTTGAGGATCGTTGGGAATTCAGGAATTGAGGAGATTGGAGAATGGGACGGTAAGTGGGCTTCCGGTAACCTCACTCACACGACGAAACACAACGCAAGCGTTGCTTCAAGTCGGTTTTCTGTGAGGCCGTTGTATCACTTCGGTCGAGCCGGCCCATTCGTGCCGAAGCATGGCTCTCTCACACTTATTATTTATATATTATAGTTAATGTTGTGTGACTTTGCCGTTGAAGGGTTACTCGGAGGCTTGATTTATTTATTACTACCTCTTGCCCGTGACTTCGTCGACGTAGAATATGATTACTGTTTAATCCCACGGGAGCATTTTAGGGATTATCATCTAAGTCAGCCCATACCCTGCCTGTATACTAAATTTCATGAAAATCCGTTCAGTAGCTTAAGCGTGATTGTCGGACAAACATTCAAAAGTTCAAAAATAAAACTTTCACATTATATTATACTAGCGGACCCGACAGACGTTGTCCTGCATGTCCACTTGAATGTATAAACAAAAATTCATTCAAATTAATTCAGCCGTTTAGGAAAAATAATATAGACACTGCCTGCAGCGCCATTCGGAGTCGCGGAGAACCTAACGGCTAACCGGGGCGACGGACGTGCAGGAGAAGGAACGGGGTGGTTTTTAGTCAGTAAGAGTCTGACACTCCCTCCCGCCTCACCCAGGTGGGAGCAGTCATTCGATGATTTTCCCCCCTTGACAAAAAAAATAGACACTGCCTGCAACGCCATCTGCCGGGCTGATTTGTGAATCTAAACCATCCAGGGAGCCGCTCTAAAGCGTACAGAAAAATTCATTTAAATCGGTCAAGCCGTTTAGAAGGAGTTCAATGGCATACGCATGTACAACAGAATTATATATATAAGAATAAGAATAAGAATAAGAATAATTTATTTAGCAAAACAAAGGACAAATATACCTATTATTTAACAGAATACATAGAATACATAGAAATCACAATCACAATAGCAAGGTAGACCAAAAAATACTAGTTTATAATGTATACATACAAGTTAACATAAGCAGTGGCATTTCTGTAGTATCAATAATACACAGTAACAGCAATCCTATAATACACCTTGCAAACAAAAGTAATTTAACTCAGTAATTCACAAGACAATAAGTTTGATACCAAAAGTGTAATAAATGTCCACAGACGGTATACGTAGATTTTTTACTTTACCTCCCGTGCTAGTCAAAGACTGTGTTACGGCAAGGTAAGATTCTCGCTCGAACGATTTATTTTCAATCATGTAACGTAGAACATAAAGTACCCTTTTGCTTACAGCTTTGATTTTTCAACTACTAATAATTTTATAATAAGTAACAGCCACAAGTATGAACAAATAGTACATGCAAAACTTTTAGACAAAAAATCTGGTGCGAAAACTTTATTTGTGGTATGTACCTTTGATATATGCGTAATGTATACCCACGTATAGTTTTCCCACTCTGTAGTTATGTCCTTGTAAAGTGATGAGGAGTAAACATTTAAGTATTAACATTATTAATGTAAATGTAGATATTTTGAAGCATTTGGTACAAAATACAAAATAAAGAATAAAAAAATAAAAAATAAATAGATGAAATAAGAATAAACACTATATATTAAACAATAATAATGTATATACATATAGACAATATATATTAAAAAATAAATAAATAAATAATAAATCTATATAGGTAGTTATGTATGATAAATAAAATTTACTGGTATGAAGAATATGTATAAATAAATTAGTCTTGAACTCATATATTTATGAATTGTTCAGTCCGTTCATAGTCCATTTTACCGAGAAACTCATCCAGTGCCCTTCTGCAAGCATGTCTTGTCATATCTTTTAAGGGTTTTACTTTACTTATACGATTGTACAATAGTGGAGCCAGGAAAAAGGAGAAACTTTGTGCAAATGTTGTTTTACAGGCTGGGACATCATACACCTCATGTGATCTTCTCGAAGATTTATTTATTGGCCTTTTTTTGATATGCTGTTTTAGCACTATACTCTGTATAAAAAGTTGACGAACATTTAAAACCTCAAATTCTTTGTATAGTTCAGTCGTGGGATACGTAAATTTTTTGAAGTTTATGACCTTTAGGATACATCGATGAACCCTTTCTATTTTTATGATATTACTTTTTCCAGCACCACCCCAAGCCGAAATACCATAAGAAAGTATAGATCGACACAATGTGAAGTAAACAGTTTTGTTAGTGGATTTGTCCTTTAAATTCCTAATCTTTTTGAAAATTGGTATGAGTTTGCGTATGCGAGTTTTTAAATTACTTATGTGCTGTTTCCAGTTCAAATTTTTATCAATGTCGATACCAAGATATTTAGTACTGTCCGTTGCGGACAACAAGAAACAATCACAATCATTGGTATTTTGACAATCAATGTCGTGAACCTTTAAGGCAAAATCGGTAGGCGGTTGTAGATTGTTTTTTATACTAAAAGTTATATATTTCGTTTTTGAGAGGTTTAGCGTCAGCAAATTGTAATCAAGCCATTTAATTATCTGTCGAAGACCCCGCTCGGCCTCCGCGGTCCCCGCTCGGAAGACCTCGCGAATATATAAAGATTATTAGTATATAAAATTGTAAGAAAGTGAATGAAAAATGAAAATGAAAGAAAACGAATCATTTGGGCGTGTTCTACAGTCGATGGCGAAACCAAAAATATAGTTTTTAGAATTGTCTGTTTGTCTTTATGTATGTTCGGGATGAACTCAAATAGTGCTGCATAGATTTACTTCAAATTTTGCATGAATATTACTAACAGGTCTGGTCAACATCAAGGCTACTTATTATGATGTTATCAACTACGGGGGAGGAGCTGTGAATCACTATTCCACGCGGACGAAGTCGCGGGCTCAGTTAGATTATAATATTAGTGTGACTAGGTGCTTCCGTGCGGTTCACCCGCTCTGCTCGGCCCGTATTGGCAGTAGCGTGATGTTTTATACCATATAGCCTTCCTCGATAAATAGACGAACTAACACAAACATATTTTTTCAAAACGAACCAGTAGTAGTTCCAGTCGTGTCCATTAGCGCGTTCAGAAAAACAAACAAACTATTCAGCCTTATATAATAAAAAAAGTATATAGTAGTAGTATAAGAACTATTATGTACAGCGGAAGAGTTTGTTTGTTTGTTTGAACGCGCTAATCTCCGTAACTACAAGTCTGATTTGAATAATTCTTTTGTGTTGGATAGCGCATTTATCGAGGATGGCTATAGGCTATAATACATTACACTACGACCAATAGGAGCTGAGCAGAGCGTGTGAAACCGCACGGAAGTAGCTAGTATAAGATAAGATTAGTAAAATAAATATAAGAATACACTTACTGGACACTTAAATAACCTCCCATAGCTCGCCATTGTATACCCAAACGGGTTAGCGTCCTTAAACACAACATCTTGTGCTACTAAATAATCATCATGTTTAAACATACCAATATAAAAGTCTCTGCATATTACAAACGGGATCCAAAAATGTAATATGAGACAAAGTATTTTCATTATATTGAAATTGATATACAAAATACTTTTTTTTAACATGCACCATAAGTGTTTCGTAATCAAATTCAATAATAATTGGAATGAAAATGTAAAAAACTTTATGAATTGATAAGAACGCACACACTAGTATAAAATAAATAAAAATGTCTTTTATTCCCTAGGCTATATTTATATTACAATTTTATTACAATTTTTTATATTTATTTAAGAACCTTACAGATAAAGGCCTCTTCCAATGATTGCTGTTTACTACGATTTTTAACCGATTTTACAAAAAGGAAGAGGTTATCAATTCGTCTGTATATTGTTTTAGACTGTTTCTATTGTAGCCCAATAATTTTTCTGATGTTATCATCCCAGTGCACAAAATATACCTTTGGGACGCTCGCCCAGTGGTCCATTCCAGAATATGGCCAGAATGATCTTTCTGTTATCTTTGAGTCTCGCTGAATGACTGGCCCATTTCTAAATTAATTTCAATGAATTATGTTCAATATAGGTACAATACCCCATACTTTGGCATGTTATTATTTTGTGTTTTGTTATAGTACTAAATTTCCAAGTTTTCTTTTTTAGCTTTAAAGACAATTTTATCGCTTTTGAGTATGTATTTACAGCTTCCGTAATTGACCCAAGTGTCACTTCACGTCTCCCAATTTCTAGCTTATCTTTTCTGAAATCTTTTTGATTGATTCTGTCTTTGTTGAAATAAGAATTATTCTTATACTCTTATATTGTCGCGGAGAATCTACCGGGTTACCGCGGCTCCGGCTCGACGTGCAGGAGAAGGAACGGGGTGGTTTTTAGTCAATAAGAGTCTGACACTCCCTCACGCCTCACCCAGGCGGGTCATAATTTTCCCAGTCATTCGATAATTTTCCCCCCTTAAAAACAAAATACTCTTATATTGGTTTTGCAATTGACGTTCCAGAGTCCCTGCCCCCCGGATGGAAGACAGAAATGTATGTATGAAACCAATTCGGTATCCTAAGTTCAACATAATATTCTACGCGCGCTGTCTTCAATTGAGGTTTGCTTAAGTACTCCTCCTCTGCCTAAGTATGCTTATTCGTCAGTCTCGATCACCATCGTCACCACGGCCAGCAATTCTTCTTTTATGTCATCGGCACTAGCAAATTTTATTATTTCGCACATTTATATCATTGCTACAAGATTCGAAATATCCTAGCACTTGAAATGAAATAAAAATCTAATAACCTTCCTCTGGGATCCAATATATTCTCATAAAAGTGCCGGCTAATAGTTATGAGAATGCTCGGCGAAATAATTAGGAACATGGCACTTAAAAGAATGGAATCGCCACTGCTGACAGTCATGAGTTTTCCTAAAATTCTTTGGAGCTTAATTAATTAGGTAATTTCTCGGTGAAACTACTAAATCTGCGAAGTTGTATAAGAGTTTTAACTCGTCGAGTACCGTCATCATAGACACAATTATAGAACAATAGGTTGCGGTCTCCGGTGACCGCTTGGTGTTTGACAGTTTAAAAGGAAAGCATTTTATTGTAGAACGAATATTTTCTTAAGTTATCGAGGTTTCGATGAAATAAAAAAAAGCTAGTGGTTCTTTGTACCCAAGTGTAGATAAAACTCAAATTGAAAAAGTTTATGAAATCGACTCAAATACTAATCGAGTAAAAAGCTGAAATTCAAATAACTGGTGGAATATGTCAATTTTTATCACTATTCTTACTACGGCATAATTCAAAACTTGCCAGGAACATAAACCTTCGAGACCGGAATACAAATTGCTAATAAGACACTTGATCATAGTTCAACCTTGCAAATCTCTGTGACACCATACACCATTCCTATCAAAATTTCCCTTTGGCAGGCGTTCGTCTCAATTCGATGCCTTCGTTAAATCCAGACGATATAATGCTGACGTCGATTCCACCTCATTTACCCCCAAAAGGGCTTCAAATAAATCCCTTTTTGACATTCTTTTTTATTCTTCGCGTCTGCGTAATAATAATTCTTGGAAACAGGACAGCTACCATATTTTATCGAAGATCAAGAATACGGACATATTTGAAGTTTCTTTTATAATGAAAAGTACTGCTAATGTTACAAAGGGTCTTGCATTGAAAACTGATTCTGCGATCAGTCAATTGGTTGTAGTTATATCATATTTTTTGCGTGATCGTTGAGTTTTAGATATTTTTTTGTCTTTTGCAATTACATAATATTTTATGTTAAGTTTAAAGGGTTCAAAACCTACCAACGGCAAGTACCAATGTGACTTTTTCCGAGTGATATATACTTTTTAAGATTATCTAGACACCGCTGACAAAAGGTGAAGGAAAACATCGTAAGGAAACTTGCTTATAATTTCTAATTATATGTTTGTAATCGCCAACCCGCATTGAGTAAGCGTGGTTAATGCTCAAACCTTCTCCGTGTGAGAAGAGTCTTTGCTCAACAGTGTGCATTTATAGGCTGTTGATGATGATAAATTATTTTATCTTACAAGAAATGATAGATAGTGAGATGTTTTATTAAGTATGTAAGTTTATGTTTTGTTAATATACATGTACATCATATTATATTTTTTTTCATATTAAATATTTTACTTCTCATTGCCGAACGGGAATGTGCTAAATAATAATTGCAATATATTTTTGAAAATTGTTAGATCAATTCTTTTTAGTCTTTTGTGCATTGAAACGAAACTAAAAGAGAATTTGCTTATAAAATAATGTAGCAACTAACTTATAACTGCTTGTATCAGGGTTTTGCTCGTAGGTATTTTGTGTAACATGATCGACAGTTTAATTTACTTGTCAGTTGCGCCTTTATGCAGAGTGATGTATCGGATACTAAACATTAGTTTGGTAACTGTGAAGTAGGAAAATTGAGCGGTGTTTTATTTTTGAACATTTTTTTGGGTTGAATTTGGTCAAGAAAATGCTATTGAATTGAGATATAAACCCTGATAGTAGACGATATAACTCAATTCATTTTTCATATCTTGTAGGAAATGCATGCTTAAAATTAAATCGTATAATCGTGTAATATAAACGTTTTTGGATAATAAATCTACATTACTCCAATTGACGCTTTTTAATTGACCAATTACCTCAAACGTATAAAAATTCATATATATAAATATGCTATTCTTCAGAAATATTAATATTTATAGATGAAAGAGAGCTTCCTCTTGTTTCTTTGAACCTATTCAAATTTACTTTTATTTCTGCAGAAACATTTCATTTAGACATACTAAACAGATCATGGTTTGATCGAAAAATTGTAAACATTTAGCAAAGGACTGCAATTATTCCATGTAGTTTTATCGAACAACAAACAAAGCAATAATTTTCAGTAGACAGAATTAATTTTCCTATAGGCTTTGTAAAATCACGCTTCGTTACAAGCTGTATAACACAATTTTAAAACTATTGGACGATAAAACCCATAAAATTCCATAGATCGGTGCAGTGGCGAATTCGATAGAATTTTTTAAAAGTTTTTGACAAACGTTATTTGCTTACAGGTTGAAAGCGGGCCTTTCGATGATTTTATTGTTTTACATGGCGCTAGAGGAAATTGTAGGTTTTTGGTGGAATCACTCCAGGGAATGTTCGTTTGGTAATTCAATTGTTTCTATTACACTATTATTTTTATCAAATACAATTTAAAAGTTGTGTTTCTTTTTCAATTTGTTTTCAATCGATATTAACTAGGTTCTACATTGGGTCTTTTATATTAAATTATTTTTTCCTTTTATTATAATTATAGAACCTAGTTAATATCGATATATTGATCGACTTAAAAGTCACAGCAAGCTTACAACAGAACTATTCAATACATAATACGTATCTGATATCCCAAATACACTTATTAAAAAAAGTATGGTGACATTATGGACCCAGCGACACTCCTTGAGGCATTCCAAACTTCACTACTATTAGTCAGAATAATTAGACCGATGTAGTAATCCTTACGCTCCTTCGATTAATAGATGGAGTAGGTATAATAATGTGAATTGCACAGTTAGGCGTTCATCATGCACTAAGTACCTAAGTAATTACTTTAGTATTCCACCTTATCAGATGCCTTAGGACACGTCGTCGATTGAAACATAGTGAAGTTGATTAATTAATATTGAGAAATACATTAGGTGCGAGTGTGCGGTTAATAATACACTACCATCCATGTATCTTATTTATTTACAAAGTAACGTACTATATAGTAATAGCTTCTGCCCTCAGCATCGCATGCGTACCCGTGGGATAAAAAGCCTGTGTGTGACCAAAATCTAATTCCTGTGAAAAATTTCACCCTGATCTCGTCTCCACAAGGTGGAGTGACAAACAAACACACAAACTCACAAACTTTCGCATTTATAATATTAGTAAGATTTATTTGTTTACTCAGTTGTTGGGAGTAACTTAATGAAAAAATAATAATCGTTTTATGTACTTTCGAGACAAAGTAGAGTTATAAAAGAATCGAGTACACTGAATATTGTATTGTTTCTATACTGTACATACATTCCGTGTCTAGATATTTCTTACTCTGATTTTGCGACTCTATTGTCCAGTAGAACAAATTGATTTTTATAGTATTTTCTATTGGGAAGATCATAATGGGTAGATTTTGGTCTGGAATAACAAATACACATAGGCTATGTTGACAATAGTTATGAACTACATTGTTTTGCTACGACGTATCAAGTAGATACAGCAACATCGAATATTTATTGAAACTATACATACATTAGTGAGGAAATGAATGTAATATATATTCGGTAAGCATGACCTAATTTATAAGTCCTAATTGATTGAATGTTACTTAGTCTTCCAAGTTAATTTGCAATTGTATCTCTTAATAATCAAAGGCTAAGTTGAGATGTTTATAATTAATTGTCATCCATTATTCCAGATTCCATTTGAAACCATTTTAGGCAAACCTAAGGCAATCAAGACAGTGAAAGATACTACAACAACAATAAGGAGACAATTGTAATTATAACAGGAGATAGTTATAATTATTCCCGGGTAAAGTATTCCAGGTTTTTTTTGAAATTTTCAGTAGCAGCACGGACTCATTGTTTATATGGCACTAGGCTCACCCTCTATTACATGGCACTCATAACATAAATAGTGAAAACATTCACAATGGCTCATAATGCCACTCGTAAAGTGCACCTCTGCCTTCCCTCGCGGATAGTGTGATGATATGTTTACAATTATATTTTCATCGCATAAATCTGTAACAACAGATGCACTCTGTTTCTGAACTGATCTGTTAATCATTTGAAAAACCAAAGTTCTAGTGACGAACACATGGTAAACCTGAATTCAGATTTGTAACTACCAAATAAACATCAACAAGCAGAAAGCCGTGCTTAATTCTTCAACGGTCCGTAATAGTTTTTAAAGTACTATGGGGATAACCCTTACTAGTTTCAAAACATCAGCGTAAGTGGGCTAAATGAGGGCAATATTCTACCGACATTACCCTTTACGGCGTCAGTGTCCGGATATGAAACTTTTCATAACCACTTAAATAAGTATGTATAGAAGACCCAGTTAATTATTTAAACGTAATGTTTGACCCCTCTACTGTAGGGAACTTTAATTATCTCGATTCCAACCCTCGTTTTAACGATCCCCAAGTGCGTAATTGCTTACGTAAGGGTGGGATGCGAAAAAGGCTAGTTTTCCGAATTAGGAGTGGAGTGAAGAAGGAATGACATTGCTCTCATAATTTTAGGGCGTGAATTTTCGCAAAAAAGTTTTCTTACGGTTTTTGGATACATAATATGATGTTTGTAAAAATGATTGTGTTAGTGGCAAAATAATAAAGTCCAAATTAATAAACTTGTATACTATTTTTTATAGAACTAGCTTCTGCCGGCGACTTCGTACGCGCAATCCCATTTTCTTCCGTTCCCGTAGGATTTTCAGGACTTTTCTGTCATAAGAACCTTCTCCTAATAATAACAAACACAACAAAATAAAATCAGCTAAATGGGTCTAGCCGTTGTCAAGTTATGGCGTGACAACGGGAAACTGGTTTCATTTTTACCTCTATATATATAGACTAGCTACTACCCGCGACTTCGTACGCGCAATCTCGAAAAAAATGTAGGAGTGGACTACCCCTAACATTTAGGGGGATGAAAAATAGATGTTGGCCGATTCTCATAGATACCACCATAAGCACAAAAAAATTCATCAAAATCGGTCAAGCCGTTTCGGAGGAATATGGCAACAAAACCTGGACACGAGAATTTTATATATTATGATTATTTTTAATTTAGGTATCTACAAAGTTCAAAAATACAGTAATCTTATTAGTTTGGGTGTTATATAATATTATTAGATTATTGTGTTTTTGACAATTATAAGGTTAGCTGATCAGGTTATGTCCATAAAGGTATATCATTACTTACTAGTACCTAATCTTGTTTTATTATAAACATCATCGGCAGAAAGACGCTCGACAATCATATGCATTTAGAAACCTAACTGGTAATTCAAAACACAATGAAAATGGGATGGCAGCACGCAATAATAGGTCCCCAAACTTATAAAATTAACCGTTATCAATCACACTTAAAGTAGGAATTTTCTATCATACTGTCACTGCGGACGATCGTATTTTAAACAGGACAATAGCTCCGATGACCACTTCCAGTGATCATGCCTTTTCTGGGTAAGGACTATGGTCCATTTGTCCCAGCCTCGTATCTGCTTTTGACCTTCTTTCTCCAGGCTTTACACAAAAGCCCTTGTTTTGTTTTGCGTGCCTTGATATTATTCCACCCTTTATCAACTTACCGGCTTTATGAAAACAGAACACCAGCTATTCTAAGTAAACCTTTCAAAAGTATTGGGGGCGTCTAAATAAACAGGCTCTATTATTGTCAATTGTTTGACAAATAAATGGCTGAAAACTGTTATTGGGGTTAAAGATGAACAAAGGTTGTGCCATTTCGATTTAGTTTATGGAGCAAAACGTAATATTAATTTGAAGTTGAATTTTAAAAGGTTAAAGCCGTTGGTATCTTGATAATGCTTGATGTCTCAATTTATTTGGCAGTTTTCCTTATTAACAAGACATACATAATATCTATGGTGGTTTTTCAACCAACTTCCCAAAAGGACGAAATTTTCAATTCATCCGATGTGTTTTTTTCTTTATTTATGTGCGTATGTACACCAATTACTTTGAGGTTTACTGACCAATTGGCGTGATCCTTTTTTTTATTTGATGCAGAATAACTGAAATTTGGTCCCATAAAAATTGTGACTTTGATTCAGTGGTTTTTCAAATTCAAATTCATTTATTCATTGTAGATCACAGGTAGATACATAGTATTATGCAACAGTATAGTTGTGATCATAATTTGGTTGAGCTCAGCTATGTCCTGCCTATTGGGCGTACAATAGTTGGGTACAATACAAGAAATTATTAGAGAAACTACATACCTATGTCATGTCAATAAATGGTTATGTCAAATATTTATTATGATTTATTTAGTAAAGTAAGTACAATAGGTAATACTGAACACGTCATGATTTTGGTATAGAATATTGTAGCAGGGATTTGTCAGTTAGGTAGGTAATCATTTATAGTATAATAAATAACATTTATTTACCAATAGGTCATGTAATTTCTTTTTAAATCTGGTTGTTTCTTTGACCTTTCTTATTTCTTTTTATTTTACTTACCTCTATAATAGTAACTTAGCTTTTTGGTCCTTATCTTTTGTTTATTTTTTGAATTTGGTTAATGCAGTTTTTTTTAAAAGTGTCTGCTGTAAAAAGTTGTATTGAATCCTTTTAAATAATCTGAAAATTCTGTGCCATTTAGAAACACAGCAATACTTCAACAGCATTGCACACACGAGGCCAACAAGAAGTGTAAATAACATTTCTAAACGCGACATTACGCTAAGCGCTTGAGCCGTAGCTATGCCAAATCTCTCGATATCAGTTGCTTATTCAATCGGTGCGATTTGAGCTAGCGAGCGAAAATACAGTTGGGTGCACTGAACAATTTACAATTCACTTGTGCCCGACTCTGTGCCGTGGGGACAATGGCTGTGTGTGATTTGAGGTTTGATTTTAGTCCAGCGCCAACTTGCCTCGTGTTGTTTGATTGAAAATTATTTCGGTGACTCGGTACTCTTTTGACTCGATTTTAATCGAGTTTTTATTTGGAATTGTTTAGGATGGTCCGTAAAATAATAAATTATGTTTTGAAATGAGAATTGAATTTATTTATTTATTCAGCACGCTCGTGTATATCATGGAATTGTTTTACGTTAACGTGAAAAATAATTGTTTAATAACAACTGCTATTCCATTTCTTATTTCAGAACAATGGATGGAAAATATAGCAGTGGAGTGAACTGAAACCATTCATTGATTAACTCCAGCACTTCAAGTCGATTGTGTTTAAACAAATATAATATTACGTAATATGTGTTGTTAGTTAAGGGATTACTATTGT
The DNA here is from genome assembly GCA_038387885.1 of Spodoptera picta. Taxonomy (NCBI): domain Eukaryota; kingdom Metazoa; phylum Arthropoda; class Insecta; order Lepidoptera; family Noctuidae; genus Spodoptera; species Spodoptera picta. Next base: position 975,487 of record JAZHFQ010000452.1, read on the forward strand.
AACTGCTAGCATCCAAAAGGCAGACAGACTTGATTCTTGATTCCGTTATTATTAAAAACTAGCTTCTATCAGCGGTTCCCGTGAGATAAAAATAGCCTATGTGCTATTGAAGACCATAATTTTCCCTGTTATAAATTTCATTCGGATCCCTTCAGCCGGTTTGATGTGATTAAACTATCAAAAACCAAGCGGTCACCGGTGACCGCAACCTATTGTTCTATAATTGTGTCTATAATGACGGTACTCGACGAGTTAAGTAAAAAAAACACCAACTAAAAACAAACGTGATGTTTTATTTAAACCATTCTGTTGTTGAAGAAATCAAGAAATGAGAAGAGAGAACTGATGTAAAATCTATCAAAGAAAATGACTTTGAGGGAGTAATCATTACACGCCACAAATCTCATGTCATTTGGTACATAAATGGACATCCACGCATCAGTCACTGCGGTAATTACAATTACATGTAATCGGACGGATTTACATGAAAACCAATTAAAATTATATACGCTCGAATGAACTTGAATGAGATGTTAATTAGAATAATTATGTAACTAGAATCGCATTAGGAAGGAAAATCACGTAATATCATTAGGAACACTATTATACTTATTAAATAACGTGATTATCATCGTCATCATATCAGCCATATAGCGTCTGGTGCTGAACATAGACTTTCCCTAAGCAGTCAGCTGCTTACAATGACTTCCAGATCAGTCTGGAAGTCATTTCTTGAAACTCATTTTAGAAATTGATTTGGGAAAACAGAGGTGAAACGTAACAGATAATTTAATTAACCAATTATCATTACAATAGCCATATTTAGACGCAGACATAAAAAGGGTGATAGGTACTTACAGGATGGAAGCTATAAATTTTTCTCAATACAAATATCTACAGTTCTAAGAATTTGCTCAAAAATACAATTCACTTGATCTAAATTCAGACTAAATTGTCATAGTAAGTGTGATAATCTCACTACCGTTGGAGGTGCACTATCAAATTGGGCATCAAATATACATACGTGCACCTGCCACGCCATTTTAGTTCTTATTGATATTGAAGATTCTATTTAAATTGGTACGTGTTCATCGTGTATGTCTATAATGGTTAGTTTCGTATGAAATACAAAATACGTTGACTTTGGAAGATAAAATTAGAACTGACATCATAGGTTGCAAAAAAAGTATATTCTATACTTCTTCACATTTCACTAAACAAAAACTACCTTAGAACAAAGTAAAACATTAATTACAATGAACTTCAAGAGAAAAGAGATCTTTGGTAAAGTAATCCCCAATGATATGATTTCAGGCAAAACGTCAAACCTAAATTGAAGACAAAAGATAATACTCAGTTGGCATCCATAAAAAGGCGGATTTGATTAATAGGTTTTTCGTCTGCGCTAGCCTAAATTGTTAATCAAGTAAATAGGTGGAAAATGGATAAATGAATCTCGAGACTAAGATTAACTAAACACGTTAATAAAATTATTGTTCTTGACAAGAGATTACAGTTAATTCTAACTTTATTATCACGGTTTTTGCAGGATCTAGTGTGAGATAGATGTTTTGGTTCGATTCTCGGTTTGAGCACGCTGTGTGTATCTTACTTATAACACTGTCTCTGAAGTATACGACCCACCTGATGGTATGTGGTTACCGTAACCTATGAACGTTTGCAACACTTAAAGCAATATAATATGCGCCTTGCTTTCCTTTAAAAAAATCTGTTTTCTCCTTTTTGAAACACCCCATATTGTAGCCTACTAGGAAAACCTCGGCATGGATTTCATTTCAGAAATAGAAAGCTCGTGGGAGGAAATTCCTCTGAAATCAAACTGTAAGCGACCATTTGGGCTTCAAATTCAAGGGTTACAACCCTTAGCCAAATTTTATACTAAAGGTACCTACGATGATAAAATCAAACAACTCGTGTTAAATTTCCCAACATAAACGTAAGTAACTCAAACTACTCAACTCAAATATCGTTGTCTAATCTTCCGAAAAATCCTAATATTCTTATATTGGTACCTCTTGAACCAAGGTCTGAGTAAACTCGACTCAATAAAGTACTTCGCAAGACAATTTATTATCCAATATCACTTTTCTTCTGTTCGTACAATGCGAATCTATAAATCAGAACGAATTGAACACCGCTTAAAACAAGACACATAAAATGGCGGACAATTAAACGTAATTTATTGGATTTACCGAACTTCTGTTCTGTGGGTACTTTTTGTGTGAATATTTTAATATTGAATAGTTAGCGATGCTTTCTAAGGTTGATGACGTTCCCAGAGTTTGTAGTTCACGTTTCATTTTGGATTAATTCATCCAGTTTATCTGCCTTTACATATTCTATATCAAAGTGGATAAAGATGATTTTTTGTGGAATAGGGGGCTAACGAGCAGACATATCACCGGTAAGTGATCAGTGCCACCCATAGACACCCGCTATACCAGAGGAGTGTGCTCCCGCGCGTGTACAGCATGCGCGCGGAGGCACGTCGCCGGGGCGAAACTCCGCTGCCGCGCCAGATAAGTGCGTGGCGGGATGAGCACCGGCGCGATCTCATGGCGGAATGGCAGCAACGACTGTCGCAACCGAGGGCTGGGCTCGCTGCCATCGCAGCGGTAAGTCCCCTCTTTGAGGAGTGGCTTGAGAGACGCTACTGCGTCCTCACCTACCGCCTGACGCAGGTCCTCACCGGACATGGGAGTTTCGGGAAGTACCTGTGTCAGTCACACTGTAGCGGAATGCCCTGCGTGGGTTGAGCACCGCCGTGCCCTCAGGGAAGTGATCGGTGATGGCGACCTCTCGCGTCCGGGCCTAGTGCAGGCCATGATGCGGATCGAGGGGGATTGGGAAGCCGTCTCCTACTTTTGCGAAGCAGTCATGCTAGCTAAGGAGGAGGCGGGACGCGTGAGGCAGCGAAGCGCTGCCTCCTCGCAACCCAGCCATCGCGAAGGACACACCGGGCGTCGTGGATCGCGGGACGATCTCCGGCCACCGTAAGCGCGGGCCTGCGGACGGCGAGCATGGGTGGCTCCCCGTCCGACCAGAAACAGACCCGAGCGTATGGCGCGTCGCGTTCCGCGCGCGCCTCAAAGAGCCATCAGACCACCACAGATGGGGCCCAATAGGGCCGATGCCGATTCGGAGTCGCGGAGAACCTAACGGGTAACCGGGGCTCCGGCTCGACGTGCAGGAGAAGGAACGGGGTGGTTTTTAGTAGTCATTCGATGATTTTCCCCCTTAAAAAAAAAAAATACCAGAAGAGTCACAGTTAAGTATGTTGCCGGCCTTTAAAAAGGAATACACCCTGTTCTTGAAAGTTAGCGATCTTCTAACTTTCAAGAACAGGGTGTATTCTATCGGTTTGGAAATACCGCTGACGACAGATAATTCCACAAATTTGCTGTCCGAAGCAGAAAGCTACGAGACAAGCGCACATATCAGTTTTCGGTACTAAAAAGCATTGAAGAAAAAAGTTCACCTTTACTAGGTCACAATACCACTTTATAATTATTACCTCTTGCATTCTATTTTATTACATCTATTTAATTTGAACTCCATTTGCATTAACACTCATTTTTTTTGTACAGCACAATAGCACTAAAACCTCATCTCTATACCCCTTATGTAATTGTCAGAGCAAAGCGCACTAAATAAACTTATTGCCCAAAGAATAAGCCGACCATTTCGGTTTAAAGCTCCACTGCAATCGTTAGAAGTTTTGGAATTCTGCCCATTTACTAAGATAAGATAAATGAAAACATGTAAATAAGTAGTATTCTTTACATTTTATTAGCATAGCTGAATAAACCATTCAAGTCTGCTTCAAGTTCGGTTGCAAGCCTATGAATATGCAGCTGTCGTGATCCTGGGAACTGAGATGGTAGATGAACCGTATGTTAATCAACTTGTTTGGATCATTCTGTTTCTATATATGACTGCCTGATATTTTATAGTGAGTCTATTCATTTCACCATAGTTATTACGTCATCGAAACACCGCTTAACTACGGAACTACTGCATCAAATCGGATAAATATTTTTGTTAAACTCGTCAAAAGTCAAGGTGGACAGCAAGATCTGTTATAAAATTTTTTTTTTGAGAATAATTTTACCCACAAGTCGTCTCTTGTTTTGTAGACAAAACTAGCAGTTTGATTATAGACATAGTCACACTTTTCGATTTTATAATACAACTCGCAATATGTAACATCAGAAAATATAGATAGATGTTTGCTTTATAAAACATAGATACAATAATCACGTAACAAACTGAGGTATGGTTCGACATAGCAGAAATCAATTCTTTTCTCTACATCGCTTACGTTCGCTGTTTCCCTGAACTAACCTCCACTACGTGCCCCGAGTGATAACTAACTAATATTATACAACTATTTCTTATCAAGGTTATGTTAGTGTATTTTTAGTACATATGTTCATATTATGTTCTTGAATATTTATTCATTTGTTTATCGATTAACACAGTATTTATTATTGTTTAAAAGAGTTTTGATTTTGAATTTTACTTTTAAATTTGTTTTTTTAAAGAAGGAAGATTGTACTGGCGTCTTCTGAAGGGATCTGTAGAAACTGATGAAATCATATTACACATCTGTTGATGTGTAGGCTGTTGCCTATAAATGCCCACTGCTGAACAAAGCCTCTTCTCACACGGGCGGCATTAATCACCACGCTTGCTCAATGCGGGTTGGCGATTTCAAACTTATAATTAGAAATTATAAGCTCTGGTTTCCTCACGATGTTTTCCATTACTGTTTGTCAGTGGTTTCAATATTTTTAGAGTATTGATATAGGTGCAACTTGTATATTTTATAATACAACATGAAACGATTTTGAACCCGTTTAAAATTCACTTAGATTAATTTTTTCTTTCTCCAAGTCATTCTACTATTACAATTCTTTTGAAGTAACACTTCGGTAACTATTTTACACTGTGACTCGTGGACTACACTCGCAAGGCACAGCTTAAACTGACATCTAAACTCTTAGATTTCTTTACTGAGTTATTTATTAGACTCGACTACAAAGAACGCTTGAGTTGTAAAAACTTTAATCTGAAACTACTAGGACTTTTTTTGTACGCCTGTACCTTTGTGTGTATTTTCAAGAGATTTCGTCTATCTGCTCATAATGAGATCGCCGTGTCATGTCGTTGCAATTTCTTGGTAGTGCTAAAGATTATTTGTTTTATTCTGGAAATTCTTTCAGAAGGTTTTGTTGTTTTTTTTTATAATTTATGGCTTCTGTCTCGTCCGGCGGTAAGTGATGATGCGGCCTACGATGGAACACGTCTGCTCATAAGCAACCTATCCAGTCAAACCTTGAAGACATCCAGGTTATATCCCTCAGGAAACATAGACTCTGGTAAAGAATTCCGTTCCTTAGCAGTAGTAACTCCTTGTTAGTAAGAGTACAGTGGTCTCATCTGATGATGATTCATACGCCTATTTCTCAACAAAGCTCATTCTCTTTAGAGGGGTTTTGTGGGAATATCCAGGTACCAGTAGGTTGGGATCACTATTAGGTCACCAACCGTTCGGCAGATTCTGCTGCTCATCCCTCAGTTGCTATAAGATGAATAACTATGGAAACACCTAAAAAAACCTTATTTAATCTCCACAAATCAGTAATTTGCTGTAACAAATGATACATTTCAAATAGTTCTCCTTCGTAACATAATTTCGATAGTGATCATTCATTTCTATTCGTCTTGACAGCCAAATAATCGCGGTAAGTTCCCTGACAAATGGTCGTCAATTTGTTTCGTCCCCAAAATTGTTTCAAATTAATGCAAGATCTAATGGAGGATTTCGGATATAGATAGTGTTTGTCCCGACCCTTGAACTTTAGATGTCGAACTACTAAATGAATTTTAGCTAAAGTTGTAATTGAGCATCAGGATAATTGAGAATCAGTGTGAATTTAGGAGAGAGAATCGATAACATAAATTGCGTTGTGAGATTGTTAAATATTGCAATTTTTTAATGGGACACCTTTCCACATCCGTCCATAACCGGTATGACTCCTGTTAGCCAGGTTTTACATTAGATATAACCATGAAACACTGGAACACTGAAGTTGGGCGCGTCCCAGGGACACGGATAACTGATTTGGATCCCGCGTAGAGGAGGAGAAAAAAAGTATAGTTTCCACTTCCCTTGGTGAATTTAAAGCAAAAGACAGAATGATTTAAGTCTTAGTGACTTAATATTGTATCTTGTCGGATCTATATATAAAAATATAATAAATAAAATATGATATAATTTCTTTTTGTTATGGCGTATATATGGCGACAGCTGGTGGTAAGCGTTGATGGAGATGGCCGGCGATGGAGCACAATTCTCTTTTCGTGACTTTTAAAAACTAGTACCCACATACATATATATTTCTGCAAAGTTTATGTTTAATATCATACTATTTTTTTTTTTTGGGACAAGCCCGCCACAACCTCCCAAAACCGCTGCAACTCCTGTAAGCCAGGATCTACAGTAGATACAACCATGAAAACACCGGAACACTGAAGTCCGGCGCGTCCCAGGGACATGAGTAACTGTCTTGGTTCCCGCAACGAAGTGAATCAGAAGATATTATAAGAGGAGAAGAAGAAAAATCTATGGTTTTCACTTCCCTCGGTGAATTACTGCAGGAGACAGAATGAATGAAGCCCAAAGAAGAGACTGTACAACTGGGTGAAGCCCAGTCGCCAAGCACCACGGAAATTTGACTAAAAACTAAGTGGGTCCTATGTGTGAGCTGTTATACTTGCTTCCAATAATAGGTATGGCAAAAACGCCTAAACGCACGGAAATTCGTTCTAGATTCCACAAGGTCCGTATAATAAACTACACCTGACGAAACAATTAAATTATTTAACATAGTGTTACGTTCATATTGCCAGAGATCACACTCCCAGAGTATGTGATGGGCCGACTGCTCGTATCGCAACTCCTCCGTCGAACATTGGCACCATGGGGAATCAATAAGTTCAAATGAGAACAATTTGCTTTTAAAGTTGCCGTGGCCAGTAAGAAATTGGGCAACACAGTGATCCACCTCCAACCATGTCCTCTCCAGCCGCTCATGCACGGATGGGAAGAACTGATACAGGTGGCGGCCCTTAATAGAAGATGCCCATCTACACTGCCATTCGGTTATAAGCTCGCCCCAAACGTCCGTCACTGGCTTAAACAATCTATCAATTTTATTTCTATCACGTTGTGCTAGAAAGCTTGCTGACAAATTAGGTCTCGCACTGTAGTACGTAGCAGCACGTCGTTGCACCTCAAAATCTACCGGAAGGACGCCTGCGAGCACAGGTAGGGCCTCAGTGCTAACCGTCCTATAGGCCTTACAGAGGAAAATCAAGGCTAGACGCTGGCCTTGGAGAAGTTTTCACCGTACCGCGCCTATTGTGGCCCTATCAGCCCAGACAGGTGCCCCGTAGCACACGCATCCTAGGTAAGTTGCTCCGTATATGATCCTAAGCGTAAGAAAAGAGAGACCCCAGGTGGCTTTGGAAATTCGCGTCAAAAATAACTTCTATGCGCATATAAGTTATTTTTGGCTTTCTGACTAATAGCCTTAATATGTTCAATGAAAGAAAAGATTTTTTCCAATATTAGACCATGGTAACAAACAGACTCCTTTCGTTTTACGGAAACATTGTTAAATTTAATAGACGGCCATGACTTTAGATTTCCTTTAAGCAATAGCTGGTAAGTTTTATGGGGTGCAAAAGTCAAGCGATTTCGTTCGCCCCATCGCGAGATCCTACTGAGACAGTCTTTAGCCAAATACTCCAGTCCGGCGCGGGTATTTGATTGTACTAGCAAAAGGCCATCATCCGCATATCCAGTCAAAGTACAGCCACAAGGAAGGGGAATCGCGAGCAAATCATCAAATCCTAAATTCCACAAATACGGGCCAATAACGGAGCCCTGAGGACATCCCATTGATAACGACTTCGACCGAGAACAATGACCAAGCTTCAGTTTAACGGAACCGTGAAGGAAATAACTAATCATACTATCTATATCTATAAGAGAACCACGACTCAACACTTACTGTTAATCTTTAATTCAATTATTAACTTAGGTTATCGCAATTAAAATTGAACCTACAGGCTAGTCCAACTAGAAACTAAATGACAACGTTAAACGTTTTAAAAAATAGATAAAAACCTCCTATCTACGTTAATAACTCGTAAATCTTGTTCCAGTGTTCGCACCATTAAAAATCTGTCGAAGCTACGTAATGGCGTTGGGATGCAGTGAGCAATTACTGTCACTCACTTCAGTGCATCCAGTCTCAGCGAAATTCGATATATCTATTCGTTCGAATTAGCTTTAAAGTAAGTCTTCTTCAAATTTGTTATTGAAGATGTTTTGAGTTCATTTCTACACTTGATTTGTTTTGTATCGTACCAATAACATCTCTATAATTATGTTATTTACAATAGAATATCAACATTGTTATTTTCATGTCTTGTATTGTTTGATTATTTTCTGTTTTAGACAGAATATTTCCTAAGGTTGTATGTTTCTTTTTTCACTTGTAGGCTTTTATATGATTTTATGATTGGTAATTGCTCTGCTACCAATCGACCAATGAGTCGATTCATTAGGACCTGGATCGGGACTATCTGGACACGTAACAAATACTGCTACTTCAGGCTTTAATATAACGTTATTTTCTCCACAATTATGTAAATTTATCTAACTAACCATTAGAGCATTGCCATAATGTCCCAGCATATGTAATATGTGTCTCAGTTTCATTGCAGCCTATCTTTGGTCCTGGATATTTACGGACACAATCATTAGTGTTACTATTGGAAACGTTTCCTATAGCCATTATCTCCCTAGCTAGTTATAATAATTGCATAATATTTACTGAGTTTATTGGCCACGGTCGGACTGCGATAACGTGCATAAAGTTGAATGGGTTATACCATTTACATAAACGATTGGAAAAACAGTATGATTGAGCCCGTTTAATGTATTGGTGCTACATTTTTCCTTGACGTCTTTTCCAAATGTTTTCTTTTTGTTTCTTTTATTATGTTGCAGGGGTGTCTCGGTAGGGGGTACAAAAACGAATGCAGCAGTTTTCAAAATCCAAAATACGATTCAGCAAGTTTAGAAAAAGAAAAGAAATTATTCACATTGATAGACTGAACATCATCAGACTAAACTAAACTAGAGCTTTATAGGAAAAGTTGTGCATATATGGCGCCGCTCATATTTAACTGTCTACCCCGAGGAATTAGCGAGCTGCCATATAAACCGTTTTGTCGTGCCTTACAAAAGTGGTTGGTTCAGGAGAGTTTTTATTCTACCCGAGACTTCCTAAGTAACAGCAGCTGTAGGTATGCAGCTTTTTAAATCATTGTATCATCGTGCTAATCAGTGCCTCCATGTTTTTTGACCAAAATTAATTATAAATTTCTCACCTGACTTCCTGTTTTGCTATGACAATTAATTTATTGACTTTTTAGTATATTAAAATTTGACTACAATATCTGATACATAATTTCTTCATGACATCTTAATTTTATTGACATTCCTAATTTATCTTCTGACTTTACCTGTTTTAATTTATTTGAATTGTTATCAATAATAATAATACTAATTTTAATATAATTGTTCTTTAATTAGACATAAATTAATACTGTTATTACAATTTTATATTTCTACACCGGTAACGGTAGTATGTGTGGAACTTTGTTAATTTTAAGATCTGTGTGCACCATGTACTGAGTAATAAATGACATTCATTCATTCATTCATTCATTCATTCATTCATTCATTCATCAGTCTATAAGTGGCCACTGCTGACCATAGGCCTCTTCTCACATCTACCTCTAGAAGGTTTGGGCGTTAATCACCACGCTTACTCAATGCGGGTTGGCTAAACTGAATAAAGTAACATTAAATTAGTGGTAAGAAAAGCGAACGAAATAAATAGATCTCTGTAGCAAACTTTTTGAATAAAAATTATTTACTTAGATATTAGCCGGGGCTATTACAGAAAGTAAATAAATCGAAATCCACCATCGCGGAACAATATTTTATTTGCCGATGAAATTCGCGCAAAACTTCACAGCTTGCAAAAAATTGTATCAGCTGTTCATAAAAACCGGGGCCTTATTGGAAAAAAGTGTACAATAAATCAATCTAAAAAGTATACTCATTTGTTTCTAGGCGTATTGAAATTTTGCGAGCCAAACCGTATTGTTGTGTACTGGGCCCTTTGTTTAAAAAAGTTTTGTTGATCCAACTTTTTTACTTTTTAAAATTCTCGTTAAAACTATCCAGAGAGCGATCAATGATGTTTTCGATATAGTTTTTAGATTTGTGTAAATATTCTGGTATGGTAATTAATTTTTTGGATGTTTGGAGAGGATGTTGCCCGTATCGGATATTTTTGATTTCTTCGTTATTTTATGTTATACATTTGCTTTTCCCTTCAGTCGTCAGTTACCAATCACTTTGTTAGCTTTTACAAAACTTTTAGAACTGAACCATGCTGCATAAGGGTAACTACAGATTTTTATACACTCATACAATCAAAATATACAGTCATGTTTTTTTTATGGCATAAGCCGGTAAACGAACAGACAGATCACCTGATGGTAAGCAATTGGCGTCGCCCATGGACACCTGGAACACCAGAAGCGTTACACATGCGTTACCGGCCTTTTGGGGATTAGGAGTTTGAGGATCGTTGGGGATTCAGGGATTGGGGAGATTGGGGAAGAAGAGGGTAATTGGGCCTCCGGTAACCTCACTCACATGACGAAACACAACGCAAGCGTTGCTTCACGTCAGTTTTCTGTGAGGCCGTGGTATCACTCTGGTCGAGCCGGCCCATTCGGCCCATTTTATATCAACATGACTGTATAAAAATAAATATATTTTTCTAAAACAATTATTGTCTAGTATCAAAGCACCTATTTAACTTTCCAATATGGCCGCACGTTTCCGAAAACGGACGTCCTGACTTTTCCAATTCACTATTGCAACTAATTAAAACTTTAGTTTAATCCGAGATTCCCATTATACTTTCAGAAACGGCGACGGGTTAACCTAGAACTGCGAGGAGGGTGATCTCATTGGCTACTTTTACACCGTAATGTAATTTTGTTATTGCCGTAGTTTGCGTTGATTGCCAGTGCGGGTTTTCAATATGGGGTCTTTGGAGATAATGTATTGGAGTATGCATGGCTTTAGTTCCAATGTAATGAGGGCGCAAACTGGACAGAACAACTGTTGATGATAAAGGAATTTTTTTTGTCAAAAATGTCATTTAGTGGTCCGATACCAGAGATGCGATTTTGATACTTCGTGCAAAATAAACATTATTTATAACGATAATTTCAGTAAACAAAATATAGTAGAGACTAGATATTCTAATATTATCTATTTAGTTTAATTTGTTGTAATACCATAACAAAGAATTTTTAATTCTTGTATTTTGTTCACCATTTTTTTGTGCATATCCATTAGAATGATTCATCATAGGTTAATTTTAAGAGACTTTCTATGCTTTCATCCAACGATTCGGTGTGTAAGGCATTCTAAATCCAACATACTAAAGCGAACAGCAGGACTTAAATGGTTTTCTCTTTGTCAAGCCAATTTAGTAATGTGCTTATTTTCACCAGTCGACTTCTGATTGTAAATTCATTTGTTAAAAGCATTTAGACTATTGTAACTATGGAATCCAGAAGTGTCTTTAATGACTTTAAACTATCGTGGCAAAGACTCAAATATACTCCTGAAAATTGCATCTTATTCAGTTTAGTTAAAGCTGAAACTTGAAGAACGGTTCGTGGAAAAGTTTTGAAATGTTTTCTTAGTTGCTAAGACAATTTTCTTTGAATATGGTAGCAAGAAGAATGAGAAAGCTCTTTTCAAGATGTGAAAGTAATATAGTCTGTGACTCAGTGAGTATTACGTTGCCTCGTTTTAATCAAGTTTCCTTCGGCTTTTATTAAAAACGAAATTTGTATGCAAATTTTGTGTAACACTTTTCTGTTATTTTTTTGTGATTGAGAATATGATCAGCATTATACCTTAAAGTCAGTGTAGACAAAAGTATAAACATACATCAAGCCTCATTCCTAACTTCATCCTCCTTATAATTGTAGTCCAATATTTATTCAGCGAATTGAAACGATGACTTCTTATAATACAACTAGCATATATCAATAGAATCTTGTTAGCAAATAAATCTTTAAAAACTTTTACAACCTCAACCTCAAAATTCCAACTGCTACAGGCACAATGCAAATAAAAAAAAAACACGATCGCTATTCTCGTTCGAAATTCAAAAGTGGTGCGCTAGTAGCAAAAGTTCAGTTGTTATGAACGTACGTGCCTCTCCATACTTTGTGGTGGATGCTCATAATAACTGAGTAAACGGTGAGTAACACCAGTAAATCCAGATACATGATGTTAGCCAGTAAATGTACTATGTATGTTAAGGGAAATTTTACTTAATTTTACGTAGTTACGTACGTAGTAGTAGTACGAACATTTTACATAATTACATTCTTTTTAATGCTTTTAAACAATTGCTGAACCTGTACCAAGCACAAATTTCCTGTATGGAGTACTGCTCTCATCTTTGGGACGGCTCGGCTAAATATCAGCTGGACGCGTTAGAGCACATTGAGAGGCGTGTCAAGAGGCTCATCAACGATGATGCGCTTGTGGAGGCCCGGCTTCAAAGCCTCGAACACAGGCATAAGTTGTAAGCCTTTTGAAGTAAATGTGCTGGGGAATTGCACAACTTGATACCTCCTAGTTCTTTCCATCATCGTACCACAAGACAATCGGCGAAGCGTCACTGATTCATGGTAGATGTCTCACCCACACGCACGAAGCGCTTCGCATCGAGCTTCCTTGTGGGTACTGCTAAAGAGAGGAATTCTTTGCCAGAGTCTGTATTTCCTGAAGGGAGCCAGACCCGCGTGAATAGGTTGCTTAGTAGACGACGTGCTTCATCGTATACCGCATTATCGCTTACCACCAGGCGAGATAATGGTCAAACGTCGGCCCATCAAATATAAAAAAAAAACACTTATTGTTGATTTTATGATTAAAACAATCTAAAGAACACGATTAGTAGTAGATATAGGTAGTTATCGGTCATTTACTTTATTTTCAGATTTAGCGATTACGTCGCATTTATTCAGTATATTTTTTTTTGCTTATGGATTGTTTATTTTGTGTAACTAGCTTCTGCCCACGGCTTCACCCCCGTTTTCGTGGGAAATGGGATAAATAGGAGCCTACGTGTCATTTTTAAACATTATCTATCCCTGTTTTTTATAATAACTGTCCTGAGACATACAAATTAAATAAAACTCGCGGGTTACTCATGTGAATATACTGAGAATAGCTCTACTAGTTTCAAACCACATAGGGGTTCTTCCTCACGAGCAGCGTGCGCGGTCGCGGCGATGTCGCGCAGCTTGCTCATATATCCGTATGAGTAACCCGCGAGTTTTGGTTAATTATTTTTCCTGTTCTGAATTTTATGCCGATCCCTTCAGCCGTTTTGTTGTGATTGAGTAATAAGCATACAAACATACAGACAAACACACAAACTTTCGTGTTTATATTATAATTAAAATAAATGAACTCTTATTCCTATTATTGTATCTACTTTCTAATAAAAATGTCATCGTTAGGTTGCCATGCATGTTGTGACACCTTAAAATGTTGTACATTTAAAATTAATTATTATGTAAGTGCTTAGATATAAGAAATAACGTAATAACTACTGGTAAATAATTTATAATTTGAAAATTATAAATAACTAAAGTGTATATTTATTTATATATAAATATACACTTTAGTTATAAATCTCGTTAAAATAAAATGAATGTAACTTCTTACCGCACTAGAGGATTTTGTCATATGTATCATAGAATATAAGGAACCTTTGTATCTCATTTTAAGTGAACAATGTATCTGTTCGTATGAGAAATAAATTCTTTAAACCCATAATTTGGACAACCTCATTGGCCGAGACTTGCGACCGCAAGTGCGACTGCCGGGCAAGGGATCTCGAATTCCACTACCAGGTCGGTTTAAGTACTACTGGGTTTTAAAAAAATATCAGTAGTAGCACGGAGTCTGCAATTGTACCTGGTATAATATGACAGTAGGCTCATCCCCTATTACATGGGACTCAGGACTCATAACATGAATAGTGAAAAGTGGGTGTTACTTCTGTGTGCACCTCTGCCCTTCGGGAATAAAAGGCGTGATGTTATGTTATGTACCTCTAATGTGTATTTTTCTATTCGTAATTAACACTGCAGATTTTACATGAAGCTAAAATAACTGGTTTATTGTATTCCCTTTATGCTAATCAAACAAAAAGGGACCAGCTTAAAGAATGCACAATATTTTACATATTTGAAAGGTTTCCTCCTAATTCGCAAATGTATTTCGATGATGTTTGTTTTCCTTTCACCCTTCCATGCAAATTGGTGAAAACACCTTTAACTCGTCGAGTACCGGTTTTGTAGACACAATTATAGAACAATAGGTTGCGGTCACCGGTGACCGCTTGGTGTATGACAGTTTAAAGCAGTGCGGTGTAACCCACTTTTATTTGTTGATTTAAAAAAAGAACAGATGTCGTTATTTCTTGTTTGTTACTTACTATAATAACTTGCGAATGGTCACGTTTATTCTTAATGAAGAATGCTTTATTGAATAAATTAATATTATATCAAGTCATATGTCATTACGTAGCAGGAGAATTGTACCTACGTAAAATATGAGCAAACGTAGAGAAAGGAATTGGAAAACGATGTATAGAGATATATAAGACCTTTTATAAGTTACAATACAAAATAAAACAGAAAAAAATATAAAAATAGTGCACTTATATTAGAGGTATAATACAAAATCAGGTTATAACAAAATTATTACAAAATCTTTCACATATTTTCTCATGCATTGAATATTACTTAACCTAAGGGTGCGTCCACATATGGCGAATGCGCCGCGACGCAATCACTGCTATGATTTGGTGCTCAACTCATAGATTGTTCATATACATAATAATCAATTTATAAGCACGCGCGTAGCTCGAGGGTGAATCTCGGCGCGGTGCATTCGCGGAGCATTCGTCAGATGTAGACGCACCGTAACAAAAATCTAACAATACTGTTCCCTTAAAACTCGTTTCAAAAGCTTTCCAGAAGGATTCTTTGGTAAGGCATCTAAGAAGACGACATCTCTTATTCTTTTATACTCTGCTACTCTCTCCGAAACAAATGACGTCACTTCATTGGCTTCTACTTTAACTCCATCTTTTAGCACTACAAAGGCTTTAGGAACTTCCCCAAATCTTGAATCTGGTATACCAAGGACTGCAGCATCAACTACGTCTGGATGTTCTTTTAATACGTTTTCTAATTCTGCTGGTGGTACTTGATAGCCTTTTACCTGTAAAAAACATTATTAAGGTGAGTGACGTCTTGTGTTCGATTATTAAGGGCTCCGTTCGAGGTCGAAACTAATTGGCCATTCCCTTAATACATACGTGGGCGTTTAAAAAGAGGGCCGACGTTATCTGAAATGTTAGTATGTTAGGTGTTCGATTATTAACAATAAATAATTGTTATCTGTAAGAAATTGTTAGACATTGACCAATTTTTATCGCTCACATTTATCTGAGCAAATCAAGTTATTTATATACTACCTACTATTATACATTTAAAAAAATACTACTAACTACATTTAAAAAAAGCGACTTCACCCCTTTTTTGAAGTCGGTTATTTAATATAATAACATCTTTTCCTATAAACATTTTACAAAATCGGTTCAACCAATTGCGAGATAATCACGGACACACAAAAACATTTTTAGAAGTCGGTTAAAATGTAACATCGACCTTTTTTATTTCAAAAAGAATGCTAAAATGGAAGTTACTGGGATTCTCCTCGTTCCCTTTAATGAATGACGTTCCCATATCAATTTATTTCTTAATGTATGTTTATAGGACCCAATACACAAGGGTGGTACACAGTTGGACTCCTAATTCCCTAACTCTATTCATTATATTATTACTCTACTTAGCTCTACTAGTTTCGAGTCACAGAGAGATTCTTCTTTATGAGCCACGTGCTCGGTCGCGGCAATGTCGCGCAACCTCGTAATTTTTAATTAATTTAGTAGACATATTTTTAACATAACATAACATTACGCCTTTTATCCCCGAAGGGGTAGGCAGAGGTGCACACAGAAGTAACACCCACTTTTCACTATTGCCATGTATCTGGCACATTTCTAGACTCCGTGCTACTACTGAGATTTTTTTTTAAAAACCCAGTAATACTTTGCCCGACCCGGGAATCGAACCCGAGGTCCGGCAATATACATAATATATTTATATAATAACTATCGTCTCATGATAGTTTTACTTCTCTTATAAATATTTGTGAATAATACCTTAATAAGTTCTTTAAGTCGATCACTAATAGTGACTGCCCCATTTTCATCAAGACTTCCGAGATCTCCAGTTTTGAACCAGCCATCTTCTGTAATAACTGCTTTTGTAGCTTCTGGGTTATTTCTATAGCCTTTCATAACTTGAGGACCACGAATATGGAGTTCACCCAACTGAAATAATAACATTCATATAGGTATTAACAATGTGTTTAAAGATGTTAAAGATGTTGATGAATGAGCTCTGTGTTTCCAGTTTTAGCAGTTGTATGTAATAATCAAAATGATTTGTAATATTTTTTTTATTTTATGCTTTGATATTATCGATCATAGTGACTATCAATAATTGTAATTTTAAAATGCCTATCGAGCGATTTTTAATTTTGTTCTTTATCTACAATCGAAAAGTTCTGCCATTTGAAGACAAAAATTATCAACGTATGTATGATACTTTATTTGATTGTTACATTTAATAATGTAATTCAGTATTTTTAACATTTTATTATGTAGATAGTATTTTTATCTCGTTGGCAAGCGATTACTAAGTATTTTCATTTAGGATTTAAATTTTTATGCTCTAAGTGTTTAAGATATGTTGGTAGCGCAATGTAAATATGGTGCCATTTTTTATAATATATGTATATTAATATTTTATTGTAATGATAGCATATACTGTTCTCATGCAATCAATGCATGCAATCTTTTGGATATTACTTTATTGCTTTAATAAAGTATATGGCTACAAAAATTATTTCGAAAGCCCTTTTAATTCAAATTATTTGCGTAGTAACACAAACCTTAAACACTTTTAATTAAAGTCGAGTTTTATGATTGTGCGTTACCTGATTTGGTCCCAGCACACGTTGATCTTGATCTACGATCCTTAATTCGGTGCTAGATATGCCACATCCAGCCTTTGAGTAGTCTTTAGAGCCCGGAGGCATGCATGTAGCTAGGGGTCCTACTTCTGTCAAACCGTATAATTGCAAGAAGTCCATTTCATGCTGGAAATATATGAACCAAGAATTACATAATTATTATAGATAAAAATATTTGACTACCTCGTTGGACGAGTGGTCGCAAGTGCGGCTGCCGGGCTAGGAGTCTCAGGATCGATTCCCTGTCCGGGCAAAGTATTATTGGGTTTTAAAAAAAAATATCAGCACTTAGTCTAGAAATATGCTCGGTATAAGGCAATAGGCTCAGCCCTTATTACATGGGACTCATAACATAAATAGTGAAAAGTGGATGTTACATTGTACAGTGGCATTATAATGTCGGAATACTGAAACGTTACTCAATTTTAAGTCGCACTTAAGTATAGTTCTATCTCTACAAATTCTTTGTAAAATGACAGAGATAGCACGATATTTGAGCACGACTTAAAATTGAGTAACGTTTCAGTATTCCGGCATTAGTGCCCTAATGTGCACTCGGGGATAAAAGGCGTGATGTTATGTCATGTAAGAATATTTAACTCAGGAATTTAAAATGAGTATATCAGAATGATAGTTTTTTTTTATAATTTGCTAGAAGTATGATTTGTCTTACTTGTATTCTTATGTCATAAAATAGTTTAGGCATAGGACATTTTGCTAGTCTTAAATAAAAAAATCACAACTTATACTATTTGTCTAAATGTTATCTAACATAAGTCAAAATTGCAGAAGCAGTAAGAAAAGAAAAGTTTATATAGGTAAAAAGAGAACAAGACTGGATGGTAAAACCATGAAATATCCAAAAAGACCCAACGTTAAAAACTAGAGAGAATGCTGAATAAGTAGACAAACACATACATAACATTACGCCTTATTATCCCCGAAGGGGTAGGCAGAGGTGCACATTACGGCACTTAATGCCACTGTACAATGTAACACCCACTTTTCACTATTTATGTTACGAGTCCCATGTAATAGGGGGTGAGCCTATTGCCATATACCGGGCACATTTCCAGACTCCGTGCTACTACTGAGATTTTTAAAAACCCAGTAATACTTTGCCCGACCCGGAAATCGAACCCGAGACCCCTTGCCCGGCAGTCGCACTTGCGACGAGTGGTCGAGTGGCCAACGAGGCAGTCAGTAAGTAGACAAAATGTGTACAAAATGTCATGTACAATAAAGTATATATACATACGTATAACAAAGCGAGTGATATCAAAACAGTTTTAGATTAAATGCAGTTTTTTTACATCGCAGGTACTATAAAGACAACTATAGCTTTTACAATCGATTCAAAAAAAGTAGGAGTTTTTATGAGAATGAACTTCGAAGAGGATATAGAGAATGTGATGAATCCATGAAAAAAATGAAAATTGAAGCCTCCGGCAAAAGCCAGATTTTCAATCATGAAATATTTTAAATGTTTGTGTGTGGGGTACAAACGGGTATCCGTATAAAGCTGTAAATAACGCGGCCTAATAAAAAAACCCTCTGAATATTAAATATATAACGTTTCATGTTAAAATAAAAAATAAAGCATTCAGGAGAAAATAAAACTCAATCAACAAAAAAGGAATTTGAAGGATATTAATGTTGCTAAGTTTCAACTAATTTTATTATGCAAAACAACTTTGGATTATTTTTGTTTTCACCATTTATCTTCAGGAGAATGGCTCCGTGAGGATTTCTTTATTTTTATTTTTGAATTATTTGCTAAAGCTGTTTATATTAATGGAGGCTTAATATTTAAAGTTGTTGGATTTTACGGGTCAGTTGGTTTGTAAAAGTAATAACATCACGGTTTTACTCCCTGAGGAACGGGTAGACTTATATTTAATGCTCATTTTCATTGGTTGTGTTTCGAATTCTATAATCACTTGAGGACAAAGGCAAACATTCTATTATGAAGTCTAATAAATTAGTAAACAGTTCTTACTTAACGTTGTTGACATTCGGGTTAAGGAAATATAGCGATCACTACAAAAGAGAAAAATATAATGCCCTAGCCTAGAAACAGTTTTTTTTATATACCTCTATATTTCATGGGCAAACGTTTGGCCAATCTCGCCGGATGGTAAGCGATGACGCGTCACGTCTGCCCATAAACAACCTATTCACTCAGACCTTGAAGACACCCAGGTCATACTCTTCAGGAAATACAGATTCTGACAAAGAATTCCATTCTTCAGCAGTACGTAGTAAGCTCAATGCGAAGCGCTTAGTGCATGTGGGTGGGACATCTACCATCAACACCTCAGACCAGTTTTTGCTTTACTTTGCTATTATAACATAACTTCACGCCTTTTATCCCCAAAGGGGTAGGCAGAAGTGTACATTACGGCACTTAATGCCACTGTATAATGTAACACCCACTTTTCACAATTTATGTCATGAGTCCCATGTAATAGGCCTGCTTCGTTGGCCGAGTAGTCGCAAGTGTGACTGCCAGGCAAGGGGTCTCGGGTTCAATTTCCGGGTCGTGCAAAGTACTACTGGGTTTTTAAAATTCTCAGTAGTAGCACGGACTCTGAAGTTGCGCCCGGTATATGGCAATTGGCTCACTTTGCTATTATAAGTACTGACAATTTCAATAAAATTAATATTGATTTTATTAAAAAAATTCTATTGTTCGTAAATAATGAGAATTGGAAAGTAATTGTTTGAAGCAACACTTCAACTTGAACGCAGTTAAATAAGTACGTCGAGTTGAGGTCGAGAGTCATTTTCCATTAATAAACAAAACGATGAAGGTAGAACCTTTTCAAATATTATTTGCGTTAACTGAACAGGAGTTTATGTTTCAAAGTACCTCATTGAGGAACGGGAACGGGATTGCGCGTGCGAAGTCGCGGGCAGAAGCTAGTCTAATGATAAATATTGATACATTGGAGTAGGTTGATGTGGCTGGCTACTGTATATAAAGGATTATCATATCATTGTCAAATTATTCATTTAATATTATTATCGGCCATAAGATAAATGCCGAACATAGGCCATAACAATGGCAATCGTCTGCCAGTTTTAAAATACTATTATGATATTATGTTCGAATTATTTTGGTTACGAGATCCTGCGGTACGTTTAAAAAAATGAATAAAATGAAGTTTTTAATCAAACATTAGGCAGTAATATGAACAATTTACACAGAGAGGGAAGTTAAAGTTCAACTATAGTTTCTATAATAACAAATAAGTAAATAATACTCGAAAAAAATCACCTTGACTTTGTCTAAAATTCTTGTGACGTCTGTTCTTGGTAGTGGTGCAGCTCCGCAGGTTATAGTCCTTAGTGATGTTAAATGATCCGCTGTTACCCCAGGATGTGAACCAAGAAATAATACTGAAAACAATATAAAATTGAGTGAACTAAATACACGAGTCGACTATTAAGGATAACAAGTAGATGACACTACTAAAACGATGGACTGAATAAATTAATACAATATTAAACTTCAATATTTATACATTTTTACAAAAATCTAAGTCAGCAGATGTGAATTTGATATATAACACGTAACAGTAATAACAAAATAAAAAGTACATAGTAGTTCAATATCATAGTGTACAGTCTCAAAGAGACAAATAAGCTTACCTAAGGGAGGGGCTGCACATAACAAATTTATTTTGTAGTTTTTCATCGTATCTATGAAAGTATTTGGCTGGAACTTAGATAGTGTCACATTTTTCAATCCCGCTGACAACTTATGCAATAAAATCACTGAAAGACCATAGCTATGGTAAAAGGGTAACAGTCCTAAAGTTACATCCTGATGTGACTCTGAAATGGAAATTGAAATCATAAGGTGACATTAAAAATCATAATAGTGACTGGATAGATAAAACATCAAAAACATAAACATAGGATGGTAATGTAACTGATAGTTTATATTTATCGACCTTTAAAAACCCAATATTATCAAGCATTACATCTCAGCTTCGTTATTCAATAAACTCATTGCAAATTGTAATTATTATAATCTTTTTATCATAATAACTTATGATTAGACTTACTAGTTGTTTCTTGATGGACACGCATAGTGTCAACGTCTTGTTGCACAAAATTAGCAACGAGATTTCTATTGCTCAGTTCAACGCCTTTTGGAAGACCAGTTGTACCACTAGAATATGGTAATAACGCTACATCTTCAGGCGTCCTAGAAACATCTTTAAGTACACTATGATCAACGTTGTCAGCTAAAAACCATTCCTGGAATGAAATAGTATTATCTGGAAGAGCACCATCAGGGTTTTTTAAAACAATGATCGGTATATCTTTCTTAGTTAATCGCAAAGCTTCCTTTAAAACCGGTACAGTCTCTGGAACTCCTACCAGGACTTTTGGCTCTGCTTGCTTTATTTGACGTTCCACTTCATCTATAATGAAATGTTCTTATTAATAGTGATCACGAATGTATATAAGAATTATCTTTATGCGTCAATGACACATATCGTTGATATAATGTAGGATTAGCAGACCTTTAGCGGCCTAATGAATCAAGTACCTAGATAATTGTATATGATATATTGTTATCAATGCTTATCGAAATATGAGGACTGGGTTCACAAATTAGATATTGGATTAGGAGTTTGATAACCAGACAAATATCTACACAATTTTCTTCCATTGTTCAGCTTTACAATGAGTCCAGCAAATGTCATTACATAGGATTCGTTGTCTTGTATTTGTATTTTGAACTTACATGGAGTATAAATAGGGTTGGCAGTAGTGACTTCAGCTCCGGCTTCTAATACTCCTAGTAGAGCGATGGCATACTCAGGATAATTCGACATCATCAAACACACGGTATCTCCATCTCTTATTTTTATCTGTGTCCGCAATTTTGCGGCAAAATTCCTCGAGTATTTGTACAAGTCATGGAACGTGTATGATCTGTTTGTTGTTGCACACACCTGAAATTGGTTTTATTAGAGTGAGATTAAAATTCATTATGCTGTAGGTCATTCTGGAATTGGCTTTGTTAAAGATAGTAACGTTTTGATAAGTAATAATGACATTATAATGTATTGTCAGAGAGATCAGTTTGCTACATAAAAGTAGCGCAATATTATGTAACATTTTAAATGAGGTGACTACTAAGAATTATTATTGTAGGTAATTACAGAAAACACGCAGTGTAGGATAATTACCTTATAATGTATAAAAATAAATATTTAAACATTCGCATGTAACATTTAGCAAAGGTCTCCTGTCATCTTAAGAAAATATTCTGAACAGTGTGTAGAAGCCACTTAGATTTACTACCTACCATCATTTTTTTATTGGGTAAGCCGGTAAACGAGCAAATGGATCACTTGATGGTAAGCAATCGGCGCCACCCATGGACGCCCGAAACACCAGAGGCGTTACAAGTGCGTTATCGGCCTTTTGAGGATTACGAATTTAAGGATTGTTGGATATTCAGGGATTGAGGAGACAGGGCAGGGGGGTTATAGGAACTCCGGTAACATCACTCACACGACGAAATATAACGCAAGCGTTGTTTCACGTCGGTTTTCTGTGAGGCCGTGGTATCACTCCGGTCGAGTTGGCCTATTCCTGCCGAAGCATGGCTCTCCCACACTTAATACAATACAACAATTATATATCTATGAGATACAACTCTGCGATAATTTTGGATGTAATTACTTGTCATGGTCAACTCAATGTCACTATAATACCACTATTATTACTATGAACTACTTGACCGCCCATTTGAAGGACTATTTTACCTTGATGAACATTGAATAACGTACTGACCAACACAATGGTTTTATCAATGGAAAATTGTCTGGAGCAATCTTTGTATATGTATGTATGTATGTACGTACGAATAACTTGTTCGTCTTATTATGAAAGTTGCAGACAAGTTTAATGATACTATGGGTAAGTTGACTGCATCTATTCAAAAAATGTTGTTAAAAAATATTACGTTAAAGGACTATCAAGCAAAACATTATTATTTTGAGCTGTATCTTATTTAAATAAATGACATGATCTTTTACGGTAATCGTATAATTTCATTATCACTATAATTCAGATGTGAAATTACATATATTCAGATGTAACTAGTCACTCATTCTTTACTTACATACATTTTCAAAACACTGTGGCGACACACGACACATGTCAGATGATAGATCACGCACATAAATTAACTGTCAATGAAAAATATTTCAACGGATGACGTCATAAAAATCACGCATGTGCAGTTTGCATGCGAATTAACACGTATCCCAAACAACAACTGTTGTGTAGAAAGCCCGCTAGGCACGAACACCTCGCCAGGTCGGAGGATCTTCTGACCCGGCGAGATCCCTAAGAAAAGGATCCTCCTTTTCCAATCTTAGGGAACTTTACTCCCTGTTCCCTAAATATTATCACTGAACTTGTTGAGTACCGTCGTTATAGGCACAATTAAAGAACAATAGGTTGCGGTTACCGGTGTCTTCGCTGTGTTTGACAGTTTAAATAATTGACCGGTTTTTGTGATCTGAACCTTAAACTTTGATACAAATAAAAATACTTACAAGTGCAGTCTTATCCGGCCATCGTTCCACAGCCTCCCAAATATGTTCAGTGACTAGTCTGTTTGGTATTTCTATATCTCTATGAGGTGATTTGACAATATTGTCAGCTGTCCATACACTACTATATTTTCTGCTACTCAAAGAAATACTTCTTGATGTTAACAGCCTATGGGCTGTTCTTGATAAATTCCTTGCTGCCATGGTTACTCTGTAATATGTAAACACATTTAATACCTCTAAATCTATATGTATATAAAGACTAGCGGAACCGACAGACGTCCTGCATATCCACTTGAATGTATAAACAAAAGTTTATTCAAATTAGTTCAGCCGTTTAGGATAAATAATGAAGAAGACACCAACTGCAGCGCCATTTATCAGGCTGGTTTGTGAATCTAAACCATCCAGGGCGCCACAAAAACGCGTACAGAAAAAGTCATTAAAATCGGTCAATCTGTTTAGGAGGAGTTCAGTACATCAGAATTATATATATAAAGAAGATGATGATGAGATTTTGGAGGCTGAGTCACCCTCGTCCGTAGGAGAGCACCCTTAAACCAGAATCCCTACACGTGGCCTCCGGGTGGTGCTAACCAGGTGACACTTTGGTGGTAGGCTTCGGCCGCCGGCTTTATGACCACCCACCGAGCAAAAGCGTGTCGCCAAGCGGCCCTGCCGTGTTCCGCCACGATGCTCGGTGACGCCGTATGAGAGGATGGGTCGAGATGGTTGTTCCACTGTAGACTGGCCGGTCTGACGCGCGCTGGTGTAGCTACACCGGGTGTCCAGTCGCGGAGGGTAGCGGGATCCGAGGCACGGTGCACCGCTGGCCGACCGCAGATAGTTGGGGGCCCAACTAGCGTGCTAGCCACACGTGAAAGGCTGCCCCGCCATCTAGCGAAAAATCCCACGCCATCGTGCCGGTTGGCGACCGGAGGAGAGGGCCCGATGGATATTCGTGGGGGGGCTCGGGCGTCCCCGCAGTCTCCAGACTGGCCTCCCAATGGTGTGGCTAACTGCGGTGCGCGTCGAGGGGTCGCCTGCGTGGGGGACCATTTCACTGCCATCCTCTCAGCAACCTTCCACTCTACATCAATGACACCGAGAAATAAGAAAAGGGTTCAACAGCGGCTGCACTCCCTCTCCCTCAAAGTGCACCTCTCAAATATTCGAGGTTTGCACTCTAATGTCAATGCGGTCCATCACCACCTCGAGACCGAGAACCCTACACTCTTGTTTCTCTCGGAGACCCAGATCAGGTGCCCGTCGGACGTATCCTACCTGAACTATCCAGGTTTTTCCCTGGAGCACAATTTTGTTCCGCATGCAGGTGTATGCGTATACGTCCGAGACGGCATCTGTTACCGGCGTCTCCGAAACCTTGAGGACCCTAGTTTTTCTGCCCTTTGGATACTGGCAGACATAGGCATGGAGAAAATTCTTTATGCCTGTGTCTATCGGTCGCACAGCGGAGATTTGGAGGCGACCAGATTAGCGCAATATCTCGGTGAAGCGGCGGATGCGGCTCGACGGGCGTACCCTTCGGCCCAGTTGGTGTTACTGGGGGATTTTAACGCTCATCATCAGGAGTGGTTATTCCCATACCAGTGCACCGACCATGCTGGAAGGGAAATGCGTAAACTTGCGCTTTCGCTCGGCCTGACCCAGCTGGTCCAGGAAGCCACAAGGGTACCCGATGTCGATACGCACACTGCCAATTGCTTAGACCTTCTGCTGACAACTGATCCAGATCGCTACTCGGTGACAGTCTCATCACCTCTAGGTAGCTCCGACCACTGTCTGGTGAAATCTGTATCCACACACTCCCCACCAGATCCGAGTCCCAGAGGACCTCGGCGGATGTGGCGATACAAGTCAGCGGACTGGGATGGGATGCGATCTTTTTTCGCATCCTATCCTTGGCGGCCCGTTTGCTTCTCTTCTGATGACCCGTCAGCTTGTGCGGAAGCCGTAACGGGGGTGCTGCGCCAGGGCATGGAATACTACATTCCATTCTCGGACGTGACATCCTTTGGTGGGTCCCGTCCTTGGTTCGATGCCGACTGCGGACGTGCCGAAGCGCAAAAGCAGGCGGCATACTTGGCATGGGCGGATGCCAGGCGCCGTAGGGCTGATGACATTCATCAAAAGAAGAGAGCCTTTAATCGGGCTGCCAAGTCATGCAAAAAGGCATTACGGATGGCTCGATTTAACCATATTGGCCGTATAGGGAACAAACTAGCTTCCTACCCAGCGGGAAGTAAAGCTTTTTGGTCCCTGGCCAAGGCGGTTGAATCGAACTTCTGTCGCTCCTCACTTCCTCCGCTCCTGAGGTCTGACGGGACGCTGGCTCACACTGCGGTAGAGAAAGCGAATCTATTTGCTTCTCTATTTGCGGAATCTTCGCGTCTTGACACTGGTGGCGCCTTGCCTCCTTCTCTTAATAGCGTATGCAAGACGAATTTGTCGCAAATTCGCATTCGACAGAGGGAGGTATATAGGACGCTACGCGATCTGGACGTGAACAAGGCCAGTGGTCCCGACGGAATCCCAGCCCTGGTTTTAAAAACCTGTGCGCCTGAGTTGTCTCCAATCTTGACACGTCTGTTTCGCCTTTCCTTGGAGACGGGTC
Source organism: Spodoptera picta (assembly GCA_038387885.1). NCBI lineage: Eukaryota > Metazoa > Arthropoda > Insecta > Lepidoptera > Noctuidae > Spodoptera > Spodoptera picta. The sequence continues at coordinate 1,002,101 of JAZHFQ010000452.1, forward strand.
TAGTACCGGTTGCATGGAAGCTGGCCAACGTACAGCCTGTGCCTAAAAAAGGTAGTCGTGCCGACCCTAATAATTACCGTCCTATTTCGGTCACGTCCATACTCTGCAAGAGCATGGAACGTGTACTCAACAATAGACTCCTGGCATACCTTGAAGGTAACGATCTCCTCAGCGATCGGCAATACGGGTTTCGACGTAACCGATCGACTGGGGACCTTCTTGCGTATGCCACTCACATATGGAGCGAGGCCATAGAGGGGCACGGGGAGGCATTAGCAGTCTCCCTCGATGTCTCGAAGGCCTTTGACAGGGTTTGGCACGACAGTCTAATCGGCAAGCTTCCTGCATATGGACTTCCTACTGGTCTGTGCAGATGGATAGCAGACTTTCTGAGGGATCGGTCAATACGAGTAGTCATCGATGGCTGCTCGTCTGACCAATTCGGTATTAATGCCGGCGTCCCTCAGGGGTCAGTACTTTCAGCGACGCTCTTTTTGCTCCACATAAACGACCTGCTTAAGCCCGGTATCTTTGGGTATGCAGATGACAGCACAGTTGTTGAAAGGTATGTGTCCAGTGCGCGGACTAGCGGAACACAGATCCAGTCTTTAAGAGAATCCATGGTCGATCGTTTGAACTCGACCTTGAAGGCGGTCTCCGACTGGGGTGACGCCAACTTGGTTAGGTTCAACGCTAGCAAAACCCAGGCGTGTCTATTCTCCGCCAAACGGAGTCAATTTCCGCTGACTCCTACTTTCCGGAATGTGTCCGTACCGATGACCGATCATCTTGAGCTTCTTGGTGTAACTCTGACGCCCACACTCAACTTTGGCTCCTATATAGAGTCAAAAGCGCAACTGGCTGGTAGGAAGTTGGGTATCCTATGGAGGGTGAGACGGTACTTCACGCCGAAACAATTGCTGAGCCTGTACCAGGCACAGGTTCGGTCCTGTATGGAGTACTGCTCTCATCTTTGGGACGGCTCGGCAAAATATCAGCTGGACGCGTTAGAGCACATTGAGAGGCGTGCCAAGAGGCTCATCGACGATGATGCGCTTGTGAAGGCTCGGCTTCAAAGCCTCGAGCACAGGCGTAAGGTTGCAAGCCTTTCGGTTTTCTACCGGATACATTTCGGTGAGTGTGCAGGGGAATTGCACAACTTGATTCCCCCTAGTCCTTTCCATCATCGTACCACAAGACAATCGGCGAAGCGTCACCGTTTCATGGTAGATGTTCCGCCCACACGCACGAAGCGCTTCGCTTCAAGCTTCCTTGTGCGTACTGCTAAAGAGTGGAATTCTTTGCCAGAGTCTGTATTTCCTGAAGGGTACAACCTGGGAGTCTTCAAGGCCCGAGTGAATAGGTTGCTTATGGGACGACGTGCTACATCGTAGACCGCATCATCGCTTACCACCAGGCGAGATAGTGGTCAAACGTCGCCCCATCAAACATAAAAAAAAAAAAAAAAAAGATGAATCTCTTTTTCCCTTGGTCACGGCATCACGCGTGAATGGCTGGACCGATATTACTAATTCTTTTTTTATTGCATTTGATATTATTCGGAGGAGGTTCTTAAGGCAGAAAAATATCTGAAAATCCTACGGGAACGGGAGAAAGCGGGATTGCGGATACGAAGTTGCAGACGGAAGCTAGTAAATAAATAAATAAATTTTATTTTTGTTTTGAATGCGAAATTTTGTAAGTTTGTGTAACAATCACGTCAAAATGGCTGAAGGGACTGGGACAAAATTTGGTACAGAGGCACATACTGTACTGTGTACTTATGTGTGCTCCGAGCAGTGCTACCTGAGGCCTAGTCCGAGTTTGTTTTGCGTTTAAAGTAATCGTAACGCGTACGCGTTCAGCGTTCTCATTGGTTGGTTCATTGGTGCTGGCCAATCAGAGCGCCGAACGCGTTCGAATCGTTAATCGTTTACCCAGTCAAAAAAATTGTAGGTAGTAAATCTAAGTGGCTTCTACACACTGTTCAGAATATTTTCGTAAGATGACAGGAGACCTTTGCTAAACGTTACATGCGAATATTTAAATATTTATTTTTATACATTACTAGCTTTTACCCGCAGCTTTGTTCGCGTAAAACAAACTTGTACAAAGGCCTCTGTGTTCCGTATAGGGTTACCGTAGGTGTATAATTATGTACTGCGTCGCAGCGCAAAAGGCCAGAGCTCAGCCTAATATTGTGGTCCGGGCACGGACGCTCTAGTCCACGGCGCTGATTTTCAGCGCCAAGTCGCAGTAGTACATAATTATATCATCACCTTTATCCCCAAAGGGGTAGAAAGAGGTGCACATTAGCTACCAGGTACTTACTTAGAAAGGATTTCACGTCGGTTACATCACTTGTAACCAATAGGTAATAAAATTCTTAAGGAATTCATTAGTTATTATAATTTTATTCAAATAAAATAAAATTTAATTTTAATAACACGAAGACTGGAATTGTATGAGGTGTCTGATAACAAATCATGTGTTATTTTAATATGGCTTATAACATTACTAAAATGTAGTAAAATTAAGTAATGTTTTCGTATACCTTTACTATAATAAAGGTTATTTTTCGTAATTAGGTACATATCTAATTACGAAAAATAACAAGCTAACGATTGATGAGTTGTTGTGAAACGCATTTCTTCTCTGATTAACGATAACAATTGATTAAAATAATAACATTATAAGCTTATAATACTTGGACTTTAATAATCAATTATTATACAACATACATATTCATAAAAAATAAGTAGGTAAGTATATTTATTCCAAATTAAGTTGATAAAGTTCCATAGTCAAGTAAAAGTATGTACATTAAATAGATTTTAGAATCAGAGACAGTAGCTATTGTTATACCTCTACTATATACTAAACTATATGTTTTTTAACGATGCCATATTATTATCTTTTGTGACCATTACTGGTCGGCTTAGTACTTCTGCCGGCATTGTAGATAAAGGGCGTGATGTTATGTATTTACGTACTTATATCACTGAACTATCGTTTCCTCAAAGTCAAAGTCAAAGTATAAGCATTTATTTCAATTAAACCTTAATTTGGTACTTTTTGAAATGTCAACGAATATAAAATAAACAATAGTCTTTCAGTCTGTCCGTCAGCCTAAAGATAATGAAAAAGAAATTAGAAAATAATTAACAAATGCGAAACTTACATTATTTTACTCCTTTTGATTCACACACTGACACCCTAATACGATAAAAGTAAGGTCTAATTTATCCAACACTACATACAATGATTAAAAAATTGAAATTCGACTGAACATCAGTTGTCCTTCATAACTGTTTCGAACATCAACACGCGAACAGGCCGGACCGCTTTATCTTCAAGATATGAATATTTTTAAACGATTAAAATGTAATCTATATATACAAATATGCATGTATGTACGTTACGAGTGACAGTGTAACACTGATCGACGATGTAGTGCTTACTATCTACAAACACTCGCAACTTGTTCAGGGTCGTGAATACAAATACAACTGGTCTTGAACTATTTTTACTTATATAGTTGTCTCATAGGTATATGTCTTTTTTTGGAGGTACTATATTATATTAAGTTTAGCTTGTAGTATTATGTAGTTACATAGGCTAAAAATATTTGTATGGTTCAATGCAATAAGAAATTGATTGCACGGTTCCCGCACGGAACAACTCTTTGTGTGATCCACAAATTATGGTTTCAAGTGGGTGGGTGTGATGTGTATGTGAACTTGTATGTTTGTAAACGCACCCACGACATAGGAGAAAATCCTAGTGTAGGGCAACGTATAAAAAAAGGAAAAGAAAAGAAAAAAGAAATTTATTGCCTTACATAAAGAATACTAGATAGCGTATGACATTATTATAGCGATGGCGGCCTATGTGGAAGTCATTGGGGGAGGCCTATGGTCAGCAGTGGACGTCCTGAAGCTGCTATGATGATGATGATGAGATATTACTGCATTATAAATGATCAAACTTAAACTCAAAAGCCACTTTAACTAAATCATAATTTGGTGCTTTTGAAACGTACGAAAATATTTGCTAAAAATATTAGGTAGTCAGTCAGTGAAGTTAGGTGCTCGTTCCAAAATGTAGATTTGAGTGGAGAAGAAAACGGAACGATCAAGAAACTCCATTCGTTACTCTTTTTAAAAAAAGTATGTTTAATATTAGATTTTTTTTATCTCGGAATTGAATCAATTTTTCAATAATAGGTACATTAGACACCCAAGTGATTCCTTACTGAATGTGGCTACATGATTTTATAACATCATTTATCATCGATCAACTGCACAATGAACTATCAAAAAGGAAATGTCACACTCAGGCGCAATTGTTATAGTAATCGGTCGTCTGACGATTGTAGAGCATAAAGCTGCGTTTCCACTGGAGATGTGCAAGATAAGTAGCGATGATGTGTTTGTAAATAACCATTGAAATCGCTTCATTTACCTTCCCTTGAGCAGCACAGCTCTTGTGAAAACGCAGCCTAAGAGGGCAACGATGTGTTTTGTTGTCTTCTATAGCATGCAGATTCGAAGGCGTTGAGCAAATAGGATCTTGAAAGTAGGCTATGTATTCGGAATGCAGAATGGGTTTGGATAGGTGTCCTGATGAAGATCGTAAGGAATTGCTCGAAGCATATAGCTTAGATATAATTAGGTTAATAGTGGAAGTCTTGTAGGGGATATGATTTTGCTATCTCGACTTTTTATTCTCCAAAACAGTAGAAGATCCCAATCTCATAATATGTGATATACAATGCTTGTCACGCGATATATTATTACTCGACATGAACTAAAAATATGTCCATGTCCTAACTAAAAAGATGTTAGTACGTACTTCCAGAGCAAGTTATCAAGTTTAAAAAACCCGGTTTTAGGCAAGGATACTCAAGAATTGAATTTAAAATAAATATTTGTAACTTGACCAACGAAATAATCACTGCACATTTAACATTTTAGGCCCGATTACCCCCTCGCTAGTCTCCCGAATCCCTGAATTCCCAATTCCCAAAAGGCCGGTAACGCACTTGTAACGCCTTGGTGTTCCAGGTGTACATGGGCGCCGCCGATTGCTTACCATCAGGTGATCCGTCTGCTCGTTTATCGGCTTATGCTATAAAAAAACATAATTACGGTACTAACTTTACAAAACAGTAACTATTTCATATATCATATTGTGTAATAATTGCTATTGTCGGTAGAGTCGTCGCAAGAGCTGCTACTATTTACAAGGTCAATATAGATTTGAAAATGTTTATGCATTATATTCTCACAGAAAACCGACGTGAAGCAACATTTGCGTTTTGTTTCGTCGTGTGAGTGAGGTTACCGGAGGCCCAGCTACCCTCTCCCCTTCCCCAATCTCCCTAATCCCCGAATCCCCCACAATCGTCAAACTCCTAATTCCCAAAAGGCCTGTAATGTTTCTGGTGTTCTAGGTGTCCATGGGCGACGCCGATTGCTTACCATCAGGTGATCCGTCTGCTCGTTTAACGGCTTATGCCATAAAGAAAAAAAAATATTCCTATTTCTGTACTTAAAAGATCTTAATAAAGAAATTAATTATTATGGTTTTGAGTTACACATAACTGTTTAACGAGTAACTCGACTAGTTTCTAGCCATACTAGAGGCTCGTATTCATGAGCGACACAACACGACGTGGCGACAGTTAGGTACGTGATTAAGCGGAAAACATAGAAAATAATTTAGTATACCTCATAAAAGATATAAATAAAGAAATATTTGAATTGGTAACACGACATTACTAAACTTGTTATACCCTGTTGTGAATGACGGTACTCGACGAGTTAAGGGTCATATACAATTACGATGGTCAAATAAGTGATATAGAATGATAATGATAAGAGATGCGATAATATGCTGACTGTCCAACGTAATTTTGGTCATCATTTCTCGAATCATGGATGAAGTACATCACAATTTTGGGGCTTCGCGCGTCGTAATCGTCACCCACTTAGGAATGCCCGCCAATCTTATTCTAAAGCACAAACACACATAGGTACATACATATATATATACATACGTACAATACATACATAAATACAAACATTCAAAGAAACTGAAAACCTCGTCGTTTAAAAATAAGATTAAGATCAATAAACCTTACAATCTCCTGGATTAATCTAGAACCAGTTACATGCAATACTCAAGCAAAGCGGGAACCTAGAACAAATAGTTTTCAATAAATCACCAAGTTCTAAGTAACACCTTTCATATTACTTACAGTTAACAAGAAGTACCAGTGAACACTCCAAGAATTAGTTCTACTTCGATATTTAAAGTCCCGCTAACAGCACTCAAACTTCCAGTTAGGTAAGTTTTCTAACTGGGAAAGTATAAGTCGCCCACATTTGTGTTGCCAATGATGTTGGAGAGGTTAATGCTGATAGTGGTTTATGGTATGGAGTAAAAGGATTTCCCATAAGTCGCTCATTGCTTTAGATTTTTGTTGTTATGACAGTTTAATAAACTGCCTCATTGATTGAGTGTTCGCGGTTCGATTCCTAGATCGGGCAAAAGTATTACTAGGCTTCAAAAAAAGAAAAATGTTCAGTAGTAGCACAGAGTTCGGAATTGTGCCCCGTGTATTAGGCTCACCTCCTATTACATGGGACTCATAACATAAATAGTCATAAATGGGTTTTACATTGTGCAGTGGCATTAAGTGCCAGATATGTGCACCTCTGCCTACCCCTTCGGTGATAAAAGGTGGGATGTTATTATTTTTTTTTATATTTGAGTGTTTAATAAAAATGATAATGGATGATGGAAGAATTTATAGTCTGATTTTGGAAATAAAATCAAACTATCAACGACAACCGCACGGAAGACCGCATCAATGCAGCGCACGGCGGTAGGCCGTAAGATAGGTATTTGTCATTAAATATTTTAACGAATACCTCCGTACTTACTTGCTTACTCTGTCTTTATAAATCATTATGTTAATGTTAAAAATCCTATAATTGTTACCGCTATTATACGTATAAATGACCTCTTGTTGTTCCTGGACACATAATTAAATGTAAAGTTAGTATAAATATTTATTCCTGTACAAGTGATTTATAATCTTTTAGAAATAAATGAATTTAAACCGTTAAAAGCTTCTGATATTAAGTAAAACTATTGAATTAAAATGAAAAATGAAAATATCCGTAATGCATGAAGATTTGTGTTGCATAGTTGCAACATCAAGACCTAAGAGATAGTACAAAATTATATTCTTTACAGTGAACATGAGCAAGAGGATTTTTTTAAAACAAAAAAAACAACAAATTCGATAATCGCTTACCGATAGCCCAATTGATTTATTATGACAAAATAAAAAAATACGTGTCTATTATTTTTCATTACCTAATTTATGGACTAATTAGATTTTTTATTTTCATACCCTGTCATGACCCCAATTCTTTCTTTGAACACTGACACTAAAAATATCCAAAACACACAACAGAACACACATGGACAATACCAAGTCAAGGCACAACCCACATGCCATTACATGCAGTTGCATGACTGCCTCAATTCTGTGAATGCTTTGGTCTATCATCAAGTGATTACGTACGGTCAGAACACCATATCAAAGGCAATTGACAGTAACAATGTACTTCCCAACGGTAACTAATAGTAAATGGAAGGTACCTAATCTAAGCAATTAAGCAGTAGATACAATTACAAATCCAAATATTTGTCTCATGTTCAAATTTTTGATAATATTTTAAAGTAAGGAACAGAATTGAATCAATACCAATACCTAAAACTATTTAGGTTTTCTCAGTATTTTCACGTGAGTAACCCGTATTTTTTTGTTAATTTTATCTAGATTTAAATATTGCAAAAACGGATAAGTTTAATCCCATTTTTTTTAAAGGGCACCTTTTAAAGTGAATCAGTTTAATAAATGATTGTGTGTGTTTAGTGTAATAGTCGGGTCTGACGGTACATTTCTGTCTTAGCAAAATCTTTTTTTTGCTGATAAGCTTCTTTTATGAGATAAACTGGTAAACGAGCAGACGGATCACCTGATGGTAAGCAATCGGCGTCGCTCATGGTCACGTGGAACGCCAGAGGCGTTACAAGTGCATTACCGGCCTTTTAGGGATTTTTCGGATTGGGAGTCTGAGGATTATTGGGATTCATGGATCGGAGAGATTGGGGAAGTGAGGGGGGAAGGGGGGCCTCCGGTAACCTCACTCACATGACGCAAGCGTTGCTTTACGTCAGTTTTCTGTGAAGCCGTGGATCACTATGGTCGAGCCGGCCCATTCGTGTCCAAGCATGGCTCTTAGTAATTTAAGGTTAAATGTTATATACTCTAGCACGTTTACATTTTAATTGATTATTCATTTTTTCGATTGAATATTATGATGATTACCTATACTAAAATTATGATGTCATTTGGCCAGGAACATTATAAAGAACACTACTTAAGAGGTAACTCCACATAATATTCTAAGCTTATTGTTTAAACATTAAACTTCGATAACGCGAATCTATTTAGAACACAGCTGACTGGTCTGATTATGAGCCCGACTAAAGTCTACACGGTACATTAAACAATCGGCGCTCACGATTCCGCCAGCGAAATGTTACTTAAAATGGCGGATCTCTTTGCATTGTTTTGAAGCTCTTGAATATCCTAAATAGGCTGTGGAATAATTTAACCGTTTCATTTTGAATGTTGTCTCATTATTCAATTAGTTAAGGGTTATGAAGTTAACCGGTTGACAAATTAAAGATAAGACATAATATACCCATTAACGACTTGTGTTTTCTCTTATTGAATAGTTTAATTGTGTGTGTACTTTTTGTTTTCATGTATGTTCGTTTTGTGTATGGTTTAAATGTTAAAATATAAAAATTTCATATAAATTACTTAATTAATTGTAAATTATATCATGTTTAATACTATGGTTACCATTTGTAGCACTTAAATATAAAAAAATTTGGAGCAGTAATTTGATCGCTCCCCATCTTTGTAGGTAGATGATTTTTTCGTTCTTTCTAGTGTTAGAGATTGGAGTGCATTGTAAATACTTTGCGAATGCTGCTAGTCGTCTTAATAAAGGCTGGGCAGTTATAGGACACATGACACACTTCTTTCACGTACATCACAAATCAGATGTTATAAAAAAAATAGATTAAGTACGAGCTAAGTTTACGAAATAGGTCCAAACATAAAACTTGAATAAAATAAAAATTGTAAGTGCTTAGTTTTAAAATATAACTCGCTAGAACTTTCATCTTTTAGATTATGAGCACCGTTGTAAGGAAAGTAAGAAAAGAAAAAAATATATATATAAGAATATTTACATAAACTTTTGTTGGGGACCTATTAAACTAGGGACCTTATTTGTGACTTATAATAAAGTTCTTCTAACAAATTAGCTTTGTGTTATAAACAGACTGTTTATCTTGCAAAAAATGTTGTACAAACTTGAATTTTTCAAAGAACTTACATGTTTTCTTGGTCTGGCAAGACTTTTTAGTATTACATACATGTATGATTACCAAAAGTACTTTATCTATACTATTATTATAAAGTTGAAGAGTTTGTTTTTTTGTTTGTTTGTTTGAACGCACTAATCTCCGTAACTACAACTCTGATTTGAATAATTATTTTTGTGTTGGATAGCGCATTTATCGAGGATGGCTATAGGCTAAAACATCACGCTACGACCAATAGGAGCTGAGCAGAGCGTTAGAAACCGCGCGGAAGTAGCTAGTTAGATATACAATGACACAATACCACGGACAACAAATAAAAAAAATACTATAGAAATTAAATACGAATAATTACTTATTGAATTGACTGCACGGTTGGTGCGGTGGCTGGGCAAGCGGCTACGTGTATCGGGTTTGATCCCCGCATGGAGCAACTCTTTGTATGATCCACAAATGTTTATTTCGGGGATGCGTGTTAATGTGTATGTAACTTATAAGTTTGTAAACGCACCTACGACATAAGAGAAAATTCTAAATCTTATTATAATCAGGATCATACAAATACATTAATAACAAAACTACTTTGTCAGACCACAAAACAATAATTTCTACGAATTTTTCGACAATACCCTTTAAACAAAACATTACTCTTCAATAGAAATATTATAACTCGTGACATTACATCGCGCTCAGAGTCCCAGAAGGGATAAACAAGATGTGTTCCCAGAAATTCGCCAGTAATGTTGCAAATCCCATAATGATAGGAGCAAACCGATTACCTACCGTTAATCGAAGTATAACTGAGAAAACAGGGTATTTAATTCTGAATTATTATGTTTTCGGCTTACTCACGTAATAATTTGACGAGGAACTCGACTAGTTTCAAGCCATCATTTTGCGACCCGCGACGCGGCGACTGTCGCGCTGCTACTGAAATGCTCCTCATGAATATGCCTCTAGCATGGCTTGAAACTAGTCGAGTTGCTCGTCAAATTATTACGTGAGTAAGCCGAAGACATAATAATTTATTTAGTATGTCTCACGAAAGTTACAATATAAATATTTATTTATGTACAAAGAACCAAAAATAATTCTTTACTAAACTACGTTTAAAGAAACTGACTTCAACCCCTTCTTTTTTGAAGTCGAGTCGGTTAATTAATATACTTTCTCCTATGTATAACAAACATTTTTCTGAAAACCATATTAGAATTAATTCAGCCAATCGGGAGATAATTGCTCACATACATACATACATATAGGTCAATCTAAGAACTTCCTTAGTTTCTTAATATATTTTTTTTCACCAAATTACAAAAACATTTTAACAAATTATTTTTTTTTTGCATACAATTTAAAATGAACAATATCTCGAATTGAGCCTTAAGATTTTGTCTTTAGTCTTTATAGTCATTTAAATAAATTGCTACTACTATTTTAAAAGGCACTCTATCAGCAAGTATAACCTTATGCAGACCTTAGTATACGCTACAGTTAGTGGAGAAATTGTATGGAACTCTGGATTAGTATTGCGAAGAGGTTTGCAAGGCTGTGGACAGGGATCAGGAAGAGCTCAGTATTTAATACTCCCTAGTACTGCCAAAGGTACACGTAGTGTTTTTTAAGGTAGAAAATTTGGGTATTAAATGAGTACCGCTTTGAATGAGGTCAGAAAGTGTCAGACTCTTATTGATTTAAACTAACCTGAGGAGTAGGAAACTTCTGCTGAACCGGCTGAACCGGCATTCCAGGAACCGTCTACAACTCCAAGGGCTTCATATAAGTTTATTTTACGTTTAACGACATCAAAATGAAACCGCGTTCTGCGCTCTGATTGGCCGGTGCCAATGAACCGACCAATCAGAGCGCTGAAGGCGGTATCGGATGCGGTGTCAGATTTTGAGTCATATATTTGTGATCATTTAATTCTTCTGGAATTTTTGTGGTTACTTGTTTAGAATTTTTGTGGTTTAGAACTGATTGGGTTAAAGAGTTAAAGTTTTTTTTATTGCATAAACCGGTAAACGAGCAGACGGATCACCTGATGGTAAGCAATCGGCGTCGCCCATGGACACCTGGAATACCAGAGGCGTTACAAGTGCGTTACCGGCCTTTTGGGAATTAGGAGTTTGAGGACCGTTGGGGATTCAGGGATTGGGGAGATTGGGGAAGGGGAGGGTAATTGGGCCTCCGGTAACCTCACTCACACGACGAAACACAATGCAAGCATTGCTTCATGTCGGTTTTCTATGAGGCCGTGGTATCACTCCGGTCGAGCCGGCCCATTCGTGCCGAAGCATGGCTCTCCCACACTTAAATTTGTCCATTGTTATTATTTGTCCATTAAGTAGATACACATGTTATCTGAAAGTACTTCTTAGTATATGACGAATCTATTAATTAAAATAATATATTTAAAATGAGAAAAGCGATTGATTGACTCGTTAGTATTAGTTAATTCTGATTCTGATAATTTGCGGTGAAAATTTATTAATGAAATTCTAGTTTTAGTAGGAGTTAAAAATTTGGATGTGTTAATAATTTTATTGAGGTAAACAGTATATATAAGGAAGGCCATTACATTTACTAATTGTTTATAATTATAACTATAAAGGTCTTAACTCGTCGAGTACCGTCATTATAGACACAATTATAGAACAATAGGTTGCGGTCATCGGTGACCGCTTGGTGTTTGACAGTTTAATAAGAAAACCTACGAGAAAGAAGATTTTCGTCGAAATTAATTAACTTTTTAACATTGTTTCCGGATAAATGAAATATAAAAAAGTAAATACAAAAGTATATTACATAAATCTTGTAATTTTTCCACCCCATTGACCTTCTCTTATTATCATCGCACTAATTTGCTTTCAAGGCAAAATAATTAAGTTGTGTTTACATTCTACAGGGAACTGGTCAGCGAATATTTTGTGTTCACCATCTTGATTTTTTAATTAGTTGACTGGCTTTCTTGCAAGTTGGTTCTTCTTCGGAAACGGACAAAGATATTATTGAGGTTTCACAATTTTCTAGTAGTTTCTTAAGTTCTTAAGTAGGTGGGTTTTTAGTCACAGGCTCCGCTCTTAGTACATGGAACGCATTACGTAATTGGTGAATTCTGTTTAATGTGAAAATCTGAAATTGACTGGCTCATTGGCCGAGTGGTCGCAAGTGCGACTGCCGGGCAAGGGGTCTCGGGTTCGATTCCCGGGTCGGGCAAAGTATTAATTGGTTTAAAAAAAAAAATACGTGATCAAATAAATGCACCTCTGCCTACCCCTTCGAGGATAAAAGGCGTGATGTTATGTGAAAATCTGAAGTATGAACCAATTTATTTTATTTTTATTTTAAAAGACTTCATGCACACACTAATGTACAAGGTGGGCTTAATGCCTAGGGCATTCTCCTCCAGCCAGACCTTTGGGTGTTGCAGAGATAAAAACAATGGTCGATGCAAGAAGCAAGCGTAAGCGTAGGAATCGACAGAAATACATAAAAAAAGGATAGTATAGACTTACATATAAAATAAATCCCTATGTAAACTTACACGTATATGTCATAACAATAAACTTACACAATTATATTACATATACTACTTAGACGTAACATAATTATACATAGTATATTGATAGTTACGATTCTGCCAACCTCCTCAAAAGTAGCTCCCGCACCTTCCGCTTGAATGACAAACGACTGGGCACCATCCTGATATCGGGAGGGAGCGCATTCCACAGAAGAATAGACTGAACAAAAAAGGAGGAATGAAGAAATTTAGTACGATGTGTTGGACAATTCTGTACGAAAATACACTTTAATAGAATAACATTAAAGATGAAGTTACAACTGTTGGTGTTAAATTAATAGATGTTTAAGTCTTAAGAAACAATGCAGCTCAAAGTGTAAAGGCGCCCCCTTTAAACAAGCTTTTCGAGAGCCACCTATTAATATTCTTTGTTGCCTCTCACTATGGAATAAATTATGTTTTTCACAAGAACGGGTAACAAACCAAGTTTATCCAACTAAATGTACTTAAGTAACTTCGTAATAACTTAGTCTTGGAAGTTGAGCATCTTTGGTCGGATCACTGACTCGCTAAAATAATAATATTTTTCGTTTATTATTAAAATTAATGAATTTACCTTGGCCAAGTGTTTGTAAGATCCGCTTGGAATATTTTCTGCGAAATAAATACAGCTGAACGAGTCGGTACTATGTCGTTTTATTCCTTGAACTCTGTTAAAGTATCTACTAACTTAGATATAGGACGTGCTATTTATTATTCTGTCTGACGATGATGCTATTGATAATTTTAGGTGTTATTTTATTGTAACAGTACTAAGATTTCTATTTTTGTCGCCAAAGATTATAACAGTTGATTTTATTTTATTTCATCGAACAAACCTGTAAACGAGCATATGAATCACCTAATGGTAAGCAATCGGCGCCGGCTATGGACACCCGAAACACCAGAGACGTTACAAATGCGTTACCGGCCTTTTGGAGATTAGGAATTTGAGGATTGTTGGGTATTCGGAGATTGGGGAGGGGGTAGTTAGGCCTATGATAACCTCACCCACATGAAGAAACACAACGCCAGTATTGTTTCACGTCGGTTGTCTGAGAGACTGTGGTATCACTCCGGTCGAGCCGGCCCACTCGTGACGAAGCATGGCTCTCCCACACTTTGGTTGGGATGCAACAGTTTTAATGCTATCAGTATGAATCTTTAAAAAAACAACACTGCTTTTGCTCGACACGGAAACTACCTCTAAATCATGTATTGTGTTCACTACACCAATATCGTCTGATTTGTAGGTCCACGTCTGAATTTTTTTTTTAATTGCCACACAGTAGGATTATCACCTGTGTCGTGGGTGCGTTTACAAACATAAAGTTCACATACACATGACACTCAGACCCGAAACAACAATTTGTGGATCACACGGGAATCGAACCCGCGACACGTTGCACTGCAGCCGGTTGCCCAGCCACCGCACCAACCATACAGTCATTTAATTTCATTTTGCCTTCTAAACATTTCGAATGAAATCTGCTTCAAGATCTGGGCGGTATCTACAGATAAATCTGTTGACAATAAATTTCCTCTTGAACTTTGCTATGAGACTGATTTAACGGAAATTTTGCCGTCATGCTTCTGAAACTTTCCTTGCTAAAATTTTGTATTATTTACATTTTCGTACTTGAACTTGGGTCTCGTTAGATTGAATTTATTTATTAGTAACGTTTCCAGTGGTTTCACCTGCGTTCTAAGCTCAAGAATAAAAATTTAAATGGAGTAACCACCAAAATCAAAATATATTGCAAAAATAAATACTTTATATAATATTTACGTACATAACATCACGCCTTTTATCCCTGAAGGGGTACATTATGCCACTGTACAATGTAACACCCACTTTTCACTATTTATGTTATGAGTCCCATGTAATAGGGGGTGAGCCTCTTGCTGTATGCTGGGCACATTTCCAGACTCCGTGCTACTACTGAGAATTTTTTTAAAACCCAGTAATACTTTGCCCGACCCGGGAATCGAACCCGAGACCCCTTGCCCAGCAGTCGCACTTGCGACCACTCGGTCAACGAGGCAGTCATATATAATATTTATAAGTATATAAGAGACGTCATTGATGACTGATAGACAAAAAAATAAATTGACTGAAATATATTTTTATGACTGCATTTTTGTGACTGCCTCATTGTCCGAGTGGTCGCAAGTGCGACTGCCGGGCAAGGGGTCTCGGGTTCGATTCCCGGGTCGGGCAAAGTATTACTGGGTTTTTTCAAAAATTCCCAGTAGTAGCACGGAGTCTGGAATTGTGCTCGGTATATGGCAATAGGCTCACCCCCTATTACATGGGACTCATAACATAAATAGTGAAAAGTGGGTGTTACATTGTACAGTGGCATAATGTACACCTCTGCCTACCCCTTCGGGGATAAAAGGCGTGATGTTATGTTATGTTATATTTTTATGATTCACATTGGTAAATACCACTCACACGATGAAACACGACGCAAGCGTTGTTTCACTCCAGTTTTCTATGAGGCCGTGGCTGTATCACTGTGGTCGAGGCGGTCCATTCGTGCCGAAGCATGGCTCTCCCACACTTCTTCAAAGTATTATAATTTTCCAAAGGCGCGATGAACAAGCCTATTGCAAAATCGCTACTTAACCTAACACATCGTTAGAGTAGGTAATTTAATGGTTATGTTTCGTCGTTTGAGTGAGGTTACCGGAGGCTTAATTAGCCTCCCCCCCCCTTCTGAATCGCCCCAATCCCTGAATCTCTAATAATCCTCAAATTTCTAATCCTCAAAAGGCCGGTAACGCATTTTTAACGTCTCTGGTGTTCTAGGTGTCTATGGGCGATTCATGGCATGTCGAAGGAACACCATTAGGTGATACGTCTGCTCGTTTATCCCATAAAAAATATTATGCTGTTCTTACAAGACCAATAAGCTTAATTAAACACTTAATTAATGTTTTGAAATAAGAATAATAACAGTTTCTTTGTGTATATCTCATATCAATGCCCTCTCATCGACCTAATACTCTTCAATGACATTTATACTGAACTAAGGTCTTCTTGGAACTAAAACTGACCTGTAATTATGAACCCACGCACATGATACTTTTGTGAATTTTAATTAACACTCTCATTAGGCTTAGTCTGAACATAATGGACCCTAGAATTGAATGTAAGGACTTTTTATTTTATTTTGATATTGATTCTTCAAATTTGGTCTTTTAAAATGGCTATAAGTATGAATTATTTACATATTATATTTAGACTGATTTCAGAATATTTTTATATAGTAACTACCGTGAGACATTAAATTAACTAAAAATCGCAGGTTACTCACGTGAACATACTGAGAAAAGCTCTACTAGTTTCGAACCACAGAGGGGTTCTTCCTCATGAGGAATCAATAGATTATCTGTATTTCGTAAACATTGTAAAGTGAATAAAAACGAGTTTAGTGCAAAATAAAAGAACAAAACAAACACAACAACTGTGACAATTTGTGCAGTGCGCGCAAATCGCGGACCTATGCAGTGGTAATAAGAGTGTTAACAGAGTGCACCCGCGCTGACTACCTGCTATTGAGTGCGAAAGATTGAGAAATTGGCGAAGAGGTCTTGCGCATACGGCGATCGTGTGATTTATTTATTTCCCTCCCATATATATTTTATAATCTTATTATGGCTAGTAATTCTGATCAGTGGGGCTGTTGTTCTAACGAAATTGAACCATCAGGCAGCAGGTATTTGAAGTGTGATACATGCACTAAATTATATCATTACGCCTGCTTGTCAATTAAGGAGTCTCCAAAAAAATCGGGGTCGCGAAAATCTTGGAAATGTCCAACATGTGTGAGTAGCACACCAAGGATATCTAGGAGCGATTCTACCCCCATAAAAAGTGTATCTACAATCAGAGCAAATAAAAGGCAAGCTACCGAAGCCTTATCTCCCGTGTTGCCTGAGTTTAACAAAGATGACATTCGTTCCATTATACAAGAAATTATTAAACAGGAATTTAGAGATATGCTGAAGCAGATAAACTTAAATATTACCAATACCATATACAGGGAACTTGCGCCAATCAAAGAGGAAATTCAGGAGTTAAAAAAATCTATGGATTTCATTAATGATTCTTTTGAAGATATCAAGAAGGAGCAAAATCAATCAAGGGAAAATATGATTAAAATGAATATCGAAGTACAGGGTCGACTTAATAGTTTGGAGCAACAATCCAGGATGTGTAACCTGGAGATACAATGCGTGCCGGAAAACAAAAGGGAGAACTTGTTCAGCATCGTAACACAACTTGGTCGAGTAGTTAACTGTAATATCAAGGAACAGGATATCATGCATTGCTCGCGGATTGCTAAGGCAAATACCACCAGTACTCGTCCACGGTCGATAGTGGCACAACTTGCGACACCTAGGATTCGTGATCATATGCTGGCTTCAGTAAATAAGTACAACAAAAATAATCCGCAAAATAAATTGAACTGTTCTCATCTGGGATTCGCTGGGGAAAAGTTTCCAGTATATGTTGCGGAACATCTATCTCCAGCGAATAGAGCCCTCCATGCAGCGACCAGGATAAAAGCCAAAGAAATGAACTATAAGTACGTTTGGATCAGAAACGGCAAAATCTTCGTAAGGAAAACTGAAGGTGCCGATTACATATTAATAAGGAGTGTGAATGGCTTGGAAAAAATAATGTAATATATTATCATCTGTTTGTTATTATCTGTTAGTTATTTTATTATTTAATTGTTTTTTCTTAGTTTTGTGTATCCCAAGATTTTGCTTGACTGAGTGTTACTAAATTCAAAATTCAATAATTTGAATGTTTATTACCAAAACTGTAGAGGTCTTCGAACTAAGACAAATACTTTTTATGTAAATCTTTGTTGTATGAGTTATGATGTAGTAGTACTGACGGAAACTTGGCTAAATAGCAATATACTAAGCAGCGAACTGTTTGATGATAGATATATGGTGTACAGGAGGGATAGGGAGGCGAGGGGTTTCAACTGTAACAAGGAAGGAGGTGGAGTACTAATAGCGGTTTTGAAAAAACTCAACTCTCAATCTAATCTGGAATGGCAGAGTGAATGTGAGGATCTCTGGGTCACCATTGACGTTTCTGCTACGCGTAGTACACACCAAATACTTATGGGTGTGGTCTACCTTCCGCCGCCCGTATGCCTATTGGCAGTTGAGCACTTCATTGAGAATTGTAATAAAATTTTCGAAAGAAAAAACAATTTTTCAGTGTGCATATTTGGGGATTTCAACTTAAGCAGAATCGATTGGAATCCAGAAGCTGCCACGGGAAGGAATTCAAATATTTGCCAGCAGCTAATCGAATTCATACACGTAAATCAACTCGTCCAACACAACCATATAAAGAACTGTTCAGGGCGTATTTTGGATTTGATCCTTTCTACAATACCTTCGTGTTCGGTGAGTAAATCGAGCTTGGCATTGATCGTCCCGGATAAATTGCATCCTCCTCTTGATATAAACATATCGTTGGTAGGAGACTCTTATCTGCCATATAATAAATTAAACCTTAGATTGAATTTCTATAGGGCCAACTATGACCAAATTAAATCGTACTTAAATGAACAGGACTGGCACCAAAACTTTGTAAGCAAAAAAGACGTGAATGATATGGTCCAAGTTTTTTACAATGTCTTAAACCACGCAATTGAGAAATTTGTTCCAAAATGTAAGTCTACTACTAACCGCTATCCACCCTGGTTCGACAAAGCGATGATACATTCACTTAGGGAAAAAAATAAGTTAAGATTACGATTCAAAAAATATAAAAATCCAAGAGACAAAATCGAGTTATCATTGATAACTAAACGCTGTGAAAGTATGGCTAAACACTTGTACCAAAAGTACATGGAGAATTTGGAATTGGGAATAAAAAAGAACCCAAAACTTTTTTGGTCTCATGTTAAAGCAAAACGCGGAGGGACTAGTACTTACCCCCTAACTATGACGGATGGAATGATCACATCGTCAAATGGCCCAGTTATCTGCAATCTCTTTGCTCAGTATTTTTCATCTGTTTACACTTCTGACAGTGACTCGGTTTACGACCACTCTGATTCTGATTACCTGCGCTCATTGCATAACAGTCAATGCCTAACAATCCCGGAAATGGATAGCGATGATATACTGAGGAAACTGAAAACCTTAAACATCAGTAAAGGAACCGGCCCTGACGGCATCCCCCCATTTTTTATTGTGGAATGTGCGTCGGCACTTGCCGTTCCCTTGACACTGATTTATAACACCTCCTTATGTACAGGAATTTTCCCAGCTGAGTGGAAGAGAGCCAAAGTGGTGCCGGTATTTAAATCAAACAAAAAAGAAAGCATTTCCAACTACAGACCCATCTCGCTTCTATCAATTTTTGCTAAGGTCTTTGAATCCATGATATGTTGTCATGTTCAGCGCCACTTTGGCCTTTATATTAGCGACCACCAACACGGCTTTGTTGCTTCCAGGTCCACAACAACAAACTTGTTGGCTTTTACAGATCTCTTGGTGCGATGTATAGACTCTAACAAGCAGTGTGATGTTATATACACCGATTTTAGTAAAGCGTTCGACAGGATCTCACATGCCATATTGATACATAAGCTGTCGTTGTATGGTATTACCGGATATTTGTTGAAATGGCTTGAATCGTATCTAACTGAACGTGAATTCTATGTTGTTGTTAATGGTTTCCGTTCCGAGACTTTCCCTATAACATCCGGAGCTCCTCAGGGTTCCCATCTAGCCCCAGTACTATTTAATATTTTCATTAACGATCTCCCCCATTGCCTTCAGTATTCGACTTGTTTTCTTTACGCTGACGATTTAAAATTTGCGAGATGTATCGAATCATCGCTCGATATTGGGCTCCTACAGGAGGATCTGAACAAGTTATATGAATGGTGTACTTGCAATCGGATGGAGCTAAATATTAAAAAATGCTTTTACATCAGTTTTTCCAGAAAGAAGATTCTTATACGCTCAGAATACATAGTGGATAATAAGGAGATTAATGGGGTGGAAAGCGCCAGAGATTTGGGAGTCCTGTTCGATAATAAACTGACATTTATTCCTCACATCGAAAAAATTACAACAAAGGCTTCAAAAATGTTAGGGTTTGTTATAAGAAATACGACGAGTTTTAAACAGAGTCGCACTAAAATAATGCTGTACAATAGTTTGGTTCGGAGTATTTTGGAGTACTGCAGCGTGGTTTGGAGGCCACACTACGCTACACATATGTTGCGCTTAGAAAGAGTCCAAAAGCGTTTCCTATGGCATCTAGCATTTTCAAAAGGCAAAGCTAAATGCCTTCCCTCATACAACTCCCGATTGCGATGTTTCGGGATGCTACCACTGTCAACCAGAGCGAAAGTTACAGATGCTATTTTTGTGTATAAATTAATCAGGAATAAAACTAATTGCCCCATATTACTTAGCTCATTTGGATTTCGTGCGCCTTCCAGATACCCACGTGGTCATATAACACCCCTCTGTCCTCCACTACGCAGAACAGTTCTTGGTGCAAACTCAACCATTACCAGATTAGCGAACGTCATAAACAATTGCAGTGACGTGATAGATATACACCACGACAGCCTTGGTAGTTTTCGTAAATCAATTATTACATTATGCTCCCAGGGTCGCTTATAATAATAATAATTATCTAATAATAATACAATTTTATATCAATAATTTAATGATATCTAAAATAATCGCAAGTATTCTCAATTAAGTGTTCAATTGTTTCAGTCAATGAGTATTCTATTGTTTCAGGTGCCTAATTACGTTAGGTACCCTTGTCTTGGTTGTAATCCTACACATATCGACTGTAATGAATTTCAAATTTGATTTAATTTAATTTAATCCCATAATTAATTGAATTAATCGATCGCAACTTTTATGTTATGTTGCTTGATCGTGTTCGAATGTTAATTTTTTTTTATGTAACTTATTCTAACCGTTTTATGTGCATGCTGTGTTAGCCAGTAAGTAGTTGTTACACTTACCAAAGTATTATTTGTTATGATGTAATGAATGTATGAGTGTAAATAACTGTTGGTTAACCTAATAAATAAATAAATAAATAAATAAATAAATAAATAAATAAATGAGCAGCGTTCGCGGTCGCGGCGATGTCGCGCAGCCTACTGCCTAGCGTCGGCTCTCGCATCGGTGTTGCTACTTGCGCATCTAGCCCAACGCGCCCTCTGTCGTACACCACGAGCGTTTGCTTCCAAAGCTCGAAACTAGTAGAACTTTACTCAGTACATTCACGTGAGTAACCTGAGATTTATAGTTGATTTCAGAAATTTTTGTGCACATTAAAAATGTTTGTAATAAGTATGTGTTGGCTTAGTTAAATTAATTTTATTGATCTCCCATCTGTTCCTTAAGTTTAAAATTAGACCTGTAATTACATTGACAGACATTGTTTTTTTTAAACCATTATAGAAATTAATAGAAGCTGTTTAGCTATTAACATTTTTAATATCATTTTCTATCTCCTCTAACTTTCACGACCATATAAAAACATCGGTATCAAAGTCAAAGTCGAAGTCAAAGTATTTATTTCAATGAAACCATAGATAATTTGGTACTTTTGAAACGTCAACAAATACAAAATAAATAATAGTCTGTCAGTCAGTCCGTCAGTGAAGCTAGGTGAAGCTAGGTGCTCATTCCAAAATGTAGATTCGAATAGAGAAGAACGAGCAAGAAACACCATTCGTTACTCTTTTTAAAAAAGTATGTTCTACAATGTCTCTGATTTATATATCAATACTGTACGTATATGTAAGAACAATGCGTCAGAACAGTCACGCTTGACGCATTATACTAATTACAAAACTTACTAAAATAAAAAAAAAACAAAACCAAAAAAAACATCTTACAGTCTAATATGGAGCTCACATATGCATACTGACAATCCATAAAAACACCAGCACCTTTGTATAATCCATTCACATACAACAATTAACAATTTAACCACAGCAGACATGAACCAAAGCACTCGTAACCCCGAGCTATAGAAAACAGGTGCAAAGTAATTAAATTTTGAAGTAAGCTCTTCCATATAATTACTGTTTCGCGGGTGAATTACATTAACAACGCGATCTGCCTAGAAAGCAGTGTTAAATGTACCATTTTGTAAGTGTTGCGGATGGTGGAGAAATTGTCGCAAATATGGTTTAATATTGAGAGCAATTTAAGTCAAATATGTAACCACGCAAGTTAAGATTGCCATTTTGCGCCTGATGGTAAGCAATTGGTGCCACTCATGGACACCGGTAACACTAGTGGAGTTACAAGAGCGTTTATCTTTTGAGAAGCTAATAAGATTGGGTCTTGAATTGATTATAAAAATAGGGGATGGTCTAGTCAAAATCTAGCTAATAACGTTATATCTCCACTTAGTTCTGAGCTGGTGATTAGTACCCACACGCACGAAGCGATTCGCATCAAGCTTGTTTATGTGTTCTGCTAAGGAGTGGAATTATTTGCCAGAGTCTGTGTTTCCTGAAGGGTATCCTGGGTGTCTTCAAGACCCGAGTATATAGGTTTCTTATGGGTCGACGTGCTCCATCGTAGACCGCATCATCGCTTACCACCGGGCGAAGTATTAGTCATACGTCGGCCCATCAAATATATATAAAAAAGCTACTTCAAGTAACATGAATCAGCTATTACAGGACAATTATAATTAGTTAAAGTCAATGACTGTACATAAGAGTACTTAACACAAGACTAGCATTCGTTTATTTGTGTTTTAATCTTAGATTGCGTTTCAATCTTTTCTTTTTAAAAATATACCAATTCAGAACCTTAAAAATCCACGCTTGAAAACCTACCAAAAACACTCATACCAAAACCAAAACGTTCACACCAACGAGGATAATATTTCAAAGCAAAAAAGTGTTACGTAATGCGATCCGTGTAATTACAGAGTCGATTATCCTGCGGTTGGCGGTTCCGCGGTCGGGTGTCCATTAATATGGACGGGCTGACAGTGAGAACACGTTGACTCTGACCAACCGTTCGTGCGAGGCTGCAACTGCTGCTTCTAAAACCACATAACTTTAAACGCTGTGCAACGATTCATTGAACTGTTTAAAGGTTGTTTGTCTTCAGATTTCTACGTTTTAATGAATTATTTGTGAACTTAACATTTTAATTTTTAATAGTCGTACTGTTCTTAAAGTAAGGAGTATTATATAGTGTGTTGGGGTGCTATATATACTTTTCTCATGAGGTTTTCTACCTGTAAGAAAAGTCTGATTGGAGAAAAGTAGCATTTATACGTGCCCTATATGCGATAGGATTAATTAAATGTGGGAGAGCCATATTGCGAATGAGTCGGCTCGACCAGAGTGATACCACGGCTTTACAGAAAACCGACGTGAAACAACGCTTGCGTTGTGTTTCGTCGTATGAGTGAGATTTCTGGAGGCCCAATTACCCCCTTTTCCAATGCTCGAATTCTCATCAATGCTCACATTTCTTATTCCCAAAAGCCCGGTAACGCACTCGTAAGGCCTCTAGTGTTTCAGGTGTCCATGGGAGGCACCAATTGCTTACCATCAGGTGATCCGTCTACTCGGCCTTATCGCATAAAAATGGAATAAAAGGTGTTATGTGATGTTTAAAAATAATATGCCTCGATAAGACTGCCTCGTTGGCCGAGTGGTCGCAAGTCCGACTGCCGGGTAAGGGGTCTCCAGCTCGATTCCCGGGTGGTGCAAAGTATTATTGGGTTTTTAAAAAAATCTCAGTTGTTGCACGGGGTCTGGAATTGTGCCCGGTATATGGCAATAGGCTCACCCCCTGTTACATGGGACGCATAGCATAAATAGTAAAAATGGGTGTTACATTGTGGGTACAGTGGTATTAAGTGCGGTACTGTGCACCTCTGCCTGTTATCGAGGATAAAAGGCGTGATGTTAGGTATGTTAAAAATAATATGAAACGAAAAATCTTCATGCATCTTTTTAAAATAGTTTTCATTGCCAACGAAAACTTTTGTCCTCAATTTTCAACCTTAGCGACATTTAAACAAAGATGTTAATATAATATACGGCAACAAGTAAAGCATGTTTTACGGCTACTGAGTTTCAGTAATAATCGAATGAGCAAAAAAAACGACTCATGTCGTAACGAAACTCCCCAAGTATTTGATACACACTGCTTTTAATATTGACAAACGTGTTAGGAACACAAATATAAGAGATACAGCCAAATTACCTACATGCCTGCTAAAAGTTCATTCTCATTTACGTAGGTAACTTTTCATTTTATTCCTTCAAATATCTAGTTGTTGGTTGATAAACAAAATTAAACTTAATTGTTCACAGAATAGTGTCGTTATTTAATTTTAATGCATCTCTTAAAATATAAGGAAAACCTCGAACTACATATCCAGCGAAATTCCTGCTTCCGATCATAACGCGCAAAAATTTTGCTGTGTGGACTTAAAACTAAAAGCGGTGATTCCCAGCTAACAATCCTATATGAAAGTACTTCTACTACAATACTACCTAGCCTAATAATTGTAGCAACAAATATTGAATACCACTTAACAACTTTATTTCTGCCCAACATTTATTTTTATTTCAACAGCAATAAATAACAAGTTGGCTATATCTCAGCCTGTAATTTTCCTTATATTACTTGTAATAAAACATTTGTGGTAATAGAAAATAATCCACAATTTTTCTAAAGCATCCATATTGGACATAAAAAGAATATTTATCCAGGCTGAACCCATCAATCAATGTCTGAATACAGATAAAAATAAAAACATATAACGACAGTTTTGTCATCAGTATGGTGTGTAATTCAATTTGGACGTGAACCAAAATTGTTTTGTTTTCAATATGAAGTAGTTGAACGATTGAAAACGTGATATTACCTCTATTGTTGTTTTGCCGGTAAAAGGTAGTCGTTTTGTTTGTTTAGCTGTGATGTGGTTTCCGTTCGGAGGTTGATAAAATCTGTTTTGTTTTATTCAATGGAGTTTTAAAGACTTAGCGTTTTGTAATTCGCGGGTTACTCACGTGAATATACTGAGAAAAGCTCTACTAATTTCGAATCACAAAGGGGTTCTTCCTCATGAGCAGTATGTGCGGTCGCGTCAGTAGGGTGCGTGAAATCGCCACGACCGTGCATGCTAATTGAGCTTTTCTCAGCATATTCACGTGAATAGCCCGCGATTTTAAGTTAAATTATAGACTCGTTCCTATTCACATAAAAATATTGGTAAGTGCGCTGGGCACCGTTGCTAACTCAATGTCTTCACTCTTCTTTTACCACACATTGTGTGGCACCCAGAAGTATAGCGAAAACATATAGGTTTTTCCATTTTTCAGCTAAAAGTATAAAATACAACTATTTGACCCCGATTCCAATTGGAAACATACTATAGTACTGGGGGCTACCCCAGTATGTTTGTCAGCATGCTTCGGAACTTTTACTTCTCTATTTCTATTTCATCACTGTCCGATTTACCAATCTAAGTAACAGTATGTAATAGTACTTATAAGCGTGCTTCCTTCAAGTAATTTTCCACTTGATCAGACAGTCGACTTTTTCCCTTTTTCTGTTTCCCTATCGCAAGTCGAGTGTAAGCTTATTGGCCTGCTAAGAATTCTAATAAAAGTTAGGTACATCAAGTTAGTAAAACTAAGTAGGTCTTTACCTCACCCGATTTTGAAGGGGATCGAGATGGCACTCGATTTAAATACGGGCTTATTACGTGATCCGAATATCAGAACATTTTCTTGTTACTCCGTTTTTTGTTTATTGCGTCCCAAATGTTGAGTAATTAAATCAGTAACTGCTTGAGATTTGAATAAAGAATTCAAGTGTTTTTTGTTTCTTCGTTTGAAAGTATTTCATTCGATTTTTTCTTGTTTTTGTTTTATTAGTGACCTGAATGTTATTGTATTTTCTGGTTAGTAAAATAATGCAAATGTAATAAATAAAACATGTTAGTTTTAATTTTTTTCCAGCTTCCAGTTATTCGAGTTGAATAAATTACATAGCTTTTTTGTTTAATATGAGATGCTTATTTTTTTATGTGACATATTCAAACTGTTGGTTTTTTTTCTAGCACGCAAATTTTGACGCAATAACAATGGCGTATAATACATAATATACTAACCCAAAAGTTTATATAGATAACTATTAATTAAAGTATGGTTTTTAACAATATTTTACAACACATATTACCTCTAATACTGACCCAAGATAGCAATCAAAAGTATCGTTAAACAGGTAAACACAATAAATAAATCAAAACTTCACTTTCAATAATAATGTTGAGGTTATTCACGAGAATATATATACAATTGGGAAAGTGTTCGAAGTAAAAGTCTGTTGTTATCAACCATTTTCAATTACAACCCACTCAGGAACTTCGTTATTTAGACCTCTGTAAAGCTGTTTAGTTTAATGGAGAAGCGAGAAGGATTGATATATTATGGTTTCATTTGTAGAAATTTTATTTTAAAATTCGAACTATCAAATTGGAAAAGCAATTTATTCACGCTGAGACTACTGAACGTATTGACTACTGAACGTATTTTGATGATATTTGGTATACAAGCAGGGTATGGGCTGACTTAGGTGATAGGGTTTTTATCGCGAATGCTCCCATGGGATAAAACAAGAATACGTAGGCAAAACCCTGGGTAAAAGCTAGTACTCTATAAATTGAGATCCCATAAAGGGTAACTCTAAATTTTCAGTGATCAAGCTAAGAGGCACGTGTCATAGTGCCTTTCTATTCACATGTGGTGTCAGCACGAGAAGAACGAGAAGAATACATTGAATTTAGTCACCACCGCTAACCGCTATTCTTCGGGAACCAAAGACTAAAATCCTCTGCAAAGTTTGGACTGGAGTAACGAATGGACAGATTACCTATTAAGTCAGGGTTAGAGGAAAATCTAACTTTAGCTAATTATCAATTGGCATCAATATTCAGCAGAAAAGACAGTAAGAGAGGAGGTGCATGCATATTAGTCAAAACGGGACATCATTGGAAAGAAAAACAAGAAATTGCCAAAATGTCATTAACCGGGGTATTTGAATGTTGTGCTATCGAAATGACTTATTGTGGTACCATTATTGTCTGTGTGTATAGAGTTCCTAAAGCAGGCAACTTAGGTGTTTTCTTTGAAAGACTTTAAAGTATATTGAAACTTGTTTGTAGTAAGTGTAACAAAAATGTAGTTATAGCAGGTGATTTTAACATTGACATATTGCAGAAAAATAAAACCACGATAGAATTTGAATGTCTTCTAGCACAATATGGACTAATGTTAGAACTTAAAAGCCCAACTAGAATGCCTAGTAACACGTGTATTGATAATTTCATTCATAATTTTCATAAAACTTGTAAAGCATCCATAATTGAATTGTCACTCTCTGACCATACTGCCCAAATAATGGAATGCCCCATAAAAAAACAAGGGGAGATTAAGTTATTAGGCGAGTCAACAAACGGGATTATCATGTAGACAATATAGAAAAATTTAAAGCATGTCTCAACAGTCTTTCCTTTACTGAAATGTATTCTGCAAGTGATCCGAACGTAGCTTACGACATATTCATGGAAGCGTATGCGTTGTTCTATAACCTATGTTTTCCACTTAAAACGGTCATCATTAAATCTACAAGTAAATCTAAATGGATATCACGTGGTATAAAATTATGTAGCAGGAATAAACGGAAACTGCTCTGGAAATATAGACTAAACCCAAGTAATACAAATAAAACGGAATATAAAAAGTATATTAAAAAGTTTAAACTTATAATAAAACTAACCCAACGTGCTCAAAACATTCACAGATTAAAATCCTCAAATAATCTCGCTAAAACTACATGGAGTATAATTAACCAAGCTAAACAAAAACGTCCCGCCGATACTATCTCTAAAATAAAGACTAATGACAATAAGACAATTACAAAGCCGCAAGAAATAGCAAATGCTTTCAATGATTTCTTTGTAGATAAGATTGTGCCTATTCCAGGTCGAGGTAAAAATGTCACGAGTCATATTGATAAAAAAATAATTCTATGTTCTTTTCACCTTCTGTTCCATCCGATGTTATAGCAATTATAAACACACTAAAAACACTAATAGTGTCGGACACGATGGAATATCCACTCACATCATTAAGTCAACTAGCCAATATATAGCAAAACATCTATGTCACATAATAAATTTAAGTGTAATAACAGGTATCTATCCCGATCAACTTAAAATTTCTGTAGTAAAACCACTTTTTAAGAAAGAAAATAAGGAAAGAATGGAATTTTATAGACCTATCACGCTAATACCCATATTCTCTAAAATTTTTGAGAAAGTAATTTATAAGCAACTACATTGCTATTTGGAGAAACAAAATGTTTTAGCGGAAGAACAAAAGGGTTTTAGACCAAAGAAAAACATAAATAGAGCAATTTATGATTTTCTGGATGTAGTTGTGGCAAAAGTCGATCAAAGGGTTCCAGTAAGCGCTGTCTTCTGCGACATGACGCAGGCATTTGATTACGTAGATCACAGTATTCTGCTAAAAAAACTTTTCTACTATGGTATACGAGGTAATGTCCTAAATCTAATACAATCATATTTGACCAATAGGAGACAATATGTTGAAATTAAGCGAATAAATGTTACAAATAAAACTGTAGAGGCACACAAATCACATATACGCACAAATAAGTTTGGTGTGGGGCAGGGCACCGTCTTAGGCGCATTACTATTCATTTCATATATAAATGACTTACCTAGGGCAACTACCCATCCAGTTACATTATTTGCTGACGATAGTACAGTTACCATAGAATGTAAAGACAAAAATTTGTACGAAAATGACATCAATACTACTCCAATAAGTATAGTAAACTGGCTTGATAACAATAATCTCAAAATTAATATAAGTAAAACTAAAATATTGCAATTTTCTCAAATACTACATCATACAAATTTGGATATTAAATATAATAATAATAAAATCAT
Source organism: Spodoptera picta (assembly GCA_038387885.1). NCBI lineage: Eukaryota > Metazoa > Arthropoda > Insecta > Lepidoptera > Noctuidae > Spodoptera > Spodoptera picta. The sequence goes on from JAZHFQ010000452.1 coordinate 1,031,200, forward strand.
ACACAAAAATTCAACAAAATTTTTAGGACTAATTATCGATAGCAAAATGGACTGGAAATCTCATACAGAGACGTTATGCAAAAAAATTAGTAGTGCAGCATATGCCCTTAAATTAGCGCCTAAAGTTAACCACACTGCCCTGCTTACCGCCTACCATGGTTCGGCTGCATCACATCTTAGGTATGGTATACTTTTCTGGGGAAACTCCACAAATAGAGATATGGTTTTTAAATCTCAGAAACGGTGTCTAAGGGCAATGTTTAATCTTAAAGTGGGGGACAGCTGTGAGACATGTTTTAAAAAATATAAGATTCTGACACTACCTTGCCTAGATACATTTATGAAGTTGCAATATTTATAAAGTCGAATCCGGAGCTCTTTGAATCTTTGGCGGACACGGTCACTCGTAACAGACGTAATGCTACATGCAATAGGTTACGCATACGCAGGGCAAACACAGCCCTATTTCACAAAAGTGTCTTCTGCATGGCTCCAAACATCTACAATAGAATACCTAATGATATTAAGAATCTTAGCATAAACTTATTTAAAAGATATCTACATCGGTTCTTGATAGATAAATGCTATTATAATGTTCAAGACTTTATCTCAGGAAAATAAAGTAAACAATTTTTGTAGTGGAGTGAATTGACGGTGTTAATTACGTACTGTACCTATTATAATGACATCATATACTTTTTTTTTTTTTGTGAAAACCTTACAAATTTGCTATTACAATTTGATTGATTTTGACATTTGAATTTAACTAATTTATGACTATTTGATTTACATACTATTATTTTCTTATCTTTTTTTCTTTTTTTTGTCGATTATTGATGTATAATTTGTATGACTAATTATTTGATTGCTTTATGAATGTGAAAACATATTTTTGACTCGTACCTACATATATTGACTGATTGTAAAGTTAATTAATACGTACAATGGCTGAGACATACCCAACATTTGCATGCCCAACGGGTAGAACAAAGAGATACAATATGTAACAAAATAAATAACACCTTAGTCACTAATTATGTACTACACCTCTGTTCAGCAAATAAAGACATTTGATTTGACATTTGATTTGATTTGATTTGATTCCCTGATGGTAAGCAATCGGCGTCGCCCATAGACACTTGGAACACCAGAGGCGTTACAAATGCTTTACCGGCCTTTTGAGGATTAGGAATTTGAAAATTGTTGGGATTGAAGAGTTTGGCGAAGAGAAGGAGGTAATTGGGCCTCCAATAACCTCACTCACACGACGAAACACAACGCAAGCCTTGTTTCACGTCGGTTTTCTGTGAAGCATGTAATGACACAAATGTCTATTTTATTAATACAATTTAAACCAGCGAAATGTATCATAGCAACGCACGAATCAATCCTCGCTTTTATATTTGTTGAATGACAAAACATTGAATTTTCTTGTTTACAGAAAACAATGGTATTCGTGAATACCTACTATTTTTTTAACTGTTTGCGTAATACAATTGCAAATGAAACCTTCATAATGTAAATATCAATGTTTGATTGTCTTCCTACACGCTAACGATGTTTTATCAAACAACGGTTTCTTATTGTTTGGTGGATACAAAGATTGACAAGTCATTGTATTAATGACTGCCTCGTTGGCCGAGTGGTCGCGAGTGCGACTACCGGGCAAGGGGTCTCGGGTTCGATTCCCGGGTCGGGCAAAGTATTACTGGGTTTTTAAAAAATTCTCAGTAATAGCACGGAGTCTGGAAATGTGCCCGGTATATGGCAATAGGCTCACCCCCTATTACATGGGACTCATAACATAAATAGTGAAAAGTGGGTGTTACTTCTGTGTGCACCTCTGCCTACCCTTTCGGGGATAAAAGGCGTGATGTTATGTATGTGTATGTGTGTGTCATTGTATTAATTTATTATATATGGAAATATCTATTAATATCATTCTTTATGTCACACCCATATTTTTGCTGGTTATACCTAAATATTGTACCAGGAGAATTGCTAAACATTTGCTTAATATATAAACATGGTACAATCAGCATCAAAAGTTAATGGCTATATTTAGATTTTCAAAATCGCTGTACATTATATCACCTATAAATCTCTCAACAAGAAAGATGCCAGTATTGAATCCTACGATTGTTAGTTCCAGCCGAAGCTTCAAACTAAGTCAAGCATCTCAAAAATAAAGATGTATATTCACTTTAATTTGGGCATGTCCCAGGATATCTAGATATTAATTATCTTTCATTAGATTCAATCGTGGCAATCTTGAAACTATTGTCGTGGTGGCCCGGAGGGTTTAAGACGCTTCTTATTTAAGCATGACGGCAAGTACCACTGTGATTTATGTCCGAGTTATATGTACATACTTCCTAAGATTATTTGAAGAGGTGAAGGAAAACATTGTGAGGAAACCTGGGCTTATCATTTCGAATTATAAGTTTGAAATCATCAATCCACATTGAGCAAGCGTGGTGATTAGTGCTCAAACCTTCTCCATGTAAGAAGAGGCTTTGCTCAGCAGTGGGCATTATAGGCTGCTGATGGAATTTTGAAACTAAATTGTGTAAAATCTAAAATGAATACGCCATCTGCTCATAACTTAACGTAGGTAATAACTCGATATAATCTGCATTTGGACAATGTTTAGATTCAAACAGTTCTGAATTCTGATCCATGCGGAATAATCCTTCAAACGTTACGTATTAAACAATTGAAATGTTCAAATTTGACGGAGGCTATGTTTGGAGTTGATTGTGTACAAACACAATCGTTACAAAATTTCCAATTACTTGTTTCAAAATGCACCGTATTTGGTTTATCTTTGTATCTAAATTCATTAAGCTATTTATGCATTTCTGTCTGACTAAGTAACTGACATTATTGTTACATAAAACATAAGAATACTTCATCGGTTTTAATATAAATTCGCATAGAAAATCCTTGTCATAATTTAATTTTCAAAATTTTCAACGACTAGTTACAAAACTGAGCTCCAAAGTGGCTGACAGAAGACCATCAAATGCCGTTGTAATTAAAGCTGAAATCCTCTTACAACCTTTAAAACGATTCCGCATAAACGACATGTTAATGAACTTTCTACAAAATTATGAGTAAGATGATTTTGAGAGTATTATTTAATACATTTTCTACGCTGTTAAATTTTTTTGTTACCAACTTATTACAGTCAACTGTAGATTAATTAGTGTTCACTCTGCTGAATAACATTTTAGGCTTTTTTTTTCTTCTTAGGCAACCAAGTCTCCAATACAATGTTGTCGACTGTCAATGTTGTTGCCAGTGTCGAGTGGTGACTGCAGAGTGCCAAGCACGAATGACTATCGCATTCGTAACGTAATAGTATCAAGCGCGTTCGGCGCTTTGATTGGCTGGCTCCAGTGAACCAACCAGTCAGAGCAACGAACGTGCTCGATACTGTAACTTTACGGATCCGATAGTTATTCGTGCTTGGCACTCAGATTAACAAACCGTCGAACTTAATTTTTAGGTTTGACTCTTAGGTAAAGTGTTATAATTGTTTGTTTTGTGGCAACCCATGACAAAGGACAGATGATATGTCACGCACATATACAATCGACGACATAAATCAACGGATGACTACAAAAATCCTACATCGCACATGTGAAGTTTACGCGCAAATAAACATGGATAGAATGCCTAATTAATAGTTGTTAGACGGAAAGACCCGCCACGCACGATCACATCGCCTAGTTGACCTCTTTTTCTTAGGGAGCTTTACTCTCTGTTCCTTTCAATTTCACCTAATATCTCATGTTCGTTTGAAAACCATTTCAATCATTCTAGAGGTAGATCAGGTAGATCAAGTAAATATTTATCTTATGCTGATCTTTATTGCATGAAGCAGAGTGTAAGACGTAATATTATATTTATAACCATAATATCTACATGCCATAAAATATATGTTATATGATAAGTTTAACTGACAAAAATGCAGTACATTAAAACATAGAAACATATATACGATCGAATTGAGCCTCCTCCCTTTTGAAGTTGGTTAAACATGTCTTATCTATATACATACACACATACGTCAAAAAGACCCAGTAACACATTCACGCCGCCAATCGAAGAACACCAATAACCTTTACAAGCATTTACACACAATTTATTATCCAATAAAAATACCGAAAATGTTTCCATAAGTCAAATGGAGAAGAACAAACGTAAATCAAATTGTATATAATATTTTCATACAAAACAATCCTTGGGGGAAAGGTAATCAAGTAAGTTAAACCCAATAAGTTTCAGCCGAGATACTCCAGGGGGCGCGTCGAGCGTAAATAAACAACTTCACACCTCACTCGTATGTATGTAAAAGTTTTTTTGAATGTACATTTCTATTATTATGGCTAAGAAATTGTACTTGGAGTACTCAGAAATGGTACTACACAGCTCTGATAAAGTCAGGTTAGTCTGATTTTAAACGGAATTAATGGACGAATAATAAACTTAATCAACATATATATAAAACTACAGATCTAATAAAATAAATAAAAACTACATCGATCTTTCAGAAGCTGTAATATAAAAATAAAACCATAAAGTCGAATATATAACACAAATTACTAATTTTTATTTTTAAGACCAGGATTGACCACGTTAATGTATGCTCACCGATTAGGTACATTTTATATCAATATACCGATAAAAAACTCCAAACTTTAATAAACTTAACTGTATATTAAAATAATCAAAGTTTCAAAAGAGATTAAAAATTCAAATTCTTTCGCCTTGTTCGACCAATTAATAAAGCAATTCTTAATAAGTGAGACATTTTGTGAGACCCTTTTATAAAATTTGCCACAGGGTTGTCACTTTATAATAAAACTAATTAATTAAAAGTAACAACCAATCGGTTTTACCATTTCGATGTAGATGTTGAACCTTTCAAAGATTTCGTTACGACCATTAGCTGGATTTTATGTAGACACCTAATTCTTAGTAATTTGCTAACTTATTTTGAAACTTAGTTTTACGACGACCCGATTTGTAAAGATTAGGTGCTAACTTTTTTATTTTTGGTGAACAACTTAACCTGCAATAACTTAAGTGAATACATGAATAAAGAGGTGTCTGCAAACGTGATCTTTGAATGTGAGTTCGTAAGTTGTTGACCAATGGTGAATGTGCGTTTTTTTTTATTGGAAGTTACATAACCATCAATTCAAACCATACAACAAACATTCAGAATTGAACTATGATAAGTATGAATCAATTATTTATTTATATGGTATTGACTCCACACCCCCTATTACATGGGACTCTAACATAAATAGTGAAAAGTGGGTGTTACTTCTGTGTGCACCTCTGCGTACCCCTTCGGGGATAAAAAGTATGATATTATGTTATAACTCCCCACAAAATTAAATGGTTTTCAATCGACATAAGAAAGTACCAGCTAGGAAGGAAATAAACAACACACAGAAAGCTTACAAATGATTGTTCGGAAATCAAAAAATATATTCTACGGAAAAATGTAATAAGTGAATTTATATAAAACAAATTATATTAATGTAAAATTCTAAATGCTTTCAAAAACAAATATCCGGGAAGGTATGTACTTGTACGTAATGGAATGAGACAAATTTCGAAGATCTGCGGAAAGCAATACGAATATTAGAAAATCCCCATACGGCGATGCTGTGGGGCCATGAAAACTGAGAATTTATTAAATGTTGCGCTGTTATGTTTATTTTATTATTCGCATATGTTATACTTATTCCACGAAATTGTGAAGGCGTTTTTGTTTTGTGCAGAGGGATTTTAAGATTTGATTGGTATAATTTTTAGAAATGTCTTACCTAATGGTAGGAATATTGTATACAAGTGTGTTTTTCAGAACGCCTTTTACTTTGAAATTGTACAATTTTATGTCTGTTTTTATATAGTAGTTAAGTAATGTGGTTTTGTAGGTCAATTGTCGCCAACTGTGGTAGGTAGGTATTCGTTCGTATAAAACTAATACATATTTGCTGTACGAGTTGTAGTAGTTAACTCCGTACATTGATTTGTAGTGAAGATGAAGTTGATGTAGTGTAGAGAAACAAGTTCACCCAGTTGCACTAAGTAGTTAGTTTATTGCAATCAAATTACAATATGAATGAAAGGCGATTATTTCTCTCAGTTGTTGATAGCTACCAAGTTATAAGTTGACTATATTTTAATTCGTTAATCACGTTGTTTTATTACGCTAAATTGTACGCGCGTCTTTAGCCTAAAGTAGGTTGCCGCGTAAACAAAAAAAATGTGCGGTTGTGAAACCGTACATATTGGCAACCCCCAAAAGAAGCTGCAATGAGTTAAAAGAGAGAGAAAGAAACGCCTGTACAAAGTCAAAGTAAAAGTAAAAGTAAACATGTAATAAATTAAAATAAATATGAAATAAAGAACATAAAAGTCCACGAGAATAAAAATAAGGCAAATAAAGAGATTAATGTAAACTAATAACAGTTAATCAAAAATAAAGGCAGGGTTGGCTCGGTGTCCTTGGGGCTGACCATGGTAGTCGTCCGAGGGAGCCTGCTGGATTACTTCTCTGGCAGTTTCCCGTCGAGATCCCATTGGTTGAAGTTCGATGTCCTCATGCGTTCGCGTTCCAGTTGTTTTCTTTGGAAATCGCTTCCTGAGCAGTGTGCAATATTTCCTTGAAATGATCCATAGGAAAGTGATGACAGCAATTGTTAGTAAAAAGTAACAAATTGCATATTGGTGAACATCATGATCCGAGATCGTTGATGGTAGTTTCGGCTCGTTCTCTTGTTGGAAGCGCAGCCTTTTGTCAATCTCCTCGAAGTCGTTTTTCTTAAGCTTGAAGAGTTCGTGTGGCGAGTTGTGGAGTGTAGTGTTAACTATTTTGTTAATCGGTGAATTTAGGTTCGGCACGTGCATGTCATAGTTAACGTCGAGGTTGCTGTTGTATCGATTGTGCGAAGTGATGGTAAGTTCTTTTGACTGCAGTACGCATCCTTGACTTAAAGTTACAATAGCCGCTGATGTGATAGTTTGCGATATTACGTCGTTTTCACAAACAGTACGTAATTCGCACCTTCCGCAACAAACAACCAGCCAGCTGTTCAATTCTTGTAACTTGATCCAAGATTCCTCGCATGACACGCTATGGACGTCACAAGGTGACGTAGTTGTACGATGTCCCAGTAGTTTTGCTTCGCAAGGTGCTTTCTTGTTTTGTAAGTTGAAAACTGGCATATTTGCGCTACAAATGAAGTTGTTATTTTGTTTAGTGACGCATTGCTTAAAGTCTTTGTCTCTTAGTGAGATATAAGAGTTCTTTTCAAAGTTGACGGCAATGTATTCTGAAGATAACTGCATCAATTTGTAATTTGACTCCGTCTTGAATGGTATAGCGATAGCCCGGTAGTAAGTGAAGTCATCATTCGAAGTTAATGGAATATGAACTTCGAACATGAAGTAGTTCTTCGTTATTCGTGCTTTCACATAGAGCAACTTGTAGAGTTCCTTGATATCTTCTCTGATATTTTCTGTTGGTAATGATAGAGTCTTGGGTAGTCTGCCAGATATGTCTTCCAGTTGGTTTATAAGGCTGACTGGTGATATCAAGTGTACGTCCATATGTCCACTGTAAACATTAGTTAACGTGTTCAGGAGCATTGTTTGAATTTCCTTGAGATTCCGTAAAAGTAGTGATGCCGTGAGCGAAGCGGAGTTGAAATAACTTGTGGCCATCATTATTTGTATTTCAGTTTCAATACTGCCTAGATTCGCCTTGGTTTCTTCCATGAAGTGTTCAATCATCTTGCATTGGAGCTTGATGTTTTCGTCATTTTTCTTCAGTACGTCATTTTGTAATTGCATGATGGATGTTTGGTTTTTTGCAAGTTCACGCAAGTAGTTTTCATTTTTTTGTATGGCGTTTATGTCATTGTGATATTTGTCAGCAAACCTTTGGTCTAAGATACCAAATAAGCTGTTAGCTATCATGCCTACTCCGTCAATCAAGCCGCGTTTTTTGCGCATAGATAAATGCTTGTGTGGAGCCAGCAGCATTGTGTTGTAAAAGTTCAGCAGTTCCATCTCGTGAGTAAGTTGGTCGGTCGTAGCCTGGCAATAGCTTTGATGGATCTTTTGGCAAAGGTCATTTACACCGTTGATATAATTTTCAATGTGTTGAACGCCCTGCCAATAGTTTGTCAAGTTGTAATACGTAAGCAAAGTCCATTCATCGTGAATGAGTTCTATTTTGCCTATGGTGTCATAATAAATCGGTCGCTCGTTTTCAAGGTAGGTAATTTGAGTGTTCGACCTTAGTTGCGAACCATATGATCCATTCACAAATATCAACATTGTAAATAGAAATATTAAAATGTTTGTAAGACATTTTCTTCCCCATTGTTTTGTTGTGGTAGGTCTCTCATGCTTTTGTTAATGACACCGTTTTGGGTTTTCAGCGTGACCACTAGAACATATCCGTCTGTTCCAGGGTGAAGTTCTAGCACCCGTCCTATGGCCCATTTCCCTGGTGGTAAATTGTTGTTCTTGGGATTGTTCCACTTGCTTCGCGTTTGTAATTGAGTAAGATAGTCGCTTGACCAATTCTTCCAAAATTGTTGGTACATGTGTTCAGTTAATTGCCATCGCCGTCGGAGGTCTATGTTGTTTTCATTAGTGTGGTTACTCCGTGGCAAGGACATTGTTGGACCTCCCGTTAAAAAGTGACCTGGGCTCAGGTAGTTATAAAATTCTTCGGGATCTTCCGTCAGTTGGCAAAGTGGTCTGGAATTCATGCACGCTTCTATCTTCGCAAGCAGGGTGGCAAATTCCTCGTACGTCAGTTTTTGATCTCCCAACACCCGACGAAGATGATATTTCATCGACTTTACTGCTGCTTCCCATAGTCCACCAGCAGTTGGCCAGGCGGGTGCATTAAAATGCCATTGTACTCCCATGTCTGCGATGTTATTGAAGAAGCTTGGCGACAGGATTTGCTTGAAGTCTTCAAATTCCTTTTGAAGCAACTTTGCTGCGCCTACGAAATTCGTACCACAATCCGAGTAGACGTGACCTGGTGTACCGCGCCTGGAGCACATTCTCTGGAAGGCTTCGATGAAAGTTTCCGTACTCAAATCAGATGCAAGTTCGATGTGCACCGCCTTAGTCACCATGCATATGAATATGCATATGTAACCCTTGGAAGTTCGAACTCCTCTCCCTTTGTTGAGTTTAACTTCGACGTGTCCTGTGAAGTCAACTCCCGTGTGGGTAAACGGACGTGAAGGTGTTACTCGTTGTGGAGGTAGTTCTCCCATGAGTTGGTTTGACTCTGTTGGGTTGTAGCGATGACAGCGCACGCAGCGCCGTAGTTCAGCTTTCACCGCTCTATTACCGCCAACGATCCAGTATCGTTGCCGAATGTGCGCTAATGTTAGTCTGGCGCCTCCGTGTAACGTCTTTAAGTGGGCTTGACGGATCACCAATTCAGTTAGTCGTCCACCCTTAGGTAGAATGATTGGATTCTTCATCTCAAATGGTAAACTGGAATGATTTAGTCGGCCCCCTACTCGTATCAATCCGTTGTTGTCCATATAAGGTTTAAGTTTAAAAATGTTACTTTTGCTAGAAATCGTTTCTTTCTTCATGAGTTGTTTATATTCTTGCATAATTTCCGTTTGCTGCACATATTTTATTATTTGTTCATTAGTATTGTTTAATTCGCACAAAGTTAGGCATCCGGTGTCACGTATCGTGTTATTACATGCGTTGCGAATAAATCGTTGTACCCATGCTAATATTCTGATTACCTTGGTCAATGAACTGTAATTAGTTAATAAGTTGTGAATACAATGATTGACCTCTTTGTTGTTAATGGAGTTCGATTTCGCCTGGCAAATGCTGCCTATATTTGTTGTAAAAGTGCATGTAAAATTTTCATCATGCTCTTTTTCTTGGAAGGTGTTCAGGAATGTGGGCCCTTCCCACCACAGACTGAATGTTTTTAGTTTAGTTGGTAGCAATCCTCTTGATGCACAGTCTGCAGGATTTTCTTGCGACTTCACATAACGCCATTGCTGGGCTGGTATGATTTGTCTTATTTTTGTAACTCGATTGGCAACGTATTTTTCCCTCTTAGATATATCCCCCTGTATCCATGCCAGGACCACTTGGGAATCGCACCAAACGCTTGTAGTAATTTTGAAGTCAATTAGTGCTTCGCTGATCTTTTTGATGAGTTGTGCTAGTAGATTCGCGCCATTAAGCTCAAGTTTCGGTAATGTGATCGTTTGTGATAATGGTGCCACTCTTGTTTTCGCAGCAAGTAATGTGATTATTGGCTTGTTATGTTCATCTCTGACGCAGCTGTAAACTACGCAAGAGTAAGCCTTCTCGCTGGCGTCACAGAATCCAAACAGTTCGATGTTTTGGTTCGTTGACCCAATCCAGCGCTTGATTTTCATATGTTTTACATTGGGAATATCAGCTCTTAGTTTCAGCCACTTATTCGTTATATGTGACGGTAACTGGTCATCCCACCCGAGTTTATTGAGCCACACTTCTTGAAATATTATCTTCGCCGCAATAGTTATGGGTGATAGCCAACCCAAGGGGTCATAAAGTTGTGAAATTTCCGAAAGTAGTCGCCTTTTTGTTATTTCCGGTCGACCATTTTCTTCATATTTCCAGTTAAGAATAAAAGTGTCGGCATGCGGATTCCATCCTAGGCCTAAAGTTTTCGTAGATTCCTCTTGCTTGAAGTTAAAAGTGTTTCTGCGTGAGATCTGATCCTCACTTAAGTTTTCTAATAATGCTTGATCATTGCTGGACCACTTGCGTAGGTTCATCCCGGCTCCCTTAAATATGTTGATAAGCGATGTCTGGAGTTCCTGGGCCGCTTCCAGTGAGTTGTGGCCGCTTATGACGTCATCGACGTATGTTTCATTCAATAGTACCTTGGCGGCCGTGGGGAATTTATTGCCATCATCGTAAGCTAGTTGTTTGATGGTTCTCATGGCTAGCCACGGCGCGCACTTAGTTCCATAAGTTATGGTGCATAGTTGATATTCTTGCAGTTTCTCTGACGGCGTAGTTCGCCATATAATTTTCTGCAAATGTTGTTGATCCTCAGACAGCCAGATACATCGGTACATTTTCTCGATGTCAGCTGTAAAGGCGTATTTGTAAGTTCTCCATTTTGTGATAAGTTCTTGGATATCTCTTTGTAGATTGGGGCCCTTTTCTTGTAGACAGTTTAGGCTGTATCCCGACTTAGTTTTCTGAGAAGCATTGAAGATGACTCTGAGTTTCGTGGTCGTTGACTCTTCACGGAGTACTCCATGATGAGGTAAAAAGCATTCGATAGTTGAAGATGTCATAGGTTTTGCTGATTTCATATGGCCTAACTTTAGGTATTCCCAAAGGAATTCCTTGTATAGCATTTCAAGGCGGCCATTTCTTTTAAACCTTTTTTCTAACTGCAGCAATTGTGATACTGCGATCGTTTTCGATGTTCCGATCTTATTTTCATAATCTGAATGTAAAGGCATCTTCACAATGTATCTTCCATCTGAACCACGGCGGGTAGTTTCTTTGTAGTATGTTTCACACCGATCGTCTTGAGGTTGATCCGAGTTTGTTTTGGTGACGTCTTCACATTCCCAGAACTTGGTTATATCAGTCAAGTCTAGTAGTGTGACGTGACAGTTCAAAGTTTCTAGTTTTCCACACAAAATCCATCCCAGCTGTGTTTGTTGAGCAACGGGTGACTTTGGTGCTCCTTTTAATATTCCATCTAGTATTATCTCAGCGTAAACGTCAGCTCCGAGTAGTAAGTCAATAGACCTTGAAATGTTAAATTCAGGGTCCGCTAGTTTTAAGTTTTGCAAATGCGTCCAGTGGGATCGTTCGAATGTGTTATTCGGTAGTTTATTGATTAGTTTTTTCATAATCAATGCTTCAGTGTTGAAAGTATATTCGGAATGGATTGATTTGCATGTTATTTTAAGGCGGCCTTTACAATCGCCTGATACAGTTCCAACTCCAGATATCTTCGCTGTTAGTTTGTTTCTGGGCAGCTTAAGCAATTGCGCTGCATTTTCAGTAATTAAGTTCACTTGTGAGCCTTGATCTAAAAGCGCACGAAGAGTTACATAAGTCCCATCTACCATTTCGACCTTAATTTGGACGGTTGTCAGTAGTGTCTCCATCTCGCTGGCAGATAGGTGATTTGAGCTTGGTGTTTCAGTTTCCCTCGAAGGTCGTTGACCTGAACGTTGGTTCTCATTGCTCGTTGAAAATGTATTTTTATTAGAAGTATTGTAATGCAAAAGCGTATGGTGCTTCATATTACATTCCTTACAAGTTTTTGTAGAGTTGCAAGTTTTGCTTTCGTGAGTGAACAAACAGTTTTTGCATAATCGCAATTTCGCAACTATGTTGTTTCGTTGTTTTATATCCGAGTCAATAAACTGTTGACATCGCATTAAAACATGACTGTTCTTACACAGAGGGCATTGTCCGTATGAAGTATGATAAGTTTTTGGAATCCACTTCTTATGGTCGAAGTTTTTTCGAGTTCCGTGTTTTTCAGTTCCAGCCGACTTCTCCGAAATTTGGATATCTTTTTTGAAGTTTTCATGGTTTCAAACGCCATGAATTGGTTTTCTAAGTACATCATAAATTCCTGTAGTGAGGGAACCTCTCTACTGTCATGTAATTTCTTTATGTATTCATTGTAGCTCCCACTGTCTAGTTTCTGCGACATCAGATGGGCAATTATGGGATCCCAACTTGCTACATCAAGCCCAATGTTTGTTAAACCATTTAGACATTCCGTGGTTACGTCATGCAGCTTCTTTAAGTTGTAAGCATCTGGCTTCTGTATGACAGGCAACTGCATCATAGTGTTTACGTACGATGAGAATTGTAGTCGACGGTTGTCGTACCGTTGAGTTAGTATCTCCCAACATGAAGTGTAGTTGTCAGCACAAATGCTTAAGTGTTGCACCAGCCTTTCTGCTTCACCTTTCAGCTTAGTCTTCAGATGCTGCATTTTTTGAGCATTGTTTAGTGTCGGGTTTTTATGTATGGTTTCCAGAAATAGGTCTTTGAATGAAATCCATTTGCTGTAGTGTCCTGAGAATTCTGGAATTTCAATTCTTGGTGCTGAACGTTGATGATGAGCTGTGGACCACATCTTGCTTTTCAGTTGTTTTCGGATTTCGTCATATCTGTCTTCCATGTTGTTGAACTTGTCATAATATGTGTGGTTTGAACCTTTCAGTAAAGCTTCCAGTTCCCAATGAGTGTTGTCAATAGTTTCCCATTTTGACTTCAAGATTGACAAGTGATCGTCAAGTTCCCATTTTTCAGCTAAAGCATCAAAATCAATTTTTGCCATAGCCCGATCGATGGCCTTGAAGTTGCATTCCTGTTTAGTCAACAATGCCTTTGTTTTCTCATCAGGTTCTCCTTTTGACAAGTCCGATAAGTCAAATTTGACATTATCTTCAATTGTTTGAAACATTTGTAAAATGTCTGCTTTTGTTGTTTCGTACATTAATTTTGTCTTCCCGTAGACATCTTCAACAAAATAGTTAATGTTTCGGTCTTCAATTTCTTGCATGAGCAATGTATGCCGTGCATTGAAATCCATCCATTGAGCTTCTAAAGAGGACAGCCGCTTTTTCAAGTATTCTGCTGTTTTTCTGGTTTTGCTATCCTTGTTATAATTAGTGCATAAAGTTTTGATGTTTTCAAAACATGTTGATTGTAGTGACAGCTTATTCATCTTGATTATAGATGACGTTTTCTTGATGTTCAAGTTAGTTTTGAAGTGACTCGTAGTAGTTCTTCAATAGTTGTAGTTAGTTGCAGCAGTTGAAAGCTCTTCTAGTAGTCGAAGGTTCTCACTGCTCCAGAAGTTGTTGTTGGTTCCGGTACTCAATGTGCCTGTCCTCTGGTTAGATATATGCGCCTTCTCAATCCAACTGGGGCGACCCGCTTGTGGGAGACCAGCTGAACCGATTCGCTATCGTACCCAGAAACACAAACACACTAAGATACGAATCCGGCTCGAAGGACCATTAAATGTACGAGTTGTAGTAGTTAACTCCGTACATTGATTTGTAGTGAAGATGAAGTTGATGTAGTGTAGAGAAACAAGTTCACCCAGTTGCACTAAGTAGTTAGTTTATTGCAATCAAATTACAATATGAATGAAAGGCGATTATTTCTCTCAGTTGTTGATAGCTACCAAGTTATAAGTTGACTATATTTTAATTCGTTAATCACGTTGTTTTATTACGCTAAATTGTACGCGCGTCTTTAGCCTAAAGTAGGTTGCCGCGTAAACAAAAAAAATGTGCGGTTGTGAAACCGTACATTTGCCTTAAACGTTGCCTGAAGCATTACTTTTGTTATGTAGATTTCTTGTAAATTAATTCTCTCTAGATTCAAGATTAAATTCTAGCTCGTAAAATAAAAAACAAAATATTAACTAAAAATCACGGATTCCTCACGTGAAAATATTAAAAAAAGCTCTACTAGTTTCGAACCACAGAGGGGTTCTTCCTCATGAGTAGCGTGCGCGGTCACAGCACAGTAGGCTGCGCGACATCCCATCGAACCCCTTTGTGGTTCGAAATTAGTTGAGCTTTTCTCAGTATTTTCGTGTGAGTAACCCGCGATTTTTAATTAATTAAGTTTGTCTCAAGATATTTAATATAAAACAACAAAACACATAAATTATTAGCAATTTTATTATTTGATAGCTACTTTCTCTACTTTCTTTCCATCATAATTGCTAACCCGCCAACTTCAAAGCCATCCGACTCAAGATATTATTTCTGAATTCCTTCGGAAACATACTTAACAGATTTGGAAACTTCATCTGTATTTGCTGGAAGACATTAAGTCATTCAAGTATTTTAAAATCTATTACGTACATATTGGTTGACTTCGACGTTGATGTCAAGGAAAGTTTTATTTTATTTCTAGACTGTTATTTCTTGTTGGTTCAAAAGGAACACGGGGAATTATTGTTAAAGACTTAACGGGTTGCCGGGACTCCGGATCGAAGTGCTGTAGGAACGGGGTGGTTATTAGTCAGTCAGAATCTGACACTAGGGCGGGAGAAGCCATTCGATGATTTGCCCCCTTTGAAAAAAAGGGAATTATTGTGGATACTACCCCTAATGATTGTGGCAAGATGCAGGTTAATAATAGCGAGTCCCATATTTTGACATGAAAGCGAGAGTAATACCAGTTAAGTATTTTTTCCACCTGTATGACTGCTCCCGCCTGGGTGCTGAATAAAAACCGCCCCGTTCCTTCTCCTGCGCTTCTAGCCGGAGCCTCGGTAACCCTGAGAATTTTAAAAGACATTTTGTGTTACCTTCAGTTCAAACTTAAAGCCTCATGTTAAGTAGTCACGTTTAAGATAATAATATAGTCTATTTTAATTGTTTTATTTTTATTTATTTAACAAAAGTACAATTTTAGGATTAACATTTTGTTCTTATAATTAAAGATTCTCGCCAAACCGTATATATTTCATCATTCATCATCATCACCAGCCTATAAATGCCCACTGCTGAGCAAAGCCTCTTCTCACACGGAGAAGGTTAGAGCGTTAATCACCACGCTTGCTCAATGCGGGTTGGCGATTTCAAACTTATAATTAGAAATTATAAGTCCAGGTTTCCTCACGATGTTTTTCCTTCACCGTTTGTCAGTGGTGTCTAAATAATCTTAGAAAGTACATATAACTCGGAAAAAGTCACATTGGTACTTGCCGTTGGTAGGTTTCGAACCCGCACCCTCATGCATGAGAAGCGAGCGTCTTAAACCTCCAGGCCACCACGACATATATCACCACGACGTATATATTGTATTACCGTTTATGTCCGCTACTTTTAAGGACTATGTCTTCAGACTTAACGTAATGTAATTTACGTTAAGAAATTCAACAGTTACATGAAATAGCAGACGAAGCAGGCGGAATCATTTGTCATACCAACGAACGCACGTGTGTTGGGGTTAACGCTGCCACGGTAAGAAAATTTACAAAAGCGTATCCTTTGAAAAAAGGTCTGCAGATGGTTTTTTTATAATTTATGAATCAATTTGTTATGATAAGCGTCACAGTTTTTGCATTATGTTTGCATTTCTATAAACAATAATTACATGACAGGTAAAATCTGTGTCTCCCTGACAATTTCAATTGTCTGTATTGTAATAGGTTTTAAAGTAGTCAATTAGTTATTAAATCAGAGGGTTTGGACGTAAAATTAAAAGAATATAATGATTTTACAACATGGTCATGTTGCTATTCTAGTTCTCTAATAAAGTGCATCATCATCACCATCATCTTCATAACATCACGCCTTTTATCTCCGAATTGGTAGGCAGAGGTGTACATTACGGCACAATGCCATTGTATAATGTAACACCCACTATTAATTATTTATGTTATGAGTCCCATGTAATAGGGAGTGCCATATACCGGGCACAATTCCAGATTCCGTGCTACTACAAAGATTTTTTTAAAAAGCCCAGTAATACATTGCCCGACCCGGGAATCAAACCCGAGACCCCTTGCCCGGCAGTCGCAATTGCAACCATTTGGCCAACGAGGCAGTCAGTCATATTAAAGTGCGCTTCTGCAAAAGCTTTATAAGGGTTCGTCTTAAGGGAATAGCAACCGTGAGGATATATATGTATACCTGTGTAATATGTTGCTTCTCCTTCACATGTCACAGCGCTTCTGCAAAGTAAAGATATCCCTTTATGCAATGTAGGTACTCTACTTCAGTTATTTCCTTGGCTTTGACGAGGTCTCATCAGTTATATCTATAGAGGTATATATAAAAATGAAACCCGTTGTCACGCCGTTACTTGAGAACAGCTAGACCGATTTGGTTGATTTTTTTTTTGTTGTGTTTGTACGGGAAAACGGGATTGCGCGTACGAAGTCGCGGACAGAAGTAAGTTGTACATAATTATGGTCTCATCATCATCATCATATCAGCCACCGGACCCACTGGTGAACATCGACATCCATCCAGCATGCATCCAGCGGCTCCCTGCGATCTTGATCAGGTCGTCTGTCCACCTTGCGGGTGGACGTCCTAAGCTGCGCTTGCCGTCACGTGGCCTCCACTCGAGAACCTTTCTGCCCTAGCCGCTTTTTTTTATGGCATAAGCCGTTAAACGAGCAGACGGATCACCTGATGGTAAGCAATCGGCGTCGCCCATAGACACCTGGGACACCAGAAGCATTACAAGTGCGTTACCACTAGGTATTACAAGTGCGGCTGTTGTTTCTCACTGCCACTTCAGCTTGCTAGTCCACTGAGCTATTTCGACGACCTTTGTTCGTCTGAGAATAATAGTCTAATAATAATTAATTGGGTACTTGCTTTGTTATGGAAATATTAAAATAATATCTTTTACTAATTTTCAATATTAAATTGAAGAGTTTGGTGTTACTTTGTCTTTATCTATCCTAATGAGAGACAGGATGTGCAAAATAATTATATATTTTTTATACTATAAGGTTTATAGGTACATAGATATTAAATACAAATCTTTATATTCCTAGAAAACACACACAAAAACCACACGAGCATTCGGTTCACAAAAAATACCAACATCAAATAACTAGAAAATAACCTAAAAAAATGGGAATACGTTTACAGAAAACCATTTCTTTTAACGAACTTCACTATGGTGCTTATGTACTGGGTTCTTGCGGGGGTGTGCCGACATTATTATTATATTCTCGCAATCAGTACCCTCTCATTACGTATTCCCGTCGGCCAAAGGTCCCTTGTATCTTAAGGTGGACAATAAAAATAGATGAACCCCTTATACGGGTCTCTGTAATTTGTTTTAAGCAAAGTGCCTTCGTCTCTCATTGGTTTGACGAGTTGTTCTTAGATTTAAGTTTTGCTGGATATGTGATTTTTAACCGACTTTAAAATAAAAAAAGAATATTGTATGTATGTATGTTTGTGCGCAATTATCTCACGATTAGCTGAACTGATTTTAGCGGTTTTCAGAAAAATGTTTGCTACACTTTTTTTTAAGGGGGAAATCATCAAATGACTTCCACTTTACACTCTATCCCGCCTGGGTGAGGTGGGTGAATGTTAGGCTCTTACTGACTAAAATCAGCCTATTCCTACTCCTGCACCTTTAGTATGTATAATTATTAACTGATTTAAAAAAGAAGAGGTTCAGTCGGTATTTTTAAACGTTGTTTATAACAGAATTATTGTTAACTTTTGCCTTGTACATTTTTAGATCGAATAAAGTTTATTAGATTGGAAGTTTTTTATAGGATCGACTTTTTTATTTCTATTTATACAGGTTGTACTTGAAATGATTGTCCCGATCAAACGGCATCAGGTGATCAGCAAGGTTTCAAGAGTTATCAGAAAAATATAAAAAATATAAAAAAGTTTTTCAGGACATCCTGTATTTTTTGGGGTATCCACACAGTATCAGTATCATTTAAAAACACGATTTTTATTAAGCACTTGGTCTATTTCGGTGGTGCAGTCATCACCAGTACATACCCTACATCTTCTATACGATTATTGGATTGAGCAAAGCAATGTAGAGGTAAGTTTTTTTTTAACTTAGAAATAAAATCTTATTAAGGTAACAATTAGTAAGGTAACAAATTCTAGGTAACAATTAGTAATTCATTCTGATAGATAATGGACTACACCCATTGTTTGACATTAAGCTTATTTTTCAAGTGAAATTAAATAATTAAAGTATTTATAATAGAATTCCAAGAAGTCTGACACAAATCCGAACTTTTGATATTTGATGATAAAAACAACAAAGAAAAAATGTGAACGATATCTCCGCCTACTATTTCCAGGAAAACAAACGTGACATTATGTTACAATAATAAAAACATAATGTACTAAAATTTTCTACTTTCAGAAAGCCGTATGAAATAATATCAAAGTACTTTATGCTTCATTTACAGCTCTTATTACTTAGGTAATGTAAGAATTGTACTCAAAACAAAATAAAACCTAACTGCGTGCTTGAATCGAAATTATCACCATTGTTACAATTTCAATATGATTAAGTTACTAGTCAATAGAGTTACAGAAACTAGAAGCGACATTGTTTGGCTATTTATGCTTACGATCAAGATGGTTATGTCCTTGGCACACTCTTGGAATTCTTATGACGTATCCAGTGTATAGAGGTATATGTCCCAACTTTTAGAACATACATAAGTATCAAGGAACGCGGTTAGTGGGTACAAAGTTTCGGTGTTCAACCACACTACATTTTACCTTAATTACATTTTAACAATGTACTTCTAGTTGCCAGCCTAGTAATTGTACAGAGGGTAAAAGGGTATTTATTACAAATTACTTAACTTACTTAGGATTACTTATCTTATGTGAGACGTACCGAATTAAAAATTGCGAGTTAACATAACATAACACGTTTTATCCCCGAATGACTGAGCAGAGGTTTACATTATAGCACTCAATGCCTCTATACAATATAACACCCACTTTTCATTATTTATGTTATGAGTCCCATGTAATAGTTGTTAAGCCTGTTGGGCCATATACTGGGCACGATTCCGTGCTACTACTTATAAAAACCCAGTAATACTTTGCCCGACCTGGCAACCGGAGACCCCTTGCTGGCAGTCGCACTTGTCGCACAATTACGAGTTACTCACGTGAATATACTAAGAAAAGCTCTAATAGTTCGCGTCAAAACCTTCAAGAAAAGAGCGTATTCCTTTTTAAAAGGCCGGCAAACCACCTGTGACTCCTTTGGTGTGTACATGGGCGGCGCTGATCGCTTACCATCAGGTGATCCGTCTGCTCATTTGCCTCCTATTTCATTAAAAAAAACAGAGGGACTCTTCCTCCTGAACAGCGTGCGAAGTCGCAGCGATGCGATGTCGCGCAGCTTACTTACTGCATATTCAGTATATTTACTCAGAATTTGGTGAAAAAACTTACCTTTATCTACGACCTTTGTTTGGTTTATGAAAGTTAAATTGGTATTTGCGTGTTTTTGTAGTATTATAGTTGACGGCTTTTTGAGTGGTTTTTACATACATACATAACATCACGCCTTTTATCCCCGAAGGGGTAGGCAGAGGTGTACATTATGCCCCTGTACAATGTAACACCCACTTTTCACTATTTATGTTATGAGTCCCATGTAATAGGGGGTGAGCCTATTGCCATATACCGGGCACAATTCCAGACTCCGTGCTACTACTGAGATATTTTTTTTTTTAATACCCCAGTAATATTTTGCCCGACCCGGGAATCGAACCCGAGACCCCTTACCCGGCAGTCGCACTAGCGACCACTCGGCCAACGAGGCAGTCAGTTGAGTGGTTTTTGTTTTATCAATTTATCAACTGTTATTGATAAGTAGCAGTTATTGTTATAACTTATTTCAGTAATAAACACTTTGTAATTTTTCAAATAATTCTTTCAAAAATTTGTATAAATATGTAAACTAAAAATTTGTCGAGAATATTATAATAGTGGTAGTATGATCCAGATATGTATTAAGTGCTACGTTTGTGTAGAAGACTTAACCCTATCATTATCTTAAGCTGAAACTGTGGAATTCAATTGCACTGATAGATTCGAGGATGGCAACCAGAAAATGTTCGATGGCGATAAGGTAAGTACAAGAACTTTTTGTACTAGTAAATAAGTAGGTACTAGTAGTGCTACAAGATTATCGTAAAATAATTTGTATGGTATTAGCCGGCAAACGAGCAGACGAATCACCTGATGGTAAGTAATCATAATGATTCATAATGCATAATTCATAGTAAGTATCCCATCCACACGCACAAAGCACTTCGCGTTAACACTAGAAAGACCAAGGCAGTCAAATTGACCGCAAGGCAATTTCATTGTTAAATATTTTGCAAACTATAGTTCCTTTTAATATTTTATGACTTTTCCTAATTTGCTATTCTTAGGCTTAATCTATATTTATAAAAAAATAAGTATATGTTGTATTTGAGTTTCGATTACAAATACCTACTAAGACCGCGCACCGTCAATGTGACGGTATACATATAAAGACAGCGATAAGAATAGTGAACAACGATCTCTTATACTAAAGTGGGTACTTTTGTTTTTATTTATGTTGGGTTGAATTCTGACTAATTTATTAGTACCTAATTTGTTTACATTTTATATTAGGCATTGGTTCCGTTCGCTGAGCAGTCGTGTGGCAAGTGACGGCACAGAAAGGACTTTTGTTTCTCCAAACGCCAGTGAAGAGGGACGTCGTAGCTAGGGCCAAAACGTAACCTCTGACAACTTTTTCACATCACTAAATTCGGCTAAAACGCTATTGGTCGAAGACTAGTATCGTTGGAACAATGCGGCGTGCAAGACGAGAAGTACCACTGATTTGTAGAGGTATTCATACTACAAGATATAAAACCTTCATAATGAAAACCGTTACCGATACAATCCTTACTGTCTATCAAGAAAAACCTGGAACACATGTTATTATTTTGAGTACTCTGCACCTCAACATAAATATAGGTACTGACAAAAAAAGTTACCTGAAACAATTGAATTTTACAATAGGTACAACAAAATTTAGTGTAGACATCAGCGATCAAATGGCACGCAAGTACACCGTAAGAGCTGGAAGTCGGGGATGGCCTGTCATGTATTTTACAATATACTTGATTTAGTAGCTATAGAGGTAAATCCGTGGATTCTTTATCAAAACTTTACTAGGGATAAAAAATTCTCGTCATGATTTCATCATTCAACTACTGAGCGTACTACGTGAAGACTATGTGAAAAAAATCCACTTCAACTATGACACAGCATCAAGAAACTAATTCTAAAACAAGTGTACCATCTACTAAAAACAATAAGAGGCGGTAATGTCAAATCAACAGTAATTGTAAAAAAAATAAAATATGTGAAAACTGCATTATCTGTAAAAAACCTGTTCGTGGAAAATGTAGAAAACAGTTTAAAAACTATTAGATACTTGCTACAAATGTTACTCAATTTAATGCAAATACATTTATATTATTTTTATTTTATTTTAATGCAAAATATGCAATAATTTCATAAGTATTCTGACTTAATCTCTAGTACCGTCAAATTGACCGCTGCGGTCTTTGAAGGTATAGCATGAAGCCTGGCCCTTCTAGTGTTAAGCTTCCTTGTGCGTACTGCTAAGGAGTGTAATTTTTTGCCAGAGTTTGTATTTCCTAAAGGGTATAATCTGGATGTTTTCAATGCCCAAGTGAACAGGTTACTTTTGGGACGACGTCGTAGACCTTATCAGCGATTATCACCAGGCGAGATAGTGGTGAAACGTCGGACCATCAGATATAAAAAAAATCGGCGTCGCCCATGGACACTCGAAACACTTACAAGTGCGTCACCGGACTTTGGGGGATTATGAATTTGATGATTGTTGGGGATTCAGGGTTTGGAGATCGAGGTAGTGGAGAGGGGATAATTGGGCCTCCGGTAACCTAACTCATACGATAAAACACAACGCAAGCGTTGTTTCTTGTCGGTTTTTTATAACCCTGTGGTGTCACTCCGGTCGAGCCGACCAATTCATGCTGAACCATAGCTCTTCCACGCTACTAAAATGTCGCCTATTAGGCCAAACAGGCACGATTATTTTAATCAAAAAATTAATCGACAGCTATAAGAACAAATGAACGCACTAAGTGCAAAAGTGAGTCAATACAACTGTATAAATGCTAATTGAGAACCATAAACTACAGGACCACATCATCCATAACTAAATTACGTCCAAACCAGGGGTAGTAAATCATTGGCACGTTTCAAATTAATTCACTGCTGTACCTGACTAATCCATGACGCAATCAGCTCGCTTTTGTGACCGAAATCGATTTGTGATGAGCATTTGTTTGTTGTAAAAATTGGCTAAGACTGACTGAGATGACATTAACTAAAGGAGGTTTGCACTATATATATAGTCTAGATGTTGAAAAAGGCTGACCTGTTTCACCACTTTCATAAATTTGTATAGGTAAGTACCTAATATACTTATGTGACAAAGAAATTACGTTCTTTATTCAAAATCTCATACATACAATGTGACTGGCCATGAAGAAAAAAAGTAAGACAAGCTTGCGCTTTTACCTCTAAAATTACCTCAAAAAATTACTAAGGTTTAAGAATAAAAGCTTTTTTTAATATTAAATCTAGAGGTACAACAAATCAGCACGTTGCTGAATCTCCTTACCACAATTATTCCTAAACTTGCAAAATAAAATGGCATCGCTTAGGGTTGCAGCCTGGAACATTAACGGTCTATCACCCAACATAAACGAACTTGAAGCTTTTATTACCTACAACAAACTGGATGTGGTTTTGATATCTGAATCGCATTGCACAAACAGGAGTTCTTTCCATCTGAAAGGATATCAAATCTACCACACTCCTCATCCAGATGGCGGCGCTCACGCTGGGTCAGCTCTAGTAATAAAATGTAAACTGAAACATTGCCTACTGGAACCTTACTCAAGTAGCCATTCACAGGCCACTAGTATCAGACTTGAAGATCGAACAGGGTCCATTGTTCTTTCAGCGATCTATTGTCCACCTAAGCATATTATCACTGACAATATGTTCGCAGAATATTTCAAAACTCTAGGCAATAGATTCATAGCCGGTGGTGACTGGAATGCCAAACACACATTCTGGGGCTCTAGACTCACTGTTACCAGGGGCAGACAATTAAAAAAGTGTATTGATCATTACAAGTACTATCCGCTATCTACTGGGAAGCCTACTTACTGGCCGACTAATCCAAATAAATTACCAGATCTGTTGGACTTCTTTGTCATCCAGGGTCTAAGTCATGTTTTCACTGACATTGAACCCAGCCTAGATGGAACGTCGGACCACACTCCAATTATCCTAACGGTGCATTCTACCGTTGCAGTACGTGAAAGACCTATATTCCTCCATAACGAGAAAACGGACTGGGATGGTTTTCGTTCATATATTGATAGTCACATCAACCTTCGAATCCCACTCAAATCACAAGAAGATATAGAAACAGCATGCAAATATATTACAAACCTTATTCAGGTAGCAGCATGGGAAAATACCCCTTCGACAAATTTAGTACTGAACCCTACATCAACCCAGTCTATGGAAATCCAAAATAAAATAGCGGAAAAACGGCGTCTCCGCAGAAATTGGCAGCAGTCGCGTCACTGCTCTGACAAAAGATTGCTCAATAAAGCAATTAAAGATTTAAGGTTGTGCCTTAGGAAATGCAGGAATGAGAATATAAAAAGTACACTTGAATTACTTTCTCCATCAGAACTTGGACAGCACTCTTTGTGGAAAGCCTGCAAGCATATAAACAGACCCCAACAACCATCTTATCCCATAAGATGGCAGTTGTCCTGGGCACGAACTGACCAAGACAAATCTCAGGCGTTTGCCATGCATCTGGCCCAAGTGTTCAAACCGAAAGAAGGCAGTGACGAAAGTGGTAACTTGAACATCATACTGCAACAGGATATCCAATTGTGTCTACCCATGAAACCAACGTCACCCAGAGAAATAGCAAAAGAAATTAAATTCCTTAGTCCTAAAAAAGCGCCTGGTTTTGATTTAGTCACTCCGCAAATTCTTAAGAAGCTGCCAAGAAAATGTATCACCTTCCTGGCTTGCTTGTTTAACGCCATCTTTAGAAAGTCCTATTTCCCAAATCTATGGAAGGTGTCAGAAATAGTGATGATCCATAAGGAGGGTAAACCACCACACGAATGCTCGTCTTATCGACCAATAAGTCTTACTCCAGTCATTTCTAAACTATGGGAAAGGATATTCGTGAAACGACTCAACGATATAATGGATGAACATGCTACTATACCTTGCTACCAGTTTGGGTTCCGTAAGGCACATTCCGCCATAGAACAGGTACATCGAGTGTACCACACAATCAGACAATGCTTCGAAAATAAACAGTATTGCTCTGCTGCATTCTTGGACGTTCAACAAGCCTTTGATCGCGTTTGGCACAAGGGACTGCTCTTTAAAATCAAGGATAAGCTGCCACATTCTGTTTTTCATATTCTGGTGTCCTATCTCACGGATAGATTATTTAGAGTTAAAGTAGGAGAGGCCCGATCATCATTGTTCCCGATTGAAGCTGGGGTGCCTCAGGGCTCGGTACTGGGTCCGGTATTATACAGCCTGTTTACGTCAGACCTACCAACTACAGATGATGTCACTGTTGCTACCTATGCTGGTGACATAGCCTTTCTAGCAGTGGACAGTCATGCCACAATAGCGAGTGAAAAACTTCAAAGACTTCTCAATTACACCTCGGATTGGCTTAGCAAATGGCGTATCGAAGCTAGTGCCCAGAAATCGACCCACATAACCTTCACACTGCGAAAAGGAGACTGTCCCCCGGTGTGCCTGAAGAACAACATATTACCTCAAACGGAATGTGTTAAATACCTGGGTTTACACCTTGATAGACGATTAACATGGAAAAGTCACATAAAGGCAAAAAGAGACCAAATCAACCACAAATTTAGAAGTTTAAATTGGATGATGGGTAGAAATTCTGCGCTCAGCATTGACAACAAAATTTTAATCTATAACTCCGTACTGAAACCTATATGGACATATGGTATTCAGTTGTGGGGAGTAGCCAGCAAATCTAATATAACATGCATACAAAGGGTCCAAAACATTATTTTGAAAAACATTGCAAATGCTCCGTGGTTTACGAAAAATGATGAAATTCACGAGTACCTGAACATACCAACTGTAGCGTCAGAAATAGACCTCTATAAAAAACAACATCGTGAGCGTCTCGCCCACCACCCCAATCCACTGGTCATGGAATTACTTGACAATGCTAAAATTGTGAAAAGGTTAAAGCGACACCTTATAATATAAGTGACAACAGGCGTTGGCCTGTTGTACTCAAAAGCCACATCTCACTTCACCACATCTGATTATAGTCTGGCGACTGATTGCAGATCCATAAATTATAAAAAAAAAAAAAAAAAAAAAATCTAGAGGTAATGTGATTTTGAAATTCAGCATTGAATCTAGTCTAACTACTAGTTCTTAGTCTATCAAATCACTTATTCTTTCATTGAAAGTGGGTACAGTAAGCCATCATAGTCCCGCGGAAGACTTAACGGGTTGCCGGGGCTCTAACTCGAAGTGCAGGAGTAGGAACGGGATAGTTTTTAGTCAGCAAGAGTCTGTCACTCCCTCTTGCCTCACCCGAGCGGGAGAAGTCATTGGATGATTTTCCCCGCTTAAAAAAAGGCATCCATGGTCCATATCGATGTATCAACTCGCAAAACTCACAAATTACTTTCAGTTATATTTAGAATCGATTTTGAAACTTCCTTTATTAGCCAGTTCGTATCATGCTGGTGTAAGACTTTTACCACATGACAGACAGACACGCAGGTATACTAAACTCTTTGGAAAATTGATATGGGAACTTGTATACTTAAATAAAATTCATCTGTGGCAAGCTACTAGAAGGACTCGGTAATATATTGTTGGAACCTTTGTCGATCTTAGCAGTCAAAATGCTAGTTTTAAAATATAAATAAAAGTTAGTTTTAGTTATGACTAAAACTCAAGAAAGCTGTTAAACATTAAATTATAATGTGTATAGTGTTGTCCGTCAATCACGCTGAAACTACTGAACGGATTTTTATGAAATTTATAAAAAAGCACAGTATGACCTAGGAGATAGAATACTTTTATCCCGATGAAATGATCACATGGGATAAAATAGGTATTACCTCTACAGGCAAAGCCGCAGGTAAAAGCGCTAGCATTCGTGTGATTAACTGCGTCGGCAGGTTCTTTTGTTACATTGTTTATCTTTAAATTTCACAGATTTTTTGTCGTCCTACAATACCACAGTGTGCTCCTATAATGCTGACAGATCACTGCGAGGACAGCCCTGAGGACACGGTGGAACACATTGTAGCGGAATGCCCTGTGTGGGCTGAGCACCGCCGTGCCCTCAGGGAAGTGATCGGCGATGGCGACCTCTCGCGTCCGGGCCTAGTGCAGGCCATGATGCGGAGCGAGGGGGACTGGGATGCCGTCTCCTCCTTTTGCGAAGCAGTCATTCTAGCTAAGGAGGAGGAGGGACGCGTGAGGCAGCGAAGCGCTGCCTCCTCGCAACCCAGGCATCGCGAAGGACACACCGGGCGTCGGGGATTGCGGGACGATCTCCGGCCACCGTAAGCGCGGGCCTGCGGACGGCGAGCATGGGTGGCTCCCTGTCCGACCAGAAACAGACTCGAGCGTACGGCGCGTCTCGTTCCGCGCGCCTCAAGGAGCCATCAGACCACCATAGATGGGGCCCAATACGGCCGATGCCGATTCGGAGTCGCGGAGAACCAAACGGGTAACCGGGGCTCCGACTCGACGTGCAGGAGAAGGAACGGGGTGGTTTTTAGTCAGAAAGAGTCTGACACTCCCTCCCGCCTCACCCAGGCGGGAGCAGTCATTCGATAATTTTACCCCCTTAAAAAAAAAATAATGCTGACAGCCTCGTCGGCCGAGTAGTCGCGAGTGCGACTGCTGGGCAAGGGGCTCGGGGTCGATTCCCGGGCCCGGTCAAATTTCTAGTTTTTTTCAAATTCTTAAGTAGTTCGGAGTCTGAAAAAAAAATGTCAAAACTGGGTGCTGCATTGTACAATGGCATTAAGAGCCGTAATGTGGAGTTTTGCCTACCCCTTCGGAAAAAAGCCGTATGTTATGTTGATCCTATAATACCACAGAAAGATTATTCTGTTAAATTATATTAAAGCAAGAAATTCAAATAAAACAAAAAACTTTATAAAGCTTCATTTTATTGATATAATTTCAAGTACATAATTAGTTTCATGTATAAATCAATTATGTTTTTTAAAAATAATTTCATCAGCAGTAACGCAAAGTATGACTTGTTTCCTTGTCGAATACAAAGTGAATTTAGCAATGTATTCTCCGTAAAAAAACGAAGAGCCATAGAAAATTTTGACGGACTCTGAAAAATTCACAAAAGTGCTGTGGGAGCCCTGCAAATAGATAAAAATTGATGATAAATTAGGCATCACTTCTCGAAAAGTATAGTGAGAACTTCATCATCATAGCAGCCACAGGACGTCCACTGCTGAACATAGGCCTCCTCTAATGACTTCCAGATTGGCCGGTTGGAAGCGACCTGCATTCAACGGTAAAGATAACTTGTCTGGTTGAAATTGTAGTATAATATTATAATCATTATCATTAACAGCCTCTAAATGCCCACTGCTGAGCAAAGCCTCTTCTCACATGAAGAAGGTTAGAGCATTAATCACCACGCTTGCTCAATGCGGATTGGCGATTTCAATCTTATAATCAGAAATTATAAGCTCAGGTTTCCTCACGATGTTTTCCGTCACCGTTTGTCAGTGGTGTCAGTAATAGTACAGTATCTAAATAATCTTAGAAATTATACATAACTCTTAAAAAGTGGCATTGGTACTTGCCGTTGGTAGGTTTCGAACTTGCACCCTCATTCATGAGAAGTGGGCATCTTAAACCTCCGGGCCACTACGACACTTAAACCTTCGAGCCACTACGATACATTGTTATACAACCATATGAAATCTTAAGTTCATTTTCTGATATGGAAAATAGATTAGGGCTTTACATGCCCGCTATTTTACAATGGATCTAACAACATAACTATAAAGTAGTGCATTGTGTATATATGAGAAAAGAAAATATGACAAATAGGACCTACCTTTCGAAGAACACAGCTACGCAGATCAACATACGACTTCAGTGCTGTGGCCACAAGTCGGTTTAAACAAGGTTTCTCTATAGAATAGTCCCATATCAGCTTCTTATGGTTATTTTTTAAACTATGGATGGCTACCTTCATCTAAAATAAAAAAAAAAATTTTTTTTTTGTTTTTTTGGTTAATTATCTAAGGAGTTTAATTCACAGCAAATTAAAAAAAAAATGTTATCAATTTCGCTTTCCATTTGAGAACACAAGATTTTTAAATAACAAACAAAAAATATTGTATACGAACTTCAATAATCCGAGCAGCATCACTCATCGAGAAATTTACTCCACCCTTATAAACATTTTGCTCCAAATACAATGATGTTGTAATATTTGCTAAAGTGTTCTCTATATCGGGACATGCTTTAAAATATCGAAAACTAACGTCAAAAGGACCCTGAAATAAAAAAAAACATAGTTCATGTTAATTCATTTTATTATGGGCAAGCAAAACTTTTCCTGTTTCACAATTTTGAGTTTTACACCGACTAAAAAGATACAAAAAATAAAATAAACAATATTTATCTTACATAAGTGTCAGAATTTTTTGGTCCATCCATCAAAAACTGTATTGAATCCACATAATGTGATATAGAAACAAATATAAATAGAGACAATACCAACATCACGACTACGTTAACTATGAATATGATACGAAAATAATGGATAAAACAGCTATGGATAAAATTATTGCAAGGACTGTAAATAGTAGCAAATAATAATATGAATAAAATGAAGTTCTAGAATTAGGTACTGTTGATATACATTTTTTTGATGAAATGGTTTGATTATCTGGTTATGTTGATCGAGAGGCTAATGTAATTTTGATGAATACTCATAATGTTGTATTAATAGAAGTCATATTTTATATCGGTGGACTTGATTGAGCTGTTCAAAATCAAAACAGTACTGTTTGTGTAATCAGTTCACCTTAACTTAATGCCATAGAATTGAACAATGCATTTCAGATACCTTCAGAAGTTAATTATGACTACGTCGTTCTTGTCTGATACCATATCATATACGTTTAATATGGTGACTTTTTATCGGAATGCCTGAAGTACTGCGAGAGGAACTTATGAATGCTACCATATTTTTTTTAAATAAGTTTTACTCTTCTGGTTCGTTGTGTATGTTTTGTTCTAGTTCTATTATTTGATCGTTTATTTTATTAATGTGTCCAGTTACTTTAATTGGTTTTTGTTTTCCACCGTTGTGACTGTAATAAATAAATAAATAAATGAGATGATGTAGATGATGACTCTGGATTGTGGGAGTAAAAAAACAACTTCTTATTTCTTATATCTTATAGCTTATAATCTTAAAAAGGTCGATAAGGACCATAAATTAAAAATCCTACTAATATTATAAATGCGAAAGTTTGTGAGGATGTTTGTGTGTGGGTGTATTTGTTACTCTTTCACGTCGAAACGGCTCAAGGAATTGGGATGAAATTTGAAACAGGGGTAAATTAGGGTCTGGAATAACAAATAGGATACTTTCATCCTGTGGAAACGCTGGAAAAGCTGTTTGAAGCTAGTTTTTTATAAACCAAATGATACTGTTATATGTCTTCGTCTTGACTGCCTCGGTGGCCGTGTGGTCGCAAGTGCGACTGCCTTGCAAGAGGTCTCGGATTTCGATTGTCAGGTAAAGTATTACTGGGTTTTTAAAAATCTCACTAGTAGCACAGAGTCTGGAAATGTGCCAGGTATATGGCAATAGGCTCACCCCCTATTACATGGGACTAATAACATAAATAGTAAAAAGTGGGCGTTACATTGTACAGTGGCATTAAGTGCCGAAATATGCACCTCTGCCTACCCCTTCGGGGATGAAAAGGCGTGATGTTATGTATGTTATGTCTTCAAATACAGGTTGTAAGAACTTCTATGGATGAGCCACAGAATGATAATTTCGAACTTTGTTTTTCCAAATACATTTTTGCAGGTAATTTTATTTATTTATTTAACACTTTATGTACAACTGTATACAATGGCGGACTTAATGCCGAATGGCATTCTCTACCAGCCAACCCTAAGGTGATGCAGAGAAGTGTTACAGTAGGCTTTGAAAGAAGTTTGCATCTATCGAAAAAAAAATAAAAATAAAAACGAGGGTGATAAATGTACGTACATATGTATAAAGGTATCCTAATACATAAACTACATACCAATACTACATACTAATATGAAACATAAATATAATATGTAAATAATTAAATACATATATAAATATATATATGTAATATAAAATATAATATAATATA
The DNA here is from genome assembly GCA_038387885.1 of Spodoptera picta. Taxonomy (NCBI): domain Eukaryota; kingdom Metazoa; phylum Arthropoda; class Insecta; order Lepidoptera; family Noctuidae; genus Spodoptera; species Spodoptera picta. The sequence goes on from JAZHFQ010000452.1 coordinate 1,062,359, forward strand.
AAAATAAATATATAATGGGTTTATATATCTTATATAATTATATATATAAAGTTTCTGAGGAGGGTGTTAATTGAGACTTGATTGTGTCAGTTTGTTCCGAAGATATTCATTGACTTTAAATTTAAAGGATAGCCGACTGGAGGCCGTCCTGATATCCGTAGGCAGCGCATTCCACAGTAAGACTGACTGAATGAAAAATGACGAGTGGAGAAAGTCGGTTCGGTGTGTGGGACCTTGGAGGAGGAGATTATTTGTGGAACGGAGATACTTATTGTGGTTGGTGCTCACATATTGAAAGTAGGAGGCTAAATAACTTGGAGAAGTGGGGGAATTAAGCAGGGAGTATAAAGTGGTTAGTGCCCGTTGTTCCCTGCGTCGACGTATGGGCAACCACTTTAGTTGCAATCGCTATGCAGAAACATGGTCGTATTTACGCAGGTTGAAGATGAATCGAATACAGTTATTCAGAAGGCGGTCCAGTTTATTGATGAGATCTGCATTCAGGTCGTAGTAGCAAACATCACCATAGTCAATGATAGGAAAGACCAAGGAACGGACAAGCATTATCTTGGTGGAGGACGGAAGAAAATTTTTAAGGCGATACAAAGACCGAAGCGTGCCCGTCACCCGTTTACAAACACCAGCGATCTGAACACGCCACGTCAAATTATTGTCGATGTGCAGTCCCAGATCCTTCACGTCACTGCTGAGCGAGATAATCGCAGCGTCATATAGAAGCGGCGGCACTGCTGCGCTGTCGATTCTACCAAAGATACGGGAACTTCCTAAAATTATTGCCTGGCATTTACTGGGATTCACTGCTATACCAAAACTTGTTGACCAATCGTTCAAGGTAGCCAGGTCCGCATTTAACCTTGAGATCGCATCGGGCAAATCTTCGACTCTAGCCTGGCAATACAACTGCAAGTCGTCGGCATATAGATGGTACGCACATTGAAGTTCGGAAGTGACTCTATTTATAAAAGTTGAGAATAGAAGAGGAGAGAGAATTCCGCCTTGAGGAACGCCAGCAGTCAATTGGCACCAGCTCGATGACGTATCGCCAACCTGGACCAACTGCTGTCGCTCGCGAAGATAGGATGAGAACCATTCCAGTGCGTCATTAGATACCGAAACCTGGGAGAGGATCGCTAACAGGATATCATGATCGACCATATTGAATGCATTCGAGAAGTCCACCAAAACCAACACAGTGACTTTGGTGTCCTCCATCCCTGCCTTCACATCACCGATAACTTTGAGCAATGCGGTAGTGGTGCTGTGGCCAGGCCTAAAACCAGATTGGTATGGGCTTATTAGCGAGTTCCGGTGCATAAAACTTGAGAATTGCCTATGGACACAGGCCTCCAGGACCTTTGACAAAAAGGGAAGGATTGATATGGGACGAAATTGGGTCGGGAGGGTGGGATTAGGTATTTTAGGAAGAGGGCGGACATAGGCTTGACGCCACAACGATGGGAAAACTCTGAATCAAACATTTTGAAACAGATTTTGTTAAAAGCGTTTACTTATATCAATAATGATTTCATAGCAAATCATGAACGCTGTGGTGGAACCATGTTTACCAATCGCTGTTGGAATAGTAAACAGAGAGCTATTAACATTTACATTATATTATGTTTAGTTTAGACGCATTCATTTTGTTATTGGATTCATTGGATGCACTGGAGCTATTTTAAAAACATTATTGAGAATTGATTTCCCATCAAAACTCGTAGTCTTTATCTCAATAGGATAAGAATCAGAGCTGCAGCTGTAGCCGAATGCCATTTAGCGCTTATCTACATGTACCTCTATAATAGAAAAACAAATTATATGGAATCAACGTAAATTTTGACACTTGTCAGTGTTCTCTCTATACATTTGATTTCTACTGTCTCTGTAAACAAGCGCTAAAGTGGCGTTTGGCTAAAGGCCCTGTGCATGAATACTTTACATAGGTCATCGAAAGCTTTATAGATTTCAGGGAACAGTAAGTAAAGTTCCCTAAGATAAAGACGATCCTCCGACCAGGTGAGGTGGCGGGCTTTCTGCCCAATAGTTGCTTGTTTGTGTTTTCTATCTATGCTTATTCGCATGTAAACATCATGTGTAGGATTTGTGTCGTCAGTCGTCTACATATGTGCATCATCTGACTTCATTTGTCAAGTGTTGTTGAATTGAGCTTTAAACAGAGTCGATAGAATGTCAGTACCTTACATACAACTTCACAAATATGATACTAGTTTTGTGCTTAGATCCCTTGTGAGATGATTGGGGACTAACAAGTATTCTCATAGACTGACAAAATACCTCTATATAATTTTTACAATTCTCAGAAATAAAGCAAAACAACTGATATTTGAATGGAAACAAATATTTATTTTTATAAGCACTGTAACGTGGGTATGTTTATTAATACAATTGCACATACACCGGAGGCCCAATTACCTCCCTGCCTAGTCTCACGAATCCCCGAATCCTCCACAATCCTCAAATTCCCTATTCCCAAAATGCCAGTAACGCACTTGTAACGCCTTGGTGTTTCGGGTGTCCATGGGCGGTGCCGATTGCTTACCATCAGGTAATCCGTATGCTCGTTTACCGGCTTATGCCATAAAAAAAAAACACATGCCACCCACATCCGAAACAACCACTTTTGGATCCAATGAATTCATGTGAAGAAAAAGTAAGTATAAGCCTCAGTAAGAAAGTCCTGACTTTGTGAAAATTGTGCCGCTAAGAAACTGGGATGGATAGTTAAAAAAAACATGGTAATTAATTAACATTATAATATGATTTATTTTATAACATTTAACTAGTACTTTTCTTCGTAAATACAGCATTAATCTGTATACACATAATGTTTCCTTGCTTCGCCATGGCGTTCATTTTGAAAGAGTAGTCTCCGTAGAAGAATGAGTTACCAAAGAATTTGTACGAAATATCAGTGTAATTGGTTTTGTAATTATATTCACCCTGAAAAAAAAAGAAAGAATATTTTAAAATACTGTCATATGTCTGTCTATAAGACAGCGCTCTCTGATAAACCTTTTGCAATGCGATATTAGCCCTCCTGCCAAGCTTGGAATCTATGGAAAATTCTTTTTTATAAAGAAGACCTTTACGCCCAAATACTGAAAGGCTACGCAATTCAGGGTCGCCCATAAGTGTAGTTCTATCACTACAAATTCTTTGTAAAATGACAGAGATGGTTAAGAAAAACTTAAAATTGGGTAGCTTTTCAGTATTTGGCCGTTAGTACATACATAAAATCACGCCATTTATCCTCGAAGGGGTAGGCAGAGGGGCGCATTATACAACTGTACAATGTAACACCCACTTTTCACTATTTATGTTATGAGTCCCATGTAATAGGGGGTGAGCCTATTGCCATATACCGGGCACAGTTCCAGACTCTGTGCTACTACTGAGAATTTTTTTTTAAAAAAATCAGTAATACTTTGCCCGACCCGGGAATCGAACCCGAGATCCCTTGCTCGGCAGTCGCAATTGCGACTACTCGGCCAACGAGGCAGTCGTTTACAAAATATTTAAAGTAAGAGAGAATTTGTAAAATAATCCTTATCTAAACAATGCTTAGGTTAGTACTATTCAAGCTTTTTTTTTTTTTTAAGGGGGGAAAATCATCGAATGTCTGCTCCCGCCTGGGTGAGGCGGAAGGGAGTGTCAGACTCTTACTGACTAAAAACCACCCCGTTCCTTCTCCTGCACGTCGAGCCGGAGTCCCGGTTACCCGTTAGGTTCTCCGCGACTCCGAATCGGCATCGGCCCTATTGGGCCCCATCTGTGGTGGTCTGATGGCTCTTTGAGGCGCGCGCGGAACGCGACGCGCCGTACGCTCGGGTCTGTTTCTGGTCGGACGGGGAGCCACCCATGCTCGCCGTCCGCAGGCCCGCGCTTACGGTGGCCGGAGATAGTCCCGCGATTCCCGACGCCCGGTGTATCCTTCGCGATGGCTGGGTTGTGAGGAGGCAGCGCTTCGCTGCCTCACGCGTCCCGCCTCCTCCTTAGCTAGCATGACTGCTGCGCAAAAGGAGGAGACGGCATCCCAGTCCCCCTCGCTCCGCATCATGGCCTGCACTAGGCCCGGACGCGAGAGGTCGCCATCGCCGATCACTTCCCTGAGGGCACGGCGGTGCTCAGCCCACGCAGGGCATTCCGCTACGGTGTGTTCCACCGTGTCCTCAGGGCGGTCCTCGCAGTGATGACACCCGGGCGTTTCCTCCCGCCCCATCAGACACAGGTACCTCCCGAAACTTCCATGTCCGGTGAGGACCTGCGTCAGGCGGTAGGTGAGGACGCCGTAGCGTCTCTCAAGCCACTCCTCAAAGAGGGGTCTTACCGCTGCAATGGCAGCGAGCCCAGCCCTCGGTTGCGACAGTCGTTGCTGCCATTCCGCCATGAGATCGCGCCGGAGCTCATCCCGCCACGCACTTATCTGGCGCGGCAGCGGAGTTTCGCCCTGGCGACGTGCGTCCGCGCGCATGCGATACACGCGCGCGAGCACCTTCGCCTCCAGATCCCACGGCAGTAATCCGGCAAGGAGGTTCGCCGACTCCCCGGAGATCGTGCGGTATCCGCGGATCATTCGGATCGCCATGACCCTCTGTGACATGAGCAGCGTCCGAGCGGGACGCCGCAGCATGTTCGGCGCCCACACAGGGGCGCCGTAGAGGGACTATTCAAGCCTACCTCTAAATATACATACATACCGGTGGAATGACGCAGTTACGCATATTAGGGTAGTATTGTTTCATAATACCACTAATCACGAAATGTTGGCACGGTCTGTTCACTTTGTAATTCCATAGCATATTCTTCTGATTTCCATTCACATTCCATACTATTGTTTTGAACTATAAGATGAGAATGTCGTTACTATTAAATCTATTTTATCTACCAACATTTTGAGACCATGTAAAGTACAAAGAGTAGAACAATGTAAAAATCTTTAGTAGGGGGAACATTTATGTGTTTATATTAAAACATTCTTGAGACACACTAAATTGATTATAATGTTTTCGGCTTATTCAGGTAACAGCGCGAAGCATGAATGCTGCCTCTAGCATGGCTTGAAACTAGTCGAGTTTCTCGTCAAACAGTTACGTGAGTACGCCGAAAACATAATAATTAATTTATATGTTATCAAAATTTTCTATATTATTTTGTATATGTAATTTTTATACATCATGGCTGCATGGCTAGCGCTGCGGCAGACCTGCAGCTGACTGACAATAGCTAGATGTATACACGTACACATGTGCCCGACAGATCTGCTTGATCCTGATACCTGACGGGTAAATTTGTGTGTCTAAGGCGAAAATAGGCACGGATAGACACTCAGACTTTACCCGTCAGATACCCGTTCAGGCACATCTGCTGGGCATATCTGTACGTGTATTGCTAGATAATTAAAACGGTATCATAATATTTGTTTATATGCCATATTTTCTTACATGCCATATTTTCTTACCTCTTCTACCTTTGCTGGTTCAGTAAACGTACAGTTGTAGGACACAATAGCACCATATTCGCCAATGTCAAGAGTTGAAGTAGAAACGGTCACGTTTCTAGATCGAGGTCCTGAACACATCTTGTAGTTGTAGAATTTTACAGTGTAGGGTCCCTAAAGAAAAAAATTTTATTGGCCTTTAAAATTATTCTTTCTATTGCCTTGCAACCTATTTTAGTATTCGTGCTTAGGTCGCTAGATGATTGCGACTCGAGAATTTAGATAACGTGATCATAAAAGTCAGAAATGTGCTGGCAAGCTCTGCCGAGGATGTTAAACAATTAAGTAGAAAGATGAACTGATAAAGGGGGTCTAGCCACAGCAGCCGCTGAGAGCAGATTGATTTCAGCCTTGTCACGGGAGGATAATGAGGTGTTACAATTAAAATATTGGTCCTTCTTCAATATCGAGGTTACTTACATAGTTGTTCGCAGTTTTTGTTAGAGAAAACTCCAAAGACGAAGCACGCGATATAAAAATTAAAATCAGAATTCTTAAAATCACCATTATAGGTAACACGGGTTTATGCTATGCAGAGTGTGTAAAATATGAATTTGATATTACCATAATTTGTAACTTAATGTTTTTATGATGGAACACGGGGTAATGGATATTTAATATAAATTTTTGATTCTACCGCAATCACTGAATCAATTTATTTATTCGTTTGCGAATTTCATTTACATAATGTACAATTATTTGTAAGTGAATTTTAATTTAACAGATCCGTACAGGACTTTTCAGATTACACTTATAGTGCGTATATTAAGAATTTAAGACAATATAATTATATACCTACAAATTGTATGTCGAGACACTTTTATTCGTTGTCACAAACAGCCGCATTTTTCTGGTTATTTTATCATTAAAATAACGTTTGTATATCGAATCCTAGCCACAATTTACAAAAGCTTAGTCAACTCGGTAACACAATCAGATTAATATTTGGTTCAGCTAATTCATAAAATATAAAACTTACTACAACTTATCTTCACTTTACGGGATTGGAATAAAGGAGCAGACATACCACCCCCGGACATCTGCAACACCACAGAAGTTACAAGTCCAACCTTTGTGGCACATTCACAAGTTAATATAAATGACATCACGCCTTTTATCCCCGAAGGGGTAGGCAGAACATTACGGCTCCTAATGCCTCTGTACAATGTAATAACCACTTTTCACTATATAAGTTATGAGTGCCATGTAGGGGTTGATCCTATTGCCATATACCGGGCATATTTCCAGACTCCGTGCTACTATTGAGATTTTTTTTAAAAACCCCGTAGTACTTTGTCCGACCCGGGACTTGCGACCACTCGGCCAACGAGACAGTCTTCATTCATAAACAAAGCACATAAATCCCTTATGTAGATCTCTCCAAACTATATCAAGAGCTAATTACCTTAATATCAACATTTAGGCTATATAATCTACAGCAGTAATATATCAGGGTGTAATGCAAATGTCTTTGGAAAATAACAAATGTGTTCATATATCACTAGTGGCCATCCATAACAGATTGAGATTAGAACTAATTGCTGGCATGATGTAATACTAACTGATATTATAGTGCAACTATCTGTTGTTCCAATTAGATAGGATACTAGATCCTAATTGAATCATAATCTGTATGTGATTAATTTGAGACTGTAAAGATGATTGGTTGGTGAATATTAGCGTTTGTCCCGCGTAGGCGTTCGATAAACGTATGCGCCGTGCAGACGTGTATGATAACGCTAGTGTATGTAAAGGCACAGTCGCGGAGAACCTAATGGGTAACCGGGGCTCCGGCTCGACGTGCGTCTGACTCTCCATCCCGCCTCACACAGGCGGTAGCAGTCAATCAATGACTCTTAAACCTCATTTGATTTCGATCATGGTGTCTAGTCTAACAAGACTAGCACACTACGTAGGAGATATTATAGTACACAAGCGTTTGAGCAAACACAGGTGCAATCTCTGTTCCCTTACTCTGTGAACTCGTAAGGACACACCGGGCGTCGGGGATCGCGGGACGATCTCCGGCCACCGTAAGCGCGGGCCTGCGGACGGCGAGCATGGGTGGCTCCCCGTCCGACCAGAAACAGACCCGAGCGTACGGCGCGTCGCGTTCCGCGCGCGTCTCAAAGAGCCATCAGACCACCACAGATGGGGCCCAATAGGGCCGATGCCGATTCGGAGTCGCGGAGAACCTAACGGGTAACCGGGGCTCCGGCTCGACGTGCAGGAGAAGGAACGGGGTGGTTTTTAGTCAGTAAGAGTCTGACCCTCCCTCCCGCCTCACCCAGGCAGTCATTCGATGATTTTCCCCCCTTGAAAAAAAAATAATAAAAAAAAGGGACGGCGGACTGACACGGAGAGCTCAGGCGCAGAACTAACGGCTTTACGTGCTTACCGAGGCATTTTTTATGGGGGAAAATCATCGAATGACTGCTTCCGCCTGGGTGAGGCGGGAGGGAGTGTCAAGGGCATAGGGGGTGGAAAAACCGCTTAGCTTCCTGACTCCAGGTTACTAGTGGTTATTTTACTCAGAAAATGCTAATATCACTCTATGCTCGACGCGGGAATCGAACCCACGATATATTGCACAGCAGCCGGTCACCCAGCCACTACATTACACGGAGAATGTGTTATGTTACTCATCCCAAGTAGCAGAGGCCGAGTTCATTCCTATTTCGAAAATGCTATAATAAGTACAAATATCTCTCATGTTTCGAACCAAATACTTTACTCTTCGCATACGCTTACCACTAGGAAATGTTTTGAGATCTATTTCCTAGTATTTAATACTATAGTTAAAGTTAAAATACCGGGAACCGCTAAAGGGCCTCCATTTTGACGCCTGGCTTTTAGTAACTTTTGACATTCTAAAGTGTTCATTCTGATTCTTAATTAAACTGTCAAACACCAAGCGGTCACCGGTGACCGCAACCTATTGTTCTATAATTGTGTCTACAAAACCGGTACTCGACGAGTTAAATTTAAATTAGTAGAATTATAAATGGTGACTGGGTGACTAACTTTGTCGTAACAAATAGGTCCTGTTATTAGCAAAGAGGTTGGTGTTAGACAAAGAGACTTGACCTCAAAATCGCATTGAAAAGCTACATTTTTACTTTTTAATTTTGCAACTGAACTTTGGACATGATAACACTTTTGATAAAACTTATGAGTCCTCCCAATCCCCGAATCTTATATATATACCATTTTATAAAGCGAAAGAGTTTGTTTTTTGTTTGTTTGTTTGAACGCGCTAATCTCCGTAACTACAAGGCTGATTTGAATAATTCTTTCTGTGATGGATAGCGCATTTATCAAGGATGGATATACGCTATAAAACATCACGCTACGACCAACAGGAGCTGAGCTGAGCGTGTGAAACCGCGTGGAAGTGGCTAGTACCTAATAATCCTCAAATGCCTAATCTCCAAAAAGCCGATATCGCACTTGTAACACATCTCGTGCTTTGAGTGTCAATGGGTGGCGCCGATTGCTAACCATCAGGTAATCCAGCCTGCTCGTTTATAGGATTTATATTCTTTAAAAAAAAATGATCTCGGGGTTGAACTCGACAAGTATTAGTATTAGCAATCCCTTTTGAGCAACCTAGTGTAGGTATGTGAATGTACTCTAGTTAGACAAATTGCTGCTTAATATTAATTTGAATAGTTCGACTAATAAGTAAATAATTTCAGTTCGTGAAATAAAAAATCAATACAGAAAACAGCATCATGATAATATTATGTTAAGTTCTCTTCAAAATCTTTTATCAGACGCCTCAAAATTACTTCGCGTAAGTACACTAAAGTAACGGGCTTTCAAAATAGCTAAATGATGCAATTTCACCCACAGTATAGAACGGGGTTCATGGCTGCATTCGACCTCATTTTGGAAAATCGTTTGGAGAGGAATATCAGCGCAGCTCCCAACAGTAACTAGCCTTATTTAAGAATGCTCGTGTTTTCTTTACAGTTTCTTAATTTACTCCGATAGTTAATTAGAGAAATAAGCGTTTCTGAGGAACTTTTCTTAATGTTTCAGATAAAATTTTGAGTATTTTTAAAATATTATCTCTTTATTGCCTCGTTGGCCGAGTCGGGTTTGATTCCCGGGTCGAGTAAAGTATTACTGGGTTTGTAAAAACCTCAGTAGTAGCGCGGGGTCTGGAAATGTGCTATATGGCAATAGGTTCACCCCCTATTACATGGGACTCATAACATAAATAGTGAAAAGTGGGTTTTACATTGTGCAGTGGCATTATCTGCCGTATTGTGCACCTCTGCCTACCCCTTCAGGAATAAAAGGTGTGATGTTATGTTATGTAATTACAGTAGCAGCACGGAGTCTGGAATTGTGCCCGGTATATGGCTTTAGGCTCACCCCCTATTACATGGGACCCCCTATTACATGGGTTAGGTGATTGGAATAATTTTTAGTTCATTGATATTTATGTATTTAGCTTTTTAAAATCAATTTAATATTTACAGATTCTTATTATTTATATTTATTTATATACACAGATTTTAATTTATTATGTCAGATAGTGATTCTTTTGTTTCCGCTAATGATGATGCCTCTAATAGTGATAGTTTTTGCTCGTTGGGGGCTACTCTTGCAGACTTCATCGATCGCTCTTTTTCCGATAACAGCGACAGATTTTTCAATGTTTGCCACATAAACGCACAGAGTGTTCCCAGTCACTACAGTGACCTCTATGATGCGTTTAACAATGGCAATGTTCATGCCATTCTGATTTCCGAAACCTGGCTCAAACCTCAACTCTTATCAACCACTTACCCCCTTACTGGTTACGTTCTTCTTCGGAATGATCGGATTGTAAGACGGGGAGGTGGAGTGGCAATTTACCTCCGTAGTAACTTTCCTCACAGAATACTCTTGTCATCGTCTCCAAATTCTCCTGCGGAATATTTATTTCTAGAGGTTTGTGTCCGGGGGTTAAAATGGTCCTGGGTGTTATTTACTGCCCTCCAACTAATGACTACTTCACTGAATTCGAGTCAGTTCTAGAATCTTTGGGTTCTGAGTACGAACATCACGTGATCATGGGTGATTTTAATACCGATCTCCTTCTACCAAACTCCTCTAGATCTAATAAGCTCCTTCATCTTATCGAGTCAGCGAGTCTTCACATCTTACCGCTGAATGCTACTCATCACAATACTGTTGCTGATGACTCTTGGCTCGATCTTATACTCACTTCGAATCCTTCCTTGGTTCTCTTCCATGGTCAGCACGACGCTCCCGGATTTTCCCATCATGACCTTATTTACCTATCCTATGCCCTCAAACCACCCAAGGTGAAACCCAAGGTTCTGTACAGGCGCTGTTTTGCGGGGATGGATGGGGAGAGACTTCGGGGTGATGCATCGACACTCAATTGGGGGCCGCTTTTTGAGGCGGAAACGGTTGACGAGAAGGTAGCAATTTTTAATGCGTCTCTCGTTAGTCTATACGACCGTCATGCACCCATCAGAAGGATCAAGGTTAGGCGACCACCGGCGCCTTGGATGACCGCAGGAGTACAGATGGCAATGCGTCGTAGGGACCGCGCGTTCCGCAGGCATAGGAGAAATCGTACTGACGAGAACTGGGAGGCTTTTAAAATTGCAAGAAACAGATGTAACCAAGTGGTACGTAACGCTAAGCGCCGTCATATTCTCAATAATATTTCTTGTTCATCTCCTGCCAATATCTGGAAATTTTTCCGGACTCTTGGTATTGGCAAACCTCAAAATTCAGACCAGTCTATAACAATTGGTTTAGATGACCTTAACCAACATTTCTCCACTGTTCCTACTCTAGATCATCTTACCAGACTAAACACCTTGTCTTTTATCAGTGGTCTGACACGTCCCAAAATAAACAATTTCTGTTTCATTCCAGCTGATGCGACGGAGATTCGTAAGATTATCCTTTCCATTAAATCAAAAGCTGTGGGTTGTGACTCCTTATCCCGAGATATGATCACATATATTCTAGACCACGTGCTGTCACCGATTACTCATATTATAAATTTCTCCATGTTCTCCGGTGTATTTCCAGCAGTTTGGCGTAAAGCTTTTGTTCGACCCTTACCTAAGGTTAGTACTCCCACTCTGCTGACCCACTTCCGTCCTATCTCAATCCTTCCCTTCCTATCTAAGGTGCTGGAGGCCTGTGTCCATAAACAATTGTCTCACTTTGTTTACAATCATAGCTTAATAAGCCCGTTGCAATCTGGGTTTCGACCTGGCCACAGCACTATAACTTCCCTCCTTAAAGTGACTGGCGATGTTAGGGCTGGTATGGAGGATACCAAAGTAACACTTTTGGTATTGGTTGATTTTTCTAACGCGTTTAAACTGTCAAATACCAAGCGGTCACCGGTGACCGCAACCTATTGTTCTATAATTGTGTCTACAAAACCGGTATTCGACGAGTTAATATGGTCAGTCATGATATCCTTTTGGCAATCTTATCCCATCTTGCGATCTCTGGCAAATCACTGGAATGGTTCTCTTCATACCTTCGGGAGCGTCGGCAGTCTGTCCAGTATGATGAGAAGTTCTCTGACTGGTGTGACTTGACGGCAGGCGTTCCTCAGGGCGGCATCCTTTCTCCACTTCTTTTCTCTATTTTTATCAACCTTATCACTCCTGAACTTCAGTGTGCGTACCATTTGTATGCGGACGACTTGCAGCTGTACCGTCAATCTGTGGTGGACGATCTGCCCAGTGCTATCAGTAAACTTAATAGTGATCTAACAGCTGTTCAAAATTGGTCAGAGAGGTTTGGCATAGCTGTAAACCCAAACAAGTGCCAGGCCATAATCATAGGTAGCTCTCGGAATCTTGGATCGATTGATGGTGCAGCACTGCCCCCTATCTCGTATAATGGTGTGACTGTTCCGTTCAGTCGGGACGTGAAGGATCTGGGCCTGATTATTGACAGTACATTGAGCTGGCGTGCTCAGGTTACAAGTGTTTGCCAAAGGGTGACTGGATCGTTGCGGGCTCTGTATCGTCTGAGGAACTTTCTTCCGTCCTCTGTGAGGACGCAGCTTGTGCAGACCTTGATTTTCCCGATTATTGATTACGCTGATGTCTGTTATTACGACCTGAATGCAGATCTACTCAATAAGTTAGACCGACTTCGAAATAACTGCATTCGATTCGTTTTCAACTTACGTAAATATGATCATATTTCTACACATAGGATGCAACTGAAGTGGCTGCCCATACGCTTGCGCAGGCAGCAGAGGGCATTAACCACTTTATTCTCTTATCTTGACTCTCCTTTTTCACCTACTTACCTTGCTTCTTACTTCCAATATACGTGCGCAAACCACACAAAATTTCTTCGTTCGTCTCAAAACCGACATCTTCAATGTATCTCTCATCGCACTGACTTCTTTCATTCTTCCTTTTTCATTCAAGCTGTTATTCTGTGGAATGCGTTGCCCAAGGAGATCAGAATGGCAACAAGTCGCAATACCTTTAAATTTAAAGTCCGTGAGCAACTACTTAAGCATTGGCAGACTCAAAACAATTAAGGAAACTATTCTAACAACGTTTTCTTTTTATATAATATATTGTAGTATTTATGCAGTATAAGTATTTGTTTAGTAGTATATATTATATGGTATGTATATGTCTATTTATAAAATATTGTATTAATATATTTATTCTATAGGTATTTATGTGTTTGGTATACATATTACATAACTTTTTTTTTATTTTTTGATTGTGTTCTGGCTTCGCAACCACTTCATTTCTCTGCACTTCCCTATGGTTGACTGTAAGAGAATGCCTTAAGGCATTAAGTCCGCCAATCACTGTATTTTGTGAAGAAGAAATAAATAAATAAATAAATAAATAAATAAATAACATAAATAGTAAAAAGTGGGTGTTACATTGAACAGTGGCATAATGTATACCTCTGCCTACCCCTTCGGGGATAAAAGGCGTTGTTTGTTATGTTATGTTTTCGCTCTATTCTGTTTTATGACAAGGAGATGCCACGTAATTGAAAAACTTAAGTTCTAAAAACTAAGATATTTTATTATACTTAAAAATAATTTTTTGTTCGGTACATTTAACTTTATCTGTAGTACAAGGACGCGATGAATATTCCATCTTCCAATTTCCTCGTTGAACAAATTTTCAATATCCGCAACACACCGATATTCCATTAAAAAAACATAAGACAAATTGATCATCACTATTTTAATATATCGAGTCATTCCAGATAAGTGACGAGTAATTAATTAAAGCGTTCAATTAATTACAGGGCTAAAAGCGTTGTTAATAAATTATGAAAAGCCTTGGACTTGCTCGATGCGGATCCCATTGAGGCAGCCGACGAGCGACGTGAACATTGCCCGACATTTGTCGACGCAAGATTATATTTTACTGTAACCATGTTTAGAATAAAATTCAGAAAATAATTTATTTAAATACTTATAAATGGGTCTTTTTATCAGTTTGAAGTCTGTGTCTTTCATTGTTTTAACCGTCTGCAGCTGACGTGTAGTCCCACAGACACCGCGAAATACAAAATCACGTGTTATACCGTCATTTTTCAAATACGAGCATCACTGCTGCGAGTACCTTACTGTATAGTGCTCGCTATACTTTAATTCTACAAAAATATTTGCTGTTGAAATGGTGTCTGGTATAATATACACCTCAGTTGAATTGTAACAATTTAACCACGTCAGTTGCAGAGGGTTAAAGTTAATCAAATTAATAGACAGATATTTTAGTCTCTGCCTCGTTGGCCGAGTGGTCGCAAGTGCGACTGCCGGGCAAGGGGTCTCGGGTTCGATTCCCGGGTCGGGCAAAGTATTACTGGGTTTTTAAAAAAAATCTCAGCAGTAGCACGAAGTCTGGAATTGTGCCCGGTATATGGCAATAAGCTCACCCCCTATTACATGGGACTCATAACATAAATAGTGAAAAGTGGGTGTTACATTGTACAGTGGCATAATGTGCACCTCTGCCTACCCCTGGATTACAATTATTATTGTGTACTGTTTTCATGTTTCTTTGTTCGACTTAACAATGATTAATTGATTTTTTATTAGCAAATATCTGTTCGAATTTCAAATAACACAATTGCATTGCCATTCCATTTGTCCAACACAATGTAGTCGGAACTATAGTGTATTCAGCTATTATAGTCGTTCGATTGTAGCCTCAAAGTTGCCCGTCTATAGAACTCTAGTTGGCTTTGTTTCTGTTGCATATCAAGTATTTATGTTCAATGTGTAGTGGAGGCATTCTCTTTGTAATATAAGTTTGGGATAATAGTGTTAATTAGACAGATAAAACAGGGCAACTAGATGACTCTGGGACTTGTGTGGGTGGAAAACGAAATGAGTTTAGCTTTACATCATCGCATGAATAATTTTAGGTAGAACACTCGTTGTTTTGTTAGTTGCTGGTAAAATGATTCATGCCTTAATCTAGATGTATAATATGTATTATTCTTAATCCCCAAAAGGCCGGTAACACACTTGTAATGTCACTGGTGTTTTGGGTGTGCATCCGTCTGCTCGTTTATCGGCTATTCCATAAAAAGTGTCGCAATTATTACGTTATTAAACTGTTTTTATTGAATCATATGTATACAAAAAGTTTTTAAGTCGAATTAAAGTAGAATACAGGGTTTCAATTAATTAATTATCGCAAAAATATATAAGAAAGATTACCTTAACAAAGTTAAGGCCAATTTTAATGAGTGAAACAGTTTAAACGTAATAAAGAACTGCTGACGACACTCATTTTCTTTGCGTAACCCTTTTTGGCACCCTACTAGTCATTGTATTTTGAACTGTGCCCCGTTTACACTCGGTGACCAAAATTTTAAAACCTCGCCAAGCCGCCAAACTTTTTTGTACACGCTTTAAGTTGGTCACACAAAATAATGTTTCCATCATTATGATGTTTATTTTAAGGGAAGAAAATCATCGAATGGCTTCTCCCGCCTGGGTAAGGCGGGAGGGAGTATTAGACTCTAACTGACTAAAAACTATCCCATATCTATTCCTGCACTTCGAGCCGGAAGAGAATAATTCTTATTACTAAGAAAATATAATAACGAGAAAAATGAAACAATAATATACAATTACTATTAACTTAATATTAACTATTAACTTAATATATTAACTATTAACTTAATATATTAACTTAATATACAATTTATTGTTTGTGTACTGTATCTATTTATTATCTACCTAAATCCGCCACTACCGAGAATTTGAAAATCAGACTATCCTAAATATCTTTCCTAAATCAAAACCTTGTCCTTACACCATCACTTATGTTTCACCACTAAACTGGAGCTGTCATTTAACACTATCAATATTAAACAAATTATCTACCAGCAAACCCGTAGCGAAAGCTAGTTAACCAATAGATTGCGGTCGGCGATGTGTCAATCTTAATGTCGTTGATTAAGTCTGACATAGTGACCATTCTCGATATAAATTGAATGGTTGATAAGCTAGTTGAATAAGTTTTAGCTTTAGTAAATAAAGGATTATTTGGAGAATTGGGGGAGAATTCTTTTTTTTTAATCTTTGTCCCTCATTAGGATTTTCTCTTGTGTCGTGAATGCGTTTACAAACGTACATGACACCCAGACCCGGAAAAACTATTTGTGGATTACACAAAGGGTTGCTCTGTCCGGGAATGGAACCCGGGACACGTTGTGCGGCAGTCAGTTGCCCAGCGACCGCGCCAACCGTGCAGTCAATCAAGTCTAAAAGAGGTAATCATATTTAATGTGTAGGTACTGACTAGTACTAGTTCCACAAACTAATCTCATTTGAATGCTCCATAGAACAGTAAAGTTATCAGGTGCTACCGTGCTACACAGCGGTGTCTTAATCTTTAACGAGTTTACTTCTGCCCATCTTTGAAACTTTTACGTTCCGATTATTCTTCTAATTAGCTTACATTCTTAGGTATTAAGTACTTATTTACATTAATCCTACCTTTTTTATTAGGTGTCTAGACTTTAAGAGTTTTGTTGTGAACAGATTAGTGTACCCTATTTAGTTATTAAGTGGTACCAAAGAATGTATAAGACTGCCAAAAAGTGCTGTTTTTGGGTGATACCCTATTAGTGCGATGCGTTGCGTTACGTGCGCTGTCGCAACGGAATAACATATTGTACGCCACACTAGCAGCTGTAGCCAAATGCCATTTAGCGCTTCTCTACGTGTAGAATAGAAAACCCAATTATATGGAATTGACATAAATTTTGACAATTGTCAGTATCATCTCCATACATTTAGTTCTCTACTCTCTTTGTAGACAAGCGCTAAAGTGACGTTTGGCTAAAGACGACGCAGGACGTCGCATTGCAGCGCAGGATGGCGTGGATACCGTCTCAGTTCATCGTTCACCACAGATAGATAATATATACAAAGATACAAAGGGATACTATTCCACTGCTGGAGCTTCGCCCTTCCACTAGTGTAAAAGTAGGCTTCATTTGACATCCATTAATAGAAAACATGTATGATATGAATTGAAAGTTCAACAGCTTAATCAAAGTTGGGAAAGTGACAACTGCCTACAGAAGGTTCTGATTGATATTCAGTAATATAATTTTCCAAATCCAGGAAAGAGAGGAACAATGAACTGATATAGTAAACTTTACAAATCAAAAATTCCTTCATAATTGAATAACGGAGAAATATATTTTATAAAGATTTATAATACTAAAGTTCTATGGAAGACGTAACTATTAGCGTTGTCAAGACATTGGAATAAAATATTAAAGTAGAATAAGAAACGTATTAAGAATAATTTTGCTGTATTTTCTTTAGTCTTGAATTAAAATTATTTTTTTCTTATGAATTTTTGTTCTTTTCAAAGTAATTTTAATGAAATCTGTATGTTGGTCTCCTCTTTAGTATCGTTATTGTGAAAAAATCAAGGTATTTATAATAATTCTTAATACTTTTTTTTAGAATTTAAAGAGTTTCAGCATGCAGTGTTTATTTTAATCGTTTGTTTAGAGCTCTATAGATTATTAAGTATAAATATGTATATAATTTATGTACCTGTGCTGTACTTAATGTGATTTTTGTCACAAGTCGTTCTAGAAGATTTTGTTTACCAGAAAACGTGATGCGTTCTACTGTGCCCTTTGCTATAGAACTACCCGAACTCGAACTACTAATTTACACCGTCAATATACAATAGACAATTGAACGAAAACACAGCAGTAAGGTCAAATTTTAAAAGCTTAATTACGTATAACTGTGTGGTTAGTCCATGTCCCTCTATGTAGTAGCGCCAAATAAAGAGTAACTGCTTCCGACTAACATTGTTGAGCCTTCAACAGCAAGTTGTGAACATTGACTATTCTACTGTGAGCAGCTTTATAATAATAACGGTTTGTGTCTCCATTACATTTATATTAAAGTTGTCTAAAGGGCCTCTGCGCAGTTGGCTTCGGCCCCTCGTACGCCTCCCAAATGACCGGGACCCTGTGGTCCCGTGAACGTTAAAGACATACATAATAATAATAATAATAATACCAATTTATTTCAGATAATAAAATCCATAAAATTACATTAAAAACGAATTTAGGTTCAAAATTATATAAATTAACAAATTGACTTTATAGCAAGTATCATAAATTTAAAATAATAATCAATTCGTTCATTCGACAAATAATCAAAATAATAAATTACACAAAACACACAAAGAACATACATAGTCAATTAATTTTAAGTAGTCAGTTTCAATTATAAATAGTCAATACAATCTCAATATAAGTCAATAATAATACAAGTCAATAGATAATAATACAAGTCAATAATATACGTATGTCAACTATTACTGTTATAGCTACCTACACACTACAAGCACAAATCCAACGAAGTGTTGTTTGCGTAATAGTATTATTTGTGCTTGCTTCTACTAGGCTGTTCTATGGATTAATATTTTTAAAGTAAAAATTAACGTGCAACTATTAATGAAAATATGCTAGCTTTAATTGTAGAAACTGTGACCATAGAAGTCGTACATAGACGATTGATGAGCAAATCAACGGATGCCGTACTAAATACTACATCGCACATTTGAGTTACCATGGATAGAAAATCTTAACAAACAATTACCGTACCGTAAATACTTAAAAAGGCTGCCGTGCAACGTGTCGTGGGTTCGATTCCCGCACGGAACAACACTTTGTGTGATCTAATGTGAACTTGTATGTTTGTAAACGCACCCACGACACAGGAGAAAACCCTAATCAGTGGCAACGTTTCTAAAAAAAAAAAAATTGTTCACTGTTTCTTAAAAAATCAATAAGTAATGTTATATCTTTTTTGGTGTTATTTATATTTATAGAGGGGGCTCATAATCGAGCATAGACTGTCACAGGTTGTGGATGATGTCACTTTTGAACTAGATTCAAATTAGAAATAGAACTCGAAGCCTAGTATACATTTTGAACTACACTTCCAGAAGTGGTCTTACTAATGAGAGTACAACCAGGTTTCCTCACAATGTTTTCCTTCACCGTTTATCAGTGGTGTCTAAATAATCTTAGAAAGTAAATATAACTCGGAAAAGTCACATTGGTACTTGCCGTTGGTAGGTTTTGAAATAACACCCTCATGCATGAGACGCAGGCGTCTTAAACCTCCAGGCCACCACGATATAGTACTACTGTTATAGTATACTCATACTATTTCTTTTGATGGTTTCATCGTAAATTCGCCTTTAGCAAAGAATTCCTGAAGAGTCTAAAGTTCAAATTTACCGGAGAGATTTTAGTGTGAGTATCCAATTTAATATACCATCGGCCCGTACTGTGGCCGGGTCTTTCACATACTTTACTAAACTTTTAGGAACATATAGCTTAAACATTATTTTTGGTTTCTGTTTCACTTTAAAACGATACACGTGTTTGTTGTTAAGGTTTGTTTTTTATATTTAAAGCGATTTGGATTAAAATTGTGTAATTACGCGGAAATGTATTTAGCTAGAGGAATGGAATACCTAAAATGAGATATGGTATGTATGTAGAGGTATGTACCTCTAATTAGAAAAGAATATACTATTATTTTCATAAAATAGACGACGTTAAAAAAAATTGACAACAACCTCTTCTTTTTTGAAGTTCTCCTGCTCCTAAATATAACAAAACACTTTTCTAAAAACCGTGAGATATTCGCGCAGAAATGGGTCTGAATGAAATTGCAAAAAAGGGGGGGGGGGTTGTATGTATGTATACGTACTTACATACATACACCTTCTTTTTTGAAATCGATTAAAGAAGAGTAGATAGCATAGTTTAAGAAGTAGAAATGGGACTGAAATATAAAGTTACTAGCTTTTACCCGCGGCTTCGCTTGCGTCACAAAAGGATAAAAAGTAGCCTATGCGACATATACCAATATACACAGCGCCATCTATACCAATACTTTTGTTTTCCCTTGGGAATATCAAATTTTTCCGGCATAAAAAGTACCCTATTATTTAATCCGGACTTGCAACTTTACGTCTGCAAAAATTCAAAGCAATCGGTTTAGTAGTTACGGCGTGAAAGCAGAACAAACAAACAAACTCACTATCCGGTTTATAATATTATATATATTATTAAGTAAGGATACTGACCATAGTATAAAGTTATACTGACCATTGTGGTAATAAAAATCATCGGGAACCATATCAGAAAGCCGTAGAAGACAAACTTTGGCATACAGTATCATTCTACGAAGAGACGATGACAACAGTATATTCCAATACATGACTATGTAAAACTAAGTTTCTTTCAACTAATTTCATTATAGATCTTTATATGTTTTAACAAAATATCGTTTTCTACACCCCATAGAATTATACCCAGCCATTAAATGCTTATTTCCCGAAAATATGTACCGTTAATACGAAACAAGAGTTGGTACTAAATGCGAGCGGGACTAGCAGCACTCGTAATAAAAGTAGCGTGTACACATATTTACGTCTCGAGACACGGGAAGCTCTCCAGCCTTTATTATTTACGCCGCGCGACAGACGTGTTGACAGTGGTAAAGGTGTGATTTCGGTGATGCAGATAGTTTTTAATACTTTTTTAACATAATATGTTAAAAATAATATACAACATACTCTGACTGCCTCGTTGGCCGAGTGGTCGCAAGTGCGACTGCCGGGTCTCGGGTTCGATTCCCGGGTCGGGCAAAGTATAACTGGGTTTTAAAAAAAAATCTCAGTAGTGGAATCGGAATGTGCCCGGTATATGGCAATAGGCTCAACCCCTATTACATGGGACTCGTAACATAAATAGTGAAAAGTGGGTGTTACATTGTACAGTGGCATAATGTGCACCTCTGCCTACCCCTTCGGGGATAAAAGGCGTGATGTTATGTTATGTACAACATAATTATTGCGTGATTAAGATAAGCAAAAAAAGTGGCAAACCATTAGGTAATGATTGCAAAACATCACCGTCCATACAGTTTGCCTCCGGTTACCGAATAGAAAGAATAAAAGAAAGAAAATATTTATTCGTCATTATAATATACCTCTAAATACGAGTCTTACTTCTTCAGCTTCTATCATATTATGGCTGAATTGGCCTCCGTATGAATGGCGAGTTGCATTCCACGTGCACCTCAAAGAGCCATCAGACCACTATATATGGGGCCCAGTAGGGCTGATGCCCGATGTCGAGCCGCGAAAAACTTGACGGACTACCGGGGTACCAGCTCAAAGCAAAAGTAGGAACAGGGTAGTTTTTGACAACAAGACTCATACACTTTCTTGCCTCACTCAAGGCGGGAGAAGTCATTGGATGATTAGCTTATTCAGAAAATCTTTTCAATGAAGTCCTAATATGTTCACAAAGGTCTTAACACGGATTTTGGTTTAGATAATGTTCAGTTGTAACGGATAGTCTGTAGCAAACAAGAAACTTGCTCTCAATTACACTAGAACTAATTACAAAACTGTACTCAGTGAAACTGTCGCCAATGTACATAATACAGTACATTGTAAGTAGACCACTTAGTCATGTTAACTAAACATTACTTGGGACTGTGGTCGAATAAAGACCGTTAAAATAGATACTACAGAGCTATAGCTAATTTCTAAATAAAGACAGTGATTATTACATTGCGTTTATTAAGATTACTATCTTTTACTGAGCAATAATTTTCTACAGTAGAAATGTATTTATTTGACTTCATATCATTTTTGTGATTATCACCATTGAGATTTATTTACAATTTTATGAATCGCAGCAGTGAAACCACACCTACCTAGTACTTCAAAATATGAAAGGTGCCCGATGAAGTAGCGTTGTGGTGAGTCGCCCACAGAAAATATAAACCGCACACCCGGCGCGCATACACGTCCGCGTTTTACGGGGATTGCATTCAGACAAAGAATCTTCGCGTTTCCCCAACCGTTTTTCGGCAAAAACACAATAATGAAACCGCCGAAAAATATTTGCAAAAATTTTTTGTTCAATTATTTGAATGGGTTAAAAAGGTATTTGGAATTCTAGCTACCGTTTGTTTGTTTTGCGTACTTTGGTTAGTTCTATGAATATTTTCACTTGCTTCGAATTCAAAAATGTGATCGAAACTAGCATGGAAAAAAACTAGCAAAGAATCGATATGTAGAAAACATAATATGTTTTGTACAGCCACTTAAGACTTGAATAAATAATGTTGTTAGTGTAAATAAAATATAAGACTACCTTTTCTACCTCTATACTTACTGAGAGGTTCCTCTTTACTCGAGGGTGCTATTAACGACATCTTTGGGATTACGACCAGGGAGAAGGTAGGACGCACCTCTTTGTCAACTAATAGCTTCAAAGGGTGATCATCAATTAGTCTGCTAGTTTAATACCGTTCTGATTCAATATAATTGCTTTTAAGTTACGTAGCTTAAACTATTAAGAACTGATAAAAACGATTTAATTTCATTTAATCGGCATTTAGTTTTGTAATGTACAAATTCATTTCGGTGAGTGTGCGGGGGAATTGCACACTTGCACACTTGATTCCCCCTAGTCCTTTCCATCATCGTACCACAAGACAATGAGTGAAGCGTCACCGATTCACGGTAGATGTTCCACCGACACGCACAAAGCGCTTCGCTTCAGGCTTCCTTGTGCGTACTGCTAAAGAGTGGAATTCTTTGCCGGAGTCTGTATTTCCTGTAGGATATAACCTGGGAGTCTTTCAGGCCCGAGTGAATAGGTTGCTTATGGGACGACGTGCTCCATCGTAGACCGCATCATCGCTTACCACCAGGCGAGATAGTGGTAAAAAATAAGTTGATTTTAAATAACTCACGTTTATTTTGACTTGAGACAATTTAATATGTATCTCAAATAATATTCGAGTGTATAACCAAACACCTTTTACGATTCCACACAACACTAGGGTTGATAACTAATTTTTATTTAAATGTACGTCTGGTAGATTATCTAATATATTAGACACGTATTTTTTATTTTCTTACAGAAACACATACTTTCGACGATATATTGATTTGAAATATCGCGTGACATCACTTTTATGTACGATTTATATTCAAAAATGACATAGCTATGTCCCACTCCTGAACTTTGATTCGTTTTATCTAAGTAGATATTGTTTTCTTATACGACAAAATAAAAAAATATGTGTCAAATATTTTTTCAATACCTAACTGACGGACTCATTAGATTTTTAATTTTCATCCCTGTCATCATCCCTATTCCAATATGAACACCATAAATAACAATAGAAACCAATTGGAAATAACAATAGGTTACTATTTTTTACAAATTTTAAACATTATTGTTTACGTTCTATCAAAACAATAAAAGCTAACGATACAATAACTAAAAACAATGGTTATTTTCGGTAACGCCATTCACAATAGAAAATGGCATGCATAAAACAAAAAAACTATTCATCTAGAATATCTATCTATGAGAATGTAATATTATGCTTAAACAGTAAAAAGGAGTGCGTTGTTCATGATATTAAACCTTTTTTATTCAAAAAAAAAGAAAAGAATATGAAAATCAAATCTGTTTATATGTTTGTCTGTTTGCACAAGCAAATCTTCGGAATTGACGGACCTACCTTAAAACTATTTCATTGTAAAGTTAATAGGCTTGGTAAACACATTATTATAGAATACATAATTTATATTATAGAAAATTGAAATGAAAAAAAAAATATCTAAATGCGATATTGTACGCGAACGAAGTGGCACGCTTATGCTAGTTTCTATATATCTGCATGTAAGTAATTTCTAGAACTGCCCAGTTTTCCTATAATTATGTTAGTCTATATCAACGTCTGAACAAATCTGCCAAATTACAAAAGTGTGTTTTTTATTATTGGACACACATCTAATTTAACCACCAGAGGCGTTACAAGTGCGTTAGCGGCTTTTTGGGGATTAGAAATTTGAAGATTGTTGGGGATTCGGGGATTCGAGGATTGGGGAGATAGGGGACACGACGAAACACAAGGTAAGCGTTGTTTCATGTCGGTTTTCTGTGAGGTCGTGATAACACTCCGGTCGAGCCGGTTCATTCGTACCGAAGCATGGCTCTCCCACACTTAAAATAAAAAAAAAGTCTTTATTTATTGTCTTTTGGTTATTTTGTTATTCATTGGTATGAATAACAATTTAACATTTGGTGCAATATGAGAATTTTACCGACTATGACCCGGGTCATTGATGCGTATGCAGAATTTCAATATCCGCCCATCGGTTTAATAGCACTCGCATTGTAGGCTGCTTATGCACTTACTATTAAAAGCTATTAAAATTCTCTGCATTTTAATATTGCTTTCATACTCAGTTTCTATTTTTACTCATGCAAGATTAAAAACACGAGAGTGACATGAAATTGTAACATAAAAATAACGGGTATGTTTTTCCTCAATTTTAGGTAGAGAGTATTGCTCTCTTACTTTTTGGGAGGCCACGATACGCGGTCTATGGGATGAAGTTTATAAGCGTGCTTTGTACTCAATCTTCAATTTCTTACTGTGCATCCTTCTTCTGCACTTCGGGCCGGAACGCCGGTAACCCGGTAGGTTCTCCGCCACCTCGAATCGGCATCAGCCCTATTGGGCCCCATCTGTGGTGGTCTGATGGCTCTTTGAGGCGCGCGCGTATACTGAACACTACAACTACTCATACACAACACAATTCTATGACGTAACTGCGATCCACAACCGGTCAATCGTTGGTGCCCATCACTGCATTTACAGAAATCCTTTAGTTTACTCGTACTGGCCATCTTTTGGCTGAAGGTGAAGACGATGGCGTTATTCTTTGAGAATTCAACTGTTGACTACATTAATGTTGTGATGCAATGGGATTTATTGTAGGTGATGTGATTGATCACATTGGAAATGTATCCCAAGTGACATGGGACTTCCAATTTTTCTTTACAGAAAAACAAATGGACTGGTAATTACCCATTCAAGAGATACACATTGACGTGCATATATGTATCAGGATTTTATTACCCGGCTCCCGCAAAAAGAATGTTACCTATGTTTTCAAGGGCCATGTTTGTATGTATGTGGGTCTCTTTATGTCTCAATAACTTCTTTGGAGTAGCTGCATTGGGTGCTGTTGAGTGAAAAATTTGTGTGGGGCGTAAAAATTTTGGCTTGTTGTTTATTCTGTGGGTGTGACACGATGAAGTTTTGATGGTTGATGAGAAACTGTAAGGAATTGTAAGAAATCGCTAAATCTCGTTTCGGAGGCGACCGACCTTAAGTAAAGGACCAACTTTAAGTCGTTCATTCAACGTAGTGTTATTTTTTAACAAACACATTTTTTTATTTAAAGACTAACTGTTGCCCGTGACTTCGTCCGCGTAGAATAATGACTTCTGGCAGAATTTAGGCTTTAGAATTAGTTTTTATCAAGGGATATTCTACGGTAATGAATGTCGTCAGAATTGATTCAGTCCCGTAGGCGATAGTGTGATAATTAACCTATATTCACGCAAATTTTGAAGTAAATCCATGCAGTACTTTTTGAGATCATCCCGGACATACATACAGACAAACGGACAACAATACCAAAAATCATATTTTTCTTCGGCTTCGGTATCGATTGCAGATTATGCCCGATTTTCTACGATTTTATTATATGTATAGATAAAATTACTGTTATTTAAGTTGTATTACGTTAGTTATTCAAATCATTGCTAAGTTGTATTACGTATTACTGACTTTTCTAGAAGTAGGCACATTAAACATAACATCACGCCTTTTATCCCCGAAAGGGTAGGCAGAGGTGCACATTATGCCACTGTACAATGTAACACCCACTTTTTCACTATTTATGTTATGAGTCCCATGTAATAGGGGGTGAGCCTATTGCCATATACCGGGCACAATTTCAGGCTCCGTGCTACTACTGAGAATTTTGTAAAAACCCAGTAATACTTTGCCCGACCCAGGAATCGAACCCGAGACCCCTTACCCGGCAATCGCACTTGCGACCACTCAGCCAACGAGGTAGTCACATTAAAATCTTCGTATAATATTAGATCTGAACCCGAGATCAGAGTTAGCCTTAGCACACGCAGTTAACTAAGACCGACAAGATTTTAATTAATTTAGCTGAAATTAATATTAGTTCTAGCACTAAGTCTGAGTAGCAAAAGTTTACTCAAAATCCGAGCAGGCAGTGTTCTAAAGGCGAAAGTTTTTGAAATGAGTGAATGAAAGTTTGTTGTTCTTTCGTGTAAAACTACTGAGCCATTTTAAATTAATTTTAGCTTAACTTAACATAATACACGGGTAAATCCGGTAAATCAAAGGGAGGCAATATAAAATGTCGTGCAGAAGAATTATAGTTTTAGAAGATTTTACTTAACGTTGTAAAATACACTTTCATCGACCTTAGACTATAGATAGATTTTTTAATACAATAGTGACTTTTTACATGTTAAAATTGGTGTTACTGATTACGACATTTCATCTAAATATGTCCATAAGCAAACTTTAAACGAATGTCAAATAATAACATCAATCGCATAATTTTACACCGACAACGGTTCCATTGAGTATAGCCAGCCTAAACATCGTTTTGACATTTTAATATAAATTTGCTATTTTACTCAGTGACTCCAATATTAGCCGTTTGAAAATCGAGTGCTATACAACTTAGTTCAAGGATGGTAAAAGGAAATTAAATGGTGGAAATGTCATTTAGATCCCGAACAGAATGGAACGTGAACGAGGGTGTAGTGTCGTGGGGAATTCGAAGTTGGTGTGGGAATCAATATGGAAGTATTCTAGTTGTAGATATTCTAGTTTTAAATGAAGATACAGATGAATAGACAGTGATCGAGTTAAGCTATGCATTTCAAAAGGAATAATCTGTAAGTTCGTGAACGTGGCTTGTTGGTGCAATAAAAACAAAATCGAATGCTGAAGAAGGGTCTCGGAAACTTACTCTGGTTAAAAAACCAACAATGGTGTCTTCGGGATTAACAATACCCAATAGTAGCATTCTGGAATTATGGCTGAACTACGTTGCATTTTAAACCAAACGTATTAACTACTTTTCTAATCATCATGATTAACAGCCTACGACAAACCGATGCTGGACCAACTACTTCTCCTCTAAAACTACGTCATAGCACTTCTCATAACTCCTTCTACGCCAAATTAAAAAAACAAGCGACATAAAGTCGCAAAACTAGTACAACACACCTTCACCTCCACATTTCAATAAAAAAGAACGTTTGGTTTTATGTTACTTTGCAAACTTTTCCATCTGTTTCCAATACCGTAACTCTACGCCAGCGCCACCTTAATATATTACATTCTTCGTAAAAAACCACTAACAATAATATCTCCTTGTCTCGTTAACTTCATACGATATCCGTACTTTATCACCGCCTCTACCTACTCCCATTATGTCGCGGAAACGTTTTTAGTTCAACAGATCACAAGAAAGAACGTACGGATATAAAATTACAACTTCACTTATTCACAAGACAAACGAATATAGCTCCTAAATTGTACTAGTTGGAGTTTAATCGAAATGTATTTAGTAAGTTTGTGAATTCAGTCACAAGATTAATCGTGACCATTGATGTGGTAATTGTATCTATGAGGAGTTTCATGAAACTATTTCGTTGGAATTCCTTTATTGCCGTCAGAGCGCAAGCAAGGGTCTTCCTCCTCATATAAGTTAACGTGGTTAATACGTTACAATACATAATCATGTTAGATTTTGGAATCCGCCTTGTTAGTTTCGTGGTTGCAATCTTGATTCTGTTGGAGAAGATTACTTTTGAAGGTATATTTGTTTTATGTCAAGACATTATCGTGAAGCTTAGTTTCAACGGCAATGGTTTAACTTTTAATTATTTATTAAATATCGCGTAGTTTCAAATTATGCAATGGGTTTACTTACAATTACGATAAAATTAGACTAACACATTCACAGTCAAAATAAAACGCGTCTGTTGAAAGTATTCGCCATCTACTGAGTCTACGACACCTAAGGACGCGTCCACATTTGGCGAATACTCCGCAAATGCGCAGCTCACGAGCAGCTCGCGAGCTACGTACGTGCATTTAGAATTATGATTTATACGATTTGAGCACCAAATCATTGCCTACATGCGCGCAGCTCGCGGACAATCCGCAAACGCCTCACGAGCGGCACATTGGCCAGATGTGGACTCACCCTAACGCCATTTGTAATGCAAACATTAGACCTTTAGTGTTAGATAAATTACCCTTTTCTTTATTAATTCATGTCTAGGATAAAAGATGGCGCGACTAACTAGAAGTAGGTCGTTCAAATGAAAATTAGGTAGCCTTAAATCCTTTGAGAGCTAAGCTTCTACCTAAAGGTCCGTTAAAGTTAAAACCTTTTGTTGCAAAGCAAACAGTAAATCCATTAATTACTTAGGTCCTGTGTTTAAAACAAGTCATTGGTTTGTCTAGATGAAGCTGTTTTAACAAACACTATAATTTAGTGCTTTTCATGTCAGGAATTTCTAAATACCTCTATGTTTAGAGTGCCTAAATAAGAGCTAATTGCATAGTAAGTATTTAATGGCGATATAGCAGATGTTTATGTGTATCTTGTAAATACTTGGAAACAATAACAAACAATATTGTGGATAGGTTATTTTGTGTAAACTAATTTCGATTTTGGTTACTCAAATTACGATACTGTTAAGATCCTTTAACTTTTTGATTTGAAGAGGGCATTAAATTAAGTACAAATCTAAAATCTGGTAACTTCCATCTGATCATATCCAGCTACCTTTTTGAGGGGCTAAATCATCCAATTACTCCTCCCGCCTTGGGTGGGGCGATAGGGAGTGTCAGACTCTTACTGGCTAAAAACCTCTCTGTTCCTACTCCTGCACTTCGAGCCGGAGCCCCGGTAACCCGTTAAGTCTTCCCTTAGTCTACCTATGTAGCATATGTATAAGCTCTATAGCTTATAGGCTAAATTGCCGATTTTTTAACCGACTACAAAAAGAAAATAGGAGGTTTGTTTGTGCGCGATTAACTCCCGATTGGCTCAACCGATTTTGATGCAGTTTTCAGAATCGTATTTGTTACATTTGGTATTAGGAAGAAAGTTTTAGTGTACTAATTAACCGACTCCAGAAAAGAGGGGGTTACAGTCTGCTTTTTTGAACGTTGTTTATTCATAAAACAATTATTCTGTGCCTACAACAACAACTAAATGAACATTACACAAGACAGTAATTTCAAAAATAAACCAACTACAACAGAAATAATCACAAACACTACAATATCATCAGTTATTCAATTCCATTCAAAGTTTTTACAAAACCTCACCTAAAACTTACGAAATCTGTTTCAGCGGGAGCACTAATTGCGTTTCTAGTACTTGGCCTTGTTTATTAAGGTCTTCCAACTTTGTTATTGGCTCCTTAATGTTCAACTTGCTTGGAAGTAGGCTTCGATGATCCCCCTTCGAGAATACCAAAGTCTACGTGGACATTATTAGTCTAGTCTATTTTGAGGTTATCTTGAAGTATTGTTTGTACCTCTAATTTCGCTTGCTGATTGCTGCTTAGATATGTCTTCGTAGAAATAAATCTCAGTTTTTCTTTACTTCATAAAAATCTTTATTTTGAGGGTTTTATCTCGGTAGGTTGTTTAAACTTCAAAATTGATTATTAATAATTAAAAACAGCCTTGCCCCCTATTACATGGGACTCATGACATAAAATAATGAAAAGTGGGTGTTACATTGTACAGTGGCGTTAAGTGCCGGAATGTGCACCTCTGCTAAACCCCTTCGGTAGATATCCCCCAGTCAGAGATAAGAGCCGTGATGTTATGTTGTGTTATGTAATTAAAAAGAAATTCTACCTATATCAAATTCGTTTAGCTTACTGCCGTCAAATAGCTATTTAATTAACAATACCAGAAAGATAGTGGATTGCATAAATGTTTAATCACAATAATTCACAACTATCCTGACTTAGAACTATGATATGAAATAACAAAAGTTTAAGTAAACTACACTAACATACATTCAGTAACACAAGATAAATACTATTATTACAAACATGCACACGTAGTTAAAGTCATAGTTAAACTTAATGTACAGAGAATTAACTCAGATTATTGTTAGCCCAAAACTCAAGCCTTATTACCTCTAGTTCAAATTAAAATAAATGCTGAAATATTAAACTGAATTTGAAAATTTATTGCTGAACATATTGTATAAACATTTATACTTTCATTTAAAATCAATTAATGTTAATTTATTAAATAAATTTCGAAGTCACATAGTAATTTTATTACAATCTTGCCGAATTATTATTCAAAAACGTGCTCTATTAAATATTCAAAGAGTTTAAAATTGAAAAATTAATATTATTTTATTGCTGCGTTCGTCGCGTCAGAATGTTATATAGTAATATTTTCACCCACGTTATGTGAAGCTCATAAAGAAAAATTGGTGAAACGAGGGTGTATGTATAATACACCCTTTACGAATATTCATTAAAATAACAAGAATAACTTTTACGTCACTTTAAAAAGAAACCGCGTGCCTATATTTTCCAATTGAAGATGATGGTTCAATTTGTAATCAAAAGTTACTTTAGTTTTCTAAAAATCATCAGCAGCAGTTGGAAATAAAACTTCCTCATTATCAACCCGATTCTACCTACCATTTTAAGGGGGGGAAATTATCGAATAACTCCTTCCACCATGGGTGAAATGAGAGGCAGTGTCAGACTTTTACTGACTAAAAATCATTCCGTTCCTACTCTTACTTCGAGCCCGTTAACTCGTCCGCGGGCCTAACCATTGCTCGCCGTCCGCAAACCCGACTATTTAACGTAAGCCTCTCCAATAGCGTATCAGCGCTAGATCTTCAGCTCTTCGTTTTAAACCACTTACATCTAATTTGAATTGATCCTTTAAATTATAGACACAAACATAATACTGACCGAAGTCAAAACTACCGAGAAAACAAGAACGTATCAAGTAAATGGTTTTTCTTTCTTTGTTTCTATTAACACGTTTAGTCTCGTTACATTTTAATCGTACCACAAGTACATCTCTTTATACATTATACATACATATAAATACATGATTTGTAGCTTTTAATAACACGAAACTGTGTAATACGATTCCTCTCACAATGCTTTTAATTCTGTTTGTCGACCATTTATTATCGTAATATTGAGCTGTGAACACCACAATGGGGCTCAGAGCTTGGGGGAAGCCATTGCATGGTATTGACATAAGTTATTTATTCGCTATTGTTGTTATTAAACTGGGAAAAAGTTTTGGGGTAACACTAAGCTCGTTTTTTGCGAGTTTTCATAATAAAATTATACTTCATGTTTTGTTGTGAAAATAAATGTGTCATACTCATAATAATTATTGTATTAGTACAGTACAGTAGCAGCACGCCAGTCGCCGCGTCGCGAAATGCTGCTCATGAATATAAGCCTCTAGCATGGCTTGAAACTAGTCGAGTTCCTCGTCAAATTACTACGTGAGTAAGCCAAAAACATAATAATTTATTTAGTGTGTCTCACGAAAGTTACAATACAATTATTATATCGCATTTCGTTTAGAGTAAAGCTGTTGAAATTGCCAAACGGCTGTCACTTGATTTCAAGCTCTTGTTCACAATCCAAAAGACTTTCCAAAACATATAAGTTGAAATATTTTTTGCGAAGAAAAGACATAACTACCCTTACCAAGAATTCAAATCATTTATCAGTTCACATTCACAAGGACTACATAATATTACATTCAAAATATATCACCATGTCTCGAAAAATCAACGACTACTACTAAAATGCACGCTAAAGGTAATAAATATTCGTTCGACCGCAAACTTTAAGCTAAATCGGTTATGAAAATCGTTTATTAATAATCTTCCATTCAGCGGCGATTTAATTAATCTAGACCATGAGACTACCATTAAATTCCTAACAAATCTACTAACAAAGAAAGTGCTATGATTAAATTGTATAAGATTTTACAAAATACCTCTTTCAGTAGAGTCTTAGCAAATACTATTTGTCTTCATTAGTAAACGTAATTAATCCATTTGACTAATTCTTACTGGCATTGTTTAAGTTATTGCGCTGTACCTTGTACTCTTAAACTTAGTATCTCATCGGATTAGGAAAGGGCTCCTTTTTAATCCGCTTATAAAATCTCTTTTTATGTTTAAACCGCTACTTTTGCTGTTATTTCATGTTGAATTTGGATTGAAAATAAAAATTGTAAATACAGTCTTTACGATCTAGAATCTAGAGTAACAGTTAAAAGATTAAGACCACACATAACATACCATCACGCCTTTTATCCCCGAAGAGGTAGGCAGAGGTGCACATTACGGCACTTAATGCCACTGTACAACGTAACACCCACATTTCACTATTTATGTTATGAATCCCATGTAATAGGGGGTAAGCCTAATGCCATATACCAGGCACATTTCCAGTCTCCGAGCTACTACTGAGTTTTTACAAACCCAGTAATATCTTGCCCGACCCGGGAATCGAACCCGAGAGCCCTTGCCCGGCAATCGCACTTGCGACGTTCTATTTTTATAAAAAAAAAACGTTGCCCCGCACTAGGGTTTTCTCCTGTGTCGTGGGTGCGTTTACAAACATACAATTTCACATACACATGACGCCCAGACCCGAAACAACAATTTGTGGATCACATTGTATTGTTCCGTGCGGGAATCAAACCCGCGCCACGCTGCACGGCAGCCGGTTGCCCAGTCACCGCACCAACCGTGCAGTCATACTCGGCCAATAAGGCAGGTTAAGACCAATAAACTTAATGCTTTTAGATACGTTTTTATACTTGATAGGTCGACGTTTCGTCGGCCACCATCTTGCCTGGTGGTAAGCAATGATATGGTAGATGATGACGATGGTGGTAAGCGATGATGACGTGTAGGTATATTGTGCATACATTTTTTATATATTATGTCGAAGATGGTTGCCAAAGGAAATTGTAGATAATCTGTGGCAATTAATTTAATTTGTTCCAATTATTGATTTAATTTTAGATTTTATTACTAATTACTTTTTGTTAATTTGAAACATGATTTATCGGCTACCTACGAATTGATTTTGGCAACATATTCGATAAAAGTAAACGTTGTTGGTTCTGTTCAAAACAAATAACTGCTTGTCATCTTATTATTTTGAATTGTAAAGTCTGTTTATCGTTGTTAAATCATCATTGTTTATTTACGATAATTATTCTTGTAATATTTGGTTAATTGTAACAATCTAAATGTTATTAGATTTAGAGTATGTTAGTTTTTTGGTAAACGCGTGGCGGAAGTGCCCCATTGGACAGAGTTGTTGTGGAGGGAGTGCAAAGAGGGGCATCGCCGTATATAAGAGCCTGCACTGATTTATGCCGGCAGTCTCATCTTCGGATCTGACTCGATTAGAGCCTCGCTCCCGACAAAACTGTCGGTTTACCCGGTACGGCCCTGCTGTATATTCTACATAGCTGTATTGTTGCTCATTAGCCGATACACTTTGTAACCTCTCAGGGGTGGCGCTGCCACTGTACGAACCGTGACCTTATAGGTCTGTTCGTTAGTCGACATGACTTGTATTATTTTTTTGTGTGTGCCCTAGCTTAGTTTTAGTTAGTATTTATTGATTTCCGTAAATAAATTCTTTGTTAATAATTTTATCTTGTTTATCCCACCAAAATGGGGACTCCAAACCCAGGCGATACGCCGCTCGGTGCTCCTGATCCTACATATATATTATATGTTACTGACGTTCGACCACTATCTCGCCTGGTGGTAAGCGATGATGCATGAGTGTCAATAGCATTTATTTTAATTTAAAAACAAATATGTGACAGACACATAGAAGACCAAAGTCTTGCTAAGATTGTGGAAGAATGATCTGCCATTTACTGTTTTATTTTGTTACTCTGTTGTGTATTACGGTTTGTATACCTATTAAGTAAATAAAGATAAAATAAAAGATTGGAAAATAATACCTGATTGTGACATAATTGTTGGGCTAATCTTCTACGTAAATAGATCTACCATAACGGACGAATAAATAAAACAATTGTTTGGGGTAACAGACGTGTTATTAGAGGTATATACTATATCATATTATATTGGTCTATATCGACTTAGATTAAGGTCCTCAATAGATCATTGGTCCTTCAATTCGAAAACTAGACGATCTTTCTAACAGAGGCACTAGATTAGACATGTATATTTTTTTATATTAAAGAACTGTCAACTACAAACGCTAGCACATTACGTTACTCCATTTTTTCAATAAGGTTTCCAACTTTATTGCTATACCGTAAAGTGGAAAATTGATCCTTGCCTCTAAAATTATAATCCTCATACACTGCATGTGATAAACTAATAGAATAATTAGTTACTTAAAAGTAATTAAGTAAGAAGCATCATAATCAATACTCATACATGTGTTCTCGCTTTGATAATTATTTCCTAATATTATTTTAATATAACCTTTCCCACTCGCTCAGATATAGCAAAGTCGCCCATATAAAATATTTACAGGTAATTACAAATATAATGCATTTGTAACATCGTACAATTCACTGTCCTGGAATTTCTGAACAGTTAGACCGTCAAACAAGAGTTTAATAGCTTTATAGTCCCACTAGCTTCTGCCTGCGGCTTCGCTTGCGTTCTTGTTAGATCAAAAGTAGCCTATGTGATAATCCAGACCATAATCTACCCCTGTTCCAAATTTCATTCGGATTACTTCAGCCGTTTCGACAGGATTGAGTAACAGACATAACAACAAACACACAAACTCGCAAACATTCAAATTTTAATAATAGTAAGATAGTAGAATTCTATACAATTTACAGGTCTCCTCGGTTTTAATAGCAGGCAATTACTTCAATGGTGGTCGTCCAATAATTGCATAGCAATTTACTGTATTGAGGATCGCTGTTGACAATTTTCCTCCTTGTTCTAGCGGTGCATTTATTATTCTGGTTTGGTGGGGTAAGGCTTTAGCGATAAAAGTGGTTATAGTTTTCAGTCTTTAGATTTATATCTCTGGGAGATAGTTAATTCTGAACACTTCGAAGTTATCAAACACATTGATATCGGTAAAGGAAATGCTATGGTAACTTAACTCTAATTTTTTTTTTAAAGGGTACCCACCTTTTCTCCCGCCTGGGTGAGGCGGGATGGAGTGTCAGACTCTTACTGACTAAAAAAGACCCCGTTCCTGCTCCTGCACGTCGAGCCGAAGCCCCGGTAACCCGTTAAGTAACTTTACTCTTAGGACCGATTTTTTAATCAATAGGTTATTCTTATATATAATTGACTTTTAACAGTTTATAGTCTGGAAGAATTGTCAAATATACAAAGTTATTCGTCTGATAAAATTTATCTGGCGTTGGAAAAACTGGCCTTTGTAAATTAGCTTTTTTAAAAAAAAGTTATATATATACTATATATACTATATATACAGTTTTCATACCTTACTATAGTACGTCGCTATATATACTATAGTAAAAGCTATGAAAACTGATATACCTCTATATACTATAGTACGTCAGTACGTTAAAAAAACATCACAGTCGAATGGCAAGCATAGAACCCTGCTACCACAAAATCCGCACTAAAGGTGACTAAGAAAAAAAAAATTCTAAAACAGTTCAACTACTACCTTAAACTGCTAACAAATAAACAAAGCACATAATTTTCACAATATTCTTCTACCTTGTACCAAACCAAACAATGAAAGCCTTACTGTACAGTGAATTGAGGACTTCAAAATAGTCGTTCAGTTCAACGTGCGATGCAATATTAATCGTACTGAATTCTGGATCGTTGCCATTAAATCATTGATGGTTAATTGCTCCAAAATGCGAATGCTTTTAGTTTCCGACGGCGATATAGTTTCATTTAGTGCAATTTTGATCATGACAGCAATATCGATATCGAAATGGCGGTTTTTTCAGAGTGTCTGAGTGCAGTACTGATTGGATTGATATTTTGAAGCGATGCGTTAAAAATTCTTACGATATGTGGTATTATATTTTTTGGTTATATGCATTGACGAAATACGTACGTAGACACGTATACAAGCAATAACATAACATAACATCACGCCTTTTATCCCCGAAGGGGTAGGCAGAGGTGCACATAGAAGTAACACCCACTTTTCACAATTTATGTTATGAGTCCCATGTAGTAGGGGGTGAGCCTATTGCCATATACCGGGCACATTTCCAGACTCCGTGCTACTACTGAGATTTTTTTAAAAACCCAGTAATACTTTGCCCGACCCGGGAATCGAACCCGAGACCCCTTGCCCGGCAGTCGCACTTGCGACCACTCGGCCAACGAGGCAGTCAAAAATACAAGCAATGTATTTATTATTCGTAAAAATAAAATTGAACAGATTTATTTATGATGAATCCTTTTCAAAACAATATTGTATACATAGCTGACGGTTTTAAATACCCTTTTCCCGTACACAATTTCGATATCGAACAAAAAGCCTCGAAAAAGCGATGTAGCGAGGTATATTAACAAAAAAATACCATCCGTCTAAATAGGCACTCCGAAAAAAAGACTGAAAATATATGATCAAAAGTAAACACGGCCGTATAAATAACATGTTTGGCTGAACGTTAGCTTGCAAATGGAATTCATCCCCTCAAATCCGCGTCAAAAGACCACTTAACACACGTAACATATTCAAACGAGAAGGGGACTTGACAAAATAAGTTATTTACGTGCTCATTATTCTAGTGATAGAGGTGTTCGGAGAAAAAAGATGTAATAACAGTAAATGGTACCCATGATGCGGCGGGCCATTAACTTCGCTGAGATGGGAATTGTGCTGGATGTCGACCTATCATTCTGCTTGTTGGGAGTTTGTGACTTTTGGTTGCAGGTTCTCTCTGGTTAAGCGGTTTTCAAAGCGATTACTGAAAACGAAAACATTTTCTATTTCTCTGCGTTAGAACGGAGAGCGGAACAGATATGTAGTTTAAGTGTGGGAGAGTCATGCTTCGGAACGAATGGGATCCCCAAATGAATGAATCCCCAAATCCTCCATAATCCTCCAACTCCCAATTCTAAAAAGGCCGGTAACGCACTGTATGCCTTGGTGTTTCAGGTGTCTATGGGCGGCGCCGATTGCTTACCATCAGGTGACCCTTCTCACCGGGTTATGCCATAAAAAAAGACCCAGTATATGAATATTAGAGACTAAAAGTTGCATAGTATTTTCTATCACCATTGTTTGCACTGCACTGCATTGAGAAGAGTGGCAATTATCTAGTCATAAACTGTCTATTTATTCCGGCCAATCAAATATTAAAAGTAAAAAAAAATATTTTCACGTAAATATGTATGTTTTTTTTATGGAATGGTGGATGGAGGCAAACGAGCAGACGGATCACCTGATGGTAAGCGATCAGCGCCGCCCATGGACACCCGTAACACCAGAGGAGTCACAGGTGCGTTGTCGGTATGTTAAGAAAGCTCTACTAGTTTCGTATTACAGAGGGACTCTTCCTAGTAGAGACTCGAAATTAGTCGACTATTTCTCCGTATAATTACACGAGTTACTCGTAATTTTAGTTATGAAATAAGTCTAGTCGTCTCACGATAGTTATTATAAAAACATATTTTTTTCATTTAAAATCCTATACTTGTGGTTCTAAAGTACCGTACCTTACGAAATAAAATACTTGTACTTATTATATCACTGTGTTTAAGGTACAAAGCTTTGCCTACATTTTCGCACCTTTACTTAGCATTTTTATTTAAATAACAAAACTGTCATCATCTTTTTGTTTTGTTTTTTTCTCGGTTTTTGCTTTCTTTCGCTGTTTTAAGGATTACGGTTACGAGGCGAGGGATTTAATGTATTAACATAACAGCATATAAAATGCTATCACGGCTTATTTGTGAAAGAGTTAGGTAGAAATGTTGGTATTATGAGTATTGAGTTTGTCTATGTGAAGAATTGAAAGAAAGAAAAACCATTTATTTTGGCGCAAAACACACATAACATAACCAAAAATAAAAATAAAATACAATAAAAGCTAAAAAAATAAAATGAAGTCTTGTCCATGGTCCACAGACTTATCATTTACTGAAATTATAGAATACTTAATATCTAACATTATCTGTGGACCATAGACAAGGAACACCCTACTTTGTACTTTTGGTGGGTTGCGGTCACCGGTGACCGCTTGGTGTTTGACAGTTTAATAACAAAGTTTCTATACATAATTATG
Organism: Spodoptera picta; assembly: GCA_038387885.1. Taxonomy (NCBI): domain Eukaryota; kingdom Metazoa; phylum Arthropoda; class Insecta; order Lepidoptera; family Noctuidae; genus Spodoptera; species Spodoptera picta. Next base: position 1,100,701 of record JAZHFQ010000452.1, read on the forward strand.
TGGATTACAAGTATGTGTTGCTCTCGTCCGTGCGTCACTGCAGGGGTGCCAACTGAAAATCAGTGTTGGGTGCTCATTGTGCCCAGCTTTATGCTGAGTTGGTGACCCGTTCGGATTGGACATGTCCGCCAACACCGCGCACTTGAATGGCTTATTGGCTTGCTTTAGTTTTAGTTTTATAATTTAACTTTTATCTTTTAATTTTTCTGTTTTTATGCTTTTTTTATATTTATGTCTTTTCTGGCGTGCATGTCTTATGCCGAATAAACATTTTTCATTTCATTTCATTTCATTACTTACTTCATGCATGCATTTCATAAAATTGGATGGAGTATATTATTATATAAAAGTTTAATTATATAAAACAATACGAATCAGTTATAGGTACTTGATGCTAGCGTAACCACTTGCCCCAATATTGTGCGTCATGTATGCGTGCGCAAAAACAGGATATTCTCAGCAATTTCTGCGACTTAAACCTCAAGAGGTTAGTGTCGCAGCGCTGATTTTCAGCACATCTCTGGGTGACGTAATGGCGTCCCGCCAGCTTCACTATTCGCCAGCGATCATGAATGCAATGCAACAAATGACGTGAGTGCAGACCAGGATTCACTTAACTTGTAGATGTAGTGACGTGAATTGTTACTATAAAGCAGTAGTGTACCGTGTGTGAGTGTAATATGAAGTGTGTGTTTTGTATTTACAGCAAGTAGCCGGCATAACCTGTAAAATACAGATATACCTATATTGAACATAAATGATGTGGGAGGCTGCAGCTACGAACGAACCTGTTGGATACCTGTGCCTCACCATGTTGGAAGGCCGCGACCCTTGAGGTTAGTAGTGAATTGTATGTGTTATGTATGTAAGTAGTGTGTGTAATCTATGTACATTTTTGTATGTTTAACAGAAAATTCTTCAACTGTTGTAAGAAGTCTTTCTTTCTTTTCTTTTCTTTTTCTTTTTTTTAAAAACGTTGCCCCACACTAGGATTTCCTCCTGTGTCGTGGGTGCGTTTACAAACACACAAGTTCACATACACAATGGCACCCAGACCCGAAACAACAATTTGTGGATCAAACAAAGTGTTGTTCCGTGCGGGAATCGAACCCGCGACACGTTGCACGGCAGCCGGTTGCCCAGCCACCGCACCAACAGTGCAGTCTAAAGTGTAGAAGAAGTGTAGAAGAATTGTAGGTTATTTTATATAGGACTTCAAAATAAAAAAATGTTTTACTCAGTTTGACCCGTTTGTTTATATGTATGCATTTATGTATGTATGTTTGTGCGCAATTATCTTACGATCGGCCTAACCAAATTTGATGCGGTTTTCAGAAAAGTGTTTGCTATACTTATGAAAAGGGTTTATTATTATTAATAAACCAACCTCAAAACAAAAGGGTTTGACGGTAGGTCTTCTTAAGCGTAGTTTATTAAAGAATTTGTATCTTAAGTTTTACTGTCTGAAGATGTTAAGACTATTATTTTTTTTTGTTTATTTTGAACTTTATGCTAAAATACATTTTCACCACTACTCTTCTTCTGCGTGCCGTAAGACCTAACCAAGGAATTACATATTTAGTTGTAGTGATTGTGGTAAACCTCTTTTTATTGAGAGGATTCATAGTCCAACAGTACAGTCTCACATGCTCAACTTCTAACTAGGTACTTTATACCTAATTGGTATCATGTTTTGCAAAATAAAAATTGCACATTAACATTTAGATAAAATATATTCAATAAAAATGTTTTTGTGCCCTACAAAAGTCTATCAGAATAAACTATTTTGACCTTTACGCCTACTCAGATGTTCTATTATTATTAATATGTGAAGAACTAATCTACCTCTAATTCAATCTTCGTTAGGAACTTTTTGAATGGCGCTTTTACATAATATAAGAATAGGGACAAAAAACCTAAGAAAAGTTCTTAAGATTTCATTAATAGTTTTATCGGGAATAAAACATTATATAGATTCGTTCAGACTTGTCAACTTGTGTCTTATTGTTTAGTTAACCTTCATTAGTGATAGTTTGTTTGATTCGATCACTAAATGCTATTGGAATGTCTACTTAATAGCATTATTAAATGTTTTCCTTTGCTATCTTAAATGTTCAATTAATGTGCTTAGGATAATCAACTGTTTGACAATATCTCCAAACTTAACTGCAATCTTCAAGATTGGAGATCATAGTTTGAAATATTAGGTTTTTTTAAGAAAAAAAAAAACTGCTGGTTGGTGCGGTGGCTGGGCAACTGAGAGCCGTGCAACGTGTCGCGGGTTCGATTCCCGCACAGAACAACACTTTGTGTGATCCACAAATTGTTGTTTCGGGTCTGGGTGTCATTGTGTATGTGAAGTCATATGTTTCTAAACGCACCCACGACACAGGAGAAAATCCTAGTGTGGGTCAACTATAAAAAAAAAACATTTCTTTGACAGTAGGCACGCACATCCAAAGATAAAGCATTTTTGCCTGGTCTCAAACACCTGGCTTCTTTTGTAAAGGAGATCTCAATTTGTTTAGTTTCAATCAAATTTGTAGTCAGTAGTCACTTAGTCAGCATTTATTATACCCGTTGGCAAAGAACTAGGGCTGTTAACAAGTTTCGGCCACTTAAATCACCACTCACTGTATCAATAACTACACATACTCAAAACTCATTAATTATTGGCCATAACTCAATTCGATGACAACCAAAATACAAATCCGATATTGTCTTACACCCGACACCCTCTAAACCACGAGATCTCTTAGGAAAGGGACACTTCACTTCACTCACGGCTGCGCTCTCGACAAATTAAACAAGTTGACTCACTTAAAGTTTGACAAATCCGATTTCCTGTCGCTCTTTTAGAAGTTACGGGTCCATTCGTTGGTGTGATGAAGTTTAACAGTCGCTAGTCTACTTACAATGGAAACTATCGTAATCTGTGTAGGATTTTAAAATTAACTGTAATCGTAAAGTCTTATGTGACATACTTTCTCTACGAAAGCATAGACGTGTTCTTGTAGTTGATATGCACATTTTTAATTTTGTTGTTTCGTCATCAGTTTTACGTAATAGCAAACTACAGTTATGAACTATTGCTACCCTTTTTTTAAGGGGGAAACTCATCGAATGACATCCCCCACCTGGGTGAGGCGGGAGGGAGTGTCAGACTCTTACTGACTAAAACCACACCATTCCTACTCCTGCACTTCGAGCCGGAGCAACCATTTACGTTCTCCGCGGCTCATCTTTAGTTGTACTAAAATAAATATATAAAGTACGTTAATACTTCACATATTAATATGAATCCCAACATAGATAATTCATAGATAATTACTTAGAAGATAAATGTATATTTGTGTACGAAATATTTCGCTAGAGTTTACCTTAAATTATGTTATTTATGTTATTATAAGGCTAAAGTTTTATTAGCTCTGACTTTTCTCAGTAACCTTGTATGTAATAACGTTATAATATAGGGATAGACTTTCTTTATTTTACTTATTTACGTTGCTTATGAAAAGGAATAATTTACAACTTATCTCGATTTTTTGTGTGAATTTAGAAAATTTTGTACCGAATTAAATGTCGTGGTTTGTACTACGCTTTAGGTAATATCTCTTTTATTGTAGCTTCACCGCCACTGACACTTAAAAAACGCTTATATCCATGAGTTGACATCTTTTTTGAAGTCAGTCATTAATTTAATAGGGTTGATGCCTAATTTTTAATTTAATGTAAGTCTGGTAGATTATTTATAATATTAGACACGTATTTTTTATTTTCTTACAGAAACGAACCGTACCAAAGATATATTGATTTGAAATATCGCATGATGTTACTTTTGAGTACGATTTATATGTATTTTAACCCTCTGCAACTGACGTGGTTAAATTGTTACAATTCAACTGAGGTGTAATATTATACCAGACACCATTTCAACAGCAAATATTTTTGTAGAATTAAAGTATAGCGAGCACTATACAGTAAGGTACTCGCAGCAGTGATGCTCGTATTTGAAAAATGACGGTATACACGTGATTTTGTATTTCGCGGTGTCTGTGGGACTACACGTCAGCTGCAGACGGTTAAAATGCCGTAGCTACCTCCCACTCCTAAAATTTGATTCGTTTTATCTAAGTATTGTTTTCTTGTACGACAAAATAAAAAAAATACGTGTCTAATATTTTTTTCCTTACCTAACTGACGGACTAATTAAAATTTTAATTTTCATTTCATGTCATCATCCCTGTTACCTACTCTCTAGAAATCTAGATGAGACTTCTTAATCGTGTCTAGAAAAAACGTAGATATCACAAACAACATTTACCACAAGTGTTCTTGGGTTATTAATTTGTTCGTTCTATTTATACTTTTATTTACCTACCAGACTACTGTAAAAAGCTGAGAAACACAATTATTATTACCAGGCTGTTATCGATCGAAAGCACGCCTTCTGATCTTCTTCGGTCTTCAGCTCTTCATATTCAGTGCCATACAAATATACACTCACGCCTGTCTCCCATGAGTAGGCAGAAACTATGGAACGCCAATTTGCTACGATTCTCTTATACCTCTTTCGCTTCCTCAACAATCATCAGTTTTTTCACGCCATGCTCGTTGGTTAAAAGTACTTTTAATTTGGCCCTTTTCTAACATAATATGCCTGGTAATCTGGTATACAAGACCATATTATATTCCAATAATCACATTTACAATAAAGTCCAGAATTTCTTCTATACTCAGAGTAAACGTGCAATAATTCGTTTTACATGGTATTAATCAGATTAACCTCAGACTTGTATCTAGAAGGCCTTATTTTTCTAAGCATATTACATTAGCTAGTTTCGCACGTGATACAGTTTGTCTAGAGAAAGATAAGTGAATTTACTGAATCAGGTACTATTGTATTAGGTGTATGAAATATTGCAATGTATTTTCTTACCTAATGCTTACTCTAGTCCTAATGGGAATTATTATAGTCAGGCATTTTTGGTAGGCTGTCTTTCTTAAGTGGCTATGTTATTATAATAGTTCCATGACTTCCATGTATCATTATATCTTCATCATAAACGTTGGAAGACTTCCAATCCTGCGTAAAGACTTATTTGCAGTATCCCTTCGATCTGATCTTCATTTTTCATTTATTTGATCTTTTAAGTGTGGGAGAGCCATGCTTCTGCACGAATGGGCCGGCTCGACCAGAGTGATACTACGACCTCACAGATAACCAACGTGAAACAACGCTTACGTTGTGTTTCGTCAAGTGAGAGAGGTTACTGGAGGCCCAATTACCTTTCCCCCCTTCTCCAATCTCCCCAATCCCTAAAGCCTGAAAATCCTGAAATTCTTAATCCCTAAAAGGCCGGTAACGCATTTGTAATGCACTGGTATTCAAGCTGTCTACGGGCGGCGTCGATTGCTTGCCATCAGGTGATCGTTCTGCTTGTTTACCGGCTTATAAAAAAAAAAGAAAATTCTTCGTAATATAGTGTCGGGCAAAGTCTTCAGAAAGTGTGTTATACAGAAGACTTCGTAAGATGCACTGCAATAGGTATATACTTTAACTTATTCGTACGATACACACAAACAAAATAACATCATTAGCTGGATATCGCATAACTCTTCGGATATATATATGGAATCTTGTATCTGTACACATACACACGTACAAAACTTGGTGCTAGTTCTCTAAGAGGTAACAAAACTCCATTACAATTCTCTGTCATTAGCAAACTTTTGGTATCAGTCTTGTGTAGTTACTGCTACCGCTTGTTCGACTTATTGTTCAAATAGATGTGGATTACGTTACTTAAGTTTGCAGATGTGACGTCACTAATATTCAGTGTTAGTACTTGAAATTGTATTTAATGAATTCTGTGATGACAGTGAAGAATAAGTAATTAGTTGCGTTGGCATTTTTCTCTGAGTATTTGAAGGACATTTTTTTTTCAATTTTCGCTGGTGTGTCATACCTAAGTATGATAGAGAAGGAACTAAAGACTCCCATAAGAAATACTACTTGGTATTGATTGGTGACATCGTTGATTTACTGATAGTAAACAGTAAAGTGTTATTCCGGGGTTTTTATCTTACTCCATATTTTTTTTCGTATTACACTGGTATGTATGTATGTATGTATGTATGAAATACCTGTGTTAGTCTTTCATTGAAGGGTCTTGTGCTATCAATGAGGTGTCGTTTTTAGTGCTTACATAAAAACATTTATGCTGACGTAATTATATCGTCTTTAAGACCTTCTGTAATTTATTTCTGAATGCAGTTTGCTTCAAACTGGCTGATCTGGAAGTCATTGGGAAGGCCTATATTAAACAGTGGACGTCTTAAGTGACTAATATGATAAATGATGATGATGAGGACCATCTGAAGTTACCATTCAAAAAGTAAATTACTGCGCTGCATATTTCTAAAATCTGTCAGAAAATTAATTCTTAAACGATAAAGAATAAAGACACTTTATTCTAAACGATAAAGAGTAAAGACACTTTATTCTTTCGAATGTTTAGTCTATACAAATACAAAAAAGTGTAATTAATTGACATCAAACATTAATTAAATAAAACTCAATAATCACCAAGTCAATATTTCAATAACAGTCTCATTAAATTCATTAATAGATGATATTTTGTAGTCAAAAGAGGTAACGACAATGTGAGAAAAAGTCACGCGAAGGGGTCGCTTCGGTGTATTCCCAAAAGGACTAGGATGTCTATTCTGATAGCTTACAATGTAAACCAGGAGGTGTTAGTACTCCCCAAAGAGTTCACAGTTTCCATAAGTCTCACGGTAAAATACTGGGTACGGTAAAATTTGTGTTGAATTGTGTCGTTTTTTTTTATTTTGTTTTTTTTTGTTTGCTGTCAGATTTTTGCAAGTGTGAATGGTGAGTTTTTCTTCTTAGCTGTAATGTTTGTCATGAGTAAACATTTTGAAGTTGTTTTATGTAAAACAATTTTACTGGTGCAGTTATGTGGTATACTTACCGAGCAATCTTTCTTTTACTGATTACAGGTATGCAGCTGGCCGTTATTTCACCTGATTTCGGTGCTCTGATTGGCCAGCTCAAGTGAACCAACCAATCAGAACGCTTAACTCGCTCGATACTGTTACAATATGAATGCGATAGTTATTCGTGCTTGGCCCTCTGATGGTAAGCGACGATGCTGAGGAGTACGCAAAAGCACCTTATTCACGCAAGACTGTTTTGGTGTCTTCAACACCCAATCGAATGTAGAGGTAGTATTGAGTCAAACTGGATCATCAGACAACCTTCGCAGATGAAACCTAGCAATTCTATCTATGAGTTTTTTTATCTTTTTATCTTTTAGTTAAGCAACACGTACATACATTTAAAGTACTAGTTAGTTATACATACATGAAAACAATACATAGTTCTATATTAGAATAACGTAGAACCAAACGATTAGGGAGGAGTAATATTAAGCAAATTAGAAACCTAGATTAACATTAATGTATTTCTAGATTTCATCAATATTAATTCTATAATGCGTTCAGAACGTAATCATGACTATACCAGACTATACCAGCGTCGAAACGTGAAATTGAATTTTAACTAGGATTTAGAACCAACCTGTGTACGATGAAGTATATTGTTTAAGATCAAATTTGTGTTTTGAGCAACTGGTGTAAGGTTCAGTTTATAATGATATAGTGTTGTCTGAATATTCAGATTTTTATCAATATCAAAAAGATGTTTATTATTTTATTAAGGCCCGATTTTTCCAACGCCAGATAGCTTTTAACTGAGGAAAAACGTTGATTATTTGACAAGTCTACCATACTAAAATCTGTCAACTGTCAATTATATATTCTACAGCTAAGAATTAACTGATGATTGAAAAATCGACCGTAAAACCAGCAAATGGTAATAAGTCTCTAAATCCTGTACAGCAGTGCTGCAGTACCAGAGGCGTTCTAAACGTTTAATATCATAGTGACCAATAACGTCTGGATGTTTCGAATTTCACTTCCTCAGTATCAAAATGCATTATGTATTTTTATGATGATGCATACTAACCACAGAGATAATCGTCATTTTTCTTGTTCCCTGGTCTCTGTATAGTTTTTCAGAACGAACTATGTGGATGGGTAAGGCAAATATTAATGGGTAAAAAGTCTACACGTAGTCATGATCTCAAAAAATTTATTAATATCATTCTCATCTATAGTTACCATATACAAATCCTTAAATACAAAATATTTACAAGGTTTAAGATTACTATACAATACATTATTTGATTTCTCTCGCGAACTTAGTCATAAAAATTCCGAGACATGAATCTAACATGCAAACATATTATATGGTGAACATTCGATTTCCGCGTTGAGCATAAATCTGTTTAAATAAATGCTTCTTTCACATTTCAACGCAAGATTTGTGTTTGCAAGGGATGGAAAACGAATCAAAATGGCTGATCTTTCGTTTCCTTAGAACTTATAAACACTCTTTTCTGACGATATGTAGGGTAAATAATTATATTAATATTATTACAATTGTGTTAAAATCAACTCAAAATGGTACAATATCAATTAGTTAATCTACTATTTTCATGTCACAATAATTGGCTTTAAGATAAATATAGAAGAAAATTACAGACGATATTGATAATTCTATTCACAATGACTAGCCCACGTTTCAAGTGGAGTGGTATCGGAATGACAAATCACTGTAAATAGCGCACTCGAGCCTCAGTCGTAGCAGAAATCTTAACATAATAAAGCAATACATTTTCACTCGCAACTTCGCACTCAAATGATTTATTTTCCATTATTTGCTTTTGGAATATGTCTCTTTCAAAACTTTAGCAAACAGTTTGTATCTAAAAGCTCTAAGCTTAAAAGAGCCGCCGATCTCGAAAACTTTTAGTCACGTAAGTATCTCTACTATAGAGGTAATTTCTGAAAATCTGTTGGGTTCAATTTATGCTTCTTGTTCAGTGTAATGGAATTCTTTATATTTTAACACGGCTCAAACTTTGTCAGCCGCAACAGGACCTACTTTATCGATTACAAAAATAGTTTCTACGTAGTCGAAATCACACCTAAGTCGGACATTTAGAAAACCATTACTTTTTATATGATTTCGACAATCTGGAACGAGGCCAGAATTACTGAAAAGGTTCATGTTATTGACAGTATTGATCTATCATAGAATTTTTAGCACTGGATATAATAATACGACACTGGATTCATCAATTACACTTACTAAGAAATAATTTAATTAAATATCTAAACCAGTCTTTTCTCTTAATATCTAAAAATCAAGCATAATTAGAAGAAGAATAAAATTATAAGCTATTAGTGCTAAAATAAGCGGTAAAGTTCAAGTTATCACTTTCAATTTGTAATGGATCAAAAGTCGAAACACCTTAGCCTTTTCATTTCCAATTTTCTATACAAAAGGAAAAATATGTACAGTGATAATCTTGTCTCTGATTAGGCCATTAAAGGAGAGATCGTCGCTAAAGGACGTAAGATAATCGGTTTTATAACCATTACGCGATCTACTTTGGAATCAGTAAAGAGATATCTCTTTGTAAAACATTTGTTATTTCCAAGGCTACCTGAACTTTTTCGTCGATTCCAGCACTAATGTAATATTAAGCATCACACTGGTAATATTATAATTTAGATATTAAATAAGTTTATTGATAATGATATAAATACTAATAATAATTTTGGAATGATCCGTATGCTGTTACCAGATTGCCAGTAATTTTCATCTTTGGAGGAGAGCATTAGAGAATCTTCACCACTTCTAGTTAGTTCACGTGGGCAAGGCAAGGTTTCCACAGGGATATTGACAATGTTAAGCTGATTAGCTACTACTGGTTGAACGGTTGGTTCAAACTTGAAAGTACTTGCATCTTCATAGAATTCTTCATCGTTAGCATCTTGTTGCAGTTCATCTCCATTGGATTCTATCTCGTATAATTGTTCAGATTTGGCTGGTTTATTGTCTTTAAAGGCAGTGCTCACGTCGTTGGATGAAACTTCTTCACCATCAGCATCATCACCACTCATGGCACACGTAACGCTATCCAAAGCCATTCTTAGAGGTTCACTCTTTGTCTCGTTCCTCAAAACTTGTATCCACGACAAACGGCAATCACAACTTAGTTTATTACCTGTAAGAAAAAATTCTGAGTCAGTACTTACATAAAATATTAGGCAATTCGAAGAATACTCAAAGGACAACATTGATATTGAAGGAAAGCCAATAAGACTGTTATAAAATATTAAATTGTATTTTTACATTATATCGTATCGTATAAGAAATAAGTAATAAATATCGAAAACAAAATGAATTATTCAAGTATTGCCTCTAGGTTTGAAAGTGTGTTAGCCAGAAAAAAAACAATATTATCTGCTTATGAAAATATATTCCAAACAAAAGTTATAATCACATAATATCATGGGATTGGAATTTTCTGCTCGGGTAAATTCAAATTCAAGATTATGTGAGTTTGAGTATTGGTTTGGGGGCCTAGAGTCAAAAAGTATTTTTCAGAATACATTGATAGCAATATAAGCGCCAAATAGATACATAATATACAAAAGTAACGCCAGTAAAAAAAATATCGAATTAATGACCGATACTCTTCATTGCTCTATGTTCTAATGCTGTACGGAATATTATTTCCACGCAATGTTTTTCGTAAAATTATACACGAGCCGATTTACATGGAAAAGCAGAAAGGAGCTCAAGTAGTTACTCTTTCACCCTTTAGCGAATACTTGAAATATAAATTTGCATATTCAGTAAGGCAAACAAAAACTTTAATACCCTTCTTAAACAGATTTAATTTAATAATACCTTTAATGAAGTAAACACACGTGCCAATTTAATCAAAAATATTAAAACAACAAATGTTTACTTTTAATAAAACTTCGCCCATTGTACAACAATCGACTTATTGCTACGTGTGAGCTGATAAAGGGAGCTGCTACAATCATTAATTGTCCTTAATGCGAAGGGTGCTTTAGTAAGGGGATTAAACACCAGGGGATTCCCTATTGTTTGGTCAAAACATACTTATTTAACTTCCCAAGAGCTACGAACATGCTGTGTACTATTTATTCGTAAATAACATGTTGCCAGCAAAAATGGACGCGTAATATCATTATAATGGCGAAGTAATGTCGTTCATTTTGAATAATGGAATCGACAGTGATAGAATGAATATGAATTTCCTTTAACTGTCCAAATACTGTTGTTTAAAAGTTATTATAAAATAATTTACGAAGGGTGAAATGGGTATCTACGTAAAACTTGGAGGGTCAGTTGAAAGGTTAGGGCGTAGTTGGAACGTTAGCAGTAATTATCATAATGGTCACTTTCTTATAAAACATCTGTTATATCAAGTTTAAGAGAAGTAGAAATAATTCGTTTTCGACATAAATACGAAATAATTCGTTTCCGATAAATTGAACTTACCACTTAAATACAGCACAGCATTCTTCATTTTCAAATTTTCCAATATCGGCTTTATTGTGTCGTAACTAAAATGTTCTAGCTCATTGTTCCTCAGATCCAATAATTCAAGACCGCGCACACCTTCTAATAGCCCGTCATTAATAGACTTCAATTTATTCCCTGTCATAGATAATTTCTGTAACAGAGCGAGACCATCAAAAGCCCTTTCAGACAGAAATTTCAATTCGTTATTATCCAAAAGTAGCTCGTTAAGATTCCACAGCTCTGTGAAAGTTAAATCGCCCAGCATTGACAACTTGTTGGACCGCAGATCCAATCTTGTCAGATTAGCTAAGCCCCTGAATGTGTCTCTAGTCAGTACCGTAATTGAATTAGCCTCCAGAATCAGGTCGTTTAGTACGGTCAGATGTTCAAAACAACCGTCGTGCGCCAGATTGATACTGTTAAAGGACAAATCCAGATATTTGAGACTCGGCAAATCGACGAACACATCCCTCTGCACTTCTGTGACTTTATTCTCTTTTATAGTTAGGTTTACGAGCGACGGGAGATGCGTGAACGATGAGAAGTCCAATTCGGTTATTTTGTTGTTCATGAGAGTTATTTCTTTCAATGTGGTTATGTTCGAGAATGTTCTCTTCTCAATCTTGTTTAGTGTGGCGTAGTGTATGTATAGTTTTTGTAGTCGTTTCATGCGATGGATTACATGGAAGGGTATGAATTTTAGTGCTCCGTCAGATCGGACGTTGAATGTGAGCCTTTCCAAGTAAGGTTGAGTATTGAATGTGGACCATATCGGATCTGTTTCATCAATACCTCCGTTGAAAACCCAACAGTCAGCCCTCGTTGCTGTTTTGACGTCGGTGCTCTCACAATAGCAATGGATTTTTGATTCTCTGTTCGTTATCTCGCATATGTTATCTTTTACTTGTGTACCGTGGTACCTCCTTTCAGTTTTATCCCTGCGTTTTTCATTTAGACGGCTTTCAGTGTAGGATATTTGCACTGAAGTCAGAGCCAAAGCTAGGAGTAAATATTGGACGACGGTCTCCATGTCCCCTTGCCTTTCACTAACCTGAAACAAACAAAAAATAAATTAAAGACTTGCTTTGAGAGCGCCATAGCATAAAGTTCCGTAGAAAAACGTTACAATATTTTTTTTTATGTTTTAATAAAACTTGTGACTTGAAATATTCTTTGTGGGGTTAGTGATTGATGTGTTTTATATCTTTAGATACTAAGTTACATTTCTTTTAAACAATAATGTACCTATTATAAAAATATAAACAGTCCAATCTAATTGCGTATTCCATGAGGAACTTGAAATCATCTTTAAGAATGTCTAGTATTGTAGACAAAATAAAATACAAACGTCAGCGTACTGTCTGCAGTAAATTTACATAATCACTTTAACAGAAGGCTTTAAAACAATGACTCAGCGTTTGACTGCCTACTTTATTACCAAAACTGGTCGTAATTCATTCGCCCATTGACTTGTTGGAGTGGGTATCGGATATATCGCCTGCACTCAGTCTAATTTGTGTGGAGGCGTGTAATGAACGCACCGGAACATGTCACGTGACTTTGAGTCATTTATGCCCCGTTCACCCTCCGTAAATTCGGCTTTTTGCTATCATTTTTTGACGTAATTACTTTGATAATATGCCATTCAATGTAGAAGGGGAGACATGGAAAACAACGTATCATGACTATGACTAAGCTGTTAGCAGAACATTTTTTATCATTTTGTTTATTTAGGATAGGATTACCTCTATATTGTCCTTTAGAAACTTTTTTTGTACAAAATAATTCTTTGTTGAGTAATCCAATCATTCATAATTGTCGCAATAAAAAAGACAATACAAATAGAACACTTGAATATAAGATTGTTGAGTAACATATTAAAACTCCAATATCAGCACAGAGATTTTTTATTACACCCATTTTCTCGAGATGAATTAACAAAACACAAAAGCATTGTCGTCAAAAGAAAATTACACCTCACGAAACTAGCTCATCAGAGTGTTTAATTAAAAACGCTTTCTCTTTTTCACACGAATGAGGCTAGTAATCAGTGTGACGGGGACAAAAAACCTTGTGTGCAGACTTTTTTGTTTCTTCCAAATGGTTATTAGGGATTGAAATTTTAGGGGCATCCCTTGACGCGCTCGCGACGATTTTAATTAAAGGGATTGTTAGATCGAGATGCTAAAGTTCGGCAGTTAAGTCTTTTGTTATTGTAAAAAGTTTAATATCGTGCGAAGATTCGCGAATCATGTTTGCCTTTACTTTTAAAGCTGCTTTGTAGAAGTGAAGCGCCTTTGTCTCGTGCGCTCAAACTTTTGTCTTGAGAATATTTTCTTTATTTTGATAAGAATATTATATTACACTTTTTAATTTATCGTCATATTTTTAGTACGTTTTATTTTTAATTTGGAATCATCAGTTTTTGGACCTTTGAGATACCACCTATTCTATATCTATTAAAGCAAACGTCTTTGCTTTTAAAATATTAATATTTTGTGGCGGATAACTCATGTAAAATGTGTGGGCCATTATTTCAAAATTGATGTCCATTTTAGATATATTATACAATATTTGCGTAGTCAAACGCATCGCAAAATGTGTACTTTGCATTCAATGGCCATTTGCTATCAATAAGCCGATGATGCCATTAAGTACCATTATAGGGGTCCATTTATTAGGCAACATAATATCGGACTCCTATTATCAAAAATATGCAATAAAATTACTGCAATCAATTTTGGGCGAATTATAAAACATTCATAGCTTTATTGATAAAAAATGCATGCAAAAATGTGTCTTAATTATTCAATCTGTTTGCTAATTTGATAAGAGTCAAAGATCAAATTGCTAAAAAGTAACCTTGCTAGTACAGAATCACCCTTTGTTATTTTATTTTCTTCTTTAATTATAGAGGTACATATATATATAATATGTATGATAAGTGTCTATTAAGTCTAATAGATTCGATAGCGAGGCATAATCGGATATTCTCGAAACGTTCCGTGGTACATACGTAGTGCACGGAATCTAGATTTGCGGTGTTACAATAAGCTTTCTGCTAATTAGGACTTACGAGGAGTGGGTATTAGGTATATATTCCTCTTATAATAAGCATTATTTCATATAATGCTAAAATGTCATTGTGAGCAAATAAAACGAAGTATTTCATAACAAAGCATAAAAATGGAATCCTTTCTCATGTTACAAAAGAAATCGAATTTTTAAAAATCATTACACTTCCCCAGTCGCTATCGTTCTTACCGCATTCGATTGGACTTTTTTAAATTTAATTCTGTCCGGAATTGCGCCCACAATACCTATTTCGAGTGAAGTTGTAAAAAGATACTGTTAGAAGTCCAACGTTTCGTTTCACAAACCTTTTGTTTGTCTGTTTTTTTACTTTTTTTCTTTTATTTACACACTCTTGAGAACAAAAATCTGTCTATTCTTTTTTAATAACGTCCTGTATATTTGATTTTTGTTTGGAGTCTATTGACAGAGGATAAAAACAATAATAAACTTTAAAACTAATAACAGACCGTCTATTTTGTTTTGACAACAAAAAATGTTGATCAATATTGAAATGTTTGTTTTTTCACTCCTTTGTCTGTCGTGTAGGCCAATTTTTGTTTTGTAAACAAAAGGGCTGATGTTAAACATTCTGTCTGTAAGTGACTACAAAGTAGGCATTAGTTTTTAGGCAATTGTTTTAATTTATTTTATTTTTGCGAAAGGTTAAACTTGTAGTCTAGATAGATAAAATTCAAATGAACACGATGATTTTGATTAGAATTTTTCCTGAATAAATAAATATCCCAAATAAATACCATTTCTCATATGTCCTAAGAACAGCCAATGTCAAGATGTAGTGTTTTCATGATTCCCTTAACGCATACAAGATTCTAGATGATACAAGAGGCTGGGTTATCATTACAAACATTGCGATACCTAGTTTAAGCTGAAAGCAATTGATCCTTCCAGCTGTACTTTACAGAACCACTTCTATTATTAACATATTGTTCAACACATCGCCCCAATACGTGTACTATAATAATATTCCAATGAAAACTATCTGACGCCTGAAGCATCAGTTATTTTCGGTGTAATTTATTATTCATAACATTGATTTCTATTGATAGGACGTGTGGTGTGAATGGTATCAGATAGAATGCATAATGGAGTACTAATAATTGAACTATTAGATTTTCTACTCTCAACACTATTTACCATTTGATTGTTGATTGGTAAATTCATTTGTTGATAAAGTAGTGTTTAATATTACATGTAATAGGACAATGAACATGAAAGTTTTCGAGAAAACAGTGCATCATTAAGATACTGCAGCAGATGTTAATTTCAAGCACAAAAGCATGCTTCAATTTTATTAAGTAATTGTTACAATGTTACGAATGGTGCTCAAAATTTTCATGTTCTTTTCAGGCTTTATTCGAATAGCCATCAGACCGCCACAGACGCGGCCCAACAGTGCTGATGCAGATACGTAGCCGCGGAAGAATTAATGGGTTGCCGGGGCACAGGCTCAAAGTGCGGGAGTAGGAACGGGGTGGTTTTTAGTCAGTAAGAGTCTGACACTCCCTCTCGCCTCACCCGGGCGGGAGAAGACATTAGATGATTTTTCCCCTCAAAAAAAAGGCATTATCCGAATCGACAAGCGTTCAATTTTAAATATTTTTAGCATGGTGAATAGAATGCATTTTAGTATACTATTTTAGAGTATAATAGTATCATTATTTTGACAGGAATACGAAACGTATAAAACATAAAACACTTCACGCTTTTTATTGTCCAAAGGCACAATGTAACACTAACCTTTCACCCGTCATATCATTAGGTCATGTAAATAGATAATATTCATAAATATTTGTCCAGATTTCTTTTATACGGGATTGAAGAATAACAAGGTATACCAGTTTTTGAACAACCGAGTTTTCTAGAAATTGGAAACAGAATAATAATTTTGTCAAAAAATGTTTTGAAGCTTTAGGTGATTCATTTGAATATGAAACCGTACAATCTATCGTTTATTTATAGACATTATTCTTTCTTGGTGCCTCAATAGAGTTATAATTAAAAATGTCTATTTAACGAGAAATTAAGAATAATAATATTTTGCTTTTTTGTGGAACACAATTTAAGACCGAAAAACACATGTTTCACACGCGGTCTTAAATAGCACATGCTGATTAGGAATTTTAGAATATTCTCATTCCAGAAAACTACATTTTCAAATTTTTTGAACCACACCAATTCTGATCATATGCCGTGTTGACCCGGAAATCGGTAACACACTTGTAACGACTCTGGTATTCCAGGTATCCATGGGCGACGCTGATCGGTTACCATCAGGTGATACGTCTGCTCGGGTACCGGATTATCCCAAATAAAAAAACCAGAAGACTAGGCTCCAAACATGATGTTAACTTCAACTGTAGTCATTTCTATCCAGTTACTGCGCAAGCCATAGCCTTAAAAATGTCTGCATTCGATACGACTGTTTTAGACGAAATCAATACTTATTATATCTATTCGCGTTGTGCTGAAAATATTTTGATGAAAATATTTAACTACTGTTATAAATTAGACCCTTTATGAATATTTCGTTAAGGTTTTCATTAAAATCTTTGTTGTGTATGTGTACCTATAATTAAAGAAGTATTTACATATTTTTTTTAAAAGTTGATTGTATAGATTGTGTGAATGTGACATTTTCTTTCAATGACATGTCAATTGTTGAATGAATGTTTTGTAACATATTTTTATTTCAGTTATCATAGTTTGATATTATGCTAGGTTACAGTTTCTTTTTAGAACAAAATGATAGTTTATATTGTATATGATCATATTAGCGAGGTTTTAGTTTGAATCTCATTTAAGAGAGACCTATAAAAAGGTTTTATGCCTACTTCAAAACAAAGTAACCATTTCATTATCCTAAACGATTTGAGAGACTGAAAACGTCTGCAAACAAAAACGTACTTAACATTAAAGCGAAACAATCCGTAAAATTAGTTCTATTTAAATCCGAAAAGCATTTAGGCAAAATTATTAGATTAACCCTAAACTAATAAAAACTAATGAAAGAGAAAACATTGTTAAAGAAAGCGTTTGTTACAAATTTCTCACATAATTTCGGTAGACAAGTGTGTAAAATCACTGCTTTTGATCTTTGTCACGCTCACAAAATGCGACATTAAAATAATACGAGGGAGCTACGTGCTTACTTAATGTTAAGCTCTAGTTCCATTAAGCGAACACCCGAACGTTCGACCGTGAGCTTTTATCGTAGAATTTGTTTTGATAAAATATTACGTCTTCTCGGCTTCGAGGGCACCCCTTTCTCAGAAATTATTGTCGATTATATTATACAGCCTGTTTATGGTCAATGAATAAGTTCGTATTTTATTAGTTGAGTTATATTTAGAAATTATACCGTCGAGATTTGAATGTTCGTATTTAATTCTGCGAGCAGTTCGGGAAAGTTATTAGTGTTCTTATTTATTATTTATCTCAAATTTTGCGATTGAAATTGAAATAGGAATTTTAAGAGAAGCATTTTCAACAACAGAAACATTCACGTTAGGAGTAAACATTAGACAAATTCTCTCAGCGTTCACGCAGAGGAATCACAGCTTTAATTCAATTAAGAGGATTCGCTGATATTACGAAAGTACTCAAACATTGACATCGAGGAAATGCCCGGAATACTCGAGGCTTTCGAGTATAGTACATGGTAAGCCTTATCTTTTTCTACTTAGATGAAAATCGTCTTAACCTTATACAGAACGTTAATCCTTTATGAACAATGTCTTTTACGCCAATTCCAAGCTGATGTCAAGGGAATCGAGACGTGTCCCGATAATAAGATCTCTGAAGGATTAGAATCTAATACAAATGAAGATATTTGTTTCTTTGCAAAATTTCGTCGAATTATTTTTAGATTTGCTTAATTTATATTTATATTTATATTTATGGATAGGAAAACCAACAGCTACACATGGCAAACAAACAGATATTATAATAACACCAGAAAGCCAATTACAGGTTTTCACGGATAGATTTCACGTTATTCAATTAAAAAACACTCACAGTCTAAACAAATTACATTTAGGGAAAGAAAATAATAATAAAAAAAAACAAAACAACAAGAGCATATACCAACTAAATTTAAACATAAAAAGTGAACACACACCAACCATAGTACCAACAATAACAAATTAATAATAAATTAACTTAATTTATTCATCAATTAAAAAACTGAAGGGTGAGCATCCTTCGCACCGCAGAAGTCCGCATTACAAACGGATCTATTGGATACTCCTTACACAAGTTGTTTAAGTCTCTGCTTGCACGCATAATAAAGGAATTCTGCCTATGTCTCGTTGAGGAATTTCGAATTAAAAGTGGGGGATTCGCGATCAACTTGAAAATTTATTAACTTAAAGAAATTGAAGTTTTAATGACTTTTAGTTTAGTCTTCGTTGAGTTAAACAGTATTTAGTTGGCATGATATTGAAACAAAAAAATTTGATAAGAGTTTTAGATTTGAAGATATACATAAAAAGAATATAAAATATCTCCATAATACGTTTTTGCTCGTATATTCTACATAGATGTTGATAAAATGAGAGCGAAATGTGTTACTATTTATTTTTTGTTACCGAGCTTGGAATACGCACGTAAGTGAAAAATTGCGAAATAAATATTCAGTTTCGAATTTTTCGCATAAAATGTAGATTTTTTATATTTACGGCAGACCTTTTGATGGAATAGTTCTTACTAAGAGTCAAATAAATTTAAGTCAAGTTAAAATCATTTACATATTTCAATTAGATAGAAGGCACGGCAATTTTTTTTTTTAAAGTGAAACTATTTGCTCGTTCCAAGGTGTAAATTCCTATGGAGAAGAACGAGCAATGAACTTCAAAAGTTACCCTTTTACAATCAGGTTCACAATCATCAAACAAATCTATTTCTATAATACTATGAGTAATAAGTATATCCCATAATGTGAAACTTTTGACAATAGAGGTACATGATCTACATAACATACAGATTTTTGCAAGAGACATTGTTATGTCAATACAACTTTATAATTAGAATTGTGTCCCATGAATGAACAACATTATGTTTGATGTCTAACATTTAAAAAAGATCTTTAAGAACACAAAGGAAAATAAAACAATAACGAGCAATCAAATTGAGATGAACGAAATTGTTAAATAAAAACTTCTAAGGCGCCGCCCGTGCATTCGCACAAATTATCAACAACTCTCCTACCTACCTGACTATTTATTTGTACCTGTACCTTTTACAAAGAACCCTAAGAGATTTTTTTTTTGTAACGAATCCTTCAAATTTATCACCAAGCACGTTTTTACCTGTCAGCCTGTATAGGCACAGAATTTTACCTGCGGGCACAATTCTTAAGGTTTTATTCAATTTCACTAACTGGCACTCAGTGTGGTTCCACGAAGTAATTGTGTAACGAGAACTCTTTAAAAAGTTTTTTTTAGAACGAGTGTCATTTGTTTAGTTTTGTTGAAGATGAGGTGGATGATGGATTTGGGGACAAGGGGATTATTGCTTCGGAATTTTAATACGCTTTCAAATACGTAGTTTAAATTTCATGTAGGTGTAGCGAATTTGATGTATCTTTGAGTGATGTTCTTTACAGAAATATATACCTTAAATTGAGCACAAGAGTACATACTTTCAAACTTACACTTTTATATTGATTGTCATAATTAATTTTATTGGTGTAATAGAAATTGATGCTTTTCAATTTTCGTACAAATCCGATAATCGGCAGATGGTTGAGTTGAGACACCATTTTGACTGATGCCACATTAATACAAAGGCCCAGAAATTCGTGTCACGACTTGTCTGTCCCAGGTGTGAGCTTGTGGCAACGTTACGTCATTTTGTATCGTGCCTTACTTTCTCTGGAGGAATGGGCAGGTGTGTAGTTCAACTATTATGGTTTGGAATGAGCAGCTTGCTTCACTAATGGTCAGAATGGACGTACTTCGTCGAATTGAATGCAAAGTATTCAAATATTAATTGATGGGACACAAGTTACATGTCCAAAAAACATTGGTAAATTGGTATATCGCGTTGAAATTTTGTATCTTAGCGATGTGATTTTGTATGTTATGCACACTGCTTTAGTATACAATGAGGTGGTTCAGAATATCGGTTTTAGATTAACGTAGATCTTGAAACCTCTTGAAGAGTTCGATTGCTATTAGCATCTTCGTCAGTAGAGTCCAAAATCGCACAACAAATGTAAACACCTCTAAAACCTAAACCAACTACTAATTTAGTACCAAGTCTAAGAGCAACTTGAAAAATACTTCAGTCCTGTTCTCATTACATAACATTAAAGATACGCTATAACGTTCCCCATAAAGAAGTCTATAACTTTGTCGATGACGTCATCAAGGAGATATAGTCGGACCTTGACCTCCCAAGGTAGCTGTATAGTTCACTAAATAGGATCTTTTATCACCAACGGTTATAAAACAACTAGATGACAATAGGTTTACTATGATGGAACATTTTTTTCCATGGCGTAATCAACATTGTTTTACGGATTATAAAAATGTTTAGGTGATTTTTAGATGAAACTTTTATTTCGTGTTTGTTTTTTCATGGATTATGCCGTAAACGTAAACGAGCAGATGGATTACCTGATGGTAAGCAATCGGCGTCGTCCATGGACACATGAAACACCAGAGGCGTTACAAGTGCGTTACCGGCCTTTTGGGAATTTGAGGATTGTTGAGGATTCGGAGATTGGGGAGTTTGGGTAATTGAGCCTCCGGAATCATCACGCACACAAATAACAACGAAAGTATGGTTTCACGTCGGTTTTCTGTGAAGCCGTGATATCACTCCAATCGAGCCGGCCCATTCGTGCCGAAGCATGGCCCCCACACTTTAAAAACTATTTTGTTATTTGTTGGTAGATAGAATTGTATACTATAGTGTTGCTTTTAGAGATTGTATATGGATAATGTAATAAGGAGTGAGGTTGGTAAAAAATATTGTGTTCATTTATTTAGATATTAGTTAGCCTTATATTATTACTGAAGATAGGATATGATAGGTATGACAAAAAAACTTTCAGGTGATTTTTGTAAGGCACATTTTTGGCTTTTTTACTCCTATGTTAGGCAGTTGTATTAATTTGAACCAATTATTTCAATTAGTCAAGAAGAAAAAATCTAAAACGAATTTACACCTAGTCAAACAGAAATAAAGTTCACTTTAATAACATCGGTACCCATTTCAAGTAGAGATTTTTACCCATTAAGCCTAATTAGTTTCGCAAAAGACACAAAGAATCAGTAACCTTAATACTACGCAATTATGTACATAATGAAAATTCAATAATGTTTTGTTTGCCAAGAAATACGAATTTGGGTTCCAATTTTGAACAGTTTCTTTTACAACCATTCATAAAACATAGTACCTGAGAAATAAAAAAAGAATTGTAAATGAGATAATGATCGCTCAAGAGACGACTAGACTGTTTGTTAAGTGGTTGCAATTGTTATTGAAAAAAGTGGGTGTTACAAATATTTTGGTTTCAATAACGGTTGAAGAGTAGTGCGCAGTAAATATTGTTCATTGTGTGTGTGTGTGTTTTTTTTTTTTTATTTAATAAGGGGGGAAAATCATCGAATGACTGCTCCCGCCTGGATGAGGCGGGAGGGAGTGTCAGACTCTTACTGACTAAAAACCACCCCGTTCCTTCTCCTGCACGTCGAGCCGGAGCCCCGGTTACCCGTTAGGTTCTCCGCGACAATTGTTCATTGTGTACTGGCGTCTTTCTCCTTGATCAATTTATGGGTGATATTATGTAAGTACAGCGATTTTGAAAATCAAAAAGTGGTCATCAACTTTTGATACTGACTGTACAAACATGACTAAACAGAAAAACAGCAAAAAGACGCACCCACTAAAGCAATGAACATTATTGCCATTTATACTACAATATTTTTTCTAACCAAACCTCTATACTTACACAAAGGTAGTATTTATAAATAGGTAAAGTATACCTTATGGTATGTAAATTAAGGTAGTATTTATAAGGTATATACGTGTGTGTACACGTCGAGTTGCAAAAAACCGATCTATCATGGTCTCGCTTTCTATGACCTTTACGTACATTTAACGGTCAGTTTATACTGGTTCGCATAGCTTAATGTGTAGTCTGTAAGACCGGTAACCGTGTCGTAAGTTCCTGTCACCAACAGTGCTCTATTCGTACGGTGCATAATAGAAGCCTTTAAGTAAATTTACGGTTAGGCTCGCCTTATGAATGGGTAGCTCTTGGTCAAGTCCGAACTATGTGTATTCTGAGAAGAGTTTCTTTTAGACGTTTATGTATTATATTGTAGTGTTTATCTAGTTGTTTATTTTGAAGTTTAATAAGTAGAGGTATATAATACATACATAACCTCACGCCTGTCTGTATAAGGGTAGGTAGAGACAAAATTTATTTTTTTTGGGGGATAATCATCGAATGACTATTTCCGCCTGGGTGAGGTGGGAGGGAGTGTCAGACTCTTACTGACTAAAAACCACCCTGTTCCTACTCCTGCACTTCGAGCCGTAGCCCCGGTAACCCGTTAAGTTCTCAGGTAGAGACTATGGAACGCCAGTTTACTACGATTTTTACATACCTCTTTCGCTTTATCAACAATCGTCGTTTACTTAATTGAATTTAATAAGTAGTGCAGTTTTTATTTTAATTAGGTTTGTGTACTGTGTTTCATGTTGTCATGTTTTGAGATGAGATGTCATGATTTTAGTGTATATTTATTGTACTTGGTTGTAGTTATAAGGTTGACAAGTTAGCTACTTGCATTTCTTTCACCGCGTGAGTGAAGCCGCGAGTAATAGTTTGACTGCACAGTTAGTCCGGTGGTTCAATTCCCGCCCGGAACAACACTTTGTGTGGTCCACAAATTGTTGTTTTGGGTCTGGTTGTCATTGTGTATGTGAAGTTGTGTGTTTGTAAACGCACCCAAGATACAGGATAAAATCTAACGTTTAAAAAAAAGAAAAAGAAAAGAAATTGTAAAATTAAAATTATATAACTTATAAAAATGTACCTGATTTGAATTTAAATTTTGTGATGAAACAAAATTCGCATTCAACATAAAATGTACTACGTGTCAGTAAAAAAATAAATTTATATGAAACAATAACGGCACATAAATAAAATTTCGTTTTCATCAAAAATAAAAGCGTATTGCAATAACTCTGGACTTGTTTTAGGCTCGGCCTGATATTTATATTTAACTTTAATACATATTGTAATACATTCTAATACATTTTATAGCATTTGAAATGTGGAAAAATTCAACAAAATTGTTAGATTTTCTATTTTGTTTATTGCTTTATTAGTCGAGTTTCGGGCAGTTGTTTCGGCAAGAAGAAGAAGGGCAAGAAATTTCGGGTTGGATTCCCGGGTCAGGCAAAGTATTACGAGGTTTTCTAAAAAACCCCGTAGTAGCACGGAGTTTGTAAATGTGCCCGGTGGCGGTATATGACAACAGGCTTACCTCCTATTACATTGGACTCATAACATAAATAGTGAAAAGAGGGTGTTATATTGTAGAGTGGGAATAAGTGTCGTAATGTGCACATCTGCCTACGCTTTCGGGGATTAAAGGCGTGACGTTATGTTATGTGGTCGCAAGTTTAACAGTCAAACAAGAAGTATTTAATTTATTACCCGAACTAGGCAAAGTATTATTGCTTTACTATTTATCTAAATTCTTAGTAATAATATTATGGATATATTTAAAAGTACTCTTAACCGATGAGCATGCATGAAAAGACTGATGACTGTTGATGAAGCGAAAGAGGTATATAAGTAGCAATTGGCTTGGAGATCCATAGTATTTGCCTACGTCAGTCAGTGAGAGACAGAGCTGAGGCTATCTATGTATGTATGTAGTTTTCTATTTTATTGGGACAAGCCCGTCACAACCTCTGAAAACCGCTGCAACTCATGTAAGCTAGGATCCACAGTAGATACAACCATGAAAACACCGGATATATGTATCTATGTAATATTATGCAGTATGACAATATGATTAATGGACGTACGGTGACCTACAATCAAGTTGGCCGTATGCATTTTTGCCCACGTCGTGGTATAAAAAAAATAAAAATAAAAAAATGAAATTTCAATATGGCCAAAAACACTATTATCACTAGATATGTTTTGTATAATAAAACCAAAATAAAAACCTTTTTACTTAAAAGAGACACACACAAAAAAAACATTGGAATGTATTGAATCGACTTTGATAAAATCTGAACTTTTTGCAGCATTTTTGTATGTCAATCTGACAACTGACAATATCCAAAGATCGTATCAAAATAGGAATGCTGTTGTATCAAATTATATTTTGTATTTTTTGTAATATTGTACTGTATTGTATTTTAAGTTTATCCATATATCGCTGTTATGTTAAATATTGAAAAAGTTATGCCTGTCTCGTTGGCCGAGTGGTCGCAAGTACGACTACCCGGCAAGGGGTTTCGGGATCGATTCCCGGGTCGGGCAAAGTATTACTGAGTTTTTAAAAAATGTCAGTAATAGCACGGAGTCTGGAATTGTGCCCGGTATATGACAATAGGCTCACCCCCTATTACATGGGACTCATAATATGAATAGTGAAAAGTTGGTGTTACATTGTAAGTACAGTTGCATAATGTGCACCTCTGCCTACCCCTTCGAGGATAAAAGGCGTGATGTTATGTTTACATAAATTTATCAATAAATACTGACTGCTCGGTTGTTGCGATGGCTGGGTAACTGGCTGCCGTGCAACGAGTAGTTCGATTCCCGTATTGAGAAATTCTTTTTAGAATCCCCAAATAGTTGGTATATGTGTCATTTTTATGTCAAATGTTATGAGGTCAAATCCGAGATCCCTTACTCGGCATTCGCACTTGCGACTACTTAACCAACGAGCCAATGAGTTAATATAAATAAATAATAATATAAATAAGCAAAATTAATTAAAAAACTAAATCATTTAGTTATGTATTAAAACTAATTCAATTTAAATGATTCAGTTTTATCTCACTGATGAATCCCGAAACTTAAGTGCTAACTTTGACGAATGACTCACTAACTCCTATTAAGTTAATAAAGTGATTGTTATAGTTCAATTAGGACAATTAAAGTTTTCTTAATAACTAGGTTTTTTTTAAGGGGACATAATCATCGAACGACTGCTCCCACCTGGGTGAGACGGGAGGAGTATCAAACTCTTACTGAGTAAAAACCACCCCGTTCCTTCTCCTGCACGTCGAGCCAGAGCTCCGGTAACCCGTTAGATTCCCGTCAGATAAAAACGGTTAAGTGTGTGTTCACGATAAAATAAAACAAACTCATACATCCAATAGACTCCTGTTTAACTTCAAAATAATTACGTGTTGCAAAAATATTAACTTGCTGTTAGATACTTTTTTCAAAGTCATAACATCATCATAATATCACGCCTTTTATCCCCGAAGGGGTAGGCAGAGGTGCACATTATACCACTGTACATGTAACACCCACTTTTCACTATTTATGTTATCAGTCCCATGTAATAGGGGGTGAGCCTATTGCCATATAGGTACCGGGCACAATTCCAGACTCCGTGCTACTACTGAGAATTATATTTTTAAAAACCCAGTAATACTTTTGCCCGACCCGGGAATCGAACCCGAGACCCCTTGCCCGGCAGTCGCGCTTGCGACCACTCGGCCAACGAGGCAGTCACTAAACATATTAATTTCAAAAATTGTCTAATTACTCATATTCTTTCTTTTAATGTCTACATAATTGAATGTAATGATCTATTCATTACATTGAATGGTAATAAGTCAGCAAATGGCGTCAAAACAAATTCCCCTCTTTGTCTCGACTTAATTTATTTAATTACGCTAAAAATAACGCTGTTCTGAACACGCCACGCGCACATGAACACGATCTCATAACGAGCTAAAGAAAACTTATAACAACTTCAATAAACTTTACCTTAGCGAGTTCAATTCATTGTATAATAGCCGACTTTTATACGAATTATTTTAGTTTTGAAAAATCAATAGACGGGCATAGAAACTTCAGCCGATCAGCATTAATTATTATTCTTGGAACAGTAATTTTGAACCTGCAAGTTATTAATGAAGTATTTAATGCCTACAGGACCTTTTGAAGTTGATTGTATTCAATATATTTAAAAATTCTATATAGACTTAGTCGGTCTATTGTAAAATTGAAATTGTACGGTAAACCGTAACTTTGATTGAAATAAAACACAATACGAACTAATAAATTAACCAGTACTAACCAGTTTTAAGTGGTTCTATTTTACTTTTCATTCTTAATTCATAAATTGTTCGAAGTTTAAATTTTTAACAGTTGTTTCGAAAACGTTAAATATTCAAGATTAGAATTATGAATTTTAAAAAATAAACCAAACGTCAGTTGCTAGGCACAAAGGACAATGGATAGACTGATCAAACTGTGATAGTATTGAATTCTTAACTGGTAAAAACTGGCCTTACAGAAGAAAACTTTGATATTTATTGAAAATGGGCACATGCCTTCTTCAAATTTTGTTAAAAATACATACATACATAACTTCACGCTTGTCGCCCATGGGGGTAGGCAGAGACCAGGGAACGCTAATTAATACGATTCCTACATACCTCTTTCCCTTCATCAACAGTCATCAATCTTTTCAGGCATGCTCGTCAGTTAAGGGTACTTTTAATTTGGATTTAATTTGTTAAAAATGTACCTACTCAATTACAAACAATATACAACATGTAACTTAAATAACGGACATCTTGAAAATAGTTTGTTCAGAATCGTTAACTAAATCGATTTATACAATTTTTAGTATAGGTAATTTTTTATCCCAAAAATAATTAAAACTACGGAAGTTATTGTCATATTAACCCTGTATAGTTAAAACAAATCGAAATGGACCGTAAGACTTTTGAAATCGCAGTTTTATTTGTATTCAAACAAATTCAATCATTCAATACAAAATAAAAAAAAATAAACCTTATGACAAGACCAGTAAGGATGCATATACATGTTAAATTAAAAATTTAGTATATGTATTATGATTATAACATAATATTCTAATTGGGGTGTTTAAGGGTGTGCGTTAATTACGTTACATTTTGTATAAGCCCGTACATTAAAACACAAATTTGAAACATATCCATACTCAGACTATCCGTCATCAAGCCATTGCATTGTACCTCGTATAGAGAAATAATTCCACACTGTAGAGAAAATTTGGCAGCTACATTAAAACGAAGCACTCTCGTCTTTATTTGTAGGCAGTTAAAGTTGATATTAGGAGTTTTTATGCCCCTATAGTTGTAGTGTCTTCATCAAAGGAACTCGATTGAAGCTCTCAGTTCGTTTTATGCGCTGTTTGCCAGTTTTATTTCTAAAAGCTAGGATCGCAAATTGCGGAATAAAGAGACAATACAATATGTTTTAAGTAGCAACAGAAGTAAAATGGAATAATTAATTGGGTTTATATAGCTTTGTTTTGGGCAAAGCCTTTGGTTCAAGCAGTTTGTTTACCCTTTGAATAGATGATGGCAATTAGTCGTCAATAAATGGGGATTTGTGAGTTAAAAATTTAGACATGGTTACTTGATACTTTAGTAATTATTTTGTTTAAGGTCATACATAACATAACCCTAACATAACATCACGCCTATTATACCCGAAGGGGTATGCAGACATTATACCAGTGTACCTACATTGTAACACCCACTTTTCAGACAGGGGGTGACTCTATTGCCCTATACCGGGCACAATTCCAGACTCCGTGCTACTATTGAGAATTTTTAAAAACCCAGTAATACTTCGCCCGACCCGGGAATCAAACCCGAGACCCCTTGTCCGGCAGTCGCACTTGCGACCACTCGGCCAACGAAGCAGTCTAAGATCATAGAAGGTAAGTATATATAATAATATATATAAGAATACCTCTATATAAGTATACATCTATATATTCTTAATTGCTTCGAAAATTGTATTAACGTTAAAAATCGAGGTGCTTCATAAGTACGTTTTTAAAGTAATGTTCAGTGGAGGTCAGGTTATGTACTTTAATTAAATTATTCTATCAAGAGTTCTTCTGAGAAATTGTTATATTAAAAAAAATCAAGGACGCAGATTTTTCGATCTACGGTACAACATAATGATTTAAATTAAATCAGGACCGTATTTTTATAAAGAAAACATATTATGTCGTACCTTGCATTTATCGAGCTTGGAAATCGAACTCGAGACTGTCGGTTCGGCAGCAGATACCTCTCTACTAACCAGCTAATCAGTTATTACAATTAACGACAAAAATTTGTTATAATTACAAAACCATTCCTTTTTAACACAAAGAGATATAAATTATAAAATTAATTACAATATAAATATAGATTAAAATATTCTCTTTAAGTACTGCACCGTAAAAATATGGGTCTCATTAGACACCGCTCTTGTAACGTCTATTTACATAAGGTTTAGTCTGCAAAATGGTCCACGAACCGATTTAGTACGCAAGGCATAAGCTTACAGCGATGTGTTTGAGATTAGAAAGTATAGAAGAAAAAAGATATAACTTATGTTTTTATAAGATTAAAGATTCGGCGATATATGATAAGAGTGCCAAACACGAATAACTATCGCATTTGTAACGTAATAGTATCGGGGTCGTTCGGATTGGCCGGCTCCAGTGAACCAACCAATTGCCGAAACCGAGCGCCGCGCTCGATACTACTACGTTACGAATGCGATAGTTATTCGTGCTTGGCACTCAGATGGAGTATCTGATGGTAAGTGATCAACGTCACCTATGGACATTTGTTAGACCGAAGGAGTTATTAATTCGTTGCTGGCATCTCGTTCGACATTTATCATGATTTACTTTTCAATATTCTTAGAAAGGAATATACTCATTACTTTCCAAGTAAATTTAAAAACATTGCCTATTTTTGACAAATTAAATCGATATCGTTTTCGTGCACGCTGGTCTGATTCTATCGATTATTTTTAACATAAACGCTGTAATATCAAAACATTGTATACTGTATACCAAGGTAACGTTCTTGTTTTCATATCCCAAGTAATAATTCCTGTGATTAAAATAAACATTCCGCATAACACATCATTATTTTTATCCTATTTTCAAAAACCCACATAGTAATATAAAATGTAATTAATATTACCCACACATCTCGTTAGCCTCGGGCCACACATCGGGGTTTACCGCGTCCCGAAGCCTCGCGAACTAATAAACGAGTGACACTAATTGGTGTTGAGCTTCCCGTCTTTGTGGACGACCACTCACAATGAAAATTCTTTAAAAAAATCTCTCGAAATACCTCTCCACCTTATTTCTTCCGCCATTTATAAAAGGCCAGAATATTACACGTAAAGATGCTGTCTTTACATTTTTTTTGTAAAGAAATTCGCGATGAGACCAATTTTAGACGGTGAATGGGAGTAATTGACATTTTTTTCGGAGACATTATGTTTTTGTGTGTCTAATATTGGATTAGGGTCGTCGAAGTACTGTTATTATTCATCTTAAGTCCGTCTGAAACTTAAAATGTATTTACTTTACTAAAGGGACACAATTTGTTACTGGGTACATAACAAGATATTACAAAAAGCAATAATACATTTCGATGCCGAAGTACTTTGAAGATTATCTTGGATGAAGACTAAATAAGTAAATAATCTCCTTGAGAACTCCTATACAAAAGGAGGCTAACGTTATATTTATCTTATATTAATTATTTTGTCATTTATCCCTTCTAATATGATTTAATCTGAAAATAATTTTCTTTATCCGTTTGATACTTTGAAGAAAGAAGATTAATGGAATACTTATGCAATTTGCAACTTGTTGGGTAAAATATATATTTAAACTGTTAGAATGTTCAAATTCAAAGTCTCTATTGCTTCATGTGTGGGTACCAAGGTGTTATAAATAATACATATTATTTTGGTTAAGCAGTATCAACATGACCCTGTAATAAAAACGCTATATTATTCAAAGATTTTTTAAGTTTTACCACTTGCTTTAATTATTGGTTCTCACTTACATTCTACATATTATATATAACTATAATTTCCTTATTTGCACAATTTTATTTATTTATTATCATTAGGTACTATCATTTCCTTTTTTTTTATTGTTATCATTTTTTTTAACGTTTGTATACTATTGAAAATTCTTTTACTAGATATAAATTTTCTCCAAATATTAGGTAGGTTGTAACAGTATAAGGTTTGTATACATTACAGTTCAGATTGTATTTCATACTACTCGTCATATTCGTCCTTTGTGATGAGTCAATACGTTGTGTCCGGTGTCAACGAACGGAATTATTGACTCCAATCGTAAAGAGCATTGTTTCAATAAATCCGTGGATTCAGAGTGTTACAAAATAGATTTGTACGAAACTGATTTTTTGTATAGAATAGATTGATTGATATATTACTTTTGGGTTAAAATGGTACGGGATCTTCAACATAATAATGGTTAGCATTTGATGAACTGTTCAATTAGGTATTCATGGCCAAACCTCGGGGCTTACTTTTGAATCCAATTCCGATCGATCGACATTGATATTGTAAAATTTCGTACTCTTGAGTTGCAGCACTAGCGCTCATTGCACCCGCAATGAGTGGATATTTAATGAACTAAATGGTATTGAGTTTGGCTTTATATTCCGTACTTTGAATGCTATTTTAACAGTTACGATAGAGGTTGTATAGTTTTGAAATTGAATAATATTGAAATTTTATTGGATTGATGAAATTACATTGACATTTACATACATTACTTTATGATAAAATGTGTGACAGATGCTTGAGTAGACGCATCTTAAATAGACCTACGTATATATACAGCCATTTGATCTCCTTCATATTCGATAGGATCATCGTCAGCTTTCCAAGCTTCGGACTCTATTATGGAACGAATGCCAAATATTTCAAGAACTAGGATTCCCGGCTTGAAGTGCTATGGACTCTTGAGACATGAATCGTTGGCAATTTATATACTTTTAGCAAACATAGTTGGAGCTAAGAGTCGTTCGGGCGTAACTTACAATAACCACTTTTAACATAACATAACATCACGCTTTTTATCCCCGCTTTTTATCACTTTTCACTATTTATGTTATGAGAGTCCCATGTAAGAGGGGGTGAATATATTTAACCACTTTTAATACTTATATAAGTTCCTAATGGAATTTAAAAATTGAAACATAACTTTTGTTGATCGAATAGTCGTAACCGACTACCGTGGAAAATATTATTAGGCGTATTTATATTGTATCTTGAAAACTAAAGCTGAAGATATTATCTGTTTGTTTCAACGCGTTCATCTCTGGAACTACTAGTTGGATTTGGAAAACTCTTTTTGTATTAGATTGTACAGTTATTGAAGAAGGGTATAGGCTATTAAACATCACACTACGACTAATAGGCGCCAAGCGGAGCAGGTAAAACCGTGTGGCAGTAACTTATAGTATTCAACTTAATCAACTTAATAATGTGGACGAATTCTTTGACACCTTACTGACGGAATTTCGTTTCATTTTCTTTTATTTTTTTATGTCGGCTGTTTTAGTTTAAGTTAATTTTAAGTCGTATATATTTATTCATAATATTATGCTACCTATTTGCATTTCTGAGTTAGGTAGCACTTAGTCATAAATAAAATGAACTCTGTAATTGTACTCAGCGTGTTTTTAAGTCATTAGACTAATATCAAGAACAGAACATCATACGGGACAGTTACAGCTTAATAGCTTAAAATAGGACACAGTTTGTCAAACTTAAGTGTCCATAATGGTGTGGACAGATTAATTTATCCTTATCGGACACATTCATTAATCCTTTTTGTCTCTCCGTAATTAGTAGAGCGATGAACCCTAATCTTGAGGTCAAATTTGGAAGAACTACCCACACACAATCATGTAAAATGAATTTGATTTAATTATGTTACATTTATTTTTCATACCTCGTTGGCCGAGTGGTCGCAAGGTCGACTGCCGGGCAAGGGGTCTCGGGTTCGATTCCCGGGTCGGGCAAAATATTATTGAGTTTTTAAAAGTTCTCAGTTATAGCACGGAGTCTGGAATTATGCTCGGTATATGGCAATAAGCTCACCCCCTATTACATGGGACTCTTAACATAAATAGTGAAAAGTGGATGTTACATTGTACTATGGCATAATGTGCACCACTGCCTACCGCTTCGGGGATAAAAGTTATTTTAAGTTATTTTTCTGGTGAAAAGTTGGAACAACATGAAGCGAAATCCCTATATTCAATGATCGTGCTATAATTTTGGAATGACCTTGAATGATCGCATCATAGTTTACCACCAGGCGAGATACCGGTCAGACGTCAGCTCAACAAATATAAAAAAAATACGCTATCAAACTGGATATATACACATTTTTATTACCATCGAGTGATAGAAAAGCTACGTTAGTTTTATAAAACTTGCTACTTAAACCTATATTAAAATCGAAATTCTATTGTAATGTAACTACATAAAGTTGATAATCCATCATTAAAGCAGTTTAAGTACATGAATCAGATTCGATTAATTAATCCTTGTGTACCATGACAATGTATAAAGCGGTGGACTTAACTCGTAAAACCAAATCTACTGTTTTGAAGAAGACTTCACTGTACCTCTAGAAGCTTAATCAACTTCGATGACAGTATAGTTTGTTCCTCTATTCGTGTTAATGATGAAATTTTATTACTATACTGACTCACCTATGACTGACCTCAGTTATGTCCTAAAATTTCAACTAGGTACTACTGGAAAGGCATTCTCTTTTGACCTAATTAGTTTTTGAGTAAGACTTTATAATTTAACCGTTTACTGTTTTCTCTTAATATAAATAAAAATAAATCCCCAAGTGGTTCACCAAACATGGGGATTATCGTATATTCTCTATTAAGTGGGAGAGTTTTATTTCGCAGTGTTCGTGTTTGGGATGATCATGATGATGTACGGAATCATTACGTTTTATTTTTATTTTTGTTTACAATATTCATAAAGATGTTGCGGGTGTTTTGTGCGGATACGAAATTAATCGATAAAAGCCGACATCAACACGAATTGGCATGTTTTAAAGATATTCCAGTTATTTGCCTTAATTCAGTATTCTACTAAAACTCAAAGGTATTTGAAGAAAAGAAAATTGTAAATAAATAATTTGAACAAAAGATGCCATATTTCTGTTTAAAAACAAAAATAATATCTTTCCAATGAAAATTATGATCTCGTACATACACACAATGTTCAAAGTCATTCAGAAGTTCCATGTAATAATTTTACCTTAATTCATAGAAAAGGAATAATGCGTACTGCTAAGGAGTGGAATTCTTTGCCAGAGTCTGTATTTCCTGACGGGTATAACTTGGGTGTCTTCAATGCTCGAGTGAATAGCTGGCTTATGGAACGACGTGTTTCATTGTAGTCCGCATCATCGCTTACCACTAGGCGAGATAGTCGTCAAAAGTCGGCCCATCAAATATTTAAATAAAAAAAAGAAAATATCTGTTACAAAATAATAATTCTCTTATCTATACTAGATATGTTTATATTTCTAGTAAATTGATCTATAAAAAAATCTACACTTCATCATTTTCAATCGAATTCGAAGAGAAACCAAAGGAGGTCACAGTTTGACGTGTATTTATGTTGGTGTGTCATTATGTCGTGATTGGCTGAACTGATTTCTATGCGGTTTTCAGATAAGTATTTGTTACACTTAGGACAAGGTTTATTAATAGTATGTTGAGAAGGTTTATTAAATAATAATATATAAATTAACTGACTTTAACAAAAGAGGAGATTAAATAAAGTTTTTGCTAACATGGTTTATAAAAGGATCATTTTCCTTTTCAAATCAAACCATGTATTATAGTACTCATTATCAAACATACAAAGGCTAGCACAAAATTCGCTTACCAATCAATAACAAACTTTATTCACTTATCCCACAAAATCGAAATTAGATTCAGGTAAAGTTATTTGCGGCCAACACTGGAACATCACATCCAAAATCAGGAATTCCAAACGTGTGTAGTACATTTACACGAAGTATAGGAATTGGCAGGTACGCAACTATTGTGACGTATATAGAGACCCGTAATGGATATCTCTAGGAATAGAATAGGTCTAGTCCTAATTCAGAATGCAGTGGCCTAATGGCTATCCATTTATTGAGCCTCATCCTATGATGAGGCTCAATAAATATAGACTTGGCTGTATAGACCATAGGCATGTATTTGTGTGACGGTGGATCACTACCGTCACGTAACACGTGAGGTCGAATAAAATGTTAAAGATTCATTTATAATAAATAACATAACCAAACGTAAACTGAACGTAACGTAAATGATATTAAACGTAATTAATCGTGGATGTTTCATTAAATTGTTGAAAAGCAAATGGAAATCCCAGTTTTAAGCTGATAATTCGCTTGTATAAAATATTATTGTATTGTATCTATTATTTTGATGTAATCCCAAATATAAAACTAAACTCAAATATGCTCAGTTGTATGGAGTTTTAAAAATTAATTTGCATGATCAATATTTTAGTGTGTTGCAAATACATTATAATTTAAATCTTTAACCCTCGTAATTTAAAAAGAAAAGTCACTAATAATAAAAAATAAACCATAATTTGAAGAAAAATTCACTATAAATATGCTTACCCCAAAAAATCCAAACACGTACCGAAAACACTTCACACAAATCCACAAACAAAAATAAAAAAAGAGACAAGTTGAGAAAAACGATGCGACGAGTTCGTAAAGTTGAAGTCACTGGGAGAGCGACGCACGTGCTTCCCTTACCGAGTGCGAGATGACAACTGGGCTGAGCAACGCGGGGCGTAGACACCCAAAACTGGCGGGGAGTGGACGTTTACGGGCTGTAATGGACAGCCAAAGTAATGTAAATAATTTAGGGGGAACTCCAGACAGATAAGAGGATATGCTATGATTTTCTGAACATGAAAAAATATCATGTTTACTTGTCTAGTACCCTTTTATAATAACGTTGTACTCAGTTCCTAGTAAACAGGTTTAGTATTAGTAATATTATGCGATACGAAGAAGACGTCATTTTTCATAATTATTTCTGGTAATTTTATATTGGACATGCGAAATAAAATAATTGTCTCGTCCAAGATTTTTTTACTATTGCAATTTAATACAACTATGCAGTGGATATAGATATCCAAAATAACTGAAGAGTTAAGTAAAAGTAACAAATAATCTTACTATTTAGGGGTATTAATATAATGTTTATATGAAATTACTACGATTACAAAGACTTCATCTGAATCATTTCCAGCTAACTTGACATAAGACACACACATACTTGATTGTGTACCACTTCGAAGATCATCTTTATTAAACCTGAGCACAAGCTACAATAACTCTTCAAATCTAAAGGGGATTACATGTAAACCACACTTGACATTTACCACAAAATAAATCCTCAAACCTTTATGAAGAACGTTAGAAAAGATTTATTTACCGCCCCAAAAAAGAAACAGGACAAATAATTAAGTTGCTCATCTGGAATCCTAAGTCAACAAATCAGTCCATATATGCTTAAAGGCTGCTGACCGGTAAATTAGCTGAGAAACCTGTACTAATATTTGCAAGGAAAATAGAGGATAAAGTATCTTCGAGGCCACATGATTAGAGAAGTTTATTAGTGAACTAGCTACTATTACCGGTACTAATGATGTCCCTTGAGGATTCACGGGATCGCTGGCAAGATATCGTACCTGTGGATACATTTGGACTGACATCAGCTTATTTTCTCGAATTGATTCCTTGGAAATTGACAGACAAATGGCATTGAATGTAATACTCTACTGGATTTTTGTTGTGATCGTAAGGTATTATATGAGTTAGTCTTTGGGGTTTTGATGAACAATATGGGTTATGAAAGAGCACCAGTTGACTGCACGGTTGGTGCGGTGGCTGGGCAACCGGCTGCCGTGCAACGTGTCGCGGGTTCGATTCCCGCACGGAACAACACTTTGTGTGATCCACAAATTGTTGTTTCGGGTCTGGGTGTCATTGTGTATGTGAACTTGTATGTTTGTAAACGCACCCACGACACAGGAGAAAATCCTAGTGTGGGGCAACGTTTTTTAAAAAAAAAAAAACAATTTTTGCTAGCCCAAATTGTAAAATTGTCTTTGCATCTAGTTTTGCTTTAGAAAAAAGCAATTTTGTAAATATATGAACACCATTTTCGATTGCTATTCAGATAATTTAAAAGTGAAAAAAAGAGAAAAATTACCGAAAAAACTTCAGCAACCACTCTCAAATATTACCGTAATTATTTGACTAAACAAAGTAATAAAAATTCAATACAATATCCTTTCCAGTAGAATTAATCAAATAATGTGATGTTTGCTATCGGCAAAGCGTATAGATTGTTTAATAACATTATTGAAGGCAGGTGGCGTTTCTGACTCATCCGTTTATGACGGCGCTTTAGGGCTGGCACGTGACGTCATAACGGACTATTTATTTCGAACATTTTGGTCGGACTAAAGTTGTATGGGGAATAAAACTGAAATATGTTATTACATGCATCAGTCGTATGTTAAACATGAGAGAATGAAATTCAACGTTATGTCAGATAGGTATTGTAAATTATAGGAAACGAACCTATATTTAACTGATGCTTCGTGTAACATTGGTTATGTTAAATTTAATTTGAGTTAGTAAATAAAATAATCCATCATTTAAAAAAATATTCGTATTTTACCCAAACATTAGATCAATAAATTTTTTATCGATACTTATAATAATAACTGAATATTATGCTAAACATTCCATGGGAAATACGTTATCATATATATGATTACAAGTATTGAACAAAGACAACCAAAAAATAGAAGATTTATATTTGTCTAGCCCAACCCTATACGTTAACCTACACGAAGGGTACGTGTATCTAAACAATGGATATTTTAGCCAAATTTGATTGTTCTTATCTTTGAAATTATCGGAATTATAAAGCAGAACTACGGCGGTAATCTAATATTTACTGTTTCAAATCATTTCATATAATGTCGCAGCTGGCCAGTACGTAAGTTCCAGTTACGCCTCGTTGGGAATTGATGGGGTCCAAAATGGACAAGTCGGACATTAACAGGTTTTCAAACATTGAAAAAAAAAATGTATTATAGTAACTGGCCATAGAACAATCACCTCGGGTAATGTTACTGCAAATGAATATTTTCTGCTGTGGCGTCAAATTCTTTTTGATAAACAATTCTACGAGAGTCCGTATGTTACTTAGATTTCAAAACGTGGTCTATATAGTTTTTATTAAAAGTAGCGCTATTGTAAGTCGCTAGGATAAGGAATGCTTTGTGTCGTTCTTAGAAGACGATTTTTCATTAGACCATAGAGCATAAAGATATTATATACGGCTTCTATTGCAGTAAATGTATAATTAAAATTGAAACCTACTACACGCCTGGGACGACAAACTTGCTTTGACCGACTTTTATGAGAAGCAACGATGTTTTATCATAGAAGTTTGTACAAAAGCTTTAGCACATATTTAACTATATTTATCAGTTACCCTGCATCTTTGAACAGTCGACTAAAAATATTTATTTAGTGCTAGCCGCCCGACAAACTTCGTACCGCCTAAAAAATCTTTTTTCTCATTTTTCAAACCTTCTCTGGACTTCCGCAAATAATTTAAGATCAAAATTAGCCAAATCGGTTCATCTGTTTTCGAGTTTTAGCGAGACTGACAAACAGCAAGATATTTTTATACATATACTAGCGAACCCCACAGACGTTATCCTGCATATAATATAATAATAGATAAATAACCTAGATTCCGACTGCAGCGCCACCTGCGGGGCTGTGAATTTAAACCATACAGGGTGCCACTCAAACGCATACAGAAAAATTCATTTATCGGTCAAGCCGTTTAGGAGGAGTTAATGACATACACACGTACAGCAGAATTATATATATATAAAGAGATAAATACATACATTTTTATATAGATATTAGAAAAGAGTTTGGAATCATGCCCGGTGTATTGTAATAAACTAATTTCCAACTACAAAAGTGTACCCAAGTGTTAAGCTTTAGCTTTAGCTAAATAAAAATTAATAGGTACTCTAATACCTTCCTCAAGGAAAATAAAATATAAACACATAATACACATATTCCATATTCCAACATCTTCTCTAATCCTTAATCCTAACCGTTAAGCATGATAAGACCAGGTTTATGCAGTCATGTCCGAAATCTTACGGCAAATTTCCTCTTTGAAAGCAAACAGAGCTTCAAGTAGTCACGCACAGCTAGAATTTGTTCCCGTGTACTCCAAATGTATGTCCAAGTCACGTCTTCTAGCATTTTAAGGCGTAATAAAAGTAGTACTAACATCTCGAGAATCCTCTAAACCAGCTGTATAGCTGTGTACTTATCATACTTTTATTCTATTTTCTTTCTTACTAGTTGTTGCCGTTTCTGTTCGAATATACTTTTAATCCCCGCATGACGTCTTCAGGATTTTATTCTTTGTTGTAGGATTACTTTCAAAGATTCCTATGTCCCAAATTCTAAAGCCCTGTGATACTTTTGATTATTCATGAGTGGGTGTTGTTTTGACATTAGTAAGATTTTCGGCGATGGCAGATGAGTAGGAGGTTAACATATTAGCTGTCGGCTTCTGGAGTTATCATGAAAGTTAGATTTAATTAAGTCTTGATACATTTTGATGTCTTGTTTAAAACGACAAACGTTCTTAAGTCTAGGAGAGCCATGCTTCGGCACAAATGTGCCGGCTCGACAGGAGTGATACCACGGTCTCGCAAAAAACCAACGTGAAATGGGCCGGTAACGCACTTGTAACGCCTCTAGTATTCCAGGTGTTTATGGGCGACGCCAATTGTTTACCGGTTATCCCATAAAAAATATTGAAAATTAAATTTCATTTCATTTCATTTCATTTATTCAATAAACAATTTACATTGTATCTGAATGTCTTCATACATTATCATAAATCATAATCATAAATTACATTGCAATATAATCCATACAGCATGGATCAGTCATATTACTCATAAAACAAAAAATAAAATCAACAGAACAATTTAAATAATAATAAAACGCGAAAATAATAATCAAATATAATATGACAAAAATCCAATTTAAAAAGAAATTACATAATTGGGTACTTTTCACGATAAGAATAGATCAATTATAAATTTTTCCGCAATTAAATGATTGAATTAAAATAAATGTCAACAAAACACTGCAGTACTACAATAAATCATTGAATTAAAACACATGTCAAGAAAACACATTAAATTATTGAATTATAATACATGTCAACAGAAACACTGCACTAATACATTAAATAATAGAATTAAAATACATGTCAACAGTAACACTACAATAATACATTAAATAATTGCAACAAATTAACAACACTGCAATAACACTATTACAGTTCGTCAACTGAGTACAGACACTTGTCCAATAGGAAATGCTTTAGTTGGGATTTAAAGGAACTCGTGTAAATGGCGCTCTTTAAATTTTCTGGTAGCTTATTGAACAGTTTAACTGCTTGGTACCGCGAACCGTGCCTAACCACATTTAACCGAGGACATACTGCTTGAGCGAGATCTTTTCTACGAGTGCCCTCCCTGATAACTCTATCTTCTGCATTTTCAAATTCGTGAATATATTTGGCTAGCGTAGTTAAAAGCACCAAAACATAAATTGCAGGGACCGTCAGGATCTCCAGCTTCGTAAAGTACTGTCTGCAGCTCTCTGTTTGAGGTATACGTACTATTGTTCTTATGGCCCGCTTCTGTAGGGTGAATGCTCTGCGAATGTTGTACTGAAAACTGTTTCCCCAATTTTGTATGCTGTATCGAAGTCGAGATTCGACCAACGCCAGATACACCATTTTAAATTGTTCGATGCCAATTTCGCATCTAAGCGCTCTCAAGGCGTAGCATGCGGATGATATTGCTGCGTCCATTGCTTTTAGTTCAGGTTTCCAGTTTAGATGCTCATCAATGTGTATACCTAATATTTTCGCTTCTTTGGCTAGTTCTAACTTTTCGTTATTTAGAGTGACTGCCAAACAGTCATAATGCAACTACATATTTTACAACTTGTAAAACATTTCAATATAAACAAACGGTAAGTAAAACAGACGTAAGCGACAATTTACTAGCCACGTATTCTATCTGAAAATTGATGGCAGCAGCATACGACATCTCAATAGGAAACCGCAAACCAGCTAATGAAGTTTTGTACAGACAACCGCTTATCAAGTTACTCTTACGTCTGTTAATACATTTTCAACTATACCATTTGGTAACAAAGTTGAAATTCCATTGAACAAAGATAGGAAGTTCTCAACCGGTAACGTGTCAACGGATAAAATACAAGACACGGCGACTTGTTAAGATATAAAGTTTTAAAGTGGAACTAAGTATTGAGTGAAATGGATACGTTTAGCCCCTGTTCTTGGACTTGGACTTAGCCATGCAAAAACTTTTGAATTTATACCACAATATGCTAATGTAAATAATATTCATTTTGTGAATTCATCAATTCGGTATGATTTGGGCATGATACACGATTTAATTAAATGCGGTCATCATACCAAGCAGTTTTTGAAGCTTCCATGAGACATGGTCGCTTCCATGGTCGTGGTGGCCCGGAGGTTTAAGACGCCCGCTTCTTATGCATGAGGGTGCGGGTTCGAAACCTACCAACGGCAAGTACCAATGTACTTTCTAAGATTATCTAGACACCACTGACAAACGATGAAGGAAAACATCGTGAGGTAACCTGGGCTTATAATTTCTAATTACAAGTTTGTAATCGCCAACCCGCATTGAAAAAGCATTATAGTGATTAATGCTCAAACCTTCTCCGTGTGAGAAGAGGCTTGTCTCAGCAGTGGGCATTTATAGGCTGTTGATGATGATGGGACATGGCATACAAAATCAAACATCTGGTTTTGAACAAAAATTATAAATATAACAAAATCATTTTATGTTAAAACTGACATTACTTTTAAATTAGTTGGACAATTTGAAATTAAGAACGAAAATTTTACAGGTACTCCAGAGCTATCTAAATTTAAATCTAAGCCCTTTTATTTTAGTAAGAACAGGGCTGTGATACATTAAAAATCATCCTAACTTCAATATTGCGCTTTGTATTATTACAAAATGAATTTCTTTATCCTTAAACTCCACAACAAACACTTTTGTAGCATTCAAAAACATGAAAAACAAACCATTATTCAGTATTACCTTATCAATTACTCCATTATCTCCTTTGCGTTTCGTTTCTCTAAAATCATTGTAGTCGTCTTTGTAAACATCTGTAACAGTGATAGCACGATTATCATCCATTGTGGATTCTCCTTCATCATTTTCATTGAGCCACACAGGTTAATTAATTTTATTCACGAGAGCCGCATCTAATTCCGCAAGTGCTGCAATAAACAACACAGGTATATTATAGCTATAAAGAGGCTGGTCTTTTGTCTCTGTAAATGTTCCATAATAAGATCTTAACTCCCATTTTATGAGGATCCTTCCCACTACAGTTCTTATTGTGTGTAAGAACAATGATCCTCCAATAGTTGTTGAGTATTAGCACTCATGTATAGTGTACAGTTCTTTTGTCATCGTCCTACCTGGCTTCATTTATATTGTTTGGCCTTTTTTGTTGAAGTGTTTATTTATAATGTTACTCTGTTATTGGTATCGGGGTCTCGTTTAGGGGAAAGACCTACAGCATTGAAATATTGTTGGTTTATTGTAATTTAAAAATAATGTATCGAACCTCATTGTGTTCTATAAAATGAATTGTGCTGTATTAAGTTCGTTTTTTTTTGCGAACATTAGTGATGTTGTATTTATTTTAATGATGGAACCGTTACGACTATTTCCCGTTTTATTTATAGAGTATTCTTTTACTTCTATAGCGGACTTAGGTTAAAAAAGAAAAGAAAAATGATGATGGAGCAATCAAAAGATAATTTTATGAATACGAGACTCTAGAGTTGGACTTTATGAAGATTTTACTATGGCATTATGTTGTATTTATTCACATGACATAAATTATACTATGTGGCCCATGTAAACTTAAGCTTTGTCCTCCCCAACGTCGATTTCTTATATTATAACCAAATTAATTATTAAAGATCAAATTCCTGTAAATAAATACATCACGAACAAAATAACGTCTCAGTAATTGAAACGAAATGTTAATGTATTTCCCGAGACAAGATCGTAACAAAGACATCCACAGCACAAAAGTATGAATAAATAACTCGACAACTTATTCAAAAACTGTTACCAAGAACTTAAACACACTATCCAACGAAACACGGTTACCTGTCACAGAAAATAAACTACGAAAGTGTTAGGTTAGTAAAACGCATTGTCCTTTGCAATCCAAGAACTTTTATTACTCAACTGCACGCAAAGAACTTATTGTTTGGCACTTGAGAAGTCGGAATCCCATTGTGTTCTTGAAAGATAGTTTGTGGAAATTTTATTGTTTTCTTAAGGTTTTTACTTGAGAATTTTATTGCTGGATAGTTAAGCTCAGCTATTTGCAATTACTCGTTTTCTATGTGATCAGAATGCCGAAGTATTTTTGTTTTTGAACAAGTTTCGCTTGTAAATGTGTTTTGTAGTTGAGAAACTACGCTTTTAGAGCACAAAATTTATTTTCTTGCTTAAAAACTTTTGCGTCTTTGCGTTTTTTTGCATTTAATGTAAATAAATATGACGCACCCCCTATTACATGGGACTCATAACATAAATAGTGATGTTATGAGTCCCATGTAATAGGGAGTGAGCCTATTACCATATACCGGGCACAATTCCAGACACCGTGCTGCCTCTGAGATTTTTTTAAATTCTTCATCATTCAAAAAACTTCATCACATTAAGGTATATTTATAATGGCTTGCAACAACGTCTAATAAAAGTCGTCAATAAAAGGGCAAGTAAATGACCCTTGGAGGCAATGACTTAGCCTCTTGATGGTCCCATGAACCCCGTTTATCCTTTCTCCTCATTTCACCGTATTTGTAGGGTTATGGTTTTCGATCCCTTTTCTGTCATCGTGTGTAATTATGAATTTAAATAGTACATTTGTACTGTAACTTTCGTGAGACATACAAATTAATTATTACATTTTTTGACTTACTCATGTAGCTGTTTGACGAGATACTTGGTTAGTTTTAAGCCTTGCTAGAACTCAGTAACTGTGCGAAGTGAACCGCGTCGTGTATCGAGGAAAGCTACTCATGAATATGAGCCCTAAGCGTGGCTTGAAATTAGTCGAGTTCCTCGTCAAACAGTTACGTGGTGAAGCTGAAAAACACATTAATTAAATCGGCCTGTATGGTTGAATTCAAGTTAAAAGTAAAATGTTAATAATAATTATGTGTGTTCGTTTCCATTAGCAAAGCATTGATGAAATGCTTACTTGTTTAATGAAAATGAACACATAGTAATACCTAGACTGCCTCGTTGGCCGAGTGGTCGCAATTGAGACTGTCGGGCAAGGGGTCTCGAGTTCAATCCCCGGGTCGGGCAAAGTATTACTAGGCTATTTCAAAAAACCCCAGTAGTAGCACGGAGGCTGGAATTGTGTCCAGTATATGGTAATATGCTCACCCCCTATTACATGGGACTCATAACATAAATAGTGAAAAGTGTAACATAAGTGCCGTAATGTACTTACAATGCCTACCCCATCATCATATCATCATATACCACATATCATATACCACACTCTATTCCAAATTGTGTGGTATTAGAATTACTAAGAATAATTTAAGATTCTAGTAACTCTGGTCTCGATTCTCCACTTATACCTCTACTATTATATAAAGCGAAAAAGTTTGTTTTTTTGTTTGAACGCGCTAATCTCCGTAACTACAAGTCTGATTTGAATAATTATTTTTGTGTTG
The DNA here is from genome assembly GCA_038387885.1 of Spodoptera picta. NCBI lineage: Eukaryota > Metazoa > Arthropoda > Insecta > Lepidoptera > Noctuidae > Spodoptera > Spodoptera picta. The sequence goes on from JAZHFQ010000452.1 coordinate 1,145,348, forward strand.
GATAGCGCATTTATTGAGGATGGCTACAGGCTATGAAATATCACGCTACGACTAATAGGAGATGAGCAGAGCGTGTGAAACCGCGCGGAAGTAGTAACTTCCGCGCGGTTTCACGGTTATAGTAATAATGGATAACCTCTTCTGCCATAGTGTCAGACTCTTACTACCTAAAACAACTCCGTTCTTACCCCTGCATCAAGCCATAGTCCCGGTAACTCGGTCGTACGCTGTGAGACCAGAGAACAGTCACGCTTGTAACCACTTGACGAACGAGATAGTCAAATACAATTATTCTATCAATCAGTCATACTTTTAATACACGTCAGTACAATTCTATAAAAACCCAAAATACACGCTATTCTTAAAACCCCAATAGTAACCAGAAACCGTCCCCATGGTATTAACGACCACTCTCAAACATCACTATTACAATGGCGTACTGAACAAAAGTCGTGGTCATAATCAGACGGGACTTATCCCACCCATTAACGCGAAATATCTTTTCAAAGAGGGGAAATAAAAAAATCAAAATATGTTATTAGAAATCTGTTCACCCCCTAGTTATGAAATTATGTTAATGTGACGTTATAGAAACAGGAATAATGTAACTTATTTCAAAGATGTAAGGTTGGTTATTGAGTGGCTTGTACCGTGAAAGAACGTCACAGTGTTATGGTTCTTTTGATAAAGAGATTATTATGAGAAAAAATCTCCCATGGAGTTTTATTGTCTGTAATGTTTGTACTAGAGTAATATAATATGAAGCTTCGGCGAAGTTTAATAAATGTTCGATATACAATTTTAATAGCGGGTATATCGGATTTAATAATAAAGGTGCATTGTAAGGAAAAAATATATTTGATTTTAATGCGGATCTAAAGACGGGCACACGTTTGGGATCGGATGAGAGATCCGGATTCAAAGTGTAAACAATTTTATTGTTATAAAATATCTCAGAGAGCAATCGAGCTAATCTAATGGGGGTATCTATGGGATACGATAGAAAATACGTTGTAGGTCGAATTGTAAGTTCTATTGTCATGATGTTCTTTTGCTACTGCTAGTAGCCGCTACTACCATCTTCAGGCTAGATGAAGTATTAGTCAACGTTTTTAAATTTTTCCATCTCCTCTTTTTTCGCTATCTTCGTGTTCGATCATTAAACTAAACCTGGTCGATGTGGTCAAAAAACTATTTTAAACGCATTTATTTGAGTTGATTTTACAGTAACTACACACTATTTGATTTCTCCTATATAATTACTCGACAATTTTCCACGGCACTGAACAGTCCATGCTAATGAAACTGCACGTAGATTAATTATCGTGTTGCAAACAAGTTTTTTTAATTACACATACCTACGTTTACAATATTTTTTTTAACTTGTACAAACTTGTGTGGAACACGAGATAGGATTTACCTTAAAATAGCTAAATCACCGACATAGTTGGAAACTGGGGCAACGAGCCGGCTAATTTATGTAACAATGTTCAAAAATTTCAATTTCGAGAGAAAAAAGAGTTAGCGCTCTTTGTTAGATACTGTTTTTTGGCTAGTGCCAAAGGAAGGGTGGAAAATAAAAAAATATTAGGCAAAGTGGTTATATTATTTAAAATTGGTATGACAAATCAACTGTTTACGTAATAAAAACAAGTTAATTTAAGTAAAAATATCTTTATTGATGCCAAAAATATAATATTTATAATATTGTAGTAATTTTAGTACCACATAACCTTAAAAATACGCTGCTGGTACTTAAAAGAAGGAAAACTTATGCTATAAGTACCGGCGAAATATTAAACCTATATTTCGACACGTCAATATGCAAGCAGAGTGGCGCAGTGGAAGCGTGCTGGGCCCATAACCCAGAGGTCCGTGGATCGAAACCACGCTCTGCTAAAAATACTTTTTGTTATATTTTTGTCAAATTTAGTTCCGTCTAGTCTAGGTATTTATTAGGTATTTTTATACTAAACTTTATGAATAGCCTTCAGTATTTTTAGCGTAAAGTAAGCAGTTAAAAGGGTAATATAATGATGCTATTGCAAAGCACGTGGGAACGTTTTGTAGATTTGTTTAGACGTAAGTGCGACCCCTATAACTTAAGTTACATAAACTGTAGGTACTTAAACTGAAGAAGTAGGTATAATAGGTGTAGAACAAAGTGGTTTACTGTTCAATTAATTCACTATCGGTCTCAAACTACAGCAATACACCACTGTAATACATACAAGCGAAAAACTGTCCAAATAAACTGACGCAGATACAGCGTCGAGCGAGTAGAACATAAATAATCTGAACAGAACGGTGTCCCTAATTCCCATAAATCGAAATATCCTTGGGGCCACATCGAACCGGTAGCGGTGATAACGTATATTTATGGTGATGATGCATCCACTTTGTCTGCGGATGAAAGTAGCCTTGAATATTGGTAGGAGAACTTTTGGAACGGATTTTCGTGCTGAAGGACTATAGTCTGTAACTGCATTTGCCTAGACTTTCGACTCTTTGGTTTTTTAATAATAATTTTTTGTTTAGTAACATTCTGAACTTTGGGATTCTCGAGTCTTGATACCAGATTAACTGAAACAAAATGGTTAGATTATGCTGATTTTGTTATACTTCTTTCAAAGTGCATCTCACAATTTCCTTTCACCTTTAAAGTGAAAACAAAACATTTTTTAAATCTAGCAATAAACTGCAATAACTAAAGGACCGTTACGTTTAAAATTTCACGATGTTCCTTATAATTGGTATCTGAAAACTATTTCGAGTACATTCTCGTCATAGACTATAATTCCAAATTGTAAATGTAACTCCCTGTAATCTTCAACAAGTGGAAATCGAATGAGTGTTCGATGCCCATAGAACGCAGAAGCAGAAGATACTTTAATAATTGTAAAATAAGGTAATAGCACACTGGAGTGTAACTACGTCAGTCTAGTCATAAAACTATAGAGAATTAAGAATTATTTTATAATTAAATAAACTGTTCTTTCAACTACAATACAATTACTCTTTTGTTGAGAGGGAAAATCATCCAATGACTTCCTCCGCCTTGGGTGAGGCGAGTGTCAGACTCTTACTGACTAAAAACCACCCCGTTCCTACTTTTGCTCTTCGAGCTCCGAACTCCAGCAATCCGTTAAGTCCTCCGCGGCTCTAAACAATATACAATAGATAATCGAAATCTGTACTAGATTTCCTATTAACAAAACTTATTTATTTATACAATTCGTTTGAATCCCTTTTATCAACGAATGTATGTATATATTGCTTTATCATAATATTATTATCTAAATATTTGTTACAATTCCAAGTATCTCAATTGGTCCTCACAATCCCACGTTGTTTCCTTATAACATATCATATTTTGATAAATACTCTTGCGTGTAGGAAAACTTTTGCGTGCGTTATTTATTGCATCTCAATCTGTATTTATTTTCCGGAAGATTTTCAAAGGATTTATTATAGTTTAGTTTTCCTCGTTTTTATCTGAGTTAATAACTTGATTACACATGCTGTAGTTGGAGGATTGGAGGAAATATCTCGTTTATTTTCTACCGAAATGTTATGCAAATTTGGTTTGTAAATACTGTATGTTTTTATATAGTATTCGCTTACTGTAGAAATGTTTGTGATGAATCTCACGGGTAAGTTGTTTGGCTGGAAATCACATGCAAATGTTATATTTTAAACATTTGCAAACATAATGTGAAAAATTAAGATTGTTTGAATATCTAGAGGTATAGATGATCATCATCACCATCATACAAGCAGCAAGCCGTTCTGAACATCGGCCTCCCCCGGTAAACAGTATATCGATAGTTGAACACAATAAATTGAATAGATATCTAGGATTTTAAAGTTAAATGCCTCCTACTCATTTACTCATTTACCATTCATTTATTTATTTATTTATTAGGTACACAAAACAGAAACACAGCACAATACACAACAGAGTAACATAACAGTTCCGCGCGTGCGCTCCCACCGTAAGGACGTGAGCGGTTGTTGGTATCTAAGACAGTACCTAAGTTGCGATTAACCTACATCAAAGCGTCGGAATGGTTCAATGTAAGCTGTGTAAGTTATCGTTAGCCCGAGTTAAAGGGGAAAGCACCGTTAAATGTAGTGGGGAATGTGAGGGAGTTTTCCACAGGAAATGTGCAGTGAAAATAAAATCATTTACTAACACTGGTCTTTGTGGTGAATGCCAACTCTTGCAGACCGACCTATCGTCGCCAATAGAAGTCGATGTGTCGAAGACAACACCCGAGAAACTGCTAGCTGAAGTCAACAAGAAGCTGGCAATAGTCTTCATCATGCAAAAGACTTTGGAGGGAATGTCAGATGACATAAGTTTCTACGCGGAAAAGTACCAGGAGCTAATAGAAGAAAAGGAAAAAACAGACAAAAAGATCAAGGCGTTGGAACATAATAACACCCATCTGGAGACCAGTAACAAAGCGCTGGAAGAAAGGATAGCATATTTAGAACAGCGGGAGAAAGGAAAAAATATAGAAATATTTGGCTTAGAGGAACAACAAAATGAAAATATAGAAACTACAGTAAAGACAATAGCAAGTAAGCTGGGGATAGCCGATAGCATCATATGTGAGGCAATGAGGGTGGGTGAAGAATTCAAAGTGGAGAACAAAAAGCGCGAGAAAAAACCGCGCCCGATTATCATTACTTTGGCTAAGAGAACCACCCGCGACAAGTGGCTTGCTACAAGAAAAACCCACCAGCTGACTAACGATGATATATTTGTAAACGGCAATAAACAGCGGATTTACGTTAATGAGGATCTCACGAAACACACGCGCAACTTGCTATGGACGGCAAAAAATGAGCTTAAACCGACCTTTAAATTTATTTGGGTTCAAAATGGCAGGGTGTTGATAAAAAAAGATGATCCTAATGATACAAAAATACGATCAATCCGCACGTTAAGTGATATAAATATGTACGTAGTGCATAAGTAACGCACATAATGTGTAATGCAATAAAATACTTAATACACACAGATCAAAATTCGATGATCATGCATCGTACATAAACTCTAATATTAAATATAGTAAATATACATGTATAAAAGGCTGGCAAAAGGAATTATTAAGATCGCATAATAATCTGAGTATTATTCACGTAAACATAAGATCACTCAGAAAAAATTTCAATGAGTTACTTGTTTTGATAAATGATTGCAAGGAGAAACTGGATATTATAGCATTAACAGAAATTAATATAAAGCAGCAGGAACTATCTTTATATAGTATAGAAGGATATGATACATACATAAGTACAAGGGAAACGAGAAGAGGAGGGGGGGTTTTGTTATATGTAAACAACAAACTAAACTTTACCGCGAATACAGGTAAATCGAGCTACTTTGAGATGATACATGGACAGCTTCATCAAGATGGGAGGAGAATAAGTCACATATTGGTTGTATACAGGCCACCAATGACAAATAAATGTAGCTTCATTGAAGAAGTGAATAAGCTACTATCCGAAATATCAGCTGACTGTGAGGCGATACTGATCGGTGATACGAACATAGATCTTTTGAATCAAACCGGTTCTAGTGATACGAATCAATTCACAAACAATATGAGCGAGATAGGAATGGAATGTGCTTTACGTGACATAACGCGGGAAGAAGTGTATGGAGACAAGGTGACACAGTCTTGCATCGATCATGTGTGGGTTCGTTCTCGACGTGTGATATCTGCGTATGTATTAACATGTAGGTTGGCGGATCACTATGTTATAGGTGTGTGCGCGGCGAATGACTCAGAACCGAACAGTAATTATTCATCAATACGTGAACACTCGTGTAGGACTATTATATGTGACAAGAAGGTGATAGAAAAACTTGAAAATGTATCATGGTCGGAGCTTTTGAATTGTAAGTGCCCGTTGGATTTATATTGCAAAATTTCTACAATATTCTCTGATACTTATGAAGATGCTAAAATCCAAGTTTCTTTATCTGGAAAGAGGACAAGTAAACCGTGGATTACAAAACAACTTAAAAACATGATTGCTAATAGGGACAAACTATTTAAATATTGGAAAAGTAAACCGAAAGATATGAACTTACGGCTACAATATACTACATATAGGAATAGGGTAAATAAATGTATTAATAAAGCGAAAATAAGATACCGTCAAGAAGAAATTAAAAAGTGTAATAAAAACATTAGGAAAATATGGGCCAAAATTAATTCTTGGATAGGAAAAAAGAAAAATAGAGTAGATTCAGTGATATTAAAATATCTAGGAAGAACGGAAAGTATAAATAACATTTGTAATAAATTTTCAGAAACATTTACAAAAGAAATTTTAGATGCAAAACATATTTGTAGTCATAAGTTCTTAAACAGATCTACCTATGTCAATAAATGTACCATGTCAATACGGTTTCAAAAAGCCTACCCGAGGGATGTAGATAAATTAATTAATGCACTGAGCACTGATAAGTCTGAAGGTATTGATAAAATTAGAGTTAGAGAAATAAAGTTGTTTAAAACCAAACTGAGCCCTATAATAGCGTTATTCATTAACTTATGTGTTGAAAAAGGCTTGTATCCTGATCAATTGAAAACTGCATTAATAAGACCTATATTTAAACAAGGATCGCACAATGATTACTCAAATTATAGGCCAATAGCGATACTGTGTGTTATAAATAAAATTATGGAAAAGTTCATTATGAATCAGGTCAGTGTTTTTCTTGAAAACAACAATATATTGTCTAATGCACAGCATGGTTTCCGACGTGGGCGGAGCACGGCAACGGCTTTGGCGCAGTTTGCGGACGATGTTAATGAGTGTTTGGGACAGAGGAAGCAGGTGGTGGTGGTCTACATAGATTTCAAAAAAGCATTTGATACCCTGGAGCACCACCAGCTGCTTCAAGCAATGGGGGAATGTGGTGTCGCGGGGCCACTTAACAGGTGGTTCCGTGCCTACCTTACAAACCGAACGTTGCAAACGTTTATTGACGGAGTCGTTGGAGAACCCAGAAACGTTGCATGCGGTGTGCCAACCGGGTCCGTGTTTGGTCCAGTCGGTTACATCATGCATGTCAACAGTATGTGCAATGTGGTTCGAAACTGCCGCATGTACATGTATGCTGATGATACCTGCTTGGTGTATGCAGATAATGAACTTGATGTTATTGAAAGGTATATTCAGGAGGATTTCATTAATGTAATTAAATGGGCGCATGATAACGGGATCGTAATAAACATAAAAAAAAACTAAATGTATGCATATACGATCTCCTTATCTTAAAATCTGTGAACGTCCGCCTCGCGTGGTGGGGCATAGCTATGAATGCCTGCATAACGAAGATGCGGCATACTGCACTTGTGCAAGTATTGAGGTGGTGGAGCAATACAGATACTTGGGTTTAGTAATAGATAACAGCTTTTCGTGGAAAACACATATTACACTCCTTTGTGACAAACTCAGATTAGTGCTTGTAAAGTTCCACCACCTCAGTTTTGTACTGGACAGGGGCACTTTGTTTACGGTTTACTATGCACTGGTGGAGTCGCTGCTTTCGTATGGACTGGCATGCTATGGTAATACATTTAAATCATATCTGGATAAAATAAAATTATTACAAATTAGATTTATAAAACTATTAGTAGACAAGAACACAAAAAAACGATGTAAAAATAGTGATTATGAAGAATTATTCTTAGAATGTAAGATATTGCCGATCCATCAAAAGGTGGTGTTATTACTGGCCATAGACAATTATTGTAAAGACGAGTTTAAAATCAAAGTGGTAAACAAAAGACCCCAAAGAGAGAAAATAAGTAAACGATTCATAGTACCTACTACTGTTAACTATTATGGGCAAAGGTGTAGAAAATGCTTAGTTCCAACAATATTTAATGATATGCCAGACTATTTGGAAAGTGGGTGTACTACAAAACTTTCCTTCAAAAACAAAATGGTGAAGTTCCTTCTCAACAAAGATTGTTAAGGTCTGCTTTCCTGTTTGGAGATATATAGATAAGTTTATGTCCTACTCAAACTACTTACCTGATAGAAAACTATTATGTGTGAATTGGAATGTCAAAGGTTCTTTTTATTTTTTTTAGTCATTTTATATAGTCGTATTATTTAAGGGAGCTACATCTGCCAACAAACTGTTTTGCAGTTTGGCAGAAGTAATATTGTATTTTTTCCAACTATGTTTCTTACCTTGAATAAACGCTTCATTCATTCATTCATTCATTCAACAAAACTGTAAATGGCAGACCATGCTTCCACAAGTATGTGCACACAACATGACATGCAACGACTAGTATTTATTTATAATTAATTATAATCCAGAACAAATTTAGAGATAAATTGTAATAATAAAGAGAATTAAGAATACAATTAGACAATAGATACATTATTCAATATTGTCCTCATTATCGGACCGACCAAATAACAATTTCTTAATAATATTTTTAAATTTGTGAAGCGAGGTATTGTGGATATCAGGCACGCCCATGTCACTCGAGAGTAGCTCGTTGTACTTGCGACACATCCTTATCACAGGATTGTGAGACGATACATTGTTGTTGCACATTGGCAAAGAGAAAAACATCTCGCGTCTAACAGATCTGGTAGGGATCCTGAGGTGAATCTGCGATAATAAGCTCGTGGCAAGAATCCCATTCATAATTTTAAACAAATATACCAAATCCTGGTAGGACCGCCTAATTCCCAAATTCGGCAACCTAAAATGAGCAGAACGCTGTGCATACGTCTGAAGTTCCCTCTTTAAGCCATACCTATGAGACATGAAGCGCACAAAACGGCGTTGAGTCGACTCAATCAGGTCAGTATGTACCTTATATTTAGGATTCCAGACTATTGACGCATACTCAAGTCTGCTAAGCACAAGGGACCTGTATAGGGTGATAGCACTGTTTTGATGTCTAAAATCTTTAGACATGCGACATATGAAACCCATAGTTTTCCTACATTTGCTGGAGATATCCGCACAGTGTACGTTAAAAGAAAGTTTGGAGTCGTAAATGACACCCAGGTCTCGTACTTCCGCTAGACGCTGCAAGATGTGGTCATTTGCGGTGTATTCAAAAGTGATTGGATTTTTTGCACGTGTGAATGTAATAACTGAACATTTATTCACGCTGAGATCCATGCCATTCAGTGCACACCATTCCAGCAAAGTGTTGATATCAGACTGTAACTGGTTACAGTCTGTAACATTGCCAACACGAGAGAAAATTTTCAAATCGTCCGCATATAACAATGAGTGGTTCAAGAGTTTAGGAATCAAGTCGTTAATGTATAATATAAAGAACAGTGGACCGAGGTGAGATCCCTGTGGGACTCCTGAGGGTATAGATACCCTGTCGGAGTTGTAGCTTCCGAGGGTCACAATTTGACTCCGATTCACTATGTACGATTCCAACCACCGCAAAAGGCTACCATGAATCCCCCAACAAGTATCCAACTTACAAAGCAACATTCTGTGATTGACTCGATCAAAGGCCTTCCTGAAGTCAGTATAGACACAGTCTACCTGTACATGATCGTTAAAAGCTTCAGAGATATAGCTCGTATATTCAAGTAGATTGCTGACAGTCGATTTTCCCTTCACAAATCCATGTTGTTCCGGACGTATAAACGGTTGAATATGATAATACAACTGGTCATACACCAGAGACTCAAACACTTTTGCGAAAGTAGATAATATGCTAATTGGTCTATAATTACTGCAGTCAGAAATGTCTCCAGCCTTATGAATTGGGACTATGTGAGCTAGTTTCCACCTTGCAGGAAATACACCCGATGATAGAGAGGTATTAAATATAATGTGAAGGGGTACCACCAGGGCCTTGGCACAGTCTCGAATGAAACAAGGAGGAATAGCGTCAGGGCCTGCACCCTTATTCCGATCCAAGTTTATCAACTTCCTGTAAATTTTACTCTCAGTTATCGAGACAGTGGACAGAGTTTGGTTAAAAAGAGGTAAGTCACAAGAAATACTCACCGGGCCAGCGCTCTCCTCCACGAAAACTGATGCAAAGTATTTTGAAAACATGTTACTTATTTTACCTCCGTCACTAACAGTTTCATTCTCTAGCTTCATGGTTTTCGATATTGCGCGGCTGTTTCTTTTATGCTTAATGTAAGAGAAAAATAATTTTGTAGTTGTCGCTAGAGATGATTCAATACTGGCTATGTAGTTACGGTAGCAATTTTTTATAAGTTTTTTTGATTGAGCACGTAATACGCAAAATTCGTCATAATCTCGAGGGTTTTTGAACTTTTTATATCTCTTGTGAACGGCGATTTTCTTTACGAGACAAGACTTTAAGTGATGAGTATACCATATTGGATACTTAACACATCCAATACGTTTGGTAGGTACATTCGCCGCAATAACTCTGCCCAAAACGTCGTAGAAGCGATCAGTTATGATATTAATATCGTGATCATTCAATAGTTCGAACCAATCCACGTCATTCAACTGAGCAATGCAGCCATCAGTTTTACATTTACGGAAATTAGGGATCCTCTTTACTATCTGTGGCATGACTTTAGTTCTATTAGTTGAGATTTCTATTTCAATAGCAGGGTGATGGCGGTCAGGTGTAGACAACGGCAAACAGTCAGTAACGACAATACTCTCCACATCAGACATGCAAAGATCAAGAATCCTACCATTGTCATTATGTACGTGATTGTACTGGTGCAATCCAGTAATGTCTAAAAATTGGACAAGCAGGTGGGACTTAGTGTCGGTCGCGCTTCGCGGCTGCTGACGACAAGGAAATGTATCGTCACCCCTCCAAGTAACACCCGGTATGTTAAAGTCGCCTAATATTAAAATCCTTTCGTTCAAACCAGAGTGATCAATCACGGCATCCTGACATCTCTCAAAGAACCTGCTATACTCCTCAACACAAAGGCTGGGTGGTAGGTAAACCAAGTAAATATATAATGTAGAACCTCCCTCACAGCTCAAGGATATCGCCAGATCCTCGTATGAGCTCTCACGGTCGCCATGACGGGACACAATAAAACTTCTCCTACACGCTATCAGGACACCCCCACCAGTCTGCTTTCGAGAGCCAGTTGTTTCTCGATCTCTTCGAAACACAACGTACCTGTCATCCACAAACTCACTATCGCAGAATGAACTATCGAGATTAGTTTCACATAAACATATGATGTCATAATTCTCATTTAGTATATTTAAATATAATTCATTCAGTTTGCTTCTAATGCGATTAACATTTTGATAATAAATTTTCATAAATTAGAGAGATACATTCAAAACAATACTACTACCACTTCCAAACATAGCATCCATCGTTCCCAGACTCTAGTTCATTCATTTGAACTGGACCAGGCATACATTTCTTAGCATTCAATAACTCAAAATGTTTGCGGCATTAAATTATGCTCCGAATGGGCCTTGTCTATCGTTACGTCATAGTGAACAGATAGCCTTCTGTGGTACAGCCGGCGATTCGTTTGCGGTATTTGCGATGGCCGTGCAACGGTATTTCACAAATATTTGGATTTGTAAAATGTTGTGGCAGATATTGCTTGGTATTTTGAAATTGAACTGGCAGATTTGATGGCATTTGTTGCGGATTTAGTTGGGAGTTTATTGATTTGGTTACTTTAAAATATTGTAAGGGAATGCCGGTTTTTATTTCGTGTCTGTTTTTGTTATTTGAAATTTGAACGATATTGACGTTGGGTTATGTAACTGACGGTGTCGATGCGCTTCAATTGGGATTGTCCGGCGTTTTGGACGGCTCGACTCTCAAATCTGTTGTTTTTTTATGAATTTTTTGTCACTAAAATAGAGAACAATGCCCTTTTTTAAGCTGTATATACACAATGTTGAATACCATCGTCGTATTTTCCAAGCATTAAAATAAGTAATTAACAAATAAGATCCTAATCAAAAAAAAATAACCTCCTAATCGTCATATTCCCGTTCCATGTCCGACCTCCAAAACCTTTCACAAATCACACAATAATAAGTGTTTCTATACCGATGCCCCCTGTGCTCTCGAACAATAGTATCACACATGTAATCTGAATCCCGCTAGATTAATCTTCCTACAGTCCATTGTGCCCGAATCCCGAATGTTCCTGTATCCAGAAAGGGATTATTTTAAATAGGTGTCCGTGTGTTCGATTTTGTTTCGTTAGCTGTGTAACTGGATCAGATGTCCATCAATATTTTGGTTAATGGTGATATTAGGTAAGATTTTTTTTTTAATTTATATACTTAATTCATATTTTGTATTTTGTCAAGCATGTTTTAAAAAGTTGAATTTATTAAAGAAGTCAATGAGATTGCAATTACGGTACGACTAAAATCTACACTAGCACCGCGAGAACTGAAGTTACTGCAAGCACTAGATAAATAAAATACAATTTTATCTAGTTAAAATCTTGTATCAAGATTTCTATGATTAATACATACTATTAAGATTGTCAACCTAAAATTAATATAAGAATACAAAATAACAGTAATATAAGAAAACACTTTTATTCATTACATCTTTATCATCCAGCATATTGGAAGATTTTCTGAACTCGCTACCAATCCATTATTATTTTCAACCAACACAAAGGATACTTTATTAAATGCTGACTAATTAACACCAGCAGTTACAGAGAACGTATGTAACATATTTATTACGAATGCATATTATTCTTGGTAAGCTTCGTACATTATTTGGTTTTATATTTTCTTTTCAGAACCTGATCAAACAGAAAATGTGAGAAATATTTTCATATTTTTCTTCCAATGTAATTTACGGACGTTGTGGATTGTTTTCGTAGTATACTTTATACCTATGGTTAATTAAGGAAAGTATGTGATTTAAATGTTGGAGAGCCATGCTTCAGAACGAATGGGCTGGCTCGACCGGGATGATACTCATAGAAAGTCGTCGTGGAACAACACTTGCGTTGTGTTTCGTCATGTGAGTAAGGTTACCGGAGGCCTATCCCCCTCCCCCCCAGCTCCCCAATTTTCCCAATCCCTGATTCCTACCTTGTAACACCTCTGGTGTTCCGAGTATCCATGGGCGACGTCGATTACTAACCATCAGGTGATCCGTCGGCTCATTTGCCAAGAAAGTATTAGTTGTTGCAATACACATTGCCGGGTAAGGGGTCTCGGGTTTGATTCCCAGGTCAGGCAAAGTATTACTGGGTTATAAAAAAATCTCAGTAGTAGCACGGAGTCTGGAAATGTGCCCGGTATATAGCAATAAGCCCAGCCCCATTACATGGGACTCGTAATATAAATAGTGAAAAGTGGTCGTTAGTTCTGAGTGCACCTCTGCCTACCCCTTCGGGGATAAAAGGCGTGATGTTATGTTATGTTATGTTCGATAGGCTGGAGGCTATAATTATACAAGGAAAATGATTGTTGAACTTTTCAATTTGTCACGGGCTATATATAGTCAGTATTTTAAAAAGGCTATTTTCTTGTTTCGACCAATAATAAGACTTCAGCTTGATTCTACTTATAGATAGATAGACTTATAGATACTCATAGTTTGATTACCTATATGAAACCCCAAAAAATGAGCTAAAATTTAAATACATCTCATTTTAACAAAACGAATATCATGACCCTAAAATCAATCTTGAGGAAAGCATTCAGAATAATAGTATTAATGTAATAGGAACCAAAAGTTTGGCCCTCATCCAATGTAAATAAATCATTTTGATCGATGTGATGTACTCACGTGCGAAACAGGGATGCATTGTTATATGCCCTTGTCACTCTTGGTGCTAGTTGTAAGAGAAAGGCGATTATATAAATGTCTGTTAAAAAAATAGTTTATAAGTTGGTGCTCTGATAAAGCCTAAAGCAAAAGATCTGGAGGATCTTTATTCTTTATGTTTTGGTTTTAAGCCAATACTTATCTTGCCTGTAAATAATAATCACTACATAGTATAAAATAAAGTCGCTGTCCGCTGTCTGTCTGTCCCTCTGTATGCTTAGATCTTTAAAACTAGGCAACGGATTATGATGCGGTTTTTTTTTGATAGAGTAATTCTTAAAGAAGGTTTATATGTATAAGACATGCATATTGCACCCGTGCGAAGTCGGAGCGGGTCGCTTGTATCTTACTATTACTTTTATCGTGAATCTACTAATATTGTTTTGACTATCAAGAGATTTTCAGGTAGAAGAGCTATGCCTCAACATGAATGTGCCAACTCAATAAAAAAGATAAATACTTCACGGCTTTGTAGAAAACTATGAAACATCGCTTGCATTGTGGTTTGCTATATCAATGATGATTCCGAAGAGGAATGACTTTATTGTTGTTCGGTTCATACATAAAACTCGTTAAAAATCGTTTTAAGTCCATTGAATACACGCTTCGTTCTGTAACTTAGTCCACAACCGATATACAAAAGTCATCCACTTGGAAGAAGAGTTTCCTTTATAACTCCAACCCCCAAATATTCAGCAACATTTTAAAATTATAATAATAAAAGAATTGAAGCCGGATTAATTGCGTTATTTTAATACTGAGAGATCTTTTAAAGTGCTGTCGAACGTAAGTAATATGTTATTGTGTTGTTCGAAAGAATACAGGAATTGTTTTCTAGAAAATATTTTTTAAATGGTATTGTAAAATTTTGTTTTTAAACCGATTTAGCGATGGTAGATTTTTTTGGGAAAACAACGGTTAAAAATGAAGTTTGAATTTCTGGCCTTCTACAGATCCTTATGTCGAGTATTTTTTTATGGAATAGAGGGCAAACGAGCAGACGGATCACCTGATGGTAAGATATCAGCGCCGGCCATGGACACCCGCAACACCAGAAGAGTCACAGGTGCGTTGCCGGCCTTTTAAAAATGAATACGTGGTTCTCAATTCTTAGGAGATTGATAATAATTACGATGTGTGTCCTATTATAAATAATTTAATTTCGTTTCAGACCTACACTACACGATTTTTCTGTCTAGAACATTTATCAAAATTAGGTACCTATTTTATTTAGGCCTCACATTCCTTTGAAAGAAACAAAAAAGTACTAACAAACACAAACGACATGCCTATTTTTCTTTTTTATGAAAAGGTTAAGTTATGTGTTATATCATACCTACTCCCACGCACCACCTTTTTGCTCGTTACAGCCCCATTACAACAAATTATTTCAAAAGGAGACAGGATAATTTCATGTCATATACATAACATTTACAAAACAATGTATAATAGCTTGTACCAGCAGCGCTTCAATAAAAATTCATCGACGTCTTATAAATAAATTGAATTTCTTTTATACACCTCTAAAACTAATAATACTGAAGTCGAAATATACGTTTTATTCTTACGTATGTGTGTAGGTAACAAATAATATTCTACTTTATAGTTCTGTAACCAAAACCTGTACCGTAACATATCTTTTTCATATTTATAAATATATCCAAAATGGCTGTCAGATATCCAGAAGTATAAAACCATTTTATTATGGCATTCGCATGTGTACCTAACTACATAGCTAATAATATTGTTGATAGATACGTTGTTTAATATCTTTATGTTAGTTTTGAGGTAGTTTTTTGCCTACATGGATTATGCTTCATAGAGGCTTTATGGTTATTTAAGATCTTCGGCTTATTGATTAGTCAAGGGCTAGTAACTACACTAAAATATTCCGTACACTGTCTAACCCATACCTACAAGTCTGCGCAGGTCTCAAAGAGTGTTCATGCAAGTCCTATATAAGGAAACCTTATAACCACTTATATTGTGTTCCTTACAAAGTTTACGATACATTAGTCGTGAAGGCATAGCTATCTTTACATTTATATATCATTGAAATCATGTAAAGTTTCTTTCTTTTATGTGATTTATACTTCAAAACATGTTGCTGTCATGGTGGCCCGGAGGTTTAAGACGCCTGCTTTTCATGAATGAGGGTGCCGGTTCGAAACCTACCAACGGCTAAGATTATTTAGGCACTACTGACAAACGGTGAAAGAAAACATCGTGAGGAAACCTGGACTTATAATTTCTAATTATAATTTTGAAATCGCCAACCCACAATGAGCAAGTGTGGTGATTAATGCTCAATACTTCTCCCTGGGAGAAGAGGCTTTGCTCAGCGGCGGGTATTTAATGGCTGTTGATGATACTTCAAAACAATTTAGTTCTATCAGAATATTAGTAGGTACTTCACTCATTAGAAGTCAGGAATTGCGTTGGTCATAACCAGATAAAAATACTTTGCATAATTTCCTCATTCACATTAAAACAAAGGGTTAAATCCAGTAAAAAATCGTTCATTTTGACAGTTGATATGCTCGGAAATATTTTATTTTATTGCTTTGAAAGCTAAAGGGCTTAATACAGCAATGGCTATTAACATCGAAATGGATTATCTGGGACAATTCAATTGGATACGTATGTCAAATGAAGTAAATGTCATTTTCGATTCAGATTTTATTTTGCCTATAATTTCCTTAATTTTGTACCTATAGGATGTGACAATTAAATTTTGTTCGAACCGAATTGAATGGTAAATAAGTAATAATACTTAATATTTGTTATGACCGTTCCAATACATACTGTAGTTTTTAATGGATCTTATTAACTACCTTATTAATAGAACCCTTCATACTACATAACTCTATCATTAACAACAACTAATGATAGTCCATTACTAGATTTATATAGATCTTGTCTACATAAGAGAGGTTTGTCTAAAAGTTGACTGGATCAGAGAACAAAGTTAAAAAAGTTTAGTATTGCTACCCGGTATATAAATTATACTCTATAGTCGACTATTATAATACGACTGTTTTTCATAATTTCTAAAAGCAAACCTAATTCTTACTAAGCATTCTTCTTAATAGAAAAACCAAATAACTACAAACATAATGTTGTGATGGCCCGGAGGTTTAAAAACCCGCTTCTCATGCATGAGAGTTTGAGTTCGAAAATATACCTACCAACGACAATGCATCAATGTATCAATTTGGAAACATTGGCTTATAATTTCTAATTATAAATTTGACATCGCCAAGCGTGGTGATTAATGCTCAAGCCTTCTCGATGTGAGAAGAGGGCTTTGGTCAGCAGTGGGCACTTAATAATAAAATTAGGAACCCTACTTTACAAATATCTGTTTCTATTTCACATCGAGTCACATCTATTACAATTTCTTACTCTTTGACCCAAATGTGCGTGAGTTAGTGGCATAAAGAACGAAGCGCGAACATTCAGGCTGCATTACTAGGTAATAATTCACCGCCGGTATTTACTGGTTAGATGCGTGAAATGATAAATGTGGTGCCGTTGTTATACTATTGAGCAGTATGTCTCTAAAGAGTTGGGTTTGTGACGTTATAGTTGTTTTGTATTTTTTATGGGATAAGCCGGTAAACACCTAAATCACCGCTAGCTTACCATCAGCTATCGGCGTCGCCCATGGACACCCGGAACACCAGAGGCGTTACCGGCCTTTTGGGGAATAGGAATTTGAGAATTGATGGGGATTCAGGGATTCAAGGAAATTGGCACAGAACGCAAGCGTTGTTTTACGTCGGATTTCTGTGGCCCTGTGGTATCACTCCGGTCAAGCCGGCCCATTCGTGCCGAAGCATGGCTCTCCCACATTTAAGTAGTTACAATAGTCTGTTTTAAATAATAATATAAATCATGTTGTACCCTAAGATGTACATATAGGATAGTTTAAAAAAAACTGTAAGGCCTATCGAGGCAGATTGACATTATTTCTTAATTGCCAACGAGCGCATAAAGCATGTTTTCAGACTCCATGGCTTTTCAAATATTTATTAAGTACAGTCAGTCAGTTAGTTTCAAGGAAAATCAGGCTAAGCAGACTTTTACAATGCGACTAAAATCTAAAATACCTGAATGATACATAAAATAACTTGAAAATCCACGTATTGCGTTCACAAGATTGACTCCAATAATAATTCATTGTAGCCGATTCATCCGAGCCTATTCCTTGAATAAATCCCTAGACAACTTTAGTATGGAAAATAATAGTCAATATCTTAGTTTTATTTCCCATGTATTCCAAAGCAGTTATTATAAGTTTTATAGCATTTATTTTATACTCGTGCACAGAAGAACACTGAACGTCTTTGCGCGACTTATGTCGATGTAACTTATTGTTCTTTAATATGAATTCGAAAACTTTGAACTTGGAAAATATTGGTAATTTGTTATGTAGTTAATTGGCCAATGTAAGCGTAGAATTCTACTATCAAAGCGTTAAATTGCGTATTTTGTTTCACTCGTATGTTACTTATGCTTATTCAGCTTATGTTTTTATGTAGCTATATCCCAGTACGTAATTAAATAATAATTATGAAAAAAATAAAACTTGTATTTTGTGTTAGACTTCTTTTAATATTATAGCCGTAAGTAAAAAAAATTGATGCTCAGTGTACATTTTGAGTACAGAATTTTATGGTTAATACAAACCGTATTATTTCTTTAAAGTAGTTGCAACATGAAAACAAATCCTTAACTTACAAAGAAATCGGACATCTTGAAAATATTGTCTTAAGTTCAAAGTTGACAGAGCGTACCAATACACCAGTTTGTTAGTTTCCTTTGAGGATTCGGTTTACGACTGCGCCGTATAGAGAACCATCGTAAACTTAAAGAAACTACGTCGAAACGTTTGGCGTATCGCGAAAATATCCTATTGCTACATTCGAGGTTACTTTGTTTCTGTCTATATTGTTGCGGCTTTTTGTAATAGACTTATGAATATTTTGTTCAGATTCAGTGGCTTGGAACTTGTTGATTTTCTGTCTGAAGACAATAGGGAAAACCATAGAGGTATAGTTATGTCATTGTGTCGGAATATTCTACATGTTTGAATAATAAGAGGGATTATCGTGACAACACTGTTTTTCTTGAAAATATTTTGTGTGTTACAAAAACTAGATTTTGTGTTAGCTTTAGCTTTGCTGGCAAAATAGAATACAATAGGTTTCTAGGAAATGTATTGAATATATTATGTTCAAAGATATCTTACACGCATCGTCATTTTTTTTCACTTTTGGGCCCATTATTACGGAGATAGTTAATTTTCAGACTTATGAATATAATCTGAAGCTAGAATCCAAGACTGACAGGAATCTGATGGCATACGTCATCTCTCCCCGTAATGACGTAGCTGCTGCATTTTTTCTCCAGATAACATCGAACTTTGAAAATTTTCTTTTAAAATTGAACCTGTTAAGTACCTGCGTAAAGAATTTTTTTAAGGGGGGAAATCATCGAATGACTGCTCTCGCCTGGGTGAGGCGGGAGGGAGGGTCAGACTCTTACTGACTAAAAACCACCCCGTTCCTTCTCCTGCACGTCGAGCCGGAGCCCCGGTAACCCGTTCGGTTCTCCGCGACTCCGTGCGTAAAAAGGCATAGCATCGAAATTTCTTCCATGAATGGGATTTAACAATTCCAGTCACGATTTCATCATATCATTGCTACTATAATATACATAATTTTATGCCTATGACATTTATCCAATATAATACAGTTGCACATCTCTGCATCACCCTATGGTTGACTGTCATCCGGCCTTACCTGAGTCCGCCATCTTATGTTATATACCTCTACAGTTAAAATTATAACGCATTACAGCCGTAACGTGGGTGCTGCATTTTTTTAAAGACTTTAAGGTCATTGAGCATACGGTTTACATTGTAGTAAGCCATCAGTATCCCAAGGACATGTGTACAAAGTCAAAGTCAAAGTCAAAATCATTTATTTCAATTAGACCAGGATGGCACTTTTGAACATCAAACAACAAAAATTTATAAGTGAAGCTAGTTGCTCATTCCAAGGCGTAGATTCCTATGGAGAAGAACGAGCAAGAAACTCCATAGGTTACTCTTTTTCAATCAGGTTTACAATACAATTCTCTAGTTACATAGTTTTATTGGTTCGATTGTGTGAGAACAATGCAACACCTAAATCCAGTGAGAAAGACTGAAAAAGAAAATAACCTTGAGGATAATAAAATAAAATGATACAGTCTGGAGCTGACCAGTTCCAATCGACGGTGCCCGTTCACGAACATTTGGGGAACCCTAGCACCGCCCAACTCAACCATTTTGTAGGGAATCGAGCGATCCAATGCACTTGCCACCGCCAACGAGATCTTTGAGTGAGCATGACAACTCCAAGCTGACATAAATGCAATCTACTAGTCTAATTTGATTTAATTAATTACAGGGCTCTCACATTTACAATAAATTGTGCAACGTTTTAAACTATACAAATATTTAAGCAACATAACTGCAACTGTAGATACAGTACTGCAACTGCAGCAACTGTACAGACAATGTACAGGTTTAATTTTGTTTTATATACATAATTATTGTCGCGGCGCGCGTCAGCACTTTTGTACGACTATTTAAACTGTATCATTAGCATTTTATATCACTGCACTTTATCATTTTGTATCAATAAGTATCAATATACTCTCGTCACCGAAGTTTGTGTTATTTTATCATTTCTACGCGATCTTCGTGTCCATATCAACGAGAAGCAGTCAACCTATCAACTATCATCCAAATGTAGGCGCTTACAATCCCTACAACATGGATACCCACAACAACAGACCGTAAAACCATACCAGTTACAAATACGTTAACCAGATATCATGAAACAAATCGTATTTGTCACTCACGTAAATTATCATTGCCCTATACGTCGTGATATACAGTATCATACCTATTACGTCAATTATATACATCTACACGTGTCTCATAACAGTCGATGGCACACGTCATCTCCCCTCGTGACGTAGATACTGCATTCTCTTGTTCATGACTTAATTATCTACGTCGAAATAAGCCGATCACTCAACGCGCATCTTCACGCTAAGTAAACAGGGGGATTGTAGATGTAGATGTAATATGCTGGATGGGGTATTGAAATGTGATAGGTTAGCAAGTTTTTTTATCATCTCTTTCGGTTTCATCATCGGTCCAACTAACTCTTGAAATGATTAAGTACTTAAAATAAAAAAATATTTATTATACCTACGGCTTATTCATGTAAACTGACTAAAGCACACAAACAGTTTGAACTCAAAGCTGGGCTAAAAATTTTGTTCACAATATTTATTTTACATAAAGTCTACAATATGTATGTGAATGTTGTGATAATGTACTTTTTATGATACATGAGCATTACCTTATTGGGGCGATTCCAATAAAAATTAAAAGCAATTGCAGTCATCAATCAGTCCCTTAAAAATTGACTTTACGCATCGTTTTCTTGTTAGTTAAATTTCAATTTAACAATATTTAAAAAAAACAAACGTCAATTTTTCAATATTTTTTATGCTCGTATTTTTTTTTATAACACTTTGTCTCACACTAGGATTATCTCCTGTGTCGTGGGTGCGTTTACAAACATACAAGTTCACATACATAAGACACCCAGACCCGAAACAACAATTTGTGGATCACACAAAGTCTTGTTCCGTACGGGAATCGAACCCGCGACACGTTCCACGGCAGCCGGTTGCCCAGCCACCGCACCAACCGTGCAGTCGTGCTTTTGATAATACATCATTTTTTGTCGACTGCCAATAGTAGTTGACAAAGACTAGAGATAAATAAATCAAAAAAGACAAAAAGCGAAAATTAAAAGATACGAGTCATTTACAAATCAGATTACGGGCAATAACCCTCTCAAAAGTAGACATCAACAAATATAAAGGGACTGACTAAATAATAAATATGTAAATTTCATTTCATTTGCCACTTCCAGTCCCTAGCTATCTTCAAAAAGGTACATGAAGGCAGTTGTTTAATTTAGCCATTGATTGCTCATTGTTCGAGGGCCCGTGATCCGATGCACCCATTACCCCGGGACGCCGGGGCTCGGGGCCCTGATCCCAGGGTGCAATGTACCCAGTGTTGTTCTCTATTTGATTTAAGGGTGCATAAGTTTAGTGATGTGACGCGTTTAATTATGTTTGAAGATATCATTCTCTTTTGGATAAAAGGGGTCCTGTCATCTTTTGAAGACGCTGGTTGATATTATATCGTAATTACACGCCGAATGACTGATCGTTGAATAATTTTATTTATTTAGATTGTTAGGAAATTTGAATATTTTTGTAAATGAGATTACAATACAAATTTCTTTATAATGCCTGTAGACACAATATTCAACTAAAAACTACAAAAAAACTTAGTAAACTATTCACTTTATAGACCTAATATCCGCAGAACGTTATTTGACGAATGCAGGCAACCTAAAAATGACGATAGGCGAAATAATAGATAGATATAAATAGATAATGATGTTTTTTAATTCAAAAATAGATTAGATGACTCTGCTTTTGAATTAGCATCGACAATAAAATTAAAATACGGCTACTAATCTCCCATTTAAAATTAACACAAAAATGATGTAAAAACTACTCTAGAATGTCAACACCGCGGTGTTTAGAGCGCCTACTCCCATTTCACAAGGCTTTTTATTGTCCCAACGTGATGTTCCTACTTACAACACATCTCGGCTTAGAATTCTTCAACGCTACACCGCGTATTATATGAGTAACTATGATATATTTTTCACGGTAGTTTTTTCTCAGAAATACGTATGGTACGGAAAACTTCGAGGTGTTTTCGTAGAAAATATTTTAGTCTAGTAGTATAGTTTTTGTAAGAAACCGCTGGTATACAGTATATGAAATGAAAAGTTATAATTATATATAGTTACTATGTTTTAACAGTGGCGTCTCTTTGTTATCCGTACCTAATAAGTAGGTAGGTAGGCTAAGTGCTATTAAAGACCAGATAGCTTATATCTTAGTCTAATTTCATGCTTTTTCGTTCGGTTGGTTCTACATCTACATCAAAGAGAAACAAACACAACTTCACAAACCTTTTCATTTATTTACTAGTGGGAAAATAATAAACAGACTAATATGAAATAACTAGTTTCTGCCCGCTGTTTCATCCGTGTTCCCATGAAATAATAGCCTATATGTTTTTCCAGACTATAATCTATCCTTGTTCCAAATTTCATCTCGATCCCATCAGCCGTTTTGACGTGTTTGAGTAATAAACATACACACAAACAGACTGACTCACAATGTAAGTCTGATCAGCTTTTATCTATCCCAAAAATCATATATCTGAAACTAGCCGTTTGGGGTCGAAACACTTGGGCCATGGGGTCCCAGTGCACACTCTGTGTTTAAAGATATCGCCCGTAGGCTAATCGACTCTACGCGTGACCAGAGGGCTGGCTTTTTCTTCGGACAGAAAATAAGCATTGCCATTCAACGTGGCAATGCTGCCAGTCTTCTGGGAACGTTCCCCTGTGATAGTGATGCGGACGAATACTTTGACGCCTAAATTAAGGGTATAATTTTTGTTGTATTCTTTTTTACTTTCGTTTTATTTAATAGTTTTAGTTGTAGTTAATTTTAAGTTGCAAATATTTATGTAGTTATTAAAATTATCTGAAACTCAACTCTAAATTACGTTTCTGAATATAGGAAAAAACAGTCAAACAAATAAAGTCAAAGTCAAAATCATTTATTCAATATGGTCTCATAAAGGAACTTTTGAACGTTAACAATTTTTTTAAAGTGAAGCTGTTTGCTCATTCCAAGGTGTAAAATGATAGTTTCAATTTCGTCTTCTTCATCTTGGATCGTAGATCCATTCCACTCAATCCATTTACAAACAAATCTTCTCTATACAAGTACACATTATATAGATAGGTTAACATCAAGTAGAGAATCAGTGTTTCAAGCCTTACATTATTCCACCTTAGTATTATCATACAGATTTACCTATTTACTATCCTCACACAGATAGGGAATAACGTTAACATAGAATTTCAGAATAGAGATAGTCTAGTGAACCCGTTATTTGAATTGATGGAATGAATTTATGTTCAACAAAAAAGTGTGTACTAGTGATTGTTTATTGTTTATTTAACGAACCAATTTCTAACAGTATTGTTTGAAATATAAATTTTTCAGTGTAAAATTATATTATGGGTGATGTTATGAGTCCCATGCAATGGGGGGTAAGCCTATTGCCATATACCAGGCACAATTCCATACTCCTGGGATTTTTTTAAAACCCAGTAATACTTTTCCCGACCAACTTGTGACCACTCGGCCAACGAGGCAGTCAAGTAAAAATTAATATTATTAACAGTACAACATGATAAGTATAAAAATCTTTTCAATACATATTTTATCATGAATTATATCAAGAGCACACAAGTTGTATTAAACATACAATAATACTAAAATGTTTGAGTTAATTTCAGTGGTGATTTTGGAAAAGCGAAATATTTTTGCTACTTGTCATTTACTTTCCTATCGGCTTATTCTTTGCAATCCTTCTTGCGACCTCAATCAACGAAGAAAAAAGTACACGATAGAAACAGTTCTCAACACGTTTTAAAATAAAAATAAAACATCTTTTAATTTATATTCCAGCGAATAATTAAGTCTATGTAAACATTTATTAAGAGTGAAAAATAAAACTGGGCTGCACTTTCCTGAATCCCAAAAATAATTCTGCGAAATATCTTTCTGTTATTAACATTTTTGGGAATAGCGTTAAAAATTCGTATTAAAATTCTTTGTTTAATGTGTTTATAACATACCTAAGTAAAGAACCGGTATTATACCGAAACTCCCTATAGCCCCCAATTCCCTATGGTTGAAGAGTAGTTGCTCAAGCTATGAGATTATAGCGTTAGCCTTAGCGATTTCTAAATTTTATAAATCATAGTAAACATGTTAGTTTTCTTAGAATGCCAGAATACTGAAACGTTACTCAATTTTAAGACGTGCCCAAATATCGTGCCATCTCTGTCATTTTACAAAGAATTTGTAGAGATAGAACTATACTTAAGCACGACTTAAAATTGAGTAGCGTTTCAGTATTCCGACATTAGAGAAGGATTTATCCAGAAAAACTATTCAGGCATAATAAACTTTAAATCAAGATTGTGACTGCATACGGGGCTTAGCAATATAAGGCGACCCTGAAAAGTTTTTAATGGCCTCCAAAACTAGGACGAAGAACTTTGTGTTACTGGATGTAATCCTTACCTACGTACAGTTAGTAGTCCGCCTATATGTTGAACAATAAATAAACCCTAAGATATACTAGGATCTATGCTAAGTATTCCGCGTTTAGTCAATATTAAGGGTTATTCTAATTAAAATATTCATTTCAATTGCAATTTTAAAATTCGATCAAAATAAAATAGCGCCCGTACCATACAAGGCATGTGATTGAAATCAATCAGATAATCTATATACATTGTTAGAAAATACGTAATTTTCCAATTTTCTAAAGTACATACCTAATAGTTGGCATTAAAAAAGAAAACAACAGAGAAAAAGAAAAGTGATAAAAATTACAGAGCGATTTTAAAACCTCTATCTCTTACACCTTACTCTACATGGTAATAAGGGTGCAACACAATAGCACGGGGTGGCATAATTTCACGGGCCGCTGACACCGTCGCACGCTCAATAATATGTACAATGTTTACACAGCGGCTTTGCTCGGCTAACATAGTTATTATTAGATGATGGTCTACCCAATTTTAGGTATAATAGTGAATAGATAGTCTGTCTTTTCATAGGTTTTGTAATAGTCTTCACAATTTTGAAAGATTAGGCCAATCGAGACATGTATCACTATATTGTATAAAAATGACGATCACATTTTTAACCTACTTATTTTCTAATACCAATTTACTAACAGAACTCGAAATATAGATCTCACATCATTAGAAAATCCTAAACCTAGTTTATAAGATTACAATCTAAAGCATCTTAAAGCTATAATTTGATAATACATCATTCATCACTCTAAAAATATTACACCCTCGGAAAAGTAATCCAGATGATCCCTGTAAACGTGTTTTTGATACCCATTTTAGCCCCAATGAAGAAAGAGTACGTGACGACACAAAATATTATAGCCTTTATCATTTAGGGGATGAACACCCTTAAGGAATAAAAATCAAATTAATGTTATGGAGAAATCACCCCTTATCTCACTTGAACACGTTAAGACGTTATTACAGACGGTCATCATCCTAATGCTGCTCCAATTTATGTAGGAAATGATGGATAGCTTGTATTTTTATACATCACTATTACTCATGGTGGATATCAATTTTTTGGGCTCTGCATCTCAAAAGGAAAAAATTGTTAGTCATTTTGCTGTCCATCTGTTTGGTATGATAGTTTTTCTCAGATGTAGTGAAAGTATCATGATTTCTAGTAATCATATTTGCTATATTATCTGTGCATTTACTGTACTGAAGCATGAAGCAAGGTACTGCAGCAAGGCACTGAAGAATATTGTTAATACAATCACATATAATATAGAACGAAAAATGCAGCTTGCTATAGAACTTTGCTATGATATCATCTAACAATTCTTTACATGAGACCATTCTCGATATGCAACAACAAAAATCAATACAATTAAATAGCCAACATTAAAGCTGCAGAGATTCTTCGATCTGATTCTTGAAAAATAGGGTCAGTTAATACGAAAAATGTAGTCAATACAAAGAGTTTTGTAAAGGGGAGATAAAAGATTGTCCGTCAAAGTTATCAAACGAAGGGGACAGGGGGCAATCCAACAATACCAGTGACGTGCGTTTATTGTCAAGTGATTGATGTAATTACATTTATAATCCATTTTATTATGTCATTGTGTCTGATTTTTGTAGATCGGTAACCAAATGTCTCATTTCTTACCTGAAATACAATGTTATTTCGCTGGGTAAGTTAAGTATCTATACCTAGAGTGTCCTACAAAATTGTTATTGTAGTTATTATTTTATTTTTACATTAGCTTCTGCCAGTGACTTTGCCCGCGTTGCGGGAAAATAGTAGCCTATATGTTGTTCCGGACCAGATTCTACCCCTGTTCCAAATTTTATCTCGATGCTTTCAGCCGTTTTGATGTGAAAGAGTAACAAACAAACATACAAATTTAAAATATTATTAGGTATGAATAAGATTTTTCTGCTATTATAGATAAATGCATGTACCTATAGAAAAATTTTAATAATAACGAACATCTGATTGATCAGCGCCAGCGTGTCGGCACCGTCCGCTTTATTGGGGATTGTAGTCCTTGGTGTGTTACATATTGAAATTAGGTATTACTGCTAACAATACAACATGTGATAAATGATAGTAATAAATTTAACAATTATCAATTTGCTACTACTTCTTATAAAACTAGGTTTTCGCCATAAAATTTACTTTCATTTTACTTTCATTCATAAAATTGATTTTCAGAGTCAAAGTCAAAGCGTTCATTTCAATAAATACAAAATAAGTAATAGTCTGCCAGTCAGTCCGTCAGTGAAGCTAGGTGCTCATTCCAAAATGTAGATTCGAATGGAGAAGAACGGGCAATAAACTCCATAATGAAGCGAAAGAGTGTGTATGTAAGAATTGTAGCAATTGGTGTGCCATAGTCCCTGCCTGCTCCCTTGGGAAACAGGCGTGAGGTTATGTGCGTAAGTTTATTTAGCCTGACCTGTTTATTTGGGTCAAATTTAATCGGAATTTCTTCCTCCTCCTGACCACAGATCAATCTGATCTGATTTTTGGTACACACTGGTTTGGTTGCTAAGTGTGAGAGAACCATGCTTCGGCACGAATGGGCCGGCACGACCGGCGTGATACCACGACCTCACAGAAAACCGACGTGAAGCAACGCTTGCGTTGTGTTTCGTCGTGTGAGTGAGGTTACCGGAGGCCCAATTACCCTCCCCTTCCGCAATCTCCCCAATACCTGAATCCCCCACGATCCTCAAACTCCTAATTCCCAAAAGGCCGGTAATGCACTTGTAACGCCTCTGGTGTTCCCGGTGTCCATGGGCGACGCCGATTGCTTACCATCAGGTGATCCGTCTGTTCGTTTACCGGCTTATGCCATAAAAAAAATAAAAAAACACACTCTTATTCTTGATGACAATACACATTAAAACCGTTTAATATATAAATATTTTTATGTATTACTTGTGTATAATAAACGAACGGAACCAATTTTTGTGTGCCAGATTGTCCTTGGTAAGTTTTTAGTTTACTGTATTTGAAAGTAGAATTGAGTAGGTAAGCCATGCACCGAAATGTATTGTCACAGTACTGTCAAAGGCGATTCTCGGAATTTTATAACAAGCAGCTTTATTGTAACAAAAAAGGGTACATTTTGAAATTCACTAATAATTAAAAAAATGAGTTGTTTCTTAGGGAATTTAAAAGTTTAAAATAAAATGTATATAAAATATATTTATTTTTTTATGGCATAAACCGGTAAACGGGCAGACGGATCATCTGTTCGTAAGCAATTGGCATCGCCCATGGAGACCTGGAACACCAGAGGCGTTACAAGTGCGTTACCGGCATTTTGAGGATTAGGAGTTTGAGGATCGTTGGGGATTCAGGGATCGGGGAGATAGGGGAAGGGGAGGGAATTGGGCCTCCGGAAACCTCACTCACACGACGAAACCCAACGCAAGCGTTGCTTCACGTTGGTTTTCTGTGAGGCCGTGGTATCACTCCGCTCGACCCGGCCCAATAGTGCCGAAGCATGGCTCTCCCACACTTAAACCTTTTGCGTGACTCTTACAATAACTCTTCTTGATAAATTAATATTAAGCCAGTCACAGATTTCTTTGCAAAACAATTCCGTAATGATCTCTTAATAAGTTTTACATAATCCCACATAATAATTCCTTATCCCCAAAAGGCAGGTAACGCCTCAGGTGTTTTGGATGTCCATGTGTGTCACCGATTGCTTATTATCAGATAATCCTTCCATTCATATCCATATACCGTTTTATATCCCATAAAAAAGTTATACTGAACTCCTCTGCTCAAAAATACACGAGACTCATAGGATATGTGTTAACAACAGTAGAGAATACACACGAGTACCACCCCTGCTTTACCCACGCATGGTTTAAAACCTCTTTTGTCAAAGCTAACAATTTTTATCCATAAACATACTACTGACTTATTATTAATTTTATATCTTTGAGTGAAAAAGATCACAACAAACCTCTTCAATATATAAAAAAATCACAGCCTTAAAATCAAGTGAAAAACCTTGCAATAATATATTACAAACAAAGCCTAACGAGCTCAGCTAGTATAAGTAACGATCCTCCAAAATACGAGAAACAAAACAGCTATATCTGGTTGTTTGTTACTGTTAACAAAATTACTTTTGTCGTTTATCCAACAACGAAATTAACTTAAGCGCTCAAAGACTGAGTTAATTTAGTCATTGGAATAATTATTATAAAAGTTTGTTCGGACTTCGAAGTCGGGTGAAGTATGGACGTAATAAATACTTCGTGCCTTCGAACTAAATTTTTGTAAGTGTATTTTGTTTGTGTTTAAGTAATTTTCACACTATTGTGTATTTGATTAATACTGCTTTGGCTTAATAGTTCCTATGTATGATTTTTGTAGTAGCTCAAAACTTTCTAGTTCTAGAATGTTTATTTAATCCCAAATTTTCTACTGAAAATTCATCTTTTATAGATCATCTTTCGAGTTTGAGTAGCAATGTTCCCTGATCAAAAGTGCACTCATAGTGGATAACAACAATGTGATATACTTTTCACTCTTTCTACAAAAAAAAACCTATGAAACAGAAAAGTCCTTAAACTTCTAATAGTCAACAAAACAACACATCATCAATCAATGTATGAAATTTCTCATTATAATATGCATTTAATATGGCGAGTGCAAGAACTCGTCAGCGGCGTTCGGGACACGAATGACAAATGACAACGATCGTTTATCTTCCTATCTGTCAGCTGAGCCAATCAACGCACGTGTAGAACTCGCTTTAATTTCAAACAAACCCTAAAACAAGCAAAACTCAACCATAACTTGTAACAAATAGAGCTTAAACAAACTGCAGTATAAATTTTTGTCAATTCATTCTATCTACCACAATAATGTGAGCTGTAATAGTATTCTATGTTCAAACGTTTAGTGAAGGACTGAGGGGTCATTATAAGATGGTTGTAACGTGGAAAGTCGGTTGTCATGGTAACGGATTGACGGTCAAGCAATCGCTAATCGCCAGCAATCAATCAAGCATTTGGAATGGGACAGTGCACGTAGTTGTAAGAATAGCTTTGAAATATTTGAAATGTATTGAATGGGATATTAAGGATGAGTAAAGTTGTGTATGTGAAATAGTGTAGGATCAATCATACGATTGAAAAAAAAATGTGGTGTGTCATTTTGTTTGCGTAAAAAATATGTAATCGGCCTAGTATCAAGTTTAATTCACACTAAATAGTAAAAATTTGCATCAGATATTTCGGTTCAAACTTTTTTGACAGTGTTCGCTGTGTCCGACACATGAGAAAGTACATAAAATTTGTAGTTATAGGATTTTCTCTGTTTTGTGGAACTAGATGAATTTAGGTGTTGTTTGAGGAAACCTACTAGTGTATGGGGTAAAAGAATATCAAACTGAAGGCTTACTTTGTCAAGTCAGGCTTAAAACATGTCCAGAAAAAAAATACGTGTCATTGTTTTACTTTAATTATGAAGCTGAAGAGATTTTTTTTATGTACACTAGTCTCTTATATTACAATTCAAATGGAATAATTCTTTTTGTGTTTGATAGCACCTACATTTATTAAGAAAGGCTATTAGGCTATAAACCATTACGCTACAATTAAATAGAGCTGTGCAGAGCGGGTAAAAACGCATGGGAGTATATATTTTATACAAAAAAAAAATACCAAAAAAATGGTTTTTATTATAATACAATTTAATAACCAGAGCAACACGAAACTAGCATCATAAATCAAAGTTTTTAGCCTAAATTATACCGTCTAATTACCATCGGATGACGTTTCAGTCTTGAATAGGATGTCCTACATTAAAGCTATTGTTTCAGGCGTCAGTCAGCTGTATGAGATAACCTGTTTAGACTAAGATTACATAGCTATCTTAGACGTACAATGGATCTAGCCTGGATGTGACTGTCATGATTTATAACTAGGTCTGTTTGCTAAAGTAACATAACATTATCTTGTTGGTATATTACTATTTATAATATATTTTGTTGCGTCTTCCTTACCGATTTCGGTAACGGTGACCCTCAATGGCTATCTCCCGTCGTGTGCCCTGATGTGACTGGCCAGACCAAATTTAGTTTTGAAAATCTGATCACAACTAGAGCAGTAAAGCTGGCCGGCAGACGTATGTGTAAGTATAAGAAGGTTTAGGTTTGTCTTTACGTATTTGGCGCTATATGTCGAATGTATCTAGTCACTGCTTTTCGAACGGTTGTACATTTTCATTGATAGTAGTGCACCAAGACTGTCTGTGAACAGCGAGTTTCTCCCATTCCCTCAGACTAATATTACATGCAAATTTTGTTGTAATATCATACCGTCATACCAACAGCCATTAAGTAGCTTCTGCTAACCAAAGGCCTCTTCTCGCAAGAAGGTTTGAGAATTAATCACCACGCTTGCTCAATGCGGTTCGGCGATTTTAAATTTATAATTAGAAAGTATAAGTCCAGGTTTCCTCACGATGTTTTTCTTCACTGTTTGTTAGTGGTGTCTAAATAATCTTAGGTAGAAATTACATTCAACTCGGAAACAGTCACACTGGTACTTGCCGTTGGTAGGTTTTGAACCGTGTGGGTTCTCATGCATGAGAAGTGAGCGTTGTAATGTACCAAGTAAACAATTTAAGCAGCAATGTATTAGTTTCTAGTTGAGCAAGCAAACTCCTGAGGTCGATCGAGTAGTATTCCAGGCTTGGTGGCATTCTATTTTTTGATTCTATTTATTATATTCTCGTATTACCCAAACATTCTCTCTATCTCAGCAGCCACGAACATGTCTTTAGTCATTCTGTTATGCCATTAGTTCTCCAAACTTCATGTTGAACTGCTGCTCGTAATTGAGAATATAAAAAAAAACAAAAAAAAAATACTAATTACCATGTTTCAGCTTAAACATCTACCTAAAGAACTTTTCTCAATAAATATGTAGTTGTTTGCGCCTATTCAACCTGCATGGTGCACGAACTGACACTAGTCATATTAATACTGGCCGGTTACAATTTTTTTCAAGATGGTCTCTACATTTTTTATTTAATTTAATTATTTTTTATCAATGCGAAAGCTATGTTAAGTTTGATCAGGAATTCGACTAGTTTCAAGCCATGCTGAAGGCTTAAATTCAGTAGCCAGTAGCAGCGCGACAGTAACCGCGTCGCCAGTAGCAGCGCGACAGTCACCGCGTCGCAAGTCGTGAAATGCTGCCGAAACCATAATAATTTATTTAGTATGTCTCACGAAAGTTATAATACTATAGTATTTAAAAACCATCCACCGTGTTTAAATACCATTTTTAATAAAACCGTATGTCTTCGCAGAAAGTAGTTGTTTATACAACTACTTTGATATAGCTTATTTTGTAAGAATCTAATAAAAATAAGAAATCTAATAATCGAAGTGCTTCCATTGAGCAATGATTTACAATCAACACAGACAGTTCTATTTGCAGAAGTCACATACAGACTATCGATCAATTGTAAAACTGGACACAGACCTGGATAGGTCACTGACCTCTGTTTGGATTGAAATTACTTTCGAAGGGCTTTTACCGATGATAGAATTATTTTTTAATGCATTTTGAGAATTTGTAAAAACGCGTTTGACATAACATAACTTCATCGCGCCTTATATTCCCAAAGAGGCAGGCAGAGGTGCACACAGAAGTAACACCCACCTTCACTATTTATGTTATGAGTCCCCTAAAATAGACTCACTATTGCCATATACCGGGCGCAATTCCAGACTCCGTCCTCCAGATTTTTTTAAAAACCCAATAATACTTTGCCCTACTCGAGAATCGAACCCGAGACCCCTTGGCCGGCAGTCGCATTTGCGACCACTAGGCCAACGAGGCAGTCGAGCGCGTTTGAAATTTTGAGAAATGGCAAGCATGACTCGTAATAGCGAGAACTTGGCTCCGATGGCGTCAACAATTGGATTGGGCAGAATATTGTTGGTATCCATAATAATTATGTGATGTCGTATGGTAGAACTAAAGAAGTATGATTTTAATTGACAATCTTATGCAACTAATAGCCACGCTTGTAATCATTACCCCGTGGTATCCTGGAAGGCAGGTCTCCGCGACACATAATGTGTTTGTATTGTAACATTCGTGAGACATCCTTATCCTTACTAATACTAATATTATAAATCGGGAAGTGAGTTTGTTTGTTTGTTCCGCTTTCACGCCGTAACTACTAAACCGATTGCTTTGATTTTTTGCAGACGTAAAGTTCGGAGTCCGGATTAAATAATAGGGTACTTTTCATCCCGGAAAAATTCCCGAGAGAAAACAAAAGTATTGGTATAGAGGCGCTGTGTGTATTGGTATATGTCACATTGGCTACTTTTTATCCCTTTGTGACGCGAGTGAAGCCGCGGGTAAAAGCTAGTACTAAATAAGTTATTATGTTTTTGGCTTACTCACGTAGTAATTTGACGAGAAACTCGGCTAGTTTCAAGCCATGCTAGAGGCTCATATTCATGAGCAGCATTTCCCCGCGACGCGGCGACGATCACGCTACCCTTACTACGTGAGTAAGCCGAAAACATAATAATTTACACAATGTGTTGTCTACGGTATCTCACATACGTATGTAAGAGGTTAAATCAATAAAGCAGGATGAGTTTTTGTTCCACGTTTTTTCTAAATATGTTTTTAGCGTAATGAAATTAAATAAACGAATAAAATTCCAACTTAAAATGGTATTTGGTAAAATACTTTTAATAATATAAAAAAATACTTATCAAAATTTAGTCCTTTCAACACAGAATAGTCTAGTAAAATCCAAATTTCGTAATAATATTTTCTTTTCTTATTATACCTCTAAAGAAGCGTAATAAATTCAGTGTCAAAAAATGAAACTTAATGTAATAAAGGAATGGACATAAATTAACCCAATAGCTTTTCATTCCTTCGCTCAAAAGAAACAAGATTAAAAAAAAAAGAAAAAAAAACGACAATATTTTTTAACACAGCACTATAACAACAATTATTATGAAATTATGAATTAAAGAATTCTTGATAACAAAAAGAAGATGGTGCCCATTAAGTGCTTATTATATTTTTTATTCAACCTTAAAAAAATAATTTGAGAGTAGCGTCCTTCGCGTTTTTAAGTAATCAAGAGAAGCGACAGCGATTAAATATTTTTTTCTTGAGATGTTTTTGTTTTCGAAGATTAGTTGTTATTGTTAGATTTTTTATTATTTTTTCCAGCTCTTTTTAATTCCCTTTAATAGAGGTAGATAGACAACTGCCAAACCACAGTTATGAGTACTAGACTTAAAAACTGATTGTATTTTTTTATTCTTCATTCTTTGTCAATATGATCTAACATTCAAGGAGGACAATGTACATACCATACAACCAATGAGGTACTGAGCGACTCATTAAAAAATCAATAATTATCTTTATTCTTTATACATAACATCACCATGCCTTTTATCCCCGAAGGGGTAGGCAGAGGTGCATATTATGCCACTGTACAATATAACACCCACTTTTCACTATTTGTGCTATGAGTCCCATGTAATAGGTGGTAAGCATATTGCCATATACCGGGCACAATTCCAAACTCTGTGCTACTACTGAGATTTTTTTTAAAACCCAGTAATAATTTGTCCGACCCGGGAATCGAACCCGAGACCCTTTGCCCGGCAGTCGCACTTGCGACCACTCGGCCAACGAGGCAGTTTATCTTTATCTTTATTTAAAGAACGTTGCGGCACACTAGGATTTTCTCCTGTGTCGTGGGTGTGTTTACAAACATAGAAGTTTAAATACACATGACACTCAAACCCGGAACAACAATCTGTGGATCACAAAAAGAGTTGTTCCTTGCGACAATCGAACCCGTGACACGTTGCGCAGTAGCCGGTTGCCCAGCCACCGCGTCATCCGTGCAGTCAATTTTATTACTTGTTCTATTAAGTACTATACTACACAATAGTATTATTAAGTACTATAAATACGAACAACCACCAAAATACCTCATTGCGGCATGAACTAACAAATGTCAGCCATTAAAACTTCACTCGACCTAAAATATCAACAAGACCATTATTGTAAAAATATCGTGTAGTTCAAACAGTACATTATAAAAGTAGTTTTAAAAGCTTATGGCTTAGCTTCAAATTAGGTTGGCAAAGTTAATAAATGTGGCTTACTCGTTAGTCAGTGATTTAAAACATGTATAACGTTGGAACGGTTGACAAACCGATTAATTAATACATAATATCCTAATTGTAAAATATAACCTTTGCTGTATTCATCTCAATTTTAATATAGGACACCTAAAGGTTATGTAATAAGAGCAGGAAGACGTGAAAGAAATATCGTCGGGGATAACGCTAATCGCAAAACTAGCATTGGATAATTCCGCGTATCTGACAAATTTAGCTAATTCAATTTTTCGCGGAAAGTTTCTCAAGATCTTAATTGGCTGCCACCACCTTCACATAAGTCCATTTCGACTCAACATCATCATCATATCAGCCAGAGGACGTCCAGTGCTGAACATAGGCCTCTTCCAATGAATTCTAGATAGGCCGCTAGGAAGCAACCTGCATCCAGCGGCTCCCTGCGACCTTGATCAGGTCGTCTGTCCACCGTGCGGTTGAACGTCCTACGCTGCGCTTGCCGGTACGTGGCCTCCACTCGAGAACCTTTATGCCTATTTTGGGCTACTTTTTAATAAACACATAAAAATGAGTTTCATTATCATCACCATCATCATCATCAGCCCGCGATCATCCACTGCTGGACATAGCCCTCTCCAATGGCATGTCAAAATGAGTTTCAAATTCATTGAATTAATTAAGTTCTTAAGTTTTAACCTTCCGCTATAAAACTGGATCTATTGCAGATACGCAACCTTTACTTATAGTAGATTCATGGATTCCTGCCGGTATGTAGCTGTATTTTCATGGACTCCATAAAAATCTTATAGTTGAACACAAGTTCTATAAGCATTTTTTTAAATTTATACATCGCTGAATGCAAGTCGCTTCCGGCCTATCTGGAAGTCATTGAAGGAGGCCTATGTTTAGCAGTGGACGTCCTGTGGCTGATATTATGATGATGATGATGATACATTGCTGAAGCAATTTCAATGAATTTTTATGCAGGCTTGGATTGTTAGATTTTTGCTTAAAGATCATTATAGATAACTTATAATTCGCTTCTTTACCAAAAAATAAACATTATCTGATCTTACTTATACAAAATATTATAAGTTCGAAAGTTCGTGAGTGAGTTTGTGTGTTTGTGTGTATGTTTGTTGAACCTTGAAAATCTTGCTACAACAAAAAGCCACGCCTTAAATAAATATCTTCACAGCATCAGGTGTTACAGAACAAAATCTTCAACTGCTTCCAAGACACTGAGCATAAAACTAATCTTATTGTACTTACCTTGTAATGTTCTCAAAACATTAAACTAACATCTTGTATCCAGTTTTTATAGACAATGTTCAAAGCATTAACAGTCTCATTGCGAACGAAGAGGACATTTTCAAATTTGTTACTTATAGATACGTATTTTGTGCAGTAAACTCTGAAATGTAGCTTCGTTGATGTTTGACTTTCAATTGTGTTGTAGTAGATGTGGTATTTCTTCTAGCTTCTATTTTCTTTCCCAAGGCTGATTTATTTGCTTCACATACCTTATAAAAACGTATGCGACTTTTAAATATAATCTATAAAAATGCTCTCAACTTAATTATTATACAAATTCTACATATTATACAAATTATACAAATTCTACACTTTTATCTGCCAATCTGCAAGTCTGGACGCTTTGTGTGGGTGCTCGGCGTGTTGTACTTTGCCATTATTTTAAAATTCAACTTAATGCTGAGATGGAGGCCCTTTTGGCAAGGGCACGCACCGTTAAATGTTATTTATTTATTTATTTATATCTTGTTATTATTAATTTTTAATTATTGTGTTAGTATTCTATTGTCACTGTTTTGTTGTTATACGATGTCGTTTCTTTGTGTTTTTTTATATCTGTATAAATAAGTGTATTTATTTGTTCTTTTCTTTTTTTTAATTTTGTATTTTTTTGTATCTGTGTGCGTGCCTACTGTCAAATAAATGATTTTTCTTTCTTTCTTCTTTTCTTCTTCTTTACTTCTTTCTACTTCTTCTTTACATACACTTAAGTCAAGGTTATACTAGGGGACAAATGCTCTACGTGTATCGGCGATATGTTAAGCGAAGCTTACTGACTTCGTCCGCCATAAGACGACAACGCGCGCCTTGTCCACAGCGACGTTGATGTCGCCAGACATGTCGACCAAAGCCGGCAACCCAATGTTGACTGGCGACACATGTGGCAGGATGTTTTGTCCCCTAGTACGTATATATCCTTGGCTTAACTTAAAATGCATAACATTATGCTCATGACGTATAACCTTCATTAATATTCTAGTTCTAAAAAATACGTACTCAAGAATCCATTATTCAAAACGTACACTATCCCTAAACACAGCCACGAAGTCGACTTGTAAATTATTAATTACAACTTGCATACAATATGTTTTTAATGCCGCTAACCCGAAAGGGCCTTTGTAATGCGTTTTAACTCATTTTGGAGCTAAAAAAGTGGGTAATAAATATCCGAGCCGCACATTACATACATTATTTTGCAATATGACAAAGCGATGCAAATGTGTATAATTTATGTTGAAAATTGACTTGCTCGAGCTTTGCTTGTTTTTTAAATGTTAGGAAAATTTGTGTATTATTATTTTGTTGTGTATTATGTGTTTAGTTAAAAAGAAATGTATGGTTTCAAAATGTTGCCGTGGAAATGTTATCATCTAGGCTGTTTTTCTGTTCAGATGACTGATTCAAATAAATTAACCACTTTGACGTCCATGAATAGTACGGTATCAAAAAAAAGTAGCGTCATACGCCCACGGATACTGTAGTATCCAAAGCGACGAGTTGTGTTTAAGTCTATCGTTCGTGTAGTTTAAAATACGATACCTATTGTTTGGTGAGTTTTGACAGATTATGCATAAAACTGATGAAATTATTCGTTCGTAGATCTTATTATTCGTATTTTTTTCTTTATTCTAGCCATTACGGTTCTGAAGTCGCGAGGTTCGGGTGCCGCGTGCGTCTGGACGTTAGAGAGTCAAATGGTCGCGCGGGCCCGACGACGTTAGAGTGCAGTGCATGGCGAGTCTGCTCTTTCAAATAAAATATATATATCGATACATGCACTGTATACCACATCCAAGTTTCCTAGTCGAACACCAGTAGCATCTTTATACCACATTGACGTAACGTCTGCTGTGGGCCCATTATTCGCGGATCAAATGGCCCATTTTGCTCGGGCCCCAGCGACATCGTTAAACAAAATTTTATTCTCACAATACTAAAAACTTGGGCCCCGTATTACTTATTAAAACGCGTTCGTAACTCGTTTTGATGATAACTTTTTAGTGATATAAATGTGAGAGCCAGTGTTGGTTTGTGGTTCGGAGCTGAATTTAAAACTTTATCATTTTTTATCAACGAATTGAAATGTAGTTATTTATTGTTGAGTGTCTATTTTTGTTTAAAGTTTGTTTGGATATGGTAGTTTGAAATAAGTTGAAAATTATTTAACTCGCAGATGTATTTATGTAATTCAAAGCGAGCATAGGACCTATGTCCTCACGTGTATATAGTGGTACCTAATATTTAAAATGGTATAGATACTACTACCTTGTACTGTCACTGGTCTTTTTGCACCGTGTATATTGTTCTGTTTTTTAATGTATTTTTCTTATTTTGTTGTTTAATTTCTATAACGATGCAAATAAACTGTTTTTCTTTCTTTCATCTTTGTTTACCTCGAGAAAAAAAATGAAATTAAAAAAATATCCTTAATATTTCGTTAAAACATTACATGCTTCTGAGTTGGTGTCACAAAGACTCGATCAATGAAGCAATAATAAAGGTTTTTATGAAATTATTGACACGGGGTCTCGGGTTCGATTCCCGGGTCGGGCAAAGTAAAACTGGATTCTTAAAAAAATCTCAGTATATGGCACCCCCTCACCCCCAATTACATGGGACTCATGACATCGGAGATAAAAGGCGTGATGATATGTTTATGACCTGGTACTGCTGGAGAAAATAACAAATACTGCTTAAAATACGATTCTTCAAAAAACCTACCTATACACTATTCTTTGTGTTTTAAAAAACAAAAACAGAAAATGAAAACTATTAAAACTTTTAACACAATTATTGCAAACAGACAAAACCATAGCACAACACTAACTGACATGAAATTGACAGTTGATGACGAGCAAGATTGAAATCATTAAATAGGGATGGAAAATAGTATTCGCAATGACAGCAGTAAATTGTTAATGACCCGGTTTGATATACCACTCGGTACTATTATGTGTTTTTTATGAATATCAATGCGAAGTATGTAGTTTAGTGGCCTGTTACTCGTTTATATCAAGGCAAATTGTGTGATGAAGTACTCTCTTTTAGGTCTTGTCATAATCGTTAAGGTTTTTATTTTGTACTCGGGCTTGTTGTAGAGTCTTTGAGAATATTTGCTTTGTTAAAAAAAATAGGTTGTATTGTTGTTGTAGTTATCGGCCTAAATAGTTTTATTATCTTTATTTAGTACTAGCGACCCGCCCCTGCTTCGCATGGGTGCAAAATGCATGTATCACTACATAGTATAAAACAAAATCGCTGTCTGCCGTCTGTCTGTCCCTATGTATGCTTAGATCTTTAAAACTACACAACGGATATTGATGCGGTTTTTTTTAATAGATAAAGTGATTTTTAAGGAAGGTTTATATGTATAATACATGTATATTACACCCGTGCAGGGCAGACGGGGCGGGTCGTTAGTTATATATATAAACCTTCCTTAATGGACAGAAGGTCGTAGAACGAAATTTATTTGAAACATTAATTTCCATTTTTATTTGGCAGGATATTGAAAATCACAACATTGGTTCGTTGCAATTATGGTTGACAAATCACAAAGCTTCAGACTTAATTTGCAGAATTGCCATTCAGAAACTTCTGTCATCACGATGAAATAGGTGTAGAAAGGTATTTTGGATATAACACCTATTCTGCCCTCTCCTAACTGGAATTTGGGACGATGTGCTTTCTCTATTCCCCATTTTTATAGAAGCAGGTAAAATTGCTAGGTATTCTAAAAATATTTTTACAATCTATCCTTTGTCTAGTTTTTTTTTTAATTGTGCATCCATCTACTAGAAACTTTACACGCATATTTTTTAACTTCTACAAAAACACGTTAGATTGACTTTATCAAAGTCCGGGGTCGCTACACGATCTAGTGCGGGTGTACCCCGGGACGGTCCGGCGCGGCAAAACCGTCCCGTGGGACTCTGGACACGCATTGCGACAGAGCCATGTTCGAACTGCGAGACTGCTCAACAATATATTTTATTACTTTCTTTTCTAACTTTTGATCGATGAAGTTTTTTGTTTTTCATTTTGATATTGTAGTTTATGATGTGATGTATTAGAAAAAAATGTGAATAGTTCGAGTGTTAACATTATAATTCTTGTTGCAGTTTTAAATTAGACTGAACTTGTAAATGCATTCGATTCGTTTTCAACCTGCGTAAATATGATCATATTTCTGCACATCGGATGCAACTAAAGTGGCTGCCCATACGCCAGCGCAGGGAGCAAAGGGCGCTAACCACCCTATTCTCCTTTCTTTGTTCACCTTCTTTGCCCAGTTATCTTTCCCCTTATTTTCAATATCTATGCGCAAACCACAGCAAGAACCTTCGTTCTTCTCATAACCGTCTTCTTCAATGTCCCACTCATCGCACTGACTTCTTTCATTCTTCCTTTTTCGTACAGGCAATTTTGCTGTGGAATGCGCTCCCCCTGGATGTCAGGATGGTGTCGACTCGTCTATCATTTAAGCAGAAAGTGCGTGAACTTCTCTTGGAGAGGGTGGCTGAATCATCACGCTAATTACTCACAGTCTATATTTATGTATGTATGTATGTATGTATGTATGTATGTATGTAAGTATGTATTTATGTATGTATGTATGTATGTATATATGTATATGTGTATGATTGCATTCATGTGTTGTACTCGTGTGTAGGTATATATATTATAATTTATTATGTTTGTCTATTTTATTTGCTCTATTAAATAATTGCTTGCTTCTTGCTCACACCATTAACTCTTCTCTGCATCACCCAAAGGTCAGACTGGGAGAGAATGCCTGCGGCATTAAGTCCACCTTGTGTACATTTTGTGCATGAAGCTTTAAATAAATAAATAAATAAATAAATTAAATAATAGCTTAATGGCAAATTGTTTTCTCTGACTTATTACAGTTTACATTCTATATTGAGGACTTTTGAATAATGTCAGTAAATACAACTTGCTTTGTGTTCTCATGAATGAGCTCAATCAGAATAGCTAATAAACGACAGTCTTGTTTAAAAAGATATGTGCATTACACTTAACGTAATAAGAATTAAAATGCAACACAAATGTTATGACAAACTTGTTCCTCAATAGATTGTAGAACAACCACAAAGAAAGGATCGACTTACACAAAGTTTTACCACGGCAATATTTCCAAAGTACCGTTTCAACTCCCAACTATGTCGCCAAGTCCGCACTCTCTGTTCACTGTATTCTTGAATATTTCAAAGCATTACACTTCCCACTCAAAGTGTCCATATTATTTATTCAAAAAATTAAGCATCGCAGTCTGATGTTCATATTTGAGTGTTGCGTTCATTTCTTTTTTTGCGTTTTGTCTTTGTTAATCAGGAACTTGGTGCACACAAAATTGGTGGGCGTGTTTACTTTATTTACACGTATTTTGCACCAAGAAAACTGCAACCAGCTACTGATGTCGTACCCACACTAGCGCGGCGCGTTTTGCGTCAGCGATGAGCGGGAGAAACAATCATGTGGGTTGAATGGCGGCCGCTGCTCCCGTTCAACCTGCTTGGTCGTGTAGACGCAAGACGCGTTGTGCTAACATGGATACGATATGAGGAATGGACAGCAAAGGTTATTTTACAGCGATCCCTGTGCTAAGTTTGGAGATTTTTCCCTGTTTCATATGTTTGCAGCCCATAACATAATTGTATTGTGTGTTTATTAATTGTATTTTATGTTTATTAATTGTATTTTATGTTTATTAATTTAATTTAATGTAATAATTTAAACTTGGGCTAATACCTAACTATTCTCTTGAGCATGATGTGTTAGCCTTTAATTGATTGTTACACTAGCAAATGCATATTGTATCTAAACCGATTTTTTGTAATATGATGTGTAAACAGTGGTTGGCTGACCTAAATAAATAAATAATAAAATAATAATAACCAATTGTAAAACACATTTCGATACATACTATTGTTAACCTCTGTTATAGGTATAACACAATATCCGTATGTTAGCTAAATGTATTTTAACTTTTTTAAAACACGTGTAACTATTGTATTAATAAGAATTTATTTTCATTAACCACCTACGCAATAATGCTTCTGATTGATATTTAATACCAACTATTAATATCATTTGCAAATCAAATATCAAAGTTTTGAACTACTATTGGTAATACTCTTCGAAGCAATTTTGATAATTATTTTAATATTTCAATGTTATTGTTCTATGTGTAACTTATTTTAATATTTGTTAAAATATATAAAACTTACATCTAATGAATTTATTTTGAGGAAAAAATAGTTGTTTGCTTTTAGAAACGAAGCATTCAGTAATTATTATGTTTTTCGGCTTACAGACGTAATTTTTTGACGAGGAACTCAACTAGTTTCAAGCTATGTTAAAGGCTCATATTCATGAGCAGCCTTCCACAACACACAAAGCGGCGACTGGCTTGAAACTAGTCAAGTTCCTCGTCAAACAATTACGGGGAGTATCTAAACCGAAAAATAAAATAATTAACAAATGTTGCTTAAAAAAGACGTTATCTTATATTTTTAAACAAGAAACATTTCAGCTTTGTTACTATCTTGCTTATATCCAAGTTTTCTTTCGTAAACATTCTCGAAGCTATTACTTGATTAGTTAGCTACTGTATTTTGTAAACGAAATTGTTTTCAATACAAATAATATTACCAGCACATATAAATAATAAAGCTTTAAATATAGCATGATTATTAACATAAATGAAAAAAAGCTAAATCAGGTAATTCTATTCTCAAAATTCTTATTATTAAACCTAATTGTCTTAATGTTGATAAAGCAATAATTTTTTATAAATCAAAATCATAATTAGCAGTTAATGTCAGTTTAAGTTTATTTTTATTGAGTTCAAAATATAATTAAAGGATATGCAGAGGTTCACACACGTGTTTAAACCAGTTACGTTTTGGGTCCTATACATTATGGATGAACCTGTTGTCATTATCTTAAATTCTTTACGTACGGTGTGTTATTACAGAGAAATTGTTGCTAAAGCGAAAATACCATAATAATTTGACTGCATGGTTGGCACATTAGGTGGGCAACTGGTTGCCGCGCAACGTGTGGTGGGTTCGATTCCCGCATGGAGCAACTCTTAATGTGATCTACAGATTATTGTTCCGGGTCTGGGTGTTGCGATAGGTATGTGAAATTGTATGTTTGTGAACGCATCCACGACATAGAGGAAAATCCTAGTGTCGGGCAACGTTATTAATTTAATAATAAAATGAAATTGTATAACCTTCCCAGCAATCGATCTTTGCTCTGCTCAACAATTACATTCAGTTTTTATAATAACTATCGTGAGACACACTAAATTAAGTAAATGCGCGGGTTACTCACGTGAATATACTGAGAAAAGCTCTACCAGTTTCCAACCACAGAGGGGTTCTTCCTCATGAGCAGCGTGTGCGGTCGCGGCGATGTCGCGCAGCTTACACTCAGCTCAGAGTATGGTTCGAAACTAGTTGAGCTTTTCTCAGTATATTTACTTGAGTAACCAGCGATTTTACTCAATTACATTCAGACCAAAAAATTGAATAAAGTTTTAACTCTTATATGTATTCTCTTCTTATTAAAAGAAAATAAAATGTTACTATCAGAAAATTCCTTAAACAAGAAATAAAGAAACATTAGCTTGCCTTTTAATGATAAAAGAAATTAATATCTTTAGGGAACATTTTTACTCTCATTGTACCCCTAAACTGTCAAGGCGTAATTAGGCGTTTTGACACAAAAATCGTCTTTTCAATAATTAATGAATTTCTTTCCGGGGTCAATTAGTCACTGTCTAATCAAAAACAAACGTGAAAAGAATATAAATTAAAACAATAGAAGATTGTACAATCATTTATCCTAAATCAAAAGCATTCTCCTTGGGAGGCTTTGAGTTTTGGCTAAATTGTGGGAGAACCATGCTTCGCTACGAATGGGCCGGCTCGACCGGAGTGACACCACGGCCTCGCAAAAAACCGACGTGACGCAACGCTTGCGTTGTATTTCGTCGTGGGAATGAGGTTACTGGAGGCCCAATTACACCCCCCCCCCTCCCCAATATCCCCAATCCCCGAATCGTCAATAATTTTCAAACTCCTAATCACCAAAAGGCCAGTAATGCACTTATAACGGCTTTGGTGTTCCAGGTATCCATGGGCGACGCCAATTGCGTACCATCAGGTGATCCGCCTGCTCGTTTATCGGCTTAAGCTATAAAAGAATTGAATGCGGTTTAGTCTTCTTACTGATTCAAGAAGTGTGATTGTCATTCGAAAGGCTTTGTTAGTTAATTGACGCGTTATT
Source organism: Spodoptera picta (assembly GCA_038387885.1). Classification (NCBI taxonomy): domain Eukaryota; kingdom Metazoa; phylum Arthropoda; class Insecta; order Lepidoptera; family Noctuidae; genus Spodoptera; species Spodoptera picta. The sequence continues at coordinate 1,190,318 of JAZHFQ010000452.1, forward strand.
GCACATACAAAGAAATTTGTCGGACTTCATTTCTTTATGTCTTACGCATTCTTTAACCGTCAATCAGTGCAGTAGTGGGTGGTGCAGAAAGATGAATACCTAATAGGTGCATTATTGGTTCACTGGGTGTACACAAGTCACATATATATATATGTAGGATCAGGAGCACCGAGCGGCGTATCGCCTGGGTTTGGAGTCCCCATTTTGATGGGATAAACAAGATAAAATTATTAACAAAGAATTTATTTACGGGAATCAATAAATCAATAAATAGTAACTAAAACTAAGCTAGGGCACACACAAAAAATAATACAAGTCAAGTCGACTAACGAACAGACCTAGGTCACGGTTCGTACAGTGGCAGCGCCACCCCTGAGAGGTTACAAAGTGTATCGGTTAATGAGCAACAATACAGCTATGTAGAATATACAGCAGGGCTGTACCGTCGCAGTTTTGTCGGGAGCGAGGCTCTAATCGAGTCAGATCCGAAGATGAGACCGCCGGCCTAAATCAGTGCAGGCTCTTATATAGCGCGATGCCCCTCTTTGCACTCCCTCCACAACAACTCTGTTCAATGGCGCACTTCCGCCACGCGTTTACCAAAAAACTAACATACTCTAAATCTAATAACATTTAGATTGTTACAATTAACCAAACATTACAAGAATAATTATCGTAAATAAACAATGATGATTTAACAACGATAAACAGACTTTACAATTCAAAATAATAAGATGAAAAGCAGTTATTTGTTTTGAACAGAACCAACAACGTTTACTTTTATCGAATATGTTGCCAAAAATCAATTCGTAGGTAGTCGATAAATCATGTTTCAAATTTACAAAAAATAATTAGTAATAAAATCTAACATTAAATCAATAATTGGAACAAATTAAATTAATTGCCACAGATTATCTACAATTTCCTTTGGCAACCATCTTCGACATATATTTAAATATTATAATAATATATGTAATGTACATATATTATTATAGCTCTATGTAATGAAGATGAATCATGTACACCTTAATAAACCACTGAAATAAATAACGAAACTCAAACTACCACAAAAATGAAGGAGAAAATCCATTTTGATGGACGAAATACGTTCTCCTCAGCTCTTAAATTTTAGAGCATGCATTTTCTCCGCAAAAGAATCTATTATGACAGATAGCCTCTTAGGGTTTATCCCAGAATATTGTTACGTATACTATGCTCTAGTATGCAATATTGCTTTGTGTAGCTAAACGATGCTTTAGGCTACAGACACATGATTGATTTTTGGTTAAAGTGATTGTAGTAGTCGGTGATGTTTGTAGGTTCAGTGATGTGGTGGATCTATTTATAGGACTGTAGTCACTTCCATAAGTGACTACAGTCCTATAAATAGATCATAATTAGAATCGTACAAGTATAACTGTTTGTTTTCTACAGCGACTGTTTGATATCTTTAACGGAAATAACGTTATATTTAAGTAATATTAGAGTTTCTTCTTTTCAATTGCTTCTCTTTTGATAACCTCGAGATCTATACATTTGCTGTATTCACTGAAAGACACTTTTCAAGTAAATAAAGGATTAACCAATAACTTGAACAGTAAATAACCAAATCAATAATTTCTAAGCCATATTATCGATAATCCTCATAACGTTAGCTCGAATTGTGCCATGAGACCGCAATATGCCAATCTGACGTTGGACCGTGAAGCTTTACGTCATCAACCAGTCCGATGCATAATAACTAAACCTCCAACCGAATTATGACGTCACAATACTAGGAAACCAAAATTGCTTGGGTTCACGCTTATATTCCTGTACATATCACGTCCTCATTGCCAAATATGTTGCATTCTCGCTTTTATCCTCGCTCATCCCAATCCAGGTATTATAAAACGCGTCTGCCGTCTTTCAGACAACATCCTGTGAATTATTGGATGCCGGTGAAACCCGCCCGCCAATATTCACTGCTACGCCCATTTCAATTTCCTGCCAGTTTTCATAACCGTTACCGTGTAGGAACGTTATTTTCCAGTTAAAATTTAGTGTGCTGCGGAAAGGCCTTTTGGATACTGTGATTGGTGTAAATTAAATTTAGAGTGGATGTTCCTTTTTTGTTGATTTATTGATTAGAAATATTTCGATAGTAATTGAAACTGGAATGGCAGTACTTCTTATTCCATTGGCATTAGAAATCCGCTTAAGATATGAGATCGAATACGAAATCTCAATCTCATAATTTATAGTGCATACAGCATAAGCCACTACAGCTAACAAGCATGACGAATAAAGTCGCAGTAAAAATAATGAACCAACTATGTGTATTTTTAAATGCCACGACATAAATTATTCCATTACTATGTATATAATTAGTATGTATTATTATTGTCACGATTGAGACGTCTATTATAATAATTTTACATCTATTTGGCTAAATAAGAACTAATTTGATTGCACAGTTGGCACAGTGGCTGGGCAACTGGCTTCTGAGCAACGTGCCGCGGGTTTGATACCCGCACGGAACAACTCTTTGTGTGATCCATAGATTGTTGTTCCGGCTCGGGTGTCATGTGTATGTCAACTTGTATGTTTGTAAACTCACCCACGACACAAGAAAAAATAATAGTGTAGTGCAACGTTTAAAAAAAATAACCAGTGCATTGTCCAGCTAGACATGAAACTAGGTTGCGGCCGATCACAAATCAAAAATTCATTGTAGTTATCAATAGCTGTCAATTCGCTTCGATTGCGATGCCAGCACAGACTGTATTATTAAACTCGACCTGAAGTTTAATTTTAAACATTTATAATTATTATTATTAACCTGATTTATATTTAGTAATGATAAATGGAACTACCATTTGAGAATTTGAGAAGGGATAATCATGAAATGATTTGTTTTCACTGTCCCGCTTTGGCTGAGGCGAGACGGGGTGTTGGACTCTTCTAAATATCACCCCGTTGCTACTTCTGCTTCGAGTTATAGCCCCGATAACCCTTACCAACCTTACGGTTGTGCGTAGCCCCGGAAAATGAAACTAATCTAAGATTTTAATTAATAAATGATAAACGTCTTTATACATACTTTGTTAGAAGCAACTGGGCGCGATGCATGTTTATATATTTTTTTACTACCTACCTTAATGTCAATTATGATTTTAAATATTTGTACGCCAAAACGGCATAACATATAGCTCATATCTTAACACCATTTCATGTACTATTATAATATTACTCATGTTAATACAAATAAATAATATTTTTATCATCATTATTTAAATTCAAAATTCTGAAATTTTATCTAGCAAATAGTTCAACATTTTCTACATGAAATAAAAGACAAATTAAATCCTGAATAAGAAATTTAAATATGTAAACGCTTTGGTATTTAATTTCCTTTTTTCGTCTGAGAATGTGTTATGCGTTTGTTGGTCTTGAGTACGTAATTAGCAAACATATTTATTCAACTACTAAACGCATGCAATGCTGTTTTTATATCGAAATTCCAATTCCAGTTTTATAGACTTTAGTCAGCCAATCATACTGAGGCGAATGAACGTACTATATTATTTAAATCATATGCAAACACAGTTATTTACTTATGTATCTTCAAAAAGAAGACAATACACTACGTTATTCTAGTTTAATTTGCCTTTATACCACCTCCATCATGTTGTTGTGAATTATAATTTTAATTTTGTATATTTTCATAAAAGGTAGGCTCCCTATACAACCTTAATTAGTTCGTCAAGGCGAAGAAGGTTTTCCCGGAATATGAAATAGACAACAAACACCACTTCTATTTACACTGTATTACACTACCACCCGCCTAAGTACCTTAATAGAGGTAGCTCCAAAATTTTGAGTAGGTTTCCTCAACACATTCAAGGAACCTTTTGCAAAAATCTCCACAGCGTTTCCCTGAAAATTATGCTCAAGAAATTTTTCTTCCGACATATTGCAAGAATATTTTATTTTTTTCTTTTTTCGCCATCTCGGCATTTTAATCTTTAATGTAGGGGTTCTTAAAATGTTTGAGATTCCGTACCTACTTCAATTATGTGAAATTATTTTATCGAGTATGTCAATCTGTGTGTCACTGGCAGAAAAGGTTACGTAGCAAATGAGTTTTATATATTGGAACTGATTCACATATTTTATTTAATTTTTTAAACTTAAATTTTGATGGCAATTAGACGCTATATCTGACATTAATGGATTAACATCTCTTAATCGTTTTTAATATTAGATACGTTTTATTTTTTTGCAGAAACAAGATATGCCTACATAGACCAATTAGTCATATGAACATACAATATGAATGTTTCATTCATGTGAGCCTAAATATAGGCTCTCTAATTTTGAATACTGTAGGCGAAGTAAAACAGTTATTGCAAAACATATTTCTTGATTTCCCACGAAAACGTAGGCAAAGTGATACCCACTCTGCACTAGTTACAATAACATTATATGATAGTGGGTGAGTCGATTACTATAAATCCAGCCGAAAATAGACCCGAAGCAGGAATAACTTGAAAAAATACTACGACTTAGATGTTGTACCTATCAGTACACACGTCACCATTTCTTGTACCCCCTGTAAATATTAGAGGGTGTTTCAAATATTTTATCGTGGCCACGGAAAAACAGAGTTAAAAGCATTACGCTGTAAGATACACGTCGTCGAAACGTGATGTCTTTATAACAAGCTTATTGTTTTTGGAGGGGCGGCTGTGGGAGGTATGAGTGAAAATATTTGATATGTACGCCTTGCTTGCAATTTAGCTGAGTCGCGTGTTAAAGATTCCTGTATTATTAATCTCGACGGTACTGGAATTATTAATATTATATGTATGTGTTAGTAACTTGCTCTTTGAATTTGTTTGTGAATTTGTCGAATTTGTATGTTGTTTCATTTTAGACATTCTTGATACCTTTTCATATTGTTCAGATATTTGATTTAATATATATTTTTTTACCATTTATGCTTTGCTCTTAAAATGATAGATTTGCTGGTAAAGATTAAGTACTTAGTGCCTTTACATTTCACATCTGAAACATTCTAGTAATTAGTGTAAAATAATAAGCAGCTTTTCTCGCAGCTCGGAGTAGAGAGAGAGTACTTAACATTTTGATGGACTGAAATTAGTTCGTTAAAACATTTTACTATAAACCCAAATCCCTCTTCATTTCTATTTAATATCACACAAATTACACATCTTAAGTCCAGTCACTTAAGATGTGTAATTTGTGTTTGACTGACTTTGACTGATTCTGACTTCAAAAACGTTTAAATAGGTGCCCACTTGAATTGAAATATCAGAACACAATAATGAAAGCACTATTTAATTTCGAAAAATAAAAGTGATGCCACTCTATTTGGTTGGAAAAGTCTGCCCAAACATCTGTACTTAAAAAATAGTACGTTGAGATGAAATTAAGCGGACGACCAAGGGTCGAATTTTGTTGAGCACACATACACAAGGGTAGGGTCGAAACCCAATTAATTCCTTGGGCACCTCGGCCTACGGACAAGTTTTTACTTGCCCCCGAGCTCTGAACGAAACCCAATCTCCACGATATATCGGTCTAATGACTCAAGTATTTTTGGGCTAAAGGGCCGGGTAAAAGGTTGTTTTAAAATTGCGTCGTAAGAAGGTTTCGTGGGCGGTAAAAGGGACTTCTTTAAGAAGTTTCGCGGCTACATATTTGTTTGTGAATCACTAATAAAACGATTTGTAGAAATTGTGGTAGTAAATAAATAAATAAACTTATTTGGAAGAACATGTCCATAAGTTGTGTTTACAAGTATTCCTCGAAATGACATCAGTACACTGTGTAAACGATGTCTGAGAACTTCGAAGTTCTTGTAAATATAAATAACAAACAACAAACAACAACAAACAAATATATTTATTTCCATTTTGTTCACATATATGTACTTAATCAAAGCTTATTATTTAACTATTCTAGGTAGGTTACAATACAATGCCTGTATAGAATTAAATCTGTAAATAGATTGACTTTGCCACTTCATTCCTTGTAGTCTGTATACAACTAGCATGATATTAATATAATGAATTTCAAACAGAAACTCGTCAGAAATTATCTTATCGTTTTCTCCAAGACATGACCATTATAAAGTTAACTTTTTTTTAGGGATAAGCCGGTAAACGAGCAGACGGATCACCTGATGATAAGCAATCGGCGTCGCCCATGGACATCTGGAACACTAGAGGCGTTACAAGTGCGTTATCGGCCTTCTGGATTAGGAATTTGAGGATTGTTAGGGGTTCAGGGATTGGGGAAAGGGGCGGGGGGTAATTAGGTCTCCAGTAACCTCACTTACACGACGAAACACAACACAAGTTTTGTTTCACGTCGGTTTTTTGTGAGGCCGTGGTATCACTCCGGTCGAGACGGCCCATTCGTGGCAAATCATGGCTCTCCCACACTTATGGTATGGAACTAGCTATGGAATTCAAGCATTTGCAACGAATTTTAAATTTAAAATGATATCAAAAACAGCAATTTAATATGTTCACTCGGATTATTGTAACACAAAGAATAAACGAAAAAACACACAACGTACGTAATCTCTGTGTACACATTACCACAAAAATGTTGGTGTCGACATACTTTTTGTTGGCATCGCCTTACATTTCTTTTGTTTCAAAAAACATACGGAATAATTAAAATTTCAGCCTGTCCACTGCGCTTAGAAAAAATTCGGCGAGATGGGTCGAGACCCGAGTGTCGTGATATTTTAATTCTAACCCCAAATTGCTCAGCCGTTTCGACCTAATTGCCTCGTGTAATTTCACAGCTTTATAAGGGTTAATTTAATTTATCCGACAATACACTGTGTCGGCATGATTGCGATGAAAATTTTAAATATTAAATTTTGTTCTGAACGGACGATTTATGATTTGGTTTACTTAAGATAACAATTTTGATTTGTTTGCTCCTACTTTTACATGATTGTTTTACATTAAATATTACGTAACATATTGTGAACATTACTTTGAATACAAATAAAAGTTATTTTAGGTAGATTTATAAATTAAAAACACTCTTTTTACATCACTCCCATTATTGAACATTGGTTGTTTACGCTATTTGTTTTTTGTTTCGCTTTTCAGAAATACGGATAAAAATTCCACCTCGAGGCTATTATTTGATTGCGAACATTAACCTGTCGTTTCTAAGAATCGACAACCGATCTCGTTTTAAAAAGTATTCTAAACTTTTTTTAGATTATCATCATTACTGCTTGTATTTATAATTATATTATTTTTTGTAATACGTAAAAAAAAGGTAATTACTTAAAACATTTCAAGTACAATTCAGGTAAAATAGTAAAACACAAGAAATATTGTAAAATATATAATAATTATTTTTATTAGAATAATTCATCGTCACTGTTGTAACTTAATAACATAACATAACACATAACATAACATCACGCCTATTTATCCCCGAAGGGGTAGGCAGAGGTGCACATTACGGCACTTAATGCCACTGTACAATGTAACACCCACTTTTCACTATTTATGTTACGAGTCCCATGTAATAGGGGGTGAGCCTATTGCCATATACCGGGCACATTTCCAGACTCCGTGCTACTACTGAGAATTTTTTTAAAAACCCAGTAATACTTTGCCCGACCCGGGATTCGAACCCGAGACCCCTTGCCCGGCAGTCGCACTTGCAACCACTCGGCCAACGAGGCAGTCACTTAATATGCACTAAAATAGTACTTTCTTTGCAATTAGTGTTTCTAAAATTCATTTAAGGAACTAATCTTCTATCCATTAGTGTCATCCAGTAGTGATAGTAATTACAAAATTGTTTAACGTCTGTAGCGTTCGTAGCGTCCGTAGCTTCCGTAGCTCTCGTAGCACTTCCGAGCTACGGCGTAGCATAGTACTACGATCGAGTTTTAAACTTAGTGTGCTTTGCTAACTATTTATTAAGTTAGGTTATTTATAGTGTAAGTTCATACATTCAATTTCTAAATTTAGTTTCGAATGGAGCGAAATGTACTGTGTAACGTAGTTATGTAACTATACGGCCGATACGAAATTTATGATGAATGTGTTAACGAATGTTGCTAAGAAATTTTACTATGAGACAAAGTAACAGTACAGTACACAGGGAAACTTTTGCTCTGAAATTCAAACTATCTACAGAATAATTAATATTTACATATGGAAAATATCGTTCACCCACACGACCTAACAAAGGTCACTCGCCTTTAGAAGGAGGCAACTTTCAAGTGACCATTTTGGATTTGTTTTCAATAACGATGGAATTTCTTGCTAGTTCTTCTCTATTTAAATCTACACTTTGGAACTTCGCCTAGCTTCACTGACAGACAGACAGACGGACAATTCGATTTTTGACGTTTCAAAGTGTCTATTTAAGGATTAATTGAAATAAATGCATTGTTTTTGACTTTGACTTTGAGTCAAGGACTCCTCCATGCCTTCAAAGTCAAAATATATTCAGCCAGTGAACATATTGTGGCTTATATGTATAATGAATATGATGATGATACCTATCTACTTCAGTTGGAGACAGGCGTGACAGTGCATGTAAAAATCTGGAATGCTAACAATCGATTCCGATAGCAGCCAATATAAAAAGATCACCAAAATAAAAAAGCAGCCGCTTCTTTTCCGTATTATACAAAACATGAACATTGATTTTAAATAAGGCATCGAAAATGAAATCAGTTACACGAAAACAACAGCTGAACCAATTGGAAAGCTATTAATATTTTTTATTGACGTTCACCATTAAATTAATCTTTTTAGATTGATGAATCACAACGATAATAATATTTTTTTGTCATTTTCACAATATAAAAGTTTCTTTTTGTTATTTATTTCTCTTTTGTGTGTGTACACGTATAGTCTATAAATAGTTGATAAACGATTTCTTGAAGAAGTTCTCTCGAGAGTCTATTCTATATATAGGTATAGTAATGACCCGAAAAAATATGTGACTATTTTATTCCATCTCAACAAAAATAACGTACCTGTAAGTTTAATCTGAAGTTACCGTGAAATGTTGAATTTTGACTTTTGAATTGGACTGTGATACAGATTATCTTAAAGGTTTAACAATGTTTTTTTTAGTTACGGAGCCGCGGAGAATGTACAGGGTTACCAGGGTTTTTAGTCAATAAGAGTCTGAGACTCCCTTTCGCCTCACCCAGGTGGGTAAAGTCATTCGATGATTTTCTCCCCTTAATAAAAATGCTTTTTTAGTCATATGATCTACTATTTCGTAAAAAAAATAGTTTTTTTTTTTTGTTTTCATCTCCAAGACTTTGATACACACAATCGCACTTACAACCACTCAACAAACAGCCAGTCGAACCTACGAGCAATTACTTCTTATTTGACCCACTTAACTCGATTGCCTAAACCTATAAACATAGGACATAATAGCTTGAGAAAATCCAGCTAAACTTAACTTTAGTTCGATTCCTTTCAATTACTTTGCGAGGGATCACGGTTAACCACAACTTGACGCCCGCTTTTCATAACACGCAAATAGAATTCAGCAAATTATTTTGAAAATTGGACATAATTTTTAGACGATAATAGATTTGAAATCGGATTTCGAGGTTTTCAATTAATATCTTAGATTTGAAGTCTCTTGATACGACCATTCACTTTGTAAAAGTCATTTGGATTTCTTTTTCTGTCTTTTGTAGAGAAGATGAAAAGAGAGATGGGTGGGCGCCTAAAGTCCTCATTTTGCGCGCTCATGGCCTCAGACGCTGTCTGTAGAGAACGCATATATAGCGCCCAAGCGCTAAGATGATTGCTTCTGCGTCTTCCACGAGCAGGAACCGTAGCGCGAATTCGGCCCCCTCGCGAGTGAAGTGTTGTGCCCGGCATGTTACATTGTTAATAGTCACCTCTAAATAAATGTATCATTATGAGAAATAAAAAAATAAGTTAAACTCACAGCGAACAAATATTAAACAAAAATTGGTATCCCTCATTCTTGTCTACATTTTCCTTTAAATTCTTATTGTAATGATGTGTATTATACAGCCAATTAACAAACAAAGCCTTTTCCCTGTCGCCTTTGTTCTATTGTCAGCATGTACGATGTTTATAAATTATCAATGTAACATCTGTTATATTCCGTTTTTTCTACAAAAATAATGATCTTGATCACGCACGTGAATTATTATTGAGAAAATTACTGTGATAATCAGTGACACGCTTTCAGTGTTAATTGCTGTTTATTATTGTTGTGGCTGGTGTATAACACCAGCCATTTATAACAGACTTCAAAAAAGTAGGTTCTCCTGCAGTATGACATGTATGTAGAGGTATGTATGTATGTATGTACGTATGTATGTATGTATGTTTATGCGTGATTATCTCGCGATTGGTTAAACTGATTTTGATGCGGTTTTCAGAAAAACATTTGATACACTTAGGAGAAGTATATGTATAAGATATTAATTAACCGACTTGAAATAAGTCGATGTAATTTATAAGTTCTTTATATTAGTGGGTATGAGCACAGCTGCTCTGACGCCTTTTATTACCAACCTCCCCTAAATTTAAAGATACCCCTAAGCTAAGGTATCAATAACAGGAAATTTCGGAATACATTTTGAGAACCTGAGACCTAACGCGTCGCATTTGTTCATTGAATCACTACTAATAAGAGTCAAAGTCAAAGTCAAAGTCAAAATCATTTATTTCAATTAGACCAGTAAGGCACTTTTGAACGTCAAAACAAAATATTTAAATATTAAATAATAAGAAAAAAATGTCAGTTTGTAGGTCAGTCCTCTAGTGAAGCTATTTGCTCGTTCCAAAGTGTAGATTCCTATGGAGAAGAACGAGCAAGAAACACCATAGGTTACTCTTTTTCAATCATGTTCACAATACAATTTTTGGTTACATTCTTCCGTTGAGTTCAATAATGTGAGAACAATGTAATACCAATATTTGGTCAAGGAGACGGAAAAAGAAAATAACCTTGAGGGCAACAAATTTAATACAGTCTGGAGCTGACCAGTCCCATTTGACAGCGCCCGTTCACGAACATGACACGTACACCAGCACCGCCCAACTCGACCATGTTATAGGGAATCGAGCGATCCACTGCCCGTGCCACTGCCAATGAGATTTTTGAGTGAGCATGACAACTCCAGGCTGACACACATGCATTCTACTAGTCTAATTTAATTTAGGTAGTTACAGGGCTCTCACATTTACAGTAGTTATATAAAGTTTTACAGTGTGTACATTTGAACAAAATGGCTGAATTTGACTTGATTGGATAATCAACTATTTAGGCGTGGAATTGAAATGAAAAACGAAATGAAATGAAAAATGTTTATTCGGCATAAGACATGCACGCCAGAAAAGACATACAGAAAAATTAAAAGATAAAAGTTAAATTATAAAACTACCTCTAAAACTAAAACAAGCCAATGAGCCATTCAAGTGCGCGGTGTTGGCGGACATGTCCAATCCGAACGGGTCACCAACTCAGCATAAAGCTGGGCACAATGAGCACCCAACACTGATTTTCAGTTGGCACCCCTATATTGACATTTTGAATTGACATATCCATGTGGATAAAAACCTTTTCACTACCTACATAGTATAAAACAAAGTCACTATCGCCGTCTGTCTGTCCCTATGTATGCTTCGATCTTTAAAACTGCGCAACGGATTTTGATGCGGTTTTTTCAATAGATAGAGTGATTCTTGGTTTATATGTATAAATTCATGTTGCACCCGTGCAAAACCGGGGCGGGTCGCTAGTATTGTTATAACATTTAAGGTGAATTTTTTTGTCACTAACTTACCTTATATGTATCATCTCACATTACAAATAAGAAGTTAACTTAGGTGTTATTTCATGCTAAGTGACTTTTAGTTGAGGGACAGTTTAGGGACGATGGGTGAAAATCGCCTTTATTATTTAAATTTTAGTTCTTAACACAAGTTATAGTATTATTGCCTCCTTGCTTTCAGAAATTCCCTCGATTATAATTAGGCTAACAATAGCCAGCTGTGATTAGTAGAAGTTTAAAAATATTATTAGCAGTTAGTTAGAAATAGAATAATAAGATAAACGAAACTAGATTTTTTTATTTTTAGAAGCATTTTCTCCAAGTACCAAAAAATAGAACAACGCTACCGCCAGATATTTTTCCAACGAAACGCGTAACTGATATAAAATTAATAACACAAGATTGCGATAAAGCACAACAATAACTTTAAGTGGTTCACTAATGGTTTAACAAATCGTTGTTAGTTCGGGAAAATGGTAGTAAATTATGATCTTATGAATATTATTTCATTATTTTATAGCGTCTAATAAATTTAGGTGAGCTGTAATGACATCTAACTGTTTGACAATTACAATAAGTGAAAGAAAATTCATAAAAGTTGATGTATTACTTAAAATACGCAAAATTTGTAATTACACACCTAAGTGTTTCCTGTTAAATAAGTTAAAATTATAAATTTCCTTCATCAAATATAATCCTTCATAATCATCATCCTTCATAAAAGAAATCAAGGAATGTAATTCCTAACAAGGAAATCCTTCCATAGTTATATGCGTCGTTATTATAACATACGTATATACATACATAACCTCACGCCTATCTCCCATGGGTGCAGGTAGAGATTATGAAATGCCAATTGCTCCGATTCTTACATCGCTTGTCGTTTAAGGGTACTTTGAATTTGGCTCTTCTTTAATATGAATCGCGAATCTAAACAATCATCACTTCAATTAATCAGATGATATTATAAAAAAAACGGCTTCAAGTGACAGATTTATAAACAGTCTAAAGACACGGAGTCAAATTTGAATCGATCACACTTAACTTCGTGATGACCGTAAACCAATGAAAACAAACAAACAACAGTTACAAACTGGGTGACTAACAATGATATCATACAATTCTGATTTCGCTCGCAACGAAGATCTGTCCTACTTTAGTTCAATCTCAATGTATGTGCATAAAATTTGTATGTGTAATGCACACACGTCTGACGATCCAGCGCTTCAAAATGCGACTGATTAAACGCGCGATTATGGATGCCTGTGACTTGTTAATAGGAACGAATTTATACTTCGTTTCGTTTTTGTTACAACGCTTGATTACTAGCACTTTACCTAGGCACTTGTTTTTCCTAAACATCAAAGTTCGGATCCTAAATTGTCATCAGTAACTTGTACATTAAAACCTCTAATACGTAAGTTTCAAACTCATTGTTTCAAACATTAAATAGCTCAATTAATTATTTAGTTTTTTGGCTTACTCATGTAACTATGTGACGAGGAACTCGACTAGTTTCAAGTCATGCTAGAGGCTCATATTCATGAGCAGCATTCCGCGACCCGCATCGCCGTAGATACGGCGGTGAAACTAGTCAAGTTCCTCGTCAAATAATTTCGTCAGTAAGCCAAAAAACATAATCATTAATTCAGTATGTCTTCGAAAGTTATAATATTATTTATAGGTCTTTAAAAAGTCCAATTAAATCAAACTTTGGGTTCTCGAACTCCAGTTTAGCTGTAGCTTTGACCAAGTATAATTCCGTCCTCACATACATACCTATACTAAAATACTCCAAACTCAAAACATGTTCTAACAATATAGACGACCAAATTATTCCAAAAGTAAACATCATAATTACATATACAAATATACTTCACGTTTACATTTCAAGGTCATTTCATGCATATATAAATTCAAACACCCTTGAGATACCAAAACAAAAGTCCCTATAAAGGTCTTGCGATAAGAAAGTTATTTTAATAAACTTAATGTTTCTGTCAGTGTTTTAAAAGTTCTCGCCTCACTGTGACGTTTTTAAATTGCATTTTTATGCGACACTAGAGGGCGACACACGTCGCCTTAGGCTGTGGGACTTGCTCGACAAATTGAATATCTTTAGTACTTTCTTGATATAGATGCTACAGATCTGCAGATGCGGCTGTGCACAATAAATAATATGCGGTACTAAGTTATTGTGTTTGACATTTATTTGGTTTTTAAATATTATGGAGTGAAATATATATGTATGGAGTTTAGTAGTGAGAGTTATATAGATATGGAGTTTCTTGCTCGTTCTTCTCCATTCGAATTTACGTTTTGGAATGAGCACCAAGCTTCACCTAGCTTCACTGACGGACTGACTGACAGACTATTTTTTATTTTGTATTTGTTGACGTTTCAAAAGTACCAAATTATGGTTTAATTGAAATGAATGCTTTTACTTTGACTTTGACTTTGAAATTGAGTACGACTTGAAATTATTTTTTTTATTTTTTAACTTAAATTAATATTTCACCAAAAACCTTATTAACTCGTTGAGTACCGTCATTATAGACACAATTAAAGAACAATAGGTTGCGGTCACCGGTAACTGCTTGGTGTTTGACAGTTTAAAGAAGGGTCAAAAAATAAAAATATCCCTAACCGATGAGCATACATTAAAAGACTGATGATGAAGCGAAAGAGATATGTAAGAATCGTAGCAATTGGTGTTCCATAGTCTCTGCTCCTATCCTACCTCCATGGGACCCAGGGCTGACATTCACAAATTCATCAAACATTTTTACGGGAACTTAGGGAAAAGGAGATAATAAAATACCACATCCATCAATAATCTCCATCTTAAGTATTTCTAAATAATAATTTTCTTTGAAAATTTTTGTTCAAACAAACCGTACGAGGAATTATTAATCTGTGTGTCCAACTATATTAGAGAAATAATATGATATTGTTTATGGTGTCAGTTAATTAACACGCTCGACTTATTTTTCCTCTTGACTTTCAATTGTTTATTATTTCTTGAAACTCGAGAAATTATACTTCTTCAAATAATTATGTTTGAAAGTAGGTACACTTAGTCTAAGTTTTCTTTTAAATTAAATTTGTTTTGAATAGATTTGCGTAATCAAAGCAGTTAGGTATTTAAGAAATTGAAAGACAGAAAAGTTGCGTATTAAAGCTTGATTAAAAATGCCTATTAGTCGTATGGTGCAGACAGGTGACCTTAACACACTGTTTACCTCTATAATTATAATCTTTTTCTAGTCATTATTTTAGATTGATTATCCCTTTGACGATATACAACAACATTTGTAAACTTATCTAAATAAGTTTGATCACCGAGTCAGGGAAAATTAACACTTCCTAGTCAAAAATAAAAATTTTGCAGTTGCATTTGCGACTGACCCATCCACAAAATAAACTGAAAAAGTGCAATTGCCGCGCCATTTTGAATTCTTTTTGAAACTATCTGTAATGCCAGGAGTCATAAAGCGTCTGGTGAAAACTACCCTTTAACAAGGGAATTGAGTAAGATATCATTACGTTATGTTCCTTCCAATTTCCTTAGCATTAAAAGCCAATCGTATTTCACTAAGCCACTATTATCCTCATAACTCTAATCATAGTATGAAGTGCTTGTAAACTTTTAAGAGTACACTGAAACGGTCAGCTCATAAACTTGGTCTTAAAAGCGAACGAGAAAAAACCTTTATATGCATTTATTATAATATTTATTACGAGTGGTTATTTCCCCCCATTCAACTCTTTATTTTACAAACTACTTGGTGAGTTCGACCGCGCTTATGTTAGGTGTCACGCGATACAACGTTTTTTGTTCAGGAACTTTCATGTCGAAAATTTTATGGGTCCTTTGGCTTGTAAGGCTATGCTGCTCTATGTAATTATTGTTCAATAATTTTGAGCGATATCTATAGGATGTTTGTTGCTAGATAAATGAATGTTATGGTATTGATTACGTAGACTTACTTAGTGTCTAGTTGAAGATATCTCTGTAGATATGGATTAGTGTTAGCTAATTGTGGTGCGCATACTATATAAAGGAACGTATTATATAACATACTATAGACATATACGACTTAAAATAAACCTAAAAAAACATATTTAATGTATTGTCTTTTTTATGGGGAAAAGTCATTTAATGACTTATGCTGCCTTGGGTGAAGCGAGTGTCAGTGTCTTACTGACAAAAACCATCCCGTTCCTACTTCTGCTCTTAAACGCCCGTTATGTCATCCGCGAGTTTGTATCGGCATCAATCCTATTGGGCCCCATCTGTATATATTGTATTGCCTGCACGTTGGTTGCCGCGTGAGTTATCGTGCAAGCTGTTCATTATTATGGACCCCGACATAACTTAAAACTATTCGAGTAACTATATACATAGGTATTTTAAGACAAAATTATTTTCTCGATTTACTCTTTAGCTGAAACTTTTAATTTACTTTATGTAAGACAATTAGAAATATATTTATACAGAGATAATTAATTGGTAACGTTACACCTGTCCTTTTAACCAACTTCTAAAAAAGTCTGTTCTCAGTGTGACCTATATATATGTATATATGTATAATTGTGCGCGATAATCTCGCGATTGGCGGAACCTATTCTGATGCAGTTTTCAGAAAACTGTTTGCTACACTTAGGAAAAGGTTTCGAAATTCTAATTAACCAAGAGGAGTTGAAGTCGGTTTATAAATGTAATTCAAAAAAGACGCATGATTAATATATGATGATTTACTTTCGTGTCCAAAAAAATTTTCATAATACTTACTATTGAATATAATTTTCATAATATTCGAACTTTAATTTTTTTGACTGCCTCGTTGGCCGAGTGGTCGCAAGTGCGACTGCCGGGCAAGGGGTCTCGGGTTCGATTCCCGGGTCGGGCAAAGTATTACTGGGTTTTTAAAACATTCTCAGTAGTAGCACGGAGTCTGGAAATGTGCCCGGTATATGGCAATAGGCTCACCCCCTATTACATGGGACTCGTAACATAAATAGTGAAAAGTGGGTGTTACATTGTACAGTGGCATTAAGTGCCGTAATGTGCACCTCTGTCTACCCCTTCGGGGATAAAAAGGCGTGATGTTATGTCATGTTATGTCATGAATATAATTTATAATAAAAACTTTTGTATTAAACACATTACTCACAAATTATAACTAGGAAATAAATGCAGAAATCTGTTAAAGAATTTTTGAATAGAAATCTGCAGTTGGAGCTGTGCCCGGTCGGTGTTAATATTCTTTGTCACAGAAACTGAGATGAGGTGCAAAAGTAACATTATGCGCATCTGAATTCGAAAGCCTTCCAAACTACATGGAAATTTGGCAGGTCAGTTGAATGCACTCAAAGCTGAAAACTTGAATACAGTGCAACTGTATTATCTTTTCTAAATTTTCCTGAAGAAACTTTGTTTCATGCCAAGTGAAGTGACTATTGAGGTAGGTAGTTGATTATTTTTGTTTATTCTAAAAACTTTTTTCTCTTTTTTTTGTCATCGTATTACTTTGTGCTTTCTAATTTTTAAAGTACCAGAGATGTAAATTAAAATGTAACAAGCACTTCTTACCAGTTATGTTATTTATTATAAAATGTGCTTCTTGTAGCGTTCATGATTTCTAGAGGTCGTACCTATCATAGGTTAGGATGATAATAATGTCGGCGCATTACTCTGGCCATAGACCATAGAGGCGGAGACAGGTGGGCCGGGGGTATAAAAACCCATGCCCGCGAGAGCGCCGCGCTTCTTCTTCTACACTCTCGGTTCACCAACGCCATAGCTTTCGCTTATTTCTTTGTGTCGGCATCAATAAAGCGCCACTAATCTTGATCGTGATTTGTATAATAAACCTATGTATTATATGCAGTCTTTTGTTTTACTCAAAATAACCCGATAGAGCTTCGACAGTAACTGTTTTAATTTTAAATATGAAGATGATGCAGAATTTAAAATAATTTTCGAATATATCTAACAAAAAAGAGTTTAAATAAAACTAAACACATCATCTCAGTAATACCTACAACTCTAAAAACATACGATGTAGCGTCAGTTTCATGCAACATGTAACAATCGCAACAATGTAAGTTCCGTAATTGCCTGCCCATTGCTCAACTGCAGTAAAACTTGTCCGATAAATTCATTGTTCTCATGCTAAGTGTGTATAAACCCATCCAGATATAGAAGCCGTCGTAAAAGCGATCGGTTTTACGAAATTGGTTGAAAGTTTAAATGTGTGTTTGTGCTGTATATGTCCTTGTATGTATTTTATTTTGTAAGGATGTATTAGTTTAGTTTAGTTCATTAGTATTAGGTTTTACCTGAGAGAGCCTAACTTCTAGATTCAATTGTTACAAAGTAAAAGTTAAGTCTTTGAGTACCTATAGACTGAAAAGTATCAGTTCACCAGTTCACCTGACCCCCATGCCATTTAATATATCATAAATCTAGTTAAATAACTGCATTTTTTAAGGGGGGGAATCATCGAATGTCTGCTCCCGCCTAGGTGAGGCGGAAGGGAGTGTCAGACTCTTATTGACTAAAAACCACCCCGTTTCTTCTCCTGCACGTCGAGCCGGAGCCCGGGTAACTCGTTAGGTTCTCTGCGATTTTGTCGCATCTAACTGCATAACTGCATTAGACATCAAATTACAAGTCCAAGCAGACTTCAAAACACATCAGACCATTCAAAAATAATTTAACCAGCTTCACAAAGTAAAGCAAGCTGGAAAACTTAGTTAATACTAAAAGTACTAAATTGAATCATAAAAAATCCATCAGATACCGCTCGGGTCCTCATTTACGACGTTGAGTTTTGACACTAAAATTTTTTCTTCCGTTTTTATACTGAGATTTAGCATCACCGGGCTTTCATGGAAGATTTGACAATGCAAATGATCCGTTTAAATTGATAACATCTTTTTGCTTAAGCTATCTGGGTACTGAGAGCTGACGAATAAATTCTGCTTGCGTGGGCTTGTTTTAAGGCGTCGTATATCTTATATCTTTACATCGTTAGCTAAGAACTTGCAGTGTATTGTAGTGCATAATTAAAGAAGTATAAAGAGCGGATATGATTGGGGCCGTCGGTAGCGGACGCCCTAGACGGACATATTACAGTGACCAGATTGGCGACATATTAAAGAAGGGCCAAATTAAAATTACCCTTAACCGACGAGCATGCATGAAAAGATTGATGACTGTTGATGAAGTGAAAGAGGTATGTAGGAATCGTAGTAATTGGCGTTCCATAGTGTCAGCTTACCCCCATGGGAGACAGGCGTGAAGTTATGTCTGTATGTATTTCATCCAAAGAAGCCCTTCTTTCTTTTCATTATGTCCTAGGCTGATAGAATGTCCCGGAGAACCTAACGGGTAACCGGGGCTCCGGCTCGACGTGCAGGAGAAGGAACGGGGTGGTTTTTAGTCAGTAAAAGTTTGACACTCCCTGTCCCTCCCGCCTCACCCAGGCGGGAACAGTCATTCGATGATTTTACCCCTTAAAAAAAACATAAATAGTAAAAAGTGGGTGTTACATTGTACACTAGCATTAAATGCCGCACTTCTGCCTATTCCTTCGGGGATAAAAGGCGTAATGTTATGATGTTATACTTTTACTGTTTTATATCTTAAATTTTATATTTGTCAACTTCTAGTAAAATAATCTTTAGCACTTGAGTGCGTTAAATATATCACAATTATCAAGCCTGTCAAACTAGTCGTAAATAGATAGCTCCTTATTTTTCCAGTTGTGTTACTATTGAATTTGTGAGAGAAGTAAGATTTTAGTCAACATCGGACATAAGTTTTGTTTCAATACTGAAAACTTCTTACTTTTTCCTACTACAACACATCGCACATTTATCATGAAAAAACTGATTAAAATCTGCATAAGGAAAATCACACTGCAGCTTCATAATTTGAACCAAACATTGCGTTACTTCAATATATAACTACACAATGATACACAGACGAAAGCGCCTGATTCACTATTCTCCAACATAATAACTGGGTTGCCATTATAATAAATTTCTTTTCCATTTTTAGAAACAATCTCACTGCAATGGACTAGATGAATCTTGAGAAGAATTTTTACACTATCTCGGGGATAAATAATTCAAAATATAACTCAGATTCGCATAGCTTTATCAGAATTTCCAATGTAGATTGTAGGGGAAGATCTACAATCATCTACATAGTAAAACGTTTCAGTTTGTTTAGGATTTGTCTCTGAAAACTTAATATAATGTTCTTGTGCTGAATATGAGAGTTATGAAATGCGACAGCACAATGCAACATCAGTTTTCAACTATGTTTTAATGTATTGACAAAATATATTAATTGCAAATTTGAATTTGGAACCTAACGTTCCAAATTTATATTTTCGATTATGAAATGAAATAGCTATTTAAAAAAAATACACATTAAAAACATAAGTGCAGGTTTGTATAATACGTAGTTTTTGTAACTGAAGGAACAACTACTCTTCAAAACCGCCAACCAAGTTTTAATTAGTGTTACCAGATTGAAACTTGGCTTACTTTCGCTGCTAAGTACCCAAGGGGTGTTCGAAAATTTGCCACTAATAATTAGTACACTCTATATTCCCCTAGGTCTTTGTTCAACATTGTAAGTTCAATTGTGTATGTGAACTTATATGTTTGTAAACGCACCAACGACACAGGAGAAAATCTTAAATATTAAAAAAAAAATTAAGCAAAGACTTGAGTATGTCTGATTCGACCTTTTTTCTTTTCGGGCAGTCTATATCCTTCAGTCAGTATAATTCTTCTGTTTATTTTATTAGCTCTTCTGTTTAATAAATTTAGATAAATTATATGAGGTACATTCTACGAGGTTACTCGTCTGATTTCAAGCTCCGCACGGGGCTGATATTCACAGCCCACTGTTAGCTACTATCGTTGAGCAGTTACGTAAGTACAACCTTATTAATTTATTTTAACGTCTCGCGACGGTTATAATTTTGAAAAAAGAATAATATTTAAAAACAAAACATAATGCAATTTCATAAATCACTGCAATTTTATTTTTTGAACAATTTTCAACTGTATATTGCCAGTACTTCTTTTGATTGCTTTCTTTCATTTCTTGCTTCGAAAATGTGAAATGTTTTCTAGCTAGAAGTGTAATTACAACAAAAACTGTATCATAAGAGAATGTTTCATCATTTATTGTTTTTAATTTTATTTTATTTCACACTGTACTTTAAGGCTCTTAGTACTTCTATTCTTTTTCTTACTTGTGTTTACTTATGATTAAGATGTTTAGTTTTTAATTTTTTTTTTGACCTCTTTTTTCTTACATAGAAGCTTAACACTATAGTAGGTATTTTTAACTGATCTCAAAAAAAGAACAGGTTATCAATTTGCGTTCCATGTTTGTATGTCCATGCGCGATTATCTCGCGTATTGCTCAACCGATTGTGATACGGTTTTCAGAAAAGAGTATTAGGATAAGGTTTTAGTATTATAGTTAACGGACTTCAAGAAAAGAGGAGGTTGATGATAGTTTTTTTTTAAACGTAGCTTAAAAAAGAGTTATAATTAATTGTCTTCTACTCTAATCACAAAATATTATGGAATGAATTATTTTTTTTTCTATACAATACTTTTATACTGAGAATGAAATTATTTCATTTTGTATTTCAGTTTGTTTTTTTTTTTCATATTGTACGGGTACAGAAAAAATAATTATTACATAATTAAATTTTTTCCACTCAGAAGATAAATTGAATAGTAATAATAATTTTAATAATTATTATTTTTTGCATCTGTTAAGTACCTCTATATTTCTTGATAGGAATTTAAATTAAATAAATGTATACAACTGAAAATATAAATAATTAAAAACTAAAATATTAATAATGTACACCTAAAAAAAATTAATAATGTTATCTCAAGTCATCAAAAAACAAATTATATTTAAATTAACTGACTGCCTCTTTGACCAAGTGGTCGCAAGTGCGACTGCCGGGCAAGGGGTCTCGGGTTCGATTTTTTTTCGGGTGTTTAAAAAATATCTCAGCAGTAGCACGAAGCCTGGAATTGTGCCCGGTGTATGGCAATAGGTTCACCCCCTATTAGGTACCTGGGACTCATAACATAAATAGTCAAAAGTGGGTAACTACATTTTGAGGTGGCATTAAGTGCTGTAATGTGCACCTCTGCCTACGCCTTCGAGGATAACAAAGCGTAATGTTATGTTATATAATTAAATTAATAATTTATTAAATTTTTTTGGGACATATGATTATCACATTATTTATCAAACACAAATGACATTAATACGAATTAAATATTACAAACTCGTTTGTAAAAAAATGCACTAAACATTAAATCTTAAGTTTAAACAATGTAAATAAAATGCAATTTTCCAACTGAAACATGAAAAGGCTTTGAGTTCCTTCGTTTTTAGGAGTTGCAATTCGTTTCACCACTGAATCAAGTTGTGATTTTAGTTGCGCCTCGAATTTCTAGACCACTACTATCGGACCACTAACCTTGAATAGGTCTTTATTTTTCTTTAGACATAACATCACGCCTTTTATCCCCGAAGGTGTAGGCAGAGGTGCACATTATGCCACTGTATAATGTAACACCCACTTTTCACTATTTATGTTATGAGTCCCATGTAATAGAGGATGAGCCAATCGCCATATACCGGGCATAATTCCAAACTTCGTGCTAATATTAAGATTTTTTTTTTAAACTCAGTAGGATACTTTGCCCGACCTGGGAATCGTACCCGAGACCCCTTGCCGGGCAGTCACATTTGCGACCACTAGGCCAACGAGGCAGTCGATTTTTCTTTAGAAAACAGTTTAATTTATTATCATCATCATCGTCATCATCAGTTCAGCCATAGGACGCCCACTGCTGAACATAGGCCTCTCCCAATTACTTAAAAGATAAAATTCTTGAATTCAATTTGTATATTTGTAATTTTGATGCTATGTACATACATAAAATAATATTATTATACGTTTTGCAATTCTAATTGCAACTACGTTGGCACGGCAACGGGTAGCGGGTTCAGTTCCCCCCGGAGCAACTTTTTGTGTGATCCACAAATTGTTGGTTCAGGCCTGGGTGTCATGTGTACGTAAACTTGTAGTTTGTAAACGCACCCACGATACAGGAGAAAACCTTAGTACGGGACAACGTTTTAAAAAAAAATCTAAACTGAAATAGCACAAAAATGCAAATTTTTTAAATATACTAAATTAACATTTTATATTCACAAGTAAATAATACGACCATCAGTTATTTTCCACTGATTATAATAAAAGAATGGATACCTATTACCTATTTTCACTTGACTATATATGACACAAATAGTAGGGCACATATTTTAGTTCCAAGAACGTTAGGCCGGAGTAGTGTAGTCCACACATCATGCTACATAAACACTCCAGTGAGAACAACGCCTTTTCTGCCATCGACGGTTTTTGTGCCCAAATTTATGAACAGGAACTACGCTTTACGTTATTGCACTGTGTATAGGGTGCTTCATAAAATAATTATAGGCAAAAAGTGTTATGTATTTAGAGAAAACGTGGTTAATGCTCAACCCTTCTGTGTGAGAAGAGGCTTTGCTCAGCAGTGGGCACTTATAGGCTGTTGATGATGATGAATAGCAGCCAATAGCAACACCGAGCGTTAGGCTCCATTCACAAATTCATAATTGAAATAAAAACTGTTTAAAAACAGCACTAAATAGTAAATTAGGTACTAAAAACATAGAACAATACAACATGAGTAATTAACACTAAACAGATACTGCAGATGACCTGCTTTCCCTCACGATAGTCATACCTGCATTCCTGCAATGTCGTGATATACCTACATACATGTTTAAAAACGATCATATCGAACGATCGTATAGATGCACTGCACTGACCACTGACTGGTAAGCCTGCATTAGGGGTCATAAATACAAATTTATGACCAGCAATAACTGGTGACCAAAAGGACGGGGTGAACCGTACGTAATACTTTGGTTCCGTAAACGATAGTTTACGATTGGGAAATTGTGTTATTTATGTTTTTAGTTTTTTTGGTAGATTTTTTCTTAAAAGGGGTTGTAAACATGATGTTTATGGAATGGTAGTTGGAATTTTTATGATTCTTCAAGTTTGACTACCTCGTTGGCCGAATGGTCGCATGTGCGACTGCCCAGCAAGGGGTCTCGGGTTCGATTCCCAGGTCGGGCAAAGTATTACTGGGTTTTTAAAAATCTCAGTAGTAGCACGAAGTCTGTAGTTGTGCCCGGTATATGGCAATAGGCTCGCCCCCTATTGCATGGGACTCATAAGGTGGAAGGTGGGTGTTACATTGTACAGTGGCATTAAGTGCCGTAATGTGCATCTCTACCTACCCCTTCGGGGATAAAAGGCGTGATATTATGTTACGTTATGGTTCTTAAAGTCATTGCCAAGACAAGTTATTGTCAGCCTCATCGTTTTAGTTAAAATGTGGTTTTATTTAACGAATGTTGGGCTGTTGGGTGTGAGTTTTTGTTTCCACGCCAACGTCGAACGATGTATTTTGGTTAGTTTTTTTTTCTTTTACTGTTGGTATGTTACATTGTACAGTGGTATAATGTGCACCTCTGCCTACCCCTTCGGGGATAAAAGGCGTGATGATAGGTTATGTTATGTTTTTTTTTTCTTATGTTTACATACCTGAGATAACCTGATGGTAAGCAATCGTCGCCGTCTATGGACATCACAAACACTGAAGGTGATACAAGTGCGTTACCGGCATTTTGAGTATTGTTGGGATTCGGGGATTGGGGAGATTGGAGAAGGTGGTTACCGGCTTACCTCAGTCATACGACGAAACACAACGCAAATGTTGTTTCACGTCGGTTTTCTGTGAGGCCGTGGTATCACTTCGGTCGAGTCGGCCCATTTGTTAAAAGGTATTTTATACTACAGAAATTTATTCGAATGTTTTACTTGGAAAGTAGATACGGCAGATATTTATTCCGATCTCTTACAATACGGGTTTTATTATATTCCAAGCAGTACAATTTTATAATTGCTCTTTAAAGTATAGTTTCAATGTCATAAAATCTAATATAACAAAATAAAATAAAGAGTATTTTCATATGCTTTGTTAAAGCTCACAATCCACAACTGGCATACAAACTACACCCACACAAAATTCAGAACCACACACAGATAGTGTCAGTAGCAGAAGAGGAAGAAGGAGATTTAGAAACCAAATTTAGAAGGGGGCTATGAGCATCGTTTTTCCTCCGGGTCGCGGGACGCGGTACCCATTTTCACCGGGTCAATCCCGAGAAGGAGAAACCTCCCACGTAAGTGCTTTGTTATACATACATACGATAAAAATACGAGAGAATATGTATCCAAGTATGTGTTGGGAAGTATGGAGCCTGGTAAGCCGCTTATCGGTCGCTACAAGTGACGTCACAGAATTGTGACCACAGCAAGTAATACTGTTATTTACTTATTTGAATCTGGAGACAAAGTGATTTATTAACCAATTCACGAAATTGATATTAAGTTTTTGCAAAAAGGGTTAAATAAATGAGTTTCAATCGATAAGGATGCATGAAAATATTTAGAGATTGTCATCGGAACAGACTGAGCAGAAAGCTTTAGTAGATTTTATTAGTTCTGTTTATTTTAATATATTGTGTCTTTTTACTTATTCATCATGATTCATCAACAGCCTATAAATGCCCACTGCTGAGCAAAGCCTCTTCTCACACGGAGAAGGTTTGAGCATTAATCACCACGCTTGTTCAATGCGGGATAGCGATAACAAACTTATAATTAGAAATTATAATCCCAGGTTTCCTCATGATGTGTTCCTTCACCGTTTGTCAGTGGTGTCTGAATAATCTTAGAAAGTACCTACATATAACTCGGAAAAAGTCACATTGGTACTTGCTGGTGGTAGGTTTTGAACTCGCACCCTCATGCATGAGAAGCGGGCGTCTTAAACCTCCAGGCCACCACGACATTAGTTGCTATAGTTGCGACAGTAGTTGTATTTTTGCTTGTTAGACAAATGTTATTACTATTTTTTTCTTTATTCAAAGTTTTCATAAAATTATACACCTTTTTTTAAATGAATACTTTTCATAAGGAAGCGACTATTATAGAGGTACAAAATGTAATCAGTTATGCAATGCACTTTGCCATTCTCACGCGATATACTCGCGTGAGAATGGCAAAAAACTCTCTTTTAAACTTTTATACTTTATTTTTTACAAGATAAAATAAAAAGAACGTATACGTTAAATTATTATAGATGTATACCTATAAAACAAAACCGACCTAAAGATTTGATAGACAAGGTCCAAATACGTATCAAGGCTATTCTATGCCTCGAAGAGCAATGCTATTCCTATTTCCCGCACATCCATGTCAAACAAAAACTGGTCAACATTTCAGCACAAAAGTGTGATGTCACTCACACACACACACACCCACACGTAGGCAAAACATTTCCATACTAGTTCGGAAAACAAAAATACACCGACACAGCATTCATACAACGCAATTCTATTTACACGCGTTACAATGCTCGTTTATTTCGTATTCGATTGCGAGGTTCGTTCTGAGCGCGCGTTGAACCCTAAAACCTATGCATTTGTGAGCACAATGTGTAAAGATTTTTATTTCTTTTATCTTGCATAAATAAAGTTGTGGGTCTCGTTCATGTTTTCTAATAGAGGTGATTATTTAGTTGGTGAACATATTTTTTATTCGTTGGAAAATATGTGAAAGGATATTTTTATTGTTGTGTGCTGTGAATGTGTTCTATAAATCTTTATGTATCGTTTAAACGTTTGTTCGTTATGTGCTCATAGAAGAACTTTACTTCATTGCATAGATTTGGAAATTTTTAGGTTCCAGAATTATGGTTTCAGAACTCGTATTTGGCAATAAACTGTTAATATACCTGTTTGGTAGTAATGCGAGCACTGGCTGTTAAGGAAGTTTTACTCTTAGTTTGAATTTTCCTTAAACGTATGTCAATTTTATATTTTGTTTTTACTTCTAAGAAATTGTCTCATTAAAAGGCAAGTCGATTAACTGTTTAATATTTTGTATTTATTTCTAATATAAATGGCCCATAGCCTACATAAACATTAATTGCTTCCTTGAAATAAGCTTTGAAGCATGCGTATTTTTGTGTAATAGATAAAAAGAGATCCATGAAGATGAGGTTAAGTTTAGAGTATTCGGCCACATCATCGCCCGCCAGCCGTCGACCTATCAAGTATAGGAAAGTACATATGTGATAGAATGATTTGTCTATCTAAATACTATACAATACTACGTAAATAAATGCTGTATTTCACAGGATTATTTTAACATAACATCACGCCTTTCTTCCCCGAAGGGGTAAGCAGAGGTGCACATTACAGCACTTAATGCCACTGTACAATGTAACACCCACTTTTCACTATTTATGTTATGAGTCCCATGTAATAAGGGTTAAGCCTATTGCCATAATATACCGGGCACTATTTCAGACTTCGTGCTACTACTGGGATTTTAAAAAAACCCAGTAATACTTTGCCCGACCCGGGAATCGAACCCGAGACCCCTTGCCAGGTAGTCGCACTTGCGACCACTCGGCCAATGAGGCAGTCTTAAACTGTCAAACACCAAGCGGTCACCGGTGACCGCAACCTATTGTTCTATAATTGTGTCTATAATGACGGTACTCGACGAGTACTAGATAACTAGTAAAATATAGGTGAAATAAGGAAGTACAATTCTGCGAATTTTTGCGATATTCCATGTAGGTCAAATAGAAGTTTTGATCTGTCACTCTGACGTAGCAACGTTGATTAAATGCAGAGTGTATCCAAACGAAGTCCATATTGCGGAACGTTGTACAACAAATATTTACATATTTATTTACTTAGTTAAATTGTGTTATATTATTTTTCTATTTTAAATTGTAAATGTATACTTTAGAGCTTTGTGAGTACTTCTTAAATTATGTATTTGTTTCATACCTATTTGCTGTGAGGATCGAGTGACGGAATTTATATCCTTAATAAACCAACCTTTTTGAAGTCATTTTTTATCTTGCCTCATTGGCCGAGTGGTCCCAAGTACGACTGCGCGGCAAGGGGTCTCGGGTTCGATTCTCGGGTCGGGCAAAGTATTACTAGGTTTTTAAAAAAAATCTCAATAGTAGCACGGATTCTGGAATTGTGCCCGATATATGGCAATAGGCTCAACCGTTATTACATGGGACTCATAACATAAATAGTGAAAAGTGGGTGTTACATTGCACAGTGGCATTAAGTGCCGTAATGTGTTCAATCACGCCTTAATAAGGGGTTATGTTATGTTATGTTTTTAACTTGTTCGATTATTTATACAGAGTGAGCCATTTACCACACAATGAGCATTTTCGTCTTTATTTCGGGAAACGCTAAATGTTTCCAAGCTTTTAAAATACGATGGACTTTTCATCATATTTTTCTAACAAACAAACCATTGCATACCACGGGCATTCTGTCGACCGCATCCTACTATGTGGGGGTAACTTCATACGTCATAACCGTTTTGATATTTTAATGCAGCATCAACATTGTTTTACGAGGAGCACTGTGTTCCAGTGTTTCTCTTGAAAATGTTAGTACAACGCCATTTGTTCAGCAAAATAGGAACTAAACTTGTTCTCTTTGTTCTTTCGGGGTCGTCTACGGAACTTTTCTTTTACTTTTAAAGCGATGCATCAGAAACTTGCGCTGTTTGCGGTGAAACTGCCTAATCGTGTCGTGAATCTTTTAGTTTATAACCCCAGACTTTATAACCCGGAAACGTTGTTGCTAATTACGGCGCCAAGGATAATGTACGGGCTACCGGTTCATTAGTTTAGCTCGAATGCTATCTTGATCCTGTTTGGACGGTTGAATGAATTAAAGGTGGAGGTATAATTTTAGTGTTTTTTGCGAATGGTTTTCATTTTAAAATTAAAGTTAAATTTGCTTTTTTGAACTTAATACATATTTTATATTCCAGTTAAAGTTGTGTTGAGTGTTGTCGTCTCAATTTCACTCAATGATTTCAATTCTTGAAATAGATTAAAAATAAAAATTGTCGCTTTCTGTTTACAATATTTTTTATGGCATATGCCGTAAACGAGCACACTGATCACCTGATGGTAAGGAATCGGCATCGCCCATGGACACCTAGAACATCAGAAGTGTTACAAGTGCGTTACCGGCCTTTTGGGGATTAGGAGTTTAAGGATTGTTGGGGATTCGAGGATTGGGGAAGGGGGGAAGGAGCTGGGCCTCCGGTAACCTCACTCACACGACAAAACACAACGCAAGTGTTGCTTCACGTCGGTTTTCTGTGAAGCCGTGGTATCACTCCGGTCGAGCCGGCCCATTCGTGCCGAACCATGGCTCTCCCACACTTATCAACTCTTTTTGTTATACAACCGTTTATCAAGGTTAATCACTATTCAGTTAATAAAAAATATAGACAATAATACAACGTAAAGTATTAAAAACTTTGGATTATCAATTTGAATATACACGTCAGTATTTGTACAAAAATCCGCAACTCATGTAAAATATCACACGTTATCTACTCGTCTGAAATTTATACATTATTTATAGCGCTACCGTAGTTGATTGCACAGTGAAATAATATTTACATATGTACGTAGCTCCATTAATTCCTCACAGTACCTCATTGTTCCGCAGGTTTTATTAAATGATACGGTTTTGACTACTACGACCAAACGCCTCTTCCAATACGGAGAAGGTTTGAGGATTTAATCACCACGCTTCTTCAATGCGTTGTTGGCGATTTCAAATTTATCATCAGAAATTATAAGCCCAGGTTTCCTCACCGTTTTTGCTTGTCAGTGGTATCTAAATAATCATAAAAAATACACATAACTCGAAAAAACTCACATTGGTACCTGCCGTTGGTAAGTCTCATGCAAGAGAATTGGGCGTCTTAAACCTCCGGGCTACCACGACATTATACATAACATAATAACTCCATGTATCTGCTCAATAATTTTATTGATAGCGGGGCTATTAAGTAGACAGATCACTTGATGGTACGTAACCAATGCCGTCCATGTGCTCTTCATTCGCAGCGCCAGGTGAGGTATTCGCGTTGTCGGTCTTTTAAAACCCATTACGTACAATCTTCAAATCTAGAATTTGAGGGGTTTTTTACATTGCTCCACATTAGGATTTTCTCCTGTGTCGTGGATACAAACATACAAGTTCACATACACATGACACCCAGACCCGAAACAACAATTTGTGGATCACACGAAGAGTTTCTTAGTGCGGGTATCGCCCGCTACATGTTCATCTCGGTGTGGAAATACTGCAGAAAATAGTTCATTGTAACTAGTATGATATTATTGCATACAAATGTTGTCATGCTACATAATCTAAATTTAGTAGTAACCCAGGAAGGGTTAACAATAAATTATTTTGATTTTCCAGTCCAATTAAATAGTTATTGAATAATATTTACACTTTCATTCGTTGATTTGTCGATATATTTAATTTAATTTTAATAATGTGCTTTTTGACGCGAAAATATGATGACGTCATAAGATGGTATTTCGTACAAAATTCATAGAACAGTATCGTTTTTGACGTTTCGATAAAAGTTAAATTTGACTAGTTGTGACAACTACCATATTGTGGGACCTTCCTTAAGAGATTGGATATTCATTAGCAATGAAAACTACATCTGGTTCCTCTGTCACAGTTTGAGGTAGACGCGCCACTTGTCGTAGCAGTTTCGACTGATACAAATCGGTAACTATATCATACAAGCAATAATTTCCTTTATTACAAAGTCTTCATTTAAACTCATTTTCTACTTAAAATTTTTTTTATGAAGTTTTTCTTCATATTTTATTTACCTTACTACGCATCATCTGAGGATTGTTTCTTGGTGAACTTTTCATCATGGTGTGATTTCACGGATGGCGCGGTGGCTGGGCAACCGGCTGCTGCGCAACGTATAGCGAGTTCCCACACGGAGCAATTCCTTGTGTGATCCACAAAGTTTGGGTGTGATGTGTATGTGAACTTGTATGATTGTAAACGGACCCACGACACAGTAGAAAATCCTAGTGTATAAAAAAAACACGTTTATTAAAAAATGCTCAAATGCGACAGTGGAGATGGCATCTCCACAGTTAGAATTTATAACAGCTATATTATTATCAAATCCGTATAATATATAGATAAATCAGTATCTATAAGTAGTCAATCATTTACACTAACCATTTTGATAAACATAGCTTACATAATTATTTAACATAGAGGTACAATACACATAACCAAACAATCGGCAAGTCGTCGATTGCCGATAGGAAACTAATCTTCTTAGGACCTGAGCTACGATTGTCATCTGGCTTAGTGATAGCCGTGCTATCAAATAATTCCTGTTGTCCTACTAAATATAGGCCAGATCATCTATTACGAAAACAGTTTTGTAGGTCAGGTATTGAACGCATTGCACTGAACTTTGATTTGATTCACTTCTTAGCAGTCACCTTTTGAAATTGTATGGTCTATGCTAATATTATAATTATAAGAATAGTTCCGAAAATTCAAATAAAATGCAATATTTAGTATTTTTTTTTATTTTGATACGCTTTTTATTAACACAAACTTTACTCTACAACAGGGTATCATAAAATAAGGCATCATCCTTAGGTCCTCAGCCAACGCACTTTCAACTACTTATTACTTAATCATTTCGCTAGAGAACTTTAATTACAATTCCAAGTCACAAAACAAGACAGTCAGTTAATAACACAAAGTTAATAGAAAACGACTCAATCTCTTAAGTCTGCGTCAAGAACTCAACGTGTCTGCGGTCTCCCTGAGGCGTTTGGGCTCATGTAGGACTAACGTATTCAAAATGGTCCGGTCGGAGCATACGGACCGTTGTTATACCTCACTGAACAAGCTCGGGGTCGAGTTGTTGTTCCTTATGTTTACAGAATGCTGTATGATAATATTTGAACATAGTGACAGTTTTGGTAGTTGTCGTTTTGATTGTAATGGAGAGGTCGCTGGCGTAGATTATGAGGCATAATTTTATATTATCGTTTTCAACTTAATTATTCTCAGTGGTAGCTACGTTTCTTAGGTAGATTACAAGATGTGTGAAAATACTCATGAAGGAATGAAATACATAGGTTTAGCAAACATTCCTCCAATTCTATCACTCAAAATCAACTGTGGAGATAAATTTGTTCGTACTGACAGCAAGAATATACTTCCACGCAAAATGCAATCAGCAACGCGAGCGCGGCACATAATTTGCACTACACGCCTCGCGATGACAGTCCACGGTTTCACATATTACCACGAGTATACAGTTGCAACTCGAGCGCAACTTAACTTCAAGATTTATCGATCCATTAGAGCCTCGCGCACTTTTTTGTTCGCGTAAACTCTCATTTTTCTCATTTCCTTAGAAATCATGGCTACGTTACAACCACGGGTATACGTCCGCTTTTATGTTCAACTGCGCTTGTCGAGGTCGGGTTGTGGGTAGCGACCATTTTTAACATTTCGAAACTCCAACAATTGGAGAGAACTATAGCTGCTTACACCTTAAAATGGTAATATTACCTTTCGTGTCATATTCGGTTGGGTTGATTTGAAACTCAGAGCTGAAAGTAAATTTAACCTAGTTCAAAAAGGGTAAGAGAAAAATTCAAGGCTGAATCCGAACTTGATCTTATTCCACACGACATCTACAAACAAGAAAAATACGACAAGCCTCAATTTTTGATCTCATTTTGTTCCTAACCAAATCCCATAGAATATTAATAACCAAATCCCATTTGACTCGACTCTTCTTATTAACTTTCAAGAGGAAACAGACTAAGCTTAGCACTAAGCACGATAATGCATGTTCATAAACAATTTGTATAGCGTTCATTGAGTTCGCCAAACCGGACCCGCTTGTAACTCAACCGACATTCAAACACTAACTCCCAACGGATTAAGGAAATATACCTTCCATTTGTCACTCAAGAAAGGGCTTTCAAAGGGTCCCATTGTTTTGAAGACACTGAAATCAGTGGATAATAACTCTTGCCGCATCCGTCCCCTTGTTTGTATCTCAATTAAACTATTCAAGTACAATACAGTGGTCGGAAGGATTTCTTAACTATCTCGGTTACTTTATTGTTTTGCGACGGTCGTTATGAAGGATGATAATAAAGACGTGATTTATAAATGTTGCTTCCATTGCGGGTGAGTTGATTCAATTGCAATGTTTTATTTTGTTGTGTTTAGATTTTCATAGTGCGTGATAATATGTAGCTATATATAGTGCGTGATAATGGGTTTGTAGGACTGAATACTTTTTGGGATTTTGCGTAGTGTTTTGGTGTTTTATTTGAACACATTGTTTTATTTTTGGGGCTTCGGTTTCTTTTTCTGATTACCATGACATTCTAGTAATGTTTTGGTGTACCAATACATCAAATTGTTTATGCAATTACCAGTTCATTTTCATTTATTTGTCTGTTCGTAAGACAATAGTTTACTATATCGAAATCTTCCTGATCACCAAAGCAATCCAATTTGAATATTTTGATTAAACTCAATGATATAAATCTTGTTGGTTTTTAAGTTGGCCACTCTTTTGGTTCAGTTTTAAAAATAAAATAAGTTTTGGTTGTATAATACTAACTCAGATAACGTAACTGAAAAATAGAACACGCTCGCTTTTTCTCATTGCCTATTTTCTGTTTTTTTCCATTGTAATTCTATCAGAAGATACCAGAAAACGTGCTATCTTATTTCCTTCTAATTTCAATAAGGAAATGCTGAATAATTTATACTGAACTTTTTCTCAGAACAGGAGAATTGGTTGTGGTATCTGAATTTATGTTGAATATAATCGAAATAGCAACTATAAACATATACGTACGTACTATGATTACTATAGTTTACAATATCATAGTTAAAATGTGGTTGGAAACTCACACAAACCAAGGGAGTTTTGTGTTTGATCAATAGTTGGCAACAACTGTTTAGAGATTAGGGCCGTCTCCAGGAAGCCGAACTAATATTTCAAATTTTAATTAAAAACAATGCTTGGATTAATAATTTCAGATTGAATTTCAATTTTCATTATAAACTAAATGTGGTTGTTTGATTATTATACCTATCTCTAAGATAAAATAAGGTTTAAAATTAATTTAGACTTTATTGGAAGGAGTTTTTGGTATAGGTATTGTAATATAGCTTTAGCTATATGCTGTGCCTTTTAAAAAACGAATAATTAAATACAAACATCAATAGGTTTATTTTATTAGTTTTAAACCTTTTGTTTGGTTTCATTATTTGTTTAAGTACTTATCCAAAAAAATAAGTAGTTAGTAGTTAGTATTAGAACATTAGAAAATTGTTGGTTCACCAACTATATCACTAGATAACGTCAAAGTTTCAGTGGCCATATCGTAAAACTATTTACTGAAACATTCGCGGGACAATCTCAACATTTATATTGTTCTGTATCCATAATTTATTTTGTATGTTCCTCAGTAGTTTTAGAGCATTATCATGAGCTCTCTCCGAATGTTAAAATGTCATATTCATTGGCAATTTTTTGCTCAATCTTTTGTTTCACCAATTTAATTTGACAACCGTGTTTATTGGTTGTAGATTAAGGACAACCTAAATAATAATTTAACTTAATCTTATTAAACTGTCAAACACCAAGCGGTCACCGGTGACCGCAACTATTGTTCTATAATTGTGTCTATAATGACGGTACTCGACGAGTTAAAAACCTTTTTGAAACTAACATATCATAACATCACGCCTTTTATCCCGGAAGGGGTAGGTAAAGGTGCATATTACGGCACTTAAACCCATTGTACAATGTTACACTCACTTTTTACTATTCATATTATGAGTCTCATTTAATAGGGGATGATCTCTATTGCCATATACCGAGAATTCACAATTCCAGACTCCGTGCTACTACTGAGAATTTTTTTCAAAAACCCAGCTATGATTACTTAACTTACTTTGCCCGACCCGGGAATCGAACTCGAGATCTCTTGCCCGGTAGTCGCACTTGCGACCACTCGGCCAATGAGGCAGTCTTTGTGAAGTCTCTATATTTCATAAAATAGATTTTCCAAAACGTTTGGTCTGTGGAACGAGAGACCAAGTTGGATAATTTTCTCTTTTATGTGTTCGTTATTGTCAAGAGAAGGTTTGCATAAAATTAAAACAACGGTATGAGTATACAAACTTATGGCCAACAGCTAGATTTTACTATAGGTTATTAAACAGTTTTAGAGGGAGGTGTCTGCAGTGGACATTGTCTGGTTGCTGACGATGATAATGATAGTCATGACAGTAACTATACTAAAACCAAACTGAACAGACTACTGTTTCAACTTAACAATTCAAAAACTGCAACTATTTAGAAGTGTACAATTTGAAATTGATGGCAAGATACCAATATAAATTTAAGTATTATTAAATTACCGCTTCAAAAAGATGCACCGCAGTTTTATTTTAAAGTACTGCAAAAATATAAATTATTCATTTCATAATGCTTTCAGCTCTTAGTATGAGTTGAACATCGAATTCAACGAATCGCCACTCATGTCAAATATTAAAGCTGGTTTCGATTTTAAATTTTATTCCGCTGTCAGAGATAATTTTTTTGACAAATTTGATTATTTTTACTATTACAAAAAAAGTTTAAAGCCTAGATTAAACTATTCTATAATTTTGTGACGCTTAGTCAAAATTTACACAAAGTAAAAAAATAGAGTCAGTCAAAAATTTAGAGTTACAAATAATTTTTAAACGTCCATCTGAATTTACGTTCTGAAACTGGAAATCTAACTAAGTATGGGAAAGCCATACTTCGGCACGACATGGGCCGGCTCGACCGGATACCACGGCTTCACAGAAAACCGACGTGAAGCAACGCATGTTGAGTTTCGTTGTGTGAGTGAGGTTACCAGAAGTCTAATTACCCACCCCTGCTCCCCAAACTCCCCAATCTCTGAATCCCCAACAATCCTCAAATTCCTAAGCCTCAAAAGGCCGACAACGCACTTGTAATGTCTGTGGTGGCCAAGACGTCCATGAGAGACGCCTATGCTTACCATCAGGTGTTTTTTATATATTTGATGGGCCGACGTTTGACCACTATCTCGCCTGGTGGTAAGCAATGATGATGTGATGATGATGATCCGTCAAGTCGCTTACTGGCTTATCCCATAAAAAAAATGATGTACTGATGACCTCAAAAAGACATTCTACGGAAGACTATGTTGTAGGGAAACACACTCATAGAAATATTATTCTCTACGTCACATTTTATTAAACTTGCATTCATCTTACTCTTTAAAACATGTGAATATTAATCTCAACGTGAGATAATCCTTGTGACAACCCTAACGGATAGTATAAGAAGTTCTCTTGCAGCGGAACTTGCTGATAATATAATAAGTTTGTGACAATCTATTGTTTTAGTTTTCATATTAACTACTGTTACGTATTATTTTTGTTAGATAATGCAGAAATAAGTGTATTAAAAGATGTTCAACTACATATTTTAGTACAATAGGAAGGAGGTGAAAAATTCATAAGCGTTAAAATAATATTTCTGTATAGAGAAAATGTGTAATTCAGACTTGATGTTTTTCAAATCAAAAGTTTACTTATTTCAGGCATAAAACACAATGGAACTTAAATGCCAAATGTAACAACAAAATCATGTCATTATTCTTATTATCAACAAAAATCTTTTCTCAAATTAAACACATAACTGTAAAACACTTTTCCCAACCACAAATACTAAAATAAACATTAAAATCAAGTAGAATGAAACCTTAATACCTCATCCACCGCTGAAATTAATAACATTACCAACGAAACCATTTTAAACATTTAAAATCAGTGTATACCTCTAATTACATACTCAGCTGATTAATTTACCAGTCTATCGACGCTCCAACGCCTAATAATCAATACGAGAAAAAATTAAGTTAAATTTTGATTAAAGCGTGTTACACATAAAGCAACCGTAGTCAGAATAAAAAAAAGAAAACATTTCAAACGGTAAAAAACAAGTTTTTTTTAACAAATTTATTCATTGAAATTTTACATAGGTATTGCCTTAAATCTAAACTCGCCAAACTTTAACGTTTGATGGCGATGTTATTTTATTAGTAGGTACTGACGGATACATGTTCATGTCCCAAGTCTGCCGTGAAATTGAAGCAGTTCAGCATGTGCAAGATAGGGCCTTGTACTGGTATTCTACTGGTCCCTTAAGTGACTCGCGGACGAACAAGCCATCAATTAGACATCAGCTACTAGCTACATATTATTTTAATTGAGCTAAGCACATGTAGCAACTCGAGTTTCGAGTTGCGATGATCGTCAACAGTTTTTAGTTGCTGTAATTGATGACTAAGTTAGTTTTAAATTGCTGCAACTAGCAACTTTCAAATATTGTATCGGTTTTTAAAGTTGCCAATTTCGAACACTGATGGCTGTGTAGATCGAGTACTCGGTTATGAAAGTTTCTTAAAAGTTCCCATAAAAGTACAGCAACCGTGATCGTACACACGGCTACACATCGAGCTTTACATAACCAGTATAAACTGAACGTTAAATGTGCGGAAAGATGATGCGCCGCGATACCAGGATAAACTGGTTTTGTATAGGTTGATGTGTGGCCGTGTGTACCTATTGGTCTAAAAGGAAATTAAAAAAATAATTATTGCCTCAACTTCAGTCGCTTCGTGTACAAAGCGCCTTAAATAACAGATTTGCATTCACACGTGTGACGTCATTAAAATAATTGACATTGAGTTTTTCGGCTGCAATCCTGTCGGTATTAATTATATGAATTTTGTATCCCAATTCATTGGTGTTTGTTAAAACTTTAACGAACGTGAACGTTCTGAGGCTTTACAATGTGGTAAGTTGAGTTGTTCTGAAAATGGCTGATTGGTTGAATTTTGTCATCTTATTTTAATTAGTCTATTTCTATTTTAGTTAATCTTATATTAATTTTTGTTCAGTCCAGGACCATGACCATACGAAAAGATAGCAATTAATGATATAAAGGTTCTATATGCAAACTCCGTACGTTAAATAATTCTACAACTTCTCGTACCGATAAAAACTAATCAGTCTTTTGAGAACAATAGTCTGGATGCTATATTATGTTAAAAAAACAAAGTTTTTTAATTAACTCGTTGTTAGTAGCACATGTTGGCACTTCCAGACTTTCCTATCAATGGCTGGCATAGCGCTCGTTCTAATTTGGGGAGCCAGTAACTAGCTGGGATGATCCGATTCCTTTCTTTTTCCCTTTTTAACATTTCCCATGTTTGTCGTTTCGTTTGGGGAAAAACTTTGGACAAAGGTTTTACTTTTTTATAATGGAGGTACTAAAAGTCGTTGTTAGCGGTGTTGTTGTATTATATCATCGAATTAGAAGTAATATCAAGACCACAGAACATATTATAAAGGCCGTAATTTTAAAACTTTGAAAATTATGAGAGAACATATTATTAGAATTGATAGTACTTTTATCGAACGACCATGTCATAGAATCAGAGACATTATGAATTTTAAGTAAATCACTAATATCAGTAGGTCATGGTGGGTCGGAGGAGGTAAGACGTTCGTTTCTCATGTATAGGTGCAAAACCTACCAACGGCAAGTACTAATATGACTTTACCGAGTTATATCTATGTGGTTTCTAAGATTATTGAAACACTACTGACAAACGATGACGGATGTCCCTGGGACGCGCCGGACTTCAGTGTTCCGGTGTTTTCATGGTTGTATCTACTGTAGATCCTGGCTTACAGGAGTTGCAGTGGTTTTGGGAGGTTGTGGCGGGTTTGTCCCAAAAAAAAAAAAACGATGACGGAAAACATCGTGAGGAAATCTGGACTTATAATTTTACATTATAAGTTTGAAATCGCCAACCAGCAATGAGCAAGTGTGTTGATTAATGTTCAAACCTTCTCCATATGAGAAGACGCTTTTTTGCTCAGCTGTGGGCACTTTTAAGACTGTTGATGTATGATTCTTTGGTTTAAGTATTATTAGTAAATGAACAAGGCAATGACTTCCATGCAAGAGTTTCTAACAAAAATGAGAAGACCAACGACTAATCTCAAAACACCTTATCATAACTCGAATGCACAAGATCAACACGTATTTTCCACACAGAACTTAAATCGTGAAACTTTAAGATTGGCCTCGCACCATTATGAAGCACGTTCGAAGATCTGTTCATCAAAAAGTTGGTGCGACAAAGGCCACGGGAGACATCGCTTGGAAAATCCATCGTTGTAAAATTCATCAAAGTACAAGCACTGAGTTACCGCTTACTTTATGCACTATATTATTCTATGTACGTACATAAAGTATCTAAGGATTCAAAGTACTTACACAACGAAAATTTTACTAGAATTTTCGTGAGATCATCCGTTTGAAAGTCAACTTTAAAAGTTTGTGGATAGAGTTGGTTCTTCCGTGACGGGAGGTAGTGAGGTAGCTCTGATCGATGCAACGTTGCATTCGGTTGAAGCAGACCAATTTACTTGATTTTGTTCAAGGCGAGTTTGACCGGTTGTTAGCTTAGACTCAATTTCTCCGAACTATTTATAATTGCCTGTCTCCTGCCTTCGGATTAAATCATTTCGTGTTGAGATGAGTTTCTGATGAGGTAAACAACTTTAGAAGTAAACAGATTCATGTGTTGACTGCATGGAAAATAAACGCCTTATTCTAGGAA
Organism: Spodoptera picta; assembly: GCA_038387885.1. Taxonomy (NCBI): domain Eukaryota; kingdom Metazoa; phylum Arthropoda; class Insecta; order Lepidoptera; family Noctuidae; genus Spodoptera; species Spodoptera picta. The sequence goes on from JAZHFQ010000452.1 coordinate 1,230,027, forward strand.
TAGGGTAGACGACTAATTTTTATTTTAAAAACATTAGACACGTATTTTTTATTTTCTTAGGGAAACGAATAGTTTCGAAGATATATTGATTTAAAATGTCGCGTGACGTCACTTCTCAGTACCTTTTATACTAAAAAATGACGTTTTAGCATCCACTCCTAAACTTTGAATCGTTTTATCTAAGTCTTGTTTTATTGTACGACAAACTAAAAAAAACACGTGTCTAATAGTTTTTAATTACCTAACTTACGGACTAATTATATTTTTAATTTTCATACCCTGTCATAATCCCAAATGATTCTCCAAATGTTTTATTAGTTCATACGACAGAATTAAGGACCTTATTATGATATGTTATGGAGTGTCCAAATAATTAATCAGAACTGTATAATTAATTTGGAGATATGGAACGCGATTATAATATTGATTGGATGTTTGTAAGAATGACTCCGTTATATGAAGTACTTTTGACAGTAACTTTGCTTGCATCCCCGTGGAATACTATGGTACGGAGCGAGGGGGACTTGATTGCCGTGTCTTACTACTGCGAAGCAGTTATGGTATCTAAGGAGGGAGTGGAGTGCGTGAGGGAATGAAACTCCTCACGCCCCAGCCGTCGCAAGAGACACTCTGGGCATCGGTGATCGCGAGACGATCTCCGGCTACTGTGAGCACGGGTGACTCGCCGCCCGACCAGAACCAGACCCGAGCGTACAGAGCGTCGCGTTCCGCACGCGCCTCAAAGCCATCAGGCCACCAAAGATGGGGCCCAATAGGGCTGATGCCGATACGGAGCTGCGGAAGATTTACCGGGTTGCCGGGGCTCCGGCTCTAAGCGCAGGAGTAGGAACGGGGTGGCTTTTAGTCAGTCAGAGTCTGACACTCCCTCAACCGGGTGAGAGAAGTCATTGGATAATTTTCCCCCTTAAAAAAAAGTCCATAATCTACGCCTGTTCTAAATTTCATCTCGATCCTTTCAGCCGTTTTGACGTGAAGGAGGTACAAACCAGCGTATAAACTTTCGAATTTTCAATATTAGTAGGAATATGATCTGTATTTTTTATATAACCATTTCGTCTAAAAATGTTCAATAAATCAATATTAAAAAATCACCTCAACGTTCAATGTTCTGACTAAGGGTAGCCTTTCCGTTACAATAGAATAAACAAAACTAACTTATAGAGGTAGTTGACCTAGTGAAAAAGTTTTCTATATACAAAAACTGTAAACTTTTCTAATACCAAACTCATTTCTTTTTCTGACCTGCTTTAGAAGCAACAGTGGATTAAAAAATACTTAATGACCTTTTCATAAGGTTAGATTTCTCTTACAGTGGTTAATAGGATATTACCACAAGATATGAGATGTCAATGAGGTAACGTCTAGTGCGGTATCTGAAGAGAACAGATATAACCGCAAATCTACGTTATCCAGGCCTTAATGTAGAGCTGTAATTATGTGGTATTATTTCCTTTATATAGATACATACCTATTATGGATTTTATGATGATAATATATGATTTGAAGATAAATTATTAGTAAGTTTTGTACTATTTTTGAATCTTCATAAGGCAATAGACTCACTTCAATATGAGATCAGGCAACGTTCTGTTGCCTGATCTCATATTGAAGTCGTGGTGGCCCGCAGGGTTAAGATGCCTGCTTCTCATGCATGAGAGTTTTTTATGGAATAGGAGATAAACGAGAAGACCGATCACCTGATGGTAAGCGATCAACGCCGTCCCTGAAACACGAGAGGAGTCACAGGTGCGTTTCCGGCCTTTTAATAAGGAATACACTCTTTTCTTGAAGGTTTGAAGGTTGTATCGGATCGAAAACCCGCCGATGAGAGATCATTCTACAGTTTTGCTTTATGAAGCAGAAAGCTACGTAAGAAGCGCACAGTTGCCAACCAATCATTTATATAATGGGGATGCATATGCTCTGGTGAGGGTATGAGCGCAGGTTTGAAAGCTACCAACACTAAGTACTTTGCCTCTTTGACCGAGTGGTCACAAGTGCGACTGCCGGGCAAGGGGTCTCGGGTTCGATTCCCGGGTCGGGCAAAGTATTACTGGGTTTTTAAAAATCTCAGTAGTAGCACAGAGTCTGGAAATGTGCCCGGTATATGGCAATAGGCCCCCTAATACATGGGACTCATAACATAAATAGTGAAAATTGGGTGTTACATTGTACAGCGGCATTAAGTGCCATAATGTGCACCTATGCCTACCCCTTCGGGGATAAAAGGCGTGATGTTATGTTGTCTGTTATCTAGACACTACTGTCAAACGGAGAAGGAAAAAATCGTGGGAAAACCTGGGCTTATAATTTCTAATTATAAGTTTAAAATCGCCAACCCGCATTGTGCAAGCATGGTGATTAATGTTCAAACCTTCTCCGTGTGAAAAGAGGTATTTGGTCAGCAGTGGCCACTTATAGGAAACAACTGATAAAGTATGGGTGTTAAACTGTATATCTAACGTAATGTACACAATGCTGTATGTCTGAACTATTAGCAATTAAATAAGTAACTATAATACAAATAATTTATTAAAAACTGTATAATACCATAAATCCAGTCGATACAAAAACAAGCAAAATCGTAACTTAACACAAATGCAAAGACTTCAATGTAGCTTGTCTCTGAAACTCGCCGAAGAATAACTGAAAGTAGGATAATCTCAGACTTAATCTCTACAGGAGCTCCGACGAGAAGATCATATTTTTTAAAGTCAACAGTTTTGATAAACTCGCTTCCTTTATTTGCAAGCGTTCGCTTTTTATTATGAACTAGTTATAGTCTGTGACTTCACTTATTCGAAAGCATGGAGAAAAGTCGTGATGTTATGTTATGTAGTACCTACTAGTTGCGTTTTATATTATTCTTAGGTATGGGTAGTTCTAAAATCAGCAAAACATTTTAGTATACAACGATGTTCTACGTACAACAATAGCGAATTTATTTGTATAGTTTGTATCGACACAGTGTAAGACAATGAATCTATAATATCTTAGAACGCTGCACTGTTGTAGCAATATACATAAATTGTTAAGATAATAGGTACAATGTACTCTAAAATCTTCAAAGAAATTTATAGTAACTAGCAGGAGTACATACTTACTAACATTTGTTACAGATCTCTATGTTTAATCCAAGGACGTTCAAAAAAGGCAGACATAGTCTCTTGAAACACCTATGGCTACGGCACCTGGCTACTGTAGACTTACGCAGAGTACACACACACATTGATACAAAGGACATCTGTCGCGTGACACGGCCCGTCATTACACTTCATACATTACAGTGTTGCAAGTACACGCACGCATAAATACATCACTGACATTCTGGTGCTTTAATCGTTTCTACGCGACAATATATCCGCCTTTTTTTCAACGACTTTGGTTTAATCTTGTACCTACTGTAAATAAGACAAACAAACGTTCAAACCTTCCGTATATCACAAATAAATCCGGCTGACCACAGAATTTGAATAAGGAAGACAACCGTTAACTCGACGAAGCAAAAAAAAATAAAAAAAAATCACTTAATTTTATTCAAGCCTTTCATCCGCTTACTGTTATTTTTATGGCAACATAAAAATCGCTATAAATTATACCTTGAAGAAGAAAATTGCTATTTTCATCTTATTCTATCAACGACTTTGTATTCAGGGTTGGCGCTTCGTTACAAGGGGCACTGTTAATGAGTACTTAGATTGTGGTTTGGCCGGTCAGTGTTCCCCGAGACGATGCATCCCAAGGGATCCATTGCCCTATATATAGCCTGTTCCCACGACCGACAAGATGCATATTCATAAGGAAGTAAAACTACCAACTAGCGAGTTCATTGGTCGGTTGTATGGCCCGAAAATGAGGTAAACGGTCGACTTAATATGAGGAACATGAGACGCTGAGAGCTAAATGTTGTGACGCCACTGAAAAGATTGCATTCAGTAGTAGAGTACAAGACATTGATTTTTATTACACCCTCTATTATGTGGGACTCAAAACATAAGTGGTAAAAAATAAGTATAGGTAATAATCTCGGCTTACTTTATTCTGAAATCTTCTAGACGATCCTAGGTACTATTATTATCCGATGCTGTGGACAACTTAACGAGTTACCGGGCTCCGGCTCGAAGTAATCGCAGGAACAGGGTGGTTTTCAGTCAGTAAGAGTCTGACGCTCCTTCTCACCTCACCCACAGCAGGAAAAGTCATTGGACGATTTCCTCCCTCAAAAAAGGTAGTAACTATTATAAATAAATCTTTTTCAGCTGCTTTCCCTCCTTTGATTATAAACAAAATAAATAGAGGTATATAAATAGGTAATGTACACCTTTATCAAACGTTTAATTTTATATGAGTCACACACTATAAGGGCTTAATTAGAACTAATTATAATAACAATGATAGGAAAATTAAATGCAAGTGGCCTGTATTAGTATGACCTAGAATAGTAAGGAGTAGCGGCCCCTTACTTAAGGCTCGTCGCACAATGAACTTCAGTTACGTAATAAAATATGTATTAGTTGATGAGGAAGAATTACAAAAAAATTGAAATAACATGACTCTAAATAATGACTTAATTGGTTTTATGACCTATATTTTTTTATGGCTTAAGTCGGTAAACGAGCAGCCGTATCACCTGATGGTAAGCAATTGGCGTCGCCCATGGACACCTGGTACACCAGAGGCGTTACAAGTGCGTTACCGGCCTTTTGGGGATTAGGAGTTTGAGGATCGTTGGGGATTCAGGGATTGGGGAGATAGGGGAAGGGAAGGGTAATTGGGCCTCCGGTAACCTCACTCACACGACGAAACACAACGCAAGCGCTGCTTCACGTCGGTTTTCTGTGAGGCCGTGGTACCACTCCGGTCGAGCCGGCCCATTCGTGCCGAAGCATGGCTTACCCACACGTAAAACTACACACTATATTCCCGAGATCGGGTAGAGGGCGTTCACAGAAGTCTTTCATAGCGACCGCTTTTGAGCTTCCCGGTTCACATGAGACAGTCATTTCTAAATTGCATACTTTATATAGGATTTGTCCACAGTTCAGTAGTTGATCAAGTTACGCTAAATCTCACGAAGCGATTTTCACCCGCGGCCACTGCGGTTGCGAGCCCGCAGCCTTTGTAGAATACAGACACTTATGGAAAAAAAATTAAAGCACATTTCACTACAAATTTTATGCCCGCTATGTGTGCGATTGTTAGCGGGTCCCGCTGCACCAGGGCGGTCGCGGTCCAGCAGCCGAGGCAGACCGCGTCCTCAACGATCGGTTGATAGCGATATGTGTGTAAGAGCCATGCTTCGGCATGAATAGGGCGCTCGACCGGAGTGATACCATGGACACCAGAGGCGTTACAAGTGCGTTACCGGCCTTTTGGGATTAGGAACTTGAGGATTGTTGGGGATTCAGGGATTGAGGAATGAAAGGAGGAGGGGGGTAATTGGGCATTCAGTAACCTCACTCACACTATGAAACACAACACAACGTTGTTTCACGTCGGTCTTCTGTGAGGCCGTGGTATCACTCCGGTCGAGCCGGACTATTCATGCCAAAGCATGGCTCTCCAACACTTAGCTGAATGTCGTTACAAAAATCTACCTAATACAAACCCCTCTACTTACCCCAGTGACGGGTACACACCGTAATATTATATAGTTCACTGCAGTATATTAATAACATAGAACAGTGATGTGGATCTTTTTGTTTGCAGCGGCTAACTAACTTGTGTTGTTTTGCAAATACAACGTTGCTGTTAGTTGCGATAACACAACTAGAGTTGAGTGCAAATAAAAAGAGAAAATGGATTAAATATCACGTCACTATTGTTGAGTTTGGAGTTTATGATGGATATTATTTTCCAGTTAAACTATTTCTGTAATAAGATAAAAACATGCATTGCACTTGTATGTAGATTAGCAAGTTTCAGTCAGTCATTCATATCATCATCAGTAAGAAAATATCTGCTCTTTGCCTCTGCCTGACTGCCTCATTGGCCGAGTGGTCGCAAGTGCGACCGCCGGGCAAGGGTTCTCGGGCCCGATTCCCGGGCCGGGCAAAGTATTACTGGGATTTTCAAAAAATTCACAGTACTAGCACGGAGTCTGGAATTGTGCCCGGTATATGGCAATAGGCTCAGCCCCTATTACATGGGACTCATAACATAAATAGTGAAAAGTGGGTTTTACATTGTACAGTGGCATAATGTACACCTCTGCCTTCCCCTTCGGGGATAAAAAGGCATGATGTTATGTTATGTCAAGAAAATATCCACAGCTTAAATGAACCTATGAAACCTTCACCTTGGTCCGCAACGACTGAAGGACCAGTTCCTACTTTATGTAAAGCGTTTGCTCCCAGCAACTCCATCTTATTTAAGTCAGTTTACCTAGTGCTTTCCCATTGCCACTACTTCATTCAAGATTTTGCACTAAAATTTAATTAAATTCCTAATTTATTGTTTACGTTGACCCTTCCTCGAGATTTTTTACTTTTAAAATAAATATATACTCAACATAAAATACACTCATTAACGTTAATTAAAATCCTATAAGCCTCTATGTAAGCCGTTCCTAAGTTACCGGCGACATATTTCGATATAATGAATTGTTTCCGCCGTTGAAATGTGTCACGGAAAACGTGTAGGTACACTGTCCACAGGCAATAGCTAATAAGTGGAACATGAGTAATATTATAATATTTAATAATCATTTAATTTGTTATTAAGCATAGCATAAAATTAAATATTTCTTACAGATTCTTGGAACATTTTTGTGTACCTAAATGGCATTGTAATAGACATAGACAATGTTTTGTAATGTTTCAAGTTTTTTTTGAGACCAGTTTATTATTTTGTAATAAAATAGCGAAGCCAGTTTTATCGTCTTACGTGCTGTTTTATTTCTCATCATAAAGAAAAAGTTTATTTTTTAAAACCCACGTGTACGGCGATTAATTAACCTACGTGTATTTTTCTTGATTAAACTTCCACCATAAATTATAATATAATATTGAGTTTCCTATCAGAAACCCTTTATTTTTACTCAGACCAAGCTGCTGAGGGAAAAGTAACAAAGTTGGCACTTAACGGAAAACTTATAATATGCGTATAAGTAACTACCATCATTCATAATAATTATAATTAACATAAGCTCGAACTAAAACCTCTTTCCAACCATTCCATAAAATAAACAAAAGAAAATTACGTATTCGTAGTTAGTAAACGAGTTTTCTACTATCCAAAATATGGCTGAAATTCCGGAACCGTAATAACACCAAACTAATTAATCAAAGCAATTATAAAAATGTTGAAAAAACGCGTCCACGATAACGCTCCTTTACAAAATGTATGCGGTGTGACAGTATGCAAATAGAGCAGAAAAAAATAGACGACCTCTGTGTTTTTTAGGGATCCGCGTATGGTTTTATAAAAACCCAGTGTAAATATTGGTTCAAGGAAGTTTCCGTTTTTTGTCAAACCTGAATATACATTGCGTTTGCAAGGGATTTTTAGACGGCTCAAAAGTTATATTTTTGTTAGGAGGATTTTTTAAACTTTTCTATATCAAGTCTATCGAACAATTTTACGATATTTGAGTAACAGCGTCCATTTTTATTTCTTGACTGCCTCGTCAAGTACCAATGTGACTTTTTCCGAGTTATATGTACTTTCTAAGATTATTTAGACACCACTGACAAACGGTGAAGGAAAAACATCGTGAGGAAACCTGGACTTATAATTTCTAATTATTATAAGTTTGAAATCGCCAACCCGCATTAAGCAAGCGTGGTGATTAACGCTCTAACCTTCTCCGTGTGAGAAGAGGCTTTGCTCAGCAGTGGGCATTTATAGGCTGTTGATGATGATGATGATGAAGAAATTCTCAGTAGTAGCACGGAAATGTGCCCGGTATATGGCAATAGGCTCACCCCCTATTACATGGGACTCATAACATAAATAGTGAAAAGTGGGTGTTACTTCTGTGTGCACCTCTGCCTACCCCTTCAGGGATAAAAGGCGTGATGTTATGTTATGTTACAAAATAAAATTAGTTCAATTTTTATTACTTTCTTGTTTGCCAATCAATATGAGCTGATATTGTAATGAAGAAGACTTCTATAATCGACACCAGATTTGTTTACAATTGATGGATATATTTTCTTTCCTTATTACTTTCCATTCGTCTTTCGAAGAGATACACGTAAATAAATTACATTTGCCTTTTTCAACGCAAAAAGATCTTCATAATATCAGATTTTTTTTAATTATATTTATTTGATTATTTGCTAATTTAAATCAAACCTGAGCTCAGCAATTACGATAATAACTACTACAAGCACACACAAAATTAAATGAAATACAAACTATTAAATATACTACAAACAACGAAATTTAATCTAGAAAATTCCATGCAAAACGTTACTCATTCAGTTTCATCACCGCAGCAAAGTGCACACATATTAATAATACATTCTACCTCTATAATTAACCCGACACCTTAAAATACGACACCCTACCCAAATGAGACAAACCACAATTACAAACAAAACAATTTAATCCTTGTGCAGAACCCACGTACATACATTATTCAGCGTAAGTCAACGTAATTAGCGTGTTGGTAACAATTTTGAACGCGCGTGTACGCAAATGTACTTGAATCATGTGATTATGATATATCACAGGGGAAGTTAATTAGGTACAGTCGCGCACTGTATGCAATATTGACTAATTATTGAAAGTTATGAATGTGACTGGGGCTGGAACTTGAATTGCTGTGTTCGCTGTTCGAGGAATTCATTTTAGGTGATTGTTCTGTTTCGATCGTTTGTTGGTTCAACGGTGATAGTCTGTAACCGTCCAGTATTGGACTGACAGATTGACAGAATTGACAAAGAAGAGCAATGCTCCGGTCTATATGGTAGTTATAGTTAACTGTAGGTTCACAATAAAGCTTTGCACAGAATGAGATTATCATCCCTGGATTTGACCACTGCTAGGCTATTGCGTAAGATATAAATTCGAACTCTCTAAGTGAGCTCGATTGGGGTCCGCCCTGTCATTGGTTGTGAGAATAATCCCGACCAATGACGGGCGACAAAGCGACCGAGCTCACTTAGAAAGTTCAAATTGTCATTTTTCAGAATAGCCTAGTTGGTTTGATTGCGTTATTATGAGAATTTGTCTCTTGGGTTTAAAATATTTAAACTGAAAAAAATCGTCTCTATTCACTTCTTCTGGAAGAAAAGCTTGTATTGGTATATGAAAGTAATAATAAAACACAGAAAGTGTCTTTCAATAGAGCCGCAATGCGTGAGTTAGTTCTATTTCGGTTGTATATCATGCATTCATGCGGCGAGAGTTTGGAATACTTTCGACTCAATACCAACGTGTGGTTCCAAGAACCACTTAACTATGTAATTAGGTTAACAATGTATTGTTTGTTTTCTTAAATTATTTTCCTACAACATTATATACTGCTTAGAGTTCATTATGGATAATTGAGATGTTAAGGTTTTTTTTTTTTTTTAAGGGGGGAAAATCATCGAATAACTTCTCCCGCCTGGGTGAGGCGGGAGGGAGTGTCAGACTCTTACTGACTAAAAACCACCCCGTTCCTTCTCCTGCACGTCGAGCCGGAGCCCCGGTTACCCGTTAGGTTCTCCGCGACTCCGAATCGGCATCAGCCGTATTGGGCCCCATCTGTGGTGGTCTGATGGCTCTTTGAGGCGCGCGCGGAACGCGACGCGCCGTTCGCTCGGGTCTGTTTCTGGTCGGACGGGGAGCCACCCATTCTCGCCGTCCGCAGGCCCGCACTTACGGTGGCCGGAGATCTTCCCGCGATCCCCGACGCCCGGTGTGTCCTTCGCGATGGCTGGGTTGCGAGGAGGCAGCGCTTCGCTGCCTCACGCGTCCCGCCTCCTCCTTAGCTAGCATGACTGCTTCGCAAAAGGAGGAGACGGCATCCCAGTCCCCCTCGCTCCGCTCCGCATCATGGCCTGCACTAGGCCCGGACGCGAGAGGTCGCCATCGCCGATCACTTCCCTGAGGGCACGGCGGTGTTCAGCCCACGCAGGGCATTCCGCGACAGTGTGTTCCACCGTGTCCTCAGGGCGGTCCTCGCAGTGATGACACCCAGACGTTTCCTCCCGCCCCATCAGACACAGGTACCTCCCGAAACTCCCATGTCCGGTGAGGACCTGCCTCAGGCGGTAGGTGAGGACGCCGTAGCGTCTCTCAAGCCACTCCTCAAAGAGGGTACTTACCGCTGCGATGGCAGCGAGCCCAGCCCTCGGTTGCGACAGTCGTTGCTGCAATTCCGCCATGAGATCGCGCCGGAGCTCATCCCGCCACGCACTTGTCTAGCGCGGCAGCGGAGTTTCGCCCCGGCGACGTGCCTCCGCGCGCATGATGTACACGCGCGCGAGCACCTTCGCCTCCAGATCCCACGGCGGTAATCCGGCAAGGAGGTTCGCCGACTCCCCAGAGATCGTGCGGTATCCGCGGATCATTCGGATCGCCATGACCCTCTGTGCCATGAGCAGCGTCCGAGCGGGACGCCTCAACAGGTTTGGCGCCCAAACAGGGGCGCCATAGAGGGCCATGGACCGCACGACCTCGGCGTATAACCTCCGGCAGGAGGCGTTTGGCCCCCCGAGGTTGGGGAGGATGCGTTTAAACGCAGCCCCCGTCCTCTCCAACTTTGGAGCCAAACGTCGGAAGTGTTCTATGAAGTTCCACCGACTGTCGAGGACGAGTCCTAGGTACTTCATCGTCGTCTCGACGCCGATTGTAACTCTTCCCGCCGTTATTTGGGACCCACCCAGAGGTGGCGCGTTCCCGCGGCCATGAAAACACATGGCCTCGGACTTGTGGAGCGCCACCTCGAGTCCCAACTGCCGGATTCTCTCAACGACTGTCGCAACCGCTGTCGCCATTAAGTCGGCCGCCGCCTGGTGCGACCTCCCGTGCGCTAGCACCAGCGTGTCGTCGGCGTAGCATATTGTGCTAACGCCGTTCGGGAGATCGGTGCGCAGCACCCAGTCATAACCGATTTCCCCTGGAGCGGCCCCAGAACCGAACCCTGTGGAACACCGCGTTACATCTCTCGCCGGTTCCACTCGCCCCGGTGACCGGGGTAGATGACGGACCTGTCCGTCAGGTATGCCTCGATTACACGACGGAGGTAGGTAGGCACCCGATGATATCGGAGTGCCTCCAAGATGCAGCTCCAGGGCAGGGAGTTGAAGGCGTTGGCGATGTCCAGAGACACCGCCACTACGACCTTACCCCTGGACACTGCAGTCCCCGTCGTCCGGTCCTTAACGCGCATGATGGCGTCCACCGTGGAGCGCCCTCTGCGGAAGCCGAACTGGCCGTCCGATATGTCCGGCCCAATGTCCGTCAGGTGCGCGACGAGGCGGTTCGAAATTATTCTTTCGAACACTTTCGCCACCTCGTCGAGCAGCACTATGGGCCGGTATGCGGACGGAGAGTCCGCAGGGCGCCCCGTCTTCCGCACGAGGACCAGTTTTCCCGCTTTCCAGAGCAGCGGGAACTGGCCCCTCTCCAAGCATGCGCTGTAGAGACCGATTAATCGAGGCCCGAGAGCCTCTGAGGCCAGGACCCATGCTTTGCCATGCAAGCCGTCGGGTCCTGGGGCGGTGTTCTTGGCGCCCATCCGGCGCACCGCCGCTCTCAGTTCTGCCTCGGTCACCTCCGGGACGATGTCGTCGTCGTCGTCGCTGTAGCCCGCGTCGGGCACCGCAGGGGGCGGAGTCATATACGGAGGGGTGAAGCCCCTCCACAGTCGGGGGAACAGGGCGCCAATCACCTCCTCCAAGACTTCTGGCCGGAGGCTCTGGGTGAGCGGGGGAGCCCAAGCGCGGAGCTTGTCGCGTACCATCCGGTACGGGCGTCCCCACGGATCTCTGTCCAGAGTCCCCAGCATCTCTCGGCGGGCCTCCTCCTTGGCCCGCAATATCTCCACCTTGAGGAGGGCCTTGGCCGCCCTGTATCCCTCGTACAACTCCGCCTCTCTCGCGTCCGCATTCGGAGGACGGATGCGGCGCCTGCGGTGCCTAGTGTACTGGCGTCGCGCAGCAGTGCACGCCTTGCGTAGAGCTGCCAGCTCTTGCGACCACCAGTACACCTGGCGCTTTTGTTGACTCGACCGGATCCGGGGCATCGCCACGTCACAGATCCTGGACATGGCGTCCTGGAGCCACTTGGCCTCATCGTCAATGTCGGCAGGCCTGACCGGTGGTATCACCCAGGCCTGAGATGTTAAGGTTTAGATTTAATAGACTATTAATTAACTTACGTTGTCTTGACGACGCGTTTTAGGGTTTTCTCGCAGTTTAGAGAAGGTCAAATCATTAATATAAGTTACTATAAGATAATTACTATTTCGTGCATCTTCTCTTCAGTCTGCGGTAATTAAATTTAATTTTAAGCCATTCATGTTTGTAACGATGTATTAACAAAGCGTGGTTTTTAATGGAATAAGCTGATAAATTAAGAGAGGTAGGGCACAGTGGGTATACCCCACTCAATTTGGAGCAGCCCGACTGGGGAAGGACCTCCACCTTACAGAAGACCGCAGCCAAATAACACTGTTGCGGCAGTGTTGTGTTCCTGCGGTAAGTAAGGTATCCAGTTCTCCAGAGGATTTTTTGTGTTGATAGCGGGGGACCGGTGAAGCAAATGATGCGGTCGCATGTTAGTGCAGGCGCGGTTGTGGACGCAGCGGTCAGTGAGACCCAGTGAAACGGTTCGTCGCTGGCCGCCCGCGGGTCAGTAGAGTTCCCGAACCCAGGGATCACATTATCTCCGCCCTGGGAGGCTGAACTGCCAACCCGTGAAAAATCCCTATTGTAGTCGTCGTGCCGGAGAAGGAGACCGGAGTGGACCCGGCTACTGCAGTGGGGGGGACTGGGGGCCCTCTCGTACGCTGCGTCGATAAACTGCACCCCTGTGCTGGCCTGTGGCAGGTCGGCATTACAATTTTGTCTCCTAGACTATCAACACAATAAATCCTCATCAAACCTATTCAAACCCCTCCATAAAAAATAAAATGAAAAAGAAGACGAAAACAAAAAAAACACGATTTACAGCGGCACCTCTATCCACCCAAGTGGACTATTGCAACATTAGGGGACTTCATGGAAATCTTAACGCAGTCCACCAACACCTTGAGACTGCGAAGCCGACTCTACTCTTTCTCACGGAGACGCAGATATCCTGCCCGGCCGATATATCGTACCTCAATTATCCTGGCTACAAACTCGAACATAATTTTCTGAGACGTGCCGGTGTATGTCTGTACGTTCGGGAGGATGTCTGTTGTCGGCGTCTTCGCCATGTTGAAGACAGGGACCTGTCGATATTGTGGGTGCGCGTAGACTATGGTGGCCACACCCGTATATACGCGTGCCTATACAGGTCTTATAGCGGTGACAGGGAAACAACGCGACTTTTCGAGCACTTGCAATTGACGACTGATAGAATTATTGAGCAATACCCTTTTGCGGAGTTAGTGATCTTAGGAGACTTCAACGCCCACCACACCGAATGGCTTAGTTCTCGGTCCACTGACTACGCTGGGAGGTGTGCTCACGAATTCGCTCTGGCCTATGGTTTTTCACAACTGGTACATTCTCCAACAAGAATACCGGATATTGAGAACCATACAAGTTCCATATTGGACCTTCTGCTGACCCAACGTCCGGATGGATATTCCATATCAGTGGATGCACCACTCGGATCTTCTGACCACTGTCTTATCCGGACTCTAGCACCATGCGCACGACAGAATCCACCTCGACCAACTAACTTGCGGCGCATGTGGCAGTATAAGTCAGCAGACTGGGATGGATTGCGGGAGTATTACGCATCGTACCCGTGGAGACAGCTTTGTTTCGCATCAGAGGATTCCGACACCTGCGCAGCTGCTGTCTCTGAGGCTATACTGGCGGGTATGGAAAACTTTATTCCAAACTCGCTGGTCGCTGCAGGGACGAAGAAGCGACCGTGGTTTAATAGGTCCTGTAAAATTGCTAGACAACTCAAGCAAGTCGCGTACAGGGCTTGGACCACGGCTCGTAACAATCGCGATCCCGATCTTTCTGATGTGAAACGCGAACTTAATGCTGCCTCGAGGTCCACGAAAAGGAAAATTGCCAGAGCAAAATTCGATTTCATCGGCAGAATTGGCGAGAAGCTAATAGGCTATCCCTCTGGGAGTCGTGCTTTCTGGTCACTTGCCAAAGCTGCCGAGGGTAACTTCTGTCAGTCGTCCTTACCGCCACTGCAAAATACCGATGGCAACCTGGCCCACAGTGCAAAGGAGAAAGCCGATCTGTTAGGCACTCTTTTTGCCTCTAACTCGACTTTGAACGTCGACGAAAGCACCATACCACCTACCATCCCGCATTGCGGCCACTTTATGGCGGAGGTTCGCTTCTCACAAAGAGACATTCGGCGGGAGTTGCTAAGTCTTGATGTTCATAAGTCGAGTGGGCCCGACGGCATACCGGCAGTGGTTCTAAAGCAGTGTGCTCCTGAATTGTGCCCTGTTCTAACGCGTCTTTTCGCTTTTTCTTACCACACTAGGCAAGTACCGTCTTCGTGGAAGACCGCCTACGTGCATCCGGTGCCCAAAAAGGGCGATAGAACAGACCCGACGAATTACAGGCCTATCGCTATTACCTCCCTTCTTTCCAAGGTGATGGAGCGAGTAATCAATACCAAGCTCCTTCGATACCTAGAGGAGCACGACCTGCTCAGCGACCGTCAATACGGTTTTCGCCACGGTCGCTCGACTGGTGATCTTCTAGTGTATCTCACACATCGCTGGGCCTCGGCCATTGAAAGTCAAGGTGAGGCATTGGCAGTTAGCCTAGATATAGCGAAGGCGTTCGATAGGGTCTGGCACCGGAGTCTTCTGACGAAGTTGCCATCATACGGACTGCCCGAGGAATTGTGCAAATGGATTGGTAGCTTTTTGTCCGGCCGACGCATAAGAGCCGTCGTAGACGGTAGTTACTCTGAAAGCATGGACATAAACGCTGGCGTCCCACAAGGCTCCGTACTTTCTCCGACGCTGTTTCTTCTGCATATCAATGATTTGCTGTCTGTTGAGGGTATTCATTGTTATGCTGATGATAGCACCGGGGACGCATTTTACACGGGCCGTGCAAACATCCCTCGTTCCGTTGTGGAAGAAAACCGCGTAAAACTTGTGTCTCAAATCGAGAGGACCTTATGTCGAGTCTCCGATTGGGGTCGGGACCATATGGTCCGGTTCAACCCCTCCAAGACACAAGTTTGTGCGTTTACAGCTAAAAAAACCCCATTCGTTGTGGCCCCTAAATTCCAAGACACTACCCTTAACATCTCCAAAAGTATAGGTATCCTTGGTGTCGACATATCTAGTGACGTCCAGTTCCGTAGTCACTTAGAAGATAAGGCCAAGCTGGCATCTAAAAAACTCGGTGTACTAAACAGAGCGAAGCGGTACTTCACGCCGGGACAAAGACTGCTTTTATATAAATCGCAAGTTCGCCCCCATATGGAGTACTGCTCTCATCTCTGGGCAGGAGCGCCAGCATACCAGCTTGGACCTTTTGACGCGGTCCAAAGGAGAGCTGTCAGACTTGTTGATGATCCTATACTTACGAGCGGTATCGAGCACTTAAGTCTAAGGAGAGATTTTGCCTCCTTGTGCGTGTTCTACCGCTTGTATAATGGGTTATGTTCTGCGGAATTATTTGATACGATGCCCACGGCCACTTTTTATCATCGCACCGCTCGCCATCGACAGGGGGTTCACGCTCACTCATTGGAGCCAAAATGGTCCCGTACAGTTCGGTTTCAGAGGAATTTTCTCCCACGGACCCTCCGATTGTGGAATGAGCTCCCTGCCGTGGTTTTCCCAGTGGGCTACAACATGAGGTTCTTCAAGAGGGCGGTGAATAGGTTTTTTAAGGGTCGGCAAGACGCATGTAATGCCCCAAGTGTTGCAGGCGTACATAGGCCACGGTAACCGCTTGCCATCAGGTGGGCCGTGTGCTTTTTTGCCACCGTCGTGGTATAAAAAAAAAAAAAAATAAGCTGACGGATCACCTGATGTTAAGCAATCGGCGCCGCCCATAGACACCCGGATCACCAGAGGTGTTATTATAAGTGCGATATTGGCCTTTTGTAGATTAGGAATTTGAGGATTATTTGGATTCAAGGATTGAGGAGAATTGGCAAGTGGGCCTCTGGTAACCTCACTCACACGACGTAAAACAACGCAAGTATTGAGGCTGTGGTAACATATTATTTTCTGTGAGGCTGTGGTAACACTTCGATCGAGTCAAACTATTCGTGCCAAAGCATGGCTCTCCCACACTTAATGGTGGCGATTTAAAGACAAGACCAGATAAGACTCAACCAATGATGTGGTAGCGAATGGAGTGTTGTGATCAGATGGCAGATGTTTAAAACGCGGACACTCATCAGAATTTATCGTCCTTTATTCTGACCTCTATCTAGATATACCATAATACAGAGAATTAAACATATATTATATTACATTTGTAGCTTATTTGATCACAGACTCAATTCTAACCAAATTCAATGATTAATGTATATGAAAATATAATGTATGTAAGGAAAAATAGGCAATTGTTTGAAAAAAGAAGCGATAGACACAATTTTAATACTAGAGGCAAAAATAAGTTAGCTATACCGCAATTCAGACTGTCCAAAGTACAGAAATCCTGTATGGGGTTAGGTATTAAATGCTATAATAAAATACCAAATAGTATACTAAATCTCAATGAAGGTCAATTTAAAACATATATTAAGCGCGAATTATGTAATCAAGCTTACTACACACTGACAGATTATCTTGAAGATAAGAATGCTTGGCAGCATGTTGGTTCGGCTCCACTGGACAATACTCAAATGTAGTAAGTAGTTAAATTCCAATAGTAGGTAATATAATACATAATTTAATACTTTAATTCTAATGTAGACAATCTAGTTTCCTTATAGCATCGAGCATTTCTTTCTTTATTGAAACAAAGAGTTTCCTTTTTCTTATATAGAAGCACTATTTCTATGGATTGTCAGTATGCATATGTGAGCACCATGTTAGAATTAAGATTTTTATTTTTTTATTTTTTTATTTTACCTCTAGTAAGTTATTAGTATAATGCGTCAAGCGTGTATTTGCATTGTTCTTACATATGCGTACCTACAGTATTGAAATATGTATCAGAGACATTGTAGAACATACTTTTTTTAAAAGAGTAACGAATGGAGTTTCTTGCTCGTTCTTCTCCATTCGAATCTACGTTTTGGAATGAGCACCTAGCTTCACCTAATTTCATTGACGGACTGACTGACAGACTATTATTTATTTTGTATTTTTGTTGACGTTTCAAAAGTACCAAACTATGGTTTAATTGAAATAAATGCTTTGACTTTGACTTTGAATGTGTCAAAAAAGAGTCCAGAACCAATAACAAACTCTATATTCCCATATCTCATACACCCAAAAACTTGTTAACACAAAAAATCAGCAGTCAATCGTGGAATGCAATAAATATACCCTTAGCTGATGTAGGACCACAATCTCATACGGGAAGTCGGCAGTAAAAAAGTCAAAGTTAGATGTTGTACATAATTTATACGCTCAACTTTGCACGGCTTGGACGTTATCGCGAAATTTAAAACATTCGTACCGCGAGGTTTATTTTAGTTCAGCAAGTTGCCTTTAGATACGCAAGGGTACAAATTAAAAAATAACCGCTTTTTGTTATTTATTTAAAGTTTTAATGATAAAGTATTTTTTTTTTCTTCTGCTAATGAATTGCCTTTAACTCGTCGAGTACCGGTTTTGTAGACACAATTATAGAACAATAGGTTGCGGTCACCGGTGACCGCTTGGTGTTTGACAGTTTAAATAGCTAGTTTGTTCTTTGTATGTTTTCTTGCTAGCGACCTAAAATAACATAACGTCACGCTTTTATCCTCGTATGGGTAAGCAGAGGTGCACATTACGGCACTTAATGGCACTGTACAATGTAACACCAACTTTTCACTATTTATGTTATGAGTCCCATGTAATTAGGGGTGAGCCTATTTCCATATATCGGGCATAATTCCAGGCTCCATGCTACTACTGAGAACTTTTCAAAAACCCAGTAGTAGTTTGACCGTCCCGGGAAACGAACTCGAGACCCCTTGTTCGGCAGTCGCACTTCCAACCACACGGCCAACGAGGCAGGCATTACATGACATTATTCATAAAATAATTGCATTATAGCAGTTGAAGAATGCTCACTATATGGACGTACGTGTATAAGTACTAAGTATCAATGTCTTGGTAACATTGATATAAGTTAAATCAGTTTTTTTTATATTCAATATTAATTCTCCACGGAATCTTGGTCCGTGCCTTTGTTATACAATGTGATTAAATTCGTTTCGGAACTCCAGCAACCAGCACAGAAATGGAATACGTTCATCTCTATAAAATGAGGCTATATATATATCATAAGAAATTCACATACTCTAGCAGAAAAAAAACAAGCGAGGTACCACATTATGCTAATTAATTAATTTTTAAACAGTTCTGTTTTGACCCACAATTTTACATACAGTAACAGCAGAAGGTAGTCTAATTATTCAATCTAGATAACTAAATATATTCAATGAAGAAATTATACAAGGCCCTGAAAAAATACAAGGTTTTATTCATGAAATCAAAGCGTAACGATAGGTACAGCCTTCGGAAGAAATGAGCTATAATCGAATTCGCAATCTTGAAATAAATTTAGCTTAAACCTTTTTCTTTTATTACCTACTTGTACTATTCTTAGTTTTCACCGCAACTATTTGGGTAGTTTCCTGGGTCCAAAATAAATTATTTTGATTTTTCAGTCCAATTAAGCATTGAAAAGTAGTTACACTTTCATTCATTGATTTGCCGATATACTTTTTAGGTTTGACGCGAAAATATGATGACGTCATAAGATGGTATTTCGTACAAAATTCATAGAACACTATTGTTTTTGACGTTTCGATAAAAGTTTTGAATTTGACTAGTTGTCAACTACCGTATTGTACCAGTGTAGTTGTATTGAAACGATAGCGTTTCTCCATCCAAAAGTACACGTGGAACCTCCCTTCACTAACAATTCAATTTGACGTTTCAAAAGTGCTTAATCAAGAATTAAAATGAATGCATTAAATTTGACGTTGATTTGAACCCTAATTTAGACAAAATATGATTGTGTTTTGTCTGAATTTCGTAGATACACGGAATTTGCAATTGCAGCTAGTTTTTAGCTATAAGCTCAATTTAATGTACGTAATACACGTACAACATAACATGGCGCGTATTTTAATGAGACTGGCTAATTTAACAGTATAGTTGGCGTAGTAGTTGGACAAGCGATTACTGTATACTTTGCCTCAGATTCAATGAACATAATATTATATTTTTTTGTTGTAAGTCTTGGTTATGACGTACGAAGGAATTTGTGTCTATTTATGACACACAACAGTTCAAAAAGAGATACGATTACTTAAAAAAACTGTATTTCGTCAATGTTATAAGTTACTAGTGAGTTAGATCCCTACCCCACTGCTTTACCGTATAAGAAGCGTTGTAACTTTTCCTATAAACTATAATAAAGTAATTATTTTTTCCCCACCAAACGCATGACATTCGTGGAAGTATTTTTGTCCCCCTGAGACCGTTAATTAATAGAGTGTCAGTAATACGAAGACCAGTCATAATTTTAGCCTGACAGGTCGACTCCCCAGTGGTGTGTACATTCATTAAAAATTCTTTAATTACGGTACTTTGAACCTACATTGTGGTATTAGAATATTTTGAAATAACAAAGAATTGTGTTGGCTATTTTTGTAATATGAAATGCAATATTGTTAGAATTAAAGTGACAGGTGTGTGACAAATTTGACATAAAATTTTTATGCATGTGAATTAATTTATGTCTATGACATTTATATTCATAATTTATGTTTTCATTTTCCATAGAAAAAGAATGTTTTTATTTAATAACTGCATGTTATGGCTATAAGTTTAATTAAACAAATTATTAATTTGTTTTATTTTTACTAGCTACTACGTCATTCGTTTAACAACTGCAAGGAGGACTTATACATATTTTGATTTTCATTAATAAGTAAGATTTAAATTTAAACATTCTCAATTGTAGCACGGAGTCTGGAATCGTGCCCGGTATGTGGCAATAGGCTCACCCCCTTCTACATGGGACTCATAACATAAATAGTGAAAAGTGGGTGTTATATTGTACAGTGGCATAATGTGCACCTCTGCCTACCCCTTCGGGCATAAAAGACGTGATGTTATGTAATGAAGACACTCGCTTCTCTTGCGTGGGAGTACGATTTTGAAACCTACTAACAACAAGCTCCAATGTAACATTTTCCGACTGATATATACTTTCTACGATTGTTTAGACACCATTGATAAATGATAAAGGAAAACATCGTGAGGAAACCTGGGCATGTAGTGTCTAATTATAAATTCGAAATCGCCAGCCCGCATTGAGCAATCATGGTGATTAATGCTCAACCTTCTCCATGCGAGATGAGGCCTTTGATCAGCAGTGACCAGTTATAGGCTGTTGATGTGATGTGATGTGAAAGGGTGAAAGATTTTTTATGAGATAGACAGTAAACGAGCAGGCGGATCACCTAATGGTAAGCAATCAGTGTCACCCATGGACACCCGGAACACCAGAGGCTTTACAAATGCATTACCGGTCTTTTGGAGATAAGGAATTTGAGAATTGTTGGGGATTCAGGAATTTAGAAAGGGGGAGGGGGAGGGGGCGTCCTTGGGCCTCCGGCTACCTCACTCACACGACGAAACACAACACAAGCGTTGATTTCATACGATTTGTTATGATCGCAGATTTTAGCACTTAAATAGACTGTACGATATATTATAATCATACTATGTTTGTAAATTTTCGTAATGACATTGGGGTGCGAATGACATGGTAAGCAGATTTAATTATCAGTGAAATCATATTTGCTTCTGTGGCTGTCGGCGTGTTAATACATGTTAAAATTATGGCAATATACAGTGAATTACTATTACTTTATCGTATTTAGGTTTACTGCTACTAGCTACTCCTACGGTTTCACCCGCTGCTCCGCTTTTGTTGGACCTAGCATGATTTTTATACCCTATAAAAGGTTATAGGGTATAAAATCATTGAGCATTTATTGAGAAAGGTCTCAATAAATGCTCTATCCAACAGAAAAATAACTATTTAAATCGGTTCAGTGGTTCTGGAGATTAGCACGTTCACACAAATAAACATACTGTTATATAATTTTAGCTTTAAATAATAATAAAAAGATAATAATAGAAGAATATGGTAACTAAGGTGACTCAATATTAGAGGTATAATCTGCATAATGTTTCTATTACTACCTTAAAATGTTTCAAATTAACTTGTAGTAGGTAGGCCATAGACTTGGCTAATGGTGATTTAAAGTAATTCAAATTCTAGGAGAAGTTTGAGTTTTTTATTGGCATTGTTAATCAGATTTAACCAATATTACTAGCCAAGTCTGTGGACTACTGTCTACCGTCGACTGTTTAAAAAAAGAATTATCTATCGCACCAAGTTTTTATCAAGAAGTTAGTATGTCGTAATATATGATTTATCAGATAGTGACCACTTTTTTTTTTTTTTTTTAAGGGGGGAAAATCATCGAATGACTTCTCCCGCCTGGGTGAGGCGGGAGGGAGTGTCAGACTCTTACTGACTAAAAACCACCCCGTTCCTTCTCCTGCACGTCGAGCCGGAGCCCCGGTTACCCGTTAGGTTCTCCGCGACAGATAGTGACCACTAGAGCAACGAAACAATCAAGATCAAATCTTATTATTTCCTAGATTGAGTCTTAGCAATGTTCTTAGAACTCTTAGCATTAGATACATGTCATAAGGTCGAATATTGGTTAATTTTGCGCACATGAATGGCTTCGTTCTATTGTATTCATTCGATATTGGACATTAATATAGAACCTTTGGATCGATCTCCGTCTTTAGATAAGGCAATGGGAAGATGGACAATTTTCGGTAATCTACGGGGATTATTTTTATTATTTATATGTTATTAATTTGTTTTATTTATAAGTAATGTATGAGTTCTGTATACTGTGGGCTATATTTATTTTGTGATCTTTTTAACATCACGGCTTTTATCCCCGAAGGGGTAAGCAGAGTTATGCACAATTCCAGACTCCGTGCTACTTCTGCAATTTTTTTTAAAACCCAGTAATGCTTTGCCGATGGATTTTAATGATATTTAGTATCCAGGCGGGGTATGGGCATAGGTGATAAGATTTATTTACTTTTAAAAAACTTACGTAATATGATAGATATGATATAATAATAATATGCATTTTAATGTACGGATAGACGACTAATTTAAGTAAATTATTTTAATCCTTTTTTTTAATTCGGTATAATTTTTATTATAATTATTTATTGATTTAAAGTGTCGCGACGTCACTTCTAGGTAAATTGGAAATCCGTTGTACATACATATATAACGTACTTTATCTGAGAGTCTTTGGGGGAGGCCTATGTTCAACAGTGGACGTCCTGTGGCTGATATGATGATGATGATGATATATAACGAAAATCCTACCATTATACACACTAGCAATGGTTTTTAGCTAAAACAGATATTAATTAAAAAATAGGAACGTAATGAAACAAATCCACAACAAAGTATCCCATGCGCACAAAAAATGTCCAAAAAGACACAAAAAAATCTGTATTTTTAGACCAGTTTTTATGATGAAACCATCACGGTATTTAGCTTAACATCCATATTATTTGCATAAAACGACGGACGGGATCCACGCTGACTGTCCGACACACCGATACGATACCGCAACTCTGTTTTTTTTTGCTATCCTGCACCAGTCATTTCATTGGATTCATGTTTATAAACTGCATCCTATTTATTGTAGTATTGATCCGAAATAGGCGGGTTATAAGCGAAAATAAAATGAGCACATAGATATATCATCACTATGAAGATTTTATATTTGTCATACTCAAGCTTTTTAATACTTTTTGGCACAATTTGGAAATAACAACAAACTGACAATAAAAGGTTATTGTGAATTTGTTGTTGATGTGTTGTTGATGAGTGGCTAACAGTGGCAAACTGCTAAAGGACGAGCTTAGTAACATGTTACTGAAGTTGCGCAACCTATTTCTGTCTCACGGAGGACCGAAACAGCCAGTTCATTTCGTCCACAGTTACACCATCCACTGTTTCATTAATCTGTTTTTAGATATTGTATTGGTATAGATGAGACATTTTTAGATAAAGGAAAACTTAACCTAAACCTAAGCTCTGGAAAGGAATTCAGGAGTTCTTGTGTATTTCAGGCTTTTTCATGGGATAAGCCGGCAAACGAGCGGACGGATGACCTTATGGTTAGCAATCGGCGTCGCCCATGGACACCTGAAACACCAGAGGCGTTACAAGTGCGTTACCAGCCCTTTTGGGGATTAGGAACTTGAGTATTGTTGGGGATTCAAGGATTGAGGAGATTGGAGAAGAGAGTAATTGAACCCCCAGTAATCACTTACACGACGAAACATGAAGCAAACGTTGTTTCACGTCGGTTTTCTGTGAGGCCGTGGTATCACTCCGGTCGAGCTGGCCATTCATGCCGAAGCATGGCTCTCCTACAAGGTAACAAACACTCAAACTAAACCTAGTTTAAAAATATTTTTACATGAAGTCTAATATTAAGGTATCAATATAAATACTTTATGCCCAGCCCGTACCTTTTTATTCTCAGTCACACTAAAGGTAGCACGAGTTTACTCGCGTTAACAAGCTGCGTTAGATCGGACGTGATTCCGTGCACGCCAACTGATTTATCTGTGTTCCACTTGGACTTCATTTCGTTGGCGGCTGAACGATTTTTTAGGTTATGTTATAGCTCGGATTTTATATTTTTGTTGCTGGTTTTTATTTATATATTACAGTTAGTTAATTGGGATTGTCATACCTCTGTAACTATTTTATTTCTAGAAGTTAGCAGTTAGAAGAAAGGTCGACTGAAGTCTATCTTCCTTCTAACAGACGAGAAACCAACCATACTTTCATATACTGTTTTTAATTCCAACTGCTATAATTTTATGTGTTTTGTTACAGTCAGTAAAACAACAACATTTGTATGACAACAACATATCATATACAGTGAAAGAAGAATATAGACAATTTGAAAATATTTGTAACTACTACTAATAAGTCGATCCAAAACAGTACTATACAAAATCCTGGCGTTTAAACCAGATTGGATCATAGCCACTCGAATGACAGTCGTTCAGTAAAATGCTGACATTCAGCCGAAACTCGTTTGACGTAGTGCCAATCCCAATCCAGTTGTTTCCAGTTACATATAGTTCTCTGAAAAAAAAATTTTTAAACTATTTAATATATGTGTTTAAAATATAAGATCCTTAATTAACTAAAAAAATCTGGTACACCGACTGATGCCTGATGTTCATAATTTGCGTTATTTCTTTCAATCAAACCAATAGTTTTGGATGTTTTTGTAATTAGATCGGGATTTTTTCACCAAACCCGAAAATGTTGAATATCTCAGAAACTGGCCACTTTCAGCAATTCCGGGCTAATTCTGTAGAAAATTAGTTGTATTATTACCTCCCGAGAGGAATACGTTGAGTTACAAGTCACCTTGTATAATGACACCACCTATGTCCAGAAAATCATCCAATTACATTCGAAATTATCGAAATCAAGATCTAGACCTAGACTGTACCTACTCTTTTTCATAACGCCGAAAAATCATGAAAATTAAAAAGGCTAGGCTAGGAATTTATATTATTCCCTATGCTGGTTTCAAATCTCTGAATCCTTCAACAATTTAATAGGTCACCATCTTTAACTACTACCTATACGGACCATTACCATTTATTTCCAACTCTGTGGAAACCATTGCTTCCACTCGAATATACGAATACACATAAAGCTATGCAAATCTGGTATAAACTGAACCGTCAAATATACGGAATGATCTTACATAGCGAAGTCATAATAAACTGGATTTTGTGTGGCCGTGTGTACATACATGTATTTCTGATTTATTTGCGTATTATTTATAGTAGAAGTATAAAAATATTCCATTACCTAGTAATGCCCTCTTATCTGTGTCTAGTACTCACTAGTCCAATTTTTGGAACCATTCGACTGAAATGAACAATTATTGTTCGTTGTATTTGTTTCAGAAATTCTTTGCTTTGTTATCGGATTCGCTGCGTTTCAATCTGGGTACTACCTAGCTCCTTTTATAATGACATTTCTAAACTAATCGTTTATAGGAAAACTATTTTTGTTCAATGATCTATCTGTATTAACATCAAAAATATTTTACTTTTTATCTCAGTTTCTTTTAAAGTCCTCTAATCCGCCAAGCACCGCACGTCGCTCCGTTTGTCCACGCCAATCTCATAAAGTTATACACTCGGTAACCATCAGGTAACTTGCATTAATTCTGCACTATTGCATTGTTCCACTCCCGCAGATTATGACACACGACGAATTACCATTACACTTTGATGAATAAGAACCCTATTGCATTAAGATACCGTACCATTAGTCGCAGTAACCGTAGTGTCTATATTAGACAATCACGGCTTAATCAAAATAACACATATAAACTAAAATACTAAAATGGGTCTAGTATTAATATACATTTTTTTCTACAAATGTACTTCTCTGATCATCTTCGTAACAGATAAGTCAAAAGAATTTCAATTTACTGTTATTCAAAAGAAGTTCATTTTGACACATCAAATAGATTTCTCTTTTGAATCGACTTGAAAACGGACACGGAAATTAATTTATCTTTCAACTGAGTCTTCCTTTTAAATTGAGTGAAGATTAATCAAAGAATGTGCTCAAGAAAGAATCAAGTTTGCAAAAACCAAAGGCTATAATTTTACCAGGTAGCCGTTTAGCACAATTACAATCAAATCCATGATATTTCTGGATACGTAATTTTAAATTTCCTTGATTTTTTGTAATACCCTGCTACTATAAATCGGTCTGTAATCATATTTTTTGGGACAACTGATTACTTTTTCCACCTCGACTCCATTATTCTCATACTCAGTACTAAACAACAACCATTACGAAAAGAGATCTAAAATTAAATATAATTAAAAAATATTCGTCCCGATGCCTAAAACGAAGCCCTTAAAAAAATCATGAATAATGTTATTTTAAAACCAGTAATGTCCGAGCGGCCATCATAAAAACCATATGAGGGATATGTGAAATTTCATAAATCGCCAACACAATTGTGGCTTGTTCAGAACTGAAACGCTTATGATAAATGTATTGCAATCCTCTAGGACAATAGATGCTTTGTGGTTTTGATTAATGACAGTTTTAAAAAGCCCGATTTGGGTCCACCCTTAAACGGCAATAAAAAATATGTCCCCGCCAGATTTCTTTCTCCGGACCTGATAACAGATGGTTCAACTGTACTGATTAATTGATATGAATCGTGTGGGCTTTAAAATATGTGGGGAATTTCATGTTCGGAAGACCGTTTTGTACTAAATTGTTTTATGTAAAGTGATTAATTCAGTGTTTGTATGGAGTTCTGGTGATTCTACCGTTGATTTGGCACTCCAGCCCGGCAGGCTGGAGTTGCGACAGCGGTGGTGGAACCCGCCCCGCGAGCGGAGGACGGCGGCGGGTGGCAGATCGCCGGCGAGGCGAGGAGAGTCGCCATGGAGGGCTGGAAGCGCCGCAAGAAGGCGCAGCGGCAGCGACGGCAGCAGCAGCGCAGGGAGAAACGCGCTGCTGCCTTGTTCCTCGCCCCTAAGACCGCGGCTGTAGTGATTACGCTGCAGCCCGAGGCGGTCAATAGGGGCGTCACTTACGGCGACGTCCTCGCCAAATTGAAGGGGGCGGTGACTCCTGCGGAGTTCGGGGTGCCAGACGGGTTCGCGGTCAAGGTGACCGCTACCGGAGTCCGTCTTTTGGAGGTCCCTGGCGCAACCAGCGGCCCATCGGCCGACGCCCTGGCCGAGAGGCTTAGGGCGTGCCTCGGTGCGGACGAGGCGCGCGTGTCCAGGCCCACCAAATGCCTGGATGTCAGGATCTTGGGCCTGGACGACTCCGTAACGGAGAGCGAGGTGGTGGCCGCTGTAGCCAGGACGGGAGAGTGCCCTGCTGACCAAGTCAGGGCGGGCGCCATCCGTCCGGACAACTCGGGGCTGCGCACGGTGGTCGTGAGCTGCCCCGTCACAGCGGCCAAAAAGTTGAAGGAGGGCAAAAGGCTCTTGGTGGGATGGGTCTCGGCGCAGGTCAAGCTGCTCGAGACCCGGCCTCTGAGGTGCTATCGCTGCCACGTGGGCGAGCACGTGAGCGTTAAATGCACCTCGGAGGTGGACCGCAGCGACTGTTGCTTCCGCTGCGGTCGGCCCGGTCACAAGGCTGGCTCGTGCTCTGCCCCGCTGCACTGCAATGCATGTGCGGCGGCTGGCAAGCCGGCCAATCACCGGGTCGGGAGCAAAGGCTGCTCCCCTCCCGCAAAACCTAAGGGCAAAGGTAGGCCCTCCGCCGCCCCTGCCGTTTCCGCCGCCGCTGCCACCACTGCCACCGCAGTCGCCGCTGCCGCCACTGAGGAGGTCGGAATGGACTGTCAATAATGGCTCCATTCCACCTCCTCCAGGCGAACATCAACCACTGCGCCGCTGCTCAGGATCTCCTGCTCCAGAGCATGGCGCAGTGGTCGATCAATGTCGCCGTGGTCTCCGAGCTGTACTTTGTCCCGCCCAGGGATCACTGGGTGGCGGACCTAGACGGCTCGGTGACCATCATCTCGTCGGCCGCCGCCGGTACCCCGACTCTTGAGGCTGCTCAAAGAGGCCGGGGTTGTGTCGCAGCACGGTTCGGAGAGCTCGCTGTGGTGGGCGTGTACTTCTCTCCGAACCGAACTCTCGCCGAGTTCCACAACTCCTTGAGGGAGTTGGTCACAGTCATCGTCGGGTTCCGTTCCCTCCCCGTGCTCGTCCTCGGGGACTTCAATGCCAAGAATTTGGTATGGGGTTCCCGTTTCACCGACGTCCGGGGTAGGATGGTGGAAGACTGGGCCCTTGAGGCTGGCCTAGTCGTCTTGAACCGGGGTTCTGTCCCTACGTGCGTGCGGATGCAAGGCGAGTCGGTGGTTGACATTTCGTTCGCCAGCCCTGCTCTGTCACCGCGTATTGTTGACTGGCGTGTCATGGAGGAGGTGGAGACGTACTCCGACCACCGGTATATCCGGTTCGACGTCTCCGCCGAGTCCGCCGAGTCAGACAGGCCCCATGTGGCCCGCGTTGGGCGCTGAAACAGCTGGACCGGGAGCTGCTCCTGGAAGCCGCCATTGTGCAGGCCTGGGTGATACCACCGGTCAGGCTTGCCGACATAGACGATGAGGCTAAGTGGCTCCAGGACGCCATGTCTAGGATTTGTGACGTGGCGATGCCCCGGATCCGGTCGAGTCAACAAAAGCGCCAGGTGTACTGGTCGCAGGAGCTGGCGGCTCTGCGCAAGGCGTGCACTGCTGCGCGATGCCAGTACACTAGGTACCGCAGGCGCCGTATCCGTCCTCCAAATGCGGATGCGAGAGAGGCGGAGTTGTATGAGGGATACAGGGCGGCGAAAGCCGTCCTCAAGGCGGAAATACTGCGGGCCAAGGAGGAGGCCCGCCGAGAGATGCTGGGGACTCTGGACAGAGATCCGTGGGGACGCCCGTACCGGATGGTACGCGACAAGCTCCGCGCTTGGGCTCCCCCGCTCACCCAGAGTCTCCGGCCAGAGGTCTTAGAGGAGGTGATTGGCGCCCTGTTCCCCCGACTGTGGAGGGGCTTCACCCCTCCGTATATGACTCCGCCCCCTGCGGTGTCCGACGCGGGCTATAGCGACGACGACGACGACATCGTCCCAGAGGTGACCGAGGCAGAAGTGAGAGCGGCGGTGCGCCGGATGGGCGCCAAGAACACCGCCCCAGGACCCGACGGCTTGCATGGCAAAGCATGGGTCCTGGCCTCAGAAGCTCTCGGGCCTCGATTAATCGGTCTCTACAGCGCATGCTTGGAGAGGGGCCAGTTCCCGCTGCTCTGGAAAGCGGGAAAACTGGTCCTCGTACCGTAAAGAGCCATCAGACCACCACAGATAGGGCCCAATACGGCCGATGCCGATTCGGAGTAGCGGAGAACCTAACGGGTTACCGGGGCTCCGGCTCGACGTCCAGGAGAAGGAACGGGGTGGTTTTTAGTCAGTAAGAGTCTGACACTCCCTCCCGCCTCACCCAGGCGGGAGAAGTCATTCGATGATTTTCCCCCCTTAAAAAAAAAAAAAAACACCGTTGATTTGAAAATATGTGCTAAAATTGGAAACATGGGAAAAGAAAAATAAACGATAATATGGAATAATGACTACTAATTATTTTTATGTTAAATTGTTATTTTAGTCATTATTTAATGACTTACTCTAATGGCTTAGTCACCAACATGAACGACAAAGTGATACATAACATAACATCACGCCTTTTTATCCCCAAAGCGGTAGGCAGAGATGCACATTTCGGCACTTAATGCCACTGTAGAGGTACAATGTAACACCCACTTTTCACTATTTATGTTATGAGTCCCATGTAATAGGGGGTGAGCCTATTGCCATATACCGGGCACATTTCCAGACTCCGTGCTACTACTGAGATTTTTTAAAAACCCAATAATACTTTGCCCGACCCGGGAATCGAACCCGAGACCCTTTACCTGGCAGTCACACTTGCGACCTCTCGGCCAACGAGGCAGTTGATTAAATACAAGAATATACTGAAATAAGACATATGATTAGCAACAATAACACATTGCGGTAAGATCACGGGTAAGACATACAACAAAGCAGACAAAACAACTACCAACGGCCATCTAATTACATATAGAACAATCTACAGTATTCATAGCTACGAGAAACAAGGCAAACCTATTTAAATTCTCCTCCACGAGTAGTTAAATGTCTGACCCGGAACAATTAAGTCATTCTAAGCCCTACTTCAGCTGCACACCGTATAAACCCTTGAACTCCCAACCTTAACCTTCAACAATACTAATAAACAACCTTAACCTTCAAACGATATGGTAGAAGTTACATTGATAGAAAATTTTCACTAAGATTTGTTTTTATTTTGTTTGCATGTTAATGTTCTGAGAAAAAGTTGATAAAACCAGTACTTATTTTGATAGTTCTGTAAGTATGTGTCTGTGTTATTTTATTATCTTGTTGAGTTCCAAAAGTTTTTTTACTAGCGCGACTCACGCTCACCCTTTAAGAAAGAAATAGGTGAATGAACTTTGAAGACCAATTTTCACTACTTCGATGGTAAGTACCTGTTAAACCAATTAAGTCAACTCATGATTATGTTATAGTTTTTGCAACCAGATTGCTATCAAGAAGCGTTAATTTTCATCATTTATGAACATGATGTTCACTCATAGAAGAGCAGTATGCTGTCAAAAATACATTAATTTTCATCATTGGGGTCCCAGTGCACACTCTGTAGAATAAAAAGAAACCGCCTGTAGGCTAAACGACTCTACACGTGACCAGAGGGCTGGCTATTTCTTCGGAGAGAAAATAAGCATTGCCATTCTTATTTGCCATGCCAGCATTGCCGTGGCAATGCTGCCAGTCTTCTGGGAACGTTCCCCAATGATAGTGACACGGACAAGTATTACACACGTAAGTGAATGACTAATTTATTTATTTTTATTTATCAACGCTTCATGCACAAAGTGTACACAAAGTGGACTTAATGCCGCAGGCATTTTCTCCCAGTCTGACCTTTGGGTATAAATTTTGTAACTAATTAACGGTATAAATTTGTAGATTTTTTATGGTTTCTTTTTATTGACTAGTTTAGTTGTAGTTAATTTTAAATTGTAGATATTTATGTAAGGAGTTATGTTATGTTCGATTATAAATATTATTTTCATCATTCGTTGTATATGAAGTTAGCAACACGCGCAATTATTGCGTCTGTACTTTTCAACGCAACTCATTACTTTTATATAGTTAATAGAGAGAAACTAAAAACACATTTTACCGTCAGCATAAACTATTAAAACACTAAAGTTGAATGAAAAACTGAAGGCTAAAGCCATCCACTCAAACATCAGTCAGTCCATTTGACTGATCGGTCCATAGTGGAAACTTTGTGAAGACACGCAAAACTTTTTAGGTGTACGAGACGACGGGACGGAAAATTAACGGTAGAAAATTTTATTATTTACTTACTAAGTTGGAAAGTAAGCTGAAATGCTTTTAGCAATAGTGAGGGCTTCGGAAAGGATTTTATTCTGTTCATTGTTTTTCGAGTTTGTTTGAGCGCCCTTTCTATTCCTGGGTTTTGGTTATCTTTGTTCAGGAAGGAGGAAATGTTACTTCCTTGTGTATGTGAGTGCACTTTAGGAAGAAATTAACTATGTACAAAGTTTTGGAACTCTTTTATGATACCAAGAACGCCTTATTCCTTTTCTATTGAGTAAATAAGTGTGTCGTCGTGTGCGATTTCTGAGAACCGTTTTTGACCAAAATATTACCAGGAAACTGATCGTTTTCCACGTAAAATTGTCGATCACCGTTTACCAACGCCACGTAGTTAACTTTTAACTATAAATAACTTCCTCGTTGTGTAAGTACCAAATATGCCTCTCGAGTACAAGGACTTAATAATTAATTTAATTCGTTTTATGTTTAATGAATTCCCTTTTAAACTCGTCGAGTACCAGTTTTGTAGACACAATTATAGAACAATAGGTTGCGGTCACCGGTGACCGCTTGGTGTTTGACAGTTTAAACAGATAACTAGTTATCACATGATATGTCTTAATTATTTTATGACATACATCAGACCCCACTTTGAACTGCATGCTGCTTTAAAAAAGGTTCCAAAAATTTATGTCATTTATGTCATGAGCTCAACCTATATCAAGTATTAATACAACGAAATAACTAAAGTCAGAATTAACTTAAAATTACTAGTTACTCGCGTAAATATACTGAAAAATGCTCTACTAGTTTCGAGCTACAGGGGGACTCTTCCTCATGAGAAACGTACACGGTCGCGATGACGTTGCGCACGCTACTTATGAATTACTAGCTTTTACCCGCGGTTTCGCTCGCGTCACAAAAGGATAAAAAGCCAACGTAACATATACCAATACACACATCGCCATCTATACCAATACTTTTGTTTTCCCCCGGGAATATCAATTTTTTCCGGAATAAAAAGTACTCAATTATTTAATCCGGACTTCTAACTATACATCTGCAAAAATTCAAAGCAATCGGTTTAGTATTTATGGCGTGAAAGCGGAACGAGTAAGGATAAGGATTTACGCTATTTACGTGAGTAACTCGTAAGTTTTCAATATGTATCACAATAGTTATTATAAAAACTAAAGTCAAACATCTGTATACTAAACACATCTGAATCTTCGATGTCAACAACGTAACACAACATTAACAAAGGGTAATTTGTAAGACGATTACATCATTGAAGTACTTACTTAAGTTACTTTTATTCTTAAAGTAGTATTACAGTCGTGCTCCACATAATAGCAGTACGATGCATTAAATATTCAAATAAATCTCTCACAAAGTTAAATGTATGCCATTGTGTCAGAGTACCAAAGTCACTTCTCTACAGAGAAAGTTCTAAAGTTAGATTCGCACTTTTAGTAATCCGTTGGTAGTTCCCGTTACTGCTACTGTGAATTAATCGTCTTCGGTCCATTCAAGTTAATGTTGCAGACAGATATAATCATTTTATTCGTATATTGTTGTACGGTTGTGTAGAATTGTAACAGTTATTATTAAAGATTCTTTTTTTCATTGATTAAGCAAAATTTTAGTAACGGTCATAAAAATCAAGTGTAAAGATCTTAGAATGAATTCATTATTTTTATTTATTAAATTTTGAATCAACAGCTACATTACACAGGTTTAGCAGAAAAATAGTAGCATTGAGTCACTTACAGATCCACACGAATACTGACTTAATAGGTAACAACTAAGACAAAATTAAAATTATAAATATATCAAAAACAGGCACACAGCAAGTAAATTATTTAAAGAGAGAAAAAAAAAGGTACATATTTGAAAATAGAATAACAAACGTCAGCGATTTTCGGAAATATATATTTTTTAATTAAAATATGCGGCAAGAAGTAAATCTATAAGTGCATCCTAAACCATTTTAAAGTTCAGAATAATTTCAAGGTACGCGATACATTTGATTACTAAGACTTTTTTCATTTCCATAAGCTAAGACAGTACTCGTATCGTAAAGTAAACGATAAAATATCTAAATCCACTACAGAAATCCAGCTTCACGTTTATCCGACTGACGGAACCCATAAAAAGAGGGTTCTGAACAATTATTTTTACATCAGCACCGGAACCATTCCGGACACGATAAAGAATCTGCCGGAAAAAGATATTTATTCGACCAACCTAACGTGTTCCTTAGCAGATTTTCCGACGATATATTTTGGACTTTAGACGTCTTAAAATAAGGTTTTATATCTCTTCTTTTTTTAGGGTCAACATTGAATCTAACATTGTTGTGGAATGTTAGGAACTTTCAGGTGTGAGCGCAATAAAACACCTTTAAATCGAAGCGCGAAATCACTGACTAATTGTTACTCTTGTTCCGATAAAATTAACTACTTTCGTGGGAAAGGTTGGTGAAGTTCGGAACTAGGTGTCGAGTTTTAGTGGCGTTTGCGTCAGCTAACGTTTTAGCGGTCACGTTGAAAGTTCTGGAAGGTTTTTGAGTCTGTCTCTTGTTTCTGAGTCCCTGTTGTGAACGCTGAATTATTGGAAATATCAGTTCGGTATTAAATCTCTCGACAATTTTAACAAAGGATTTAAACGCTGAAATCATACTACTTCCACTGAACTGATTGGTAGTGATAATTTTAGTGAAATGTCACTAGTTAATTTGGGATGTTATTGTGCGTATATGGAAGCACTGTTAATGCGTAACAAACATTGTAGCTCCGGTATTCAATAGCATTTGCCTAACAACTACATATCAACATTAAACAACAAATCTCGTGTTACACAAACAGCAAAGCCGTTCATATTGACATAAAGCAAAGCACACAAAAGACATGAACCGCCTACATCCATATTCAAACCAAATACTATCGTACTAACAGCTTTCAACGAAGACATGGTTGCCATTGATTTATGAAATTATAGCAGTGGCCGTCAGTCACTCCAATTATGTGAGAGCCGACGCTCGGCAATACATCAATCTTATAGACAAGGGAACAAACACTGCTCAGGGTGATATTGCATGCATTAATGCGGCAGGAGATAGTTGGTGTTATGCGAAAAGTTAAATGAGTATAGTTTATTGGTTGTGAGCTCTTCGATGCATCGTTAACATAATGCTTGTTTATGTTGTCGATCGCACAGTTCTATACATTCGTGTTAGTCTTTTGTTGCGATGATGGGGTGAATGTGTTTTTAAGCTGCTTTACCGTGCGAGGATTGTACGTTCAAAGTTTTAATGTGGCGTTCTGATGTTAATTGTATTTAACACGTACTTAAAAGTGTTTTATGTTTATATTAGTGAATGGTTCAGAAAATTATTTTTACTTATCAAAGAACTGCTTATGGTAAATGTTAATGTTAATGTCTTGTATTTGTATAAGATTCCAATTATTCTACAATTTTATCAATAACAATAAAGAAAATATTTCCTTTTCAAACTTCGAACAAGAATATTTAATCAAACTACCTATAAAATGTCTATTTTCTCTTTTGATCACCGACTAACGTTCGCGTTGGCTCTCAATAACAATCAATACAATATACGAACCGCAAAGCCTTTTTAAATTAATACGCTGCCAGGCTAAAACCATCTCACACCCCCATATTTTAATCACGATTTAAAACCATTTCTAAATCTGGTCTACCTGCAGTGACTTCTGCAGTGAAAATCGAACAAAATAACGAGAATAATATTTTCTAGAACGTTCGCCTGCAAAATTATCGGGCTCAGTTCGCGGGCGAAGTGTGATTTTACCAGTTAGGGGCGGTTCAAACCGATTACAGCGACAAGTGCACGCGCACCGACTGTATCACGCTATTATGAAATATTGTGACTGTTACGTACCTGGTGTCGAATGGTCTTGTTATTTTCTACCTCTTTAATTGTTTTGTCATTACATCGATCTATCAGATTGTTCAAATGATGTTAGAGTTGTCTATGTTTTGGGCTTTTTTTGGCTCCTCCTCTGTTTATTGTTTTGCAGTTCAAGGGCAGTTAGCTTATTGCAAAAGAAGGTTTAAGACAGATTTTCTTAGATTAGGAAAATTTTACTAGTTTCTTTAATGGCATGAACTTGTAAACGAGCAGATGGATCACCTGATGGTAAGCAATCGGCATCGCCCTTGGACACCTGGAACACCAGACGCGTTACTGACCTTTTGGGGATTCGGAGTTTGAGGATCGTTGGGGATTCAGGGATTGGGGAGATTAGGGACGGGGAGGGGGATAATTGGGCCTCCATAACCTCACTCACACGAAGAAACACAACGCTAGCGTTGCTTCACGTCGATTTTCTGTGAGGCCGTGGTATCACTCCGGTCGAGCCGGCCCATTTGTGTCGAAGCGTGGCTCTACCACACTTCTTTTTTCTGAATTTAGTAACCCAATTTGTAATGTTGTGTAATACAAAATTTTTAGATGAACGGCATACAATTTGATGATTTAAAAGAATTTACAAACTAAGGATACCTCTAAGTATATCAGTCTACGTACAATATTCAAAATATCTAATTTTAAACAACAAATGTAGGTACTTCAAAACGCACTCTTTCTCTCATAAATAATTCTTCCTCACTTTCTTACTTACCATCATTCAAAACTTTTGATAGCGAACCCTTTCTTTAATATTCAAGTGCACTTAATTTTCTTGTTTCTCAACTTCATCCCTTATTGGATTTTGATCCGTTGATTGCCTGTTTTATACCTATGTATATAATGTGATTAATTATCCGATGAAAATTATTGAAATTATATAAATTTAATATCTTTGTTGTAATTATAAATATGTTAAATTTATTTTCTGTATATTTTCCATTAATGAGGTTGTTAATTCCACGTGAAAATTAATTATTACCTTTTCGGTTTACTCGCTGTCCGCCTGTCTGTCACTGAATATCACGTTGCTGCTCAGTTGCCACGTCATGTGGTCGCGGAATGCAGTTCAGGAATATGTACCTCTAGTTCTAGCTGTTCAACCTATTTATGGACAACTGTTTGAACGACCTGAAAGTAGGAGAGTCTGGATTAAGGATGAATGACACAGTGATTAAAACATTGTTATATGCCGACGACCAGGTGCTTGTTGCCTCGTCGGCCCAAGAATTACAACAAATGATCACTGCTATGAATGATGCATTTGAAAGGAAAGGTATGAAAGTAAATGCCCTAGACGGACATATAGTGACCAGATTGGCGATATATTAAAGAAGGGCCAAATTAAAAGTACCCTTAACCGACGAGCATGCATGAAAAGATTGATGACTGTTAATGAAGCGAAAAAGGTATGTAAGAATCGTAGTAATTGGCGTTCCTTAGTCTCTGCCTACCCCCATGGGAGACAGGCGTGAAGTTATGTATGTATGTATGTATGGCTTGAAACTAGTCAAGTTCCTCGTCAAACATTTAAGTGAGTATGGCGAAAATATAGTACCTGATTAAATTAGTATGTCTCATTAAACTGTCAAACACCAAGCGGTCACCGGTGACCGCAACCTATTGTTCTATAATTGTGTCTATAATGACGGTACTCAACGAGTTAAAGTTATAATCAACATCATCATCATCATCATTATCATCATCATCAACAGCCAAAATACGTCCACTACTGGACAAGAGCCTTCCTCTTAGTCCTACATGTCGAACGAAAGTTATAATATTCTTACTTAATCTCTTGTCTGCTGGCATATGAGACACAATAGATAACACATTGTGTCTCGCGTATATCTACGCTCCCGGCATACCAAGGGTTAATTCAGTAGTTACGTCTTGGTTCTTTGTCTTGCAGTCACAAGCATATATTGGGCGAATTCTAATTGGATCTCTCGAATTTTACTCCATAACTGAACATCATTTATTATTAAATTGATGAAACATGAATGACGACCGATAAATTGTGTTTTTGCTATCACAACAACAGCCTATAAGTGACTACTGGTAACCAAAGGCCTCTCTTTACATGAAGAAGGTGAGTATTAATCACCATGTTTGCTCATTGCAGGTTGGCGATTTTAAACTTATCATTAAATATTATAAGCCCAGGTTTCCTCAGGAGCTTTTTTTCATCTTTATATCAGTAGCGTATAAATAATCTTAGAAAGTACATATAATACATAAAACTCGGAAAAAGTTGGTAGGTTTTGAACCTGCACTCTCATGCATTTGAAGTGGGTGTTTAAAACCTCCAGGCAACCACCATTATATGCTACGCAAAAAACTATTTAAACATTTTTGTTAGATGATTAAAGTGACAATCATCAAGTTCGCGTAGAATAATGACATCTGGCAGAGCTTGGGTTTTCTAATAACAAGGTACGCAATGTAAGGACCTTTTTAGTTTATTTTTCACATATCGGGGTATATTATCGAAATTTTTACACGGTTCCGTTCTTTTTCCGTTTCAAACATAGCCTATCTTCATCACTAGTAATTTTGGATTTCAATGGTAAATTTTTTTTTAAATCGTTCCAGTAGTTTCGGAGCCTATTCAATTCAAACAAACAAAAAAAGATTGTTTCCTCTTTATACGTATTAGTGTAGATACAATATATGAAAAGGAGAACATTAATAAATGTTTTCTTTTATTTGTTTTCGAGTTTCGTATACTGATAATGACGTGATATTAAACGAAGTTGATTGGTTCAGACGGATGACATGAATGTATGAATATTTTCAATGTTACATTCCGTTCCTCAGTTTTGTTTGCTTAGGATGAATGGAGGTACGTGGAGCCGATTGTTAATGTTCACCTAATTCAATTTGTAATATAAGCACCATGTTTTTATTAGCTGATTAATTTTCTAAAATACTTTGTTTAGTTCAGTTTCATTTTTAGTATTTTTTGTGAAGAACATTTCTTGTGCAAACTAGATTAATTTTTTTTAGTCGTTTAAATTTGATAAAAGGTATAATTACCGGCGTCCAAGTTTGAGTATCAGTTATAACAAAAATTCTAATACAGCATGCGGACAATAAGTTACTCCTGTTACATGAAACTCTGTGGAAATTAAGGAAAACTATCTTGTTCAGAGTTCATGACATGACATGACATGACATGACTGCTATTATGCGAGGACTAGCTGTTGCCCGCGACTTCTTCCGCGTAGAATATGAATTTTAGTTTGACTAGAAAGAAAGAAAGAAAGAAAAAACATTTATTTGGCAATTTCACGCACAGAAAACAAAGAATATAAAAATAAAAATACATATATGTAAACAAAATACTAATAATAAACTTACAAGAATAGAGATCAGAACAGAAAACATCACAATATAACAAAATAATAATACGATAATAACAGAATTTTGAATAGACAATAAAAAAAAATCTAATAAACAAAATAATAATATTAATTTGCGCGTGCTAATGCCAAAAGGGCCTCCACCTCAGCATATAGTTGGACGTTTGTGCCCAACGCTGGTTTTCAGGTGGCACCCTGCAGTGACTCACGGACGGCGGTGCCGCCCCTCAATGAAGACAGAAAATAAACATGAAATTGTATAAATAATATAAATTTTGCTGAATGTGTGTGTGTGTGTGTGTGTGTGTGTGTGTGTGTGTGTGTGTGTGTGTGTGTGTGTGTGAAAAATTGAGAATAGAATAATATATATATCCGATAGTACATGTATATACATACAAACAAAATGTAAAAATGCAATTATAAGAGTTAGTCACTTTTGACGTTTACTCTTTTTTTTTTTAATTAATTGGGGGTTATTTCACATTTTTGATTGTCAAACAAAGACAGTTTTAGTGACTACTATTTTGTTTCAATTTTCCAAAATAAAAGCAGTTAGTACTTAAGGCCTCTGCCTCGAATTTTGCAGGCAGCGGGGCGGCGGCGGCGGCGGCAGCGGCACGGGAGCGGCACGATCTTATGCGTAAAATGAAATGGACTGGTTCTCTAAAACACAGCGGCGTTGCGACGCACAACGAGCGGTGCACTCTAGTCGAGCAGTGCCAACAGTACATCAGCTACCTGCCAATCAAAATCTTGCAAAATCGGTCTGTCCAGCCATTTTAGAGATTAGCCAGTACAAACAGACAAACAGACAAAAAATGTAAAATGTTGTTTTGGTATACCTATGTATCGTATGTATCTCTATATTCATATATGCATAATAGTAAAAAGCAGATATTTTAATATTACAAACAGGCACTCCAGTTTTATGTATCTGAATATATAGCTACTATATAACTAGTCTTCTTGAAAAAACTTCAAATCTGTTATCTTGCAGCAAATATTATCTCCTAGGCTGGACCTGGAATTCTCATACACATGCCACCTTCACAGCAACTTAGACAAGGATACTTAATAATGCATTATACTGATCTGGAAACTCGATACATTATTGCTACACGTGGCTCGTAGTACACAGTTATGACGTCATACCTTCGTTGGTATTAACTCGTCGAGTACCGGTTCTGTAGACACAATTATAGAACAATAAGTTGCGGTCACCGGTAACCGCTTGGTGTTTGACAGTTTAATGTCTTCATCCATTACGTTACCTGTGGCATGGAGATTGTCTAGTGTCATATAGTTCATATCGTTACTGATATTAAACTAAATGTGTACATAATATTATTTTTTTTTTTCTTCTTTGGCAACCGAGTCTCCAGAACGGTGTTGTCGACTATACTGCCAGTGTCGAGTGGTGACGGCAAAATTTATGAACCGTCGAACTTAACTTTGCGGTAGTTTTTAGTTGTTAGTAGCTGGAAAGACAAAACAATTGGGTTAGTAAACATAGACATTATCAACTATTTTATTGTATGTATACAGTGGTGTAAAAAATAGTTGGGGGACATATGTGTACATAATAATATGACAGACTAAGGATGTTCTTATTAAATGTTGACATCAAACTGTCATACGTTTTTTTTTAATACAGGGATGGTTTTTATTCATGAATTGATTTCTGACTGCCTCGTTGGCCGAGTGGTCGTGTACGACTGCCAAACAAGGGTAGGGCAAAGTATTTAAAAAAATATCTCAGTAGTAGCATGGAGCCCGGAATTGTGACCAGTACATTACAATAGGCTCATGTACATGGGACTCATATCTTAAATAGTGAAGAGTGGGTGTTACATTATACAATGGCATTAAGTGCCGTAATGTGCACCTCTGCACTGTCAAAGGCGTGATTATGTAGATCTATTTATGAAACAATGTACAGTCAAAGTCATGCTCAACCTGCTCATGCACGAGTATACCGATAATTAAATGTCAGAAATATTTTTTTTTGTAAACTAGTGTAATAGATATAGCTGATAAAATGAAAACCCAACTACAAACAAAATATTTACCTCAACACAACCTAAAAATAAGTAACTAACGGAATTTCGTTTATTTCTTTTAATATGATTTTTATTCGCTATTTTAGTTGTGATTAATTTTAATTTGTAGCTATATATATATTTATTCATAATTATGTTATTTAAGTGTATTACTAGTAAATAAACCTAAAAATAATCGATAAACAAACTCAATAATTAATCAAAAACACTTCAACTACGCAAAAGGAACCATTGAACATAAACAACATTTTTGTTTTAAAAGTTAAAACATACTCTAAATAAGCTTAACCCTTCAACAACCCTGATACTTGGAAGTTGAGGGCCCAATTCACCCGCAAGGCACCTCAAACTAATAAAGGAAACATTTAATTAATGTAATTCAAAGTTTGGTCAGTCGTAAAGTTATTAAATCAAAAGGTCAGGACTTCAAGAACATGAGATTAGCCTTCTGCACATGTTAACGAGTTACACATATATTGAGTAGGGTGACCAAGTGGGTTATTATAGTATTAATGCTTGGTATGAACCAAGTACTAATAACACCAATTAATTATTTACATAAATAAATATCATATCATTTCATACCAAGTTACTCGCTAAAAACTAACTTGAAAACATGCCACATTTTCCAGTGATAACTTATATCACTAACTTTGAATTATCAATTGTCATTTTGATTGAACAATTTTTTTTCACTCCTTCACGTCTAAATCACGGTGAAACATGGTTAGGTAAATGTGTATCAATCTTATTCAGACACCAAATATTACCTTTTTTGAGGGGGGGAAATCATCCAATGGCTTCTCTCGCCAGGGTGAGGCAAGAGAGAGTCTTAGACTTTCACTGACTAAAAGCCACCCCGTTCCTACTCCTGCTTTTAACCAAATATTAAAACCTCTTCTTTCGCTACCACAACAATATCAAAAAAAATACAATAAACGACATTAACTAAAAATCCCGGGTTTCACAAATGAAAATAATGAGAATAGCAGTACTAGTTTCAAGTTACAGTAACCGGCGATTTTTAGTTAATTTAGTATGTCTCACGATGGTTATAATAAATGACATGTCATTCTGTCAAACCTCTTCATGGTCACTGTAGCAAAGCAGCAAGTCACACGTAACGGGGTCTACATGAAGGCGTATTAAATTCGGTTAATGCTCGGACAAATCGTGCAACTTTACAAGAGGGGTCTCTTGGACCCTAGCAATAGCACAAATTGTTACCAACTCACGACGCTAGAGGGTTAAATGGACTCCGTGTTTTGATTTGGACGATTTATAACCCTGTACTATATTGCCTAAATAATTCTAAGTTTGTAGTTTCACTGCTTTATTTGTCTAGTGACGCGGAGTCTATCTATACCTGTATTTGTCTATTTCGAAGAATTAATTCGTCGAGTACCGGTTTTGTAGACACAATTATAGAACAATAGGTTGCGGTCACCGGTGACCGCTTGGTGTTTGACAGTTTAATAGGCATTTCTTGTTAAACATGAAGATAGAATTTGTGCCTACCTAGTATTTGAGTTTTGTTGAATTACCAAAGAAATAACAACCATTTCCTTTCAAACTTTTATGTTTTATCTGGAAATAATAAGACGTCATTGAGCAATGTAGACTAGAAAGTTTTATAAACAAAATTATTTTGACACGTTTACTATTTTATTGTACACAACAATAACAACATAATACTTCAGTACTTATATAATAATATTGTTGGGAGTCTTTGGAGGTAGAAGAAAATTAAGATCAGTATAAAAGGCAAATCGAGTACATAAAGACTCGATCGTGCACCGCTAACAGCTCGCCGCTCGCCGGGGTCATTGCGACTTGAGCGCGGTTCCTAGTGGCGCCACCCACTGGACACGACCACACGCCGCTAACAGCTTGCTACTCGCTGGGCTTGCCCAGCTAGAACCTGGCTCATAGCGGCGTAAACCACTGGACTCGACTGTACATCGGGCCCCGCAAGGGGCTCAACTACTCCAACTCCTCATCTGCAGTCGCAGGCAGCGACTGGACACCGCCGCAACAGGCACAGGCCTGGTTCATGCAACCTCACCTCAGAAACCGCGCTTGGTTCTTCGACATTCGTCAGACCGTCGATACGATTGTCCTGGCAACCGATATTTCTTTGTTAGTTTCTTAATTTGATGTTTCAATAATTTTGTCACAATTCTAATTACATTCATTTAAAGGTTTGTCGTTGTATTTTTCTTCTTAAAACATAAGTTTTCAAGACTGCCTCGTTGGCCGAGTATTCGCAAGTGCGACTGCCGGGCAAGGGGTCTCGGGTTCGATTCCCGGGTCGGGCAAAGTATTACTGGGTTTTTTAAAATTCTCAGTAGTAGCACGGAGTCTGGAAATATGCCCGGTATATGGCAATAGGCTCACCCCCTATTACATGGGACTCATAACAACTAGTGAAAAGTGGGTGTTACATTGTACTGTGGTAGAATGTGCACCTCTGCCTACCCCTTCGGGGATAAAAGGCGTGATATTATGATATAATAAGTTTTCACTTGGTCCCTTCTAATAGTATTTTATTATTACTTACTTGGAAGCTTCAAAGTTTCTTTACAAAAACTAAGTATGAATTTACTTTTAATGAAATAAATTAATTAGTATTTAAAAGCAACCACACTTTCCTTGTAAAATTCTATTATGAATTTCTATTTTTTTTAGAAACGACTGTTCGGTTCATAGTAGAGTTTGATTTAAAAGTTTCTCCATAATACAGTGGACTCGAAAAGCCATTTTCTAGCCCGTCAGTCAGCCCACATCAATGCAACGAAAGTTCAATTATTCAACTGGAACAGCGATATAATGTGCGTATAGAATTGACACGAATCTAAATATTTTGATGGGCAAATAGAAATATTTTAATGGATGGAATAAATTGGAACATTTTAGCTAGGAAATAGGATTTTTGATTTCATAACTCTTCAGTCGCAGTGATTAATATTAATTTTTAATCAATTTTACATTATTTTTGTAAATTTTGACAAACCTATAACCGATGAGAATGATAGAAAAGACTGATGACTGTTGAGGAGTTGAAAGAGGTATGTAAGAATCGTCGAAACTGGCGTTCCATAGTTTCTGCCTATCCCCTTCGGGGACAAGCGTAAGTGTATGTATGCATGGTAATTGTAACAGATCTTAAAATATCATTTAGTACGGCATTGCTTTCATTTCTTATGTGCTATTCAATTTCTCCTCGTTCAAACATGTGAAGCACAATACATGCACTCAGAGCCACGGCGAATACCAGTAAGCCAAATAAATGTTTGTTCTGAGTAATATTCGAAATTGGGCCAATAGAAAGTCCAGCACTTAGCTACAGGGCCAATAGGCTTCGCAAACATTGGGGCCACATTGCTTTTGTGGAACCTTTGAAAGCTTACATGTTATTAGAGTTTGAATCAATACTGTTTCTACAGAGGTACAAAGCGACGTCGTGAAACTGTCTTTGTGAGTAGTTTAGAGATAAACAATGTTAATACACATAACAGACATAAATTCTTCAATCCCCAAAAGACTGCAAGGAACTTGCAATGCCTTGAGTGTTGCGAATGTCAACGAATAGCACCGAATGCTTACCATGTGGTATTCCGTTCTCATTTGCCATTTGCCAACCTACTCCATAAAAAACTCAGTCAAATTATTGGTTAGAGTTGCCTAATTTAAAAATCAATCTGAAACAAAACGCACGTGCCACAACATGCAATAACAGTGCATTTTTATTTTTCCTTTGGAAACTGCATTTTTATTTTTCCGTGTATAACTAAAAATTACTTCGAACAAGTGTTCATTACGATAAGCATATCGCATGGCGTCATTACCCATAACACCCATCGATTACACCACAGAAAACTATTAAGGACCGTGCAAATTACTCAGGCGACCGTTGACATGCAGTAGTTAAATTGCACCCTGCGCGGATAGACGGCGTTGTACTCATGGATTGCAGAAATAAACTTAATGACGGTTATATTTTGAATTTTCGAATGTGCTATTGTTTTTTTATTGGTAGACAATGACCATTATTCATTTAAATTGCTTGCAAAGAGATACTTTAAAAAATATACAATATCGTTCTTGGAATCTATTCCGTTTTAAGACCTTTTCTTTTTAATTGAAACAGTATATAATACACTCCAAACATCTAT
Organism: Spodoptera picta; assembly: GCA_038387885.1. Lineage (NCBI taxonomy): Eukaryota > Metazoa > Arthropoda > Insecta > Lepidoptera > Noctuidae > Spodoptera > Spodoptera picta. Next base: position 1,274,979 of record JAZHFQ010000452.1, read on the forward strand.
TTTAAAACTCGTATATTATTCGATTAAACATGTTCGCTGTATTTTATACCGATACATTTTGACTTAAAACCATAGGTACCATTTACCTTTGATAAAAGTAGATGGAAATAATAGAATTTGAAACGCTCGTTCCGGATATACCGCTTTTGCTTTCACCCATCCAGTTTTATCAATCTTTTCAAGCATGCTTTCCGCTTATGGATATTTTTGATTTGGTCCTTTTGTTATTGATCTTGTCAAAGTATTAATCTCATTTAAAAATTGTAATGAACACATATTTTTTGGAAATGACATTTTCAATTTTTTAAGAAAATTATCTCAATACATTTTATTTTTATTTTATTTTATTGTATTTCATGGTTTTTCAAATCGATAACCGAATTGGGTCGCAGTCGTTCGAAGAGAAAAAAATACTGCATCGATACCGCTTACTTTGCATTGCTAGAAGTGGCAACGTTGCCAATTACGACCCGTCGTCTGCAAGCTTCGTAACCATCTGAAGATTAACGTTCTTCTCGAGTAGAAACTAGTTAATGGCCGAAGCGATTTATCGATTAAATATACTCCATGATTTTATTTCTAGAAACCGGTTTTAATTCATCTTGAATTAAATGACTTGAGTTTTTTAGTTTTAGTGTTTTTAATTCAATTGTCCAGAGATGACATTGACGGTAAACCTATCTTTTGTAGAAGAAACCCATACCCCAACAGTGTAAAGTTACGAGTTGAAAATGTACAAACATCACTTCAATACGTAAATAATTATAATGGTTGAAATATGATAATACTACGGTAATAAAATTAGCAAATAGGTAGTCAAAGTGGCTGCGGCGGCGGAGACGCTGATCGCTTACCATCAGGTGATCCGGCTGCTCATTTGCCTCCTACCTATTCCATAAAAAAAATGTATTAAATTTTATATGACAAAATCCATTACTCGCCATATAACGCTTATACAACGTCCCAAAAATATCTCACACAACACAATATAATAAAACAAACGTATCCAGAGTAAGACAAATTTATTGCATGAAAGCTGCCGAGGTCATGAACTGACGGAAAATCTCGACACCACGATACAGAAAATGACGTCACGGCACAACGGCATCTATTTCCAAAAAGTGGTACTACAAAAATTGTTATGACAGTTTCCATGAAGTATTTATGCTATTTGACAACAGAATAGACATTCCGCACACCATTGACGGCTCTGTCCATCAACTAAAACATGACAATATTAACTTAAATTAATTTGTTTTTGACTATCTACTAATCTAATTCTTTTAAGTTTCATCCACAAGTTGATAAACAATAACTAAGCATTCACAGGTAAAATAATTAATTTAGATATAGGTCTTTTAATCTCATTATTTTTACACCGTATTGTAACAACGCGAGTAATATTGTCCAAACCTGGATGTTTATTTGTAATCATACCGTACAACCATCTAGCAGGTGGAAAACCATCATCCTTCACCAGAACAACGTCTCCAATCTCAGGTTCAGGCTTACAATCTGTCCATTTGTATCGGTGCTGCAGTTGAGTTAAGTACTCCAGTGACCATCTACGCCAGAAATTTTGAAGCATTTTCTGTGTAAGATGCCACCGCTTCAGATTACTAACCGATGAATTTTCATAATTAACATCGGGTACAATTACCAGAGGTTCACCCACGAGAAAGTGTCCAGGCGTCAATGGACATGCGTCCTCTGGATTGTTAGAAAGTTGAGAGATAGGCCTTGAGTTTAGGCAGGCCTCAATTTGAGCCAGCACAGTTGTCATTTCTTCAAAGGTCAAAGTGCTGGTCCCTATAATTCTTTTTAAATGGTGCTTCGTGGATTTTACACCCGCCTCCCACAATCCTCCAAAGTTTGGAGCATGAGGAGGTATGAAATGCCAAGTCGTACCATTCATAGATAGGAAATCAGCTATTTCCGAATTATATCCCTCCCATACCCCTTTCAGCATTGAATAGTTGTCGCAATTCTTTTGCACTACCAACAAATGTGGTCCCGTTGTCACTCCACAGGTCCAATACTCGGCCACGCCTGGCTACAAAACGTTTAAAAGACGCCAGAAAACTCTGAGAAGTCATATCGCTGACAACCTCGAGATGAATAGCCCGAGTGGACATGCAGACAAATAAACATATATAACCCTTAGTGGAGTGATGACCACGACCTTTAGAGCTTCGGATGCTGATTGGGCCAGCGTAATCCACACCACTGCATTGAAAAGGCTTCTGAATAGATACCCTGGCCTTCGGTAATTGACCCATCATAGGTCGATGTATTTCTGTAGAATGTCTAATACAAGTTACACACTTATGAACGTGTTGCCTAACGAGAGTCTTTGCATTGAGTATCCAGTATTTGGATCTTAAGTAATTTAGCATCAATTGCGGCCCGCCATGCAAAGTTCTCTCGTGAGCCTCTGCAATTAAAAGATTGGTAAAATGTGATTTATGAGGAATTAAAATTGGATGCTTCATATTCTCATCGATCGAAGCCCTGTGCAAGCGACCACCTACTCTCAAGATCCCGTCATCGTCAAGAAATGGGCTCAAAGAGGTAAGTCTACTACTCTTATTTAATTAACGTTTCTTTTTCACAGATTCCATTTCATCACTAAATGACTGGAGTTGACAAAATTTGATACAGGTAAGTACAGCTTCATTTAATTCCTTTGTAGTTAGCCAAGTAGTTATTTTAATTCTATTACATTCTGATTTCTTAATTTGCAGAAACCTTCTACAATAAGCTATCACTCTTATTAACCTACTCAACTTAGAAAATCTAGTAAATAGACTATCATCAAATTCTACTGCAGTTGCATGACATTTTGTTTTTATCTTTCTTTCTTCTAACGTAGTTTCTTTTATGTTTCCTCTATTGTAGTCTATTTTTTCATTCTGTAACCATACCGGACCCTTTTTCCAAAGTTGTAGGTCGTTACATTCAGAAGGACTAACCCCCCGAGATGCGCAATCTGCTGGATTTTCCGATGACACCACATGTGACCACTGACTTCTATCCATAATAGTGAGTATTTCGGAAACACGATTCGCGATGAACGTTTTCCAACGGCTGCTTAACCATGCCAATACGACAGATGAGTCTGTCCAAGCATGTAAGTGCTGTTTGGAAATGTCTAGAGTTGACGCGACTTCTTGAAGAAGTTTTGCTAGTAATACAGCTCCACAGAGTTCTAAACGAGGGATTGAAACCTGCTTAACCGGAGCAACCTTAGTTTTTGAAGTAACTAAGTTGGTATGAATATTTCCTTCTCTATCAATAATGCGAACATATACCACCGCAGCGTATGCTACATTGGATGCATCTGAAAAGCCGTGCAATTCTACAACCTGGTTTTCTTTGCTAGAGTTGCAGCCGAAACTTAATAAGGTTAGAAAGGTTCTTGCGAAAGTCAATCCATTCTTTCAGCAAAGGTGCAGGTAGTTCTGCATCCCATTCGATCCCAGTCATCCATATTCGTTGAATGAACACCTTCGCAGTGATGATTATCGGTGCTAACCATCCAAGGGGATCGAATAGTCGCGCTATATCCGAAATAACCTTACGCTTCGTAACTGGTAAATCTAGTTCATTAAGTTGGATAGTATAAGCGAACTCGTCATTGTCTTTGTCCCAAGATAACCCTAATATTTTGGAAATTGCATCTGTCTTTAATTCCATGTTCCCTTGTGTTTGTGATATTTGTTGACCGTCTTCAATTAATTTCAATAATACTTTGTTATTACTAGCCCACTTTTGAAGCTGAAAACCTCCACGTTTAAGCATTTCAGATATCTGCTTATATATTTCGACTCCTTCCTGTATAGTTTGACAGCCCGTCATAAGGTCATCCATGTAGAAGTCTGAAAGAACACGGTTCTTTGCTAAAGGGAATTCAGCGCCTTCGTCCTGAGCTAGCTGCTACAATGATCTTACTGCCAGGTAAGGTGCCGATGATATCCCAAACGTTACTCGCAAATGACGTAACACTTGAATTTCGTCATCTGGATTCTCACGCCACAATATGCGCTGAAAATCTGTGTGATCATTGCAAACCCTAATCTGTCGGTACATCTTGACGATGTCTGCGACTAGACAGATAGGTTCACAACGCCACCGCATGATAATATGACGAAGTTCAGGTTGTAGACGAGGACCCACCATTAAATCGTGATTAAGAGACACCCCGTTGCTACCTACACATGACGCGTCAAACACGATGCGTAACTTTGTTGTACTCCTCTCATTACGAATGACGGCATGATGAGGTAGGTACACAGAACCTTCTTTGTTCCTATCCTGTACTATATCCATATGATTAAGAGCTAGGTATTCATTGATAACCGCAGAATACTGAGCTTTAACCTCTAGATTTTTTAAAAATCGCTTTTCTAAAGATAAAAAGCGTTTAAGAGCTATGTCATTTGATCCTTCATATTTACAAGCAGGATCGCTTGACCTGAAGGGCATGTGCACAATATAGCGACCAGATTCATCTCGTTTAGTCGTGCCCTTAAATATTTCTTCACACTTCTGCTCTTCTGGAGTCAAGTAGACCTTATCGTTAACGCCTTTGGGCTCAGCTTCTAGTTCCCAGAATTTTTTAAGAATTGTATTCTCATCTGTGAGAGTAGATGTAGAATGCAATGTGACGATGGTATTATGGCATGTCTCGCTTTGGTTGATTTCACCTACTTGACCAGATAAGATGACCTAGCCTTGTATTTTGTGCGATAAGTTGACTAGGTGAACCTCTGATTAAACCCTCTCACAAAATCTGGCCATAAACTTCGGCGCCTAAAAGCAAATCGATCTTGTGCGGTGTATCGAACGAAGGATCTGCTAAAGCCAAAGACGAGATTGTGGACAAAACGTTTGCCATAACCTTTCTTTCCGGTAAAATAGTTGTTAATTTCTTTAAAACATAAGCCTTAACCGTAATAGTAAAATTAGGATCAACGCGTGATTTTACCTTAATGAGAACCATCCAATTGAATGAAATTGAAGATTGGTCTTGATCACAACCTATACCTGAAATTAAACCTTTAGTTGGTATTCTTTTAAGACCTAAGAGCTGGACTGCGGACTCCGTCACAAAGGAAGCCTGAGATCCTTGGTCTAACAAGGACCTTAATACTATAGCAGTACCGCTCTTTGATTCCGCTGTAATCAGCGCAGTAGCCAATAATATTTGGCTATGACTATTAGCAAAACAGCTTACAATATTTGTGGAAATACTCTGGTTTGAGGTGGTAAAAGCAGCCCCACTGGTTTCTACGACTTGATCAGGGTTGTTACTATCACCACCTGATTTGGAGATATTCTTGAGATGAAGAAGACTATGATGCTTCTTTTGACATATATAACATCTAGAACACTGGCGGCATGCATATACGAAGTGATTTACCCCTAGACAGTTATAACATAAACTATTTGTTTGGACAAAATTACGACGCTTATCAATATCGAGACCGGCGAACTTTTTACAATTAGCAAGTTTGTGGTTACCTTGGCAACATATACACAATGTAGTTGATACATGAAGTGATTTGACAGGCACATTACGATTGGACTGACGACCTTGATCTTTGTTATCTAAAAATTCCAAAGACCGAAATCTTTGTTCAAGGAAAGATTTGAATTGATCAATTGTAGGCAATTCGTCTGAACAATCACTAATCTTCATTTCCCATTGTTTACGTGACTCAGTACCTAGTTTTAAACTCAATACGTAAATAACTATAATATCCCAATGCTCAACCATTATGCCTAAATTTTGCAAAGCTTGAAGACATTCATTGGACGTATCGAACAATTCTTTTATAGCTCTAGAGGATTCTGTTACAATAGGTTTTTGACTCATAAAACGTTTAATGATACAATTTGCTAAATATTTTTTATTATTAGAGGTATATCGATGTTCTAATTTACTCCAACAGGTTACATAGTTACTGCTAGTAATGGGAATGTGCCGCAAAAGACCTTCAGCCTCTCCAGACAAATGTGATTTGTGCTCTGTTATCGTGTATTAACGATTTAAATAAATCTCTGAAACTAATCCACTCAGAATAACTTCCGGTAAACGTAGGCAATTCAATCTTAGGTAATTTTACTGAAAATATCCTATTAGAATCCTTCACAGAAGATTCAAGTACTTTAACTGAACTATCTGAAGAAACAATTTTTTTTAATGCTTCCTTCAACTCTGCTTTATAATCAGTAAATAATTCTTCCGTAGCCTCATAAACGTTTAATAAGTTATATTTTGATTTTTCAAATTCAATGGACTTAACAGATGACACAAGTTTCTTATGAGTTTCAAAAAAATCTGACCAGTTTGAGTCGTTCCTTGGGTGATTTCTTAAAATTAGACTTTGCTTTACTGATAGTAGAATGTAAGTTAAATTGTAAATTACTTAACGCTTCCATGTTTATATAAATAAAGCTATGCTAAGTCCGTGGCTAATACTTAAAACTCACAAGTGTTTCGAACTTATTACAATTCGTAGTAAAATCGGGCATAGGTTCCCCGTAGTTCACTTTTTATCGAAATTATTCTAAGTCCCAATTATTAAGTACAATTTTCAAAGTTAATAAGGTCTAAATTTGCTTGTAATTTTGTTAAGTCCCAATATTATTAATTTTGTCACTTTTATAATATAAAGTACTCACAGTTTGTCTTCGTATCACAACACTTCACTGTCACTCACTTTACCGTAGCTCGTCGTAATGATATGCGGAGCACTGCTCCCCCCGCACCGCAGGCGCTGCTCACGCCAACAGGAACTTTTTCGTAGCGCCACACCGCCGACCGTTGTGTACCACTTGTACATGTACGCGTAAGCGCCAAACATATACGATCGGCCGATGTTGCTCGCGACAACAACGTTGCGCTAACGTTACACTCGCGGCACTCGCGGCAGGTTGGCCATGCAACCCTATAACTTCGTATGACGATGCACACCAGTCCTTCATCCGGCTCGAAGGACCACTTTGTACAACGTCCCAAAAATATCTCACACAACACAATATAATAAAACAAACGTATCCAGAGTAAGACATATTTATTGCATGAAAGCTGCCGAGGTCATAAACTGACGGAAAATCTCGACACCGCGATACAGAAAATGACGTCACGGCACAACGGCATCTATTTCCAAAAAGTGGTACTACAAAAATTGTTATGACAGTTTCCATGAAGTATTTATGCTATTTGACAACAGAATAGACAACGCTTTGAACTATGTTTTTGCATAAATAATACTCTATTAATTGCATATACTCTCTTTAAAAAAGTGCTTCCTTTGTAATTAACTAAAAAAAGACGTATGTGTTGTGATAACACCAAACACAGCTTGGTTCAGGTTGCCAAATGCCTCCAGAAGAATGTGTTGTCCGCACCCTCGCACTCACGTGTGAGACGCTTTATCAGGACGAATTCTAGTAACTATCAGTATGACAAAAGGACAAAGGGGACTGTTCTTTACGGGACTCCATAAGGGTATTTCATCTTGGAGTCAAAAAAAGACTACCATATTAGAGAATTTCACCAAACCTACAAAATCAAATCTTTGCGTCTCATTACAAAAATTAATTATTATAGCAAGAACTACTTATCCCAACGTAATTCAGGTTTATTTTTCATAAAATTTTGAGGATAATAAGTATTTATCTGAGCGTAAAAGGTTTTTACAAAAATTGAATTCCTCCATCGCAGTTCTTAGACTATTAGAGGTAGATTTTCGTGCCGACCTAGAAATATGAAAAACAGCATGTTTGAAAGTCCCTTTTTCTTGAATATGTAAGATTATAGATTACCATACCGACCTAGAATATAAAGAGGTGAATATGTAAATATAGAGGTAAATATGTTTTTTTTTCCTAAGCCGAGAAAAAGGCTTTAACTTTTTAACTCTGAGTGTCATTAGTGACTCGTTTAGCAACATTTTTGTATTATGTATGTACATATATCCATAATATGTTTAACATGTGAGAGGCCTATGATCAGCAGTGGACGTCTTGTGGCTGAAATGATGATTATGTTAAACAAGATGTCTCAGGTGCCATTCTGGGGTTGGTTTGTTGGGGTTTTCAGCTTTACGATATGATTGTACACTGACGAATACCTGTATGCACCTACCACTTGAGGCACAAAATGCGACGTAATATTTTGTTACAAATAAAACAAAATAGGTATAATATGTTTTACAAATAAATAAATTATGAAAATTATTATTTGCAATTAAGTTGGTTTCACCATCACCTAAACGTTTCCAGCATCTCGTAGGATCCCAATAACAACGGTCATAACAAATAAATAAATTATGAAAATTATTATTTGCAATTAAGTTGGTTTCACCATCACCTAAACGTTTCCAGCATCTCGTAGGATCCCAATAACAACGGTCATAATTATTATGAGTTCCCCCGCGGAGCAATGAATTACAGGGTTAATTATGTAACAAATTAGATTACCTATAACATTCGCGTACTTTGAGACGTTCTGTTTTCTTAGTCCTAATTCTGATGGAGTGATGCGATATTAAAACGGTATAGTAAAAATATTTGTCCTAAGATGCTTTATCTTTTTTTAAACGTGGTGCCACACTAGTGTTTTTTTCTATGTCGTGAATGTGTTTACAAAATAACTATAAATTTACACACGTATTAGTTTTTTTTTTTTTAATTAACTGGAGAATATGAGCTGAGTAATTTACTCTTACATTTTTATAAACGGCTCATTTTCTTGTTGCTATGCGCAAACATTAAAAAATGTTACGTTTACCGTATCGTGTAGGTAGGGTTGGCATAATTTTTTTTGGTTTCAATTGGTAAAAGAAAATTGAAACAATTTCGCAGAATTTGTAGAGTTTTTTTTATTTTAGCGTCTAAAACATAATTCTTCGAAGAAGATCGGGCACAATACTAATTATTTTTCTTTCTTGTGATTGCCCGTGGTTTATTTAATAGCAATTAAAATCGCCTAAAATGTACAGTAAAGGTTTTTTAGTGATACTTTGATCAGTAACATACATTTGAGGTAAGATACAATTAAATAAGATTAACATAACATAACATAACATCACGCTTTTTATCCCCGAAGGGGTAAGAAGAGGTGCACACAGAAGTAACACCCACTTTTTACTATTTATGTTATGAGTCCCATGTAATAGGGGGTGAGCCTATTGCCATATACCGGGCACATTTCCAGACTCCGTGCTACTACTGAGAATTTTTTAAAAACCCAGTAATACTTTGCCCGACCCGGTAATCGAACCCGACACCCCTTGCCCGGCAGTCGCACTCTTGCGACCACTCGGCCAACGAGGCAGTGGAAATCAGTATGTCAATGATAAGAGGCACTCACTGTACATACAAATCACTATAAAAATTGCCACTACATAGATAATAATTAAAATTAACAAAGCGCTACAGAATTTAGTGTTGTTCAGGGAGCTGAAACTAGAATCATGTATCGATCGTTTACAGAATATTCCCTTCCGTAATAGCTTCGGCTTTCCGTCCTGAATAATTTATCAGGAGGCAATTAATTATGAAAGTGGAGAACATAAGTAGCTCATTATTGGAATTCAAGTACAGCTAATTTATCACATACTTTGTAATTACTGGTACCTATGACTTATTTTTGATAGATATATTATACAGAAGATTTCGGTTGTTAGTTATCCTATGAACATTCTTCTAAGATGAGGACTGTACAGTTGGTGCGGTGGCTGGACAACCGGCTACCGAGCAACGTGTAGCGGGTATTGATTCCCGCTCGGAGCAACTCTTTGTGTGATCCACAAATTGTTGTTCCGTGTCTGGGTGTCATGTGTATGTGAACTTGTCTATTTGTAAACGCACCGACGACACAGGAGATATCCTAGTGTATGGCAACGTTTAAAAAACAAAGTAAACAAATGTTATGGTTGGCTTGTGTGATCAGAAGCTCATTTATAATGTACCTGCATTCTCCTTCATCCAAACTAACAAATTACACATCTAAATAACTACACAATATTTTATTATTTAAAAAACGAGTTGTACTGTTAATATGGATGCATTTATTCACACAGACTACACCAATACCCAGCACAAACCCGAGCGTGCAGCACGTCGCGTTCCGCGCGCATCGCATTCCGCGCGCGCTTCGAAGAGCCATCAGACCACTACAGATGGGGCCCAAATAGGGCCGATGCCGATTCGGAGTCGCGGAGAACCTAACGGGTTACCGGGGCTCCGGCTCGACGTGCAGGAGAAGGAACGGGGTGGTTATTAGTCAGTAAGAGTCTGACACTCCCTCCCACCTCACCCAGGCGGGAGTAGTCATTCGATGATTTTCCCCCCTTAAAAAAAAATACCCAGTACAAAATTTTATTGCTCACAAATAATGGTCTCGTTTAGGAATCGAATTCGAATTCGTAGAACGTTTTGCTTCAACCAGTCGATCAACTACCACACCAAATGTTTCCAAATTTTCCTGTTTTCTTAGAAGATGCGGCTTCTGTCCTGTTTTCCCTGTTCATTCATTGGGTTAATTAAAAAAAGGGTGTCGTACCAGGAATTTATTCTTTCTCTTTATATTTACGAATAATTTTGTCATAATATACTCAATATTAATCAAACAACAGGCTTGTGGGTAGGTTAGTCATATTTCGTTACCAAATATTTTAATTTGTTATTGTTTTTGTCAGAATGTGTTTTTGAATAAGGAAATGTCGTGATCATAATTATAAACAAAGTATTTTTTTTCCATACTATTTTCGAGTCCTTTATGAAAATACACCGTTCTCGAAATTGTCGCGAGCGTTTCGTGGGCAGCCTATGAGTGGCTCAAACATCAGATAGATATATAGTATATAGTAATGAGCCTAAAATTGTCCATAAAAGTTAGCATTGCAAGCCATTTTGTGGTTAAAGATTATTCTAAAACGAATGGTAAGAAAAGAACAAAATACTATAGTTATAACTTTTAATAAAAACAGTCGAACGATTTGATTGCTTTTTTATAGTTGATCGAAAGTTTTATTGGCTTCTATAAATTCTGTCTGGAACAAGTTTAGTTTTATGGGGTGAAGAGACTATACGATCAATATGCAGAAATAAATGTTAGAATTGATAGATTGATTATTGATTTTCAAAATATATTGTAACAATTTTGTTAATAACAACTTACTTTTCAATGTAATAAAACTCATTTTCGGTAAACAAAAACGCGGTGATATAAAAGTACACGTGTTTTCTTAATTCGACAGACTCGGTAATGCTCTAATTAAAACCTATTTTTGAATTGTAAGTATGATAAAACTTCAAATCCAGTCTTAAAATAACACGTTCAATTATCTTGAATCACGTTTTATTCAAAGTTTATCTTCAAGTCTGATGGAAATGCGAATTCATTTCAGTATCATTTTATTTTTCCTCAGCCTTATTATCTTAGAGCGTCCTGCCTAGAATTCCCACCTGGGTCTCAGTCTATCTAGGTAATGAGCTAGGAAGGATTTGTGTCCCGCTAGTGCACAGACAGCTGTACCTATTATTTGTACGTTTATAAAACTAGACACTACGAATTGACGGTGTTTTTAATACATTATTGTATTTTATTTTAAAAACTAGCGGCCCGTCCCGGCTTCGCACGGGGGGACTTAAGATTCTTTACATAGTTTTACGTTTTATTTATATTTATTCTCAGTTTTTTTTAGCGACCTGCCCTCCGTTGTCGATGTAACCGATTGAACAATTCAAAAGTTATCTAGAGCAAACTTTTATAAGGATTGAACCATTCATTAAAACTATTGTTATGGGTAAACTATAAAAGGTAGACATATGCTCTCGCGGACTTTTTTAAAAATAATGTTAAGTTGAACAATTCATCTATAGAGCATTTTTGTATAACTTTCACTATATGCTCAGCGCACGCCACAGAAGGCCTCATATACTTTTCCCCCGTTTTTAAAACATTTTTGATTACTGCTCCACAACTATTGGACCTAGCGTGATATTATATAGCCTATGTTACTTTTGAATAATGCAGCTTTCTAATGGTGAAAAAATTATTGCAATCGGTAAAGTAGTTTTTGAGTTTATTCATTACAAACATACAAAAATACAATTCTTTCCTCTTTATAATATTAGTATAGATAAACTTGCTATGTGCCCGAGTATCTTTTCATTTATTAATTATTGTTTTCTTATGAGTGCAAGTTTAGATATTTAGAAAAAAAATGTCAAGCTCACTTTTAAAATTCAGTTCCTATTTCATTCTAAAAACTATTTTGTTAACTTAATTACTCTTAGACTAAATCCTACTGTCAACGCGTCTACGTTGCGTCATTTGACCAATGCTGATCAATGTTCATTGTTTCTAAGCAGTCCGCCTTGTAAGCCGCCTATTTATATATGATGCATGCATTCGTCAAATGACGCAACGTACACAGACAACACTGGACAGTTAGGTACCCTAAGAGACTACAAATTAAGAGGAACAGGGTAGCAGGGCTCTCTGAACAACAGTTAGAACCTAAAAGATGAGGCTATAACACTGCGTTGCAGCATCATATCGCAAAAAAGACGTCACATAGCAATACAATGCGTTATCGTTTTTTTTTCTTCTCCGCTTATAGCATCTTCTGATTCACTTCGTTGCGGGAACCAAGACAGTTATTCATGTCCCTGGGACGCGAACTTCAGTGTTCCGGTGTTTTCATTGTTGTTTCTACTGTAGATCCTGGCATACAGGAGTTGCAGCAGTTTTAAGAGGCTAAGGCGGGCTTGTCACATAAAAAAAATACAGTGCGTTGATGCAACGCAAAAGTATCATCGCACACGACATCCTACGATGAGACGCTAACCGTCAGTTCAGTTTATCGTGAGACATGGACCATACTATACGGGTCCTTTTGCTAGTGTTCCTGAACTAAAGATATCAGGTAATCGGTATGTAAGTATTTTAATTTTAATTATTGCCAACACTTAGCTTCTGTTTATTATACATTTCAGAGTATAAACACACCGAAAAAATGATGACACGCAGGGCTACCACTGTAAAGGACCTAGAAGAGAAACTGCGGCTTACTCTGAAGGAACTGGAGACATCAAAACAGCTGTGCGGCCAACTACTGCAAGAACGAGAGGATAGTGAAGTCGAAGTTAAAAACATTGTTGACAAGAACACATCCCTCAAGAACCAACTGGCTGAATTACATGTCCAGTATATGGACATACTCGACTAACATAACCAGCTGCAGTACACCGTCTCTACGTTCCAGGAGTGCAGTAATACACACCAAGCAACATTAAATCGGATTGCCAAATTGAAGTCTGAACTGTGTGATGCCCATAGATTAATCTTTTCCTTGCAGACAAATAAATTTGAGGAACAAAATGTAAATACTCAAACATTATTTGATAAATTAGTAGGTAGTAAGTTACACTGTAATGTACCAGAGCCAGTGACAATTGACCTGACTGGTGATGACAGCGTTCACATATACCCCTTTAAAAGTCATAATAAATTTAAAAAATACATTAAGATTAACAAGTTAATAAAAAAAAAACAAAAGATCACTTAAAAAACAAAACTTAATAAGAGTGAATCTGGGTTTGAGGAAAGATAGAATTAATTTAGTGAAAGAACTTAAATCTTCAAATCAAATCAAATCAAATCAAATATCTTTATTGCTGAACACAGTACATTTTGATGCATTTCAAGATGATATATGAATGCGCAGTTCATCATGTTCCACCAATCAAGGCATGCAACTATTATTCGTAAATTACAATTGACGAGTTCCAGATTACAGCAATTTTATTAGTTATGAGTTCAGTCAACACTTTACAAGTTATTACTAAAGCACAACAACATACTTCAAAATTAATAAAGAAAAATTCAAATATCAAATAGGTAAGTCATAATTATACAATATTAATCAATGTCAAGAAGTAAAAGTACAATAAAATTAACAATATGTCAATATTTCTGTAGTCATATTATGACGTTTGTTAAATATTCTTTTATCGAATAGTATGCCTTTTTTATTAGAAATTTATTCAGTTCTACTTTAAACACATTGATTTCCCTGGTTTCGAGTAAATGTTTAGGTAGTCTGTTATATATCGATGGTGCCATCCCTAAAAAGCTCTTGTGGAAGATTGCTTTCTTGTGTTGTCTATAATGGATTTTATTTTTGTTTCGCACGCTTTTTAATGTTTCAAATAGTCTAGGGTTCCCTTTCACAAACATTGCTACCTCATATATGTACAGACATGGTAATGTTAATATACGTAATTTTTCAAAATACGGTTTACAACTGTCTGTTGTTTGAATACCGCATATTGCCCTAACACATCTCTTTTGTGCTTTAAATACTATGTCTGTATTCGAGGAACTACCCCAAAAAATAATACCATATCGTAATATCGATGTCACACATGCATGATACGCCGTGATGACAATACTCTGGTTTACTTCTTTTGCGAGTTTGTATAGGGCGTATGACTGCTTATTCAGTCGCTTACATATGGTATTTGTGTGAGTTTGCCATGGCATGTCTCTGTCTAGTTCTATTCCTAGGAATTTCGTGGATACTGTTTCTGCAATTATTTTGTCTTTGTATCTAATGTCAAGTTTATTGTGATTGGTTTTTTGTTCAAATGTCATTATTTTAGTTTTGTCAATATTTATTTTTAAATTATTTTTGGTCATCCATTCTATTAATGATCCTAAGCATTGATTTATCCTCTGTTTCAAGTGTTAAGTCATTATTATTTGTACTGAAGACCACTGTGCTGTCATCTGCAAACAGGACCATTGGATGACTTGTTATCTTAGGCATGTCATTAATATTAATTATAAATAAGAGGGATCCCATAATGCTGCCTTGTGGGACTCCATAGTTATTTTGTCTCTGATTAGAAGTATATTTTTGCTCAATTTTAGTGTTACTGTTAATTTTATTTATTTGTGTAATCTGTTTTCTATTTGATAGATATGATTTAATAAGGTTGAGGGCATTACCCCTCACTCCATATCTTTCCATTTTATTAATTAATATTGTGCGATCTACAAAATCAAACGCCTTGCTCATATCCATGAATAGAGCAGCCACCGGATTCCTCTCATCTACACTCATGATAATTTTTTCATATAATTGTAGAATTGCTAAGTTTATGTTCTTTTTTCTCCTAAAGCCATATTGTTCATCTACAAAAAGATTTTTATTTTCAAAGAATGAGTATAGTCTATTATAGATGACTTTTTCTAATATTTTGGAAAAAATTGGAAGCAATGCAATAAGACGATAGTTAGCTGGGTCCTGTTTGCTACCTTTTTTAAATATAGGCTTAATAACTGCCAGTTTTAGTCTGTCTGGAAATACAGCTGTTTCAAAACACAAATTAATAATATAACTAAGTACTGGTGCGACAATGGGAGATACACTTTTAATTACACTTGTTATGATCTCATCATAGCCAGAGCTGCTGGTATTATTTAATGATTTTATTAAATTTATAATGTCATTGGGAACTGTTGGAGTCAAGAATATGGAGTCATAATGCATATCAATTTTATAAGGTAAATTATTAAACTTATTTGTGTCAGATTGAGATTCAATTTCGTCAATAAAATAGTCATTTAGCGTTTGAGCTATGCTCTTTGGATCAGTTAGTACATTGGTGGCTATTTTAAGTTTTTCTATTCCTTCTATAGGAGTGTCATTTTTGCTCTTATTTATAATTTGCCACGTAGCTCTAGTTTTATTACTGGCATTGCTAATAAAGTGATTGTTTTGAGTTTTTTTAGTGAGACGAATAATAGTTTTCAGACGCCTTGAGTATACTTTAAACAGTTTTCTACTACTGTGTTTCTGATCTTTCCTAAATTGATATAGCATTTGACGTTTTCGTTTGCAGCACAGTATAATTCTTTCACTAATCCATTTGGGTTTATGAAAAGTACTCCTTTTTAATTTTTTGAGTGGAAAGCACAAGTCATAAAACATTTTAAAAGTATCATGAAAGGAGTTAAACGCGTCATTTGCATCTGTGCAAGAGTAAACATCATTAAATTCAATATTTTCTAAGCACTCCCTAAACTTCATTATATTATCTCTGCAATAACTTCGTCTAAATGTATACCAGTATGGGAGTTTGCATGTTTTATTTATAGGGCATTTCATGAGTTGTGCTGTGTGGTCTGACAATGCTAGTTCGATTATGTCACATTTACTCGTCTTAATGTTGTGAATTATGTTATCAATGCATGTACCGCTACCGAGACGGGTGGGGTTGGAGACTCCTATTGTTAGATTAAACCCTTGTAATAAATTTTGAAAACTATGGGAAGCATAATTTTCTTTTAAAATGTCTATGTTAAAGTCTCCACATAAAATAACTTTTTTTTTACGTTTCAAGCAAATTTCAGTAAGAATCATATTTAAATTGTTCAGAAATGAATTTATTGAGATTTTATCGTTTTTAGGAGGTCTATACAATACATAATATGACTATAGAATGAGTCTGCAGTTCAACAGCGCAACTTTCAATTATATTCGGTATACACCATTTATCTATTTCGATTTTCTCACCCTTGAGTGTATTTTTTAGTAGAATACATGAACCTCCATTTCTAGCATCTCGTGCGTAGTAAGATTGGATTTTATAATTTTGTAGATGTAGATTCATAAAATCATCACTCTTCATATTTGTTTCTGAAATGCATACAACATCAACGGGCGTACCCTCTTCCAAAAAATTATTCAAATGTATACTTAGTAAGTCCGACTTATTTATTAGTCCATTTATATTTTGATGTAGTACAAAGATATGTTCATACACGAAAAAGACTATCACATACAATGTCAGAATCAATGAAAGATTCCTGTTGCGTTATATTTACTTTACAATTTATGCATTTGTATCGAGGGTTAAACAATTTAAAATCAATTATTATGTTAGCCATTATTTGGCTGTAAATATCTCTCCATCCATACTTATTGATTTTTCCCGATTTGTATGAAAACATTTCATGCGATAGTGTACTGTTACTGTCGAAAAAGTAAGCATATTTGTTATTTCTTATGTCTAAATAGAGTAAGTTATTAAACAGTTCAACTTTATAATTATGAATTAGTGCACCTTTTATGTAGGTAGGAGCACAAATTACTATATTAGTATGTGTAATATTTGTGAGCGAGTTTTTTAGGCTGTCGAGGATATTTATGTGGTCCCTCTTTTTTATCTCATTTTCGCTAATAAAGATAAAGCAGTAATCATTATCTGTAAAAAACTTCAATTTGTTATTGATATCGCTTAAAAAATTATTTGTGTTAGCATTTGACAGTATTTAGTGACAATAATTAAAATGACTGGCGAATGTTTCTTCAATTAGCGGTAAAGTTCCTTTTGTACAACCTGTACTCATTATACACAGTTTATGTTGTTTTTGTGAAGTCGCGATGCCTGATGAATTTTTAATATCAACTTTGTTCAGATGTAATGTCGGTTTTTCCTTAAATTTCTGTGTCGTCAACTTGTCTGCCATAAGTTCTTTATTATCTATCAACTTTGTTTCTTTTTGAGAGTCGGTTTTATTTTGTAATTTGCCGGTACTTTTAATTTTTTTTAATTTATGTTCTAATTCGAGGGTATATGAATTTTCTTTCTGAGTGTCGATTCCTATCATTTCATTTGTCTTATTTGTGACTTGCATTACTGAGGGTGACGTCATTTGTTTTGTTGATAATGCCGGCGTTCTAAGTAAATCTTGTTTGCTTTTTCTTTTCGTTCCGGATTGTGGTGTGGCATTTTTATAATCCGTTTTATTTAGCGTTTTGTAGGTTTCAATTATTTTTAAGTATTTTTGTAGGTCGGATTTAAGTCTAAAATTTTCACTGTTTAGGTTCTCAATTTCCTGATGGGCTATTAATAAATCATTTGATATTTGTTTCACCTTTTCTGTTAAGTCGATCACTGTTTGACTCGTATTTAATGAAGTATTAGGTAAACTCGTCATAGTGGCATCGAAAAGTGCCGAGTTATCTCTTGAAACTGCAATGTCATTCATTGAACTGGTTCTATAAATTCTACGATGTGTAATATTATTATATTCGTCCATGATTATTTGCTATTAATCTATGCTACGTATATTGGAACGCAGTATTAAAAACGAGTATTAAGCGTGTTCGTTTAATTTCTGGACGATAATTGACTTGTCATGTTTCTTTGTTAGTGATTGGTCATTGAGTCATTCGCTCATCTATACTTTAGTGAACTGTTACAAATTGTAATTTTGAGTTGATAACGGTTATTTTTATTGATTTAAAGTTAGAATTTCATGTTTTGTCGACGTATTGTGGCATTATGTTATGTGCTGGCAATATCTACCTGCGTTGACTTCGTTATCGGTGGTTATGTTGTTGTTTCGTATGATTGAGATTGCGAGTTCTTGTCGTCACTGTTATTGTTAATTCGCTTATTTGTTCTCTTACAAGTTAAATAAAAACTTACTTATACTTGTTAAAATTAGCCACTTATATAACTCTTTGCATAATTAATAGAACAAGATATATAATTAATTTAAAGATTTCTAGCAGAGATGTTTTTACACGTCCTTCATTCCGGAGTGAACGGAGTGAAGTTCAAGAAAATCTTGCTCAAAAGAGCTGAATATGACTAGCACCATGTATGATTCTAATTTAAGAAACCTTCAGAGTGACTTATTAAAAAAGAGGGTTTGTTAAAGGATATATTTGAAAAATATGAAGAGTCACAACAACAATTGAGTGAACGCCTGCTTGAGGCAGGGGAGTTGATCGACCTGGTGAAGTACAATGCAGAAGGATGTCAATCTTTAACAAATCATGTTTTCTGCAGCTGTGTGAACCAACCTCAACCTCCTGAGCCTTTACCTTTACCTTCAATACCCACATACCCTCAGAAGGAAAAAGTAAATAATGTAATTAGTGATAGTTGTAATTTGGATTATAAAACTTTTATTTTTGGTGATGAACTAGCATCAGGTTTTGGTAAAATGTTATATGGTTACCTTAACCGTAGTTATATTAACAGCAGTTACCATAGTCTGAGTTTCAATTAAATAATTCAAAAAATAACGCAGACAGAATTAAATGAAAAGTCTATGTGTTAATAATAGGTAACAGCTTAGGTGTAAAAAGAAGGGATATAGTGAATGGTGTAAAAACCTTATTAAAATTAAAAATGGCGAAAAATAATGCTTTGTGCATTCCCATATTCTGACTGTTTGTCACAGTCAAAAAATAAACACATTGGTGTACTAAATAGTTCATTACACCAACTGACATGTTGTCATCATCATCTTCATCATCAACAGCCTATAAATGCCCACTGCTGAGCAAAGCCTCTTCTCACACGGAGAAGGTTAGAGCGTTAATCACCACGCTTGCTCATTGCGGGTTGGCGATTTCAAACTTATAATTAGAAATTATAAGTCCAGGTTTCCTCACGATGTTTTTCCTTCACCGTTTGTCAGTGGTGTCTAAATAATCTTAGAAAGTACATATAACTCGGAAAAAGTCACATTGGTACTTGCCGTTGGTAGGTTTCGAACCCGCACCCTCATGCATGAGAAGTGGGCGTCTTAACCTCCGGGCCACCACGACTGTGATGTTGTCATAGCGACAAGCTTTTTCGACACTAATAAGTTTATTAGTGATTTTAAATTGACAGAGGAAGGTATATACCTTTCAAAAACATACAGACAAACTATTGCTATGCTGATAGCATTTAATATTAACACTGTTATAAATAATATTATAACAGTAACTAGTTGTAGGGACGAATCTGTGCTGTCTAGACAACCTAACAGTACAATGATAAATTTTAACTTTAATAACAATATTAGCTTAACCAATAATATCAATTTAAACTAGATCATAAGACAACAGAGTGTACCCCCATAAATAATTTTGACAGGAAGGTATGTTCTGGCAGGAAAAACCCACTCTTAATAAACATACACATAGTCAGGGACAGCAAAATCTAAAATTATTTCATGTTAACATTCAGGGCTGCTACTCTAAATTGTTTGAAATGGAAATGTTTTTAGAAAAAACTAAGTTTGACATAATTTGTTTATCAGAACATTGGATGAAAGAGGATCAATTAATATCACTATAAGTAAAAAAGACCCGTAGTCCATAGTACACTGCCACTGATGATGATTAAATTCAACCGATCGTTTTTTTATTAATATAATGTACTAACAACTTAATGTAAGTTAAAATAAAATATTAAACACTAGTTTAAAATTATAGTTATGAACCGCATAAAATAATTGATACATACAAACTATGCGAGTTTTCAATGAAGTGCTGGTGTACCTATTGTACAAAATATGAACAATAAATAATTTAATGTCGTTGATACAAAGTCACAGATTGAAATTCAATAAATAAAAAAAAGTGAATGAAAGTGATTAAAATGTATATGAAACCAATTTTGTTATGTTTTTTAATTTATATATTTTTTTACATAATGTTATTAAAACTGGGACATGAACAGCACCGCCCATGGATAGCTGTCGATGGGCACATCTTAGTGTTTATGTGATTGGTAATTATAATTGTTAGTGCAATAAATATAAAAACAAAAATAACTTATAAAACCGCCTATGTATGCAAAAATTTAAATATACATTTTAACTTTCAACTTTATATCCTTCTCAAAGAAATGATTTTGGAAAACCACCACAAATGCAACCATCACAACAAAGATTCCTATCATGTCCGTTAAATATGAAGTTTACTTAGTTTTCGCGAATGTTCCTCAAACTAAGTTGTAGGCTTTCAAAGTTTAGAAGAGTAGTTTAACTAAGTGAGCTAAGTAAACTTACAAAGTGACTTAATGTTAATTAGAATTTACTAACGCGTTCATAGTGCGGATGGGACAAATATTTGTACGGTCTCCACTGTTGTTCCGGGTCTGTTTTAGCTAGAAGCTAAAGACTTTGTGCTGGGTCAAGGGTTGTACTGTATATATTAAAACATTAGAATGATGAAGTCAGGTTCTGTATGCCAAAATTATTTTACTCTTTATAAAACATGAATTATTGTAAATATCTATCTATTTAAGTATAGTTTTCTAGTTAAATAAATTGAAAAAAAATTAACAAAACCCGTGTTATTTCGCTTTAAAAGCTCGAGGTTCAACACACGAGAAATATTCATAACTATGCACTATCTATCTTCACAAAGACCGCTACAATATCCTGTTTCTTACACTGAATAAATTATCGTTAAAAATTCGAACATTGAAAGACCTAGCATTACCGAAATGACACCCAAAATCTTGCAAACCAATTCACTTTCTTCTTTACAACCACCAGATATTTCGCTTTCAAAGCACTAAATATACTACTACGGAGCTCCGGTGATTTCCTCGGATCTAAACAAGACGAGAGCCCTTAGAAAAATCACGATTTCAATCAACTTGAGGCAGTGAGCCGGCGAGGCGATCATTAAAATTTTATCAAAGCGTTCCTCCAATGTATGGGAAGAGGACCTTCCAATCAGATAATGAACGATAAAATTACAATACACCTTAACATTGTTCGGTATTGTGATTTATAATGATATTTATTTGGGTACCTGCATTTTCCGTATGGAAAATTTTATGTATTCGAAGATTGATATAATTTCCTATATATGACTCACTGTATGTATTCATCTGATCTTATCGGTATATAGAATAAATAAGTAAGGATACTTTTGAACTTTAATAAAAACTCCATATATGTATATTTTTCACATCACAGCAAGTTTAGCTGCTGAATAATGACAAGAAGAATAAAAGAACCTAAACCTCCTACAAACTACGAGGAATTTTAAAAAAATCACACAATTTTTCTACGAATCACTGAACACATTAGTACATTAAACTACAGAAAAAATAACGATCATACTGACAGCTAACAAATTGGTATAGCCGATATCGCTTTGTTGTAGAAAGCTTCCATGTGATAACAAAAACGGGGTTAATTAATCACTATCGCTAACTGCCTTACTTTACATACTGTACTGTGGTTTAGAAATGTAGGTACTGTGGTATATAGTTGACTAGCTATTAGATGTAGGTATATATATGTATAGCATAGATGTGGCATTGACGATTTAGTTGGTTTTTCTAAACTTAAACTCTAAATGGAACATTTCATTCACATTAATATAGACCGTATGATATTATTATTATGCTTTGCAGTAGAACAAATATGTGCATCTTCTAAAAAGATAATAGAAGTGTCGTAGATGTTTGTGCAGAAACTAGAACGAATACTTTAACGTTACCGAGCCACCCAGACACAGAAGATTATTAAGATGCCAAAAATAGATAGGTAAACCACAGACCCACTTCGGTAAATAAGAGCGGATGATCCACTCAAACTTAGTCGTGAAAATCTGAACAGAGTAGGTACTTATCAAAAAACTAATAAAGCGATTTAATCACGCGTCCTAATTAAAACTCCCAGCTTCAAAAGTTGAAGGAAGAAAATTGAAAACCAGTTTTAAAAGTCTTCGCCGATTTGAGTAGTGATAGTTAGTCGGTAAAACTTACCAACTTTCAACTAAATCACCTCATTAATCAACCGTTTAAGCTCGGCTTAAACTATAGTTTCAAATTACATAAAGTTTGATCCACTGAGCTATGGAGAAGGATTTTTAGTTTGAATGACGTTTTTTACGATGCTAAAAGTATTAAAATTATGGACTTCATTCCTGCAATTTTATTCTTCTCCCGTCGGAGCCCATTTTGAATATGAAGCTCTGCTTTATAGCCACTCGGGAGTGTATCAAGTTTAAAGTGTGAAATTTTAAATATTTGCGTCGCGTGTGTCGTAATAAAAATAAAAATGAAGGAAAGAATACCCAATGCAGTACTCGGTTCCGAAATGAGGAACTAAAAATTAAAGTGTGATGCATGAAGTAGTTTTTTGCTACGAGATTCAGATAATAGAAAATTAATGGGACATTTTACAGAACTCTCTGTACTTTTGAAGTCAAAAATTTTAAATGAACTTTTACATCACAGGTACATACATCATGCTGTTTACGATTGTTAATGTAATCAGTTAAACTTTCGCTTATACATATTTCCATATTTCCTAGACAGAATTGGTTATTTCACAAAATTAAACCACACTAAAACAATTTCCAACATCGATCATCATCGAACAAAGAGCTAATAATAAACCTCGACCGGTCATGGCATTAAAACCGAAATAAATCCATATCCGAAGCCCTTTAAACCTGCGATGCCTGTCATCATGTTATTTCCATGCTATGCACAATTATGAACTTAATATTATGAAGACTGAAGTGCAAAACCGTGAAAGTACGTAGCAGAACTTTCGAAAATAAAAATAAAAGTTGACACGAATACAAAAGTTAGTCCTGACACTTCACAATATGGGTTGTTGGCTACGTGCTACCTGCGGTACTATTCTGGATATAATCAATGAAGGTGGTTAAGGAAATTCTCTTTCGTATCTCGAGAGAGACAAATTTAGGCTATTGTTATAAATTATGTGGGCAGATGTATTTATGTTTGCTGCAAAAATCGATTTCGATATCAAAGAATGCAATTGTTGCGCCAATAACAATATGACAAGGGCAGAAAAACAAAACAGAAAAAAGATGAAACATCTGACTAAAAAGTGCAAACAATAATAATGTCTTTTCTTCAATTATGTAGTTCTTTTAATCAATTACGTAGTTACACTGGAGCTTATTTGAATTCGTATTGATGAAGTCAATAAAACACTAAAAAGTCTACAAAAACCAGAATACAAAACAAAATCTGCGCATAAAACAAACAGACACAAAATCCTCGACAATAGGACTATCATTCATCAGTAGCGTGCACACGTTTTCGAGACAGGGTAGGCAACTAAATATCGTATGATTAAACCCCTCCCCCCCCCGCCGGTCATACAATCATGCTCACACAAGACAGGTACATGTACATAATACATTTCGAAAAGTGCGTTCAAGGATATTGTGGTGTATTCTTTCGCCAAATTACATACACTGACATCTCGCGTATTTTTTATGAAGTACTTCATCAGCTATTGAATAAGCCAACAAAACTTACAAATAATTAAGGATCTATTATTTATTTTAATAATGAAGCATAAATTTGATGAACCAAATTTAATTATGGAATTGATAAGTTTAATCAATCTGTTCAAAATCATAATATATTACGAATTTAAGAGCGGAGGCATCCGGGGACTGGGTCCACAATTATTGGGACCGCGGTCCCAGTCGCCGGGTACATAAAAATTAAATATTTTTCTTCCGGCGAATGGGACCACTCACAGATAACTTTAGAAAATCTATTGTTCAAGTCAAAATAGGTACAGTCAAACGAAAAATGTCTAAATGCATATCATTGACTGGTTTTAGATATTATGCAAAATGAATAAAACTATGAATTAAATAAAACAAATAATGCTGTCGAGCAATGGAATAGTCATATTAGAAAATACATTAAACCAAAACAAAACATTGCCCAGTTGCTGCAAGGACTCCTAAAAGATATGAAGTACTATTCTGGAGCATTAGAAAATCCAAACGGCATCCAAATATCGAAGCGGAAGTCTTCTTTGATTGCTAAGATGAAAAAAATTAATAATTCTGTAAATGATTTACTTAATAATAAAATAACTATCGGCCATTTTTTGGAGAGATACGGTGAACATCGACTCCGGATGTGGATATTATTAACTCGTCGAGTACCGTCATTATAGACACAATTATAGAACAATAAGTCGCGGTCACCGGTGACCGGTGGTGTGTTAGGTTAGTAAATCGTTACATTCGCTACATTTCTTTTCAATTTTTTCCTATTGTTTACATGTTTGCTTATTTAGTGGATAGGTAACAACTTATTTGTAAATAAATTATCTATATATATAAAATTCAAACGTGATTGACTGACTGACTGATTGACTGACTGACATAGTGATCTATCAACGCACAGCCCAAACCGCTGGACAGATTGGGCTAAAATTTGGCATACAGATAGATGTTATGACGTAGGCATTCGCTAAGAAAGGATTTTGATAATTTCCACCCCCAAGGGGGTAAAAAAGGGGATGAAAGTTTGTATGAGACTTTGTCAGTTTTAAACCGATCGGGTTGTAATTTGGCATGCAGATAGATGTTATGACGTAAGCATCCGATGTGAAAGGATGTTGATAATTTTTACCCCCAATGGAGGTAAAATAGGGGATGAAAGTTTGTATGAGACTTTGTCAGTTTTAAACCGATCGGGTTGTAATTTGGCATGCAGATAGATGTTATGACGTAAGCATCCGATATGAAAGGATTTTGATAATTTCCACCCCCAAGTGGGTAAAATAGGGGATGGAAGTTTATATGAGCCTTTGTCAGTTTTAAACCGATCGGCTTGTAATTTGGCATGCAGATAGATGTTACGACGTAGGCGTCCGCTGTGAAAGGATTTTGATAATTTCCACCCCCAAGTGGGTAAAATAGGGGATGAAAGTTTATATGAGCCTTTGTCAGTTTTAAACCGATCAGATTGAAATTTGGCATGCAGATAGATGTTATGACGTAAGCATCCGCTTTGAAAGGATTTTGATAATTTCCACCAAGGGGGTAAAATAGGGGATGAACGTTTGTGTGAGGCTTTGTCAGTTTTACACCGATCGGGTTGAAATTCGGCGTGCAGATGGATATTATGACGTAAACGTCCCTTTAGAAAGGTTTTTGAACATTCTCACCCCAAAGTATGATACTTTGCCAGTTTTAAATTGATCGGGCTGAGGCTTTGCATGCATAAAGTTACTATGACATAGGTATCTCTTTAGAACGGATTTTGATAAATTCCACCCCTAAGGGGATAAAATAGGGAATGTGAATTTGTATAAATCTTCTTAGCCGTTGAATTTAGAATCATTGAATCTACGAAGTCGCGGGCAACAGCTAGTTTTTAATAAAAATAGATAATAAATAATACTGTTTTATTTACAAACTTATGTAGTCTGATTTTATTTTACAGAAAACAGAAAAGAACATACAAATTAGGGATAGGTGGGAGTTTGAATCTAAGGTTGGACTTTAGGGTCTATATATCCTAATATAAATAGTAAGTATATAAGCATCAGTACATAAATTGTAAGAAGCATACGTAGTTATTACTGATCTATACCTGATCTACATATACCGGCCCATAGTGCTGCTCGACGAGGTGGGGAAAGTGTTCGAAAGAATAATTTCGAACCGCCTCGTCGCGCACCTGACGGACATTGGGCCGGACCTATCGGACGGCCAGTTCGGCTTCCGCAGAGGGCGCTCCACGGTTGACGCCATCATGCGCGTTAGGGACCGGACGACGGGGACTGCAGTGTCCAGGGGTAAGGTCGTACTGGCGGTGTCTCTGGACATCGCCAACGCCTTCAACTCCCTGCCCTGGAGCTGCATCTTGGAGGCACTCCGATATCATCGGGTGCCTACCTACCTCCGTCGTGTAATCGAGGCATACCTGACGGACAGGTCCGTCATATACCCCGGTCACCGGGGCGAGTAGAACCGGCGAGAGATGTCACGCGGTGTTCCACAGGGTTCGGTTCTGGGGCCGCTCCTGTGGAACATCGGTTATGACTGGGTGCTGCGCACCGACCTCCCGAACGGCGTTAGCACAATATGCTACGCCGAAGATACGCTGGTGCTAGCGCACGGGAGGTCACACCAGGCGGCGGCCGACTTAATGGCGACAGCGGCTGCGACAGTCGTTGAGAGAATCCGGCAGTTGGGACTCGAGGTGGCGCTCCACAAGTCCGAGGCCATGTGTTTTCATGGTCGCGGGAACGCGCCACCTCCGGGTGAGTCCCTAATAACGGCGGGAGGAGTTACCATCGGCGTCGAGACGACGATGAAGTACCTAGGACTCATCCTCGACAGTCGGTGGAACTTCATTGAGCACTTCCGATGTTTGGCTCCAAAGTTAGAGAGGACGGGGGCTGCGTTCAAACGCATCCTCCCCAACCTTGGGGTGCCAAACGCCTTCTGCCGGAGGTTATACGCCGGGGTCGTGCGGTCCATGGCCCTCTACGGCGCCCCTGTTTGGGCGCCAAACCTGTTGCGGCGTCCCGCTCGGACGCTGCTCATGGCACAGAGGGTCATGGCGAACCTCCTTGCCGGATTACCGCCGTGGGATCTGGAGGCGAAGGTGCACGCGCGCGTGCACAGCATGCGCGCGGAGGCACGTCGCCGGGGCGAAACTCCGCTGCCGTGCCAGATTAGTGCGTGGCGGGATGAGCTCCGGCGCGATCTCATGGCGGAATGGCAGCAACGACTGTCGCAACCGAGGGCTGGGCTCGCTGCCATCGCAGCGGTAAGTCCCCTCTTTGAGGAGTGGCTTGAGAGACGCTACGGCGTTCTCACCTACCGCCTGACGCAGGTCCTCACCGGACATGGTAGTTTCGGGAGGTACCTGTGTCTGATGGGGCGGGAGGAAACGCCCGGGTGTCATCACTGCGAGGACCGCCCTGAGGACACGGTGGAACACACGGTGGGAGAATGCCCTGCGTGGGCTGAGCACCGCCGTGCCCCCAGGGAAGTGATCGGCGATGGCGACCTCTCGCGTCCGGGCCTAGTGCAGGCCATAATGCGGAGCGAGGGGGATTGGGATGCCGTCTCCTCCTTTTGCGAAGCAGTCATGCTAGCTAAGGAGGAGGCGGGACGCGTGAGGCAGCGAAGCGCTGCCTCCTCGCAACCCAGCCATCGCGAAGGACACACCGGGCGTCGGGGATCGCGGGACGATCTCCGGCCACCGTAAGCGCGGGCCTGCGGACGGCGAGCATGGGTGGCTCCCCGTCCGACCAGAAACAGACCCGAGCGTACGGCGCGTCGCGTTCAGCGCGCGCCTCAAAGAGCCATCAGACCACCACAGATGGGGCCCAATAGGGCCGATGCCGATTCGGAGTCGCGGAGAACCTAACAGGTAACCGGGGCTCCGGCTCGACGTGCAGGAGAAGGAACGGGGTGGTTTTTAGTCAGTAAGAGTCTGACACTCCCTCCCGCCTCACCCAGGCGGGAGCAGTCATTCGATGATTTCCCCCTCAAAAAAAAAAAAAATACCTGATCTACATGACTAAAAATGATCGTAATAACTGATCCTGTGAAGCTCAGTCAGTAATTTGACTGATCCTATGAAGCTATTATGATCATTTTAATGTAATTGTGATTTATGTTATCTACTATACCTCGGTATAAAAATAAGTCGGGTTTTCCTTCCTGACGCTATAACTCCAGAACGCACGAACCGATTTCCACGGTTTTGCATTCGTTGGGTTCCGTGAGGTTTATAAAATATAAAACAAAAAAAAATGTTTCTTCATCTGTTAAATTATTTACATGCAAGTTCAGCACCAAACGAAATGTTACATAAAACGAAGCTATCTGGTGGCGAAACGGAGTTCGCCGGGTTTGCTAGTTTATTTTTAAAAATGCGTTGACTGTACATTTTTTGATTTCAATTGTTATTTATGAGTGGTCCTAATCGCCGGAAGAAAAATATTTAATTTTTATGTACCCGGCGACTGGGACCGCGGTCCCAATAATTGTGGTCCCAGTCGCCGGATGCCTCAAGAGCGTAGGTACCTACATTATGTCAACAAACAAAACAATAACAAGCGCGGCCGGCTGTGGCCGAGCCGGGCGAGTCTATGCGGTACATTTGTTATTAATACATTACATAATTATTAATAAGAAAGATTTAGATTAAGAATTATCAAACAAAAACCAGAAAATCAAATAAAAGATCCATTATAGTACATATTTACATTACCTACCTTTTACTTGGGTCAATTCTCGTAACTCGAGTACACCTCTGCCTATGGTCATTACCTGAATCTAGTCCGATAAAGGACATTTTCTTGCGAAATCTTACTGTTTTTACTTTCAACAAACACATAAAATTACCTATTATTCACACAAACTTCACAATCGAATAATATAGGTACTTGTACTAGAAACTGATAAACAATACACTTTTTGAAAAACCTACACATATATTTAACTACTACTACACATTTATGCAACTTTATGTTTAAAACTAATTCCTAATAATTTAAACAAAAACATAAACAAAGCGATCGCACATCACATGAAAACAATATGGCCGAAAACATTGGAAATGAATTGAAGTCATTACCAATAGTCAATTGAGTGTTTATTATAAAAAAAATGTAGCTTAAAAATTAAGGTAATGCAGCGTTTAATTTAAAAAAACAAAGGTTAATTTAGTAAGTCAAATGAAATTGCATCATCGTCTTAAACCAATATTTCATACTAAAAAACATTCATTCATATAATTTGAAACGTTGTAAATAGCGCCATCTTGACGTTTCAATAATTTCCTATTAACTTTTATAATAATAAAGTCAACTCCTCGTTTAAAATTTCTATAAAACGACAACGCGTAAAAATGTTAAGCTTTAATTAAAACACTTGAAACATATTTGTTAAATACGCATTTATAAAAATACATTCGCATTATATCGAACGAGTTCAGAAGTTTCAACAAAAAATTCAATAGATGGCGCTGGTGTACTCCATTCATCAGTACTTTACGATATACTGATTTTATTTCAAACCTTTTATGATTTAATTATTTTTAAAAATACAATAACTTGTTGCTGTTTTATTGTTTTAGAATTCTTAATAAAATACGATCGTTTTCTAAGTGATGAACGAACGGTCCTCTAATTTTTTAGTTGCTAACATTTTGTCAAGCAACAGGAATTGTGTAATATAATTATGAATGGTTATTCTGTACCGTGACTATGGTCGTGAACTTCACGCATGCGCGGTGCATACTATTGGCACATTACTTTTGTGACGTCACGACTAGCGACCAAGATTTAAGGAATAGCAGCGCATGCGTGGTGCGTGCGGGGCGCATTCATTGCTTTACAAAGGCGCGTATTTATGTTAGCCGTTTTTTTACAAACTTTTATAATATTATTGGATTTTAATAAACGCGTTTGTACATTTTATGTATGTTATATATTCACGATATTTATAGGTAGGCAAAGCCTTTTCGTCTATATGGACTGCACGCCACTGTCATTCATAAAGACAAACTGTTCGCGTCCCGTCGACATTCAGATCCATACATTTTTACCACATCACCGCCTTTGACGGGCCATCCGTACTGTACCTCTACTATGAGTTTAAAGTAATAGTATTTATATCTATACTCGATAGCAAAGTCGTGAATTTTTATATGACAAAATTTATCGCTCCCCTAGTGGTCACTTATAGAACTAAAATTTGGCATACAAAAAATTTACGTCGTTGCTATCGAGTAGCGACAAATATTCTATTTATTGTTTTAAAATCATGGTAGCGGTACAGAATAGGGCCACTAGTTCGGCTGGAAATAAATTGCAAGTTATTTTCCACACCGTCGCCAACCATATTGACGTTGACACTTAACGGCACATAAATCTCTCGGTAGAAATAATTAAACAAAATCGCTGGATAGACAGTTTTGAAATACTGTGGCGTTGTTTAATTTTTATTTTTTAGTCTTGACTAGGTTATTTTTGAATGTGTTTAAAAGTCGACCTTTGTTTAGGTATATTGTGTAATGCTGATTGTATCTCGCTAATGTCGATTGAATGCAAATTCAAATCAAAACATGTCGTGCAAAAGAGCTGTTGGTTTTTAACCTGCTTTCTTAAAAAAAGGTAATTTATCATGTTAATAAAATAACCTTGTTTTGAAATTATCATTGTTTCGTACAGAATGAAATCTAAGCAGTTTTATTCACCATAGATTTACCAAGAAACGTAGTTTATTTATAAGAAAACAGTCCTTTTAACTACTTATGCATTTTAAAAATGAAGTTCAACCAAAAATATACCTCTTTTATGGCATAGGAGGCAAACGAGCCGACGGATCACCTGATAGTAAGCGATCAGCACCGCCCATGGACACTCACAACACCAAAGGAGTCACAGGTGCGTTGCTGGCCTTTTAAAAATCTATACCTTGAACTTACCCGAGCGTACGGCGCATCGCGTTCCGCGCGCGCCTCAAAGAGCCATCAGACCACCACAGATGGGGCCCAATAGGGCCGATGCCGATTCGGAGTCGCGGAGAACCTAACGGGTAACCGGGGCTCCGGCTCGACGTGCAGGAGAAGGAACGGGGTGGTTTTTAGTCAGTAAGAGTCTGACACTCCCTCCCGCCTCACCCAGGCGGGAGCAGTCATTCGATGACTTTCCCCCATTAAAAAAAAAAAAAATTCTTGAACTTTTTAGTCTTTACATGTGGTCACATTCATTTTCATATCTACTAATACGAACTATGAATAAATATCGATCCTTTTGGACTTAAGAGCATTACGCACGTTCGTAATTAATTATTTATGCATCAAAGTGCCGCAGGAGCGGGTGGTAAGGGTTACCCCAAAATTTTCGGTATGACAAATATGTCCAGTGCGTGACGAATTCAATATTAAGGGTCCGTTTGGGGTTCCGCACCTAAATTGATACGAAATATTTATGGAATCGTCACCCGTCTGTTTAGTCTGCAGTCGTCTGCCAAAATAATTTGTTAGGAGATGTTCGGGGATGAATTATTGAAGTTTTGTGTTTACTTGTGTGTATTTATTAATGCAATATCGAAATAAAAATAATATTAATAGAAATCAACTATCAGAATAATCTACCACCTTTGTATTGCAACTGACACATTACTATGTGAAATAACTGTAGAAAACTAACATAATCTATTTCTATTTTTGATAACTTAATTTTTTTTAAATTTTAACATGGCATCGACAAGTATTTTTAGCTGTTTTGCATTATCAGATATTAAATCAAAAAATAGAATTCTCATTACCCCGAAATCAAAGTGATACACATCAGTCTGTTAAACTAAGTTAATACTTGTTCTATTATCGTTACTTGAAAGTTAAATTGAGTTCTTTTAAAAATACAAATTGAATATAAACTTCTTAGAAAAGTCACTTAACTACATCATTGTACGAACGATAATATTATGACAAGAACATAAAGATCAAAATCTTGTGGCAAGAATATTTCGATCCCTAACTTTCACGAAGAAAAATATAGTAAATTTTGTACAAACAGTAAGCGACTTGCTGAAGAATTCACGTTCTATAGTGTTAGTATTTTAGTTTTGGTTGTTCGTGCGTTACGATGCGTGTCAAGTGTCAAAGTCTTTAAGGGTGTGTTTTTATTGAAGCGGAGTTTACCAAAGCGAGTGTAGGATGTTGGAAAAATATAGTTTTTACTTCACTTTAGCATAGTGTGTTACAAAGTGATTTTGAAACTATAAAGAGAATGAAATGATAACGGATTTAGCGATCTACCTTCTTGTCACAACGATAATAACATTTTTTAATTTCATTTATGCCTCGTTGATATCACCGCCTCGTTGGCCGAATGGTCGTAAGTGCGACTGCCGGGCAAGAGGAGGGGTCTCGGGTTCGATTCCCGGGTCGGGCAATTTTTTTTTTAAATCTCAGTAGTCTGGAGTCTGGAAATGTGCCCGGTATATGGCCATAGGCTCACCCCCTATTACATGGGACTCATAACATAAATAGTGAAAAGTGGGTGTTACATTGTACAGTGGTATTAAATGCCGAAATGTGCACCTCTGCCTACACCTTCGGGGATAAAAAGGCGTGATGTTATGTATGTATGTACGTAATTTCATTTTATTGTCTGCAACTGATTAACTATTATTCCTCGTTGACTTTTTAAATAAATTTCTATTGAAGCTGAAATTACCAGTATAATATTGTGAATACGTTGAAAGTATTCTATGCCGCATTATACTTTATTCTATCGTACACTAACATGCAAATTTCGTAATTCATTCAATGCAGATAGATTTTGAATATAAGTGGGTTTGTGGGGTGAATTCTAATGAATTATTCGTTTACTTTGTATCCTCAAATGTGGCTTTCGAAAAGAAAAGGCAAAATATGGTACGCGTATAGCAGACAACGGCTATATGTTGCGGAGGACTTCAAAAGTTGCTGGGGCTCCAGCTCAGAGTGCAGGAGTAGGAACGGGGTGGTTTTTAGTCAGTTAGAGTCTGACACTCCCTCTCACTTCATTTGGGCAAGAGAAGTTATCAGATGATTTTCCCTCCTTAAAAAAAGTAACCACAAAACGTCAATTATTCATCCTCAAACATCTCCTAATATATCGTATATGTATATATTTCCCCCCCTTAAAAAAAGACTACGGATATATATATCTCCTAACATATAATCAATTGTCGTTCGTTAGTCTCACTTAAACTCATGAACGAGTAATAAAACCGATTTGGCTAATTTTAGTCTTGAATTATTTGTGGAAGTCCAAGGAAGGTTAAAAAGGTGAGAAAATATTCTTTGAGTCAATACGAAATTTGCTGGGTCAGCTAGTAGAATATTATAACATTACGCACTGCTATGCCTGGAGTTTGCCCCACAAGCTCTACGCGTGTCGCGGAGAACCTATCCTAACCTGTCGGGTAACCGGGGCTCCGACTCGACGTGCAGGAGAAGGAACGGGGTGGTTTTTAGTCAGTAAGAGTCTGACACTCCCTCCCACCTCACCCAGGCGGGAGCAGTCATTCGATGATTTTCCCCCCTTAAAAAAAAAGCACTACGCGTGGCATGGTTTAGTGACCGTAGTCTACAAGTTCATATTTTGTCCACATTTCGTTCATACTTCTAATAAAATCTCTAAATGGGTGATTCTCCAAAAAAAAACCATAAAATTAACGGCGTCATTATCCTCAAGCCACAGTTAACAATTTTGCTGATTAAAATACAAAGTTTAGTTTCAAAAAATTGAGCCATGTCACTGCTCTCACCCAATGCAATAAAAAACAGATGCTAATAAGTTACTGCGATGCTTAACAACGCGGGAGGATAATGATTTGTTAAATAAAAGTTAAAATTTTTTGAAGAAACACCCAAATAAACAAATACAAACTACTATCGATACGTAAAAGAAACTTTTCTCCACAAAACAGTCCTCATTCCTTCTCCTCATAGAAAACAAGTTGAACTCATAAGCGAAATTTACTCGCACCATTTCAAAAGTTCACCTTTTCTGCTTACCCCCGGCAAAATTTATAGTACTTGCATAGATTGCTTGCTTATTTTCTCAGTAGTTGGCTCTTCTTAGCGGAATTACTTAGAAAGTTCTAAGAAAATGTTTCATGTTATAGTACCTAGAATCATGTTCTAGACGCCTCTCATTTTGTTTTTGTATGTTTATTAAGCTGTGAGTTATATGACGGGCAGTGTGTATGAATTTTAGTTTTGATGGATAAATTGTTTGAATAGAAGTTGAGGTCAGTTATATTAAATTCAGCTATGGATAATAACTATTATAATTCTTTTATAAACCAAGTTTAAAATATTGACTTCAACCCCCTCTTTTTGACGTTAGTAAATTTTTATAAATACCTTTTCCCTAATTATAACAAACATGTTTCTGAATAATCAACATCGGTTAAATCAATTGCGAGATACTCATGCTTATCTTCTTTTTTTGAACGCACTTAAATTTCAATGTACCTACGAAAGTATCTATTTTTACCGAGTTTTTAATTTGAGACTCTTATCGAACAATGCACTTCCACAGAAATATTACTAGATTTTTCCTCTATAGAAGAATATTAGCTCTACGCTCCTAAAAATTGCAAGCTTGAACTCAAGGGTTTAATACACTAAAGTAGCCGAGCCTTTTAAAACAATAAATTCTTCTCCATACAACTAAAGTAATCCTATCAAAATTCCAATGTAAACGCTGGAGAAAATCAAAGGCTGCGTTGTCAGGACCATCATTACGCACGTACGGTGAGAAAAATGTGCCTCCCCTCCTTCACAGAGTCGGTAGACCGAACGTTAGGAAACGCACACCACATATTGATAGACCATCCCTCAATAAACGTATTGTTTTTGAGATAGTAAAATTGGGAGACAAAAATTGTAAAAGATAGTGAAAAAATAGCGTGTTGGTGACGTGATATCGTATCATACGCTTACTACTGAGCACAAAGTTTAACGTTTAGTGGTTAGGATTAATGTATTTCTCAGAGTAATTGTTAAAAATGGATATCTATAATTTGATCCTTCATTAGTATTGGGATTCCACAATACACGTACATTAAAAACGTGGATACGTTTTTAATCATAAATTCTCAAGTTTAAAAGTTACACAAAAAGATACTGGTAATGGTAATGGTACGTCAAATACACATCATTTGCATCATGTAGTTGAAACTCAGATGATACCGTGGCGACATAATATGACAAATGACAATAGTCAAATGACGAAAGTAGACGATGGACGAACAAAAATCAATATGACGACACAAATCCTACATCGCATATGATGTAGCCTTTACATGCGTAACATGCAGCTGTAGCCAAATGCCATTTAGCGCTTGTCTACATGTAGAATAGAAAACCAAATTATATGGAACTGACGTAAATGTTGACACTTGTCAGTGTCATCCCCATACATTTTGATTTCTACTCTCTCTGTAGACAAGCGCTAAAGTGGCATTTGGCTAACATGGATATAAAATCCCAACGAACAACTGTTAAGCAGAAAGCCCGCCAGGCACGATCACCTTGCCTGGTTGGAGAGTCCTCCTTTTCCGATCTTAGGTAACTCTACTCATCGCGGAGAACCTAATTGATGACCGGGGCTCCGGCTCGACGTGCAGGAGAAGGAACGGGGTGGTTTTTATTCAGTAAGAAACTGACATTCCCTCCCGCCTCACCAAGACGGGAGCAGTCATTCGATGATTTTCCCCCTAAAAAAAAAAAGGTAACTCTACTCACTGGTCTCTGAAACGCAAACAATATTATCAACATCAATCCGTTCATTGATGGACTGGTCTTCTCTAAAATTATAGGTTTTCCAATAGTTCGACGTTTGGCAAGCGAGCTGGGTAAAACAGTTCAAAAATTTTCTGATTTATTAAAAAGCACTGCTGCCTGGTCTCTGTGATATGTTTAGTATCTTAATGCAGATTGATTCGAGGCTTAATATTAATCTTATGACACCCACAACAACAGACATTCAATACAAAATGTATTTTCAGTTATCATACGATAAAATCACGGCTGGGGTTGGGACATGACTGCACGCCCCACGATTGGCGCGTTGGCTGGAAAACTGGCTGCCGTGTAACGTGTCGCGGATCTTGGAAATCCATAAATTGTTGTTCCAGGTATGCATATTGTATGTTTGTAAAGGCACCCACAACACAGAAGAAAATCCTAGTATGGGCCAACGTTTTTATAATAAAAGAAAAGGAAAAATGAAAAAGAAATCAATAAATAGACCAAAATGATGTATTTACACTTACCGTATACGTAAATAAGGTCAGAGACGCACAATATTCACTGATAAACAATCGGAAGGGTGCGCTATGCACGCAATGTTGGATGTCACCCTGTGACACAGAAATTGCATGTTTATTGTTATCACGTGATTCTCATATGATTTAAGTAGGTGAATGATTTTTATAGTTCCTGCTTGTATCGAGGGATGGTAACGTCGTTTTGGAAGGTGAATCATAATTTAAAGGAGTTTTATCTTCATGTTCCTGTTTCTTTCTTCAATATCTCTAGTTAAGTATGTAGATAAGATAGTCATCTTAGTTTAGTAGGATTTGAAGTCGTCCATTCAGAACTAAGCGTCATCAGTCGATTAGTTCAGAATGGATCATTTTTATTGTTCTAGTAACGACTTATTGAGTACATAACTGTTTTTTTCTATTTTATACATTTAACGAAGAAAAAGGTAGCATTTTTGATGAAATATTGAACGCTTTAGGTTCTAAATAACCATAGATATGGTCAAACCTTTATAATTTTACTTTGGTACTCTCTTTTTGTCGTCTTGTGTTCTGTCATCCGGTATTGTAATTGTTTAAATAATATAACATAACATCACGCCTTTTATCCCCGAAGGGGTAGGCAGAGGTGCACACAGAAGTAACACCTACTTTTCACTATTTATGTTATGAGTCCCATGTAATAGGGGGTGAGCCTATTGCCATATACCGGACACATTTCCAGACTCCGTGCTACTACTGAGAATTTTTTAAAACACAATAATACTTTGCCCGACCCGGGAATCGAACCCGAGACCCCTTGCCCGGCAGCCGCACTTGCGACCACTCGGCCAACGAGGCAGTCAATAAGGGACATTACATCCCTCAAAGTTAACCTGGCCGAGCTGCAGTTAAAATTGGAGGTATCAAATAACACCATATGTGACTTACGTGCCGAGGTAGTGCTGTTACGCAGCGCTGTTTCGGTAACTGGGTCACCTGACGCCTCCAATATGAACACACGACATGGAAAGGAAAACGCTGCGATCAGCAGTTCGACGGTGGCGAGTGCGTCACCCATTAAAACTGCAAGCGTAGCATCACGCGCCACCGCCGCCTGCGCTTCGACACCGGTGCAAGTACAGGCTTGTGTAGGTACGTTGACCCCTAAACGCGCCTATGCAGATATCGTTGCCGCTATCCAAACTGAATCGTCGCAAAAAAAGCAAGCGGCCAATATAAAACGGGGTCAAGCAAACCAGCCTAGTCTGAAAAAGGACAAGCGTGACAATGAGGGCTTCATTAAGGTAGAAAGGAAGAAGAAGCCTCTTTGCCGCAACCAGTGCGGTACCGCGCTGGCAGGACCCAATATGCTGCTACGTCCAGCGACACCCACGACGCTGCTGTACATGTCCCGACTGCATTACTCCACGAGGGCAGAGGATGTCGTGGAGTATTTGCGAGTGAAGACGAGCTGGACCTTGAGAGTCGAGAAGTTGGAGTCGCGCCACAATACTAACTTCAAGTCGTTTGTGGTGCGGGTTCCAACACATTACCTTGAAACCTTTCTCAAGGAACAGTTTTGGCCGAAGAGTATCGTGTATCGGCGTTTCCGTGGCCGGCTACGTGATACCAGTCAGCGAAACACGACGCCGTCTCTTCGTGTGCAATAATTAAAATTATGAGTTTTGTTATTGTATATCTATTAGTTTATTGATGTTTTAATTTTTTTGGTATTCGTTATTTTTTAGTTTTGTATTATATTTTTATTTGTGTATTATATTTTATATGGGCCACAGTTGCCTGAAATAAAGAAATAAATAAAAAAAAAAAAATAAAATAAAATATATTTTTATTAAATTTTTTCTCCAATTTGGCTCATATTTCATTTCACAATTTTTATTTTCTTTGCTTCTCTTATTGACTTCAATTAACTCATTGTATCCACCTGTACTTAATTAGTTTCATACTAATTACTCTCATACTACAAAACCGTCGTATCCCTCAACTTTATTCAACAACAATGTATTAAAAAGTAGCCTCGTTAGTCGACAGGTACTCCAAACACACTACCTACATAACAAACGGTGAATTTGAAAAAGGTTAAAAATAGGAATTTGAAAAAGGAAGAGCTCGTATTTGTACTAAAAGTCAATACGACGATCAAACACAGCTCAAAACGAGCCAAAGCTAAAGTGTTACACATATTTGCATTTCTCTTATTACGAAACAAAAAGTTTGTATAAATAATGTGCACTTTTCATCATTATTCGCGAAAAAGTAAATTCCATTAACTTTAATCCATGATCTGCGAGTGTTCTATTTTTGAAATACGAAGGATTAAAAATGATTTTATTACACTCTTATAAGCCAGTGTAAATATTGTAGTTGTTTTTTTTTTAAACGTGTTTAAAACTATGTTGATTTTCTTTTTTTGAAATATGCATTGTATGCATATATTTATTTTTAAAAAGAAATTGGATAGATTGTATGTACCTCTATTATTTAATAGAATTCACAGTAATAAAATGACAAATTGAATAACAACAAAGCTAATGGCTGAATATTCAATATCGTGTAATTGCGTAGGAATTACTGTCATTTATGACGTCGTAAAAAAAAATTATATTAGATGACAACAATAAACATGGAATCTTTAACTTATAAGTAACATAAAAGTGTTCAATAAAACGAACAACTCGTAGAACTACCAGTAAACAGTTGACAATGAAAAAAAATCGAGCACGTCAAATTAAGAAGTTCTCGTTAACTGGACGCAGTGAAGTAGAAAATTGTATTAGTATCGAAGGAGACTTTATTTTTAGGGTCCCGTTACGAAACACAAGGGAGATCCATGAAACTACTGACAAAGTACGTAACAGGAAAGTCTTAAATATACTAACTGTAGCCATTACTATGTCCGCATTGACGTATCCATTAAAGTGGAACACTTTTTTTTCGAACGTTGCTTTTCTAGACTTTTCTCCTACGTCGTAGGTGCGTTTACAAACATATAAGTTCACATATTTTCACTAAATAAATAACATTTACTCGTATGCTATTCGAAATGTCGGAGTTTCAAGACCCCGCCCGCCTTTCATAATGGAGAGCGCAAGTTCAAAATCTACTAACGGTAAGTACCAATGTGACGTTTTCCGATGTTATGTACATACTTTCCAAAATTATTGAGACACCACTGACAAACGGTAAAGGAAAACATCGTGAGGAAACCTGGGCTTGTTATTTCTAATTATAAGTTTGAAATTACCAAACCGCATTGAGCCAGCATGATGATTAATACTCAAACCATCCGCGTGCGAGAAGACACCTTTAGTCAGCAATCGCCACTAATAGCTGTTGGTGTGATGTTATGTGATTCCAAGCTATGATCTACTTCTGCTTTGTGGTGCCTGAACTATCGAGCAATTACTATCGAATTTGAACATTTTAGAAGATTTTTGGTTGAAAAAAATCTCAGTAATTACTCGGGTCGGACTCAGTGGTATTTATTGGTAACAAGTTCACTCCGAGATTCGTTACATAAAAACCTTGGAAAAAAAGGCTTGATGTTTTCGTGCTTAAAGTTATAAATAAATATCCACCCGTACTCACAAACAAACTTTTTTTTTATTAATAGTCAGTAGGATTTTTTTTTTTTTTAAGGGGGGAAAATCATCGAATGACTGCTCCCGCCTGGGTGAGGCGGAAGGGAGTGTCAGACTCTTACTGACTAAAAACAATAAATTCTTCTCCATACAACTAAAGTAATCCTATCAAAATTCCAATGTAAACGCTGGAGAAAATCAAAGGCTGCGTTGTCAGGACCATCATTACGCACGTACGGTGAGAAAAATGTGCCTCCCCTCCTTCACAGAGTCGGTAGACCGAACGTTAGGAAACGCACACCACATATTGATAGACCATCCCTCAATAAACGTATTGTTTTTGAGATAGTAAAATTGGGAGACAAAAATTGTAAAAGATAGTGAAAAAATAGCGTGTTGGTGACGTGATATCGTATCATACGCTTACTACTGAGCACAAAGTTTAACGTTTAGTGGTTAGGATTAATGTATTTCTCAGAGTAATTGTTAAAAATGGATATCTATAATTTGATCCTTCATTAGTATTGGGATTCCACAATACACGTACATTAAAAACGTGGATACGTTTTTAATCATAAATTCTCAAGTTTAAAAGTTACACAAAAAGATACTGGTAATGGTAATGGTACGTCAAATACACATCATTTGCATCATGTAGTTGAAACTCAGATGATACCGTGGCGACATAATATGACAAATGACAATAGTCAAATGACGAAAGTAGACGATGGACGAACAAAAATCAATATGACGACACAAATCCTACATCGCATATGATGTAGCCTTTACATGCGTAACATGCAGCTGTAGCCAAATGCCATTTAGCGCTTGTCTACATGTAGAATAGAAAACCAAATTATATGGAACTGACGTAAATGTTGACACTTGTCAGTGTCATCCCCATACATTTTGATTTCTACTCTCTCTGTAGACAAGCGCTAAAGTGGCATTTGGCTAACATGGATATAAAATCCCAACGAACAACTGTTAAGCAGAAAGCCCGCCAGGCACGATCACCTTGCCTGGTTGGAGAGTCCTCCTTTTCCGATCTTAGGTAACTCTACTCATCGCGGAGAACCTAATTGATGACCGGGGCTCCGGCTCGACGTGCAGGAGAAGGAACGGGGTGGTTTTTATTCAGTAAGAAACTGACATTCCCTCCCGCCTCACCAAGACGGGAGCAGTCATTCGATGATTTTCCCCCTAAAAAAAAAAGGTAACTCTACTCACTGGTCTCTGAAACGCAAACAATATTATCAACATCAATCCGTTCATTGATGGACTGGTCTTCTCTAAAATTATAGGTTTTCCAATAGTTCGACGTTTGGCAAGCGAGCTGGGTAAAACAGTTCAAAAATTTTCTGATTTATTAAAAAGCACTGCTGCCTGGTCTCTGTGATATGTTTAGTATCTTAATGCAGATTGATTCGAGGCTTAATATTAATCTTATGACACCCACAACAACAGACATTCAATACAAAATGTATTTTCAGTTATCATACGATAAAATCACGGCTGGGGTTGGGACATGACTGCACGCCCCACGATTGGCGCGTTGGCTGGAAAACTGGCTGCCGTGTAACGTGTCGCGGATCTTGGAAATCCATAAATTGTTGTTCCAGGTATGCATATTGTATGTTTGTAAAGGCACCCACAACACAGAAGAAAATCCTAGTATGGGCCAACGTTTTTATAATAAAAGAAAAGGAAAAATGAAAAAGAAATCAATAAATAGACCAAAATGATGTATTTACACTTACCGTATACGTAAATAAGGTCAGAGACGCACAATATTCACTGATAAACAATCGGAAGGGTGCGCTATGCACGCAATGTTGGATGTCACCCTGTGACACAGAAATTGCATGTTTATTGTTATCACGTGATTCTCATATGATTTAAGTAGGTGAATGATTTTTATAGTTCCTGCTTGTATCGAGGGATGGTAACGTCGTTTTGGAAGGTGAATCATAATTTAAAGGAGTTTTATCTTCATGTTCCTGTTTCTTTCTTCAATATCTCTAGTTAAGTATGTAGATAAGATAGTCATCTTAGTTTAGTAGGATTTGAAGTCGTCCATTCAGAACTAAGCGTCATCAGTCGATTAGTTCAGAATGGATCATTTTTATTGTTCTAGTAACGACTTATTGAGTACATAACTGTTTTTTTCTATTTTATACATTTAACGAAGAAAAAGGTAGCATTTTTGATGAAATATTGAACGCTTTAGGTTCTAAATAACCATAGATATGGTCAAACCTTTATAATTTTACTTTGGTACTCTCTTTTTGTCGTCTTGTGTTCTGTCATCCGGTATTGTAATTGTTTAAATAATATAACATAACATCACGCCTTTTATCCCCGAAGGGGTAGGCAGAGGTGCACACAGAAGTAACACCTACTTTTCACTATTTATGTTATGAGTCCCATGTAATAGGGGGTGAGCCTATTGCCATATACCGGACACATTTCCAGACTCCGTGCTACTACTGAGAATTTTTTAAAACACAATAATACTTTGCCCGACCCGGGAATCGAACCCGAGACCCCTTGCCCGGCAGCCGCACTTGCGACCACTCGGCCAACGAGGCAGTCAATAAGGGACATTACATCCCTCAAAGTTAACCTGGCCGAGCTGCAGTTAAAATTGGAGGTATCAAATAACACCATATGTGACTTACGTG
Source organism: Spodoptera picta (assembly GCA_038387885.1). NCBI lineage: Eukaryota > Metazoa > Arthropoda > Insecta > Lepidoptera > Noctuidae > Spodoptera > Spodoptera picta. Next base: position 1,317,681 of record JAZHFQ010000452.1, read on the forward strand.
CCGAGGTAGTGCTGTTACGCAGCGCTGTTTCGGTAACTGGGTCACCTGACGCCTCCAATATGAACACACGACATGGAAAGGAAAACGCTGCGATCAGCAGTTCGACGGTGGCGAGTGCGTCACCCATTAAAACTGCAAGCGTAGCATCACGCGCCACCGCCGCCTGCGCTTCGACACCGGTGCAAGTACAGGCTTGTGTAGGTACGTTGACCCCTAAACGCGCCTATGCAGATATCGTTGCCGCTATCCAAACTGAATCGTCGCAAAAAAAGCAAGCGGCCAATATAAAACGGGGTCAAGCAAACCAGCCTAGTCTGAAAAAGGACAAGCGTGACAATGAGGGCTTCATTAAGGTAGAAAGGAAGAAGAAGCCTCTTTGCCGCAACCAGTGCGGTACCGCGCTGGCAGGACCCAATATGCTGCTACGTCCAGCGACACCCACGACGCTGCTGTACATGTCCCGACTGCATTACTCCACGAGGGCAGAGGATGTCGTGGAGTATTTGCGAGTGAAGACGAGCTGGACCTTGAGAGTCGAGAAGTTGGAGTCGCGCCACAATACTAACTTCAAGTCGTTTGTGGTGCGGGTTCCAACACATTACCTTGAAACCTTTCTCAAGGAACAGTTTTGGCCGAAGAGTATCGTGTATCGGCGTTTCCGTGGCCGGCTACGTGATACCAGTCAGCGAAACACGACGCCGTCTCTTCGTGTGCAATAATTAAAATTATGAGTTTTGTTATTGTATATCTATTAGTTTATTGATGTTTTAATTTTTTTGGTATTCGTTATTTTTTAGTTTTGTATTGTATTTTTATTTGTGTATTATATTTTATATGGGCCACAGTTGCCTGAAATAAAGAAATAAATAAAAAAAAAAAAATAAAATAAAATATATTTTTATTAAATTTTTTCTCCAATTTGGCTCATATTTCATTTCACAATTTTTATTTTCTTTGCTTCTCTTATTGACTTCAATTAACTCATTGTATCCACCTGTACTTAATTAGTTTCATACTAATTACTCTCATACTACAAAACCGTCGTATCCCTCAACTTTATTCAACAACAATGTATTAAAAAGTAGCCTCGTTAGTCGACAGGTACTCCAAACACCTTTTTTTCCTATTCCGATATATTCCTATATCCGATGATCAAATAAAGAGCTCGTATTTGTACTAAAAGTCAATACGACGATCAAACACAGCTCAAAACGAGCCAAAGCTAAAGTGTTACACATATTTGCATTTCTCTTATTACGAAACAAAAAGTTTGTATAAATAATGTGCACTTTTCATCATTATTCGCGAAAAAGTAAATTCCATTAACTTTAATCCATGATCTGCGAGTGTTCTATTTTTGAAATACGAAGGATTAAAAATGATTTTATTACACTCTTATAAGCCAGTGTAAATATTGTAGTTGTTTTTTTTTTAAACGTGTTTAAAACTATGTTGATTTTCTTTTTTTGAAATATGCATTGTATGCATATATTTATTTTTAAAAAGAAATTGGATAGATTGTATGTACCTCTATTATTTAATAGAATTCACAGTAATAAAATGACAAATTGAATAACAACAAAGCTAATGGCTGAATATTCAATATCGTGTAATTGCGTAGGAATTACTGTCATTTATGACGTCGTAAAAAAAAATTATATTAGATGACAACAATAAACATGGAATCTTTAACTTATAAGTAACATAAAAGTGTTCAATAAAACGAACAACTCGTAGAACTACCAGTAAACAGTTGACAATAAAAAAAAATCGAGCACGTCAAATTAAGAAGTTCTCGTTAACTGGACGCAGTGAAGTAGAAAATTGTATTAGTATCGAAGGAGACTTTATTTTTAGGGTCCCGTTACGAAACACAAGGGAGATCCATGAAACTACTGACAAAGTACGTAACAGGAAAGTCTTAAATATACTAACTGTAGCCATTACTATGTCCGCATTGACGCATCCATTAAAGTGGAACACTTTTTTTTCGAACGTTGCTTTTCTAGACTTTTCTCCTACGTCGTAGGTGCGTTTACAAACATACAAGTTTTCACATATTTTTACTAAATAAATAACATTTACTCGTATGCTATTCGAAATGTCGGAGTTTCAAGACCCCGCCCGCCTTTCATAATGGAGAGCGCAAGTTCAAAATCTACTAACGGTAAGTACCAATGTGACGTTTTCCGATGTTATGTACATACTTTCCAAAATTATTGAGACACCACTGACAAACGGTAAAGGAAAACATCGTGAGGAAGCCTGGGCTTGTTATTTCTAATTATAAGTTTGAAATTACCAAACCGCATTGAGCCAGCACGATGATTAATACTCAAACCATCCGCGTGCGAGAAGAGACCTTTAGTCAGCAATCGCCACTTAGAGCTGTTGGTGTGATGTTATGTGATTCCAAGCTATGATCTACCTCTGCTTTGTAGAAATAGAAATAGAAATAGAAATAGAAATAGAAATAGAAATTTATTCGCAGGAACATGTGATCTTAGTCTAATTTTCAACAGTACAGTGTATTCCACCTTTTCCAGGCATGCAAATGTTTGTTTATAGTAGGCACTTTATATAATATAGAATATAAATCCAATTTCATTGATTAATTATTACGTAATGTCAAAATAATGATTCCAAAATGTCAAATTAATTTTTTAAATACATGTCAAGGCAAAATACATTATGTCAAATACATTATGTCTGTAAAATTATATGTCCCAATATTAAAATCTATTTCGTTCCACAATTCCATAGTCAATGAAGTCTTTAATACTGTAAAAACATTTTTCAATTAGCCATGCTTTCAACTTAATTCTAAATTGACGCAAAGGTAGTTCTCTAATAGATCGAGGAATTTTATTATATACTCTAATTGCCATTATTGCACAATTCTTGCCATAAAGAGTACTGCGACAATTATCCATTTTTAGTTTGGATGCATCTCGTTGTAAATGCTTACTATCTTCATTCACTCTATTAAACAAGTTATAATTTCTTACGAACATACCAATCTCAAAAATATACAGAGATGCCAACGTCATAACGCTCAGCTTTATGAAAAGCGGTTGGCATGTCTCTAATGGTCCTACTCCACATATAGCCCTAATGCATTTTTTCTGAACTATGAATGCTCTGTCTATATCACATGAATTGCCCCACAACAACAGGCCATACCTTAACACAGAGTTCACATAACCGTGATACGCCAATAGCGCTGAGCTTTTTGTAGTGTCTGAACTGTCGAGCAAGTATCGAATTTGACCATTTTAGAAGAATTTTGGTTGAATAAAATCTAAGTAATTACTCAGGTCGGACTCAGTGGTATTTATTGGTAACAAGTTCACTCCGAGATTCGTTACATAAAAACCTTGGAAAAAAAGGCTTGATGTTTTCGTGCTTAAAGTTATAAATAAATATCCACCCGTACTCACAAACAAACTTTTTTTTTTATTAATAGTCAGTAGGATAAGATGTCGATGGCAGTAGCTAACTATAAAAACATGTTTCTAAACCGTCTTCTATTTTGAAGTTTCAGAAACAAATTGTGAAAGTGTTTATTTATTTATTCTTTTATGTATACAATTTTACTATGGCACATAAGGCGAACTTAATGCCATATGGCATTCTCTACCAGTCAACCTTAGGGTTTAAGTTGAAAATCAGCGAAAAAGAAGGTACGGAGAATAAACTAACAGCAAAGAGTGTGAGAGAGAAAAAAAAAGAAAATATTAAATAATATAGCTATACATATATCTTATACAATATCAAAGAATATATACATATAGACATATGCATAAAATATATAGGTATAAATACATACATAAATATATATCGACGAAGGCCTAAACCATGCTTTGCAGTGATTTTAAATAAAATTCGTGAACTTGATGTTTAAAAGAGATTTTATTAGAAGCTTTTTTGATGTTAAGGGGAGCGCGTTCCAAAGTTTGATGACAGTTATTGTAAAGGAATTAAAAACGAAAGAGGTGCGGTGGGAAGGTATTTCAAGAAGCAAGTTGTCCGTCAAGCGGAGGTTACGGTTGTGTGTTGTGTAATTAAACAAAGTCACACCCTCTATTTCCCTGCGGGCGTAGCAGAGATTATATAAAATAAAACGTCACTCTTGTTGTTTCCTAAACCAGAAAATTTTGATACTTTTAGTTATAATTTTAATTTCATTGCAACAGAGCACGAATAAATTACCTTAGTACACATTAATTACGAATATGGACGTGCTCATCTTAGAACCTTGATCTAGATAAAGTCATATAATAGGTTTCATTTTTTAATGGAAGAAAATAATTACTGTAAGTGGTCATTGACCTTGGAATCTCACACGTAGAAGGTTTGAGCATTAATCGCCACGCTTGCTTAATGCGGGTTAGCGATTTCAAACTTATTAGAAATAGGGATGACGACAGGGTATGAAAATTAAAACTCTAATAAGTTCGTCAGTTAGGTAAATATTAGACACATACGTTTTTATTTTGTCGTATAAAAAAACAAAGAACTTGGGGATTTACATTGATAGTACTCTGTCCTGGTCTAAACAGGTGCAGGAGGTCAGCCGCAGGGTTTTTGCCTCGGCGGGCGCCCTGAGGCGTCTACGGAATTTCTTACCCACTACTACTAAAATTGCATTAGCACAATCCCTACTTCTACCAATTCTCGACTATGCTGATGCCAGCTATCTTGATCTCACCCAAGAACAATTAGACAAGCTTGAGCGACTTCAAAATCTTTCCATTAGGTTCATATTTGGATTGCGCAAGTATGACCACGTCTCTGAGTTCCGCAACAAGCTCAAATGGCTGCCTATTCGCCTTCGCCGGAATACTCATATTCTTTCACTTCTTTACAATATACTTTTTAATCCCACTACCCCTACTTATCTAAAAGAACGTTTTACGTACCTTGGCGATACACATTCGAAGTTTTTGAGATCATCGAAGAGTCTGAAATTGAGTATTTGTTTGCATTCCACTTCCTTTTTAGACAAATCCTAAAGGATTTGTCTAAAAAGGAAAGAAAGGCTTGCACTGTAAACAGTGCAAGCAGCTCGGTTGTGGAATGCTTTACGATTGCAGCGAGGCGAGTAGTGATGATTCGCCGGTTCTGGCTCAGTAGTAGTGATGATTCGCCGGTTCTGGCTCAGTAGTAGTGATGATTCACCGGTTCTGGCTCACGCGTTTGACAGGTCAAATCCGGGAGAATCAGTCGCACCAATCCTAAAAAAAAAAAAAAAAAAAAAAAAAAAAAAAAAAAAAGGTTTTGGCATGCTCTGATCACGTTTCTGCAGTCCTTTTTTGCGTAGGATGCGTGGTTCTGGAGTTATGCAAATCAATTGCAAATCCATTTATTGTTATCTCATTCATTTCCGGTGTTCCTGACCCTCATCAACGCTCCATTGTTATTATCTATACTTCGAACACCCTTTTGGCGTTCTTATCTATTACTCACTGGTAACCCTCATTATCTTTCATTTCCTATGTCATCAATAAAACACAATCATTCATTTTAATTTTCTAATTAATTTATTACTTTTTTCTACAAAATATGAGTGGAACATCTCATCCACAAAAATATCATTGTACAGTGTGTTCCCTGTAAATATGTTCGTAAAACTATGCATTGAACATCCCTGAAACTTAAATAGCAAATACATTAAGCAATATTCACCACAAACTGAAGTCCAATCATTCTGAATCCTATCAACATTCCAGTCCCATCTCTTACAATTCCTTTTCAAAAACTGAAGATGATATCGCTCAGGTGTTCGTCCATATGAATCAAAATATTGACCGATGCCATTCGCATCGATATGTACAGCTATCCAGTGTGACCCTGGTTTATCATCCGCATCCAAATTGCATATTATATACGTTGGTACATGTGTATACATAGGTAGTCTATTCGCAGCATAAACATTATTTTCTAGACTGACATGAATCTTTTTCATATGCTTTTGTAATTCTAGTGTGTCCATGATATTACTGTTATTAACAAATTATTACAGTACTAATCTATTCAATGGTTGTCATACGAATGTTCAATTATAGTGATTTGTAAATATTAAATATCGCATTCTTTTGGGAATCACAAAACAAGTTCATGCCTGTTGCGATGTGCGATAAATTTGTTGACTCATAGAGTTCAGATAAGAATGGTGCTATATAAGATCGAACAGTTGCAGTCATGCAGTCAGTCTATGGTCGTTTGACCACAGTGGATTGTGTACGTCTACCAATACTACGTTTGTGTTACTTACTTCAACGCATCAATGGTCATGGAGGTAAGTGTTTATTCTATTGACAAACTTACTTGTATTTCTGTTGTTGTTTCCTAACGTGTGTGTGTGTGTGTGTCAGATTAAGTGTAAACTAATTGATATTAACGTGATAACTCTGTTGTTGCAGAGATCATTCAACTTCGCAGACGATAATGAAAATACCTATAAACAGTATTACTACTCGCCACTCTCTCCCCAACACGAAGAAGAGAGTGATGACATCGTCGTTATTAACACAGACGATGGAGGAAAAAGGAAATCGCAACCGATTGATCAATTTTTTGAAGTGACACCAAAAATAAAAAGGAAGAAGCTGCTATCGTCGACTGTGGCACGAGCTGCTAGAGATGGCGTATCATACATCTCTACAAATTCTGACGACGGAGACCAAGCGACGCATCTCATAAAAATTGAAATGTATGATATGAAGAAACTATCCAAGATTCCAATTAGTGATCACTGGAAGCACGCTACCACGAGGATTAAATATTACGTAAAGAATAATAAGGATAGCATCTACGACAACACAAACGGTCTCGTATACAATATTACAAAGACAATAGCAGAAAGTGAAAAAGTTAAAAAATACTTTTTTAACAATGACACTCATTAGTGGATTAGTGAATGTGATTCTGTTTACTTAAAGTACTTCTGTGTACTCATTAGATTTTTAGATGACTTTCCTAGCAAAACACTTAACTGTTACTTACTGTGCTACATACTTTTTTCTTTATTATAAAAATGGAAAACTTCAGTGAAATATGCATCAGTTCTTTCTTTTCCGCACCCATTGAGGAGAATATAGAACAATCCAACAGTGAATTCAATCAGGAGCTGTCTAAAGTTTGTGATGAAATGGAGAAGCGTGAACTGTTCAATTCATCGTATGATGATGAGTTGTATAATCAATGTTTGATGGTTGAAACAACGTTGATGTAAGTATTAGAAGTACAAACTCAATAAGAAATATTATTGTATTAATGTTTTATTTTAAGATTTGTCTAACAATTTTCTTTTTTGTTACAGCCAACAACAAGTTGGAAGAGGTATCAAACAAGGTATCACTGCCGATGAAAATAAGGTTACCAAGAAAGCAAAATTTGACGAAGGAGCTTCTACATCATCAATTGAAACCAATGACGTTGACAACAATAAGGTGGAATGTGATAAATGTCATGTTTATATTAATAAAAGGTATTTAAACAACCATTTAAAAAGCAATACACATAAAAATAATCTTTTAAAATCACATAATTCATTAACGAATGTTACAGTTGTTGAAACCGCTTTTGGCAATCGAATTTTAACATATAGAATTAATAGTAAAACACATCAATCAGGGCAATATTTTGAAACGCCGGAATCGTTTTTAAATTCATTAAAAATCGATATCTTATTTTTGATAAATGAATGTATTCAACAACACACAATTTGTAAAATAAACTTCATATTGCATGCTGATTTCATACAACAAACTAAAGATATTAAAAATACGTTTGATTTTCAAACGTTTAATTACATAATATGTCAAGGAGATGACTTAAATATTTTTTATTCATCATTAATAGACACAGTAGTCGGTAAAATTTGTCAATTTGAAAAAAAGATAGTGGTTGGAGTCTTAATCAAATTAAATACATGGATATGAATGTTAACAAATTCAACCCCCTACGTGGTAGTTCATACATCAACCTTCCTCAAGATATTAAATCAAAAAAAGCTGTAATCAATGTTAAAAATAATGATAATATGTGTTTCAAATGGGCATTACTCTCCGGTTTATATCCTGTATGTAAAAATGTAGATCGGGTAGCATCTTACGCAATTCATGGAAATAAATTAAAATTTACTGGTATTTCTTTTCCGGTTAAAATTGCAGATATATCAAAAGTAGAGAAATTAAACAATATTAGTATTAATGTTTTTGGTTTAGAGTATAATAAAGAAAAAAAGTGTAATTCTGTTGTAGGTCCTTTATATTTATCAAAATGTCGTACACCTAATCATATTAACCTACTATATATATCGAATGGTACTAACAATCATTACTGTTATATTAAAAACTTATCGCGATTAGTAAGTTCACAAATATCAAGACAACATCATGCAGTTTGTATATGTGATTCATGTTTACTTCATTTCCCATCAAAGGAAAGACTTAATAACCATCAACAATATGATTGCGCGCACATTTGTACAGAATTACCAAACGGTGTGGATTCCAAAAAGGATTGGTTTGGTAAAGCAACCTCAAATAATAAATTAAAATTTGATAAATTCGCGAAAAAGTTGGAAATGCCGTTTGTGATTTATGCAGACTTTGAGGCATTTTTGAATCCGATAGAATCATGTAGTAACGATCCATCCAAGCCTAGTACAATTAATATTCAAAAACATGAAGTGTATAGTTTTGGATATTACATTAAATGTTCATATGATAACAGATTATCAAAATATGAGACATATAGTGGGTCAAACTGTGCACAAGTGTTTATGAATCGCCTTTGTGAAGATGTGAAAGCAATAGTTAAAAAAAATAGTTTCCAAAAATGTCCCGTTCCATTATCAGATGAAGATAAAATTAAAATTTCAAATTCAAACATATGTCATATTTGTGAAACTGAGTTAAATGAAGATCTGTTTTACGATTTTGATTGGCACACTGGTAGTTTTAGGGGTGTTGCACATCAAGTGTGTAGTTCTAAGTACAGAACCCCTCGTCATATCCCAATATTTTTACATAACCTCAGTCACTACGATGCTCATTTCATTGTCCATGCATTAAACCTCGATGATAACAAAGTTGAAGTTATTCCACAAAACAAAGAACGATACATATCATTTTCAAAACAGTTAACAATAAATAATCAACCAGTAAGTTTAAGATTCGTAGATTCACTGAAATTTTTATCGTGTAGTTTAGATCAACTAGCTAAAAATCTTAATGATGATCAGTTTACAGAATTAAAAAGGAACTATCCTAATAATGAAGATTTTTCACGTTTAAGACGGAAAGGTATTTATCCTTATGAATTTATGTGTAATAGTGATTGCTTGAAACATCCATCACTTCCTGATCAACACCAATTTTATAGTTCACTCACAGATTCAAATATTTCAAATGATGATTATAATCACGCAAAAGATATTTGGCAACATTTTAAGTGTAGTAGTATGTCTGATTATTCCAATTTATATTTAAAAACTGATGTTTTACTTTTGACTGATGTATTCGAAAACTTTAGAAAGCTTTGTATAAAAACTTATGGACTAGATCCTGCTCATTACTATACTGCCCCAGGTTTAAGTTGGGATGCAATGTTAAAATTTACCAAAATAGAATTAGAATTGTTAACAGACTATGACAAAATTGCTTTTTTTAAAGCTGGTATTAGAGGGGGTGTATCTCAGTGTAGCAATCGTTTTGCTAGAGCAAATAATAAATTCATGGAAGATTATGATAGCGAAAAACCTAATTCATATCTAACATATTTTGATGCGAATAATTTATATGGTTGGGCAATGTCTCAATCTCTTCCTGTTGGTGGTTTCGAATGGGTAGATTCTAATACAGATTATAATGTGTCGGATAACTCTGATTTCGGTTATGTTTTAGAAGTTGATTTGGAATATCCTGATGAACTTCATGATTTGCATTCTGACTTTCCATTATGTCCTGAAAACATATGTGTGGGTAATACTAAAGAATCTAAATTAGTTCCTAATTTAAATAATAAAAATAAATACATCATTCATTACAGGAATTTAAAACAATGCGTTGAAATGGGGATTAAATTAATGAAAGTACATAGAATTTTAAAATTTAAACAAAGTTCTTGGTTAAAGAAATACATAGATTTAAATACTAGTTTGAGAACGTTAGCTACATCAAACTTTGAAAAAGACTTTTTTAAATTAATGAACAATTCTGTCTTCGGTAAGACTATGGAAAATATTGAAAAAAGAGTAAACATTAAACTACTAACTCACTGGGATAATCGTGGTAAAGTTTTAGGTGCTCAGGATTGGATTGCAAAACCAGAATTCCATAGTTTATCAATATTTTCAGAACATTTAGTCGCAATACAATTACGGAAAACAAAGTTAATTTATGATAAACCGATTTATTTAGGATTTTGTATTTTAGATATATCTAAGACCCTTATGTATGAATTTCATTATAACTACATGATTAAAAAGTTTCATAATAAAATTAAGTTATTGTACACCGATACCGATAGTTTGATATATCAAATTTTTACAGATAATTTTTATGAGGATATAAAACCAGATCTACTTCACTATTTCGATACATCAGATTACCCGGAAAATAATATTTACGGATATCCAAAAATAAATAAAAAAAAGTTAGGTTTTTTCAAAGATGAGAATAATGGTAAAATATTGAAGGAATTTGTAGGGTTGCAATCAAAAATGTATGCCTTAGAAATAGAAGATAAATTTATAGCAAAAGCAAAAGGAGTTAACAAAAGTGTTACCAAAAAAATGAATATGGAAAATTACAAATCGTGTTTATTTAATAAAAATGTATTATATTGTAGTATGCTTCGATTTAAGTCAATCAAACACACTATTTTTACACAAAAAATAAATAAAACATCTTTGTCATATAATGATACCAAACGATGTATTATGGACAACAACATTGATACATTGGCTTGGGGACATTATAAATTACGTTAAGTGTAATACTTTTATTTCTGTGTGTATATACAAAATTTGTTTTGATTGCAAAATTATGATATTACTATAATATTATATAATAGATTATTACATATTTAAAATTTATTGTTTGATTGTAAATAGTGCAAAAAATAATTGTAGTTTTTATTTCTGATAAGTACTAAATGTATTAGAAATAGTATACAAAACATTCTGTTTTTCGCAAATAATATGTTTTATATAATTTTGTCAATATATAGTAATTTTACACCGACATTTTCATTTTTATTTCATCCCTTTAAAACTCTAGACGTGTGAAATGTATCACTTTATCCATCCGTTTACTGCTATTGTGGCAGGACCAAGTGGATGTGGGAAGTCAAATTTTGTAACAAATTTCATAAAATCAGTTAAAGAAATATGTAATTGTGATTTTAATCAGATCACATGGTGCTTTGATGAAATGCAGCCTTTATATAATTTACCAAATGTTAACTATCATCAAGGAATTCCAAATCTTAATATGTTTGATGGTGAAAACCCACATCTTATTATTATTGATGATCTAATGAGAGAGTCTGATGGAAGAATTGTGGATATATTTACAAAAGGTAGTCATCACAGGAATCTTAGTGTATTTTATTTAACACAAAATTTATTTCATCAAGGTAAAGGTCAAAGAGACATTTCTTTAAACTCAAGTTATATAATTTATTTTAAAAACCCTCGAGATAAATCTCAAATAAGATATTTAGCACGTCAAGTGTCACCAGATAACCCAAAATTCATTGAAGACGCCTACAGGGATGCAACTTTCGAAGCGCATGGATATTTAATGATAGATTTAAAACAGAATACAAATGATTTTTGTCGTATCAAGACAAATGTATTCCCATTTAATGGTTACTGCACAGTCTACGTCCCCACGAAAGAGTTTAAATACACCAAGAATCAAACAATTCAAATCATTTCTAAATGATGCATCGTCGACTCACCACGCATAAAGATTTGCTAAACGCTTTGCATACGCTTAAACCAAAATATCAAAGAGCGTTACTTAAAACGTGTGATGAAGAAGAAATAAATTGTATTTGTGAATGTATTCATAACGTTTTACAAGGAAAGATACCTCTCAAAGATCAAGATAAACAAAAATTGAATAAACACAAAAATATACTCCGTAAACTGGTGCATAAGTGTACACATAAACTAAGAAAAAATATTATTATACAAAAAGGAGGGGCTTTCTTACCAATAATATTAGGTGCAATATTGAGTGGATTAGTAAGTGGACTAGCCAGTTAACATGGAAAATGCTAAGAAAATGATACTTATTGAACCTGGATTGATTGAAAAATTAAAACAAGAAAATAAGGTTACTAGTAATTTGTCTCGACTAGATATTGAAATGCAAAATATTATGAATAGTAAGACGGAAGACCGAAAGAAGTGGATGTTATATTTACAAACACTACAAAGGTACCTTCACTTTACCGAAGAGGATCGTCAACCACTCAGATTACCAATTTATTCTGATACATCTAATGAAGATTCAAATGGATCTAAAATTGGTTTTAAAAATAAAGATAGAGATCTAAAAAGTTCAGTTGATGCTGAATCTTTGTTAGAGGAGAAAGGATCTATTAAAAGTATAGAAAGTGAAGCAAATCCACTGTATTCACCAACACAAATACTCAGTTTAATTCCAAAAACTTATAATAAAAAAGGTGAGTCATTATTAAACTTAATTGGAATAAGTAAAAGTAAAATATGTTGGGATAATGAAGGCACAGTTATAATTGATAATGAAAAAATTCCAGGAAGTAATATTGTTGATTTAATAAATGATTCACTTAGACCCTTAAAAAAAGTGATCCGATAGGGTGGGATAGATTTGCTAAAGCATTAAAAGATATTAAAGTACCACTTACTTATATTGGAAATCCAAAGAGATGTGAGTTTATTAACCAACTTCAAGCAAAAGATCTGAACAAAACCTCTGAGATTGAAGTTCAAGAGTTTTCTACACCGAGCAGTGGAGATAAAAGATCTATAACTAAAATACGTAAAAAGATCGATTGGGAAAAATGGACCCCGTACTAGAAGAAATTAACAGGATTTATTATGATCCATCTAACCCCGCTGGTTTTGGTAGTATTGATAAATTATCAAAAGCTATGAAGGAGAAAATGGATAAAAAGCAAGTAAAGGAATGGTTACAATCACAAGAAACATATACACTACATAAACCCATTCGGAAAAAATTCCCGCGTAATAGGTACATTCTATCAAACATTAATGAGTTGTGGCAAGCTGATTTAAGTGATATGCGAACTTATGCTCAATATAATGATGGTTTCAACTACATACTTTGTGTTATTGATGTATTTAGTAAATATGCTTTTGCAAGACCAATGAAAAAGAAAAACTCAGAAACAACTAAAGAATGTTTTGAAAGTATATTTACTGAAAGTAATTCAACACCTACTCACATACAATCTGATAAAGGTACAGAATTTATTTCAAAAGATGTACAAAAATACTTTAAATCCAAAAAGATAAATTACTATACCACTAACAATCCTGATATTAAGGCTAGTATTGTTGAACGATTTCAAAGAACTCTAAAAATGAAAATGTGGCGTTATTTCACTCATAATAATACTTATAGATATGTCGATGTTTTACAAGATTTAATATACTCTTATAATCACAGCATTCACTCGAGTATTAAGATGTGCCCATGTGATGTAAGTTCCAACAATATTATGACAGTTTGGACTAATCTTTATGATAGAGGATCAAACAAACTTTCTTTAGAAAATTCTAAACCAAATTTCAACGTGGGTGATTATGTTCGAATAACTAAATATAAACATGTTTTTCAAAAAGGATATGAATCCAATTGGAGTGATGAAATATTTATTATATCTTCAATAATTGATAGATCTCCATGGATTGTTTATACAATAACTGATTTACAAAATGAACCAATAGTTGGTACTTTTTATGAAAGAGAATTACAGAAGGTCACTTACAACCCCACCTCACAATATAAAATAGATAAAATAATTGGCACTCGTTATTCGGGTAACAGAAAAGAAGTATTAGTGAAGTGGAGAGGTTATCCAGATAAATTTAACAGTTGGATTTTAGCTTCTAGTTTACAAGAAATATGAATAAAGAAAGTTTTTATTTAACTTTGCTCAGCAATAGTTCAATGGAATACTTTCCTGATAACAAGACCACAAATTTTTCAACAAAATTACCAAAAGCTATGAAATTAGAAGGTGAATGGTCGGTTGGAGTTGTCGAGTTTCAATATCCATGCACCATGTTTACTGTTCAAGATCATGAAAATGTTGTATACATCACAAAAACCATGATAATGCCTAATGAAGATAAACCATCAACAGTGTACTACAAAAAACATATTCCCGCTACCAACTACGATAACGTTGAACATATTTTAAAAACGTTAAATAGTATCAGAGAGAACTTGAAATTTCGTTATGATGAAATAACAAAATTTGTGTCTGTTTCTGTTTTGGATAAAAATATAACTTCCATAACATTATCACCCAAATTAAGTTTACAACTAGGTTATGAACCAAATACAAATCTCCTAGACAGAAATTTTGGGAAGTGTCCTGCTAATTTACACTTAGGGTTACCATCACAACTATTTCTATATTGCGATATTATCGATCCTCAGATTGTGGGTGATGTTATGACTCCGCTATTAAGAGTCATTTCATTAGATCCTTCAAAATACATTTATGGTGCGAATAAAATGCACATTTTCTCTCCACCTCACTACTTACCTGTTATGCGAAGAGAGTTCGATACGTTAGAAATAGATATAAGATCGAGCACAGGACAAAAAATCCCATTCCAGTTTGGAACCGTGTGTATTAAACTACATTTCCACAAATTATAATAATGTATTCTCATCAGGATCATCATAAATGTCCATACGAAAATTATTATTCTCATCAAGCTGGATCAGGAGTTGGAGTAATTTATAAGGGTTCACCATACCAACGTGGTCATGGTATTGGGAGCTTCTTAGGAGGGTTATTTAGATCAGTTTTACCTTTACTTTCAAGTGGTGTTCGAGTGGTTGGTAAGGAGGCATTAAATGCTGGAGTAGGACTTTTATCAGATATGGTTCAAGCCCGTCCTATGGAAGCCTCAATAAAAAATCGTCTAAAGCAAGTTAGTACGAACTTAAAACGAAAGGCTGATGACAAAATTGATCGATTTAACATGACAGGATCTGGGTATATAACTAAAAGAAAACGATTGGCCTCGTTCATTCCACCACTAACAGCGAAAGTGAAAGCTACGAAAAAACTTGGTCGAAAACCAAAAAACATCAAAGATATATTTTCAAATTAAGTATGTCTTTCCTTCATAATCATTCTTGTGAGTGCGTTAAGTCAGAATTAGATTTGTTTGCATTACCGTCTACACAAACAAGCATTGAAAATGGATTGTGGATTCATTATAAACCAATTTCATCTCTTGCTGATGATGGACCTATCGAGTTTCAAGTTCCTGGAACAGGCGATGACTACATAGATTTGTCTCATACATTACTCCACATAAAGGCAAAAGTATTAAATCAAGATTCAACAAACTTGATATCAGCTACAGCAGTAGCACCTGTAAATAATTGGTTGCATTCACTTTTTAGTCAACTCGATATCTATTTAAACCAAAAACTTGTGTCACCACCTAATAATACCTATGCTTATCGAGCATACATGGAAACCCTTTTAAACTATGCACCTGCTGCTAAACAATCTCATCTTACTTGTAGTCTTTGGTATGATGATACAGCAGGAAAAATGGATTCCACAGATGGTAAAAACATTGGATTTGTTAAAAGACAGGAATTAGTTAATGAAAGCAGGGAAGTAGAAATGATTGGTCATCTTCATGGTGATATTTTCAATCAAGATAAATTTTTAATTAATGGCGTTGAAATGAGTGTAAAATTAGTTCGGTCAAGAGAGAGTTTTAATTTAATTGCTGGATCAAATGATGTAAAGTTTAAAGTTTGCATTACGGATGCAACTCTTATTGTTCGAAGAGCACGAATTAATCCAAGTGTATTACTCGCACATCAGAAAGTTTTAGCTTCTACCACTGCTAAATATCCTATAACTCGTGCTGAAGTTAAAGTTTTAACTATTCCATCGGGTGTTCAAGGGAAAACTCTTGATAATATATTCTTAGGACAGGTACCCAAAAGATGTATTATTGGTTTTGTGAATAATTCCGCATTTAATGGTTCACTTACTAAAAATCCATTTAACTTTGAAAACTATGGTATTAACTCTTTCAGCTTATATATTGATGGTCAACAAATACCTTCCAAAGCTTTGCAACCATCTTTTAATAATAATGTGTTTACATCAGCATATCATACTCTATTCTCGGGGACTGGTATTCACTTTCTTAATGAAGGAAATGCAATCTCTCGTGAACAGTATGCCAAAGGTTACTGTCTTTTAGCATTTGATTTAACTCCTGATTTATCAGCTAACTCATCAGCCCATTGGAATCTCATAAAGCATGGTAGTGTAAGATTAGAAGTACGATTTGAATCCTCACTAATACAAACAATTAACTGTATTGTTTATGCTGAGTTTGATAATATTATTGAAATAGATAAAAATCGAAATGTTACTGTAGACTATAGTAGTTAGGATTATAATGTGTGTTGTGTTTTAGATATATGTGTTATGCTTAATGCATTTTTGTGTGTGTGTAACTAAATGTAACATTATAAAATTAATAAAACAAATTATATGCAATATATTATTTTTTATTTCTTTATATACCTCCCCTATTTAATCTTAAACAAAACACTGTTCGAGTTTAAACTTTACATAAGCACATTGACTAAACCACTGAACATGCTGCTGCCAAGGATCATCGTCATCTTCCCAATCTTTTAAACCACCACCACAATGGAAACACTTGGTCCTGTCTCCATGGCCAGTATAAAAGAAACCGGCTTCTGCAAGATTTTCGGGCTTCTGCTGCATAACGAGAGGCCAGTTTTCGAAACTCATCAACCGTCTAGATTTTGAGCTGAAAAATGGATATTCAGCTCTTAGGTACTGCATATTCTTCACTTTTTCTTCTCCAATCAATTTTGTAGTTTTGTTTTTCCATGAAGTGTTCTGTACACGTATACCGCACTCATCTCTTCCTTCTGCTATTGTTTTTCTCTCAGCATCACAAGGCGACAGCTCCTTGGATCTAATGAGTACACAGAAGTACTTTAAGTAAACAGAATCACATTCACTAATCCACTAATGAGTGTCATTGTTAAAAAAGTATTTTTTAACTTTTTCACTTTCTGCTATTGTCTTTGTAATATTGTATACGAGACCGTTTGTGTTGTCGTAGATGCTATCCTTATTATTCTTTACGTAATATTTAATCCTCGTGGTAGCGTGCTTCCAGTGATCACTAATTGGAATCTTGGATAGTTTCTTCATATCATACATTTCAATTTTTATGAGATGCGTCGCTTGGTCTCCGTCGTCAGAATTTGTAGAGATGTATGATACGCCATCTCTAGCAGCTCGTGCCACAGTCGACGATAGCAGCTTCTTCCTTTTTATTTTTGGTGTCACTTCAAAAAATTGATCAATCGGTTGCGATTTCTTTTTTCCTCCATCGTCTGTGTTAATAACGACGATGTCATCACTCTCTTCTTCGTGTTGGGGAGAGAGTGGCGAGTAGTAATACTGTTTATAGGTATTTTCATTATCGTCTGCGAAGTTGAATGATCTCTGCAACAACAGAGTTATCACGTTAATATCAATTAGTTTACACTTAATCTGACACACACACACACACACGTTAGGAAACAACAACAGAAATACAAGTAAGTTTGTCAATAGAATAAACACTTACCTCCATGACCATTGATGCGTTGAAGTAAGTAACACAAACGTAGTATTGGTAGACGTACACAATCCACTGTGGTCAAACGACCATAGACTGACTGCATGACTGCAACTGTTCGATCTTATATAGCACCATTCTTATCTGAACTCTATGAGTCAACAAATTTATCGCACATCGCAACAGGCATGAACTTGTTTTGTGATTCCCAAAAGAATGCGATATTTAATATTTACAAATCACTATAATTGAACATTCGTATGACAACCATTGAATAGATTAGTACTGTAATAATTTGTTAATAACAGTAATATCATGGACACACTAGAATTACAAAAGCATATGAAAAAGATTCATGTCAGTCTAGAAAATAATGTTTATGCTGCGAATAGACTACCTATGTATACACATGTACCAACGTATATAATATGCAATTTGGATGCGGATGATAAACCAGGGTCACACTGGATAGCTGTACATATCGATGCGAATGGCATCGGTCAATATTTTGATTCATATGGACGAACACCTGAGCGATATCATCTTCAGTTTTTGAAAAGGAATTGTAAGAGATGGGACTGGAATGTTGATAGGATTCAGAATGATTGGACTTCAGTTTGTGGTGAATATTGCTTAATGTATTTGCTATTTAAGTTTCAGGGATGTTCAATGCATAGTTTTACGAACATATTTACAGGGAACACACTGTACAATGATATTTTTGTGGATGAGATGTTCCACTCATATTTTGTAGAAAAAAGTAATAAATTAATTAGAAAATTAAAATGAATGATTGTGTTTTATTGATGACATAGGAAATGAAAGATAATGAGGGTTACCAGTGAGTAATAGATAAGAACGCCAAAAGGGTGTTCGAAGTATAGATAATAACAATGGAGCGTTGATGAGGGTCAGGAACACCGGAAATGAATGAGATAACAATAAATGGATTTGCAATTGATTTGCATAACTCCAGAACCACGCATCCTACGCAAAAAAGGACTGCAGAAACGTGATCAGAGCATGCCAAAACCTTTTTTTTTTTTTTTTTTTTTTTTTTTTTTTTTTTAGGATTGGTGCGACTGATTCTCCCGGATTTGACCTGTCAAACGCGTGAGCCAGAACCGGTGAATCATCACTACTACTGAGCCAGAACCGGCGAATCATCACTACTACTGAGCCAGAACCGGCGAATCATCACTACTGAGGCGAGCTCAATCCATATCGCAATTTAAAAAACTTGTTAGAGAGCATTTCCTCTCTTTATAATTTTATATCCTATCTTAACCACACACACACATACACACACATACACACACATACAAACACATGCACAAATACACACCATTATATGTAATTTATGTATCATATTGTATATTATTTTATTTGTTTGAGTTGTAGTTGTATTTTTGTATTATATGTATAGTACTTTATAATTAATTATTGTACACTTGACGACCCATATCAGACTCCTATTACTGCTCCATGGGGTGCGGTGCCAGAAGACCTCCCCGTGGTGCACCCTGGGTGCGGGCGACAGTCTCCCTAGCGGGGGTGATAGGGTTGGAGTGACTGTCGCCCGCAGCAGACTTCTGGACTGGGCGGGCGAACCCGATAGGGTTCTGGAGGCGGCGGGCTGTGTGCGGAGGCTCATAGCCCGCGCTTCCGAGGGGCGTTTCTCCGCCCGTCTCTCTGGACATAGCAGAGAACGTGGCGGAGAGGCAAGGGCGGTGCTCGTTGTGCACTCACCCTGCCAGCGAGCAGCATCGGGACACAAGCTGTCCCCGATTGCAGCCGTCGATATCGTAATCCGTAAGGAGGTCACGGTCATGTTTTGTGACTCTGAACGGGACGAGGGTCTTGGCTTGGTCGCCCGGACCGCGAGGAAGATAACCTCTATAAAAAATTCCTCCAATACTAAGTTCTGGTGCGCGGCGAGAGTATGCATGGCTGAGGAGTAGTGTCAGTCGCGAGCGCACCCCCAGCTAGGGGACCAGTGGAACCTCTAGTTGGGAAACAAATGAACACTTACCCAGGTACAGGGGGCACTGCCTGGGTAGACCGAATATTTCCCCCATACTCGTGGGATTCAAATGGAGAAGATTAAAAATAAAACCACAAAAACCACAACGAAGGAGGAGAGTGCGGGTGAGCTCGGCTCGCCTGCGGTAGCTGGTGAAGGGAGCCCTAGTGGCTCCGGGACTCGTGGCGAGGCGCTGGACTCGTCTAGCATGCCCCACACACGGGAGTCAAGTCGGAGGGGGTCGGACTGTGAGTCCGACACATCGCTGGCGGAGCGATTGAGCGTGAGCTCAAAGAGCTCACGCCGTCGCGTGACGGGGACGTGTAAGCGTCCCAGATTGGAGGAGGACGTCCTGTCCCCGTCCTCTGGCGTGCAGGAGGCGCCTCCCCCTAAGGTCCCCACGGCGGCGCGGGGTAGGGGTGGCAAGGGTGGCGGTCGCCGAAAACCGACACCAGCTGCCCGCGTGGAGTCAGCCGAGCAGCTGGCTGCGGAGGGCAGGGCTCTCTCGAGCGCTGCCCGTTCGGAGTCCTCCGCCATAGAGATGTCGGAGAACGAGCTCTCCGAGAGTGAGCGCAGCTCCGACAGCCTCCGCCTGGCCGTGCAGGAGGAGCTCCGCAAGGTGGCCTCGAAGAAGACGGTGCAGGCCCGAGTCACCATCTTGAACGCGGCGGAGTCCGCCATCATGGCGGCGGCCTTGGAGCGGTGTGCGCTGCCCACCGCTGACAGGGTACAAAAGGAGCTGGGGGAGATGCGGCGGGAGTTGGCGCGCTTGGCGGCCTCCAACGCGGCTCTAGAGGCCGAGCTGCGATCGGCTAGGGCCGAGCTCGCCGCTGCCCGGGAAAGTCATCCCCAGCCCCAGCCCTCAGCGGATGCCGACGTGGTCGGTCTGCTGCGCGGGGAGATGGCGGCTTTCCAGCGTCGTTTCGACGTGCTGGAGGGTCGTCTTCTTCGCCCCCCGCTCGCAGTGAGTCAGGTCGCCCCTGCGACCCCGCGCTCGTACGCGGCCGCTGCGGCCAAACCTTCGACCTCGGGTCAGGCTAGCCGCAGCACCCAACCGCCGGCAAAGGCGCGACCGGCTGCCCCAGCGAGGGCCTCGGCGCCCCCGCCGACGCAGACCCCAGCTGCGCCGACGGCGCCTGCGCCCGCGGGGCGCAAAAAGAGGAGAGGCACTCCAGCCCGGCAGGCTGGAGTTGCGGCAGCGGTGGTGGAACCCGCCCCGCGAGCGGAGGACGGCGGCGGTTGGCAAATCGCCGGCGAGGCGAGTAGAGTCGCCAGGGAGGGCCGGAAGCGCCGCAAGAAGGCGCAGCGGCAGCGGCGGCGCAGGGAGAAACGCGCTGCTGCCTTGCTCCTCGCCCCTAAGACCGCGGCTGTGGTTATTACACTGCAGCCCGAGGCGGTCAATAGGGGCGTTACCTACGGCGACGTCCTCGCCAAGCTCAAGGGGGCGGTAACACCTGCGGAGTTTGGGGCCCCGGACGGGTTTGCGGTCAAGGTGACCGCTACCGGAGCCCGTCTACTGGAGGTCCCCGGCGCGGCCAGTAGCCCGTCGGCCGACGCCCTGGCTGAGAGGCTTAGGGCGTGCCTCGGGGCAGACGAGGCCCGCGTGTCCAGGCCCACTAAATGTGTGGATGTTCGGATTTTGGGCCTGGACGACTCCGTTACGGAAAGTGAGGTGGTGGCCGCTGTGGCCAGGACGGGAGGGTGCCCTGCTGACCAGGTCAAGGCGGGCACCATCCGTCCGGACAACTCGGGGCTGCGCACGGTGGTGGTGAGCTGCCCCGTCACAGCGGCCAAGAAGCTGAAGGAGGGCAAAAGGCTCTTGGTGGGATGGGTCTCGGCGCAGGTCAAGCTGCTCGAGACCCGGCCTCTGAGGTGCTATCGCTGCCACGTGGGCGAACACGTGAGCGTTAAATGCACCTCGGAGGTGGACCGCAGCGACTGTTGCTTCCGCTGCGGTCGGCCCGGTCACAAGGCTGGCTCGTGTACCGCCCCGCTGCACTGCAACGCATGTGCGGCGGCTGGCAAGCCGGCCAATCACCGGGTCGGGAGTAAGGGCTGCTCCCCTCCTGCCAAAGCCAAGGCCAAAAGTAGGCCTTCCGCCGCCCCCGTCGTTTCCGCCGCCGCCGCCACTGCCGCCGCAGTCGCCGCTGCCGCCACTGAGGAGGTCGGGATGGACTGCCAATAATGGCCCCATTCCGCCTCCTCCAGGCGAACATCAACCACTGCGCCGCTGCTCAGGATCTCCTGCTCCAGAGCATGGCGCAGTGGTCGATCAATGTCGCCGTGGTCTCCGAGCCGTACTTCGTCCCGCCCAGGGATCACTGGGTGGCGGACCTGGACGGCTCGGTGACCATCATATCGTCGGCCGCCGCCGGTACCCCGACTCTTGAGGCTGCTCAAAGAGGTCGGGGTTGTGTCGCAGCACGGTTCGGAGAGCTCGCTGTGGTGGGCGTGTACTTCTCTCCGAACCGAACTCTCGCCGAGTTCCACAACTCCTTGATGGAGTTGGTCACCGTCGTCGTCGGGTTCCGTTCCCTCCCCGTGCTCGTCCTCGGGGACTTCAATGCCAAGAACTTGGCTTGGGGTTCCCGGCTCACCGACGTCCGGGGTAGGATGGTGGAAGACTGGGCCCTTGAGACAGGCCTAGTCGTCCTGAACCGGGGTTCTGTCCCCACGTGCGTGCGGATGCAGGGCGAGTCGGTGGTGGACATTTCGTTCGCCAGCCCTGCTCTGTCACCGCGTATCGTTGACTGGCGTGTCATGGAGGAGGTGGAGACGTACTCCGACCACCGGTATATCCGGTTCGACGTCTCCGCCGAGTCCGCAGACCCGCCGGTCAGACAGGCCCCATGTGGTCCGCGTTGGGCGCTGAAACAGCTGGACCGGGAGCTGCTCCTGGAAGCCGCCATCGTGCAGGCCTGGGTGATACCACCGGTCAGGCCTGCCGACATCGACGATGAGGCTAAGTGGCTCCAGGACGCCATGTCCAGGATTTGTGACGTGGCGATGCCCCGGATCCGATCGAGGCAACAGAAGCGCCAGGTGTACTGGTGGTCGCAAGAGCTGACGACTCTGCGCAAGGCGTGCACTACTGCGCGACGCCAGTACACTAGGCACCGCAGGCGCCGTATCCGTCCTCCTAATGCGGAGGCGAGAGAGGCGGAGTTATACGAGGGATACAGGGCGGCGAAGGCCCTCCTCAAGGCGGAGATATTGCGGGCCAAGGAGGAGGCCCGCCGAGAAATGCTGGGGACTCTGAATGGAGACCCGTGGGGACGCCCGTACCGGATGGTACGCGATAAGCTCCGCGCCTGGGCTCTCCCGCTCACTCAGAGTCTCCGGCCAGAGGTCTTGGAGGAGGTGATAAGCGCCCTGTTCCCCCGACCGCGGAGGCGCTTCAGGCCTCCGTATATGACTCTGCCCCCTGCGGTGCCCGACGCGGACTATAGCGACGACGACGATGACCTCGTCCCAGAGGTGACCGAGGCAGAATTGAGAGCGGCGGTGCGCCGGATGGGCGCCAAGAACACCGCCCCAGGACCCGACGGCTTGCATGGCAAAGCATGGGTCCTGGCCTCGGAGGCTCTCGGGCCTCGATTGATCGGTCTCTACAGCGCATGTCTGGAGAGAGGCCAGTTCCCGCTTCTCTGGAAAGCGGGCAAACTGGTCCTCGTGCGGAAGACGGGGCGCCCTGCGGACTCTCCGTCCGCATACCGGCCCATAGTGCTGCTCGACGAGGTGGGGAAAGTCTTCGAGAGAATCATCTCGAACCGCCTCGTCGCGCACCTGACGAACATTGGGCCGGACCTGTCGGACGGCCAGTTCGGCTTCCGCAGAGGGCGCTCCACGGTGGACGCCGTCATGCGCGTTAGGGACCTCACGACGGGGACTGCAGTGTCCGGGGGTAAGGTCGTAGTGGCGGTGTCTTTAGACATCGCCAACGCCTTCAACTCCCTGCCCTGGAGCTGCATCTTGGAGGCACTCCGATATCATGGAGTGCCTACCTACCTCCGTCGTGTGATCGAGGCCTACCTGACGGACAGGTCCGTCAGCTACCCCGGTCACCGGGGCGAGTGGAACCGGCGAGAAATGTCACGCGGTGTTCCACAGGGTTCGGTTCTGGGGCCGCTCCTGTGGAACATCGGCTATGACTGGGTGCTGCGCACCGACCTCCCGAACGGCGTTAGCACAATATGCTACGCCGACGACACGCTGGTGCTAGCGCACGGGAGGTCGCACCAGGCGGCGGCCGATTTAATGGCGACAGCGGTTGCGACAGTCGTTGAAAAAATCCGGCAGTTGGGACTCGAGGTGGCGCTCCACAAGTCCGAGGCCATGTGTTTTCATGGCCGCGGGAACGCGCCACCTCCGGGTGGGTCCCAAATAATGGCGGGAGGGGTTACCATCGGCGTCGAGACGACGATGAAGTACCTGGGACTCGTCCTCGACAGTCGGTGGAACTTCGTGGAGCACTTCCGACGTTTGGCTCCAAAGTTGGCGAGGGCGGGGGCTGCGTTTAAACGCATCCTCCCCAACCTCGGGGGGCCAAACACCTCCTGCCGGAGGTTATACGCCGGGGTCGTGCGGTCCATGGCCCTCTACGGCGCCCCTGTTTGGGCGCCGAACTTGTTGCGGCGTCCTGCTCGGACGCTGCTCATGTCACAGAGGGTCATGGCGATCCGAATGATCCGCGGATACCGCACGATCTCTGGGGAGTCGGCGAACCTCCTTGCCGGATTACCGCCGTGGGATCTGGAGGCGAAGGTGCTCGCGCGCGTGTATAACATGCGCGCGGAGGCACGTCGCCGGGGCGAAACTCCGCTGCCGTGCCAGATTAGTGCGTGGCGGGATGAGCTCCGGCGCGATCTCATGGCGGAATGGCAGCAGCGACTGTCGCAACCGGGGGCTGGGCTCGCTGCCATTGCAACGGTAAGTCCCCTCTTTGAGGAGTGGCTTGAGAGACGCTACGGCGTCCTCACCTACCGCCTGACGCAGGTCCTCACCGGACATGGAAGTTTCGGGAGGTACCTGTGTCTGATGGGGCGGGAGGAAACGCCCGGGTGTCATCACTGCGAGGACCGCCCTGAGGACACGGTGGAACACACAGTGGGAGAATGCCCTGCGTGGGCTGAGCACCGCCGTGCCCTCAGGGAAGTGATCGGCGATGGCGACCTCTCGCGTCCGGGCCTAGTGCAGGCCATGATGCGGAGCGAGAGGGATTGGGATGCCGTCTCCTCCTTTTGCGAAGCAGTCATGCTAGCTAAGGAGGAGGCGGGACGCGTGAGGCAGCGAAGCGCTGCCTCCTCGCAACCCAGCCATCGCGAAGGACACACCGGGCGTCGGGGATCGCGAGACGATCTCCGGCCACCGTAAGCGCGGGCCTGCGGACGGCGAGCATGGGTGGCTCCCCGTCCGACCAGAAACAGACCCGAGCGTACGGCGCGTCGCGTTCCGCGCGCGCCTCAAAGAGCCATCAGACCACCACAGATGGGGCCCAATAGGGCCGATGCCGATTCGGAGTCGCGGAGAACCTAACGGGTAACCGGGGCTCCGGCTCGACGTGCAGGAGAAGGAACGGGGTGGTTTTTAGTCAGTAAGAGTCTGACACTCCCTTCCGCCTCACCCAGGCGGGAGCAGTCATTCGATGATTTTCCCCCCTTAAAAAAAAAAAAAAAAAAAAATACTGCTCCATCCAAAGGTTGTCTGTAAGAAATCGCCTTGTGCGATAAGACCGCCCATTGTACACTATTTTTGTTAATATTTTTCCTATAATGTGATTGTGTGGTGTACAATAAAGCATATATTATTATTATTATTATTATCCATATATTTATTTAAAATTCTCTATAAATTACATTTTTAAATACTACTTACAAAATAAAAAAAATAATATTTAAAAATATAAAAAATAGGCGCCGACCAGTAGCGGGAACATGGTCCAAGCTACCGGTGGTTAGGGCTCCAGAGATAGAAACCTCCTCACGATACGTGCCGTTTCTAGGAGAACTGCCTTCTGTATCAGGCCCTTGATCCATCCACCTAACGCCAGCCTCCTAAGATGGATGTCTAGGCTTTTAGGGATTAACCCATTGGCCGACACGACTATCGGCACAATGATAGCCGAATCCACACTCCACATGTCGACAACCTCGTGAGCTAAGTCTAGATATTTTATTTGTTTATCTTTCTCAGCTTTCACGAGGTTCTCGTCATGGGGAATGGTGACATCAATTATCATCGTGCG
Source organism: Spodoptera picta (assembly GCA_038387885.1). Lineage (NCBI taxonomy): Eukaryota > Metazoa > Arthropoda > Insecta > Lepidoptera > Noctuidae > Spodoptera > Spodoptera picta. The sequence continues at coordinate 1,343,859 of JAZHFQ010000452.1, forward strand.
GCGTACTTGTCGGTCTATCACCACTATGTCAGGTTTATTGGCTACAATAGTCCTGTCAGTAATGATAGACCGGTCCCAGTACAATGTGATATGGTCATTTTCCAGAACTGGGTCGGGCACATACTTGTAGTACGGTACCTCAGACTCAACAAGTCGATAGTGTAAAGCAAGTTGCTGATGGATAATCTTGGCTACTTGATTATGCCTATGCAAATATTCACTGTTAGCCAAACGACCACAACCAGAAATAATATGTCTAATGGATTCACCAGGACTATGACATGCCCGACATATGTCAACCGTCCCATCCTTAATTATATATTTCCGGTAGTTATTCGTAAGGATAACTTCGTCCATAATTGCACAGACAAATCCTTCAGTTTCTCCAAAGATATTACTGAATCGTAGCCAAGACACGGACGCTAGAAAATCTACACTGGGCCCATGAAGGGTCCGGAAGAAGCGTCCGTGGAGCTCCTTGCTATGCCATACCTCCTTGCGATCATTGACGCTCAGTACCACAGGTTTGCGCCAGTTCTCTTTTGCCAAGGATAGCGGAGTGAATCCATTGTCCACCGCTGCTACTTCTCGATGCATACCCTCGTTGACTTTCAGGAAATATTCCCTGAGGCTGCACACCTCACGGTTGTGAAGGGTCTTAGCATTTAATAAGCCTCGACCACCACACTTCCGCGGGATGTACAACCTCATGACCGACGAACGAGGGTGATGCATGCGATTTGCAGTCAGCAGGGTCCGGACTCGCCTATCCAGGGTGTCAAGTTCAGTCTGAGTCCACTTGAGTATACCAAAAGAATACATTAGGACTGGCATGACCCAACCGTTAAAGGCTCGCACCTTGTTTCCGCCTGATAAGGAACTTTTCAGTACCCTATTCAGGCGGCCAAAGAAGCGCTCCTGTAACGATTGCTTCATGTCCGGTCCATTAATGCCTAATCCTTCTGACATACCCAGGTACTTGTATGTATCGTTTGCGGAGAGTGATCTCAGCTTTGTGAAATCTGAGAGTTCTAGTCCCTCAGATTCCACAATCCCTCCTCGCTTTACATGCATGACCGCACACTTGTCCACTCCAAACTCCATTCTGATGGAACTACTAAATTTTTCAGTTATATTCAGTAGTTCCATCAATTGTTTCTTGTTTGGAGCAAACAACTTGAGGTCATCCATGTAAAGTAAGTGGGATATAACTAGACCCCTTCTCCGCAAAGGATAGCCTAGCCCTGAATCCTCCAGTAGAGTACTTAGAGGATTCAAGGCCAAGCAGAACCATAGTGGGCTCAGGCTGTCACCCTGGAATATTCCTCGCACTATCCTTACAGGTTCTTCGTTCCCTTGGATTTGTCTACATCCCGGATAGCAAAGCACAGTTCTCCACTGCCGCATACATGACTCCAAGAAGGCGCGTAAACTTGCATCTATTTTATACAACTCCAGCACCTTCAAGAGCCATGTATGTGGCACAGAATCATATGCTTTTTTGTAGTCTATCCAGCATGTAGACAAATCTTTTCGGGACCGACGAACCTGTTGGCTAACAACCATATCAATGAGGAGTAGCTCCTTAGTTCCACGAGACCCCTCCCTACATCCATTTTGAGATACAGACATGATGGAATTTTTTTCAATATGTTTTGTTATTTTTGTCCTCAAAATGGATGTAAGAAGTTTATAGACCGTTGGTAAACATGTGATCGGTCTATAATTTTTGGGCTCAGTGGAACTACCTGATTTATGGAGCAGGTGGGTAACTCCTGTTGTTAGAAATTGTGGTAACGATCCAGTTTCCAAAGCTGCCTGGAAGTGTAATGCTAAGCGAACGTGTGAACTCTTGAGCCATTTAATCCAGAAATTGTGCAGTCCGTCCGGCCCCGGTGATTTCCAATTCGGGACCGAACAGGCTGCACTGGCTACATCAGAGGAGGTGATTACTACCTCCTCCATCTCTGATATAGTCTCACACCTTCGCTTAACATCAAACATCCAGTCACCTTCTGTGTGGCTAACAGGCACCGACCAGATGTTGCGCCAAAATGTGTTAGTGGCATCATCATCTGGTCGCCTCCCGTCAGCCACTTCTTGGTTGGATCGTTCCCAATCTCTGTATACCCACCTCTGATCTCTTTGGAACATGCGATTCTGAGTATAGCGCTCCACTCTTTTTTTGTATCGTCTAATACGGTTTGCCCATGCGTAAACTTTCTGCTTCAGGAAGTCGATGCGCTCTGTAACACGCGACAGGTATTCATGAGGACGGATTTCAGTCCCCACAAATGCACGTCTTACAAAGCGCATCACTCTAGGGCGAGTATTGCCCTCCCTAAAGCAGGATAGTTTGCCGATGAGTACCCTGGCCTCACTGATACGACGCTCTATCCTATACTGCCAGGCAGGTACTACTGGTTTTGGTCGGACTGCTGCGTCAAGATTTGGGAATCTGACATTAGCCACTCGACAAGCAGCTACCGCCCCACAGTACAAGATTGAGTGTGTATCATAGAGGTTTTCGCTACTCTCAAAATATTTTTTAAGTAGCGAATCCAAGGCGCTCACCAGCGCCCTATTTTTTTACACATGGGCAAACGTGGTAATTTTGGTCTTAAATTGCTAGGAGCAAGTCTGTACTCACGAACCGCATCCTCCAAAGCACTCCTCAGTCGTTCATTGCACTGAGTACTCACTTGTTCAACCCTGTCGTCCTCCACTCCAACGATAGAGGTGGTTGGTGTCACACGTTGTGACACTACAGGTGTCTGTGCCACCAATTGTGGTGGTGCGGGGACGACACGGTTGCGCAGTGCTTCAAGGCGTAGCCGATCAAGCGTAGCCTCATCCAATCTGCAATTGCGTTGGATGACCCGCACTTGATCCGAGAGTCGTTGGGCCGAGACGTTGACAGATGGCTCAAGCACCTGAAACATAGGCAGCATCCTTTCACGGTACGCCGTGAGGTTAGTTCCTCCCTCTGTAGCACCGTAGTATGCGCGCATGACGTTCTCATTTATGGTTTGAGTCCATTTCATGCGCCGCACACAACCACCGGTAGCGGGGACCCGTCCCAGGGCCTGATGGCCCCTGGTTCCCAAGCCAGTCGGTGGCCGGCCTCTCCCCGGCCGACGTACAGGTGGTGGCGACGTAGGTGGGGAGAAATAGTCGTCACTCGAGCTCGACGCAACTGCAGTCACCGGCGATCCTGCGGAGCGGGGTTCCGGCGACGGCGAAGCGGGGCTGAGCGACGAATCCGGAGGTGGTGGGGGTGCGCCTTGTCTATTTCTGGCTCTTGTCAACATAATTTCTTAGTCTGCTTCATTAAAATTATTTTCATTGTTGGGGCTGTCATTGTCATTTTTGCATTGAGATATTTTTTCGTTTATATTGGATCTATGGTGATTATTTTGTAAAAAATATTATATAAAAAGGTTTTGTATTTGATTTCTTATTGATTTGGTCGACGTTTTATGTAAATAAGATATGTAAATTATATTTTAAAAAGCAGAGAAAAAAAATTTTACGTTGACTTTTGCATGGTGTTGCCAGATATGCCAATAAACCTGACATAGTGGTGATAGACCGACAAGTACGCCGCACGATGATACATTTTTATTATTATTATTATTATTAAAACAATACTTAGATAAAACGGATCAAAGTTTAGGAGTGGGAGTAAAAACGTCATTTCTACGTATAAAACGACTCTAGAAGTGACGTTTCGCGGCATTTCAAATCAATATATCGTCGAAAGTATTTGTATCTGTAAGGAAATAAAAAATACGTGTCTAATGTTTTTAAAAAATAATCTATCAGACGGACATTAAAATAAAAATTAGTCATCTACGCTATTATAAGCCCGATTTTCTCACGATGTTTTCCTTCATCATTTGTCACTGGTGTCTAGATAATCTTAAAAAGTGCATATATCTAGGACAAGTCTCATTGGTACTTGACGTTGGTAGGTTTAGAATCCGCAGTCTCATGCATGAGCATGAGAAACGGGCGTCCTAAACCTCCAGACCACCACGACGGTATCATTAGATACAGTCATAACATAACATAACATCACGCCTTTTATCCTCGAAGGGGTAGGCAGAGGTGCACATTATACCACTGTACAATGTAACACCCACTTGTCACTATTTATGTTATGAGTCCCATGTAATAGGGGGTGAGCCTATTGCCATATACCGGGCACAGTTCCAGACTCCGTGCTACCACTGACAATTTTTAAAACCCAGTAATACTTTGCCCGACCCGGGAATCGAATCCGAGATACAGTCCGTAGATAGATAATCATTAAATAGGTACAGTCATATTACTTAAAATTTTCCACACAAAAGAATCCAAGGTCAAATCGCGGCCAGTAACATAGACATTACAACACCTAAACTTAGAACTAAACTAACAATTACTTTGACATACACACAAATAAATACAAATTCAAGACACCTCGAAATTCTTGGCCACACAACAGGACAACCATAAATAAATCAGAGACCGATACATAATCAAATATTTAAGACCTCTACCCGAACAGTACGTTCATAGGTAAATAGCAGCGAAACTGTTCAAACAATCTACCTGAATATTATACACGCACGTTAATTAACATTTGACGTAAACACTTGGAATATGAGAAGGGTAATATTAATGAATATCATACAAATTATTCATTCAAACACTTTCATGGAACACTGATTAATGAATTTCTATATAAACCGCAGAAAGAAGAATGGATAAAATCTGGACTAAAAAGTTCTTTTCTCTGTGCGACACCTATACTGTAATTATTCCGATCTGTGAGATTGATTTTTATACCTATTCTCACTTGTATTTGGATAAAAACTCTTTTAAATCATTAAAGTAACCCAATTACCGTCCCCTTCCCCAATCTCCCCAATTCTTGAATCCCCAACGATCCTCAAACTCTTTATCCCCAAAAGGCCGGTAACGCACTTGTAACGCCTCTGGTGTTCCAGGTGTCCATGGGTGACGCCGATTGCTTACCATCAGGTGATCCGTCTGCTCGTTTACCATAAAAAAAAACTCAAAACGCAAATTTATTTTTCCTATCACCATTGGTTACGTTAAGTGTCCCAATCACAATCATTCCTTCCAGATTTCTATTCCATACATCAAGAAGAATTTTTAAATCAAAATATGAAGTAACATATTCATTCAGCAATCGTAATTACTTACTTCTTATATATTATATATTTAAATATTCGTCTACAAAGTAAACAGAACCCTCAGTACATTTGTAAGGTTCACTCGGTCCCATTTTCCGTATCATTGGCGTCGCGAAAACCTTTACAAGCGATATGCTCCCCTGTCACAGATACCTGCTTAACGTTTGCAATGTAATTTGTTTTGCATTTATTAAGTTAGTAGAAAAATCGACTGGCTCGGTGAGAAATTCTATGTTTTTGACAGCTCAGAAGCGTGATTCGGGTTCCTTTTTGTGATTATGAAAATTGTATTGTAACTTTCGTGAGACACACTAAATAAATTAGAGGTATTATGATTTCGGCTTACTCAACTGAGCCTACTACTCAATATGAGCCTCTAGCATGACTTGAAACTAGTCGAGTTCTTCGTCAAATTACTACGTGAGTAACCCGAAAACATAATAATTTATTATGAAAATTGTTATACTCTTGACTGCCTTGTTGGCCGAGTGGTCGCAACTGCGATTGCCGGGCAAGGGGCCTTCGGGTTCGATTCCCGGGTCGGGAAAGTATTACGGGGTTTTTAAAAAATTCTCAATAGTAGCATGGAGTCTGAAATAGTGCCCGGTATATGGCAATAGGCTCACCCTCTATCTATTACATGGCACTCATAACATAAATAGTGAAAAGTGGGTGTTACATTGTACAGTAGCATTAAGTGCCGTAATGTGCACCTCAGCCTCAGCTACCTTTGGTGATAAAAAGCGTGATAATAATTAAGCCACATCATCTACCTTACAACCATTTGTCGGTTTATTTATTTATTTATACTTTATTTGCACACACAGAAAAAAATTGAAAACATTGCAATAGTAATTTGAGTACAATGAGCGGTCTTATCACACGGGGCGATTTCTTCCAGACAACCTTTGGATGGAATTTTTGAAAAGAATCTGTGAATGGGTGGTAGATGCACAATAAAATAAAATCAAAATAGAAGAAAAACAATTAAAAACTAATTAAACAATATATACAACTAAAGATTAAAATTAATTATAGAAAAAACAAAAACAACTATTTACATAAACTATTTATAAGGCATCGAAAAACTCGTCCGCATCGACGTCAGTGGGGAAAGTACCCAGAAGGCTGGCAGCATTGCCACGTTGTATGGCAATGCTTAACCTCTGACCGAGAAAAAGACCAGCCCTCTGGTCACGAGATGTGTCGACCAGGCGTTTCGAAATGTTTTTGAACAATTTAAGCGCACTCGGACCCCACGGACCTAACGTCTCAACCCCAAACGGCTCAAAGATATAACTACCAGCAAGGTTGTTATACTTGCGCCGCTTGAGGTTTTCTGCAGAGGCAGCAGCCGAACCAGCACAACTCGCCGTTACTGGAAGATGAGAAGGTGCAAGGGTGTCGACACAGGTTGCGTCCCACACCAAAGACTTTCCCAGCTTCCAGGGCATAATGGACATACCGTCGGGTCTCTTACCATCGTCGCGTGCCAAACCCTTTGGTTCCAGAACAGCTGGTACACCGGCGATGACAAGAGCTCGACGGATGATGTCGTTAATGCTGGCGTGTCGGGCTATCCGGCCCGCGCTTCTGCTACACGATAGGCCGTGGTGGCCGAGGTGGTCGACCATCTCACCGCATTGACAGCGATGCGGAGAAACACAGGGTGCACCTACACGCAAGCAAGCAGCAAGCCGAAAAGTTGAGTCATTCAACATCGTGCCAATATTGAATGACGGAAGTGCCTGAAGCCAGAGACCTGATTCCCACTCACCCACAGCCAATAGGCGAGCTAACTCCGCAGGATTGGTGCTGGTATTAATTAGATTATTATGCACCAACCTGCAAAGCGGCTCGTCCCATTGTCTCTGGGAGGAAGGGTTGTCAGGCAAAGCTGTATTGGGACAAGTTTCTGTCCAGGCGTTCATCGCGTCGGTCAGACACGGCACATCGGGTTCAACGTCAACACCGGCTAAAATATTTTTTGTTAAAGTACTAGTGCTGTGGACAGAAGAGATGAACGCCGGTAAACTAACACTGGAAATTTTGCGGACGCCTAGACCACCAAAACGAATTGGTAGTGTGGCTTGAAGCCAAACACGATCGTCCATAGAAGCATTCAAAAGTGAAGTTAAGGTGTCACGGATAATTTGATCAATTTGGTCCAGAATATGCGGATGCTTCCACAGAGGGGAAGCACGCAGAAAATACATAAATTTTGGGCCGAAACAACAATAGCGAATTAAAGTAAAGGCACAATGTAGATTAATTTTGGAAAGTCTATCGGAAATGTCACAGAAATTTTTAATTTTCTCGTTTATGAAATCAGAGAAACTGTTTTCGAAAATTGGGGAACCCAGGAGAAGAAGAGAGTTTTTATCAACAATTTTTAAATTCGGTGCTACGGTAGAAAAAGTGTTTAAAATTCGTTGTCTGTCAATAATTTTGTCTGGAAGGTAAATTTCGCATTTAGAAATATTTAATTCTAATCCGATGGATTTAAATTTAGAGATCAGAAGCTGTAAGTCATGGAAAACAGTATCTGCGTCACCTCCTAAGGTTCCATCGTCCAAATACCAAACATTAAATTTAGATTTAAGTTGCCGAATAATAGGGTGAATGGCCAGACTGAAAATGACTGGACCAAGAGGATCACCTTGTTGGCAGCCTACCGCAGAATCCAAAACTTTGTCTTTATATAATAATTTTGAAGGTTGTCTATAGCACTGCCAAATAAAACTGTAAATTTCAGGTAATTCTTTTTTAACTTCAGCCAACAAAGTGTCCCTATTGATGGAATTGAATGCATTTTTTACATGGTTGATGTTAAGGATGACCTCACTTTCGTTTGTATTCAAGAAAGATGATAGGGCGTGTACGGCAGCCTCACAACCCCCTTTTGAGCCGAAGCCTAGTTGGAGGGGTTGAAAGTGCGACATGAGCGCATCTTTATGATAGCTGCAACACAACTTGGCTGCCAAACGCCTGTAAGTACAACCTACGGCAATGGGACGTATGCCGCCATCTTTTTTGCGTAGGGCACATAGATTGGCCCCGTACAAAATGTCGATAACGGCATCCGTCACATTACCGGAGAGCATTAAATTAACCAAAACCGTTAGCTCCTTCAGAAGAGACTCACCGGCTTCCCCGACATCTGGCCCCGTCAAATCCTTAAGATGTTGAGGAGTCAGACCATCAAGTCCACCAGCAGAGCCACATCGGAAGGAGCCAACGGCTGCGGCTACTTGCTGGACAGTTGCGGTGAAAATATGAATTGGTTCAGGAGGATCGGGAAAAGTGAGGTCAGCCCTAGCAGGCGGGTGTTTACTCTTCAGAGCTTCAAAAGTTTCTGAAGAGTAGGGAGCAACCACGTCACTACTGAATAAAAGCCTGGCGGCTCCGCTTATATCACCTTCACCTAATTTGGATTCTACGTAGTCAAAACGAGTTTTTTTAATATTATTAAAGGAGTTAGGAAATTTTGGATCTAAAATGGGGTTCAAAATACTACAATTACTTTTAATTTGTGAGGTTAAGTTTTTTTTAACAGCCAAATTTTTTTTCACGTGTAGAATCCTGTAGGGGAAGGTGAGTAACTGCTCCCAAGCCGAGAAAGAGTTCTCCCGAGTTGCAAGACGAATGCAATTTCCTAAATTAAGAGCCACGGACCGTCTTGCACCACGAGGAACTCTTTTCAAAACAGGTGTTGAATTTTTGAATTTGGATAAAGTTTCCCATAAAGGCTGATTTGAAACCGGAAAAGAATTTTGTAGAGGAGTAGTGTTAGAGGGGGATAAGGACACACTATGAGATTTGTGGATTTTTCCATAATGTATTCTTAACCCGCGTTCTCCTTTAAAAAATCGAGGCTGAGAGCACAAAGAACATCTTACCAGGCTCTCTAGAGGTTGATGGGCACATTGAGGAGCACTTCCAGACTCAACGGCTGCATCACATGAATGCATGTAGGTCGAAAGCCTTCAAAAATGTAACAAAAAATTCTAAAATTAAACTAATTAAACAATAATGATTAATAATTAAACTTATAAAAAGAAAAATTGGTCAAGGACTGCCGCGCTGTCGCGCAGCGCCGCGCTGTCGCGGTGTTCCGCGCCTCCACGCCGTCCATATCTTAAGAAAGACTGTTCGCCCAAGCGGCAATGTTGGAAGAAATGCTCGGAGACGGTTAGAATCGTTTTTCGACAATGAGTCAAATTTGTCAACACGTTGAAGCAGATAAAAGTCAACGCATAGAATGATTTAAAGTATGCAGCAGACAGGCCACTTGTATTTCACCTTTAAATTCATTTTTGATAAACACAATCACGTCTCGATGAAAATAATACACACTTTCGAGTACAAATTTAACAATAATTCACTTTTTATTTAAAAATAGGAATTTTTTTAGAAAATTTTGATAGGAATAAAAAATAATAAATTAGTAATATTTAATTTTAATTTTATTTAAGTAATAGTTAGTTTTAATTTAAGTTTTTTAATGTATGTAAATATTAAAACAAGTGATTAAATTAAACAATCAATGAAACTTACGTTTAGTAGCTAAACAATGGTTACTGTCTCTATACTATACTGAATAGCTGTGCTGACTGTAGATAAGTGTTCAATACTTTACAGAACTGTACCTATATACATTTTACTCTCGTGAGATATACAAAATTAACTTAAAATCGCAGGTTGCTCACGTAAATATACTGAGAAAATCTCTACTAGTTTCGAACTACAGAGTGGTTCTTCCTCATGAGCAGCTTGCGTGGTCGTGGCGATGTAATAGTAGCAGTAGGCTGCGCGAACTAGTAGAGCTTTTCTCCTCAGTATATTCAAGCGAATAACCCGCGATTTTTAGTTAATACATTTAACCCATTTCAATCAAAAGTTCCGACTAATCCTAAAAGGCACAATAATAGGTAAACAATAAACCCAGTTCAGGCTACCTCTATGTTGTATTTTCCGATCTATAGCCTCTATTAACTAACTCGTCGTTCAAGCAATATGGCTCAGTTGCAAACTAAGTTTCAGTAAACCGGTTCAAGCTGGGCTAACTGCATTCAATAGAGATTAACTTGCTTGAATCAAGCAGTCAATAAGTTAGTCAGTCTAAACAATTGTCATCTGTGGATTGATATGAGGAAGTACTAAAATAATAGAAGATTCGATTTTTCATTGTGTATCTCATGTCGAAAAGTAATGTAAATAGAAATTTCAGTATTCGAAAAGTAACCCAAGCTCATGAGGTTTTTTATTACGGGAGAAACTCACAAAGGGAATTGGATCTCCGCTAACCTCACTCATACGACGAAACACAACGCAAGCGTTGCTTCACTTCGTAGGTTTTCTGTGAGGCCGTAGTATCACTCCGGTCGAGCCGGCCTATTCGTGCCGAAACATGGCTCTCCCACACTTAAAACAAACAGTACCTAATAACATAACATCACGCCTTTTATCCCGAAGGGGTAGGCAGAGGTGCACATTATGCCACTGTACAATGTAACACCCACTTTTCACTATTTATGTTACGAGTCCCATGTAATAGAGGGTGAGCCTATTGCCATATACCGGGCACAATTCCAGACTCCGTGCTACTACCGATTTTTTTAAAAACCCAGTAATACTTTGCCCGACCCGGGAACCGAACCCGGGACCCCTTGCTCGGCAGTCGCACTTGCGACCACTCGGCCAACGAGGCAGTCTAATAACAATCACATTATTTTTTCTACACAAAAAAGTTCTCTTCATGTGTTAGTAGAATGATAACGTTGAACTTCAGCCTATAAGCCTGCGCTCCTGAACATTGTAGGTTCCTTTGACATTTGAAAGCTTACTGCTTGTCACCGACTAAGATTTAACATGCGCTAGCTTTCCTTGAGCTGTTGAGGTTACTGTACTTATATAGGATTACAAGATGGGAATAGAAATAGGTTTCAAATATGCGTTATAGATAAGTTGATGTAAAATATAATTGATGAACTATTATTAGAGTATTGTAGTAATTTTGGTATACATGTTACAGTACTTGTTTTTTGAAGGGAGAAAATCATCCAATTCTTCTCCCGCCTGGGAAAGACGGGAGGCATACATGAGTTTTTTTTAAGGGGGGAAAATCATTGAATGATTTCTCTCGCCTGGGTGAAGCGGGAGGGAGTTCTAGACTCTCACTGACTACGAGCCGGAGCCCCAGGCGGCCGGACCGACAGAGGGGATACAGGAGTAGTAATGGGGTGCTTTTTAGGACCCCATTTGTACACCTGTGTAGTTTTGTCACTAAGAGTCTGACATTCCCTCTCGCCTCAACCGAGCGAGAGAAGTCATTTGATGATTTTTCCCCTTTAAAAAACATTACCAATACAGCACGTACATGATACTAAAAGTGTACATACATATAATTATGTAACTCTATATTATGACGTAGATTCACGAGAAGTTGTAAGTTTCCGCTTATAATATATACTTATAGTAAACTTGCCGAGGTATCTTATTCTTGGCTTAAATACAAAGTTTACATATTAAAGTTCAACATGTACAGGGTGTAGGCTAGAAATACCTCGAGAATCTCCTTAGGTTACATACTACAGTATGTAACCCGATGGAGTTAAAAGGAATGCTTTGTTTGCGTGGGAGTATTAAGTATTTATTAACATTTTAAAACGGCAATATATTTACGAAAAGGTCAGTGCGTGTTTACACAAGTCATATTAGTGAGCTAATATCTTTCTTGTGACCTTTTCAAGGTTGAAATCTTCACTGAGACGTAGGCCATCAACCCACGGAGTAGCAAACTTGTGATACGCGATCGTGTTTCAAAATAATTTACCTATGGCGACGTGACGTGGCGCTGTGTTGTACTGGTACCGTGACTTCGTTCGGGCAGGAGGTATAATGCACAAAAAATTGTTTCTTAAATTACAGAGTCTTAGAGAGAGAAAATTATAAGCACGAATAACTATCGCATTCGTAACACAATAGTATCGAGCGCGCTGATTGGTTGGTTCATTGGAGCCAGCTTCTCAGAACTCTGTTAATAATTGTAAGTACGAAGAAATTAGTAGGTAATTTTTAATATTCAACTGTGAAATACCCAAAGTTTCACCACAGAGGAATCAGAAAGAATTTTATATTATCCGCAAATATGGATAAAAGATAAAGCTATAAAAGTAAATTATTTTTAGCAATTAGACAAATTCACTCCAAAAATGCACGAAACTAAATATTTATTTTATAGTTTCACAAGAAAAATATACTTTTAATTTTTTTTCTACTTCCCTATAAAAGTTCCGCAATCATAATATAAACACATTGTTCAAAACACGGCGTTGCGCGTCGCATCGTTTCATTGACCCCAAAAGACCGAAGACAGAGAGAATCCTTTGAACGAAAAATCTAATTATACGCCAATACGAAATTACAAAGTCATTCAATTTCGTAAATTGTTTTAAACTTTCTACTAAAGATATAACTCTATTGAAAATTAAAATTAAATGTTTTATTCATAAGTATTTAAAAATTTTAGCCTCACGATAAGAATTGTATCATGATTTATTACTATGGTGTTTCGCCATGGAGTATTTTATGTCGTCGTGATGCAGGGCTTATGGTAATGTCTATGAGTGTGTCATTAATTCACTCTATAGGGTGGCGGTAAAAGCTTTTAAAATTTTAGTGATAAATGCACGAGTATTTCGTACTTACTATAAAACGTTGTAGTTTTATTTACGTTATATATTTTTGGTGTTTATTTAAATTAAGTACTGAGTATTTGCAGCTGCCTTATGTTGAGTGATCTACACTCAAATGTAGATTTCAACCTAAACGCAATTATTAAGTTTTCAATAGTTACGAGTAAATCTTTTTAGTTAGATCTGTATCGCTCGAATACTGAAAGGCGTACTTAAATATCGTGCCATCTCTGTCATTTTATAAAAAAATTGTAATCTCAGAACTATATTATATTTTTTTCTTTTTTTTTTTGGCAATCGAGTCCCCTATACGATGTTGTTGACTATACTGCCAGTGTCGATTGGTGACGGCAGATAAATGCACCGTCAAATTTAACTTTGCGGTAGTTTTTAGTCGTTAGTAAGTGAAAAGGACAAAAACAATTGGGTTAGTAAACATATACCGTCAATAAAAAACTATATTTAAGCACGACTTAAATTAAGTGGCGATTGACAAGTATTTGGACATAAGTAAAGCAAATTCATATTCTCAAATAAAATCAAACTTAATCTATGAACTTTATACCTCTAGAAATAAACATAAAAATTCCAACCAACACAAACACAAAGAGATCTGCAACCGTTTTCATATTTCAATCCGGCGCATATAAATAGATATAAGTGCCTATAAAATAGTATGCCTATAAAATGCATACCCAAATCCCCTGCACAATCGCAACGGTTTAATATGCGAGTCATTGTGCACATTTGGCTCGACCAACATTGCACGTTTGTGATTCCCCACGGCACTATAACAGTGGCCATACTTAAATTCATTGGCATCTAATCTCATTTGATATGTGGGCTTTCATAATTTTGTATGATTATGTTGTTGTCGAGGTCATTCTTAGTAAGTTGTAGACAGACCATTTGACTATTAGAAAGATTGCTGCTACAAAATATAAAAAAAACTGTCCCTGAATCGTATGAAAAGGGATAATTTCATTTCATATGTACATAATTGTTGACAGGCCTGAAGGAAAATTGTATTTGGACGTTTCAAAAGTGCCTATAAATAAGGAAAGCAATTAAAATAAAACTCTTTGACTTTGATTTTTTTATTCAAAACTTTTTTTTATGGATTTGAAGGCAAGAGCTGACGGATGAAGCCTGATGATAAGCGATCAGCGCCGCTAATGGACACCGGCAATACCAGAGGTGTCACAGGTGCGTTGCCGGCAGTTTAAAAAGGAATACGCACTTTTCTTAACTCGTCGAGTAACGGTTTTGTAGACACAATTATAGAACAATAGGTTGCGGTCACCGGTGACCGCTTGGTGTTTGACAGTTTAAAGTGAGTAACTAGCAGCTTTTTTAATAAATATGGAAACTTTATTCTACTTCGCATTATGTAAGAGATAAACAGCTGTCTTGTCTGACAATATGAGTCTTAACTAAAAGTCTAAAACAGGCTTCAGATAAAATGTCATCATGTTACCCAAGTCAAATAATACAAGTACTCCCTGGAAATATGATGCTTAAATATTTCTCGTCACGCCTTACAATTCTCGAAGACGCAAGCAAAGTTGAGTCTTTAAAATGCATTGATGTGTTCTATGTAATTGAGATACGAGCCAATTATCATGCAACTTACTATGTTCCACGCTCTGCAGTAGTATAAAAAACATTCGTAAAATATGTTGGCAACTAATAATATATATTTACTTTTCACGACTTAAGAAATAAAAGTCCTAGGCACTATTGGTGGAGACTCTAGGTGCCCACCCTTTGGCCTTAGAGACGACGGTGGCACAGTGGTCACGTGCCGCCGTACACAGCAAGGGTTAAAGGAGACACCCGTCTCCCTAGGGATGTGTTGTAACAGGCGTTGCACCGTGGAGGCTCCGGAGCAGGTCTCTTTCAGAGGACCCGGTGCCAGGTGTTGAGAATGGCCTCTGGGGTGGTTTTATTAAAGTAAAAATCCCACACTCCCTAGTCTTTTATTTAACGAAGTCAAGGTCAAAAAAAAGCTAGGCACCTTATGAAGGTTCCCCGGTCATCAAAAAAAAAGGCACTATTGGTGAACAAATAAGGCGAAATTACCTCTAATATAAGAAAATACTCCAACAATAATCCACACAAATAAAATTAAACAGCTAAGTCTGAATCCAACTAGAGATAAATTAGGAAAACTTTATAATATTCTACTATTTAATAAAATTTAATTCCATTAATTGGACCTAGTATAATAATTAGAGAAGTTAATTTTCTAACTTTGGGTTAGACAAGTTTTTATGAGTAAATGCAATTGGTAGTTGTTTTGTTCGCAATTTATGATTCAGAAGGCGGGGTGTTGTTTAATTGAATTATCTAATTGAATTTGTGAATTGGCGACATTGGGTTATTTCGGAACTAAGGGTTGACCCAAATTAGGTAAGCGCTTTATGTGAAATATTTTGAGTTTTGTTTATTGAATATTTTTCTATTTAAGAAAATGTTTGATTTACTAATCGAACCCATGTCCTATGATCAAGGGGGTTGAAAAATATTCTACTTGCAGCACTACTTCTATAAGTTTCTTTATATAACCGTTCGACCATTTTCAAACCATAACAGGAGCTCATAATCTTATGATGAAAGTAGTCGAGGACCCTAGTCAAACAACTTCGTAATTTAACAAAGTCAAAGTCAAAGCATTTATTTCAATTAAACCATAATTTGGTACTTTTGAAACGTCAACAAATACAAAATAAATAACAGTCTGTCAGTCAGTCCGTCAGTAAAGCTAGATGAAGCTAGGTGCTCATTCCAAAATGTAGATTCGAATGGAGAAGAACGAGCAAGAAACTCCACTCCATCAATAAATATACCTAACAATAGTATCTACTTCAACATATATTAGATAAAATCTACACACTCCATGCTCAGGAAAAGTAACTGAACGAACGAACACAACCAATTCAACTACATTGAATATTAACGAAAATTGTAAGCATTAATAATTCACAAGTCAGTAGGGTAGAGTTTAAATGAATTAACCAATTAGTTTAGATACCGCGCGGCATTATGTGGGATTACCTTGTACTACTGTCCTTTGGTACCATGTTAGTATATTCATGAAAGTCGCGGCTAATTCCTTATTTACTAGCCTCAGCGAAGGCTGGGTTGTTAGTTCATTTGTGATTTTTGTTTTGTTGTTGTACTTGTTTTATTTGTTGTACTTGTTACTGTTCAAGCTGGGAAGAAAAGAAATATTTTATGTGTTACAAACTACATTTAAAAACCAACTTCAAGCCCCTCTTTTTTTAAAGTTGATTAAACTGTCAAATACCAAGCGGTCACCGGTGACCGCAACCTATTGTTCTATACCTCTAATTGTGTCTACAAAACCGGTACTCGACGAGTTAATTAATGTACTAAAACATTCTATTAAATGTAACAAACACATTTTTGAAAACCACATCAAAATCGGTTCAGCCAATTGCGAGCTAATTCCGCACAAATATACATACATACAGCTTGAGGAAGTTTTTTTTAAATCGGTTATTAATGAATTATATGTTACTTCAATCATTGTAATTATCACCAAAGGCTGTTAAGCGTCTACTATTGAACAAAGTCTTAACAAAAGCCATCAGAGCACCACAGATGGGGCTCAGCAGCGATCCAAAGCTACGAAAGACTTAACGGGTTACCGGGCTCCGGCTCGAAGAGGAAGATAAGTAACGGGGTAGTTTTAGTCAGTCAGAGCCTGACACTCACTCTAGCCTTAGTCAGGCTGGAAAAGTTATTGGAGAATTTCCTCCCTTCAACGAAAAACCATAATCTCTATGTTTGGCTGATGGCTTAGGGATCACAATTGGGTCCCTCGGTAGCTAGTTGTATATTTAGGTCATCATCAACAGCCTGTTTTCGTCCACTGCTGAACATAAGCCTCTCCAATGGCACGCCACTGAGCTCGGTCTTCAGCTCTACGCATCCAACCACTACCAGCCACTTTACGTATATCGTCACTCCACCAAAGCTGGTGGGCGCTCTACACTACGTTTGCCTAGACGCGGTCTCCACTCCAGAACACGTCTACCCCAGCGGTCATTGGTTCTTCAACAAATGTGACCAGCCTACTGTCATTTCAGCTTGCAACATCGGTACCTTTGGGCTACATCGGTAACTTTAGTTCTCTGTCGGATCACCTCGTTACGGGTCTTATCTTTCAGAGATACTCCGAGCATATCCATATATGCTATAGCTATGGAGAGCCATAGCTCGCTGCGCCACCTTAAATTGGTGGACCAGTCGCACTGTTAGTGTCCACGTCTCGGCTCCGTATGTCATGACTGGTAGGACGCACTCCTTGAAGACTTTCGTCTTCAGGCTTTGCGGTAGAGTTGACGAAAAGACCCGATAGAGTTTTCTATATGCCGCCCAGCCAAGCCGTATCCCTCTACGAGCCTCTATTTAGTTCATAGTCGATTCCAATATGTGACTACCAGTTATATAGAGGTAAATATTTCCTATAGATTTTACAGGCATACACTAAGACAGATATTTCCCTTATGGTAGTGAGCAAACAAACAAAGTCCCCCATTAGAGAATATAATTATATTGTTATGTATAATACAGCTGTGTTTACTTTACTTGTGTAAAGTAAATATACTGGGTTCAATGATAATAATCAATGTTATGTTATGTATTTATTGGTAAATTGTTCGTGTATTGCAGTAGGTATATATTTATGTAAAGCAATAAGATAACGAGATACAAGATGTTACATGCCCATCACTATTTAGGAAGGTGATGGCCCCAACACTAGAACGTAATAGCGACACTATACTTTGGTGTGTAGCGTCGACTCGATCTCCGTCTACTATAAAACAAAGTCGCTATCTGCCGTCTCTCTGTCCCTATGTATGCTTAAATCTTTAAAACTACGCAACGGATTTTGATGCGGTTTATTAATAGATATAGTGATTCTTAAGGAAGGTTTTTATGCATAATACATGAATATTGAACCCATGCGAAGCCGGGGCGGGTTGCTAGTGTAATATAAATTGTGATAATGAAAATAATACAAGTTGTTTAATTTTAAAATAGCAACATAAAAAACAGTTTTCATTTCAGTCGCCCTTCAATGGTTTAATGATTTTGATAGAAAATATACAACTTAAGCTAAAGTTTATCAGATCTTCAATTGTACCGGAATGTATAATTTTGAAAACTTTGCCTAACTCGAGACTTAAATTCGAGTCAACAGCATAATATGGACAATGGTTTAAGGTTATTCACCTCGTGGCAACATTACACGGCCCGAGCATATCAAAATAACTTGCAGCTCAATATTACACCACGCCGTAAACTGCGTAAATACGTGACTTTTCTTAATACTAGTACATTCAGTAGACGTTTTCTAACACAAAACTAAAAATTATTAGTAAATAAAAACAGTTCTATAATCATTTGGAACATTGCTTGAAGAAGAAAAAACATATCTAATACTTTTTAACAATGTATGTATATTATATCAATAATCTTGGAAACGGTTTCAACGTTTAGTTGGAGCGATAAATCGATCTAGTTATGTCATTTTCAGAAAATGTCATTTACTAAAACAAAAACATCGAGCAAAGTTCGGTCAGCCAGATATTTTTTTTAATGTTGGTAGATAATTAGGTCTCTCACTATTAGGAACCTCAATCGCGGTATGTGGTTCACGACACTAAATTATTTAAAATTTTAGTAGACACTAAAATTGTTACATTAATTATTAAAAATCATGTCCACATCTGAATTTTAATTCTATAGATGTTTCATGCCTTTTTAATTTCAGTGTCGTTTTAGATATCTAGTATTCTAACTTCAAGTTGTTAAACCAAGATACAATTATAATAAACAATATTATTTTATTCGGCAAGCTTCAGCCTCACAAATAAATTAACTCAAGAAATCGGCTCCAGCGCATAAATTCAATATGATTACACAATTACACAAACGCGATCAGACCATAAAGTTCACGTGTTCTCATTCACAATTATAATTGCCTACATTAGCCGTACACATATATTTTAAAAAATTTACCAGTATTAGTACAGTTTTCTAGTTATTTTTGTAATTGATGGAAGGCATTTGCTTGCATGTGCACGAAGAGCCTCGTATATGTTACTCATTTTCCAGTTGTGAATTTCAAAATAGATTATTATGTTTTAAATAGTTTTTCTGTGAATTAAAAAGCAACAATAAATTTTAATTGACCTGTTAATGTTGAGTGGAATAGTTTTTGAATTGCTTTCGTGGAGTGCTAGGCTAATATTTGTTGTATTTTTATTGTTTTTTATTATTTAAACTTGGAACTGACAAATGACTTGAAATGATTGTTTGAAGCCAGTTTTTATACCTACTATATTTGACTTCCTAATTTTATATAACTTTTTGGTACAAACTCATTTATAAAAATATTTTAACAAATCCAGAGTTAATTTTATTCGATTTATATATCGTTTCAAGAGTTCTCTTGGGACGATATAATGAGTTACACTTTTTTGATAACCTAATTTGATTTTAATCACAAAAATGTTATTCCATATTACAAAAATTACAACCACATTATTGCATTACAAAGTATTAACATAAATATCAAAACTAATCGTTAATCTAATCTAAATTATGATAATTAAAAATAAATTGACTAGGTGGTATCACAATGTCCATAAAGCCTAAAGTTCAATGACTGTTCAATGTCAAAAATATCAATCTATAGAGTACATTTAAAAATGGAACATTTTTATTTACATTTGTTTTTAATTTCACTTTATTTTTTTATTTACAACTGGCCTGGGACCGAGGACGACAGCCACATTTGATATTTTCGAACAAGCTTATAGAAAACTAGATTTAATAAATATCAAATTAAATGTAGTAGTAATGTCAATATTTTTAGCTTCGTATAAGAAATTCATATATTAAGTGTTGTACAAAGTTTGATATAAATAACTTAAATAGTTTGATTTAATAATAATGTGTATCTGTAAATATTTTGCAACTGTAAATTGTAGGCAGTATGCAGTACACAATTTTGTGTTATTGGGAATGTTATAACAAGCCTTATTGTATTTTTCTAAAACCACTTGAGGCCAAAAGAAAAATATTAATACACCATTTTTGTTAAATGAGATTTAAATTACAGGCTGTAATTAAAATAAAAAATAATTGTTAATCAGCCTCATTCCTCAGTTATACGTAATTACTATTTTTAAAACCTTCTCTTCTTCTCAGTTGTTCTCTTCATTACTGAAGGTCGTGTCTAGTCTGGTGCACGCGTCACTTGATTCACAACCCTCTTCCAAGCGCACCTGTCCTCTGCGGACTTTATGGCCTGTGGAACTATCAGGCCGGTGAGGTTTTTTTACAGTATCTAGCTCCTTAGCCTCGTCCAAGAACTTACATTGCTCATCCAACATCGTCACGATCATCATCATCATCATGAGCCACATGATGGTTATTACATGATTGTAATACTGATTGAAAAAGACTAACCTTTGAAATTTATTGCTCGTTTTTCTCCATAGGAATCTACACTTTGGAACGAGCAATTAGCTTCACTAGATTTAGAGGTAGGTACTAGAGGACTGAGCGATGTACTGATTTTTTTTTTAATTTCAATATTTTGTTTTGACGTTGAAAAGTGCCTTCCTAGTCTTAGAAATAAATTATTTTGACTTTACCTTTGACATCCACTGCTGAACATAGACCTACCCCAAAGACTTCATCTAACATAACAAATACAAATCTAAAATTAAATATTAACGCACCCACACGTATCAACAACTTCTCAGACATTGACAAGTGACCTTTACTCCTAATTCGTACTATAATTTCATAGGTTAAACTAGTAATACTCCAAACACATACATGGTCATAACTTATACTAAATTATATTTTGACTTTGCAACGACTTAGCCAAAAGAAATATTTAGTACTAATTCGCACTCCACTAAAATAATAAATTACAATGTTTGCATGACAATCTGTCGTGTTATCGAAAAAGTAATAAATTACTTTTATTTTATTTACTTCAGTTTTATAAGTTTTTAAAGGGTTAAATTCGACCTCTTTTTCGAGGACGTAGCTTATGTCTATAGGCTAGTTCAATTCATAATTATTTTGCTATTATAGTAAAGTTATTGTGTTAGTAATTAGAAATGAGTTATTTGTCAGTCTGTAAATAAGCGTAACAAACACATTTCTGAAAACCGCATTGAAATTGATTCAGCTAATTGGGAGAAAATCGCAGACAAATATACCTCTACCTCTACACACACACACTGGTCATATTGAGATCCTAATTTATTCTATTTCAGATCGGTTTAAAATAATCTTTGGTGGCCTTTCAATCGTTCTAATTTTTCAACCGACTTCATATTTTCAAGTGTGGGAGAGCCATGCTTCGGCTCGAATGGGCCGGCTCGACCGGAGTGATACCACGGCCTCACAGAAAACCGACGTGAAGCAACGCTTGTGTTGTGTTTCGTCGTGTGAGTGAGGTTACCGGAGGCCCAATTACCCTCCCCTTCCCCAATCTCCCCAATTCCTGAATCCCAACGATCCTCAAAATCCTAATCCCCAAAAAACCGGTAACGCACTTGTAACGCCTCTGGTGTTCCAGGTGTCCATGGGCGACACCAATTGCTTACCATCAGGTGATCCGTCTACTAGTTTATGCCATAAAAAAATATTAAATTAATTTAATCATAATACATTATTTCTGATTACGTAATTGTATATACTTATTACACATACATCACAAAATACTTAAATTCCACGCAATAAAATTACCTTTTCAAAGAAAACAAGACAAAATGCGATTAATTTTATAATTTCGCAATAAAAATACGTCAGTAATTACGTTTACATGTACTGGTGGTCCTTTAAACACGAAAGCCACTTATTCTTTTTTCAAAACTCATGTACATACATTTGTTTTGTTTACATGAGTCATTAATTGTCCAGTGCATTACGTTCATATAATTCTTTCTGTCTGTACCGAGTGGAGTTATTGGCGGTAATTCGTTTATAGCCGACTCTTCGTGATGAACGATAAGGCTATCGTTTTAATGTGTAACACCTGAAAAAAATAACAAATTAATATAATGTTTTTTTTATTTGGTTTTATTAACATTAACAGCCTATAAGTGGCCATTTCTGACCAAATGCCTCTTCTCTTCTCATACGACGAAGATTTGACTTTAAGTCTCCTCTCTATGCTTTTGCTCAATGCGGATTGGCAATTTCAAACTTACAATTAGAAATTATAAACCCAGGTTTCCTTACAAATGTTTACCTTTTGTCAGTGATTTCAAAATAACTTAAGGAATCATATATAACTCGGAAAAAGACATATTGGTACTTATTGTTGTTCGATTTCGAACGCGCATTAGAATTTAAGCAAATATAAGGTCTACTATTCACTGACCATTATTGGACGCTTCCTACACTGAGAAATGTGCATCAAATCAAAACATTATCACTGCGCTTGCGGAGCGGATTAGCTATTCCTAACATACTCGTACAATTTGAAATTATTAATATTTCTTTTGACGCAAAGATAAAACTATAGCCAACTACCAAATTTCATGTTAGTTTTGAGAATATTAAAAATTAAAAGATAATTAAGAACAAGGTTTATCTGTCCTGACCTTTTTAGTAGAGTAACAGTTTTACTTGTTCATGTATATTGGTTTTGATATTTGAGAGTCCTCGTCATCATTTCCAGGAAAGAATATTAAGTATTCATGAGACAAAAATGGGTGAAATTAACTTGGTCGTCGTTAATTTATCCTTATTTTAACAGTAAATACGTATAAGACATTTCATTTACTCTATAAAATTGCACTGGTTTCTCGGAACATGGAATTCCCCAAAAATAAATCGAGTACCAAAATAAAACCTAGCCATTTCCTGGCTGACAATCAGCAAAGATAAACATATGGAGAATGGAAAAATATTTTATCTGAAATATCTCAAAGATGTTGACTTGAATTTCACATTTCGATTCTTTGAGACCTACCGCTACGAGTGGTTCCTATGGGATGACAGAATATCTTTATTCTATCATTCCTGAACAAAACTGCGAAATAAAGATAATATTTATATTCTTGAAAGAATTTTTACGTTTATATTTCCTTGTGGTTTAAAAACTGTACAAGTAACTTCGGCCTACGATACGGACGTGGGCGTTATAAGATACATTGTGTTTTTGTTCAGTTTTGTGCGTGGTAGTATTTAGATAAAGTTGATAACATCGCAGTGTATTTTAGTCATAATTGTTTAATGAAAATATAAATGAATGTAATCTAATTTTGGAGTTGACGTACATTGCTACAAATTTCGTAGCACTGTGCTACGCGTGCTACGACGCTACGATCTTGAAGTACAGCGATATTTTTAGTATTTTATATTCTTCTTACGCTTAAAATTGTTCATGTTTCATTAAAATGTAATACAGTCATGTCTTTTTAATCTGTTTACCTCCCTTTATCCTTCACGACGTGATATTTTTAGATCTCGGTCTCAGCTGGCTTTAAAAGAATTTTCATTTTCGCGCTATTTTTAAACGCAGAAAGTAACAAGATAATGAATTTATCGGTAGCTGCATTATACTCTCTGTTTGATGAAGGTGTAATATGTTTCCTACATGATGTGGATGAACCTCGCTGGAATAGCCACTGCATTGCCCTGAATCTAGTCTTTACGAAATCCTGTGACCATCAAGTAGGGAATGCATAAACTAACCTGGATGCAGATCAGAAGTTGACGGGAACTTCACCAACGACGGGGCGTAAGCCGGCCGGCCAGCTAATTCTCGAACCACAGAACTTGCACAGTTTTGTTTGCTATCACCAAGTCAGGCAGGGTTGATCGAACACCAGAAACAGTCAGTGAACCACTAGCGAGGTGTTTTATATATAATAGAAATTAATTTTGCGGACACTTCGCGACGACGACGCTTAGATCGCCATATCTTTTTTAGTTCATTTTTAGTTCTTTTCGCGGCGCTGCGCGCGCATCGACAAGACTGCACGGTTGGTGCGGTGGCTGGGCAACCGGCTGCCGTGCAATGTGTCGCGGGTTCGATTCCCGCACGGGATAACACTTTGTGTGATCCACAAATTGTTGTTTCGGGTCTGGGTGTCATTGTGTATGTGAACTTGTATGTTTGTAAACGCACCCACGACACAGGAGAAAATCCTAGTGTGGGGCAACGTTTTTTAAAAAAAAAAAAAAAAAAAATAAGAACTTAGGACTCGTTCGCATGTGCTTTGAGCCCGGTAATGTTGGCGGCAAATTTAAATTTGGAGAGGAAATACACTGGATATAGGATTATTACAGGATCGGTTTGATGTTTATACATGATGTGTTAACCTGTTACTAATTTATTATATTAAGGAAAAGTTAGATGTAATATTTTGGGATCTGTGAACATAAAGTTCAATTTCATTTTGAATAACTGTTGATTATGTGTTTAATTATATTGATTGGATTTTTGGGTTTTTAAAAAATTCTCAGTAGCAGCACGGAGTCTTAAATTGTGCCCGACGTATGGCAATAAGCTCACCCCCTATTACATGGGACTCGTAACATAAATAGTGAAAAATGGCATTGTACAGTGGTATAATGTGCACGTCTGTCTACCCGTTCGGGGACAAAAGGCGTGATGTTATGTTATGTGGTTTACAATACCTATAAAATATGTTATATTTCTTGTGTTACTGATTGACTGATAGACAATGCACAGCCAAAACTACTGATCATAAAGAGCTAAAGTTTGGCATGTGTATTCGTTCGAAGGTATAGGGTATAGGGTATTTTTTTTTTTTTTTTTTAAGGGGGGAAAATCATCGAATGACTGCTCCCGCCTGGGTGAGGCGGAAGGGAGTGTCAGACTCTTACTGACTAAAAACCACCCCGTTCCTTCTCCTGCACGTCGAGCCGGAGCCCCGGTTACCCGTTAGGTTCTCCGCGACTCCGAATCGGCATCGGCCCTATTGGGCCCCATCTGTGGTGGTCTGATGGCTCTTTGAGGTCTGGTCGGACGGGGAGCCACCCATGCTCGCCGTCCGCAGGCCCGCGCTTACGGTGGCCGGAGATCGTCTCGCGATCCCCGACGCCCGGTGTGTCCTTCGCGATGGCTGGGTTGCGAGGAGGCAGCGCTTCGCTGCCTCACGCGTCCCGGCTCCTCCTTAGCTAGCATGACTGCTTCGCAAAAGGAGGAGACGGCATCCCAATCCCTCTCGCTCCGCATCATGGCCTGCACTAGGCCCGGACGCGAGAGGTCGCCATCGCCGATCACTTCCCTGAGGGCACGGCGGTGCTCAGCCCACGCAGGGCATTCTCCCACTGTGTGTTCCACCGTGTCCTCAGGGAGGGTATAGGGTATAGGGTAGCGCTAAGAGAAGGTTTCCCTAAATTTTTACCAGAACTGGAAAAACAGGAATCACCTGTTAGTGCATACGAAGACATTAGCTGACAACTAGTTTTTATAATAATAGGCACAAATTTTGTAAATGTGTTCGATACTTTAAAATATTTAACATGCAAGTGTACCTACTCTCATTTTCCTTAAAATAACACATACTTATGATAAACAAAACACACTTGTCAATAGACAAATATAATTAACATAACATAACATTACGCCTATTATCCCCGAAGGGGTTGGCAGAGGTGCACATTATACCACTGTACAATGTAACACCCACTTTTCACTATTTATGTTATGAGTCCCATGTAATAGGGGGTGAGCCTATTGCCATATACCGGGCACAATTCCAGACTCCGTGCTACAACTGAGAATAGTTAAAAATCCAGTAATACTTTGCCCGACCCGGGAATTAAACCCGAGACCCCTTGTCCGGCAGTCGAACTTACGACCACTCGGCCAACGAGGCAGTCAGACAAATATAATTATTTTTCTTATTTACAACAACATTTTCTCAACTGACAAAACCAACACTTTAAAAATGCATCCAAATAATTAAAGAAACAACCAAAGGACGATACTAGTTAAACAATAAGTTTGCAACAACTACTAGTCACTAGTCTGTAGTCACAAGTCCCGACTAATTGTCGGTTAGCGTGTGAACCCGTTAGTTAAGTGTGCCGTCCTACAATTTGCTTTACTTTTTTCTTCTGTCACTCGTAAAGTATCGCTAAGGTTTCGCTTTAAATGTAACACGATGTGAGGTAATGAATTTTTGTTTTTTCTATTTTTTTTAAGTTAAAGTTTTGTTACGTGTTGTTGCTTTTTGTTTTCTTGCCGGTTTTTCTTTCAACATATTTAGAAGGTTGTGTGTAGCCTAAAATATATTTAGAGTTAAACGCTACTTGCGCATATTTATATACTGTGGCTTTGACTGAAAACATAGATGTGCGATGTGTTTATTCATGTCCGAACTTTACTGAATTAAAAATCTGTTTATATTTCTAAGATGACTCATTATACATTTAATTAATCATATTCAAATAATAATAGACTGCCTCGTTGGCCGAGTCGCAAGTGCGACTACCGGGCAAGGGGTCTCGGTTTCGATTACCGGATCGGGCAAAGTATTACTGGGTTTGTAAAAAATCTCAGTAGTAGCATGCAGTCTGGAAATGTGCCCGGTATATGGCAAAAGGCTCACCCCCTATTACTATATTAAATAGTGAAAAGTGGGCGTTACTTCTGTGTGCACCTCTTCTTACCCCCTCGGGGATAAAATGCGAGATGTTATGCCAAATAATATATTTCAGGTAAACATCCTTGTGTGTTAGTACAACTTAGCCTAATGATTCAATTAAATTAAGAGATCTTTGTCGGGAAACTTAACCACTTTTGTAAGAGGAGAGAGTCCCATCTATCTGAAAATATCTTTAGGATTATGCTATTAGAGAAGGCGCGCAGTCACAAGAGCATGGAAGCACATCGCTTCCGTATGATCGCAACGATATACTTATACATACTCGTAATAATACCTCTAAATTAATCACTCTACCATCATTTATTTCCCAATAACATATTTTCCTGAAACAATTCACCCGTACATTACATATACACACACTCAACATACGTACATACAAAAACACATATAACATTGGCATTAATTAGGTACTTCGAATAACTTCGACAAGTACGCCAACTCTCAAGAATTAATGTAATTAAAAGGAAGACAACGGCTCCTATGTGAGTTTTGGAACACCCTTGTTACTGACTTTCAATTGTTATACTTGTTAATTACTCGTATTTAGGTTCGTATTTTGGTTGTTCAAAGGATTTTAAAGCAACAGTTGATTGTGTTTGTTGTTGACTGCCTCGTTGACCGAGTGGTCCCAAATGCGATTACCGGGTAAGGGGTCTCGGTTTCGATCTGGCAAAGTATTAATGGGTTTTTAATAAAATTCTCAGTAGTAGCATGGACTCTGGAATTGTGCCCGGTATATGGCAATAGGCTCGCCCTCTATTATATGATACTCATAACATGGGTGTTGCATTATACAGTGGCATTAAGTGCCGTTACCTCTGCCTACCCCTTCGGGGATAAAAGGTGTAATGTTATGTTATGTTATTTGATTATTGTTTTACGTAACATTAAAGTCATTTTTTAATTACCGAAGCGGTAGACAGAAGCCAGAAGATACACGCAACAACCAGTTATTATCAGTTATGTTATAAGTGCCAAGTAATTTAAGACCTTGTTGCAATAGACTGAGTATTATTTTTGGCTTTTAGATGCAAATTCTGTTTCGAAATAATGTAATTCCAGTTGCGATTAACTTATGTGTGGCAAGTTTTGGTACGTACGGTCTGATTCATTACTTTACGACAAATATCGATGACATAAGATAAGTAATAAACATTTTTTATTTAATAATTGTTTAGAATTTATATCAGATCATCGGTACAACTTTATTTTATGTATTAAGGGTGCACTCAATATCACTTCGTAAAATTTTTGAACGAGCACGTTCTCCTTATTCAATTGAGTTTGATCCTTGAATAATGTAGTACATGAACATATTTTCAGTGAAAAACATTTTCAGAGCGACACGTGTTTGAGACATTAGTATTTTAAACTTAGTGAGATAGTTTTCTTTTATAAACTACGTTAAAAAAACAAACTTCAACCACCTCATCTTTTTTATCACTGCGAGGACCGCCCAAAGGACACGGCTGAGCACCGCCGTGTCCTCAGGGATGTGATCGGCGACGGCGAGCTCTCGCATCCAGCTCTAGTTAAGACTATGGTACGGAGCGAGGAGGACTGAACTGTCGTCTCCTCCTTCTGCGAAGCAGTCATGCCAGCTAAGGAGGAGGCGAGGCCCGTGAGAGAACGAACCTTGTCACGCCCTAGCGGTCGCGAGAGACACTCTGGGCGTCAGGGATCGCAAAACGATCTCTGGGCCTGCGGACGGCAAGCACGGGTGACTCACCGCCCGACCAGAATCAGACCCGAGCCTACAGCGCGTCGCATTACGCGCGCACCGTAAAATGCCATCAGATTAATTAGACTGCGATACGGAGCTGCGAAGGACTAACGGGTTGCCGGGGCTACGGCTCGAAGTGCAGGAGTAGGAACAAGGTGGTTATCTGTCAGTAAGAATCTGACACTCCCTCTCGCCTCATCCGGGCGAGAGAAGTTATTGTATGATTTTCCCCTCTGAAAAAAAACCCACATTTATGGAAATTGGTTAATTTGTTATACTAAAACATTTCAGAAGTATAACAAATACTTTTTTGAATACCACATCAAAATTGGTATAGCCAATCGCGAGATAATCGCGCATAAACATACACACATACGGGTCTAACTGAGAGCCGCCTTTTTCTTTTTGAAGTCGGTTAAATAATTAAATAACACTGTTGAAGCGCATGACCTAAAAATCATGCCTAACTGATCCTATTTTATTAGACAAAATATTATTAAGAAATATTTATTTTTACACAGAAATCGTAACATACCAACCAAATAGCTGTGTAAGCAAATCATTGGAAGTGCTCGTCAGACGATTCCAGTTCGTAAAGTGCATAGCCTAGCAAAATGCATGTAACTAGCAGTAAGGCGACACCGGGAAATATGGTCCCCTCTTTGGCAGTTTGCGTGGAAAATCTTCTCTGAAATTTATGTCTATTCCAGTAAGCGAGATATTTTAGATCCACCGATTATTATAACTGGTTCTACGATTTAAAGTTGTTTTAAGGTACATTGTGATGTCATTAAGCATGAAACATTTATTTTTTATTATATTATTATAAAAAATCACCAATCGTTGTTAAATACCGTTTTCACCGTGGGAGAGCCATGCTTCGGCACGAATGGGCCGGCTCGACCGGAGTAATACCACGGCCTCACAGAAAACCGGTGTGAAACAGCGCTTGCGCTGTGTTTCACCGAGTGAGTGAGGGTACCGGAGGCCCGACCCCCCCCCCACTCATAATGTCGCAGTTGATACAAGAGTTTCTACCCCAGGAGGGTACCAACTGCGTTGGAGAATCCCTCTCTGGACGTCCATTTTCAGAACGAACTCAACTACCCTGAGCGTGGACGTCCAGGCCGCCCCACATCGTACTCTGGGGGGGGGGGCAAAACTGCGCATCGTAAAGCTGGAGGCAAGAGCAGAATAACCATGGCACCCCTTGCCACGCTGAATGTGGACTTCTGCAACATAAGGGGATTACACACCAACGATCAATGCTGTCCATCACCACCTAGAGACAGCAAAGCCGGCCTTGCTCTTTTTGACTGAGACGCAGATATCGTCTCCGTTGGACACATCCTACCTCACCTACCCTGGGTATGGACTGGAACATTCCTTCCTGCCTAGGGCCGGGGTGTGCGTGTACATCAGGGACGATATCAGCTCACGTCGCCTCAGTAATCTTGAAGGTAGGGACCTGTCCACCTTATGGCTGCGTGTAGATAACGACGACCACCCCAGTGTCTACGCGTGCCTATATAGGTCCCATAGCGGTGATAGCGAGACTGACCGACTCATGGACCACATCCAGACGGCTGTAGATCTTGTGCAGGGGCAGATATCCTCAGCGGAAGTGGTCTTGCTTGGCGACTTCAACGCCCATCACGCCGACTGGCTCTGCTTCAGTAAGACTGACCACGCGGGGAGATCTGTCCACGACATGGCTATTGCTTCTGGTCTAACACAACTGGTGACCGTGCCCACGCGAATCCCGGATGTGGAAGGCCAGAGGTCTTCACTGTTGGACCTTCTGCTGACCTCTCACCCGGACGGTTACAGCGTATCCGTCGAAGCCCCTCTTGGCTCATCGGATCATTGCCTTGTCCGGAGCTCTGTATCTTGGACGTGCACACTGCGACTACAAGAGGTACGCGGTCGCCATGTATGGCACTATAGGTCGGCAGATTGGGATGGGATGCGGTCCTTTTTTGCATCCTACCCTTGGAGGCGGGCTTGCTTCTTGCAGGATGATCCCAACACCGCTGCCAATTCTGTTGCTGATGTGGTGCTGCAGGGGATGGAGCTTTTCGTCCCATCTTCTCTGGTCCCCATCGGTGGCAGATATCGGCCCTGGTTTGATGCTTCTACCAGAAAGGCCTCACGCAGAAAGCAGGGGGCCTACCAAGCCTGGGTCGATGCGGCGGTGGCACGGGATGTAAATACCAGTGCACTAAAAAAGGAGTATAACTTTGCCTCCAAGTCCTTCAAAAGAGCTATTTCGGGTGCTAAGTCGCAGCACATCGGTAGAATTGGAGAGAGGCTGGAGCGCCTTCCTTCAGGAACTCGTTCATTCTGGTCGCTCGCCAAAGCTATCGAGGGCAATTTCTGCAGGCCGTCATTTCCAACTCTGCACATGGGTGAGGATTTGTTGGCTCATAACGCAAGGGATAAGGCTCAACTTTTGGCGAAAATCTTTGCGTCCAACTCGACACTGGATGACGGTGGGCGCGAGCCTCCTGTTGTGCCTTGGTGCGGAAGGTATATGCCGGATGTGCGGTTCCACCAGCGCACGGTACGTTTGGCGCTTTTATCCCTTGACGTCCATAAGTCAAGCGGGCCTGATGGGATCCCACCCATTGTTTTGAAAATGTGCGCCCCCGAGTTGGCCCCAGTTCTAACACGTCTTTTTCGGCTCTCTTATTCCTCAGGCGTAGTTCCTTTACGTCCTGGAAGACAGCTTTAGTCCACCCAATCCCTAAAAAAGGTGATCGATCTAACCCGTCTAACTACAGACCGATAGCCATAACTTCCCTCTTCTCGAAAATAATGGAGTCCATTATTAACTGCCAGCTCCTGCGTTACTTAGAGGATCATCAGTTGCTTAGTGACCAGCAATACGGTTTTCGTAAAGGTCGGTCTGCTGGTGATCTCCTTGTTTACCTAACGCATCGGTGGGCACAGGCGATCGAGTCTAAGGGGGGAAGCGTTGGCAGTAAGTTTAGACGTGGCGAAGGCCTTCGATCGGGTTTGGCATAGAGCGCTTCTTTAGAAGCTTCCTTCCTATGGATTTCCCGAGAAATTATGCAAATGGGTCTCCTACTTCCTTGCAGACAGAAGCATTAAAGTCGTCGTCGACGGTAAATGCCCTGACTTGATGTCTGTAAATGCAGGTGTCCCTCAAGGCTGCGTGCTATCGCCTACATTGTTCCTCCTCCATATCAATGACATGCTGCAAATCAGCGGCATTCATTGTTATGCGGATGACAGCACAGGCGATGCCTACTACACCGGCCGCGCTAACATTTCTCGGGAAAACGTCATAGAGAGCCGAAACAGACTCGTGTCTGAAATCGAGACCACTTTAGGGAGAATCTCTGATTGGGGTGGACTTAATTTGGTCCAATTTAACCCCACTAAGACACAAGTCTGCGTGTTTACCGCTAAGAAACTGCCGTTGGTCGTTTCTCCTCAGTTTCAAAGCACCCCCTAACTGCCTCAGCCGGTATTGGAATACTTGGTGTCAACATTTCACGTCCAGTTTTGCGGTCATTTAGAGGATAAGGCCAAATTAGCCTCGAGGAAGCTTGGTGTGCTCAATAGATCGAGGCAGTATTTCACCCCGATCCACCGCCTGCTTATATATAAGGCACAGGTGCGGCCCCACATGGAATACTGTTCTCATCTTGGGCGGGGGCACCCCAGTACCAGCTTCTTCCTCTGGACCGCATTCAGCGGCGTGCCGTTCGGATTGTTGGATGTCCGGATGTTTCAAACCGGCTCGACACTTTGGCAATGCGTAGAGATGTAGCTTCATTGTGCATTTTCTACCGCTTATACCACGGGGAGTGCTCTGAGGAATTGTTTGACCTGATACCTGCCGCATATTTTCGCCATCGACCCTTACGACAGCATATGCATCCCCATCATATAGATGGTTGGCAGGCCACAACTGTGCGGTTCTCACGTAGCTTCCTGCCTCGCACAGCATAACTGTGGAATGATCTGTCGTCGGCGGTATTTCCGAACCGATACGACCTTCAAACCTTCAAGAGAAGAGCGTACTCCTTTTTAAAGGGCCGGCAACGCACCTGTGACTCTTCTGGTGTTGCGGGTGTCCATGGGCGGCGCTGATCGCTTACCATCAGGCCATCCGTCTGCTCGTTTGCCTCATATTCCATAAAAAAAAAATACCAACAAAATTGCCATACAGTACAGTAAATATGCATTAATTATAGCTGGATAACAACTGTTGATTCCTTCAGATGCAAACAATGGAACTTTCCAATATCGAAATCGAATTCCATGACAAACATAATAAAAAAAAAATAAAGAACGAAATGGGAGAAAAAGAACAAGCATTTTAATAAGATCAATTTCACACTCCAATAAGGTTCAAAATTAAACAAACAAACAATTTTCCACTCATACTTGTATTAACCTACTTGACTAACCATTTTAGGTTGTTCCACAAGATTTACGAACCTGAATTTGAGCTTTATGTATGATTAATAGCTTTAACATAGTTTGACTCCATTAAAAGTAGTTTGCTTGGTTAGGTAACATATAAAATACTTGGTGCTGACTTGTAACATTATATCAACACTTCAAGAAAATGTCAGTCATGAATATAAATACCTAAATGGTAGTGTTCTACATAGGTATTTCAAATTTTATCAATCTTTTCGCCCACGGCATTGCATGGTGAAAATCATATCTACAAATAAAAATTAAAACCAAAGAAATGCTCCTATTTAATGTGATAGAAAGATTAACCAATATATTTTTACATAGTTATGTTATTAGTTATGTTATGACTGCCTCGTTAGCCGAGTGGTCGCAAGTGCGACTTCCGGGCAAGGGGTCTCGGGTTCGATTCCCGGGTCCGGCAAAGTATTACTGGGTTTTAAAAAAATCCTCAGTAGTAGCACGGAGTCTGGAATTGTGCCCGGTATATGGCAATAGGCTCACTCCCTATTACATGGGACTCATATAACATAAATAGTGAAAAGTGGGTGTTACTTCTGTGTGCACCTCTGCCTACCCCTTCGGGGATAAAAGGCGTGATGTTATGTATGTTTTTATGTATGACACATGTGTTTATTTTATCGGCACTTCAGTCTGCACGGTTGGTGCGGTGGCTGGGCAACCGGCTGCCGTGTGGCGTGCCGCGGCTTCGATTCCCGCACGGAACAACACTTTGTATGCACCTGCACCTACGACTCAAGAAAATATACGTATTTCAACTAAGGTAACGACTTAAACTTAGATAATAATATAATATTAATTGTCTCCCTCATAGAAACAGGGTCTTAAACAAGTAATATTCCGGTGTAAATACAACAGTTGTACAACAATTTTTCTTTATTTATTGTCTACGTTTAACGCTAAGCTTTTGAGTCTAACTGTACTTGAGAACCGCCCACCTACTTAATCTTGTTTCATTTATTCTAGACCTAATAATATATACTTAGAAGATAAAGCTTATAAAAATGTAAGAAACGGTCTACGAAAAGTGAGAATAATCTTTTTTAATTCTTCTTCATTTTGTGATGACATGTCTAAGTTTTTTCGTTGTGATTAATTTTTGTCAATTAGAATTAATTTCTATTTCTCATTTTATAAAGGAGATTTATTCATGTTATAAGCTGATAAACGAGCCGAGAAATCACCTGATGTTAAGCAATCGGCGCCACCCATGACCTGAAACACCAGAGGCGTTACAAGTGCGCTACCGGCCTTTTGGAAATTGAGAATTTGAGGATTCGGGGATTGGGGAGGGGTAACTGGGCCTCCGATAACCTCACTTACACGACGAAATACAACGCAAGTAATATTTCACGTCAGTTTTCTTTGAGGCCGTGGTACCACTCCGGTCGAGCTGTAAAAAGACTTCGCCTCTGCATGTGGATAATTTTAAAGGCAAACCTTACAAAGAGAAATTCCATAACCCAGCAATAGATACTTAAGGGCTGTTGATGAAGATGAAGATGAGCCGCGACTCAGTATCAAACCTAAATTTTACTTTATCATATCTATAACTCAAGCCTTAAAGAGCCATCAGACCACCACATGTGGCCCAATTGGACTGATGGTTTTCGAGGCTTCGTGTCGAAGTACAGGAGTAGGAACAGGGTGGTTTTTGGTCAGTAAAAGTCTGTCACTCCCTCTCGTCTTACCCAGGTAGAAGAAATCATTCGATGATTTTCGCTCCTTAAAAAAAACCTATATCTACTTTATAGTACATAATATTACAGTTACGAAAGCGTAATAATAATGATGTATGCAAATTGCATTAGCACCATTTAAGGCGCCTAACTTAGTTGAAGAACATTCTAGCAAGTAATTTAGGTTTAACCAAGTATTGTCTAATGAGGCTAGCGGTACCAAAGGTAATTTGTGCTGCAACTTGATTTGTTATTATTACACACTCTTAGTTAGGTAACTAATTCAGAACGTATGTATATTAATTAAATTATTGTAATGGAGCAATTTGATAACAGCTTTAGGAATTAATAAAGAAAAGTAAACTCAAAATAATGGTATAACTAGCCTGGGTAAAAAAAATAAAATAAATAAATCTATTCTATTCTACACTTAAAACATACACTATTTTGAGTAGCCGAGAGTAATTTTAAAAATATTCGGTCGTTATTACATCAAATAAGTATCATAACAATAGCACACTGATACACTGAGCTTACGACCACTGAGTGAGTACCTACTAAATATGTATTTTTCAATTTCAAACGTAATGGGTAGCCGGGGGCTGTACAGGCTTACAACATTGTTAGTAATAGAATCGTTGGCTAGCCAAAGGCTCAACATAAACCGATTCTGTATACTAGCCAATACTGGTTTTTATAGATTGTACAAATTTTTGTTGTGTTGTCCTAGTATTGTGAAAGCCTAGTTCATGCAGCGTTCTTAAACGACTTCAAAAAAAGAAGTTCTCAGTTCTACATGTAAATTTGTATGTTGGTGCGCAATTTTCTCGCGATTGGCTTAACGTATTTTGATGCAGTTTTCAGTAAAGTGATTGTGTGTAACAGGCCGAGTGGTCCCAAGTGCGACTGCCGAGCAAGGGGTCTCGGGTTCGATTCCCGGGTCGGGCAAAATATTACTGGGTTTTTAAAAATTCTCAGTAGTAGCACGGAGTCTGGAATTGTGCCCGGTATATAGCAATAGGCTCACCCCCTATTACATGGGACTCGTAACATAAATAGTGAAAAGTGGATGTTACATTGTACAGTGGCATAATGTGCACCTCTGCCTACCCCTTCGGGATAAAAGGCGTGATGTTATGTGTGTTATGTGTAGATAAAACCAACCACTTTATTAGCGACAAACAACAACACATTAGTGTAGACTATGACGTCAATGAGCTAGTAACTAAATATAAAAATTCTTTAGACCTCGGCTATTTTTTAAATTTAGTTAGTAATAAGATGAAAATGAAATCTTTTAATATTTTTTTTTTTTTAAACTTTAATGTACACACAAACAAGTAATGGTACATAAGGCGGACATTAATGCCATATGGCATTCTCTCCCAGTCAACCTTAGGGTTAGAATGGAAATCTGCGAAAAAATAGGCATGTGTAATTATTAGAAACAAATAACATAAATAGACTTTATAAATATAGAAAGGTACTAAAAATATTTAAAATTTACACTACAATATAAATACAACATAAATATATAGGTATATACCTCTATAACATATATGTATGCTCGTATATACATAAATATACTAAATAAATAAATTCTATAATAATACATAGAGGTATATAATATTATTCTCTATATATATTGTATGTATACTCTATATAATATTCTCATCTCATTCTCACATTTATCATCATCCCCTTACTAATTACTTCACAAAATAGTGTTATTAAGTTACAAATCTCTTAACACTACTGCTTAAGTCGGAGCCAATATCAGTGTTAATGTGAACACCATCTGGCGCCCCTCTCCCGTCGCTAGCGTGATGATAATGTAGCGAGACTAACGCGAACCATTCTTTGCCCTTTAAATAATGTCTGATGTTAAGGGGGAGTTGTGTTGGTAGTACTTTTAAAGAATAGTATAGTTTTTTTTTCATATAAGTGTGAAATATAAAATATACATCGTAGACCGTATCATCCGGAGAACCTAAAGGGTTACCGGGACTCCGGCTCGACGTGCAGGAGAAGAAACGGGGTGGCTTTTAGTCATTAAGAGTCTGACACTCCCTCCCGCCTCGCCCAGGCGGGAGCAGTCATTCGATAATTTCCCCCCTTAAAAAAAAAGACCGTATCATCCGGAGAACCTAACGGGTTACCGGGGCTCCGGCTCGACGTGCAGGAGAAGAAACGGTGTGGTTTATAGTCAGTAAGAGTCTAACACTCCCTCCCGCCTCGCCCAGGTGGGAGCAATCATTCGATGATTTTCTCCCCATGAAAAAAGGCCGTATCATCAGTTACCACCAAGCGAAATAGTAGTCAAACGTCGGTCCATCAAATATAAAAAATGTATATACAAAAATGTATGTAAATTATCTATGATTCATGGTATTTGAAGTCTTATGTTTTGAACTAATTCTGTTATAGTTGGCTGTTTCAATAATCGATTAAAATACTCATATTTCACATCCGAATTAGTTCGATTCCGAAACTGGACTACCATTCGTTAGAAGGTGTAATATATTATTGATTCTTTGACTGCCTCTTTGTCCGAATGGTCACAAGTGCGACTGCCGGGCAAGGGGTCTCGGGATTGATTCCCGGGTCGGGCAAAAGTATTACTGAGTTTTTTCAACAAACTTCAGTAGCACGGAGTCTGGAATAGTTCCCGGTATATGGCAATAGGCTCACCACCTATTTGACCACCATGGTCACCACATGGGACTCATAACATAAATAGTGAAAAGTGAGTGTTACATTGTACTGTGGCATTAAGTGGCTTAATGTGCACCTCTGCTTACCCCTTCAGGGATAAAAAGCGTGGAGTTAATTTAAGAAGTTAAGATACTAAATTAAAAAAAAAATAGCGGAACATAGAGCGAAAGAATAGTTTCACACCTGATTTTATAATGAAAACTGAATGTCACATTTCATAACACGAGCCTTTGATTACTTGATTATTTAATACAAACATAGTATAGTGTTACAGCATTCATTTAACACTCATGAAACCACGTTAAAACAACTAAGTAATTAAAACAGATATTTTACATCGCTATTACCGACCATATGACCTGATAGTCAGCCAAACTCGGATTTAGCTGTTATCCGTTGAAAATTATCAATTAATTACTTAATTGAAAATTTTACAAACTCATTAAATGGAAACGTAGTTTGATAAAACCATGTTAAATATGGAAATAGTTGTTGCTATTTAATTTTGTACCTGTGTGTAATTTTGTCGGAAATTTTATATATTTATTATAAAAGGAAAGGTTATTTATAGAGGTATAACCAACGGCTCTATATATTTATATATACAACCAAAAAATATAAAATTTATAGTGATAGCTATTTGTATATAGTTCTATATATTATACTAGCTTCTGCCCGCGACTTCGTACGTGCAATCCCATTTTGCCCCCGTTCCCGTTCGTGATTTTTGGTAAAAAGTAAAAAAAAGTATTCTATAAAAAGTATCCTATGTCCGTCTCCTGGTTATCCGTTGAAAATTATCAATTAATTACTTAATTGAAAATTTTACAAACTCATTAAATGGAAACGTAGTTTGATAAAACCATGTTAAATATGGAAATAGTTGTTGCTATTTAATTTTGTACCTGTGTGTAATTTTGTCGGAAATTTTATATATTTATTATAAAAGGAAAGGTTATTTATAGAGGTATAACCAACGGCTCTATATATTTATATATACAACCAAAAAATATAAAATTTATAGTGATAGCTATTTGTATATAGTTCTATATATTATACTAGCTTCTGCCCGCGACTTCGTACGTGCAATCCCATTTTGCCCCCGTTCCCGTTCGTGATTTTTGGTAAAAAGTAAAAAAAAGTATTCTATAAAAAGTATCCTATGTCCGTCTCCTGGTTCTAAGCTACCTCTCTGCCAATTTTCATCTAAATCGATTGAGGTGTTCTTGAGTTATAAATAGTGTAACTAACACGACTTTCTTTTATATATATATATTTGTATGTAGCTGTGGCGATATTACGTACATACACACGTATCATCTATAGGCAGAGACTATAGAACGCCAATTGCTACGATTCTTACTTACCTCTCGTTGTGATATTATCAAATGAAAAGATTTATTGTTTATATGTTTTGAAATAAGCTTTGAAACTACAGAACGAATTTGTAAAAGTAGTATAGGCTAATTTTTATCCTGACATTTTACGGGACTGGAATTGTTGTGAATGAGATCACTATTGTTTCAGATAAATTCAACACTAATTGATATATCTAGCAATTCTTGTATTTGCCTTATCAATAATCTAGTAAACCCCTCCAACGATATTCTTGAAATTTTGTATTTAGTGTGTTTCGGCTAGAATCGATCTAGCTAGGTTTTAGTTTAGGAAATGTAGTTTACTTAAAATACCGACAAAAGCTTGGCCAT
Source organism: Spodoptera picta (assembly GCA_038387885.1). Taxonomy (NCBI): domain Eukaryota; kingdom Metazoa; phylum Arthropoda; class Insecta; order Lepidoptera; family Noctuidae; genus Spodoptera; species Spodoptera picta. The sequence goes on from JAZHFQ010000452.1 coordinate 1,382,774, forward strand.
CCAGGTACTTTTATTAACACTAGTGAACACTGCATAACATACAAAATGGAACCACCGCAGATGCCCCAATAGATGAAAACTGGAATACAAATAAATTAATTGAAAATTTCAATTGTAACCTGAATTCAGGTGTATTCTAAAGTCCTATATTTTACTGACAAAATATAATACTGAATCACTTTCTATTATTTACATATTAATTTAATGTATTGTCACTCCCGTAGTATGATATCGGAAAACAATTGTGATTTCCATGAATCATATTATAATCAAATCAGAATTATTTTGTTGTTTCATATTCTACCTAAAAGATAGGTTACTACTACTCAATTAGTCATTTACCTAACTTCTAACAGACTATTAATTACTTCTACAAATTGATTATAAACGATATAACATAATAGAAGTTCATTTTGTAATTATGTAAATAAAAGAAAGTGGGTAATGCAAACAGCATTACCCACTTTCTTCCAATTTGTGTAGTTTGGTAACTCTCTTCACTAATGATATCAATGAGTATACGTACCGTTTTAATAGATTTCAGATTCTGTGTGTGTGTTTTTTTACAAACACACAAGTTTACATACTTACACAATTTGTGGATCACACAAAGAGTTGCTCCGTGCGGGAATCGAACCCGCCAGACACCGCTTCAACCGTGCAGTCAGTTTTATTACCAAAAATCCCAGACTTGAATGACGCATGCCTTTCCAAGAAACATCATTTTCATTTTTATACTCCTCACATTTCAATGAAAAAGAAAAGACACACGAATAGACGATGTGTCATTTTAGTAAGGGATCTTTATTCTTCATTAGGTTATTTTTTACTAAGTCTAACACTTACCTAAAAATTAAAACAAAATAATGGAAGTGATGACCCACCAAGTAGTACTTCCCCTTAAACTATACATTCAAGCTTACAATATTCGTTGCACGTCGTTTCCAGCCCGTATTCTTCCAGAAATAGTGTGTCACATTTACAAACATACATTTTGCACTATTCCTTATTATATAGGGGAATATAAGCGTCCAATTTCGCTGTCAAACCGAGTCTATAAATTAAATGCTGTTTGGATATTAAATTTTCTAAGAGTGAAGTGGTTTCTGGGGTTGCTTAGAGGGGAGGGGTTCCTTGCCGATTATGAGGAATTAGCAATTTGATTAGTGTAGGATCTTAAGGCAAGTAGTGGGGTGATCTTTAATTTATGGTAATTTTAAAGTAATTATATTATGTTAAAGGGTTTTGTTTTTATTGAATGTAGTGATTGAACTGTTTACATCATATCATGATGATAGTGGTTCATGAATCCTCTGGTGTTGCAGGTGTCCATAGGCGATGCTGATCGCTTACCATCAGGTAACACGGCTGCTTGTTCACAGCGGCATCCCTCTCTTCCTCTAGTCTACATATCAAATATTATCACCAAATTCCGTTCTAAACAACATCTTCAAAGGATAGACAGATATTATATACCCATCTTAGACTTACCACACATATCTACGACTTCCGAGGTACAGTCTAATTGACAAAGCACCCCATTCTTCATCAAAACAACGGCTTCAACCCCTACGCTGCATAGCATACCTGCATCGTATTCAAATTCTGATATTAATGTGAACCCCAGGTGTTCGAGCAAGCTGCTCTAAAATACTTTAAGACTTAATGAGGAATTTATACCAGTTTACCTAGAACTTCAGTGTTCCGTGCACTAACATTGCAAAAGATGTAGGATACCTAGGTAAGAATGCTAAAGTGGACTAAAAATTTGTAGTTTTTTTCTAAGACCAGTCTAGTTTGGTGTTCAAATGGGGATTATTGTAATAAGAAGTAATAGTAACTCGTACCACGAGTGTCTTCATCTCTTGTCTATTTTCTCTATCTCTATTTCTTTCTCTTTTTCTGGTTCGATTCTTTTGTTATGAGACCTATCTCATAACTGGTATGGTAGCCATGGTTCCACTACCGATGGCTACCAATATCCATTGTAGGTATACATGGGTAGCCATGGATACCGGATAAAGCATGACTGCTTCGGTACAAATGGGCCGGCTCGACCAGAGTGATTCTATGGCCTCACAGAAAACCAACGTGAAACAACGCTTGCGTTGTGTTTCGTCGTATGAGAGGAGTTACGGGAGGCCCTATTATGCCCCTTTCCCCCTTTCCCTACCTCACTAATTCTTAAATCCCCAACCATAATCAAATTCCTCTGGTGTTCCAGGTGTCCATGGGAAACGCCGACTGCTTACTACCAGGTGTTCCGGCTGCACATTGCCGGCTTATCCTATAAAAAAATATTCAGCCCTTGAGATAGAGAGGATGAGATAAGGCTCTAGTAACTCACACGGTATCGTATAACTCACTTTGGTCGCTAATTTGAATGGCGAAATACAATGAAAGAATTTCCCCCCGCCGGCTTTCGATAAAAACAATACCTGTGTATATTTTCTTCCTTCCTTTCTCAATTAAACGTTGCCTCTTATTAGGAGTTTCTCCTGTGTCGTGAATGCGTATATTTAATTTTGTGTAAACTAATCATATATGTGAGTATTATTAAATAATAATAATAATAACATTATTAGACAGAATTTGCTTTTATGAAATACTCGTATCTAATTCTTTAGTCCTAGAATTGATTTTGTTCTAATAAAACGCTGAGCTTTTAATTAATATTGTCAATAATTTAACTGACTAATTAATTTTACAGGTAGGCACCTCCAATCGTCCCTTTGTTCACGTTAAACTTCTAATTATGAATCGGTGATATTGACGAGGTTTAATTAAAATTATATTATTATTATTATTTATACTCTGTAAATTATATAATATATAAGTACAAATATATACCTCTAAAGCTGAAGTGTTTGTTTGTTTTGTGGTTTGAATGGGGTAATCTTCGGAACTACGGGTTTGATTTGATTTATTATTTATGTACTTAATAGTGTATTTATCGAGGAAAGCAATAGGCTTATAGCCTATAAACATCACGATCCTATTAATAGATGCTGAGTAATTGAGATGCACGGGAGTAGGTAATTACGGTACAGTCACCTAATAAGGCCCACCTTATTTCAAAACCTTGTATAATCTTGTAGATAAATAGTAGAGAAGAAATATATTGGAGGTTGTAATGTATTTGTTTGACAATCAAGATATCGAAAAAAGTAATCATAACTGCATATTTTTAAGTGGCCCGTCTCAGGGAGCGGGCCATTTTTGACGAACATACCTTATTTAAATAAAACCGGCCAAGTGCGAGTCGGACTCGCGCACCGAGGGTTCCGTACAAACCTGCAAGGTTTACAAAGTTCGTTCTTTAGGTTTTAATTCCCTTGCGTGTAGTTGCGAGTATCAAAACATGCGGTATCAATGGTTTGTACTTTTACGTCTTTGCGTTGACTTAGAATTTTTTTTTTCACGGGTTAAATGCAATTAGATCTAAGTATTTGATATGAATTTCAACTTGATAGCTCTACGCGTTCATGAGGAAAAAAGTAATAAGTTAATATTTATTAAAAAATATATATTTTGTAATGTAACTAAAAATTTAAGGTTTTCGGAATTTTTCCTTTATGTGTGCTATAAAACGTTGCTTCATGCCAAATTTCAAGATTCTAGGTCGACTGGAAGTTTTTTTTTTTAAAGGGGGGAAAATCATCGAGTGTCAGACTCTTACTGACTAAAAACCACCCCGTTCCTTCTCCTGCACGTCGAGCCGGAGCCCCGGTTACCCGTTAGGTTCTCCGCGACTCCGAATCGGCATCGGCCGTATTGGGCCCCATCTGTGGTGGTCAGATGGCTCTTTGAGGCGCGCGCGGAACGCGATGCGCCGTTCGCTCGGGTCTGTTTCTGGTAGGACGGGGAGCCACCCATTCTCGCCGTCCGCAGGCCCGCGCTTACGGTGGCCGGAGATCGTCCCGCGATCCCCGACGCCCGGTGTGTCCTTCGCGATGGCTGGGTTGCGAGGAGGCAGCGCTTCGCTGCCTCACGCGTCCCGCCTCCTCCTTAGCTAGCATGACTGCTTCGCAAAAGGAGGAGACGGCATCCCAGTCCCCCTCGCTCCGCATCATGGCCTGCACTAGGCACGGACGCGAGAGGTCGCCATCGCCGATCACTTCCCTGAGGTCACGGCGGTGTTCAGCCCACGCAGGGAATTCCGCGACAGTGTATTCCACCGTGTCCTCAGGGCGGTCCTCGCAGTGATGACACCCAGACGTTTCCTCCCGACCCATCAGACACAGGTACCTCCCGAAACTCCCATGTCCGGTGAGGACCTGCGTCAGGCGGTAGGTGAGGACGCCGTAGCGTCTCTCAAGCCACTCCTCAAAGAGGGGACTTACCGCTGCGATGGCAGCGAGCCCAGCCCTCGGTTGCGACAGTCGTTGCTGCCATTCCGCCATGAGATCGCGCCGGAGCTCATCCCGCCACGCACTTATCTGGCGCGGCAGCGGAGTTTCGCCCCGGCGACGTGCCTCCGCGCGCATGCGATACACGCGCGCGATCACCTTCGCCTCCAGATGCCACGGCGGTAATCCGGCAAGGAAGTTCGCCGACTCCCCAGAGATCGTGCGGTATCCGCGGATCATTCGGATCGCCATGACCCTCTGTGCCTCATGGCACGTCCCGCTCGGACGCTGCTCATGCAGCGTCCGAGCGGGACGCCGCAACAGGTTTGGCGCCCAAACAGGGGCGCCGTAGAGGGCCATGGACCGCACGACCCCGGCGTATAACCTCCGGCAGGAGGCGTTTGGCCCCCCGAGGTTGGGGAGGATGCGTTTGAACGCAGCCCCCGTCCTCTCCAACTTTGGAGCCAAACGTCGGAAATGCTCAATGAAGTTCCACCGACTGTCGAGGACGAGTCCTAGGTACTTCATCGTCGTCTCGACGCCGATGGTAACTCCTCCCGCCGTTATTTGGGACCCACCCGGAGGTGGCGCGTTCCCGCGGCCATGAAAACACATGGCCTCGGACTTGTGGAGCGCCACCTCGAGTCCCAACTGCTGGAAGTACCCTTTAGGTTTTGATTCCCTTGCGAGTTTCAAAATATGCAGCTTAAATAAATTGCTGTTTCTTTTGATTGCGTTGACATAGAAGTTTGATTTTGTTACAGCTTAAAGGTATTATAGACCTGAGTATTTGGTATGAATTTCAATTTAATACCTCTACGCGTTTATGAGGAAATGGGTAGTAAGTTTAAAATTATTAAAAAATATATATTATGTGATGTAACTTAAAATGTATGGTTTTCGTAATTTTTCCTTTATCTATGCTATAAGACGTTGCTTCGTACCAAATTTCAAGATTCTGAGTTCACGGGAAGCACCCTGTAGGTTTTGATTCCCTTGCAAGTGTCGAAAATTCGCGGCATAAACGGCTGTATCTTTTGATTGCGTTGGCTTAGAAGTTTGATTTTTCACAGCTTCAAGTGACAGTAGACCTGAGTAATTGATATAAATTTCAGCTTCATACTTCCACGCGTTCCTGAGAAAAAGAGTCTTGACAGACGGACGGACGGACAGACGATCAACAAAGTGATCCTATAAGGGTTCCGTTTTTTCCTTTTGAGGTACGGAACCCTAAAAATTGGCTTTTGAATTGGGCTCTTATTTATTAAGAAAGAAAGAAAATAAAACCATTTATTACGCCAGGACACGCACGTAGACAAGAATACAGGTACACGCAAAAACTCCATGGTGCGTCGCAAAGCAAAATTATTACCATGATTATACCTTGTTTATTGTGTAAATCTTGTGTATCCTTTTTATAATTATAGCGTGTTATTATAAATACTATATATTCATATGTATATCATCATCAACAGCCTATAAATGCCCACTGCTGAGCAAAGCCTCTTCTCACACGGAGAAGGTTAGAGCGTTAATCACCACGCTTGCTCAATGCGGGTTGGCGATTTCAAACTTATAATTAGAAATTATAAGTCCAGGTTTCCTCACGATGTTTTTCCTTCACCGTTTGTCAGTGGTGTCTAAATAATCTTAGAAAGTACATATAACTCGGAAAAAGTCACATTGGTACTTGCCGTTGGTAGGTTTCGAACCCGCACCCTCATGCATGAGAAGCGAGCGTCTTAAACCTCCAGGCCACCACGACACGATATGTATATACTATATGTATATACAGTCATATACATAAATATGTATCACCTAGTTCAATTAGTAGTAAGGTCTAGGATTCCTAGAAATGTTTGTGAAAGTTTCAGGTATTGAGGGTAGTTATTCTAATGTGTGTGTAACACCTCGCCCTATTAGTAAGTAGTGTAAGTTAGTTATTAGGCACTCAATTAAAGTTATTTTTAAGAACAACACGTCTCCCTCATTGCTCCACATTGCATGGCGACCCGCCAGTGCTGCCACGCGGGCAGCGCTGCGCACGAGTACAACGTTGGATATTTGCAATTTGGTCTGTGTTTGTTGAAAATAATAAAGACTATTTTAAAAGTGGACTAAAAGTGCGTATCAGTGTTCGTAAAGTGGAGAGATATTTTTGCTGGCTGCCGGGTGTCGATGCAGCCTGATGTGGACCTGCCGGGAGCGGTTGGTGTCCTGGAGGATGGAGCCGGGAGATGTTGGCGACCAGGTAGCGTCTGAGAGAATCTCCGCTACCCTGGGTACGCGATGTAACCGGACTCGAAAGTACTTTGTATTTAAATGTTAGTATAGTGTAGTCAAAAAGTGAAAATGGACACCAATATATAGAACTAGTAGTAGATAAGTTAAACATAATTTTAATAAGGGCCCAACGTATATTAGGTATTTTAGCTATTTCACATAATTTTAAACATTTTATTTATAATATACACTAGATAATAATATAGTTCACGCCTGTTGACAATATTATTAGTTTTTGTATTGAATCATTTTGTGCTTAATATAATTTTGAATGAACTAATGCTAAATCTTGCAATTTTTTGTTGTAATTTAGAGATTTTTTTTAAAAAAATTTCGTACTTCGCTAACTTTAATCAGATTAAAGGAATGTTTCCATACCCATATAGGTAAATGATGTCATACCGAGTGTCAGATTGTATTGAAAGAATCGTGTTACTTGACACCGATTAACAATGACAACTGCACTTTGGTTTTGTCTTATGAAATAAATAAATTAGATGAATGAAATTTGATATTAGCTAGGCTTTGGAATGTGTTCATTGTTTGTATGAGTATGTAAGTTTGGGTTTTAGGTAGTTTGGAATAACTTGGTACACAAGTTTTGGCGTATGACTGAGGGCTGATCACCTAAAGACAACGTAATATCTTGTAGACCAAGCAATTCAATTAGATTGTGTTTATGTTAGGTTTGATTGTTGAAGGATAAGTTAATAATAAATATAATAGGTACACATGGTAAGGTACAGTTTAGTGTTCATGTCCTTAGTTTGATCATGGTGTAGACGAGCTCTCTCTGTGAAAATTATTGGAGATCATAAGAATCTTAAATATTGACACTAAATTTTAAAATAAATATAGAAATGAATAAAAGTAAGCACAGGTATATTAAGGAAATGAGAGAGAGGTACCGGAGAGTCCTGTATAAATATAATGTGCTTACATGTGTATGTACCTTACGATTATAATAAAGAAATATTTAAGCAAAATAAAATGTATTATGTGTACCTAGATATAGAACAGTGAGTAAGAGATTATAATAAGTTGTAAAAGAGATAACAGTTGTAAGTATTATGATTATTTCAGTTGTAAGAATAATTTACCAAATGAATTTCAAAATATACCTATAACTTGAATCGTAAAGTATTTAAATATTGTCAACAGTGCGAATACCTATTTTAAGAAATAATTATGTATGTTGGATATAATGATCAAAAAAAAATTTTAATATTTTTTGTTTCCGAAAAAAAACGGGGGAGGTGTAGTGTGTGTGACCACCTCGCGCTATTAGTAAGTAGTGTAAGTTAGTTATTAGGCACTCAATTAAAGTTATTTCTAAGAACAACACGTCTCCCTCATTGCTCCACATTGCAAAGTGATCTAATTGTAGTAACATTTTAGGAAATTGTTATTCGTTGTAGGTAGTTGTTTTTTAAATTGAAGCCTACGCATACATTCTAAAGCAAGTTATAAAAACTATATTTTGGATAATAAACGCATTTAACTAAAATAAAAATCAGATTTAACAATAATTATATGGCTGACGAGTTTGTTTTTTTGTTTGAACGCGCTAATCTTCGAAACTACTGATTCGAATTGAATAATGGGGTAGACGACTAATTTTTATTTTAATGTCCGTCTGGTAGATTATTTAAAAACATTAGACACGTATTTTTTATTTTCTTACGGAAACGAATGGTTTCGAAGATATATTGATTTGAAATGTCGCGTGACGTCACTTCTCAGTACATTTTATACTAAGAAATGACGTTTTAGCCCCCACTCCTAAACTTTGATTCGTTTTATCTAAGTATTGTTTTATTATACAACAAAATAAAAAAATACGTGTCTAATATTTTTTTATTACCTAAGTTACGGACTAATTATATTTTTAATTTTCATACCCTGTCATCATCCCCATTCTTTTTGTGTTCGATAGTCCATTTACTCGCTACGACCAATAGAAGCAGAGAACCGCGTGCAAGTAGCTACTTGCACGCGGTGTCATCCGCTCTGCTCTCCTATACTATACTATTTTATAGTTAATCGCATTTATTTTTCCCGACGCAAAATGTCACCTCTAGAACACAGAACTCATAACATGACTGGTGAGTCACCTGTTCCTCTTTAAGAATTATAAAAACATTATAATGTTATTACAAATTAATGATAAAAGATCGCGAGACTAATTTTATTTGAAATAGTTTTCTCCATTACATTGTTTTATTCTATTTTTAAAACAAATGTGTAGTTATTGATAAAATCATTGCGTATATATTTTTTTATTTTATTACCATTAATATTGTATGTATTACATATTATTGTAGCCCCGGGCATGTACTGAAAATCAGAGCCGCGACTCGAGCGCACTCGGATCACGGCATTTAAGCTGACCTCTGGCCTTTTTGCGCCGTCTTCACTGTTTTTCTTTTTGTTTTCTTTTCTATGTTATTGTACTTTGTGACGGTGTGCACCATCACCAACCAATTTTTTCCTCTTCTTTCTTCTTTCTATTTAATAGCTAATGTGACTAGAGTTAGGCCAAACGATAGACTTTGTCTTTAAACACTTAAGTAGCTTGGTTACCAAAAGTACATCGGTCAGCCAAAGACAGGAGCTCTGCTCTTCTACAAAGAGCTTAAGTAGTACTTGCACCTCTTACCTGTTTCAGCTTCAAAGCATATCGTATTCCATTCTAAGGTTCTAAGTAAAATTTAATTGATATTAGTTGTAATGCATTATAACATAACGTCTTTTATCAGGCATTTATGTAGGCAGAAGAGCACGTTACAGCACTTAATGCCACTGTACAATGTAACATCTGCTTTTCACTATTTATGTTATGAGTCCCATGTAATTGAGGGTGAGCATATTGCCATATACCGGGCACAATTCCAGACCCTGTGCTTCTACTGACTTTTTTTTAAACCCAGTAATACTTTGCCCGACTCGGGAATCAAACCCGAGACCCCTTGCCCAGCAGTCGCATTTGCAACCACTCGTTTAACGAGGCAGTAATGCATTATCTATCTATCCAATACTATAGAGCGCTTAGCGCCGGTTTCACCCACCACCTCTGTATATAAGTACCTGATAAACTTATGTGACATATAGTTCAAACAAATTACGTTCTTAATTCAAATGTATCTGGTAGATAACGGCTATCCAGATATTGTGAAACAGGCCATTAATGTCGAAAGAAATATAAGCATGGATTCTGATCAAATCGGTTGTTATCTTAAAGCTAATACTATTTAATAATTATTTGAAATGCCTAAACAAAACACACAATAGCATAGCAACATTTTGTCACCCAGAATGAACAACAGAGTCACAATTCAAATTACGGTTTCATTCATGTTCGCAACAAGGTTTCATACAAAATTTCACATCGTATCGTATTCTAAATCCGTACCTTGGTGAATGTCGAGAGTGTGCAAAATATAACCGGTGTATATCATCGTTATCCTGAACCAATTTGCCAGGGAAACGTGCCACGGATTAAATCAAACTGTACGAAAGTTACTCAACAAATTTCACCGGTTTTTTTTATATCAATCCCTTGGATTTTGGAATTGGTCAGCGTTACGGTTGGATGTTGAATTATATTCGTTCTAAATTGGAAACTGGAATTTGTTGGCCGATTTTGAGTTTTTGACTTGGTGTTCTGTACCTTCGTTCGGATTGGATGCGGCAATTTGTTTGTTAACTGCTTGCACGAAAGTTTGATAAAAAGCTTCCTGTGAATATTCATCACGCTGTCCAAAAAAAGTTTAAGGAATCTATTCTACCTCTAATTTGCTATTAATAAAATAGGTAATATGAAATGTATTGAACAATGCACTACTTATATAATTATTTCAATTGACAATGGTTTTTGAAGATCTCTAATAGTTTTTATAGTAGTGGACTACTTTATTTCAATTTAGCTCATCTGATAGTGTAGTTTAGTAGATTATCTAGTAGACTCATTACAGAGGTGAATACTTTTGCTGATTCTTTCATAATTTCTTTAATTGTTTTAGACAAGTTTTAATTACAAACTCTTGACCATTGTCTTAGACTAATGTTAATGAATAAAACTTTTGGGCCAAAGTTATATCTTTCGCAATACCACCAGAAACAAATTAATGGACCCCCAGGTCTTACATCTGCAGTAGTAATTCCGAGGTGATCCGATCGACACGGCAACAGTATCATGACAAACTGGATCGCTGCCAAGTCAATCCGTTAGTGTTAATGGGAGGCACTACCTGTATATATTATGGGGCAGTATTTCGAATTGAAATGTTAGAATTATTTGTTGTAATTGATGGACTTTGTTACATTGAACTTAAAGGTTAAGGTGTTCAGATTTCAATCTGTCTTCGCGTGGGATTGAAACCCGGTAAGTACCAATGTGACTTTTACTAACATTTTTTTGAGTTAAGCTGGTAAAAACGAGCAGGCGGATCACTTGATGGTAAGCAATCGGCGCCGCCCATGGATACCCGAAACACAAGATTATACACAAGTACGTTACTAACCTTTTAGGCGATTCAGGGATTGGGAAGATTGGAGAGGGGGTCCCGATAACTTCTATCACACAATGAAACACAACCCAAGTGTTGTTACACGTCGTCGGTTTTCTGTGAGGCCGTGCTATCACTCCGGTCGAGTCGATCCTATCGTACCGAAGCATGGCTCTCCAACACTTATATACATTAACTACACCAGTCGTATTCCTGCTAATTTACCTGATATAGAACTAGAGTCAAAAGTAGCTCATAAAGTCATGTCAATGATTTCAAGTCGTGCTTGCGATTACTAAGCGTCACTAATGACCAATGACCAAGAAAAGTCAACAGACCGAATAATGTCTCTATATTCACTATGAATGGAATGACTGTCTCGTTGGCCGAATGGTCGCAAGTGCGACTGCCGGGCAAGGGTCTCGGGTTCGATTCCCGGGTCGGGCAAAGTATTAATGGGTTTTATAAAAAAATCTCAGTAGTAGCAGGGAGTCTGGAAATGTGTCCGGTATATGGCAATAGGCTCACCCCCTATTACATGGGACTCATAACATAAATACATAGTGAAAAGTGGGTGTTACTTCTGTGTGCACCTCTGCCTACCCCTTAGGGGATAAAAAGGCGTGATGTTATGTTATGTTATGAACAGAAATGGTCAAATTATGACTTTGATCTACAACTGTTTATAGACCGTCAGTTAGAAGATAAGTCATTACGTCGCCATTAGTCCGTAGATACGAGAGTTTTCTAACGTAACAAAATTATAATCAATATTTTATTCCATTCCAAACGAACTCAATTACAACCTCTAACAGTCTAAACACTCTCCCTACAATTTAACACTCAACAGTCAAGGCTTTCATTAATATCGTACAAAACTTTGTTCCAACAAAGATACACGACCTTTGCCCATGTCAAGCATCAAACACATTTTGCTTCAAGCCCCACATTATTACCTCTATAAAATTGAAATTAAAGTACAAAAACCCTTAGGAACTAGGTAAATAGCGTATTGAAATTCTCATAATGAAAGTCCTTGCAAGTTTAGTTCATAAAAACATGATTCACAATCTTACAAGGGTTGTTATAAGTTTAAATGAACAAGACTTACTTTGTAACTTAGCAATATGTTGAAGTAGGTATTTTTGGTGCTTATACAGACGTAGAGGTGGATTGAAGTAATTAATATTGTTAAGTTTGTTTTTGGTAATTTGTAGATATTATCTCAGTTTAGCTGAAAAAATAATCATGATTTTATCATGTCCAGTTTTGCGCTAGAGTCCGCAGCGCACCGCTGGATTCAGGTTGCTTGTGATCAGTCGATATATAAGTAATGGGAGGAGGAATATTTTTAGCGAACGTTTTACGCCTAGAATGATGATGAAGACGATGGTTTAATAGTGTACCTAGACTTCTTTTTGATAATTTTATACGTGGCTTTTTTATTTTTGTAACTAAATATATCAATTTGTCATTCAAATTCTCGACCTCGTACATAACCTAGCCATAGCATTTACAACTACGAAACAAATTTTATAACCCAATCACTCATCACATTTTATTAGATCGTATTTTTAATTCCATCTCTGTTAGGTTTAATCGATCTTATATCTCCTTCTTGAAAAAGGCTTAGAAACACTTGATAGCACCGGCGATCTCTAAGAGAATACTTCACTGTTCGGAGAACTAACCCTATGTCAGCCTCAGGTCAGTTCAGAAGTGTGTTTAGGTACTATTTTCAGGAAATTGCTTGAGAATTTATAGACTCAACACTTGAAGACGAGGGTTAGCCTTTTCTTTGGGTAAATAATATTATACCTCTATGTATAACGTATTTGTGTTAAAAGTTTTCATAGCTTTTGATTACGTAATCGACATGTACCTACTATAGAGGTATAATAATTTTAATGACAGATGGAACCTAAAACAAACCTATCAAAAAATTTCTATACTGTAATGTTGCTCCAATCGTTCTGTAGTTCATGAATATCATGGGGGGGCCAATATGGCTGATGCCGATACGGAGCCGCAGAGAACGTATATGGTTACCGGGGCTCCGGCTCAAAGTGCAGGAGTGGTTTATACTCTTTCCCGCCCCACCCAGGTGGGAGAAGACATTCAATGATTTACCCCCCTTAGAAAATAGTCTATGGATAATACAAACATATTTAGTGAATTCAGTCAAAAATATAATCTGTTTCCTCCTCTCTTCTATTTACTTTAAACAAATAGATATATAGGTATCACTTTCACACATACATATAACAATAAAATTATAACAACATGCTTCATCAAATTAATAACACTATCCCGAGATGTCGAAAAGCTTTTAACCCTCAATTTAAATTTGAGCCACAAAACTCTTTTATTAAAACTAAAAATAAATCAGCAACTTTTTCAAGAACCTGTTTAATCAATGGTTCATTAAAACAACATTTATTTTATCTGTGAAGTCAATAAACATAATGCTATTGTTCCTGGTTGTTAATGGTTTGCTTTTATTTTGCTCTTTAATTGAAGACTGGTGTGAATTAACAATATTGTTTAGTTTAGACAACGAATTCGGAAAACCTTTAACTTTGAAAGGAAAATTTTGTTACACGTGCTGTAAAATTACTTATGTTTAATATCAATGTTCCAGGATGTTTATAGATTTTAATTGAGCTTTGTCTTTGTTGAATTTTATTTATATACTTATATTAAAATGAGGAAAGATTTCTATACGAGTATGTTTGTAACGCTCATAGAGAAATGAACCAAATTTTAAAATTCTTTCACTATTTGAATTTTACATTATCACCCATTAACATTAACTATTTTGTCTACCAGTGCAAATTCAGGACAGGCCGCTATTTTTTATACATAGGTATAACGAACTCAAAAATTATCGTCAGTGTTTCTGTTTTCAATGTCAAAAACTCAAAACCAATTTATTAAGCCTCTCATTGTCCAAATAAGCTATTCAAAGTCTTTAGATGCTCAAGAAAAGTCTTTACGAAAAAAATAACTAACATTAAATTTTATCCTAGGCCGCCTAATGTACAAGGCGTTGGTAATAAACTAAATAAATAAAATATTACCAGTTCTAGGTAGGTACTCCTAGCTTTAGTGAGTGACAGTACCACTCATTCCATTTTACCAAAGCCTACAGAATACTAAATTGATGAAAATTGTCACGTAAAATGGCCTAACATTTACAAGTGGGTGTTCACTGAAGAAACTGAAGAATCTTTCTTTAAGCTTCGGATATGACGTTAATATAGATAATATTTAGGTTCAATAAATATTTCTTCAAGGCCCAATAATTGACAGAATTAGAGCTATGTAATTATCTTTGAATTGAGTAGAGGCCTTGAAGACTATAGCTTTTCATCATAACATTTTTTTTTATTTGTTCCAGTTTTTAAATTAAGTAGGTAGTACTATTATTGTAATAAGGTTTTAAAAGATAGCATACGTGTAAAAACACCAATAACATTTTCTTTAGTAATACTTACATCCACGCAATCAAATACAGAAAAAGATCATCTAACACAAACTAACAGTAATTAATTGACGAGGAAATCCACTAGTTTCCAGTCATGTACCTCGTCAAACAGTTACGTGAGTAAACCGAAAACATAATAATAATTAAATAACAGTAAGATACTGAAAACCCGACGATTAATTTAATGACAAGTTATAATTGAAAATTTGCTATCTATGTATGTTTAACTAGCTTCTGCCAGCAACATCGCCCGCATTCCCGTCGGTTAAGTAGATTACTACTTAATAGACGAACCGATATATGTTATTCCAGACCATAATTTATCCCTGTTCCAAATTTCATCTTAATTCCTTCAGCCGTTTTGACATAAAGGAGTAACAAACAAACAAACCAACAAACAAACAAACATACATACATACATACATACATACATACATACATACATACTTTCGCATTTAAAATATTAATACGATACTACTTTGAAATACTAGTAACTTCTATTCTATTTACTTATACTGCTACTAGGTCATATACATATCACACACATCAACACCCTATAATGACCACTAATGAGCAAAGCCTCTTAAACGGAGGTTTGAGCATTAATCACCACGTTTACTCAATGTGGGTTGGCGATTTCAAACTTATAATTAGACATTATAAATATAATGTCTAATTATAAGTTTTGAAGGAAAACATCGTTTGGAGGATTTCCTTCACCGTTTGTATAATAATTTTGCTCTAGATTTTACATTAAGCAATACTACTTGGAAAAAGTCACATTGGTGCTTGCCTTTGGTAGGTTTTGAACCTACAACTACATGCATGAGAAGCAGGCGTCGTTAACCTCCGGCACTATACAACATATCCCAGAATCTACAATATAATCCGAAGTTACCTCGCCTGAGACCTACATTAGCATCTGTCAAAAGCATCGCACGACAAAGGTAGACATCATGTTCTGTTTTTTTTCTTTGATCGCCACAGACATTAATTATGTATTCCGGCCACAATTCATTTCGTACGTTTTTACCTTTTTGGTTTATTTTGATGACAATTATATGAAATGAAAAAAAGAAAGAAAATTGTAACCGTTTCTTTGGGTGTAGCTACTTTTTTGTATCGAGAAGGAGAAATTATTGTTTTTCTTCGCTTTTTAATAACTTGAACAATGATTTATTTTCCTTTGTTGATAATGGTGATGTTCCTGAAATAGAATTGGTTTGTTATTTTCTTGACAGACCTAAATCCTTGTATTGTTATAAGATTTAAGTTCTATAAGTAGTTACGTAGCATTTTTCACCCACATATGAGCTACACACTAGAACATAATATAACATATTTCTTTATACTCTGTTAAGGAATTATTTTTTTCTGTATATCCTATTCTAGAAACATCTTTAGAGAACAATACAAACTTATTGTCTATGAGAAATGGCAGTGTTGTATCCATGAAAACTCTTAAAAATTAAGTTCACAAAAATAAAAAAAAACAACAAAATACCATAAAAATATGAAAAAGAGACTTCACATTTCAAAAATAAAATATAATATTATTTGTATACCCTAGACATGCATATTATCGCCTATTAAACACGTAGTACATTGAACGAATCTAGGTACCACTTAAAAAATCAATGTCTATCATTATCGTTACAATGGCGCCGTAGTGATTTAAAATGGTACTAGTTAACCTACATAGTACAATATCCAGATTATCATGGTTTCTTTTTATATGATCTTTCCACACGTTCAAGGGTCAGCTTATAGTGGTTCTGTGTAGCTCCACATGTAGCCGTACAGTGTTGTCAAGCCTCACAAATAATGAAGTGTGCTATCAATAAAAAGGCTCTAACTAAGAATTTTTGATTTACACTTTTTTTATTAAAACATAACATAACATCACGCCTTTTATCCCCGACGGGGTAGGCAGAGGTGTACATTACGGCACTTAATGCCACTGTTCAATGTAACACCCACTTTTCACTATTTACGTTATGAGCCCCATGTAATAGGGGGTGAGCATATTGCCATATACCGGGCACGATTCAAAACCCTTGCCTGGCAATCGTATATAATCGTCAATGATCGGCAAAAGAAATAAAACGTCAAATTTGGAAAAGTATCAATTTATTGTTTCCACACTCTGAATAGAAGTTAGATAATTGATAATGAAGATGTGTTTATTTACATTGTGAAGAAACACGTGAGTGATGATAGTGAAAATAAATCTTATATAGATACGATATTGGTCGAATATTCAACTACAGCTCACAGTTTTTTTATGCGACAAACTGGCACACGAGCTGACGGATCACCTGATGGTAAGGATTCGTCGCCCATCACTAGAGCAGTTACAAGTGCGTTACATTTGGCATTAGGAATTTGAGGATTGTTTGGGATTCAGAATTTGTAAGATTGCTAAAAAACTTTTAAAATTATTGTTCTATGGCTACACCTGCCAATATATTACAAAACTTAAGGTTAACAGAGTAAATATGATATACGAGTAGTATTTGAATATTCGACCGTAAATTTTAATCAATCTTTGGTACAATGGTCATTAAAGAACAAACAAACAATTAGTTTAATAACAAAAGGTCCAGTTTGTGTTATTGAAATTAGTTTCTTACGAGTATAGACATAAGATATCAACCATAGTAAAGAGTATAACAATAATATTATTATCACTTAACGACTTAATGATATGGAATTAATAAATAAATAGGTCATATGACAGTTCAAAATATAGTAATTTTGAAATGAAATTTACGTTACATTTTTAGTTAATATCCCATAAATCAGTTTGTTAGGTTAGTTTTATTGGTTATGTAAATTAGTTACAATGTTGAAACGTTCTTAACTGTATTTTTGCTCAACAGATGGCGCCAGTGTGTACCTCTCGTTTTTCATTCGAATTAGCTAGTGTCACACCATTGGACGTTACATATTTGAAAGCTGCGGTAACTGAACAAAATATCCTCTTACGACATTTGCGCCATCTAGTGACAAGAAAACGGTAGCCCCATTGTTGTTTATCGGTTTATGAATTGCTAACTAAAAAAGGATTGCTGTATAAAGAAGCATAATTATGTAACAGTATTTTTTAAAGCCATTGTATCAGGAAGTAGGAAAAAGCTATAAAATTATTTATTTTCATCACACAATGGACCTTCTGCCAATATCACAACAAAGTAACCTGATAAAATAAATTCAAAACTACTACAATAGCTTACAAAACTGAACTCTTAGGTCTAATACAGTCTTTTGAAAATAAAATTCAAAGAAGAAATACTAACGAATCCATTCAGAAATCAAACGTTTCAAACTATTGACAAAGTTTATGTTTTAATGGGAATCTCTAAAGAGACACAGTTTTCAATCTACGGCAGTGACGTAGACTTCGGATTCTATTTCAAGGATTTACCAAAGTTGAGGGCAGATTAATTAATTGAAATGTATAAACTTTATTAATTATAATTTCTATTGACATATTATGGTTAAATGATTTATTTATAGATTGATTGAAATGAATTCCTCGTACTGAAAACGAGACGAATTAGGATAATCATTTTTGCGAGCGAGTGATTGCGAAAGACTGGATGTAATGCCGAAGTCGGACATTACTTTCCTATAAATATTCTGGCTCATTGATCGAGTAGTTGCTTACGCAACTGCCAAACTATGGTCTTGAGATCAACCTCCTTGTTAGACAATGATTTATTGAATTATTTGATATTTCTAAAAATGTTTAAAGGACTTGAACAGAAATCTTCGTCTTCGGCAGTCCTACCAACCTAGCCAATATTAGTTAGACTTAGCATATTATAAAAACAATATTTGTTTCACTGTTAATAACAAGGCAACAATTTTTATACAAGTTCAAGGTCAAGTACAATCAAAGTGACTTGTTGGTAACATGGATATATATCACTCATATTGCTGCCTTTGACAATTTGTTACCAAGAATCAATATACAGGTCGGTGACCTAGCTTTAATAGTCTATATTTTATATCAATAAAGCAGTAAGGTTAGTTACAGCACTTAAAAAAAGAATGAAAAACAATTTTTGTCGATTAACTAAAACTCGTGAGTTGCTCACGTGAATATATTGAGACAAGTTCTACTAGTTTCGACCCGAAAGGGGTTCTTCCTCATGAGCAGTAGCTACCGACAGCTTTTCTCAGTAATTTTCACGTGAATAACCTGCGAGTTTTAGTTAATTTAATATGATCTTGACGATAGTTATTATAAAAACAATTTTTGTCGTTTCAATTTCATAAGTAGCCCGGTAAGAATATAGAAAAATAATCAAGAACAAGTTGTCATAGTGGACCTGAATGATTGTTGTAAACATTAATTTGTTAACCATCACGACCACAAGGTCCATGGTTATTCAATTCACTTACAATAAACATGTGTCAAATATTTGTAATAAAATTATACTACGCACTTTAGAGGCATATTAGTATGATTAATGATTTAAATTCCCAATGAAGCTCATGCAAGGTACAAACAAAACTAGAATACTATATTGCATTATTAAGTTTTCATAAAATGAAATATAGAGGTATGATTATATTTTCATTCGCTGTTTAAAATTTTTTTGCCATGGCATACCACTAGAATAGAAAATACTTACTGAAGGAAAATATGTAAAAAATAATAGGTTCACACAGATTTCTTTATGCTATCGCGAAGTGATAAATAATCAAAATTGATTCAAAGCATGCAACATTGTTCTCACACTCTTCTTAATTGCAATAACAAATTCCATTCTTTCATAGATTTAATAATGAAAAATTCTTAGTATACTTATTGTACAGAGAAAACATGACTTATATGAGTGTATTTTATATACATCATTATCTCTTTGGGTCCAAATTCACCTAAATCTATCAATTCCTATAAATAGCCTAAATCTAAGACTTAAAGAATTCAGTGAAAAAGATGATTATACAAGACTAATTTTAGTAAAAAAGACCTTACTTATAAGAAAATATGTATTAAAATCTAATACCTATAAACTCAGGTCACGTTATATGCATTGCACTTATATAAGACACGTGAGCAAATATTGCACTCACTAAAGCAAATCAATTTCAATCGAGTTTGAAATGGAAAATTAATTGCAAGTTAAGTTCCAAATATGAATAACATTCACAATATTCAAGTCTATTTTAATGACAACGTGTGTAATGAATTTAATAATATTAATGAAGAGCAGCTCAATAATAAATGCGTAATGAAAATCACAGAATTATTTACATTTCAATTTGTACGCTACAATATTGCTAGTGCGGAGAGTAATAATACGTTCAGTGTTGTTGCTACTAGCATATGGCTTGATGAAGTCTTGTAGTACTTGACCTCGTCTTGGGTTGGTGGTGAAAACGATGCCTCGTAAATTAAACGGTTCGGACAAGGAAGCATCTCAGTTGGTATTTCAAGCAATTTCCTCTTGTACTCGATTTTGACATCGTCATTGTCTGTTTCTTGATCTTGCATCGCATCATCGTAATGCTTCTCTTCGAATTCTTCTTCTTCATAATCTATCTCTTTTTTATATGACCCTTGAATAGCTTTTTGTGGTTTTTCTATTTTTAACGTACCTATGTTTGTCTTAGTGTCCATGATGCAGTTGAGGCGAGACAGTGAAGCTTTGACACGTTTGCTTTTCGTTTCGTTGCGCAGCTTATGCAACCAGGACAGACGACAGTCACAGGTCAGCTTATTGCCTGGAGAAAAGACTCACGTTATAATATTGGCAAAAGAATTTTTTAATATGAAAATGGCGTTTCTAAAACAAAAATAACTTAAAACTCTGAAAGGTGATTAAAAAATAATTTCCTGCTGAGAGTATTTTATAAATCTGGCTTAGAATGAAATCTTATTAACTTTTTGCGGAAACGCTAACCTTCAAACCTTGAGTCAGATTAAAAAAAAATACTCTATTAAATTTATAACTAAATATTTCTTTAATAAACCAAAACCCGATGGCATGTAACATGACTAGAATCATCTCCACAACGAATGCGCTACAAAACTACATTAACACTGGACAAAGGGTTTTAAATCATAGAGTGCAATGGCTGGCCAGTTGCAGAAAATATAACATCTAGTCCGCAACAAAATATAGGTGCTATTAAATTGTCACAGGGCACTTAAACACAGTATTTCAAGACCTGATTCATTGTAGTTAGAGGTAACTAACGTCCAGCAGTTCAAGTATGCGGATTGTGGACGTAGTTTTTTGGTTAGTTAGTTTGTTGTAAGTAGATTTTGTTAGAAGATTAATGAGAGTTTGTGGCACAGTCTATGGCACTGTGATTTGTACTTTGAGTACTTTTTGTGATAATTAATATCTACAAACTGACCATTTAAATTTGTAATAAATAAAAATAAAAAGAGGAAACCTGGACTTATAATTTCTAATTATAAGTTTGAAATCGCCAACCCGCATTGAGCAAGCGTGGTGATAAACGCTCTAACCTTCTCCGTGTGAGAAGAGGCTTTGCTCAGCAGTGGGCATTTATAGGCTGTTGATGATGATGATGATGATGAAATTTGTAATATTTTTTATGTTTTACAGCAACTTGTCAGTCTTTGATTATTTACAATGAGCCATTCGATTGTAATTTATGTCGCCTGTCTTTGGTTTTTCAGTAGGAAAGTGTTATTTTCCTATCATAAGCAGTCGAACCTCGCAGCAAGGGTAGGTACGCTATGGCATTTGAGTTTGGAGTATGTGACACTTCCTGTGCCTTCAAGTTTAGAAACGAGTTCATTCAGTCAGTTCAGTTCAGTCAATTTCCAAAAATAACGCAAAGTTGTAGCGTAAATGTAATAAGATTTGATTCCATTCAGTACGTTTATAAATTTCAACTTTGACCGACTTTACTAAATGCCTTACCAATAAAATACAAATACATCACGATAACCAAAGAACCGTGACATAATAGCGTCGGCAACTAATCGTGCGGTTAATTGAACCATTCCGGTTAATTTTCAACACGGGATATGTTACCCAACCAGTTACTGAAGGAGCATACACCACTGCGGTCCGGTAATTAACCGCTCACACAGATGTTATTAATGATAGTTTTTTTTGCCCTTTTATGACCCCTCGAAACGGTAGTTTGCATTTTAAATGAAATCCTCGGTCAAACGTGTCGCACTGCATTAATTATAATGAGTCCATTATGTAATACACGTTTGACATAAATTATATGTTTACTCATTACATAAGCAATACGTTTCCCTTTTAATGTCAAACAAAATTATTTCCTGTTTCTAACTAACTTTCCTACAAAGATGTGAGCAGGTCGAGTTGTCACGACGTTCTCATTTGTTCGACTCGGTTCAAAAGCATTAGCGGAAACAAAGAACAAAATTCGTATTTATCTTAACAAATGTCAGCAGTTACAAAGTACATCGACATTTGTTAGGGATTACAAAACTGAAAGCAAAGACGAATGACGAACAAACTTGTCAAAATTAAACTCACCGTCTAAAGAGATTAACGCATAATTGGACTTCATGTTTTCCAAAACATTTTGCACTGCTTCTTGTTTCAATGTTTCTAAGTTATTGTTCCTCAAATCCAAAACATTCAACTTTTGAATATCATCGAGCACGCCGTCGTCTAATGTCCCCAACTTATTATCGGCCAGCGAAAGTTTTCGCAGCTGAGTCAATCCACCGAAACCCCTCTCGGATATAAATTCTATTTCGTTGCCGTCCAGGTAAAGTTCTTGAAGGCTCCAAAGTTCCGCGAAGGCAAGGTCCCCTATCATCGTTAATTTATTGTTTCTCATATCCAACGTGATCAGATTAGACAGGCCTTGGAAGTTTTCCCTAATGACAACTGTCAACTGATTATTGTCGAGGTCCAATTTTATGAGATTGTTCAGATGTTTGAAACATCCGTCGTGGAGAACGCTAATTATGTTCTTCGACAGATACAGCCTCTGCAAATTGGGTAGGACGTAGAACACGTCCCGTTTCAATTCAGATATCTGATTTTCCACTAAGCTGACATTTGACAGCATTATTAGATGGGCGAATGACATCTTTTCCAATTTCGCTATTTTGTTCTTGGGCAGGGTTATTTCCCGGAGCGTGGTCGAGTTGGTGAACGCGAACGATGGTATACTATAGATGTTGGCGTATTGTATGTTGAGGTATTGTAATCGTTCCAGTCTAACGATCACTTTTGCGGGTATGTACGTCAATCCGCCGTCGGCTCTGACGTTGAATGTTAACTTTTCTATTTTTGGTTGTGAATAAAAATTGGACCAGAACGGATCGTCTTCAGCTATCCCGCCGTTGAATACCCAACAATCGGCCTTTGTGGCAGTTTTTATCTTTATACTCTCGCAGTAACAATGAACTTTGGACCCTCGGTCCTGTATATCACAAATATTAACGTAGTGTGAGTAAATCTTGTCGTTCTTCCATCGTCTTTTGTCGTTCTGTCGACTCTCGGTTACATTTATTTCGACTGTAGCGAAGGCAATCATTAGGATCAGATATTTAAGGTCCATCTTTGTTCCCTTTTCACATCAGAGCGATTTTTATCTGTAACAAAAGAAAGAGCATTTAGTGAGAAGCTTTTGTTTTCTTTATACGTATTTTGTACATTAGCGAAGTCGATGATTCGATTCTATGGAAGTCGGATAAGCTGTTATTACGACGTCACTAATTGACACTCGAAACTACAATTATTTAGATATTTAAAGCGCTAACAATACGTGTTTACGATCGTTTGTTGTTATGTAGTTGGACGTAATGACTATTTATAACTTGGAACGATACAGTACAGTATAATAAGAGTAATTTGGACGTACTATAATTATTATCAGTTTTCTATTATCACGAATATATTTTCTTTACAGAATCCTGATGTAATTGTAGTTATTGTTTAGATAAGCAAAAAGTTATGCATTCATTGACATTGCGCACTAAGAGACTGATTAAAAATGTTTTGTTCAAAATTCTTCTAAATTGATACAATGGTTAATATCTGACTGTTATTATACACTGTGTCACAGGTCCACAGGGAGAAACTCCAATAGAAATAGATGGTAAGTACCTTTTTACTTCAATTTTATATATGTGTTATTCTTTATGTTGTATGTACCTATGTTATGTATGTACATAAATAATAAATAAATAAATAAATTTAATATATTCTCCTTATAGAATGAGTATCACTTCCAAGTTCAACGACCTATTACAAAAGCCCACATGACATGAAATTGAAGATGTTATGAAGTAACATTTTTTAATTCCCTCTAATCATCTCGTAGAACCGCCTGCATCCTGGCGCGGAACTAATTAAGCTTAATAAGACAATTATAAAGACGTTTTGTTTTAACCCTTATTGTTGCATTTCGTTCTAGTTACTAATGCGGAACAAAATAGCGTGATGTTCGTACCACTCATAAGCTGTAATGTGTGATATTACCTATTTTATTAGGAAACGTTTGTGTCAATAACAATTCGAACATATTGATCTTTAACTTGAAAATTCAAGTGTGGGAGAGCCATGCTTCGGCACGAATGGGACGGCTCGACCGGAGTGATACCACGGCCTCACAGAAAACCGACGTGAAGCAACGCTTGCGTTGTATTTCGTCCTGTGAGTGAGGTTACCGGAGGCCAAGCTCTCTCCCCCCTTCCTCAATCTCCCCAATCCTCGAATCCCCAACAATCCTCAAACTCCTAATCCCTAAAAGGCCGGTGACGCACTTGTAACGCTTCTGGTGTTCCAGGTGTTCATGGGCGACGCCGATTGCTTACCATCAGATAATCCGCCTGCCATAAAAAAACACACCAAACGCCATGACCCAACGTGAGGAGAGGAACTATTTTGAACAGTTTTCTTTTGACAGTTAACGTTAACTTGCTAA
The DNA here is from genome assembly GCA_038387885.1 of Spodoptera picta. Taxonomy (NCBI): domain Eukaryota; kingdom Metazoa; phylum Arthropoda; class Insecta; order Lepidoptera; family Noctuidae; genus Spodoptera; species Spodoptera picta. Next base: position 1,407,316 of record JAZHFQ010000452.1, read on the forward strand.
TCATAATCTTGGAATTATGTACTGTATCTGGCATTTTTTTTTTAAGGGGGGTTTACCACCCCGTTCCTTCTCCTGCACGTCGAGCCGGAGCCCCGGTTAGGTTCTCCGCGACTCCGAATCGGCATCGGCCGTATTGGGCCCCATCTGTGGTGGTCTGATGGCTCTTTGAGGCGCGCGCGGAACGCGACGCGCCGTACGCTCGGGTCTGTTTCTGGTCGGACGGGGAGCCAACTGTATCTGGCATAAGCTTACACCCACTCTACGTTTTATCCACTTAGACAAAAGCCCCCATTAATTATTATCACATTTTCGACTCCCATGCTTTCATAACGACTTCAAAGATTTAACACATATCTATAAAGTAACTACAGTACACAGAGCAATGGGGTTACATATCCTGTGATCACTCAAAGCCTTCTTTAAGCTCTTAAGCCAGTTCTCCCCTAAGCAGGGTGCCCTCAATACCAACCCTTTAGGCTTCAATCTGTAGCGGTTATATGAAGTGCCTGCTGCTCCCTTTGAAGTAACTAGCGTTATGCTATCTGACTAAGCTATGTATGTGTTTGTCAAACTATTGTTAGGGAGAGGGTTATTGCATTCGCTTAGGTAACTGCTGATAGTATTAGATCGTATTTGATGTCGGTCGCTACTGTAATTGATATTCTTCGAGTAGAATGATTCAGTTTTGTTTATTTTTTTCACTGTGACGTTTTTAGTTTGGGTAGGTAGAAGTAAAAAAAAATAAAAAATGTGAAATATAATAATTACAATTTATTAATTGTCGGTAGGTAGCCGGGAGTGAGTTAGAATATCGAGCGCGCAATGATCCTAGTTCGCCGGTAGAAACACCACTGTTCTGTATTAGTATTCTAGCTTAAAACCTACTTTTAACGGTAGTGTAGTTACAATCTCCATAATATATGTTAGTTAGATACTGCATTAACGCCATTTTTATACGGAAGTTATTTAAGGATGAAAAAAGAGCAATATTGTTGTATTTTAACACCCATTTACGAGTATACTCTTTCATGTCAAAATGGTTGAAGTGGTCAGGATTAAATTTGGACCTGGGCTAGGTGATGGTCTGGTATAATAGATAGGCTATTTTTAATACCACTGGGACACCGGCCTGAAGCTGTTGACAGAAGCTAATCTATAATAGAATAATTGAGACTACAAAATCATGAAGATAGTAGATATGATAGTATGAAGCATGTTCGAATTAGTTCCGTAAATTATTATTACCGTCCTTTTAACCATTCTCTACATTGTCCCGAACCGAGTATTTCACAATAGTATAACATTGAAAATGAGCGTGACTTCCACACATTATGCTTCGAATGAAACAATCGAAAATTGGAATGAATCGATATTTCGCCGTTACCTTGAGAATATTATAATAAGAATTAATTGCCGGCCATATTGTATTGTGTGACAGTGTTTCTCTGTAATAATTATTATTACACTGTTTTTTTTTCTTCTGAGTAATATTATTACATTATAAATATTATTATTATTACAGAGAATCACTGTTTACAATGAATGGAATTACTGTGATACTGTTATTATTGGAATATTTCGTTCGGATAGGGAATTATTTTTTTCGGTTACAGGTACCTTTTTGGGATGGAAGTTTATTTATTCAACTGTAGAGATCATATTGAAGACTTTATTTTATTTTTTAATCAGAGTTAATCGAAAGGGAATATTAATGTTAACTTTATAAGCAATCAAGCCTTAATACCAATTTCTTCTTCTTTCTAAATAAGAAATTTATAATCAAAATGTTAGAAATCTGAATCCAAATTATATATAACCTCACGCCTGTCTCCCATGGGGGTTGCGTTTGCGCTTCTTATATACTTTCTTTCGCTTCACCAACAGTCATCATACTTTTTTTACATGCTCGTCGGTTAAGGGTACTTTTAAAAATGGGTCATCTTTACTACCTATATCGCCAATATCGTTCGTCTAGGGCGCTTCTTACCGACAGTCCCATATATCCGCCCTGTATAGTTATTTAGTAACCCTGCTCACTGAATTCAAATCTTAGATTTTAAAAAAATGTTTTTAATTTTAGTAGTAAGCACTTTTTACATGTCAATACACACTATAACAAGGTCAACCACTGACAATTTTGTCTTCATACAGTTGTATATTATAAAGTTACAAATAACTGTAAATATAACAATAAATTCACTACTGAATGTGATATTAACCTAAAAATAAAAGTTTCCTTTACCATTAACCTACATATGAAATAATTGCCTCAGAATAAGTAATTATTCTTAACGATATTTCTGACAGATTAACAAACGTATTGTATTTAAAAACGTCTTATAAATTGACATGATTGTCTGAGTTATGATTGCAATGACTTTGTGGTAATTGACATGAAACGTTATGTATAGATTATAAAGCTCTAATTACTAAAATATGGGCCTTTATTTTGAAACTTCTATTGTATTTTGAAGAAGATTTTTATAAATTATTTAAAATATTGTCTCAGAAAATACTTTTCAAAGAAATAAACTAGTAGCTACTCTGTTATTACTTGATAGTAGGTGTATGGTTATCAGCTAAATTAAGATAGTTAGATTACTCGACTGCCTCATTGCTCATGGCGACAAGGCGTCTTGAATTCGATTCCCGGGTCGAGCAAAGTATTACTGGGTATAGTGAAAAGTGGGAGTCACACTGTACAGTGGCAGTACCATTATTTGCACCTCTGCCAACCCCTTCGGGGATAAAAGGTGTGATGTTATGTTAGATAGTACGATATTACAACAAATCAAAATATTAACCTATCAAAATAATCGAAATATTCAAGTCATTTATTGAAAAGAAATCTTAGCTTATCCATGTTATTTTTAAATAAAACTCAAGTCTCATACAACCAAAATCGTACAACCAACAATCGTAGAGAAATAATCATTTGTTTTATATCGAAGGCAAATCTATTCATTAAATACTCCAGAATAACTCATCATCAAACACAAGCTACACTTGGACTGCAGTACAGTCACGGAACTCCTACTAAACGTCAATTAAATGTAACACTTCGGTAAAGTTTACGCTCTTAATGTTGACCATTAAATTTCATTTAGTCTGCTAACGACTTTCATTATAAAGCATGCAGTACTGGTTTATGAGTAAGTATCCAACAAACGGACGACCGTATTTATGTTTATAATTAACACATGAAACCATACATCGAAATGCTAGATGTGCCTCGTGAACAGAACTAGAGGTAATGTTTGAGCGCATAAAACCGCCATCTCTCGGCACTAAAGGAAACTAAAAGCATTTGTTGAAATGTTAAGAACTGGGATGTGAGTTTGAAACTTAATGTCCATTACGAAGTCGTGTTTGTCTTTTAAATTAAATTGATATTTGTGTCCTTTTTGTTACACTATAAAGACTATTTAAGTTGACGATGTAACTTCATGAACTAGACATTAGGGTTAAAAGGTGAAAACTTTACTGTAAAACCAAAAAAGATATCACTACAGTTTCTGTTAGGAACGTTTTTTTTAAATATGAAAATTTTGTACATTGCCATTTACACATTAAAATCCTTTTACAGGTAGTCTTCCGTATACCACCTCGCAAGTACCTAACCAACCAAATTGGTCGCATGTCTCTTCCAGCTCATTAACTCTACGTTCCAAAGATAATTAAGCTAGTGCATTGTGCATAAGACCACCTACGGGTGTAAACAGGCTTTTGACTAACAGACTGTGTAACTGGGGACCCCGGCCCCCAAGGATCATCGTCTAATAAATTTATAGCGCTACTTATGAGACTGACACAGGCAACAATGAACCTTAAACTGAAACAGTTAGGGTTGCTTTCTCAATGAGAGGCAACGTAATTTTATATAAACTGCAGGTACAAAGATGTAGTAGTTGGATTAGAGTGTGTATGACCATGTTTATTATTTATAAAAGGATATTTCGTGCTGGAAAAATGTTGGAGATAATACAGTTTGGAAGGAATTAGGAGGGCATTGCACTTTGGCTTAGAATTATGAGAAGATTGAGTAATTTTATGTTTTAGGGACGGTCCTCTTGTATGACGCTATATTAAAGTTTAAACCACATGATATGAAGCCATAAAGGACTTGAATTACGTCGTTGTTGTGCACAACCAAAATAGTATAAGAGAATCATGTACATAAACAGTGACGTAAACTAGAGACGTTGTACTGAGTCAAAAGCAATCATAGTACGTGTTTGATAAAAGTGATATATAAACATATTTAGAATGTTTTAGAAATGACAATGCTATTATTTGTTTTTTACGGACTATTTTACAGATACCACTTCCTAACATAACATTAAGCCTTTTATTCCCGAAGCGTAGGCACAGGTGCACACTATGGCACTTAATGCCACTGTAAAATGTAACACCCACTTTTCACTAATTTTGTTACGAGTCCCATGTAATAGGGGGTGAGCCTTTTGCTATATACCGGACACAATTCCAGACTCCGTTAACAAAAAAAACTCAGTGGTAGTCACTGAGTTTTTTTTGTTAAAACCCCCGACCCGAGAATGGAACCCGAGACCCCTTGACAACCCGAAGACGAACTCAGCCAACGACGCAATCTTTTTCTACTTTTCCTAATGGAAATAAAATTTAGTTACAAAAGTAATCCAAAAATATATTCGCCTAATAAATCTGGCCATAATGATGGTCGGAACTAACTACCAAATCTAAGATTTAACCGATATTTTATTTATAATATTTAGATACCTTTTTCTTCTATCAAAGTACATTTTATTCGGGGTATGTCTTTGGTTATCTTTAGTAGCCTATCAGATAACTATTGCTTAACACCCATATACATAACAAGATCTACATTAACATATGTACAAATAATAGTTTCAACAACACTTAGTACTACTAAACAAATCTTACTTAGGCTAATCGGGTCAAAAAGAATTAACCGAAGATACCCGAACGTTTTCGTTAGCCGAAACAGTTTCCCAGTATAGTTAATTCCCAAAATCGTTCTCAAAGCCTCGCTCCGAAGCTCACCGGAATGAGCCGAAAAACTCTTCGGTTTTAAAAACTACGTTTCAAATTAATACTGCAGTGCTATCTGCTTTGCGGCTTAAATAAGAGCGATTTCTTTTAGCCAGTAATGTTACGGACTTATGCAATGCATTTTTGTTTTTTAAGTTTTGTTTATTTTGTTATAAATATACCACGAAGAAATAGTTCAGTCGTATTTTATCCATTAATTAAAAGATCTACGTTTTGATACTGTCAACACATATAAAAATAAAACAAACAGAATGAGTAAAAAGTTATATTGACACTGGCAAGCTTACTTTGACAAGGTTTACTTAATATTTAAGATAAGGACTTTTTACTTTCGCTCCACATTAATTTATCTTACGAGTAGAAAGAGACAAAACTATACTTTCTGAGATGTTCTTTGAATCTGAACCTTCTATACTACACTAAGGGGCAAAGAAACAGATCCGCTAGCGTTTTTATATATTTTTTTTTATCGAATACTTTATAACTTAAAAAAATATTCCTATTACAACAAAATGCTCTCATTTCAAAGGCAACTAAATTGCCTTTTATACGACACACGTAACGAATTAATAAAATACTTTTATCATAAAAAAATATCAAGCAATGAATAAGTAAAAACGCTAGTGATTCCGTTTGTTTGCTCCCCAAGTATTGTTCAAATAAAAATGAGGTCATCACTCTACCAAATGATCAAGGTTTAGTAAACCTTGATCATTTTTTGCACTATCTCCGCCATATTTAGTCGATGGCGCCTATAGAGGTATAAACTAGTTCTCCATTCATTCCAGTTCTCGCATTTTTGCCTTGGCCTCTCGCACTTCCATTCTGCATAGTTTAAACCTAGATCATTAACCCGTGGTATGAACGCAGATCTACGCGAGACAAAATATCTTTTCTATTGTGTCTCATATACTGACATTCAAGCGGTCAAATATCTAAATGTATGTTGAATGGTGAAGGCAGAATTTAATAGGTACATTTAAGAACCTCTCTTTCTCTTTACTTTACTAATTAGATTATTGATTTTCATTCCCTGGCAACTACCCTTAACTTGTTATTTAAATTGAACTTTATTGTTGAACTTTGTATGTCGTGTGACATATTTTATACCTCTAATGTCAATATAAAAAAGCTGACGGCGCGCTTACAACCTTTTTGTATTATTTCCAAAGCAAAAAACGACGTGCTGGAGCCGTGCCGTAGCTGTGCTTGAGCAGTGCCAAAGCCGTGCTTACTAGTAGTGCGATGAACTTTAGTTTTAAAATTTCTTTGTTACTCACATAATAAAGCAACAATGCTTCGTTGGCCGAGTGGTCGCAAGTGCGGCTGCCGGGCAAGGGGTCTCGGGTTCGATTCCCGGGTCAGGCAAAGTATTACTGGGTTTTTAAATAATTCTCAGTAGTAGCACGGAGTTTGGAAATGTGCCCGGTATATGGCAATAGGCGGTCAGCCCCTATTACATGGGACTCATAACATAAATAGTGAAAAGTAGGTGTTACTTCTGTGTGCACCTCTGCCTACCCCTTCGGGGATAAAAGGCGTGATGTTATGTTATGTAAAGCAACAATTTTCTAAACTACGAAACAGAGAATGTTTGTACGCATGCTACAAAAATGGAGTTTAAACTATGTGCGCTAGCTATAAAATACTGTTTTTAGTAACTCGTTCGTCGTACAAAGTTTGTTGAACAGGGAACGTATCAGGGCGGCAAAAAAGTTAGACTGCATGAATTGTGGACTACATACATAGTGCATAGTTTTATTCTGCTAGTTACGGTTGTTAAATCATATGTGACGTCTTTTCTCTGCTGTTTAACTGACAGTAATGCATTTTGTTCGTAGACATTTTTTTTTAGTTGTTAGAGTTGAAGTGTCTTTCTGTTGGAGTGTGGTTTATTTTAGTATAGTTCAGGATATTTGAGTGAAGCATAAGTGACTTGTGTTGCTAATACCTTTTTAAACTGCCTCGTTGGCCGAGTGGCATCGGGATCGGGGAATGTATTACTAGGTTTTAAAAATAACCTCAATGGTAGCACGGAGTCTGAAATCGTGCCCGGTATATGGCAATAGGTTCACCCCCTATTACGTGGTACTGATAACATAAATAGTGAAATGTGGGTGTTACATTGTGCAGTGGCATTAAATGCTATAATGTGCACCTCTGCCTACCCCTTCGGGGATAAAAGATGTAATATTATGTTTTATTAATTGGATGGACGATGAGGTTCATATCAAATAATGTTAGTATTTTTTACAATAGCAATCAAGTAATAAATAAATAAATATAGTACATATATTAAATCATTGTTGTGGTTAATAGTGTGTTCACATTATGTTATGAAAACATTTGCGAGTAGGTAGTATGTGTGAGTGGATAATAGTGTAACTTATCTCATCAAAACTTCTCTGATATGATCATCACGAGGATATTAAGCCTTATTCAAAAACGTTTACACAAATTCAACATGAAACAAATTTTCCTGACATTATCAAAGTAAATTTTCCACAAAAGATATACAAAATCCATCGGCCATTTCCGACGTAAAATTATGCGGTCACCATGAACTTATTTCCCGGCAATCACCGCTAATTGAACTATATCCTCATCTTGAGGCAATTTATTATGTAAATAAATAGCAGATCTTTTTGATTGTGGGCCAGGGGCCGTCCCTAATTAAGGGCGGTTACACACGCGAAAATCCGGTAGCCGAAACAGACCACAAATCGCAAAATACGAACGTCAATTCATGAGTGCCTAGCTTTAATTAAATGTTTGAATTCAACGTTTTAAGTTTGTATTTCTAGTTCAGTTCAAATGTTAATCCTTAGTTAAATAAAAAGTTATTATTTTGATCCCTTTTTCGAATCATACTGTTTTTGTTGAGGCAATTATGTTGGGAACGATTGAGGAAAATAGTTAATTTCTAAATGAGTAGTTGATGCGTGATTCATTTCCGTTATTTCCCCATTAAGGCAAGTATTCGTTTTGTCTGTTGTTAATTTACACACACAACAAGCCACTATACCGATTCTATTTCACAAAACATTTATTCTACGTTCCACATATCACTTCACTATTACAAACGCGTTACGGTACGAAAAGTTCGAACCGCAGCAACCCGAAAAAAAAAACACAACAATCAAAATTTCGTCGAAATTTTTCATTCGGAGAACAAAAGCTGCGGTATCAGCACAAAACCCCATTCACCCCTATCGAACTAACAATTTCCCGTACAAATACGGTTCGCGGCCCAAAATCATAGGTAACCCTCGACATTCAAGTGTCAGCGTTCAGTCCTGATTAAGCCGACCGCACCGGCCCGGATTGTCGAGTTAATTGCACGGTAAAAACCGGTACGGTCGAACTACAATGGCTTCATTAGTGGATGCAGAACCGGATTTCAATTTGTACGGCACGCTAAAATCGGGAGTCATAATTGACAAATATGGAAGTTATCAGGGGACAATTTAATTGTGGTGATTGGATTCGTTACTGGTGAATGAGTCTTTATTCGTTGGGTTTTAAAGAACATTTTTCTTTGTTTAAGGTAAGTAGCTGGTTTAAATTTTATTAACACTCACTATTATTGTGGAGTAGACCGTTGGTGTCGAGCAAGTCTAGGGTTAGATTCCTGAGTTGGATAGAAAGTTATTAGCTTATTTTCCAGTTTTAAAAGACATACATTTGATAATAATAATGAGTCAAGAATTGTTAACCGGTGAAAAGTGACTATTGCACTTGTATGGGCACCTCAGTTTGCTCCGTTAAGGAGTAATAATAATTTTTGTTATAATACGTGACGTTACGTTCACATACTATCCTAAAAACCAAACTACGTAGGTAGGTAAGTTTCACAACAGCGGAAATATTTTCGTAGCCGCGTAGCACAGCTACGCATATTCGTAGCACTAATTCGTAGCACTAACTACTAGTTTCATATAACGAAACTTTATGTGATGTGAGCTAGGAGGTTGAATACCAAAATTAATTAGCATGTACCTATTTCAAATACCAAAGGATCGTATGCCTTTTGTACGTTGGATTACAGTTACGAATATTGGGATTGGGAGCGAACAGTAGGTATGGGAAGTTGATGACAGTGTATTGAGTGAGTGACGTCATGATGTTGGTGTACGTTTTGTAAAGGGCCAAAGGAAACACGTAATTAAGATACAGAGAGGTGATTTCGAAATTATGATTCTGTTTGAAGTCAAGATTCTAAAAATGTTATTGGAGCTTTGTGTTTATTACAATAATGATCACAAGGTGTTAAGAAGTAATGTGCTATTGACCTGATTATTCTTTAGATATCAATTTTAATTACAAAGAATACACAATAGAAAATTATATTACTTTAACGAAAACAATTATTTTTTTCTTTTTTCATTTTAGAAACGTTGTTTGAAGTGTGTTTACAAATATACAAGTTCACATACACAGACCCGAAAAAACTATTTATGGATCACACAAAAAGTTGCTCCGTGCCGGAATCGAACCCGTTACACGTGGCACGGCAGCAAGTTGCCCAGTCACCACGCCAACCGTGGAGTCATGCAATGCAGTGAAATTATATTATTATTAGACATATCTAGAGGAAATTACAAATAGTAAGATATGTAAACATTTATTCGAAAAGTCTTTTATAACATTTACACGCTGAGATAGGGTCTTTATCGTTAATACAGTATAAAGATCTATGCCACGCACACGAATGAGTTGGAGAGACGGTTGACTGAATAATGTAAATTGTCTGTGTACTCTCATGTTATCTTATACTATACTATATCTTATACCTTTTATATTTATACTATTATATATAGCTGAAGAGTGTTTGTTTCTTTGCCAATGTGGCTTTTTCCGTGCTATATATTGTACTTTCTAATATTGTTCAGACACCACTGACAAACGGTGAAGAAAAACATTGGGCGGAAACCTGGGTTTATAATTTCTAATTATAAGTTTGAAATCGCCAACCCGCACTGAGCAAGCATGGCGATTAATGCTTAAACCTTCTCGGTGCAAGAAAATACCTTTGGTCAGCAGTGGGCTCTTATACCTCTAGAGTTTTGATGTGAAGTTAAAAGTTAATGTAATTAATGTTACAGTTGCACATTTATAATGTAACAATTTTCTCCAGGTGTGTTAAGATTCTCATGTAATATTAGGTTCCATACTACTGCTGTAATAAAAAACCCAAATTACGAAATGTTACATTTTGCGTAGCCTAACTACCGAACCGAATATGCCTGCTTGGCGATAACATTTGGGCAAAATCAACCCGAGACCTTTTACTCGACAGTTGCGCTTACGGTCAGTGTTCTTTGTTTCAATGGCGTAATGTTATCCAATGACTTTCCCCGCCCTGGTTGAAGCGAGAGGAAGTGGCAGACTCTTACTAACTAAAAAACACCCCGTTCTTAGTCCTGCTTTGTACCGAAGCCCCAGTAACCCGGTAGGTTGTCCATAGCTCCGGACACGGCCAGTTTGCTAACGAAGCAGGATCTACTTCATCATCAACAGCCTATAAATGTCCACTGCTGAGCAAAGCCTCTTCTCACACGGAGAAGGTTTGAGCATTCATCACCACGCTTGCTCAATGCGGGTTGGCGATTACAGACTTATAATTAGAAACTATAAGCCCAGGTTTCCTTTCGATGTTTTCCTTCACCCTTTGTCAGTGGTGTCTAGATAATCTTAGAAATTACATACAACTCGGAAAATTGACATTGGTACTTGCCGTCGGTAGGTTTCGAAGCCGCACCCTCATGCATGAGAAGCGTCTTAAACCTCCGGGCCACCACCGCAAGGATCTACTTAGTTAATGGTTTACACAGCACTAAATTTACTCTCATCTTTTAAAGGAACAGAACAAACACATTGTTCCCAGTTTTGAAGTCAATGGTCAGTATTTCACCGAGAAATTAAATCTCAAGGGGGCAACAGACAAACTTTCACATGCTATTAAAAACTGTTATACATTTTATTTGCTTTTCATTTGCTTTCAAACTCTCAAAGGACCGAACAACGCCTTTTTATATTCACTCGTATATTTGTTCAAAAATATTTTTAACGATATTTATTCAATGACTGTGGAATATGTGTTAGTGTGACGTAAAATCAAATGTTATTTTGTTTCATTTCTGTGTTTTTCTTGATAGAAAAAAAATGAAAGGTGGGTGTTACATTGTACAGTGACATTACCCCTTCGGGGCTTTTTTTTTTTTTTAAGGGGGGAAAATCATCGAATGACTGCTCCCGCCTGGGTGAGGCGGAAGGGAGTGTCAGACTCTTACTGACTAAAAACCACCCCGTTCCTTCTCCTGCACGTCGAGCCGGAGCCCCGGTTACCCGTTAGGTTCTCCGCGACTCCGAATCGGCATCGGCCCTATTGGGCCCCATCTGTGGTGGTCTGATGGCTCTTTGAGGCGCGCGCGGAACGCGACGCGCCGTACGCTCGGGTCTGTTTCTGGTCGGACGGGGAGCCACCCATGCTCGCCGTCCGCAGGCCCGCGCTTACGGTGGCCGGAGATCGTCTCGCGATCCCCGACGCCCGGTGTGTCTTTCGCGATGGCTGGGTTGCGAGGAGGCAGCGCTTCGCTGCCTCACGCGTCCCGCCTCCTCCTTAGCCAGCATGACTGCTTCGCAAAAGGAGGAGACGGCCTCCCAATCCCTCTCGCTCCGCATCATGGCCTGCACTAGGCCCGGACGCGAGAGGTCGCCATCGCCGATCACTTCCCTGAGGGCACGGCGGTGCTCAGCCCACGCAGGGCATTCTCCCACTGTGTGTTCCACCGTGTCCTCAGGGCGGTCCTCGCAGTGATGACACCCGGGCGTTTCCTCCCGCCCCATCAGACACAGGTACCTCCCGAAACTTCCATGTCCGGTGAGGACCTGCGTCAGGCGGTAGGTGAGGACGCCGTAGCGTCTCTCAAGCCACTCCTCAAAGAGGGGACTTACCGCTGCAATGGCAGCGAGCCCAGCCCCCGGTTGCGACAGTCGTTGCTGCCATTCCGCCATGAGATCGCGCCGGAGCTCATCCCGCCACGCACTTATTTGGCGCGGCAGCGGAGTTTCGCCCCGGCGACGTGCCTCCGCGCGCATGTTATGCACGCGCGCGAGCACCTTCGCCTCCAGATCCCACGGCGGTAAACCGGCAAGGAGGTTCGCCGACTCCCCAGAGATCGTGCGGTATCCGCGGATCATTCGGATCGCCATGACCCTCTGTGACATGAGCAGCGTCCGAGCAGGACGCCGCAACAAGTTCGGCGCCCAAACAGGGGCGCCGTAGAGGGCCATGGACCGCACGACCCCGGCGTACAACCTCCGGCAGGAGGCGTTTGGCCCCCGAGGTTGGGGAGGATGCGTTTAAACGCAGCCCCCGCCCTCGCCAACTTTGGAGCCAAACGTCGAAAGTGCTCCACGAAGTTCCACCGACTGTCGAGGACGAGTCCCAGGTACTTCATCGTCGTCTCGACGCCGATGGTAACCCCTCCCGCCGTTATTTGGGACCCACCCGGAGGTGGCGCGTTCCCGCGGCCATGAAAACACATGGCCTCGGACTTGTGGAGCGCCACCTCGAGTCCCAACTGCCGGATTCTCTCAACGACTGTCGCAACCGCTGTCGCCATTAAGTCGGCCGCCGCCTGGTGCGACCTCCCGTGCGCTAGCACCAGCGTGTCGTCGGCGTAGCATATTGTGCTAACGCCGTTCGGGAGGTCGGTGCGCAGCACCCAGTCATATCCGATGTTCCACAGGAGCGGCCCCAGAACCGAACCCTGTGGAACACCGCGTGACATCTCTCGCCGGTTCCACTCGCCCCGGTGACCGGGGTAAATGACGGACCTGTCCGTCAGATATGCCTCGATTACACGACGGAGGTAGGTAGGCACCCGATGATACCGGAGTGCCTCCAAAATGCAGCTCCAGGGCAGGGAGTTAAAGGCGTTGGCGATGTCCAGAGACACCGCCACTACGACCTTACCCCTGGACACTGCAGTCCCCGTCGTCCGGTCCCTAACGCGCATGATGGCGTCCACCGTGGAGCGCCCTCTGCGGAAGCCGAACTGGCCGTCCGACAGGTCCGGCCCAATGTCCGTCAGGTGCGCGACGAGGCGGTTCGAAATGACTCTTTCGAAGACTTTCCCCACCTCGTCGAGCAGCACTATGGGCCGGTACCCCTTCGGGGCTAAAGTGATATTATGTTATGAAATGAAAAACTTTTTTTTTGTTAACCACACACAACTTAATTAAATGTGTTTATTTATATATACCGCATAGATACATAGGTGCATGACTTCTTCGGAGAATAATATAACAGTACCGCACATACGTCACTAATTCTATCTCTTTTATTATTTTGCAAGGTTCAGCACCAGTTCTCATTAAATTTAGAATTTTAAATTCGTATAGTAACGTTCGTGAGACATACTAAATAAATTATTATGTCTTCAGCTTCCTCATGTAATATTTGCTCGCGCTGGGCCCGCAGACTCGAGTAGCCAGTAGCAGCGTGACAGTCGCCGCGTCACGGGTCGCGAAATGCTGCTCATGAATATGAGCCGCTAGCATGGCTTGAAACTAGTCGAGTTCCTCGTCAAATTATTACGTGAGTAAGCCGAACACATAATTTTATTTCGTTAATTTTTTTTTACACTTCAAGGGCCAAGCTAGAACTTCATATACCAGTATACTGATCAAACAGTTGACATATCTTACCTGCTTTATTTATTTATTTCTTATAGCATATGTAATTTAAAAGCATATTTAAGTAAAACACAAATATTATGTCTAACTATAGAAAATGAAAATAAACCTAGGTGTTTACGTGCGTACAAAATTAAGGCAATACATTATTCTGTTTAGCTACATAACGTATGATTATAACAACGGTACAAAATAAAATATAAATATTCCACAGAAATCTAGGTTATACCACTATATCTGAAGTCTGACTTCATTTTTTTCACATTATAATAATAAGTTCTTGTCTAGAGTACTTTTTCGTCTGTGTCTAAGAAAATATGTCTGGGTACTCAACAAAAAATATGAGAGACAAAGTTTAGAAATCTAGATTTTGTAACTAAACAGTGATATATGAACGTCCTTCGGGGAGTACTCTCTGAACATCTATATACCTAGTGTCAAAAGCAACTTGAGTATTTATTTAACTTGAATTATTGTTAAAGTTTATATTTTATGTCACGTCTTAAAAGATAGATGGTGCTCTATACCTACCAAAGTATTTTATGTAAATAAAAAAATAGCAAATAATTTTAAAATATATACCTGTGATCATATTTTTTTCAATGAAATTAGATCTATTAAAATTAATTTCATTTGACATAATGACGTAATAAACCCTGAACAAATCTTTATTTATAAATAAACCTACTGCTTAATGTCCTACTGGCGACAGAGCGTATTATAAAAGCATTTAAAATAAAATTGTCATTGAAATATTCTGCAATTTACTGACGTCAATTATTATCTCTTAATCCGCTTAAACTTATAATAAAAAAGAATTATAACATAATTATAACATTAAGCATTCATAATCATATTGTGTGGCATATTTATCTATTTGGAACTAGTAATTGAAAATATTGCATTTTGTTTTTGTATTTCTTATTTCTGTTTTACATTTTTTGAACATTTTTTTTACTAACCACAAAATTAACGTTTGGCTCTTTAATTAAATAACTTCACTCTTCAGCAATTTAAAACCATAAATAAATTGCAGGTCATATAAATAAAACACAGAATTTAATTTCACATAATTTTAAGACATTCATGTGGTTCCACAAAAGTTATAGATATTTTTCATTAAATATTTATAGTTTATTAAGGCTTTAGTTTATTTAATTCAGGAATTTTAATGAACTTAAAATATTTCTCTTACAAAAACACTCATATGTATAATTAAATATTCACAGTATAAAAATATTTATTCATTCATTCTTTTACTTCAAAAACCAACTCATGTTGATACGAATTTGCGGATATTTAATTGTACGTATTAATGACAATGATTTATTGTAGCAATAAAAATAACGTTGCCATATCAGTTGATTTTGTACATGTAACAATTTTAAAACACTATTAGTGCTCTTTAAATTCTCCTAAAAGTCTTTAATTCAAACTTCATCTTCTTACGTAGTGTATGTAGATCTGTCAGTCGATCACTCGTTTAATGACTTACACGGCTCACCAGATAAATGACATTTAAAGTAAAATCAAAAGTCAATTTAATAACATATCTAATATGCATCAAATGATCTACAAATTACCCTTAATAAGCCACTAATTTATCCTACTCAACGATAGTCAAATTAAGACTGAAAATCTGTACTAAATGTAGCAGCTCATTCAATTTAAATTTTCATAGGTAGGGAGCGATTTAACGAAATTTTACATGGAGGGTGGAGAAACTTCGTTGTAAATTAGGCTGAGTTGCTCGCTCTAGTCTAGGGATATGAAATTAAATACTAACTTTTATACCGAGTAGGTAGCTTATTTATCAGAATCTAGAACTTTAGCGCTGATTACGAAATTAGTTTGTATTAATTTATGAGTCTGGAACACGAGTCGGCTGTAAGAACGGTGAGAGTAAAAGTTGTGTCGATATTCAGGGTAAACAGTGGAAAATGTTATTTATTTAAATATCTAGACTAATTGAAAATCGCGGGTTACTCACGTAAATATGCTGAGTAAAGCTCTATTAGTTTCTAGCCACAGAGGGGCTCGCGGCGCGGTGATGTCCAATGAGTAGGCTGCGCGACATCGCCGCGACCGCACACGCTACTCATGAGCAATAGCCCCGTATATTCCCGTGAGTAACCCGCGATTTTTAGTTAATTTAGTAAGTCTCACGATAGTTATTGTACATCGCGGTTACTTAATTCAGATAGGGACTTTACTCAACTCTGTATAACGCCTTGGTTTTATGACTGTAATGTTATAGATACTATTTAATTGAAGTAAATATTTAAATAAATAGGGCAATAAGGAGTGTAGAGGGATCTATCTCTAAGTAGTTTTATCGCTTATATATTAGCTCATTTCAAAGAATTGAAAGTGATCTCACGTCATAAGAGCTCAAGTATGTATTTTATGTCTACGAAAACTGAAAATTCTTTTAGGTTCGAGCTTAATTTAGAATTTCAAACTTCGTGTATAATAGTCATATTTTCAGTTACAAAAGCGAAGCAGTAATAATATTGGGATAAAGTATTTAAGTAACCTACTATATTCACTGCATTTTCATTGGCGTTGCTCTATTAGCACTAACCCAAGCTTAGAAACATGGTCTAATTATGTAATTCTAAGAACACCTACTAATATTTACAGTTTCGATTCGTAGAACGTTACGCCATTGAAATATTTAATGCAAAACGGTGGGCGGTTCTATTGAAATATAACACGCATTTGCATGAAACAATTATTTACCTCTATTATATATTAGAATATATTAATGGTTATTTTCTTGAAAAAATTTAGCACGTTAAAGTTGAAATGTTTTAAATGACTAAATACAAAATATGACTCAATAATGTGTTGGTTGGAGTTGTGGGCAACCTAACGGGTTACCAGGGCTTCAGCTCAAAGCAGAAGTAGGAAAGGAGAGGTTTTTGTTAGTCAAAGCCTGACACTGTTTCATCACTGACTCAAGGTGGGAGCAACCATAGAGTGATATCACATATAAAAAACTCTCCAAATATTTTTTCAATTTGTTTTTCAAATAGAATAATATTTGTAAATACGACAAGAAATTAAATAGAGTATATCAGTCAATGCAGGGAATAACATTTTTATAGTATTAACACGATTGTGTAAAGAAGTATAATCTGCAGATTGGTTAATGCTTACGTTATTCGAAGTTGGGTTAAATGTTTGGTAATACACTTGGATCCTATAAAGATCTGCGCAACCATTTCAAGGACTTGAAATGTTACATATACATATATATGTTATGTTATGTGTGTGGCATAATGAAAAAAATAATAATAACTTACTTGAATGAACTAATATACATACTCCACTGAATTTACTAAATTTACTAAATTAAACTGAAAAAATTAAAATTCAAAATTAAACAGAATTTACTAAATTCAATCCTTATAATAAAAATTAATCTCCAAGCCGCCTCATTATAACACCAATGAACGATTCAAACGTTCATTCGAAAATAATGAATTAAAATAATTAATAGTCATCGCGATTACTTATTATCCAATTTTAATAACGTATGTGGTAGGATCCCCTACTGTATGTTTTAATTAACTCGATAGCTGAACGTTCAATTAAAATAAATGTGCGTTTTATACCGATTGGTCTTTGATAAGGATTTGGTTATTACCTGTCCATGAATCATAATTATATGATACTAGCTGAGCCCGGGACTTCGTCCGCGTGGAATAGTGATTCACAGCTCCTCCCCCGTAGTTGATAGCATGATAATATGTAGCCTATAATATGTTGACCCGATCTGTTAGTAGTATTCATGCAACATTTGAAATAAATCCATGCAGCATTTTTTGAGTACACCCGGACATAGAAACAGACAAACAGATCAAAATTCTATAAACTATATTTTTGGTTTCGGTATCGACCCAGACATTCACGCCCAAAACACTCTTTTATAAAAATATTCTATGTACAGTTTTCACTTTCCTACGATTTTATTATATGTAGATGAGTTTGAGTCAGTTTTAAAAATGGTAGGTGTTGCATCAAAAAACTGATAATTTATGCACATTGTGATCTATGGTTCATAAGTATATCAGTTAATTTTTTTTTAAACGTTGCCCCACATTAGGATTTTCTCCTGTGTCGTGGGTGCGTTTACAAACATACAAGTTCACATACACAATGACACCCAGACCCGAAACAACAATTTGTGGATCACACAAAGTGTTCTTCCGTGCGGGAATCGAACCCGCGACACGTTGCACGGCAGCTGGTTGCCCAGTCACCGCACCAGCCGTGTAATCTTTAAATTTGTCAATTTATATCGCTGTACATTGTACGACTTATTTAAACTATATTTTTTTGTATTCTGTGGAGAATGTCGTTGGTTATACATTTATTCTTTATTTTGATATTTGTTGTAATGTATTGTAATTATAATGTCCCTCTATAATTGTTAATTATACTGAAAAATGTCAATATAATATACTGGTCTTGAATAATACATAAGGAACTTTTTATCACACGGGAACGTAAGCGAAACCGCGGGCCAGACTGCCAGTAAACGATACATTTTTCTTTAACCCAATTATTTTTGCTGTTATATTTGTTCATACAGCAACACCGAAAAAGCGAATGAATTAAAAAAAAATACATTCAGGTACACCCAAAGTGTAGTATGAAGTAATTTGGCATGAGTGCGAGATCAACATGCCAGGCAGTGTTTGGTCAGCGGTCGTTATTGAAGTTTACACAGTAATGAAAATTACTTTTAGTAACCGATTTTAATAATTATTTTACTTTAGAAAATCTGACCTGGCTATTTAATAGTATTTTATATCTGAATATTGTTTTTGTTATAATATAACTTCTAGATTTTTAGTTCAGTATCAGATCCTATCGTTTTAAAATATTGGTTTAGAAAATTTATACTAACATTTTTGATAGATTTTTCGTTATTTTTAATCTATGTTTTGTATCAACAATATTACAATACTGACAAACAGTGCCATCTATAATTGTAACACCAATCAGTTTTCTGAAAACTACATTAAAATCGATTCAGCCAATCGCGAGATAATATATCGGAGAAACATATACTTATGTATAGGTCACTAACACAGTAATTAAATGATATATTTCGATAGAAGGTTTACTAATTTCATTTGTGTGTCGTGGTGGCCCGGAGGTTGAAGACGCCTGCTTTTCATGCACAAGGATGCAGGTTCAAAACCTACCAATGGTAAGTACCAATGTGACTTTTTCCGAGTTATATGTATTTTCTAAGATTATTTAGACACCACTGAGAAACGGTGAATGAAAACATCGTGAGGAAACCTGGGCTTATAATTTCTAATAATAAGTTTGAAATCGCCAACCCGCATTGAGCAAGCGTGGTGATTAATGCTCTAACCTTCTCCGTGTGAGAAGAGGCTTTGCTCAGTAGTGGGCATTTAGAGGTATAAGCTGTTGATGATGATAATGATGAAGCCACACCGGGACTCACATTTACGAGTTGAACGAACAGGGACGTTATTGTTTAAATATGGTACCTACATGAGTATTTTTTTCAGTCATGAATTTACCTGACCTTTGACCGTTATTTCCTAACGGTAAAATAAAAAATCTGGATGGAACCGGCTGGGTGAAATATTATTTGCCGAATGGTACACGACAGACACATGTTTCACTAGAAGTGTTATGATATACCTGATTACATTGTGGTAACATATGACATTATTCCAATTGAGCTAGAAATTTACATAACATAACATAACATCACGCGTTTTATCCCCGAAGGGGTAGGCAGAGGTGTACATTATGCCACTGTACAATGTAACACCCACTTTTCACTATTTATGTTATGAGTCCCATGTAATGGGGGGTGAGCCTATTGCCATATACCGGGCACAATTCCAGAATCCGTGCTACGACTGTGCTTTTTTTTAAAACCCAGTAATACTTTGCCTGACCCGGGAATCGAACCCGAGACCCCTTGCTCAACATTCGCACTTACGACTACTCGGCCAATTACAATGAGGCAATACAATGAGGCACAAATTTACTTAAAAATAATATGTAGCTTAGGTATTAGGTACATTTTTCTATTGATATAACTTATTACTCAGATTTAGTTATTGCAAGAAATACTACTAATTTCTCGATGAACGTGATCAGTAAATGAAACAAAATAACAATCTCTAGAATATAGACTTTCATAATTCATTTTAGTTTTCAATCTAATTACGAAACTGATAAGTTTGATTGATTGCTATTGTTTCTTTGTGTTTTTGAAATATTTTATTACAACATTTGTTTGAAGATATAATCATTAGTAAATGTTTGTTGCAGACAGACTTATAAGGGCAGTATTAAGAACAACGTTGCGTCACAATGAAAAATGAATGGCGAATCAAGGTCCGAGTGAATAGGTTGCTTATGGAAAAACGTGATCTATCCTAGACCGCATCATCGCTTGCCACCAGGCGAGATAGTGGTCAATGGTCTGCCCATCAAATATAAAAAAAATGATGAATGATACGATACTATACTGTGAATTACTAGATGAGGGCTTAGGATATTAGGTACAAATTCATACAAAAGTTGTCTCTAAACATCGGAAATAAGGTCGATAATGCTGTAAATCGGGAGCGGTCACCGGTGACCGGTTGGATCTTGACCAGTTGCTGTTGAATTATAGGTTTATTATCTATAGCTCTCTAATATCTGTTGCTGTAATAAAGGTCATTCTAGTT
Organism: Spodoptera picta; assembly: GCA_038387885.1. Taxonomy (NCBI): domain Eukaryota; kingdom Metazoa; phylum Arthropoda; class Insecta; order Lepidoptera; family Noctuidae; genus Spodoptera; species Spodoptera picta. Next base: position 1,427,808 of record JAZHFQ010000452.1, read on the forward strand.
TTAAGTTCTTTCAGTACCTAATTTTATTTTGTTTTGTATTCGTTGCATGTATCATCTACACTGTGTCTTATATCTTATATTTAATTTCCTTTTCCTGTCGCAGGTCTGCAAGAAGAAATCCCTTAAGGGATATGCAGTACCTATGTACCTCATGTTTGTAATGTGTTGTCCTTTGTAATATTGTCTGTGTGTACATGAAATGATAAATAAATAAAGGTACTGTTAACTGAGAAAAAATCAAAAAAGGGCATGTATGACATTAGTCACCACCTAAGTTATATTGTTCCCACTTAATCATTGCTGCGCTGCCTAGTGTTAGCAAAGAATTTTCCTTCAACGGTTGCTTTCTTCTCCATTCGAAAAGTATATTTTGGAACGAGGACCTTGCTTTACTGATAGATACACTGTAACGGACGGACGGACGATAATTCAATTATGACATTTTAAAAGTGCCTAATTAAGAATTAATTGAAATAAATGATTTGACAATGACCTTTTAACTTTCAATAGTTTTGATTCTGCGAATAAGGATACCAAAGTTTTATCACTTTCACTGTCGAGTTAAAAATGATGAGAGCGTTATTGACACGAAAATCTAGGGGTTAATTATAACACAAACTATTATCAATCACACACAACTCCACACAAAAGGCTTAAACAAAAGTTAACTCCGAATCAATGAGTATTTAATGATAATGTAAAGTGTTAGTAGTAATTTAATTATGAGAGGACACGCGAGCTAGTGTTGTAGTATATTATAAACAATATTTTGTCACACCTCCGATGTTACCCTGCCTAAGGTCATACTTCAGATAGGTACGTAGTAACGAAGAGTAGATATAGAAGGTTCACTTTGAAAGTCACGTGAAAATATAAATATAGTAAACAGGTTAATTCTTACAGCATTATCATCTATGCAGTCACTTAATTTTTTTTCGGAATAAGCCTGTAAACGAGTTGACGGAGCACCTGATGGTCAACAACGAACACCCGAAACCTACACCTAAAGTGTTACAAGTGCGTTGCAGGCCTTTTGGGGATTAGGAGTTTGAGGATTATTAGGGATTCGGGGATTGGGGAGGGGGTAAATTGGCCTCCGGAACCTCACTCACACGACGTAACACAACGCAAGCATTGCTTCACGTCGGTTTTCTGTGAGACAGTGGTATCACTCTGGTCGAGTCGGCCCATTCGTGCCGAAGCATGGCTGTCACACACTTAAATAAGCAAATACATCGAGATTATTTTGTTAAAGTATTCCTTTTTCTTCTTAGTTTTAATTTATGTAATCATTTTTAATAGTAGATAATATTGTATATAATAGTAGATAATATAACTAACTATGATAAAGCTGATATAAGATTCAAATGCTTAATAATTAATCGGGTGTGTCTCGAAACTGCGAACAGTCAAGAACCATCTCGATAATATTTCTTTACTGCAGTCATCAAGTCGCCAATCAGATACGGAGATTATGACAAACGCCTTCACATTGCACGACTATGCACTAATAAATTAATAATAGTGAGATATGAGCACAAAACCCCAATTACATATATAGCTAAAAATAACCTTTTACTGTGTAACTCCGAAAAGAATCAAAGTTAACCTACTGTCTCTCCAACATGTTGCCGACAGACAGGTGTGTCGTAATAATATATGAGCTGAGTCGAGGTCAACCCTGCACTAAATCAAATCTTTTGTGAAGAATTGCGTGCGGGGTAAACTGGGTTCAGTACATAAATAATAATTAGTACCCTCACTGGCTTAGCTGTAATATGATTTAGCTGGAGAAAGAAGCCAATATTGATATTGTTTTTATATTATATTATTAATATTTTCGAGGTTGCAAACGGTTAGGTTTTTGTGACACATATGAGTGTTATTGCGTTAAACTAGACATTTTCGCCTTAAAATTGTTTTAGCACCTGTTTTCGTAGTGTTTTAGTAGCGTTGACACTATTATGTACAGGCAATTAGCATTTTGCAAATTTAGAAGGTCAAAACTAAACATTTAATGTACTTTTATAAGAATATCTGGAGTATGATCTAAAGTCGATATAGAAACCAAAAATATAGTTTTGAGTATTTGTGTCTGTTTGCATCTATGTCCGGGCTAAACTTGAAAAGTACTGCATAGATTTACTTCAAATTTTGCATGAATATTACAAACAGGTCGGAACAACATACAGGCTACATATTATCATGCTATAACCTATGGGGGAGGAGCTTTGAAGAACTGTCCTAAGTCACTATTCCACGCGGACGAAGTAGCAGGTATCTACTAGTAAATTATAAAAGTGTGAATACAATAAGATCCATTATTTTTATTTTCGAGCTCTTAATAGTCTGAAAGTCTAAGAAAAACGTGGGTGTAAGACACCCACGGCTACTTACAATATCTGTAAACAACAGCGTACTCCAATTTTGTTTAAACTAGAAGACATAGCAAAGGTTTTGAAATCGGATCCCAATAGAATAATGAATTTTCTAAGAAATGTACGGATCACTAAATAGAGCGAAGAAATGCTTAGATTTCTTACGTACACGTGGGTCGATGTTTTTGTATAAAATTGTACTTATTTATATCTGTAAGAATATCTATTTTCTTATTGTAAAATGTCTTGTTTACTACTATATAAATTAAATGTCACTAAGGACCAAGCTTCTAGCTAATACAAGAACAAATCTAAATTTCGAACTTATAAATTAATTTGCTATTGATTTATAAATCGAAAAACCATGTTTTGCCTAGGCTAACTCAACTCCATTTGCTTGGCTATGGGGATTCGGTTGGAGATAGTATGTTATCATAGACCATCATTATATAGTACGAAGAGATCTGCACACAAATAAGTAAGATTTTACTTACTTTTAGAATTTACGATGCCTACAAATAAGTTAAATATTCTAACTTCCTCCTAGCTTCTTCTTCTTTCCTTTCTGTTTGTTTATATTGCCTAAAATCCTGAAGTTACCTTGATAGATCTTATACTACAATGTTGGTAACTTTATTTACATTTTGTCGAACTTTATTAAGACCATGAACTCTTTCCTTTGTTCGAAAGTTCAGTGACATTATTTATACACCGGCTCAGTGAATAGCCTATGTGTCCTCACTTTGATTACCGGCTATCACATTATTTTTTAAGAAACTGTACTATGTTTTTCAGTGTTTAAACTGTCAAATACCAAGCGGTCACCGGTGACCGCAACCTATTGTTCTATAATTGTGTCTACAAAACCGGTACTCGACGAGTTAATACAGTGTTGTAAAAATTATCCCTTGCACACCCTACAAGTCGTGACAGAAGAAAAATTTAGTAGAAATAAAAAAACAAAATAACAAAATATCACAGTCATGAAAATAACCGCCTCAAAAAGTTGCACAGACAATCACACGTCAAACAAACACATGTGATGCCCGCCTTAGATATTTAAACATTGATATATAATTTGACGATCAATCAAACACGTAGACTCGTTTTTTGATTGATAACTCTTTATTTCCCAACGGACGCTTGGCATATGTCACAAGTAAAAACATACCTAAATTGTATTTGATTACACAAATATGATAAAATACGAATAACACCCAACGAGATTACGGTCGCAAACCGACAAAAAAACAGTATAAAAAATTCGTAAAATTGTCAAAACAGGCGTCAGAACTTTAAATTACGAACAAAAAATGTTCGTTTGGAACATTTGTGTGGAATGACGTAATATATCGTGTAAAATATGGCACACGTGACGTGGTGTGCGTGACACCCCTTGTTCTGCTTTATTAGCTTTAGTAACGCTTCGGGCGTCATGTACTCCTGGTACCTTAGTTAAACAAATAGTACATTTTTGTGTAAAATTTATTCGTTGGTAGTTTTTTATTAATATTTTAAATCTAATTAATTAACAAGCCTGGCCTCCTTTTTGGATTGAGAATTTAATTAAAAATATTTTTCGTTACATTTTTGACAATGATATTTTATTTACTTTCTGTCATTACTAGCTTCAAGCACAGAGCTACGCTACGTTTTTTATAAAATATGTGTAATATATCATATTTTCATACTATGAAATCTAACAAAAGACTCGCTATTATTTCATAAAAGCTGTTATCTGACATAGATGAAATGTTACACTAAAATTTTGACAGTAACAATATAACTAATTAGCTTCTGTCTGCGACTTCATACACGCAATTCCGTTTATTTCCGTTCCTGTTAATGATTTTCCTAATTCCGTATCCTAGTTCTAAGCTACCTCCTCGCCAATTTTCATCCAAATCGATTTAGCCGTCCTTGAGTTATAAGTAGTGTAACTAACACGACTTTCTTTTATTGTATATAGAGGTAGATAACGACTACAAAGACACGGTTCTATTTTAATTATTACTCTTAACAAGTAAGTTTTAATTTTATTTATGTAATAGTTGTTATTTAAGTTTTTTATTGAAATACATGACTTTTATACAGCAATTCACCATCACTAGACACTAAATATTACCTTCTAAAATATCAATAAAGTCACAAGCACATATGTAGGTATTATTGTCCTTAAGGTTATTTTCTTTTTTGATCACTTTGACTGGATTTTAGTGTTACATTGTTCCCGCACAATCCAAACAGCAAAACTATGTAACTAGTAAATTGTATTGTGAACCTGATTGAAAAAGAGTAACCTATGGAGTTTCTTGCTCGTTCTTCTCCATAGGAATCTACGCCTTGGAATGAGCAAATAGCTTCACTTTCAATTTTTTTTTGTTGACGTTCAAAAGTGCCATTCTGGCCTAATTAAAATAAATGATTTTGACTTTGACTTTTGACTTTGACTTTGACTTTGACATATAAAATCATGTAACACTACTACTGTAGCCAGTACAAAATAATATTTAAACAACGAAAAAATCTCATGAAATATTAGCACACGTGTCGTAGGATGCGTGACAGCCCCTTTTGTCCCGGTTTATTATTACACATAGAGTTAATTGTCTCGACAACTGACGCCTCGGGTTTTTGTTCATAAAATTTACAAGCCTTACAAAAGTCTAATGCATGGCACGCTACTGTATTCACTTAACCCTTTAACAGTGCAGTACATGTGAGTAGACATATAAACATTAATGGGGGGTAACAAGGACTGTCGGGCTACAATGCACGTAAGTAAAGTTGGTTATTAAAATTTTGTAGACATTTTCTTACAATGTCATAGGTTTTAACGATATAATCAGTCTTTGTTAGTTAGTTTTTATATATAACTGAAAAATTTTGTCGATTTGGAACACAATTCCGGACAAGACTACACTACTATAAAAACAAATATATTTGCCTAATCAGATTTTTTGTATTATTTAATTGTTAAAAAAATTTAATAACAATTGGATCACCTCCTATTACGTGAGACCTCCCGAAAAATGGGAGCCTTCTAATCTAATATACTTATTCAGGTACAATACCAACTTTGAATCAGTTATATGAGAATGAATTTATACCATTACTTTTTCTCATATTAGCATCAGTAAACCGCTTTTTCAAACAACGTTAAGACTACAAGAACAATTAACTCTATTGATCTTATATCCGATTTTTATGAACACCAATTACTATGATTCTTACATACCTCTTTCGCTTCATCAACAGTAATAAGTTTTTTCATGCATACTCCTCCGTAACTTAAATTTTCACCTTAAGTTGGATAACTGTTACTTTATTAACTAAAAATCGCGAGACGTGAATATACTGAGAATAGCTCTACTAGTTTCGAACCACAGAGGGGTTCTTCCTTGTGAGCAGCGTGTACGGTCGTTATTATAAAAACTGTTACTTTAACTTAAGCTGAATCATTAAACGAAAAAAGTATACAAAAATCTTCCAAGCATTTTCCCTCGCTTCATACATAGGTCGTAGGTGTAATATCAAATGTAATCTTCGTCACATTTGACACGACACGACATGACATGTGTAATTAAAACCGATTTAGGGTGATCAATCACCGATGTGTTCGACCGTGACCTATCTAATGACATCATAGGGCGCCAATTGATATCGATAACATTTTAACATCTCAAGTGTTTAAAGATTGTAATTTTACGAGGATTTAATTGTTGTTAATTTTCATTTTAAGCAATGGCACATTTTTTGTGTTATATATATATATATGTATATATATATCGTTGGCCGAGTAGTCGCAAGTGCGACTGCCGGGCAAGGGGCAAAATTTTTGACGAAGTACATTAAAAAACCTTTAAGTACCTACCTACATTTTTGTGCAGGTAGTAATGTTAACCTTTTTTGTGACCACAAAGTTTGTTTTTACACGTTCTGTAATTTAGGATCTAGGATTAGAATCTGTATATTTGTATAAAGTTTTAATAAAGTACAACGTAATTATTATGTTTTTCGGTATACTTACATAACTATTCAATATCGTAATTATTGAATCACGGCAGAGGGCGCGCTAGGCTCGCACTACAGACACGAGCAGCCAGTTTCAGCGCAACAGTTGCCGCGTCACGGGTCGCAGAATGCAGTTCATCAATATGATCCTCTATAATGACTCGAAACTAGTCGAAATCCTCGTTGAATAATTATGTCAGTAAGCCGAAAGACATTGTAATTAATTTAAGTTTACTAGATATCTGACTGAATTTAAATAAACGATTGTCCAGTTTTGAGTCAAAATATAGAGGTATGGTGACGTTAAGCATACACCATTTCTCCGTTTGCATCATCATAAAAAACTAAAACCATAATTAACACTAGAATCCATGACTACAAAACCAATACAGTCAATGTTAATTTATTGTTATTCAGTATTAAACCCTTTATTCTCCATTAGAGGGAGTAAAACAAGTCATTACGTGATAAAGACGTACTCTATGCAGCTTGTATCGCACCTCGATACTAACCGTACCACTAAGAACATTATGACAAGATGCTACGAACTTTAATGGTTCTATCGATTATGATTTAAGATTATGCAAAGTATGGACGGTAATCTGAATGAAAACTTTACATTATGGAGGTACTATAACAAGAAGTATTAATAGGAATGTTATTTTTTGGATTGGTTTTATTTTCATTAACTCGCTACACATTTCCAACTATTCTCTTTGTAGGCAAGTATCTATGGAAAAGACCAAGCTAAAATACACTGAAACAGTAAACCTTAAGGTCTCAATTGTAGACAGATTCATGTGAACTTTTACACGCACATTTTTGCCAAGTCTAATTAATTATGTTGAATGTTGAACCAAAGCTATTACAAATACGTGACAACTTGAATGAGGGAATGATTCTAAAATGATGTTAGTAAATTATGGAAAACTAATTGAATGATTTATGTATATTTGAGGTACCAACTACAACATCTGTATACCGCTATTATCAATTCCCTTTACACGGTCAAAGCCAAGGCCAGACTTATTGAAGCAAATGTCTCCTATCGCAATTAGAACATAATATACCCACTACACATATCAGTATCACTCCAAAATTCCAAACTGTAATCTATAGGTGGGACGGTACCTTAAATTTTACCTTAAATTGATATTTTAAAGGAATACCTTAGCCAATTATCAAAAACTTAATTGGAACCGAACGCCACATATATACGTTTCAATTTGGCCTAACCATTCGAAGTTAGATATAACCGTAAAGTTTTATTGTTACTCGTTAGATCCTATTAAACCGTATCGGGTTTGCAGTTTAACTTTGCATAAATGTTCGGGTTAAGGTTGCGTTGTTTTTGAATTTTAAACTGGGCTTTTCAATAGGGTTGTTCTAAATGTTAGTTAATTGAATAGGATATTCCTACCTAAGAAAGTTTTGGGGGTTATTAAAATAGAATACCTAATAGTAAACGTTAGATTATTATGTTTTTCGGCTTACTCACGTAATTATTTGACGAGGAACTCGACTGAGCGGCATTCTGCGACACGATGCGGCGAGTCTAGAAACTAGTCGAGTTCATCGTTAAATAATTATGTGAGTAAACCATAAAGCATAGAAAATAATTTAGTATGTCTACAAAAGTTCTAATATAAAGAAAGTTAGATTTTTGTGAATCTAACCACGAAAATCCTCGCAAAAACAATTAACAGTTCTCACAAAAGAGCTGTAATGACCTCAGTTAGCAAAACAAGTTAGAACAGAACAGAAATCCAATAGGACATAAAGTTGAGATTAGCTGCAACTAAAAAAGTAAAAGAAATTGAATATACCTGTATATTTAACGGCACGGTTGGTGCGGGCGGTGGCTTGGCAACCGGCTGCTGCGCAACGTTTCGCGGGTTCGGTTTTCGCACGGAGCAACTCTTTGTGTGATCCACAGATTGTTGTTCCGAGTTTGGGTGTCATGTTAATGTGAATTTGTATGTTTGTAAACGCACTAGTTTGGGGCGAGGTTTAAAAAAATATATGTATATGGACTATCACTTAGCACACATATAGACCCCGTGAAACTAAATGACTTACAGCGTAAATGGTCCAAACTTCTCAGAAACCCGAATTAACAAAATAACAAATTTGAAACTGTCACTTACAAGATGTCTTGAGAAAAAATAAAATGAAAATTTCTAAATTAAAAACACGAATTCGCCATTTACCTAATCATCAAAAATTAAAGGTGAAGTTAAAAAAATAAAATCTTTATTAAACGCCAAGCAAGATGGCGAGAGAAAACTGTAGCCCGTTTTACATCTTAAACATTTAACTTGTGGAAAGTGGGCGAAAATGAGTCGCGACCTAATTTCCTACATTTTCGGTTTACGCTAGTGAATTTTTTCTAATATCCATAAAGTAGCCTTGGCTGTTACCTAGACACTTTTAATACTACCTCTAGACCTAAGCCTAACCTAGACTCTAACCTAACAAAGAATAGAAAAATGCTGCTGATCCCATAATAAACCAACATAATCGAGTATAACCTAATAATCCTAATAATATATATATTTGACTGCACGGTTGGCGCGATGGCTGGGCAACTGGCTGCCGTGCAATGTGTCGCGGGTTCGATTCCCGCACGAAACAACTCTTTGTGTGATCCACAGATTGTTGTTCCGGGTCTGGGTGTCTTGTGTATGTGATATTGTATGTTTGTAAACGCAGCCACGACACAGGAGAAAATAGTAGTGTGGGGCACCATGTTAATTAAAAAAAAACTTTTATCTAAGAATAACAGATTTTAAGAAAGTCATGATAAGTTTTTCCTTTGAGGAACATAATTTCAATACGTCTACCTTCCTATGGGGCATCACACATGCTCATACTCGCACTCGTTCACGACACTGCGCAAATGTCGCTTTTAGTATGGTTTTCCGTCACTTCTACGGACAAGCGCCACACGCGCGCACGGTGACCTAGTGCATAGTGAAGTGCTACTAACATAGGATTAAATTTATTTACTAACATCAATTATATATTAAAATATTTATGTTAGACTGTAGGGGTTATCTATCTATAATACATCTATGGGCCATAGTTGCCTGGAAATAAAGATTCAACAAATAATTTAAAAAAATGTAAATACGGTTTTTGATACTGCACATTTTAAATACAGGAACTCGCACATGGCTCGTGGCGACCAATATGAGTGTGAACATATCCGGCGCCCATTTTTCTTTTACAATCACTGTCATCGTCAGCTGTTTTCCATTCATAGCAGGGCTTAGAAGAAGAATTAAAAAAATTGTTTCTTTAACGCAACCCTGTGTGCCCGTCTGCTACTGGACATAAACCTACTCGTTTTCAAAGATTAATTTCTAAAGCAAACCTGCTTTTGCCTATTAGGCAATAGGCATCGATTACCATATCCTAGACTATTTAAAGGTAATAGTTAATACGGAGAATTCACTAACTGACTGCCTCGCTGGCCGAGTGGTCGCAAATACGACTGCCGGGCAAGGGGTCTCGGGTTCGATTCCCGGGTCGGGCGCAGTATAACTGAGGTTTAAAAATTCTCAGTAGTAGCACGGAGTCTGGAATTGTGCCCGGTATATGGCAATAGCCTCACCCCCTATTACATGAGACGGACTCCTCTCTCCTACCAATTTTAAATGTTGCTGTGCCCGACAGGGTCCATAATTGTTACTACTTGTATTTTTCTAATCACCTGTATGTGTATATTATGGATGCAATAAATATTTGATTACTTGATTAATTGATTACTTGATTACTCATAATATGAATAGTAAAAAGTGGGTGTTACATTGTACAGTGGTATAATGTACACCTCTGCCTACCCGTTCGGGGATAAAAGGCGTGATGCTATATTATGTCACAAACTGACAATAATAAATACTCAACAGCAAAACAAACAAAGCTCGCAAAATACAATAACATTCACTAAATCAATTTCAATACTTTTAAATCTATAGTGCACAGCAACACGGTTTTGTTCCAGTACCCGTCATGATTACCTGGTTTGACTTCGTTACAATGTCTATTTCGATATCGTCGTGCAATTTGGTATGCAAGTAACTACCTCAAGCAATCCAATCAACTGACTTCAATAGAATACTGTCCTATTCCAATCTGGACCTCAGTTTACAAAAGACCTTATTGATTGTCATGAAATTGAGAGAAATACCCGAAATTAATCAAAGGTGACGTGAATAGTAAATGTACAAAGGATTCTATCCTTTATATACAATAGTCGTTAGCTATATATTTGTATGTACATAAATGTAGATACATTGGTTGATTTCCGGGTAAGAAAACATCTTAAGTTAAATCTAAAACACATCATCTAAAATCCCCCTCCGTCTATATACGAAAATAAGTATCATAATGTTACTTGTCGTATCAGTAAATACAAGTACATAAAACTGGATATCAGTAACACACTTGGCCGGTTGCCGAAACTTCGAATAAGCGACACAGATCTAAAGCACTTCTGTGCAAGCAGGAGCGATTCAATGTACATACTACATAGTTCTATTTATTCTTTTATATTCTGTAAAGACTTCTTTTGTTTCTGATACACTATTAGCTCAGTCATTTAGTTATACCAAATTGCTTATTAAAATGTACTTACCTGTGCTCGTGTGCCAAAACTACTTATTTTATAAAAAAGCTGTCTAAACATAAATTACAGAAAATTGTGTAGCGGTGCGAGCGACGCTCGTACGAGAGTGCAAAATAGAAATCCAAGAGAACACATCAAGATCTACAAAATTGCTAATTTTCAAAACTCCCTGAAGACATTCCAGGCGACCCCTATATTTCCGCCTTAATGATCGAACTATATTCTACATGTAAAATAAATTAGGTATCTAATAAATAATAAGTTCTAACGGTGAAAATATGTAGTTAAAATTTTATTTTTCTCCGCTTGCATTCAAAAGTTATTTTACTGTAGAACGTAGGTACTTGCAGCAAGGAACGCTTCCTTCATAGCAACAAAATATTAAGACGAAACTGTATTTTACATGGCGAAACTCATGAATAAACTGAGTGTCATAACTTGGCTACGAACATAATGTGAATTTACGATCCTTACAATGTGTATTATCATAAACCTTGTTCTAGCAACGTCCAAAACTTAGAATTTCAGGAAACAATCAAATTGGAATCGATTTTATCTCGAACACATCAAAATCGATTGTAGAAACCGTATTAGAATTTAGAGGTCAAGGTAAAAGTGTAGTATTTCTGTGAATGAATCATCACCATCAACAACAGCAGTAGTGATGATTCACCGGTTCTGGCTCACGCGTTTGACAGGTCAAATCCGGGAGAATCAGTCGCACCAATCCTAAAAAAAAAAAAAAAAAAAAAAAAAAAAAAAAAAAAGGTTTTGCCATGCTCTGATCACGTTTCTGCAGTCCATTTTTGCGTAGGATGCGTGGTTCTGGAGTTATGCAAATCAATTGCAAATCCATTTATTGTTATCTCATTCATTTCCGGTGCTCCTGACCCTCATCAACGCTCCATTGTTCTTATCTATACTTCGAACACCCTTTTGGCGTTCTTATCTATTACTCACTGGTAACCCTCATTATCTTTCATTTCCTATGTCATCAATAAAACACAATCATTCATTTTAATTTTCTAATTAATTTATTACTTTTTTCTACAAAATATGAGTGGAACATCTCATCCACAAAAATATCATTGTACAGTGTGTTCCCTGTAAATATGTTCGTAAAACTATGCATTGAACATCCCTGAAACTTAAATAGCAAATACATTAAGCAATATTCACCACAAACTGAAGTCCAATCATTCTGAATCCTATCAACATTCCAGTCCCATCTCTTACAATTCCTTTTCAAAAACTGAAGATGATATCGCTCAGGTGTTCGTCCATATGAATCAAAATATTGACCGATGCCATTCGCATCGATATGTACAGCTATCCAGTGTGACCCTGGTTTATCATCCGCATCCAAATTGCATATTATATACGTTGGTACATGTGTATACATAGGTAGTCTATTAGCAGCATAAACATTATTTTCTAGACTGACATGAATCTTTTTCATATGCTTTTGTAATTCTAGTGTGTCCATGATATTACTGTTATTAACAAATTATTACAGTACTAATCTATTCAATGGTTGTCATACGAATGTTCAATTATAGTGATTTGTAAATATTAAATCGCATTCTTTTGGGAATCACAAAACAAGTTCATGCCTGTTGCGATGTGCGATAAATTTGTTGACTCATAGAGTTCAGATAAGAATGGTGCTATATAAGATCGAACAGTTGCAGTCATGCAGTCAGTCTATGGTCGTTTGACCACAGTGGATTGTGTACGTCTACCAATACTACGTTTGTGTTACTTACTTCAACGCATCAATGGTCATGGAGGTAAGTGTTTATTCTATTGACAAACTTACTTGTATTTCTGTTGTTGTTTCCTAACGTGTGTGTGTCAGATTAAGTGTAAACTAATTGATATTAACGTGATAACTCTGTTGTTGCAGAGATCATTCAACTTCGCAGACGATAATGAAAATACCTATAAACAGTATTACTACTCGCCACTCTCTCCCCAACACGAAGAAGAGAGTGATGACATCGTCGTTATTAACACAGACGATGGAGGAAAAAGGAAATCGCAACCGATTGATCAATTTTTTGAAGTGACACCAAAAATAAAAAGGAAGAAGCTGCTATCGTCGACTGTGGCACGAGCTGCTAGAGATGGCGTATCATACATCTCTACAAATTCTGACGACGGAGACCAAGCGACGCATCTCATAAAAATTGAAATGTATGATATGAAGAAACTATCCAAGATTCCAATTAGTGATCACTGGAAGCACGCTACCACGAGGATTAAATATTACGTAAAGAATAATAAGGATAGCATCTACGACAACACAAACGGTCTCGTATACAATATTACAAAGACAATAGCAGAAAGTGAAAAAGTTAAAAAATACTTTTTTAACAATGACACTCATTAGTGGATTAGTGAATGTGATTCTGTTTACTTAAAGTACTTCTGTGTACTCATTAGATTTTTAGATGACTTTCCTAGCAAAACACTTAACTGTTACTTACTGTGCTATATACTTTTTTCTTTATTATAAAAATGGAAAACTTCAGTGAAATATGCATCAGTTCTTTCTTTTCCGCACCCATTGAGGAGAATATAGAACAATCCAACAGTGAATTCAATCAGGAGCTGTCTAAAGTTTGTGATGAAATGGAGAAGCGTGAACTGTTCAATTCATCGTATGATGATGAGTTGTATAATCAATGTTTGATGGTTGAAACAACGTTGATGTAAGTATTAGAAGTACAAACTCAATAAGAAATATTATTGTATTAATGTTTTATTTTAAGATTTGTCTAACAATTTTCTTTTTTGTTACAGCCAACAACAAGTTGGAAGAGGTATCAAACAAGGTATCACTGCCGATGAAAATAAGGTTACCAAGAAAGCAAAATTTGACGAAGGAGCTTCTACATCATCAATTGAAACCAATGACGTTGACAACAATAAGGTGGAATGTGATAAATGTCATGTTTATATTAATAAAAGGTATTTAAACAACCATTTAAAAAGCAATACACATAAAAATAATCTTTTAAAATCACATAATTCATTAACGAATGTTACAGTTGTTGAAACCGCTTTTGGCAATCGAATTTTAACATATAGAATTAATAGTAAAACACATCAATCAGGGCAATATTTTGAAACGCCGGAATCGTTTTTAAATTCATTAAAAATCGATATCTTATTTTTGATAAATGAATGTATTCAACAACACACAATTTGTAAAATAAACTTCATATTGCATGCTGATTTCATACAACAAACTAAAGATATTAAAAATACGTTTGATTTTCAAACGTTTAATTACATAATATGTCAAGGAGATGACTTAAATATTTTTTATTCATCATTAATAGACACAGTAGTCGGTAAAATTTGTCAATTTGAAAAAAAAGATAGTGGTTGGAGTCTTAATCAAATTAAATACATAGATATGAATGTTAACAAATTCAACCCCCTACGTGGTAGTTCATACATCAACCTTCCTCAAGATATTAAATCAAAAAAAGCTGTAATCAATGTTAAAAATAATGATAATATGTGTTTCAAATGGGCATTACTCTCCGGTTTATATCCTGTATGTAAAAATGTAGATCGGGTAGCATCTTACGCAATTCATGGAAATAAATTAAAATTTACTGGTATTTCTTTTCCGGTTAAAATTGCAGATATATCAAAAGTAGAGAAATTAAACAATATTAGTATTAATGTTTTTGGTTTAGAGTATAATAAAGAAAAAAAGTGTAATTCTGTTGTAGGTCCTTTATATTTATCAAAATGTCGTACACCTAATCATATTAACCTACTATATATATCGAATGGTACTAACAATCATTACTGTTATATTAAAAACTTATCGCGATTAGTAAGTTCACAAATATCAAGACAACATCATGCAGTTTGTATATGTGATTCATGTTTACTTCATTTCCCATCAAAGGAAAGACTTAATAACCATCAACAATATGATTGCGCGCACATTTGTACAGAATTACCAAACGGTGTGGATTCCAAAAAGGATTGGTTTGGTAAAGCAACCTCAAATAATAAATTAAAATTTGATAAATTCGCGAAAAAGTTGGAAATGCCGTTTGTGATTTATGCAGACTTTGAGGCATTTTTGAATCCGATAGAATCATGTAGTAACGATCCATCCAAGCCTAGTACAATTAATATTCAAAAACATGAAGTGTATAGTTTTGGATATTACATTAAATGTTCATATGATAACAGATTATCAAAATATGAGACATATAGTGGGTCAAACTGTGCACAAGTGTTTATGAATCGCCTTTGTGAAGATGTGAAAGCAATAGTTAAAAAAAATAGTTTCCAAAAATGTCCCGTTCCATTATCAGATGAAGAGAAAATTAAAATTTCAAATTCAAACATATGTCATATTTGTGAAACTGAGTTAAATGAAGATCTTTTTTACGATTTTGATTGGCACACTGGTAGTTTTAGGGGTGTTGCACATCAAGTGTGTAGTTCTAAGTACAGAACCCCTCGTCATATCCCAATATTTTTACATAACCTCAGTCACTACGATGCTCATTTCATTGTCCATGCATTAAACCTCGATGATAACAAAGTTGAAGTTATTCCACAAAACAAAGAACGATACATATCATTTTCAAAACAGTTAACAATAAATAATCAACCAGTAAGTTTAAGATTCGTAGATTCACTGAAATTTTTATCGTGTAGTTTAGATCAACTAGCTAAAAATCTTAATGATGATCAGTTTACAGAATTAAAAAGGAACTATCCTAATAATGAAGATTTTTCACATTTAAGACGGAAAGGTATTTATCCTTATGAATTTATGTGTAATAGTGATTGCTTGAAACATCCATCACTTCCTGATCAACACCAATTTTATAGTTCACTCACAGATTCAAATATTTCAAATGATGATTATAATCACGCAAAAGATATTTGGCAACATTTTAAGTGTAGTAGTATGTCTGATTATTCCAATTTATATTTAAAAACTGATGTTTTACTTTTGACTGATGTATTCGAAAACTTTAGAAAGCTTTGTATAAAAACTTATGGACTAGATCCTGCTCATTACTATACTGCCCCAGGTTTAAGTTGGGATGCAATGTTAAAATTTACAAAAATAGAATTAGAATTATTAACAGACTATGACAAAGTTGCTTTTTTAAAGCTGGTATTAGAGGGGGTATATCTCAGTGTAGCAATCGTTTTGCTAGAGCAAATAATAAATTCATGGAAGATTATGATAGCGAAAAACCTAATTCATATCTCACATATTTTGATGCGAATAATTTATATGGTTGGGCAATGTCTCAATCTCTTCCTGTTGGTGGTTTTGAATGGGTAGATTCTAATACAGATTATAATGTTTCGGATAACTCTGATTTCGGTTATGTTTTAGAAGTTGATTTGGAATATCCTGATGAACTTCATGATTTGCATTCTGACTTTCCGTTATGTCCTGAAAACATATGTGTGGGTAATACTAAAGAATCTAAATTAGTTCCTAATTTAAATAATAAAAATAAATACATCATTCATTACAGGAATTTAAAACAATGCGTTGAAATGGGGATTAAATTAATGAAAGTACATAGAATTTTAAAATTTAAACAGAGTTCTTGGTTAAAGAAATACATAGACTTAAATACTAGTTTGAGAACGTTAGCTACATCAAACTTTGAAAAAGACTTTTTTAAATTAATGAATAATTCTGTCTTCGGTAAGACTATGGAAAATATTGAAAAAAGAGTAAACGTTAAACTACTAACTCACTGGGATAATCGTGGTAAAGTTTTAGGTGCTCAGGATTGGATTGCAAAACCAGAATTCCATAGTTTATCAATATTTTCAGAACATTTAGTCGCAATACAATTACGGAAAACAAAGTTAATTTATGATAAACCGATTTATTTAGGATTTTGTATTTTAGATATATCTAAGACCCTTATGTATGAATTTCATTATAACTACATGATTAAAAAGTTTCATAATAAAATTAAGTTATTGTACACCGATACCGATAGTTTGATATATCAAATTTTTACAGATAATTTTTATGAGGATATAAAACCAGATCTACTTCACTATTTCGATACATCAGATTACCCGGAAAATAATATTTACGGATATCCAAAAATAAATAAAAAAAAGTTAGGTT